>CM050889.1:13270354-14702725 GCA_027725995.1 Rhynchospora tenuis | reverse complement strand
TAATCAATTGATTATTAGATTGGTCTTTGAAAGATAACTAAGGGATGCATTGTTTTCTGTCGATTTGTGATAATTGCTAGTATATTTTGGCCAATTAATTACTATTTTGTCTCTTTTGTTTTCTCCTATATGGTTCTAACTTCTGACTTGTAGAATAAACAAAGTCTGTTCCACGTCACATACATTATGCATTCTTTTGAAATTATATAAAAGATGCTTCCAGTCTTATCAAATCATAAGAACTAAATTGTTTGTACTTATTAATTTGATGAAAAACAATACACTTCCAGGAATTGTTGGATAGTTTCGATGGAACTGACTTCTGGTACAACGATAAGGATAAAAAATCATTCAGCAGTTCTAAGTCATTCAGCCGCTCAGAGGACAAAGTGATATCATTATTATTTGTAGGTATTTGGACCATACTTGGCACTTAAAATATACTCAAACCATTAAAATGCTTGACGATTTATCATGTTTTTCCAGGATTTGGCTATGCCGTCGTTTCTTCTTCCATTTTGCAGGGTTTTAGGTGATATTCGAGTATTTTGATGGATTCTCAGCACTTCCGCACGCTAGACGACTCATTCCTAGCATGGAGCTTGGCTAGACGTCTCATTCCTAGCACATGGCACCTCTGTCCAGCCTCCACTCGGACTGATCGACCCTCTGCTCGACCCGAGTGGATCTCCGCTTGGACTTGGCACGACACGGAGCCACAGCCGCCACCTTTTCTTGACCGCTCGGACCGAATGGATTCTTGCTCGACCCGAGTGCTCCACATGCGGGACCCAAACATTGCTTAAGTTGGCAAGTCTCTCCATATTAGCTCTCGGACCGAACAGATCCTCTGCTCGGGTCGAGCAGTAAGCCGACTTAGCATATTTTGGCAACTTTTCAAGAAAGGAATGGATCTTTTGGCAAGATCTGGCCGACCTAGTGCCCTAACTTGCTTCCCAAGTGCCTGAGACGAGGATATAAGGCAGCCTCTTCGACAGAAAGGGGGCTGGACCCTTGGAGACAGTTTTCTAGTTTGATTTCACCACAAACCCTAGTCCTTACCCTTGTTTTTGAGGCGACGGCAGCAGCACGAGTTGAGACACGCACCATCATCTTCCACTGCTGATAGGATTGATTATTCGAGTCTAGAAGGAGTATTTGTTTATTTCTTCTCTTACTTGATGATTTCTCTTATGGCTTGTATCTTATTATTTCTGCACTTTATTATTGTTGTTTATGCTACTATGTTAGGCTAGATTTTATGTAGTCTTAGGAGTAGGAAAGTAACTTAAAGTTTGGATGTTATGACTTGATATATTTTGTTATGATATGACTTGTTATTGATCTGTTTTGTATTATTGATTATTGCTTGATTGAATTGCTTATGCTTAATTTGATTATGCTTCTAGATATGGCCACATCTAGTTAAGTCTAAAGTTAAATAGGTTAAGCTAATTTGATTAAGAACTTGGAGTAAATCTATGATCCGAAAGGGGAGATTAGTTAGCATCAAAAGTGCAACGTTTAGATAGGTTCAAAAGATCATCTAAATATTCCTAAGAACACAAACAGATCAGTTAGGTTAATTAACTTCTATACCAAAAGTTGTGAGTTAGTTAATCCTATTAGAGTGAGTTGAGTTTGACCAAACCCTTGCCCAATAAGCTAAAGCTGAGGATTAGAAGTTTAGGATCAACCTACGAATCCTAGATCGAGTCATAAATTAACAAAGTATACAAGTTTGAGCACCTGCACTTACTGTTCGGACCGAGTAAAGTCCTTGCTCGGGTCGAACAGGGGGTATTTGCTTGGTTTATTCGTTAAGTTATAAAAATAACTTGATCGATAATTCCGAGTCCAAACTAAAGTGAAATCCGAGTCCTAAGACGCCCTTTTATCCTGTTATAAATCCCAAAAACTTACTATTGTTTGTTAGCTAAATTCTTATAACAAAAGACTCAAAAATATCCTTTAGTTAGTCATTATTTGCAATTGCTTTATTCTAGTTATTCAGTTACTGTCACTCAATCCAAAATTCATAAAAATTCATATGTCTAGATTTTGAGAACAAATAAGTCTGGTATTCATTAATCCGTCTCTTGGGTTCGACCCTAAAGCTCTACCGATAACGACTAGTGAGGTTAAGTCTTAGGTACAAATTTATTTGATATCCAGGTTTTAAGCCTTCATCAAAAAGAATCACCTTTGCCCGCCTCCTGACATTTCTCCAAGAAGCTAAATTTTCAGTCAATTCAGATCTGTAGGAGCTTATCAAAAGGGATCTGTAGGATTAGTTAGTCATTATATGTGTTGAGTTAGTATCTCTAAGGGATCATCTTGTTTGATCTGTAGGATTAGTTTGTTGTTTCTGCATTGGAATAGAGAATCATTTGTAATGGATGTTATTGTAAGTATAATTGTTCAGTTTGTTGCAATAATAGATATCATTCTTAATAACTGATCAGTGTTCACTTTTGCATGGTTATTAAAACGTGTTTGATCACAACTAACTGAACACACAAATAATATTTATTGATCCCTTAACTAGTTTAATTGAACAACAAACTACGAAATTAAATTTCTACCGCAACTAACTGAACACATAAATATTTTAAATTAATCCCTTAATGTGTTTAACTTAGCACAAAAAACTACAAAATCAAAATTCTGTTGCAACTAACTGAACACATAAATAATTTAAATTCATCCCTTAATGTGTTAAACTGAACCAAACAATGCGAAAATTCAATTTTGAGATGCAACTAGCTGAACACATAAATCTTTAAGATCATCCCTTAACGTGTTTAACTGAACAAATATATATGAAAATTCGACTTTAAGATGCAACTAACTGAACACATAACAAGTTTAACTCAATCCTTGACGCAACTAATTGAACACAAAAATCCGTCCATTTGATGACGTCAGCAAAAAAAAATTTTGAAATTTTTTTGTCGGAAAAACATTGATGACGTCATCACACGATTTTGATGACGTCATCACGCGAAAAATGAAGGCTGAAGCCCAATTTGGCATGTTGAAGCATGTTGGATGGTATTGGATGGTGTATATCATTTCTGGTTTATATCACCCTGGCCCAGAAATAGCTGTGAACCTAGACCGGCGAATACAATTCTAACCTCTTACAAGCCCAGTAACGCAGTTCACATAAAAGAATGATGCATAATGTGAGATTCTAGCCCATGCAATTTCTCAATCTAACTGGGCTAAATTTCAAGTCAGTTTGTTTAGGGCCCAAATATGAGAAGTTTGGTTTTAGGTTGTTAACTCTTTTTTTTCCCCCGAACAACATATTTTTAATTTTTCTAACGGGTTTATTGTTCGTAAGTGCTTATCCAAAACCAAAATAAGAATACTAATTCAATAATCAGGATTTCTAAAGAATCGAATACGACAATTTCATAATTTATTGGTTCCAATATAATCTTCCCAAATAGAAAACAAAACATTTTTTTTAAATGATCTTGTCCAAAAAAATATAGATTATCAGCAATTATATTTTAATGCAGATGCTAATAAGACCACGTATATTCTATATTTTTTTTTAAAATATATATATATAAGAGAAAAGTAAGAAAATATATCACGTACATATTCTCACAAATATAAACTATATAAATATATATACATATACAAAAGTCCATAATATCTTGCAGTATAAAGCCCCTAAAATAGTACTAAACAACCTTACAGCAGAATCTCGGATCCCACTTTATTACAGTAAAGCCTACTAGACACTAGATATTAACTAAATTAATTACCAGCTGTGGTGAAACTAAACACCAAGCCATCTAGGCAGCGAATAACAAACGAGATTCGTATAAAATCAGCAAGAACAACTTCATAATCATACTTCAGGAGTCTGTGGCGGTTTGCCATTGTCGTCTTCGTCGTTGTCTATGAACCTACCCCAGAAGCTGTGGTTCTTCCAGACGACAGCCATGTCCTCAATCGGCACATTCTTCGTCTCCGGCAACAGATAATAAATGAAGAGATTCATTATGAAAACCCATACGGCAAAGAAGTAGAACAGGCCGAACTTCAAGTGGCAGAGCATGGCAAGGAAAGCCTGAGCAACGCCGAAGGTAAAGAACATGTTGACTGACACATTGATCGCCTGTCCAGCTGACCGAATCTCAAGAGGGAATATTTCGCTAGGGACTAACCACCCGAGCGGCCCCCACGACCATGCAAAGCCAGCCACGTAGACACAGATGCACAAAACAAGAAGAATTGCGTACCACTTTTGGATGTCTGCCTCACCAGTGGTCCCGAACTTGATGGCAATCATAGTGCCTACAATCAACTGGCAGAGAGGAAAATTAAGCAAAATTAATAAAATCCGATAGATAATTACTTAATTAGAATGCTTGATGTCATTTATCTGCTTTACAAATTATATTCAACTCTTGCTAATACTCTACCTGGCATATAAACATTTGTGTACCACCTTCCAAGAAAAGCGTGCGGCGACCAAGTTTGTCTACTGTAGCGATGGAAACAAACGTCGCTGCGACATTAACAACTCCTATGATCACTGCAGAATACAATGAGGCGTTGTCCCCAAATCCTATGGTCTTGAAGAGAACGGGCGCATAGAACTCGATGACATTGATGCCAGTGAGTTGCTGAAAGAAAGGAATCATTATGGCCATAGTCAATTGTGCCCTGTACTTGCGCTTGAGTATGTTAGTCCATGGATGCTTGATCTTCTTTGACTCGTTACTGGCAACAACAAGGTCCTTGTACTCTTCCTCTACATTGTCGGTGCCACGGATGCGACGCAACATGTTCAGGGCAGCCTCATCATGGCCACGGTCAAGTAGAGAGTTAGGAGTGTCAGGGAGGAAAAGTGATCCGACGCTTATGATGGCTGCAGGAATAGCTGCCAATGCCAGACTAACACGCCAGCCCCAACCACCTGCGATCTTGTTTGTACCGAAATTTACCAAGTTCGCAATCAAAATACCGATTGTTATCATGAGCTGGAAGCTCATGTTGAGCATGCCACGGTACCGTGCTGGTGCCATCTCAGACAAGTACACTGGTACAGACTGCAAAGCAAATAGGATAAAGTAAATAACTGGGTCAAAAGTTTCATCAGAGTCGCAGGTGAACAATGATCAACTTTCACCTATGCAGTACATCAGTTAGAAAAAATGAAATGCAAATTGTATTGTATGAGTTACATCACCAAGCAAATCCTATCTTTGGCAAAGTATTAACAAGTAAAAAAAAACATAGGGGTTTACCTGGTTAGCAAATCCAACACCAATACCCAAAAGGATACGTCCCGCAATCAGCATGCCAACATTCTTAGCACCGCCATTAAGAGCAGCGCCGATAAAAAAGATAATGCCTCCGGCAAGCATGGAACACCTCCTGCCCAACTTTCTTGTAACATAGGATGCAAAGAAAGAAGCAACCAGAGCAGCCAGGTACAGAGACGACGTGAAAGTTGTAAGCACCTGGCTGTCAAACTTGCAGTACTGGTTTGTGCTTGTGTCAGCTGTTTCTTTTCGATACACCGAGGGGAAAAACTTCTTCAAAAATGGGTCCATGGATGTCACACCACCTACAAATCATTGAATTACTCAAAAGTTCAAAAACAAAGGAAATAAGGTGTTGTATTATATTTTTCTTTTATTTTTTTTCTGTAGGCATATATTACCTGAAATGCCAAGGTCATAGCCGAAGATTAGACCGCCAGTGGCTGCGACAATGCATGTCAATAAGACAAACCCAGTTAATTTGCCTGGGTAGTCCTTTCTACCAACATCGAAATGGGCACCTCCTGCCATTTTCTTGAGAGAGAGGGGAACAGAGTTTGATAATTTTGAGTAGACAAATTGATGGAGAGGTTAAGACCAGAAAGAGAGATGAGAGAACTTGGTTGAGAATATTGCATGAGAAGGGTCCTCCTTTTATACCCTGAATTCAACCTCTATATTTAGATACTTATTACTATTTTTTTTTTTGACAAACATAATTAGATTAGATGAGTGCCGTGCAGTCTCTCTATAACTGGTAATCCTAGTAAAAATGATGTCCATATTTTCATACATCCCATTCTAATCAAATTTCTGGAGGAGTTGATTCTCTCTCTGCTGCGAATAGTGCGCGTAAATCCAATAAAACTGCAGGCGAATGAAATATTGGTATAATTTTTTTTAGGCTATCTGATATAGATGGCATCTAGCAAGATTAGGATTGCAAGGAATTCCATTTGTCTTGCCCGTACAATGTTTCAGCGAGATTTTTGGGAGATGTTTTGGCCAGGCACAATTTTACTGGGAGCATTCTGCTAAATATTTTTGGACATGTTACATATGTCTCTCTAAAAGAAGGCAAGAAGCTGAAATAAATTATTGCATTTTTTTCCTTCAAATATATCACATAAAAATGCCTTAATAAAATTATCTCTTAAATAATAACACTTCTCAAATCAATTTCTTAGCCGCCTCTTGAATTTGATGTACCATGAAAAAAAATTCGATTATTTTCTTAATGGAATGATTGAACCTTTACCATATATAATTAATTTTTTTTATACAAATGTTACCTTACTTTTCTGTAGTGTATAAACAACCCTAATATATCATTTATTTATATTATAATTTTAGATGAAACATTTTTAAGGAGCGAGTATGCTTAATTTTCTTTTTTCAAATCACAACTATTATAGGTGCATATCACAATACTTGCACATGACATATTTTCAAAAAGATTTATTATTATTGCAATTATTATTATTAGGATTAGTATATCTGTTATAATTATAGTCATCATTATTGTTACAATTTTTATTATAGTTAATTTAATTATAACTATTGTAATTACCGTAACTTCATTTATTTTCTGTCATCATCCCTCCTCCGGGAAAGATTCACACAAACAATAAAAAGGGGAGGGCAATTATTTTTCAATTTTTTTTATTCTATTTATATGTGGAATGGAAGTTAATAACTGGCATCCTGAACGAGACTAACTTGAGGTGTTCTTAAGCATTTCGTTCAGGTGAGGAACGCATCCCTCAAGTCAGTCAGGTGTTTCCAAATAGAATTGAGCTGCGCGAGGGCAAATTTAAAACATAAAAATATCGGAATGTCCTCATAGATATATTGTGTGCCCAAAGCACCTCAACAGATTTTTTGCACTTATCACGTTGTTAGAAATTTAGAATGAAGATTATTGCAACACTAATTGCAAGAATAACTCTCTCGTGTAGCAAATTATAGTATTATTGTTTTTAAAAGTCTAAATTTTGATATTATTAAAAAAAAGGTCAGAATTTTACCATCAATTTTTTTCAGTGGCGTCAATATTTCGGGTTTCCCGAAAAATTTACACCAAAATTTGTATTGCCCGAAATTTCTACACCAAAATGTGGCTTGCTCAAAATATTAACGCTAGTCTTGTATCAAAAATATAAACCACCTGGTTAATATTTTGTTTATTTTCAAACTGGAACTTTATATAAGTTTGTGATGCCGCATCTTATGACCATCGATTTGACCCGTTTTAGCAAGTCCACAGTAATTATCAATGCAAAATTTATATCTCTTTCATCTCTTTTCTTTTTATTTTATTTTGGTCTCGGGGGCTAACAACAACGGAAGCCGAAGACCTAATTTTTCTTTCCCTTTCCCTTCTCTAATTTCTCCCGAAAAATTTACACCAAAATTTGTCTTGCTCGAAATTTCTACACCAAAATGTGGCTTGCTCAAAAAATTTTACAATTCTTTATTTTTTTCTTTTTTAGTATTTTACAATTCTTTCAGTTATCCAGTTACCCTAATTATTAATTAACGCTAGTCTTATATGCTATATAGTTATGGGAGCATTATATATGCAGTTATACACCAAAATTTTTTACTTGCAAAAAGCAATATTCGAACCGTAGAACTGCAGGGAAATCGAGCATTTTGTCACTTGTCGCTAGTTTTATTTATGAATGAAAATTTATTTGCATATATTTTAAACGTGAAAATCTATAGGGTTATAGTATGTTTTACTTGATCTACTGTAGACTTTATAGCGTAGATTAGATTCCTGTTACAGACATGATGTTCATATCATCATATCATTCATATGCCAGTATGCCACACAAATTGTGTACAGTTCTACCAAGAAAATGTTGTATATTTAGACCAAAAAAAAAAAAAACGGAGCAATAACTGCAATATTTTTTTTTGAAAAAAATAATAATAATAATAACAACCGCAAAGCTCACGAAGCCATGTGCTTCCAAACGGAGAGTGCGATTTTCAAGGGGAGTGATAGGTGTAATCACTTATTTTGTCATCCTATATCATCCCAACTAAAAATGAAAATAGTGTTGGAAGCATCCTTTCCAGAGCAGCGCCCCTCTCTCCACTAATTGATCTCTTATTAAAACAATCTGATCCCTTATCATACAATCTGATCTCTTATTAAAACAATCTGATCCCTGATCCCTTATCATACAATCAGATCTCTTATTAAAACAATATAATCCCTTATCATACAATCAGATCTTTTATTATAAAAATTTGATCCCTTATTATACAATCTGATCTCTTATTAAAACAATCTGATCTCTTATTATACAATCTGATCTCTTATTAAAACAATCTGATCCCTTATTATACAATCTGATCTCTTATTATAACAATCTGATCCCTTATTATAACAATCTGATCACTTATTATACAATCTGATCTCTTATTAAAACAATCTGATCCCTTATCATACAATCTGGTCTCTTATTATAACAATCTGATCCCTTATCATACAATCTGATCTCTTATTATAACAATATGATCCCTTATTATATGATGTACGGTTTTCATACTCGATTTCCAACCGGTTTAAGCCCTAAATTAATATCAAATACAAGTGTTTTTATTTTATTTTGCTAATTTTTAGGTTGTAGAAAGGTACAGCCGTAGCCCGGCAAGTTTTATTTCAGGTTCATCACATTTTGCGGCGCGACAACAGAAGATTGCAGCTAAGGAAAGGAGAAATGTTCATTGGAACGGACCGCCCTGACAGCAGGACGGACCGCCCCAACCAAGAAGAGCAGACAACCAGGCATGAGCAGCAAGGACCAGCCAACATAGGCCGTCTAACCAATCGGACGGATCGTCCAGACCAGTCAGCCAGCCCATGCAGCAGACCAAGTCAAGGCCAAGTCTGGAACGGGTCGCCCCAACATCCAGGCGGACCGTTCCAGCAATTCCAGCACTGCTAAAAATAGCCAAGCTAATTCTGCCTGTCGGTTCTTCTAAGTCTGGACATTCTAGAAGCATTATCCCATGATCTCCACGATTAGAAACCGCCTTCTAGCCGCTATATAAGCGATGGCCTGTCTCCAGAAGAGGATATCAAGCCAGAAATCTAGGTTTAGCCTCTCTCTCTCTACTCAACAAGGAGATAAACTTCTCGAACGATCCAACCTCACTGGAGCGCACCGCCCCAGATCTCAGGCGGACCGTCCCAGACAGGCCAAAGCGACTGAATTGTGGAGTTCCAAGCAGTTTTCTGTTGTAACTTCTATTTTCTCTTTTATTTCGCCATGTATTTGATGAAACCTGATCTATTTAGTATGAATTTGCTAGAGTAGTTTAGTTTTAGGGGCTATGGTTGAGAACCTTTTCTTTATGTTATTTATTTAGTTGAATCTTTAAGTAATTAATTAAGTTAAGTTTTATTATTTATCTTTTATGATTTAATTGTTTATTTTGTTGATTTGCTTTACTTAATTGTTTTAATTGATTATCTCGTCAAGCAAAGTACACGTTTGATAGTTAGAATTTAAAATCAATTGAATTAACTCAAAGCTTTTCAATAAAACACTTAGGTAGATAATAGATCGAAAGATTGAATCGGAACTTGAGAAATCAAAGTTTTAACTTAAGATCGAAAGATAATAAGTTTGCCTAGACCCAAAAGATAAACTAAATACCCTAAATCAAGGAACGAAAGTTGAAGTTTAGGAGTTTAGGAGTTTAACGTTTTAAATCAAAGTAATTAACCTGAACGAAAGTTAGAGTCTAATTATTGGTTTAGTAATCGTTTGAACTATTTAAAACACTTAATTAATTATTTAAAGGCATGACAAAACAAGTATTGGCCTTTGGAACGGACCGTTCCAAGGATAGAACGGACTGCCCGACAGGGGGCGTTCTAACTTAGAACGGGCAGTTCCAGTACGCCAACCTAAGTCAGAACGGACCGTGCCAGACATGGAACGGACCGTTCTACTTTTGACAAGTTAAAGAAATTGTTTGAAATCAGAAACCCCTAGTTTTATCAAATAAGTTTTTCTCCACGTTTTGTTATTTATAAAGTTATTTATTTAGAATTTCTGAACTGATTTTATTTAGTCTTTTAATTTAATTAATTGTTTCTTCGAAAATATTTTATTAAACTTAGGATTTAATTGAGATTGATTTATATAACTTAGAAATTGAATATTTCGTCTCCGAGGATCGACCCTAGGCTTACTCAACGATAAATCGTGCGCTTGCGATTAAAAATTGGGTAGGATTTAGGTAAAAAATAGTATAAGCAAGAACTCATCATTATACAATATGATCTCTTATTAAAACAATCTGATCTCTTATTAAAACAATCCGATCTCTTATTATAACAATCTGATCCCTTATTATACAATCTGATAACTTATTATAACAATCTAATTCCTTATTATAACAATTTGATCATATATTATACCTAATTAATCATTTATGCTTATAAGTTAATCACTTATTATATCTGACAAAACTTTATAAGACACAATCATCTATTCATCTCATCAAATTAACAACAGTGGTATAAATTTCCTAGTATTCATAGAGAAACCAATATTCCCATGTTATAGAACAACTAATTTTACAAAAGACACATTCAAATAAATTAAAACATTTTAATATTCTGTACAAAGAAACAAATGGGCTAATTGCATCGAAGAAAACAACCTTTTTAATCTATGCCATGCAGCTAAGTTGACAAGCTTTTCAAATGGACTAATTGTATCGAAGCCATTGAAATTGAGGGCTGTATATAAAAATAGAGAGAAAAGAAAGTGTTAAGTAACTGCCATTGAAATTGAACTTGTGAGGATATGATATTGGCTATCCGGTACCACATGTACTATAAAATTGTACTGTAAAAATGAAAATATTAGTAATATTGCATTTAAAGGTTACCAGTACTTGTGCCCCTGTAAACGTTACCAGTACTTGAAGCAACTATACTATACATCAACTATATCCAGATTTAAAAATTTTGATTAACCAAGCAATCCCTTGTCGGATCAATCAAAAAATAAAAAGAAAAAAAAAAGAGAAGAAAAAAGAAACGTGGCAATTTCCTGTCTCTCTAAAAGCTCCAGACAAGACAACTAGCGATCTCTCACCATTTCTCTATACAAAATGTAACCAAATCGCAATTGAAAAGAAACCTAGATCGACTCTTATGTTAGATTGACAAGGGACCTCAATTTGCCCCTTAACTGCACAAAATTGCAATTAACCAACCAACACCCAGGCAAAGAATGTTTCAATAGAAAATTGAAACTCAGTTAAAGAAATCTTTTCAAGCAAAATCCCTTCATAGATTAACCAAATCGACAGAAATAAGAACTCCGAGAGAGAGAATAAGAGTTATATTTTAATTAGCATGTCCTCCTGAATCTAACAAATCAAGAGAAAGAGGTAAACAGCTATGAACAAAGAGAGAAGTAGAAAGAGTATATCGCTCGGTCTTCCAAATCGGAGGAGATTTTTTTTGTGCGCAAGGGAAATTGCGGAAGGGGATTTGGTTCCCCCGCTAAAATTTTTCCTTTCCGATTCCCTTCCATCCAAACAACAAAATTTTTCGATTTTCCACTCTATTCGCTTTCCTTCCCATACGTCTCCCTTCGTACCAAACAGCCTGTAAGAGGAGGGGATGATACGGGATTGCAAATTGGAGAAGATGTGAAATGGTCGGCGGGAAGATCGCTGGAGCGGAATCGGTGGAGCGTGAAGGAGCGGAGGCTATCTAGCACTGGAGAGGGAAGTGGTAAGCTCCGACGAAGGAAGTGGCAGAGGGAGAATCGGGATCGCGGCGGTTGTGGTGGTGACGGGAGGAGAGAACAATGGTGGCAATGATGAGATTTAGGAGGAGGAAGAGCGTCGTCGGAGTGAGGAAGGAGATGATCGTTTGTCGAAGGAGAAGAGAAATGAGCGAGAGGTATATAATATAAGAGATGGAAACAGTACGAGAGGTAAATAATAGAAGAGAGGATGATATGGGATTGCAAATCGGAGGATTACCGTAAGTAATTCCCGATTTCTATTTTCAATAGCGTCCTTAGAGTGCTCATTAACGTTCGAGATGGTTACCATTTTTTGGAGACAACAATAACTATACATTAGATAATGCGGAAGTTCATGTGACAGGTCCACAATTTTTTTTTTCAGGAAGGACAGGACCTAAATGTATGTTCTCCGTATCGTTTCGTGGCGTGTCAATTAGAATTGTGTCAGAATCTCGTATCGCGTTGACACGAATTATTTTTTTAATTGTGTCATGTCGTGTTGTGACGAGTGGTGAGAGGAGACAACACAACACGCATTCTGACACAATCGTATCGTGTTGTGTTGACACGTCGTTTTAGTAATATCAAATCGAGTTAAAAACTTTTCTTCATTTTTTATAATAATTTATTAAATATTATTGAAATATTAAAATAGAGAAAAAATATCGTTGTAGTTTGTTTTACTATTCTACAAATTCAATAATATCTATTGTGAACCATGGTTCTGTTAGAAAGTGTTTAATTCCATTTTTGTGCCATCAAATAGCAAGAAATCACAACTAAACACAAGAGATCTAGGTTTCAACATCATTCACAAGCATTTCAAGATGAGAGTAGGAAGAATTGTACCTCTCATGAAATCGCATTCATGAGGCTCGAATCCATGGCATGGGAGTCGATGGCGTGCCTTCTCCACCACCACCACCATGGTTGTGCCGCCGGCCTCGAGTCCACCAAGGAGATTAACCACGTTCTCAAGGTATGTGCTAGCACACCCAAGAACAAGCCTAATCCCATTAGCTTTCTCTCTTCTAGCAATTAAATCTTTCATTTAAATGGAGAAGAGAGCTCAACACATGAGCAAAAGAGGAAGAAAAGAGGAGGTTTGTGGCAGCCACAAAGGGAAGGAAGAGAGGAGAGAGAAAGGCTAGCTATTGGAGCCTCCAAAGGGGTCCTTTTATAGAGCTCAAACCCTAAGGAAAACTTCCCCAAAATTACACCTCTTGCCACCCTATGGCTGGCCACGAATTGGGCCTATATGGGCCACCTCACAATCTCATTTGGGTCTTTAATTCACCTAATTAAAGTCCCATTAGGTTGCTCTATAATTGGGCTATATATTTTCCTATTAAATAACGGCCCAATTAATCAATATAACCATTTATATTGAAATGTGTTGATCTAAAATTAATTATTAACTCATTAATAATTATTTTGGGATTAGATAATGCATTAATTTATTTCTATATGATCTCTTTGACTTAATTAATTATAACGGTTCATAACGGTATATAATTAATCAACTCATCATATTTTCGCAATACTCACTGTTGCGAATAAATAGATAATGCATTGTGTGGTCAAAGTCCTATTTGTGTGACCCTTTGAGGATTTATGCTATGTTGGCCATGGAGAATAAATCACTATTTATTTCCAATAATCATAAGCGGTATCTAGCAACACGTTATGATTCCCAATTCGCATAAATAGTGTACCGTTACAATATTTCAATCCTGCATAAGAAATATAAGTATTTCCTTGTCTAATTCTTATGTCACATGATATCATTGTATAATCCAAGATAGGAGTGTGTCATTCTTGCAGATTATACATTTCTTGATCTAGAGTTGATCGTCTAGTTTGCATGCATACGATACAACTCCATCAAAGGGCCCAAACAGATATCATCACTCACTAGGTATAATAATGAGGGACATACGGTTTTCTTGATGAACAACTTTTTCCCGCACAATTCAAGAGAACATAAATAAAGTCCTTATAGCAGTCTTTATCAGGAATCAACGTTAGACGATATTTATTGAACCTATCCTCATGTGGAAAATGTGAACATCTCAAACTTAGAATCAAACTTATATGAAATAAACAATGACACTTAACACAATCCATATATTTATTTCATTGGGTCAAGTCCTGTACTATGTTCCAATAACATACACATATGCAATTAAGTTAGTAACTCCTTACGTATGATTTGTAGAACTTAATCATCACTTAACTTGCATACTAATCTTTTATGATAATTAATGTTCCTTGTTAATTATCAAGATTATGGACGATTTAGATTTATTATTGTCATTCTAATGAATGATCCACAGAGATCTACAATTCAGATCCTCAACCTGAATGATCTGTCAATAATAAATTCTAGGAACAAATGATCAAATATCATCATTAACATAAACTAAGAAAATAAGTCATTAAATATTGACTTCTAGGACATAACTCCAACAATCTCCCACTTGGCCTAGAGTCAATCAATAGTAACGTCTAGCCAGTGAAGAATTTAGAACAATGTCATATATCCATATATATACATGTCTCGAACCTCAAAAGATATAATACACTTAAAGCAAGTTACTCATACGTCCATCACGCATGGATGCACAATTGCATCTCGTATACCGCTTAAGGTAGAGGTTAAGTTAGAGTGTTCGCTGTGTCCGCGAACCTATCCAATTTTGTTTGTCCCTATATGCATATATACTCCTATATATGTGTTCTTGATCGTCATCATGTGAGATCAAGTGACATCGTCATAGATCTTAGTTGGATCACCAATTTAATATTGGGTTCTTCAAGTTTAAGCTATGGTTCGAGATGCATAGAACCATATTAGCTTGACTGAGAACTTCACGATCCATACTACATTCTTTCATTGCTTCACAAGTTGCTATATATTTTTGTTTTGGTGACGGAAACGGTTGTAATATCCCATTTAGAACACCTTCTAAATTTACAACACCACATTAAACAAAATATGTAGCTCAATTGTATTTATATCAATCTTTCGAAAACTAGCATCAATATAACAATTTATATGAGCTTTCTTTCATCTTGTCAGATGAAAAACATATCACCCTTTCTCGTAAGATACTCGAGGATATTCTTGATTATTGTCCAAATGTGTTTTTCTTTGTATCCAGTTGACAACTGCTTGTCATACTCCTTGGGTACAACACATAGGGGCATGTGCATAAGTATGGCGTACGTAATGAAACTCATAACAGAAGGATGCTCGAATTGTATCGTGCACTCTTCTCGAATTGAGTTGCAACATACCGAGTCGAACTCAAGTGTATGCCATAAAACGTGGTTAGACATCCTTTACAGGAGTCTATTTTTTCGTGTAACTAGAACACTTTGTCATTATATGCACATTTTTGCTCAAACTTAACATCCATCATAATCTATCTTCATAGATTTTGTTTCCTTGGATTTAGGTGACTTGCCCAAGTTCTCTATTGAGTAAACATTCTCCAATGAGATCTTGACAATATTCATTTTCTTAATGTTATTCCCAATTAATGTCTTGTATCTTGTACAATACATGTAACACAATCATGCTCCCACTGACTATCTTGTCTATACAAGATATCTTTTTGACGAAGTTCAACTCCTTGACTTCCTTTTCGAAATGTTTATTCCAATTTCCACAATACTTGCTTCAATCCATTAATGGATCCTTAAAGCATATATATGTGTTTCTAGCAATACAACAAATCCTCGGTTTGTGTCAAATACACAACAACTTCCTTCATTCAATCGAAGAAGGCGGCTTTGATGTATCTTTCCATATACGAGATATAACTATTGCTAGAATGATCTTTATTGACTTATACAAAGCTACAAGCGAGAAGCCGTGCTTTGTACATGGTCAACTCGTTATTGACTTAGACATAGCAACAATCATGAACTTGTGCTTTGTACATAGTCGACTTGCTATCCATATCTATCTTTCCTTTAAAGATCTAAATGTTCTTGATGGATCGCTCCTTCATGAACATCAATCAAGGTCTATACCTTGTTGTTATATATATGGATTGCACTTAAAGATCATATAGATTCAAACCATACTTGTGGAATCGGATCTTTCCATCGCTTTTGTATTTATCAACGGATCCTCATATGTCAAGTACGAGGATGTTGTGAAGCCTATGTACTTTTCAGTTTAGGCAATTCACTCTCGTTGATCTTAGTAGGATTGGTACTTGAGGTCAACAAACTACTTCTACAACATCTTGTAGAGTAAGTTCTTGATCCTAATATATTGGACGAGTTTCTCGAACATCATCCATTTATGAGATGTTTGAGTACTCTTTAGAAGCAAGCGTGCTTATAAACTTCTTCCTTTCACAACTACTTGTGAATTAAGTTCCGCTCAACTCCCACTAAACACCATGTATGGAGTGACAAGTTTCTCATAAAGGTACTTCTTGTAGTGACGCATAAACTCCTTTAATGCTCACTTTACTCCCACTACTTCTTCTTGAGAATGTTATTCCTTAAGATTATGATTAGCAACAACTACTTTGTTCTTATCACGTTCGTAGAAGTAGTACCTTTCGGTTAATTCAAGATATCCTACAAAAATATTAAACGTCTTATTTGGGTTCAAGCTTATCAATCAATTGAACCTTGAAATAAGCTTTTCAACACCAAATCTTGAGAAATAATATACCTAGAGATCGAATCTCGTAAGATATCTTTCTCAATAGACTTCGATGAAATTTTTATTCAGTGTAAACAATATTGTCCTCAAACACAAATTCCTTACATGAGTCGAATAAGTCAATTTGATTTATTACCGATCGAACTATATCAGACAATGTTCGATACCTTCATCCTTGGATACATTTTTCAATATTTCTCATGGAGCGAGTAGTGAAACGTCTTTCATACTCTTTAGGTAATATATCAAACTATATGACTTAACTATTTACCATGATCCATCTTAAGACTTTTACTTTTATTGAATGGTATTTCAACTTTACTCTTGAAATTCTTTTGATCATGTCAAAGATTCATACTTATACCATATCAAATAGATACGTTAATATCTACAATGATCGTTGGTCAAGTGGTAAAGTGTCAACAACCTTTCAATTACACAAGTACCTATAGGTCTATATACATCAATATGTATAAGTCTTAATAAAGTTACTTGTCCTTTAAACCTTCGTAGTTCAAAGGCGCTTTTGTCATTTAACAAACACGATTCGCATGAATTTCAATTGATTTGCAATCGAATTGATTTACGAGCTCCACGTTACGTTGACTCTCATAATGCGATTCTTGTTTATATTTGACTAAGCGACTAGTTTACATAAAAGTCAAATACTTTATGTGAAGTCTTACACATTTGTCATTCAAAATTTGTTTATCTATTTCAAACAAATTCAATCAAGATGCATGAAATCTTATATACAAATTCATAACAATAAGAGAACAACATTTCTCTATTACAAAACATGATCATCCATCATCAAATATGAAATGGAGATAAGGTTTTATGAGATGTTTGGAATAAGGTATACAACCTCAAATTCCTAAACAAACTCTTTATTTAGTAAAGATAACTCTACGTATTCAATGGTAGCGGCTTAGACGTATAAGTCATTTCCAAAACGGAGTTTACTTTACTTGTTTCGAACTTTCTCTTATTCATCATTGCCTACACATTTCATTAAATGCGAGCACATGAACTCGCATCTAATTACTAGTGTGAATTAGAGATAGTGAGATAATTTGAACGACAAATATCTTAAGGTTTAGAACATCATGGTATTTCGGACAACCTTTCAAATGCCTCCCATAAATGGCAAATGAAACATCTCATGTGACACACGGTCACTAGTGAGGGTCTCAAAATTTAAACTCATATCTTGGTGAAGTATTCCTTTAATACTTAACCAATTACTTTTAGCACTAACAAGTGTGCGAACAATATATCCTTTATCCATAGAAAGAGATTGTATGACAATATCAACAATCCTTGATATTGGAGATCTTAATATCTCTAGTTGTCAATTAGCTACTCAAACCTTTCGGTTCGTAAGCTAATGAAACATTTATCTTCTTATAAGAAGAGTCTCTTGGTTAACTCACACTCCATTACTCGATCATAAATGATTGAGTCTATATTTACTTTCTCTAAGAACGTCTTCTTGAGTAAGTGGATGAGAGTGTAGAAGTCTAGTCTAGTCCTTATGAATTCTCAAATTTAAAGGTCTAGAACTTCTAAAAGGATATAAGCATTCACTTTATTGAATAATTTTCATCGAAACTAATCAATCATTGCGAAGCTATGTTCGGGAAGTTGAGGAACGTTTTTGGGATTAATCATGCTCAAGTTTCTCATTTCCAAGAACATATCTTAGAAATTGATGTTACTTCTCCAAGTAAATACCTTAGAAACGAGCTTGTTATTTTCAAAGATTGATCGCAACGAAATTAACATATTTAATATCTATAACAATTTCAATTTAAGGTCATTTAGTTTATGCAATGTTTTATTTATAATGATAAACAAAACTCCCACTACATTTATTTAATGTCCCAATGTAGTTGGTTTTCCAAGATCCTCGTTTTCATCAAGTAGAGCCTGCTATGGCACGACACCCTACTTAACTAGACAATGTAGGTTCTCCAACCAATCATATCAACCATATGACTCTTGGTTTGTGAATATCTAAGTATATTTACAAACTTCGCCCCGATGTCCAAGAAAACTTGTTGGGTCCATCGATAAGCAACCTCTCTCTATTTGCTCCTAACAAATCTTTTCATTTGTACCCCGACTATCAAGGTTGACAACCATGACGTCCGCTATGGCGGACCGCGCCATGATTGGCAATTGACGTGAGGGGGATAGAGAGAAGGAGGGCGGTCGACTTAATCAATTTAGTTTGGGACAAAAGCAATTACGTGACTTTGTTTGGTGGTCGTGTAAGCATACACCCATACCTACCTATGACAATTCAAGGCATTCACAAACAATCACATAACATAAGCATCTCAAGCATTGTCGTGGGTTTGTATGGCTCCCGCTTGCATTAGTCTTCGTTGCATCTCCATGTAACGAAACTAATCTAATCAAAACCTCCCACTAATTACTAAGATCCTATCTAATAATTACGGGAAATAAATACATGTGATAAAATCCTAAAACCCGCCTAGGCCTTAGGGGCATGCAAGCCTCACAAGTTACATCAAGAATTAATCAATTATTAATTATCAAGGCACCTTAGGCCACATTACAAGCAATCACATGCATTCACAACATTTTACAACACACAAGGCATTGACATCTTGAGCCATATCAAACCCACATCCTCCTACAAAAACAAGTTAGCACAATATACAAATATATGTTAAGTTGTTCATAACTAGCGAGCTATTAAGTGTCTTTGCGTATTGTTTGCTAATTTGTGTTTTTCCATGCAAAGAGATTTTAACATTCAAAAAACTAATTGCTTAAACTCTTTGATAAAATCAACATTCAAAATCCAATGGATGACAGCAAGGAGAGTTCTAATCAACTTATCAACTAATTGATTAATTAGAACGAACACCTTTCATTCAACGGGACCCGAAAAAATCAAGAAATTTTTTCGGTCTCCAAAAAATCCAGAAAAAATCATGAGCAATCCTTATCAAGAGACAAACTACCTGTTTAAATTTCAGGAAGAAATCATTTACCAATCAGGAGAACCAAAATTATCAAACTTCAGGTTGTGTATTAAAACACCGGTTTGAAGTTTCAGATTTTGGCCTCAACCTTTTGGACTGTTTGACCATCTTCCAAAAACTTTTAATGCAAAACAATTTTACAGTAAACAATCACAAGTACAAGGCTAGTAACCATGAAAGATTTACAATTTTACTCATTCAAAATCATCAAGTTTAAGGAGTTTGAATACAAGTCCCCTGTTCTGGAACAGCACGTTGACGAAATTGAATTTGAGTGGTTGGGGTACCAAAACTGGTCCGATTGACATGAAATTAATTTTCATGGATTCAGTACTTCAAAAGGAAGTTTTATATTTAAACACTTTTTCTATAAAAAGTCTCAATCAATACCAGTTTTCAAAACAATCCGATTGGTACAGAAAACTAATCAGACCGTTCTTGTCTTTCATCGATTCAAAAAAATAGAAAAACTTCGATCCATACCATCAAATTGGTATGGCAGGAAGTACTCCAAGTCTAATTCATTCCTAGCCAATTAAATTAGGGTCTCTTTATCAAGATAACTAAGATAATGCCCACAAAACCAGATCTGGTCGCACAGGAACCAGTCCCGCGCACCGTCACGGAAAAATTCACTAAAAATCCAAAACAACTCGGATTAAAGTGAAACCAGTGGGGAAATGCTCAAGATTTATCCCTCTTTCAAATCCATCAAAAAGAAAAATAAAATCGAAAGCTCTGCTATGCGAAAAACACAGAAAACCTCGGAAAACATAGAGTTCCAGATAGCAAATAAAGGCAGCAACTTAATTACTCAACTAATTACACATTTCTCATCTAATTAATGCAAAAAATGTATTAAAACCGACCATGTGCTCTGATACCACTGTTAGAAAGTGTTTAATTCCATTTTTGTGCCATCAAATAGCAAGAAATCACAACTAAACACAAGAGATCTAGGTTTCAACATCATTCACAAGCATTTCAAGATGAGAGTAGGAAGAATTGTACCTCTCATGAAATCGCATTCATGAGGCTCGAATCCATGGCATGGGAGTCGATGGCGTGCCTTCTCCACCACCACCACCATGGTTGTGCCGCCGGCCTCGAGTCCACCAAGGAGATTAACCACGTTCTCAAGGTATGTGCTAGCACACCCAAGAACAAGCCTAATCCCATTAGCTTTCTCTCTTCTAGCAATTAAATCTTTCATTTAAATGGAGAAGAGAGCTCAACACATGAGCAAAAGAGGAAGAAAAGAGGAGGTTTGTGGCAGCCACAAAGGGAAGGAAGAGAGGAGAGAGAAAGGCTAGCTATTGGAGCCTCCAAAGGGGTCCTTTTATAGAGCTCAAACCCTAGGGAAAACTTCCCCAAAATTACACCTCTTGCCACCCTATGGCTGGCCACGAATTGGGCCTATATGGGCCACCTCACAATCTCATTTGGGTCTTTAATTCACCTAATTAAAGTCCCATTAGGTTGCTCTATAATTGGACTATATATTTTCCTATTAAATAACGGCCCAATTAATCAATATAACCATTTATATTGAAATGTGTTGATCTAAAATTAATTATTAACTCATTAATAATTATTTTGGGATTAGATAATGCATTAATTTATTTCTATATGATCTCTTTGACTTAATTAATTATAACGGTTCATAACGGTATATAATTAATCAACTCATCATATTTTCGCAATACTCACTGTTGCGAATAAATAGATAATGCATTGTGTGGTCAAAGTCCTATTTGTGTGACCCTTTGAGGATTTATGCTATGTTGGCCATGGAGAATAAATCACTATTTATTTCCAATAATCATAAGCGGTATCTAGCAACACGTTATGATTCCCAATTCGCATAAATAGTGTACCGGTACAATATTTCAATCCTGCATAAGAAATATAAGTATTTCCTTGTCTAATTCTTATGTCACATGATATCATTGTATAATCCAAGATAGGAGTGTGTCATTCTTGCAGATTATACATTTCTTGATCTAGAGTTGATCGTCTAGTTTGCATGCATACGATACAACTCCATCAAAGGGCCCAAACAGATATCATCACTCACTAGGTATAATAATGAGGGACATACGGTTTTCTTGATGAACAACTTTTTCCCGCACAATTCAAGAGAACATAAATAAAGTCCTTATAGCAGCCTTTATCAGGAATCAACGTTAGACGATATTTATTGAACCTATCCTCATGTGGAAAATGTGAACATCTCAAACTTAGAATCAAACTTATATGAAATAAACAATGACACTTAACACAATCCATATATTTATTTCATTGGGTCAAGTCCTGTACTATGTTCCAATAACATACACATATGCAATTAAGTTAGTAACTCCTTACGTATGATTTGTAGAACTTAATCATCACTTAACTTGCATACTTAGCTTTTATGATAATTAATGTTCCTTGTTAATTATCAAGATTATGGACGATTTAGATTTATTATTGTCATTCTAATGAATGATCCACAGAGATCTACAATTCAGATCCTCAACCTGAATGATCTGTCAATAATAAATTCTAGGAACAAATGATCAAATATCATCATTAACATAAACTAAGAAAATAAGTCATTAAATATTGACTTCTAGGACATAACTCCAACAGGTTCATATAGGGCTCCGTGAACTATGATCGTTTGATAGCTGAGTCTGTAAATTAACAAATCTAAATTAACCAATCCAATCTATATATTGAAATCTCGTAGCAAACAAAATTTTACAATTTTTAAAATTTATTTACTATTTTTTTGAATTTTTAAAAGCTTGCCAGTTTTGGACGATAATTCACTAATTTGTAGCAAAAAATAGCAAGCTTTAAAAAATTCGAAAAAAATAGTAAAAAAAATCTCAAAAACTGTAAAATTTTGTTTGCTCTGAGATTTCAATATATATTGGATTGGTTAATTTAGATTTGTCAATTTACAAAATTACCGATCAAACGGTCATGGTTCACGGAAGGCTGAACCAAGATTCGCAATAGATATTCTCTCTATATATTTTGTCAAAATGATGTTTTAAAATATTAATTGATGATTTTATTTTTTTTCTAACACATTTGTTTATTGTTTGAATAGATTAAAAAAATAAAATGTATAAAAAATATTTAAATATACGTTAATGTTAAAAAGGAAGTACGGTTATAAATTGAGTTTTAATATAAAAGATATTAAAGAATTTTTTTAAAAAATAATTCAAAAAAGAAAATATTTATGAGTTATTAATTATGATGTTATTTTTGGTAATGTTAAAAACTAAATTTGTGTTGTCATGTCGTGTCGTGTCGTGTTGGTGTCAAGTCGTGTTAATTTTTCCAGATTCTCGAAACGATAAGATTATAACACGACACAATCGTGCTAATTCCGCACTCATGTCGTGTTGTATCGTGCCAACACGCATGTCGTGTCATTTTGGAGAACCCTATAGTTTTGGGTGATATATTTTTCAGTTGTCATATTCCGCTTGATACTTGATAGTCCCGGTTTGCAAGTTATGGAAAAAAAATCGTAAGATGACTTTTTTTTTGAGTTTAAACCGTAAGATGACTTACTGGAGATGAGGTGAGCCGCAAAAGGCGTTTGATGTTTCGTAAAATCAGAATTACTTAAGATCATCACTTCCTCAGCGTTATCGTCGTCATTCTCTCCTCAATGTCATTTTTTTTTTCCATTTTCGGAATACTTGTCCAGCACGCTTTCTATTTTTTTCTCTGATCCTCATCCCCTATCATCCTGTGCAGCTCTTTTTTTCATTTTTGCCTCTGATCCTAATTCTTTATCAACCAACTCCCAACCATCCAGCGCCTATGCACCCCATCCCTCTACTCAGAGACAAAGCTATGTGCATTTTGGTGGGTCCTAAAAAAAAAATACTTAGACATTACACATTTATGTAAAAAAATATATATACATACAAGAAGTCATGTACCCATTTCAAAATTTTGAAGGACCCAGCTGAACATGCCGTGTTTGATTTGAATTGCATAACGACTCCTGAAAAAATCACATAGGACCCAGGTTGCATTTGTACCTGATAAATCTCCTTCATTCTTCTTCCGCAATGAATCTTATTAAGACAAAACTTAGAATAAAATGAAATATGTTTGGATGAATGATTATTTATAGCATATACATACACTAGCGTTAATCTCATGCATTGCGTGATTTGTCTATTTAATATTTCGTAAACTTTAGGACATAATAAACAAAAGTTATCATAGAAGATTAAAAATACTATTCGGATATTATGTAAAAATATGAACTCAAAATTCTAAACACCTTTCAAAAAATTTCCGAGCAGCACGAAAAATTTGAAATACTATGGTTTGAATATTGTGGCCGAACTCCTCAGTACACATCCCATCTTTATATATTTATAATATAGAAAAAGAAGTGTTCAATAAGATTTCTAATGGACCTATTATGAAAAATTATGAAAAAATAAAAATTTATAGCAAATTGTTGTATTTTTTTATTGTCTCGACTTTTGAATTATTATTTTGTATATTGGATATATTATTTTAGATTTTATGTTGTTATTATAATATATATTTTGATTTCTCATGAATTTTTTATGTTGCATTATTTTAGAGTTACTTAATTAAAAATTATTATTATACTATGTTTATATTAGATATTGTTACATCAGACATATATTTTCAGAAAAAAAAATTACAGACCCTGCTGACACGAAATCCTAGCTTCGCCACTGCCCCTACTACCAATTCCCTACCTCCATTTTATATAGAAAAAATCAAGACATCCCCAAAATATTTACATAGCTTTATTCTAGTCAATATAAATAATTATTCTAGCTAATATAGTTAATTGTTTTAGTTCATAGAAGTTGAATTGTGTATCGTTTCAAATCGTTTAAGATACGCTATGCTATCCTTAAAAGTAAGTAAAATAAGTACATATCACACTCTATCATTATAATCATTTTGGTAATTCTAGCATCATTAGATGTAGTGTATTAATATTAGCTATATTTAAATATCATATAATGTATAATATGTAATAATTATTAATAATTATATATTATAACATTATACTATATAATCTATGAAGAATTATTATCATTACATTATATAATATTATAGTGTAGAATTTGTTAAATTATTAATAGTATTATTATTCTAATAGTATGTTCTTATAATTTATATAAATTGTAATCATTATTAATATGTATAAAATATTAATATGATGTATGATTTGTACATTTTATTATTGAAATTATTATTATAAATGACAGTTATTTTAAGTATGTTTTCAAATATTAACTAATTGTTTAGTTAATTTTACAAATAAAAACATTAATGTGCAATATACGTACAATTTTTAAGCTGGGATCCCTATACATTGTCTTTTATGTTCAATACTATATAAAAAATAGAATATAAAATTAGATGGGATTATAAAAAGCAAGGGAAAATTATTTTTTTTTCCCATATCTTCTCTCTTTACTTTATTCATGGACCCATGTGTCAATTTTGTCTCCTCCATTTTTTATTCCTCTCTCACAAATAACATACCGTAGCTAATAAAATAATATAAAATTCAATCGGCGCGGAGAAAATTAGTGTTCCAACTCGTCTTTAGCGAATCGGATGAATCGTTCCGATGTGATACAATGCGCGTATCGCTCGATCAAATCATTCGATTCAGACGATACACTGGCTTTGCGATATAAGGTCACGATATGCATCGTTGGGCTGATATATCGTAATGACTCGTACGATTCACATCGGGAATCGCATGATTCTAACTTTTATGTTTCAGTTAATATAAGTAATTGTTCTAGTTATCATAACATATTATTCTAGTTAATATACCTAATTATTCTAATTCTTCAATTAAACGTTTTACATTACAACTCACTTCTTCTACATGGAAGGAGTTAGCGCTTAATTGTTCTTGGATGATAAATCTAGGAATGAGGGGATGAGCAACAAAAATATTAAGGTCATTAATGCTTAATTAATAATATTCAAAAAATAATAAGGTAGTTAATGCTAAATTAATCATTTTTTCAGGAGATGATGGGATGATAAAATCTGAGATACTCCTTATCACTCGTTCGTAAAACACAATAACTATATTTCCAAAGGGCAAATACGCTAAATTTTTTTATTCATTTAATTAATTCATTCATATTCTGTTTTTCCATTATTTGAAACATCTCCTTTCTTTAACCCCCGTCCATTACAAAATTAAGATAGTAATCTAATAGCATAACTGTTATTTTTAATTATAATTATCACCGTTAATTTGCAAAAATATAATTATAACAGATAAACATTATTAACACTTATATTAATATATGATATACTATTAATTATATATAACTATATTAATTATGTTAGATACCGGTTCCTCTTTATTTAGCAAATTATTGTGATATACTTTCATTTATTTAAATATAATTTTAGTATTAATATGGTGCATTATAATGCTTATTCCTTTTATGCATCGAATTTATATTTCTTATTAATGAAATAAATTTTAAAATGATAAATTTAATTTTAACTAAGTTAATAATGGATGATTTAGATTTATGCCAATGTAAAATTTAGAAATTAAGATATGATATTACTACACAATAAATTATTTTTACATTATCACTGAATGAGAAAAGACCATATCTTTTATGGAATTTACTTTAAAAATATAGGGGCTAAAATTTCAACTTTTAACTTCTAAGTGAGCCCAAAACTTGAAATTCTAATCTCATGAAGATAGTTATTCAGTTTAAGTTGCCAACCTTGGCGAGTATAAGTCTAACCTCTTAACTGTTTCCATATAGAAAACAAAAGCCCGGTAACGCAGTTCACATAAAAGAATGATGCATAATATGAGATTCTAGCCCATGCAATTTCTCAATCTAATTGGGCTAAATTTCAAGTCAATTGGTTTTGGACCCAAATCTTAGAAGTTTTGTTTTAAGTTGTTTAACTCTTTTTTTTTTCCCGAACAATGTGACAGGTGCAAGCATCGTTTAAATCGTTGATCGTTTCATTTCGTCCCTTCGGAAAGATTAACAAAACTATATTTTTATTTAGTTTGTTAATCGGTTAAAAAAGTTGGCCTCTTTCGTTTAGTTTAACTATTTTATGTCATTTTTTATGTATTTTTTTTATTTTTTAAGTATTTATGAATAAATTTTGAAGAACTTGAAATATTGCAGTATCAAACCGGTCAGTTATGCATGAGAAATAGAAAAACATGTATAAAAAATAATTGTCAAAGGAGCATATTGAATACAGCTACACATTTTGATCGTTTCAAAATAGAAAAATAAGTATAAAAATTAATTGTCAGTTAATTGATCATTTTGATCGTCTTTTAAAAAGAAAAGGTTAACGCAAATAAATTCTTTGTTTCGTGTAGAAAAAGAAAAAAAAAGAAAAGAAACGGTTATACACGTTATGCACCCTTTACATTTTTTAATTTTTTTCTAACGGGATATATAATTGTTCGTTAGTGTTTAGCCTTGAACGAAGATAAGAATACTAATTTAGTAGTCAGGCTAACGCATTGAATATGTCTATTTCATAATTTATCGGTTCCAATATGATCTTCCCAAATTGAAAACATAGAAAACAAAACAAAAAAAAACACAAAAATATGAAATGATCTTCTCCAAAAAATATAGATTATCAGCAACTTATATTTTAATGTAGATGCTAATAAGACCACGTATATTCTATCTTTTTTTTAAAAAAAAAAAAAAAAAGAGAAAGGGAAGAAAATATATCACGTACATATTCTCACAAATATAAACTATATATATAGAGAGAAAAAAAACATATGGTGGATTGCAATGCACAGTAGCTTTGGTGCATACTGATTCAAACTCTTCGATCTGCTTCGAAATGACCGATCCAAACCATCCAATATGATCTCCCTAATGAAATCTCCTTTCTGACCAAGTTTTCTATTTTTTTTAGAAATTTTTAAATATATTTTCGGAATTTTAGAAAATCACTAATTTAATTTTTTTTTTCTGAACCGCTTAAAAATAGTAGTTTTAAAAATAAAAAAAATACTTAAAAATTTCGAAAAAATGAAAAATTTCGACGGCAAGGAGATTTCGTTAGAGAGATCATATTGGACGATTTGGATCAGTCATTTCGAAGAATATCGAAGAATATCGAAGAGTTTGGATCAGTAAGCACCGAAACTCCCGTGCATTACAAATTTACAATGCACCATAAGTTTTTCTTTATATATTATAATGCACCATAAGTTTTCTTTATATATAATTCCATAATATCTTGCAGTATAAAGACTCGTTCAACATTCAATCCCTTGATCAAATATCAAATATCAAATAAATTTAAAAATTTTAAAAACTTATATGAAAATATATCACTCCTTATATCGAATAAAATCTACGATTTGGATTCGATATTTCAATTTTATATATATACAAAAGTCCATTATATCGCCCTTACATGTTACTAAACAACCTTACAGCAGAATCTCGGATCCCACTTTATTACAGTAAAGCCTACTAGACACTAGATATTAACTAAATTAATTACCAGCTGTGGTGAAACTAAACACCAAGCCATCTAGGCAGCGAATAACAAACGAGATAGTATAAAATCAGCAAGAACAACTTCATAATCATACTTCAGGAGTCTGTGGCGGTTTGCCATTGTCGTCTTCGTCGTTGTCTATGAACCTACCCCAGAAGCTGTGGTTCTTCCAGACGACAGCCATGTCCTCAATCGGCACATTCTTCGTCTCCGGCAACAGATAATAAATGAAGAGATTCATTATGAAAACCCATACGGCAAAGAAGTAGAACAGGCCGAACTTCAAGTGGCAGAGCATGGCAAGGAAAGCCTGAGCAACGCCGAAGGTAAAGAACATGTTGACTGACACATTGATCGCCTGTCCAGCTGACCGAATCTCAAGAGGGAATATTTCGCTAGGGACTAACCACCCGAGCGGCCCCCACGACCATGCAAAGCCAGCCACGTAGACACAGATGCACAAAACAAGAAGAATTGCGTACCACTTTTGGATGTCTGCCTCACCAGTGGTCCCGAACTTGATGGCAATCATAGTGCCTACAATCAACTGGCAGAGAGGAAAATTAAGCAAAATTAATAAAATCCGATAGATAATTACTTAATTAGAATGCTTGATGTCATTTATCTGCTTTACAAATTATATTCAACTCTTGCTAATACTCTACCTGGCATATAAACATTTGTGTACCACCTTCCAAGAAAAGCGTGCGGCGACCAAGTTTGTCTACTGTAGCGATGGAAACAAACGTCGCTGCGACATTAACGACTCCTATGATCACTGCAGAATACAATGAGGCGTTGTCCCCAAATCCTATGGTCTTGAAGAGAACGGGCGCATAGAACTCGATGACATTGATGCCAGTGAGTTGCTGAAAGAAAGGAATCATTATGGCCATAGTCAATTGTGCCCTGTACTTGCGCTTGAGTATGTTAGTCCATGGATGCTTGATCTTCTTTGACTCGTTACTGGCAACAACAAGGTCCTTGTACTCTTCCTCTACATTGTCGGTGCCACGGATGCGACGCAACATGTTCAGGGCAGCCTCATCATGGCCACGGTCAAGTAGAGAGTTAGGAGTGTCAGGGAGGAAAAGTGATCCGACGCTTATGATGGCTGCAGGAATAGCTGCCAATGCCAGACTAACACGCCAGCCCCAACCACCTGCGATCTTGTTTGTACCGAAATTTACCAAGTTTGCAATCAAAATACCGATTGTTATCATGAGCTGGAAGCTCATGTTGAGCATGCCACGGTACCGTGCTGGTGCCATCTCAGACAAGTACACTGGTACAGACTGCAAAGCAAATAGGATAAAGTAAATAACTGGGTCAAAAGTTTCATTCACCTATGCAGTACATCAGTTAGAAAAAATGAAATGCAAATTGTATTGTATGAGTTACATCACCAAGCAAATCCTATCTTTGGCAAAGTATTAACAAGTAAAAAAAACATAGGGGTTTACCTGGTTAGCAAATCCAACACCAATACCCAAAAGGATACGTCCCGCAATCAGCATGCCAACATTCTTAGCACCGCCATTAAGAGCAGCGCCGATAAAAAAGATAATCCCTCCGGCAAGCATGGAACACCTCCTGCCCAACTTTCTTGTAACATAGGATGCAAAGAAAGAAGCAACCAGAGCAGCCAGGTACAGAGACGACGTGAAAGTTGTAAGCACCTGGCTGTCAAACTTGCAGTACTGGTTTGTGCTTGTGTCAGCTGTTTCTTTTCGATACACCGAGGGGAAAAACTTCTTCAAAAATGGGTCCATGGATGTCACACCACCTACAAATCATTGAATTACTCAAAAGTTCAAAAACAAAGGAAATAAGGTGTTGTATTATCTTTTTCTTTTATTTTTTTTCTGTAGGCATATATTACCTGAAATGCCAAGGTCATAGCCGAAGATTAGACCGCCAGTGGCTGCGACAATGCATGTCAATAAGACAAACCCAGTTAATTTGCCTGGGTAGTCCTTTCTACCAACATCGAAATGGGCACCTCCTGCCATTTTCTTGAGAGAGAGGGGAACAGAGTTTGATAATTTTGAGTAGACAAATTGATGGAGAGGTTAAGACCAGAAAGAGAGATGAGAGAACTTGGTTGAGAATATTGCATGAGAAGGGTCCTCCTTTTATACCCTGAATTCAACCTCTATATTTAGATACTTATTACTATTTTTTTTTTTGACAAACATATTTAGATTAGATGAATGCCTGGCGGTCTTTCTATAACAGGTGATCCTAGTTTTAAATGTTGTTCATTTTATACATCCCATTACAATCAAGTTTATAGAGGACTACATTCTCTCGCACTGCTAATAGTGCGTGTAAATCAATTAAAACTGTGGGCGAGTGCAACATTGGTGTAATATTTTTGGTTATCCTATATATGGCATTGTAAGCAGATGTGATACCTCCTATTTGAATTTGTGTAACAAAAATAGCAGTACAAAAGTAATCAGTACCGTTATAGAGCTGTCTAAAAAGTCCTCATGGAATAATTTGAATGGCCATAATAGTCACATGTTCAATGTAGCCTAATTAATTCGGTCTACAAAAGGTGTACGTTGTGAAAATAGATAGGATGCTAATATTGTTATAAATCTAAATTGTTCTGGACTGTGAATAGATTTGGAGCTGATATTTCTATTTTGGTTTACCCTTAGGTTGGAGTTTCTGGTGGCAAACTGGCAAGATAAGATGTTGAAAATTCTGTTTCAGTGCGTAGTTATTACCATCGTAAATATTTTGAATAGATATTTCTCTTTTTTATTTTAATATTAAAAATTTTAAAAAAGGCAATTTAGATTTATAACAATATTACTATATTAGCATCCTATCTATTTACTCAACCTCCTTTTGCAGACCAAATTAATTAGGCTACATTGAACATGTGCCAATTATGGCCATCCAAATTTTTCTATGAGGATTTCTTAGGCCCTGATCAGAATCCCTTTTTCTTAACGTGGGATTTCAATTCATTTCATTTCATTGGAAAATTTCTGATCTAAATGAACAGATTTTGTGTCATTTGGTTGGAATTCCTATGTAATTAGATCTAACGAAATCCTACGAAATCATTTCAAATGAAATGAAATTTTGAGTAAAAATCATTTTGATCAGGGCCTTAGACAGCTCTATAACGATACTGATTACCCTGTATTGCTATCTTTTTACACAAATTCATAATAGGATGCATCACATCTACTCACGATGCTGATTACCCAGTGGGAACAGAGCCACCGGGTTCAGAAATTATAATTTTAAAAATAATAATTATATTTATATTTTCAAAAATATTAACACGCCACTTGGAGCTGTCAGACAAATATTTTTTTAAAAAAATAGTAATTGATTTGTTAATAATAAATATGTTGTTATGAAATAAGGTGGGAGAAAGACACAAAAAATAATGTATCAACGGTAAATAAGACAATTGTATTTCTATTTGAGTTATTCTTGTTGTTGTTAGTATTTTTGTTATACATACTCATTTATAATTCCTCTATTTATAGGCCACAAATGAAGCCCCTATGATTTAATAACAAGAAATGAAACTCTTGGGAATTATGTTGATGAAACATCCACATTAAATTGATTTACAACCATCTTTATTTTTTCAAAAGAAAAATAAAAAGATAAAAGAGCTTCCATGACAGAATTGCAATAATAGTAGCTAAATTTTAACATTCCCCAAGTAACCCTTCTAGATGAATATATTTCACTGTACATAACTACACTTCATTATTATTCCAAAAATGCAACATTCTTGATCTGCATTGCAATCCATATTCTTGATGCTGGTCTATTCTGACACACTCATTTTGCAACATCAATAGAAAGCCAAATTTCATATGTATATCGTCTCCGATAGAATCTATATTGAAATTTGAAATGAAGTGAAAAACATTCCTTTTACATAATGTTTGATACTTTCATGGATAGGAATATTGGATAGTGACGCTTTTGGAAAAAATTTGAAAATTACCTTTGGTGTGATACAGATAAAATGATCTTAGCGAACACTTTTTGCATACGCTGATACGCAAGTTTAGTTGTGACGCGCCATTAATGATTGACTGGCCAGGATATGCATGAATACCTGGTTCTTCAAAATGACTTAGCGTAGTATGTAATGTAATTACTACATACATAGAATCAACATCAACTCCCTTGGAATTAGCATTTTACACATCATGTTGACAATTACAATGAGTATGCTCTCACACCTGTTCAACATCTTATTTCTTGTTCTAACAAAAAGGGTGTTATCTCCTACTTTCAAGCTTGCATCTCAGCATGGTACCATTTAACAGCTAAAAGCTATAGTATATATTATAACAACATTTATTTTTTATTTTTGGTATCCTCGAAGTTTATATGTTTCTTTTTGTTAGAACTCGACTTCATGCCCTTTGCAAGAGGTGTTAGGACCAAAAATGATCAGGTTGTGTCTCCCAGGAGCAGCTCTTTGCTATCCTAATAACCCCTATTAATAATGTCGATGACACCGACCAATCATTGTTGCCCCTTCAGAGACAAATTTGTACATCACTTAAAAAGCTCAGCATCAATTACTGTTCGTATAAATTTACTGGCATAGACAATAATCCAGGTCTGAGACATAAAACAATCCTGAATCATTTGCCAGTGCCAAATGCAGTTCAGAATACATTTGGTCAACAAAAACCCAACTAGTGAAGAATTTTGTAAGATATAATCAGCCCACAACTTGAATTATAGCAGCCCAGGTAATATCTTTTGTAAGAGCCAGGAGAGATGAGGCTATAGGAGACAGATGTGGATCGGAAGGGGAATAAGTGAGACAGAGAGCTCAAAGGGGCACAGAACAATGCCACACCAGGAGGACAAGGAATTTCTGGAAAGAAAAATCAACTTGGAAGGATGTTATCACAAGAGTTAAATCAGCGTTATGCCATTATGATTTGTTTACAGATGCCTCTAGTGCTTATATCAGTAGACAACAGTAGAATTCTTGTCACTAAGGGTTCTGAATTTCTGTTCAGAGCTATCATGAATGAAGGCATGAAGTCAAAGCTCTACTATGGAACATTGAATTCGACGGATTAATATGATATTTCACTTTCATTGCATAATGTGAAACATAGATCAGGCCAAATTTAACTTATGCCCCTTGAAGCGTAAATAAGGCAAAAAAAAAAAAATTACAAGAATAAGGTTTGCATTAGAAATAGAAGTGTCATTAGTACTCGCTAGCAAATTCAATACAATTAATTCACAGAATCCACAAAACAAAACAAAAAAAAAGGGAAAGAGACAAAGAGGGGGAAAAAATATGCTACTTGCGTATACTATCTTCTTGAGTCACTCACTACAACACAATAGAAGTACTTGAAGAGTCAATACCTCATCTTCATCTATGTACAAGATCAGATTCCTTCTTAAGAACCATTTCCAAATTAATCCCTGGTTAGGTTGAAATATTTCATATACCAACCCTGAGAAACAATATCATTAAAAATCCCTCAAGAACTTGGAAGTTGAGGGTTCAATATGATATTTAGTCTTCATTCAGGGAGGAAATATGAAATATAAAAACAAACCACCCAAATGAATGATTCATGTTCTTTCCTGAAATGACCTGGATCGTGACAATGCAGCTGGATTCGCACACAAAACTGGACCCGAATCCGTTACCTGGCACTTGCTTTTCTCTTTACTTCCAAAAGACTTAAAAATGCTCCCATCATCATGCTTAATCCCTAATGTGGCCCAAATTGAACTCTTAGCAGCCTCATCAGGGTCAACTATTCTAAGTGTTTTAGGGGCCCACAAGTTCTTTTTCTCCATCTTTTCTAATTTTTCATCGCTTTGCGAAATAGGCTCTCTAGAGTGCTTACCTAGAGTAGGAGACCCATTACCAGAATTACTACTGTTACTACTAGGTGAAGAAGGCAAACCTGTGCCATTCGTGATTGCAGTCCACGGCATATTCCATGGATTTGGTCCACTAGACCAGCCCCAGAATGATGCAGGCACGAAAGGGATAGGGATTGCCGGACCCCATGGGTACATGAGAGCAGGTCCTGGGTAACATGACATAGGCGGTAGCCCGGCCCCATCTCTGAACCCATTTGCAGTGTTCTTCTCACACGTAACTGCAGATACATGTGACCGGTTCTCCACATGTGTAGAAGAGATACAAGACTGTTCATCCGTGACAAGGTCGGTACTCTTTCCCTCTTCCCCAATATTAAGCACTGTGGCCATCGACTCACAAAGAGGCACCTCAGTGCCGAATTTCAGGACAGTACCAGTACCACTACCTATTCCCATACCTGCATCAATAACCTTTGTGGGACCCACCAGAGGGATACCTTGCTGATGCAACAAGCCTTCTGAAGTCATCATAATGTGACGGTAATGTGAGCTTGGATGTTTCTTGCGGCGACCAGCCCCAACCGGTACATTTCGCATGGTACCACCTGCTGTCCAGTACCTCTGACAGTTCTTGCAAAAGTGCCTTGGCTGGTTCACATTGTAGTTATTATAATAACAGAATTTGGTATCCATGCTGTTGCAACGGGGGCAAGGGATGATCTTGTCAGGCTTCTTGAGAGCCTTCTCTGCGTCAGGTTTAACCTCTTGCGATGTTGTCTCTGTTGTTTTTTGGGTGTGGTTTGTGTTTTCACGAACTTCTTCTTTTACCTGTCCATTTTGAATATTTGAGGTCGAAGAAATGGGAGACAATGGATCAGCGTCTTCTGACTTGCTGGGTTTATCAGAGTTGGAATATTTGGTCTCTGTATCATTTGTTTGTATGCATGAAACCTGAAATGATGTCAAGTTGAAAAATGTCACTAAAAGCCTCGTATCAACAGAAACAAGCAGTTTAAAATAAAAAAAGATTTCCAAACAATGAAAGAGTCAAGATTAAATTAATATTTCAATTAAGAATCCATACTAAGGATTATCTACCATACTAAAACAAATAAGTAGCTTTGCTACTGTCCTTTTTTATATTAAAAAAAAACAGAACGGAAATTAACAATCCACTAACTAAATGTTAGAAGGAAATGGTTCCTCATATTAAGTAATTAACCAAAAAGGGGACAAAATTGGAAACAATTTGTTACCGCCACTTCTCTACCACTACAGCACTATTACAAAAAAGGGTTTGTTACCGCTGGTCGGACCAGTACTGCAACAAGTAATTAAATACTAAACTCAATTAACTTATTGAACAACCCTGATTTTATTCCGTAATTCTAGGATTGATCATAATTTCAATTTTGTTCATTCGATATTCAATCTAGATCAACTATAATTTACCAGTGACAACAACAAACACACTTAAAAGAAAACAACTTTCTACACACAGAAATCTTTAGAAAAATATAAAAACGAAAACCCAACAAAATATTCATTAAACCAATAAAAATTTGAGCTGTTTTTTCTCCTCAACAAATTTTGAAAAAAAAAAAATTTAAAAAAAGAAACAAACACTCTCAACAAAGGAAGAGAAGAGAAACAAAGTATTCAGTATTCTACCAGAAAGAAAAGCAGAGAGAGAAAGAGATAAGGTCTGACTCTCACCTTCTCGGGTTCACTGGAGAGCTCCGGCACCGTCGGATTAGGTGAGGCTTCGTGGACAGGTATGGTCCGTCCAAAGAGCTTGATGGCCGGATCCTTGTTAAGCTCCAACATTTCTCAGCCGTACGATCTTCGCTTCGATAGTTGAGAGAGTATCAGACAAGTATCAGGTCGCATGCCCGCTGGTTTTAAAAGAGAAGGAGATGAAATGATAATAATTATAAAGTAAATAAACAGGAAAAGGGAAGGGAGACTGAATGGAATATATATATTCTAAAATGAAGAGGAAAAGGTTTTGACAGTGGGTTCGTGATGACCGGGAAATGCCGGTGGATGGAGTGAGTGGGACTGACACGTGCCAGCTGGCGTCCGAATCAGCAAGAGAGAGAACTGTGAGCCACGAGTAATTTGGATTCGTATCGAAGGTGACGCATGGCCACCCTGTGTGGACAAAAAACAAAGAACACATTTTCAAAAACACTCTCCAAAAAGTCTTAATAATAAAATAATAATATATTTCGTTCTTCTTCGTTCCTATAAAATCAACTTATACAAAAAGAAAATGTATATTATAAAAAATTTTAATCGCAACAATATATTTTTTGTATTTTAACGATATTTTCTCTAGATGTGTGTAATTTTGTTTCTATGAACACTGAATTTTTTTCTCAACACAAATATGAGATCTCATTTGTATATTTCTATTTTAAAAAATTTTCAATTAAACAAATTAATATTTCATTTTTTATAAACACTACACTAATAACCCGTTTGGAAAGGAAATATATCAAAAGTAGTAGCAACTATATTTGAACATGAGACGAGTGCATTAAAATTTACAAAAGGGTAGGAGTATAAATATTAGTTTCTAGACTGTAATCAGAAAAAAAACGACCGTATAGAGAGAAAAGATCTCCTCCAGGCAGCAGTAGCGCCACAGAAACGGACAATTTCTGTGCGTAGAACAGTTCTTTTTATCTCGTGCACCAAAGAGCATAATCGCATGGACCACTTTCTGCCTCATTTCAGTACTAATTACTAAAAAAGGTCACAACACTTTTTAAGAGGTTGATCATAAATCATGTCCAGGCAACAGAAGTCAAGTCAATATAATAAAGTTCCCAAACCTCCTATCAGGATTGTGCTCATCTCCAATAACGTAGCTGCCTCTGATTATCTAGGAGAATCTGCACCATTCAATTTTTATTAACAATTTAGATCAAACTTCGGAGGAAACTTGGCTGAGTTTGATTGGAGCAGTGGATCCGAAATGAATGGTCAGAATCTATTTAGCATACTACTATGAAATTCCAAATATTGGAGAGGATCCTGGAGGATCTGAACTATACATATATCTAGGGGTCGAACAGATGCCATCTGTAATTTGGGAGTACCACTTTATATCCATGTTAATTTGTCAGTTTATAAGCGTTTCAGTTTTCTTAATTTTGTAAAGTTCGATTATTCATTGATTTTTACCCGAGTAAGAAGACAGATTAACGTGACTATTTTCCAAATCACAGTATAAATTTTTCATTTATAAAGAAAACTCGTATTTTTACAAAATTTATTAAAGTAAAATTAAAGCTGAAATAGAGCGACATGCTGTTTATTTAACATGTTTTCTACCTGCAGTTTGCATTCAATTTAAGTTTGACAGAAAAGTGTCTCAAAATTATCCATATTGACGGAATTTTACAAAAACAAAATATCTTCCTTTTTAAAAGAAAAAATAAATTGAATTGGAATGGAATAGTTTATTTTTAAAACATGAATTAGATAAATAAATCTACATAACCACACAGTTGAACAAACAACATCAGGCATAGAGAATCCCCCTTCTTATCCACTTTGCAACTTCCGTGTGTCACAATATCTAAAAGCTTACTGGCTATAGCCAGTCACCGATCCCAGCCGCCCGGAGCCAGACTTACTGACGCCATTGTCAACCGGCTACTGCCCATAAAAATACTGGGACCCACCAAGAAAAGGAAAAGCGAAAAAGGCCTCGCTGCGCCACCGCAAGTGTCAGCTTTTCCACGAATCCCCAAATTGTACACGCAAACCATTAGTTCACTTCCTTACCCTCTCCATCTCACAATCAATGCTTCCCAAATCAAAACCTCCAATCTCAGATCAAACGGCCTATATTGACCATGAAATGTATATCCTTTTGGAGAGGATCTAGAACTTCCTCTTAGTTTCTTTTCTTTGAAAGTTTCTTTTTGAAATTTCATTATCTGTTTGCACTTAGCCAATAGGAGCTTCATACTCACGTGCTTCTGATCCCACCTGCCTGACCCGCAAAAGATGAAAAGTGTACTCCGTGACGAGAATTTATTCCGGGCTCCAGCTGGGACCATACTAAACTGCAACGAACTTTAATTTTTTGCATGTAATTGATTCCATGGTAAGGAAATCTCACCCCCACCTAGAAATTTATATCATATTGTATGAGCATTTTTTTTGGTAAAAATGATTGGATGCATCTGAAAAAAGGTAAGAAATGACAAATGTTACAACAGGAGTTTAATTAAGTGTGAAGTTACAGTGATTTTTTTTAATAGGTCAATCAGTACTGTATGTATAGTTGAAGCATTTGCTAGCTATAATTAACTTATTTTCTTAATTTGCTAACTATAATTAATTTATTTTTTACTTTCCAAGCGCCTAAAGTTACCACATGCATGAACTTAGAGGATTGATCGTAATCAATTAGAAATATGGTTTTAATAAGAGAATAACTAGTAATATAATTTTATTGAGAAAATGAAAAAAAAAATATTTAGTTTATCGCGAGTTTGTGTTCTTGCGAACATTTAATCCCAATATTATATTTATACTTAGATATAACTATAGTATAAAAAATGTTCGGCAAAAACAAACATTTGCTTTATTTTATGTTTTTTTATCATGAGAGGAGAGACAAGGGACCAGGAATAATATAGAACTGAAAAAAAAAAAGTTTAAATGGAGCTTTACAATAACTTGTGTGATAAAAATAAATGACAAATTTGCATAAAACTCTACTGAGCTGTAATTTTTGTTAACGATGTCATTATTATTTAATAGCAATGTCATTATTATATAGACTAGACATGGAAGTCGCAGCTTCGCTGCGCAATGAAAAATAAAAAAATTTCTAATGTAAAATATAAAAAATCTGCCGTAGAAATTTTTTTCAAAATATGTAGATAAATTTTCTAAGTTCAAAATTAGTAATTTCTTTCATAGGAAGTAGCTATTATATAAACTTGACATAATTTTTTTGTCCAAAAAAATCTTGCTAATATTAATGATTGATAGGACTATTTTAAATTTATTTAAAAAATATATAAAAAACTATTTTGGAATTCAAAAAAATTATAAAAAAAGAAAAAATATATTTTTTGCCGCTTTCCATAGTGGCCACCCTTTTAATTAATACTATATAAATTTAGATGTCACGAAATTATTTATAAGACATTCAAACTTAAATTTCTGTTCAAAAAGTAGAATTTAAAAAAAATAAAAAGTTTTTAAATGGAGCTTTTTAGTAACTTCCTTGTGATTAAATAGAAGTCTAACAACCCAAAAATTACGAAGGCAAAAATAAATGACCAATTTGCATAATAAAACTCTACTAAGCACTAACTTTCGATAACGGTGCCATTATTATTTGATAGCAAGGCCGTTATTATACAGATTCATATGTGGCGAAATTATTTATAGGACATGCACACTTAATTTTCTTTTCAAGAGTATTATGGAACTATAAAAAAAATGAAGTTATAAATGGAGCTTTATAGTAACTTCCCCGTGATTTAAAAGAAGTCTAACTACCCAAAAATCACGTAGACAAAAATAAGTGAGCAATTTGCATAGAACTCTACTAAGCGGTACCTCTTTATTAACGATTCCATTATTGTACTGATTAATATGTGATGAAATTATTTATAAGATATTCTGTTCAAGTAATATAGAAAATGAAAAGAAAAGTTTAGAATGGAGCTTTAGAGTAACCTTCTTGTGATTAAAATATGTCTATTAACCCAAGAATCTAGAAAAAAAAAATTATATGACCAATTTGCATAAATTCTACTAAGCGGTAACTTTTGTTAACAATGTCATTATTATCTAATATAAGTGCCATTATTATACAAATTTAATATTTACTGAAATATTTTATAGGACATTCACAGTTAATTCTATATTAAAGAAAAAAAAAAGAAGAAGATAAATTACACTTGTCATGCTCTGAAATATGAGTCAAAAGGTAAACAATTATACTTGTCCCCTTTTCTCTTTCCTTTTTTTTTTTTTGTGTTTTCTGAGGGTACATAAAAGAGCTCCCCCGAATTTAGTGCTATTTAATCGGTGTGCAGGATTTTTTTTTTTTTTTTACCAAGTGCACGTGGTACATGAATCCCATTTTTTGGTGCAGATAGAGTTTATAGTGTATGGCGTGGCATAATCTAAACGGTTGGTTGAAAAAAAAAATCATTGTATTAATTGCCATGTGCTCACTTATCCAATATGGTGGCCTATGCGGAGCTACTTTTCTAACTGATAGTGCACACATGGCAGCAGCATCTTGAGTCATGACGGCCATGAGCCGAAAGTCTCTTTTAATTGAAGACTTCGAATCTGTGGGAAATTTGAAGTTAACTTGGTTTAGAAACAATCTCTTTGGTTGGCTAAGGATACAAATTTCCTCACTCCCTTGTCCCCACCTACATCACCAATGATTAAGTTGGTTATAAATTTACAATTTGAAGAGAAAATTCTTGTCGCTTTTGAAAATAATCGTTGTTTGTTATGTCATTTGAAATTCTGTTTAATATTTTAAAATTCAGATTCACGATTTTGACTCTATTAGTAGGAAAAACGTGATCTTTATACAGTGTGAAAAAAAGTAAATAAAGCTAGACATATGTCATTTCTAGAAACATTTTTCAAACTTGATGTGATTTTCAAATTTCTTAAATGATTGGATAAGAATAAATAAACATTAATACCATTAATTAATCTGTTGACCTGAATTTGGTTATATACAACCAATAACATTATTTTCTATTCAAGCTATAAATAACATATGCACGGAAGTTTTTGTGATTTCTGGATATATTTAAGATTTTCTAATGGATTATTTAACAATAGATGGTCTAGTTACACAATGACTAATGATATCAGGATATAACATCTTCCGTTGATGCATATTTTCTAATTTAATCTACCATTAGAATTTGAACATCTGATTGTTTTTCCAAAATACTTGTAATATCAAATTATCTTACGTAATTAGGTATGGCAAAGAAATAAAATTTAGAATTTTATGCCATCATTAAATAAAAATTTCAAGTGAAAATTCTGATAGAAACGAGCATTTGTACCAGATACAAGAGCTACAAGTGTTGTTATTCTTGCTAGATTCTCCTGATCATCTCTGCCGGAGACAAAGAAAAAGGAAAAGAGAGAAATTGCCGGGAGATGAAGTGCCTCTTTTCTCTTGGCGAATAAAATATTAAAAAGGGCATGACTTTTCTTCCTTTGTTCAGTTTTTTAAGAAAAAGCAACTACTTTTCGCCCCTCTCAAAACCTCTCTTAAATTACTGGGAAATGTTTCGGCACGCCAATACTTGCTCCGAACAACTTTCGAATGGGAATGATATTTTTATTTTATTGTTCTTTTTGGCTATGGCGTGTCATCCATGAGAGTTTGAAATTTGAGTTCCCTAGAAAATTGTCATAGACATAATCGATAGTGATTTGCCATAATTCTGCTTTAAGGAAAAAATACGGAATTTACTATGAAGACTAAGTAAAAAGGAATACGATGAATATTATTTGTGCCTATGGATATTTTATTACTTGAAATTCAGATGTTAAACTAGCTATATAGCCTATATTATAAGTCTACGCACTGCAACAAAGTGAAAGCAATTTTCATTCCACCAGCCTCCATTTCTTAATTTCAAAAGGCAACATTAAAGCTATATAACTATTGGGATTAAATGGAACAATCAAAAGGACTAGACATTTTAATCTTCTTAGTAAGGTCCTCTTTTGATAGTTAAGTACTAGATATAAAAGCTAACTTTCAAACATAAATTATTTTCTTTTACCTGAGACCATGTAATCTATACACCATCAAGACTCAAATAGAGAAAATTGCTCAACTACCACACCATAACAGTACTTGCAAAGGAAGAATGGTGAATCAAATTTTAAGTCCACAATTTCCACCACAATTTTCGTACTGAAGTTATTTTCCTTTTGTTCTTATCCACAAATTGGAGATCTTTGATTTACTAATTTTGGTCCCTCTCCGAAAAGAGAATTGGATATGGCATGGGCCCAAGGAAAGAAATATATCTTCATCTCAATTCACACCAACCACATAAAGGCCAAGTTCCAAAGAGCAATATAAGAATCCAAATGTTTTGTGGTTGTGATAATTGTGCACGAATATTTTGGAGGAAAAGGGGAAAAAATCTAGTTATGAGCGGCCAGAGAACAACAACAGAAGAAAAAAATCTCCTCCTCTAGCATTTACTTTTTTTCTTTCTTCCTGTTCATCATTTTTTTCTCCTCCTACTTTTCCACATGAATCAGCAATACAGCATTGACAAAGTAAGAAAGTGGTAAAGCAACCTTTACAAAAGCTTCCTTCTTTATTATTTTTCATAAGAGAAAAAAAATAATATGATGCCTTTTTTGTTTGTAACATTGATATTATCTATGTCAGTCATGGCCGGCACAAAGTCATTATCTACACATTCAAGTTGTTGTGTAGTTTGGTGTCAGGTAAATCATGAACAAAATGTTATCTCTAGCAATAATGTATTTGATTAACATATACATGCAATTTCAATGCTAATTAGAACGGCATCATTTAAGTCAACAAAAATGCTTTATTAGAATAGCAACGCTGCAACGCATTATAGTGCGTTTATTGAACTTTTGGGGATATCTTTTGCTGCTTTTCTCTATAAATTAAGGTTTGATATTAACAAAGGTGGGCATGTAGGGAGCCACAATTTAGGCAAACCTTTCAACTTTATTAGCTTTAAAGGGGGATGCAACCTTTTAGTTGGATTGCTGATAGGAAAAAAGGTTCTCTCCTGACTACTGATTTCTGTACTTGCTAAAGTTGACTTTTCTCCATTTTGTTCACAATGGAGGATCTTATACTAATTAATCAGAATCCTTGCTTATATGCATTGATGACACTTACATTTAATTTTTGTAGCAGTTTTGTTAAAAGAATCGCTTTTTAATTGAATTATTGATACTACAATTGATGTTCTCTATAGTTTAATTTTGAATGGATATGTATTATCACCTGCTTGTCACATTTGTCAAAACGGTATCTCTCTCAAAACATGCAGTTAGTCTTCTTTTTTATATAAAAGTAAAAGGTGAAAAATACCAATAATATTAACCACGATAACAAATATATTTGTGAAAATCTATTTAATTTGGCGACTTGATATTTTAATGATAATTATTATATTTCTACCTCAATTGAAGGGAGCACATAATCTAATTGAAAACAGTTTGCATTTTCTGAAAATTCAAAATAGTTGAAAGATATTATTAAATGATTATATTTATTTTAATTCAAACAAGTGCGCATTCTACCCTTAGAGTGTATGTATTTTTAAATTTGAATAATAAGCTTAAAAGTTCAGAGCATTTATATTTTCATAATGTCTGCAATGATTGTTTTGTTTTTTGGAAACAAGTATTTATTTTACTTTTTTAAACTTGTGCATTTTAGGTGTAATATATTCCTTGTCGCTGAGAGAAGTGTTTTTTAAGGAGAGAGAAATGTTTTTTTAGGAGTCTGTTTTTTTTTTTTTTTTTTTGTAAAAATATTTTGCAATATAATAACCGACAATAAGCTATTAAAAATCTGAATGCTATGTTAAGAGCATCATTGCAAGTACGATTGATACAAAAAAAAAGGGGGACGATTATCGATTCTCACGATTTCAACTAGCCAGAAAAATCAAATTTGAAGGAATAAAATATAACTAATTATTTCAAACTAAACTAAAATAATAAATTAAACAATCCGTGAAAAATTAAAGGTCTTAAAACCTAGGACACTTAAATTTTCCAGTAGTATTGAATTGTCTGAATCCAATTTACTACTTACCAAGTTTTTTTACCCGTTGAGGGCATCTTATCCCAAGGTAAATGTAACTCAATCTATACCTAAAAGCTACTTGGCCCCCCTGATTTCATGACTAATTATTTTCATTCAATCCATTTACGTATTATGACATACTATGATTTTTCAGAGGACTTAAAATTGTATTTATGACTCGATCATAGTTTGTTTTCTTTTGAAATGAAATTAAGTTTCCCCTTTCAGTTCATCATCTAATATCTAGTTTTTATTAATATGGTACATAAAAAGTTTGAAAAATCAGGCAAGCATGTTATGTATGTATGGAACAAATCAATAGCCCAAAAAATCCACCTAATTACCTACCTACACTACACTGCTCGGAAAGGGGAAAAATAGAACAAGCAAAAATTAATCAAGAGCATTAGAATTTAGACAGAGAACTGGTGAACATCACCTATACTTTAAGTTTCTTGTGTATCAGATTTAAGACAAAGGAAGTTTTATGTGGGGGCAAGTTTTGAAAAAGTAGGCATCTCAAAAGATGAGGGGGAAAAGCACAAATTTTTTGGTGACCTTTTGATTTCTTTTCAAAGCAAAAGTGTAAAGATTTTACTTGAAATTTAGACCATAATGAAGAGTACAATTTCACAAAGTTGCTTAGCTTTGAATTGTGAGTGATTCTTGCTCTTTCTTAAAGTGGTTTCTTGCTAAAGCAAAAAGAAAAAATGGATTTAAAAAACAAAGAGAGAGAGATAATTTTAAACCACATGCATAAACCAGCGCTTTGTCCAAAAGTTTTGTTTAGCAATGTAATGCGTTGTGACATCAAAAGTTTTCTTTATTCTTCACACTTGTAAGACATTTTATTAAATGCGAAATTATATGAAAAAAATAAGTAAAAACTATTGAAATTAAATATTCTTATAAAAAAATTTCGAAATTTATCAATAAATTGTAATTTAGTATTATTATTATTTTTTTTTTAAAAAAGGCTGTTAAAGTGATATCATGCTCACTTAATTTTCACTAATTATTCTTACTAGAAAATGATAGTACAAATATCATTTTGGTTAACAGCCGATTATGTACTAACTAATAAAAAAAGAGTAATGTTTTAACGCCACAATTATTAATTCCACATAATGCCACAATTTAATTTTTTTTACTTAGATTTTGAATTTTAAAACTCATGAAATGAATACACCAAAATAGTTTATGTTGGTTCACTAGATTCATTCAAATTTTGATCACTCCAACAATTATAAAATAAACTTTAAAAAATTATAAAAAAAAAATTATATGGACATATCTCTCCTGAAAGTGGGCATGATCACATTTCACATTAGACATGTAAGTTTTACATTTTGAAATATATGTATAAAAAAAAACTGAGATTGTGCATTGTATAGCATTTAATTTAAATAATATTGTTAAAATTAATATATTTAAAAAGGTCATGTTTTGTTGTCATCGTGCATGTGCGTCCTGTGCAAGCCCCTTCTCACTGCCATCCCTTGACATGCATATATAGAGGTCAATTTTAAATTAGAGAAAAAAGATCAAGTGATACCAAGAGTTGTGCCTAAAATTGTCATTTATTGATGAAATACAATTATACAAGTGAAGGTAGAAGAGAAGATGAAAAAAGAAAAAGAAAACATAGGACTCGAGAATTTAAGAATATAGTGAGTGGAGGACTGTCGTCTTTCCCAACTGGATTTAGCTTTTGATCTAGAATTATTTTTATCATATTATAAGAGGAAGATAAAAAGTTTTAAATGATTCTTTCATATTTTCGTTCTTTAATAACAGAACGACATATATATGCCATTGGTCATCCTTCTAGATCATCACGTCAAATTGAAATAATTACAATAGTTTATAATTGTTGTTATTTTATTTTTTAATTGAGATGTTTGGTGCATGAAAATAAGCATTACCAACTCTTAGCGGTGCTGTAGCTACTTTTCATACATCATTATCAGCTTATCAGCTTTATGTCTACTATATCTGACGCATATTTTACAGTCAGGTTTCTGTCTACTATTCTAATGTACATTTTTTAAAAACAGTTTCATGTTAAAATTCGTCACCTATTTCACATCATAACTTTCTCATTCATCCAATTGTGATTCTCTCTACACTATTTTTTATTGATTCTATCTCATAATCTCATCATTTAAAATATTACATTTTTTTTTTTGACCCAGCTAAGGTGCAATGAAATCCTTCAAACAATACGGCTCAATTGTATTTTTCTGTACCCGTTTTTGTGCTGCTAAACATAATTTTTATCTTTTTGAGGGCTAAACATAATTCTTATACACAGGTTTTTAGTATCTTGAAAAACATACACATTAATAATTGAATTTGGCCGAAATTATTTTGTTAATAAAAAGTTGTCACATTTTATAAATTATATTCTTTTCAATATTAGTTTTTCAGAACGAGAAGAAGAATCTAGTTAATTTGAACAAACTATGTTAATAAAAAGCGGTCAAATTTTATATAATGAAAAGGAATATTTTAGAATGATGACAAAAAACTATGTAAATTTGAATAAATTCACTGAGAGACTACATCTATCAAATTGTTTCGCAAGATAAGATGAGATCAAATCCTTCAATTTATTTCGAAATTGAATGCCACATGAACCTTCACTTAGGTTTTGAACATGCGACCTTTGCTAAAGATGCATTGCTCTTCGCAAGAGTTGGTTCTCACCTACATTACGAATTTTTTATTTGATTTTTTCTAGAAATTATTTTTCCCCTTCAATCTATCCCTCTTTTTGTCCAATAAACAGCTAAAGAATAATTTCTCTTTTCAATTTACACATTGAAATCTGTCGCGCATAAATTTCGCCATACTACGATGTGGCTAACCAAAGCCAATGGTTTAGTTTAGTAGTGCATTTGATATATATGGGCTTCTGGAGCTTACTTGTCGGTCTTCATAGATTAGTAAATTTAGTTAATGGGTTCTCTTATAATTTTAAATTTTAATTCAACATTTCAAAACGGAACCTGTGGGGCTCTTTCTTAGGGCCCAAAAAAGAAGAGAAAACTTGTTTTAAAGGTAATTTGGGCCTTAAAAAGATCAATGGAAATAGCCTATTATACAAGACTAACTGACTAAGGAATGCTTATTAATTTCACTCTCCCTTCTTCCAGAAAGGTCATTCTTTGATATAAGAACTACCCTCACAACTTATTGTCCCTATGAATAATTTTAGTCTTCAATATTAATGGTCAGGACAATGTGTATTCCGTCCAAATAGATCATCACTGAATGTCATAATTTGTGCAGTGAGATACAAGCATAATTATTACTGTATATATTTCATATGTTTTAAATACAGCTGTTTCAAAAACCAACGACCCAATTGTTGGCCTTTCAGTTCGACCAGTGAATTGTTGCCTCGAATCTTCTTAAGTATATGTTGTCTGGTTCAATTCTAATAATGTCTGTTCCGAATCCACCAGCTTTGGCTTATTTTAGCCTTTATATCGTCTGGGTTTGAGTTTGGTTGGATTCAATATCCTGTTTTAATTGGTCGATCAACTAATGTTTTTAGTTGTTCGGCCTCAGGTTTTTATAGAGTTTGGATTGTTTCAGGTCGAATCAGATCAAAGTCGGATCATTTCAAAACATCATTTCTGGATTTACAAATTTAATTAATGTTGCGATTAGAAGATTCAGGAGCAACATGATCCCAATCTATATCTGAATCTGAGTACCCCACTTAGTGCCATAAAAGGTACTTTCCAATAAGCTGAGAATGGCTCTAAAGTTTAATTGTATCGACAGGTACACTTAATATTATAAGCCATAATATCCAGAGTCATAGCGTAAAGTAAGTTATTATAGCCCCATATGCATGCATGTGAAGTCATAAGGTTTCTTCTCACATTCAAAAGCGGTTCCAAAGTATTTGAAATTTGGAGATTGGAGACAGTAACAGCACCAACCAACCACATAATCTCTCTCAGGCTTTTAACAAATCTAGAACCACTCTAAGTTGCCGACACCTATTGTGGATATCAACAGTTTAAATATCAAAACAAAATCAGGTTTTGATCTGGTAACTACATTTTGTCAAAGTAAATCATCTTTGGTGCTACACATATGGATAGATAAGGGAGGCATATAGAGTTTGGGTTCTGTTTCTGTGCTATCAACTTCCATGAAAATGGCTTTTCATATAAATTGTCAAATTGCGTGATTCAATTATAAACACATTTGTGGTTGTTACCTCTTTATGCACGTCAAGTTGTACGTCATCATTTGCAATATACACCTTTCATTTTCATTAGAATAAATGACAAAAATGATTCTTAAAACAGAATCTATTTCTTGTTGGATACATGAAGTTTCCAAACCTATTTAGCCAGTTTTAATCTGTATTTTTCACAAGGAGAATAACTGCAGCTATTTAAGCTGCTTAGGAAACAAGTACTATAAAAAAAATGCTGAAATTTTTTATTTTTGTTGGTTTGATAACTCAAAATGCGTGATCAAAGTCTCCAATTTAACTGATTTATCAAATCCAAGCCAACAGAAACTTGAGAAATATACGAGTGTGTAGTTTCGAAAATAACGTTATTTTGACTTTTGAAGAGATTAACATAATGCTATTTGACTCTGTCAAATCCAGTTTTGAAAGAGTAGTTTATTTGATTTAGCGACTATTTGATCTCATTAATTCAGACATGCTCAGAACTGTAGCAATAGAAAGCCCATGACCAGTAATCTATCCAGCAACCTAGATATAGATGCAAAAAGATAATTGCAAGAGGCTAATTTTGACTCATATAAAGAAACCAAACCTTTCCAGTCATTACCTATCAACAATCAACAAATAGTGCTCTCTTCTGTGACATTCATTCTGAGGCGCACCATCCATTTGTTTGTGGTAGGTCCACCTCACCATAAAAAATGCCCCAGTTGGTCGTCTATTTCTCAAAGGGGAAAGAAAACAGATGGTGGCATTTGCACGAATGCCCCTCAAATTTGAGATGTCAAACCTATGGATATTTATATTGTTTGTTTATTTGGATAGTCAATTTTGTTATTCAACAAATATTGTGCATTGTGTTTTCTTTTTCTAAGAGTTTCATTGTATAGAGTATAGTTTATTAATGCGTAAAAAATGTTTGAGCCAATTGTTATAATTAATTTGTTAGATTATTTCAAAATCTATAGACTCCTTATAAGTGAAATTTTGTTTTACATATGGAAAGACCTTTGGAAATATTATGCATTTGAATTTAATAATTGTAAGGGGGGTATCTGCAAAGTCCTGAGCTAGCACCAGTGCTTAATTTATCTCGTGGCAATACTGTTTTGTCGTCAACTATCACAATTTTAAAAGATTTGCCTGTATGATTCGTTACAATAGAAAAGATCTCTGAGCCGGACCAGATATGTATTCCCACTATTATCTGGTAGATATTGAACATTTTTTTTTATTATTTTTTTTTAATTCAGGATATTTTACGTTGATTTCTGAACAAGAAGCTTTCAGATTTTTTGCCATTTTGGTATCTTCTCCTGATTTATGTGGTATATATACATAATATTGCATAATAAATCGAAGTTTATCACAAGGGACACCTGTACGGGTTGAATAATGGGAGCAGTGTAGCCTACGGGCTGTTAAATTTCAAAAAAAAAAAAAAAAAAACTGGGAGCAGTGTGCCCTTATAAAATTTCAATTATGATGGTTCTGGTCTGGCTTTAGAGGAAACAAGTAAAAGCACAATCTATATACATATCTACCATGAAGTTTGGTCGGCATTCAGGAAAGTGTCGATGTACTTATGGCTGAATGTTCGATGGTAGTTCTGCTGTTTAGTAGAAATTATTGTGTTATGCTTCTAACCAAAATTGCATAACATTTCAAAAAATAAAATAAAATAAAACATAAATAAAATATATAAAAATTGCATAATCGATTTTTTTTTTCTTTTTTTCCGCCCAGATAGCGGCTTATTTGATGCCATAACAAATAATTAGTTGATATTTTAGCAGAAACTAAAAGATTTTGCACACATTAGCGGAGCTTCTGAAAACTAGTCGAGTTCTATTTTATTTTTCGAAATGCTTGACAGAAGTTATCCAGTCAAAATTTTTCTTACAGCTTTCTCTATTTTCCATTTGGTGCCTTTATGAAAATTACTATTTTTAATATATATGGGATGAAAATACTTATTTGTTATTTTACTAATTTAAACGAATGCGTAGTTTATATCTCTTAGTTTGTTATGAGAATATTTTCAAAAATGGTATTGTGATGTATCTTTTTATGTTGAGATTGTTTGAATAACCAAGGCCTACTTATTACAAAATAAGTATTTTAAGAAAATTATATCCTATGAACAGAGAGTTGTCATCAAATGTCGCCATTCAGTATTCTTACCATTATCATAGATCCATTCTCTGTTATTTAAATCTTTGAAATTGATAAGTCCAAGTCCAAGGAAATTCGCCCAAAGAGAGAATTCAGTTTTCTTACCATTATCATAGATCCATTAACATGAAGAGCGAAATGCACATTGATGTCATTAATTTGAAAATAATTCAGGTCTCTAGTACTAACTACTGGTTTATACTGTATTAATCCACTTGCGACCCCCTTATGTCAAATGTTAATTATAAATAATATATACTTGACCAATCATTCAGTTCCAGGATTAGTGCCTCTAATCACTCTCACATGTTAAAACCCTAGAACAAAAGTCATCTTTGAAAGTAGGCATGGTACAAAAGATGTAAGAGAATGAAAAGGAACCAAAATGAGGGAGACAACACTTACCAATAAAACAATGTAATGGAATGTTGACCACGTGATATGACATTTGTCATTATGATTTTCCCCTATATATACAAATCTGTGCATTCACCCTTCCAACTCCAAACCATAAAAACATACAGAAGTACTGACTTGGCCTTTTGAGATATAAGCAACAAAACTAAAAAACATAGAAATTGAGTGGATTGGTCAGAGAGAGGAGACGATGGATCGGAAAAAGTATTTTGTTCATCTATTGATGCTGTATCTCTTCTTATTTTTTCTTCTTTCTAGAGGTATGTTGCTCTTCATAGACCTTGTTTTCATCTTTATTGCATTTTGTGATTTGTCAAGTTTATAACAATTCCTTTTTCCTTCTGTCTTCTTTCGTTGAATTTGTGTTCAGCGAGACCCGAGTTGATGGGACAAAGGGTGGTCGAGGAGGCCAAATATCAGGTTCTCTATTTCTCCTTAGATAAAATATTTTTTTTCCCTTGAGGATGGTAATTAAATTTATGTTCATAATTGGGTTCTCTGTATCAAGACTGAATGCTGGTTGCAAAGTTTGTATCAGATAATTAATTTCTTACAAGTTATACTGTCTTTTATATGTGAAGAGAGAGATCTCTTTACAATTGAGAAAAATAGGATTCAGCAATAAATAGGACATTTCCAATAATGAAAATACAATCTGATCCAATACCAGTCCTGAACCACAACCAATATATTGCACATGTACAACCTTTTGACTATATCATTGATCTTTCACTTAACACTCAAATTAGAAAAATTTATACAAAATTACTTGAATCAGAACCAGGGACAGATACTGTCATTTAAATTTACATACTGATTGATTATAATGACGATCCCTTTCCTGACAAAAAAAAGAAAAGAAAAAAAAGAAGGATACTACTTATTGTTGAGAACAGAGCCAGCGAAGTTCACCATTATGCCACTTCTTTTTCAAATAAAACTGAAATTCTGATATGCACATCTTGTTTCATAATAATTGTTAAGGTTATGAGAAGCAAAGGTATGCGGAAGGGAGGTCTGGTTCATGCAAATGAGAGAATGGAGATAGAGATAAATGATTATCCTGGTTCAGGTGCTAACAATCGCCATGATCCAAGAAACCCGGGAAGACCTTAATTCAGAGGCAGCAAACCAACCTATATTAAATATATATACAGTATCTATAAGCTTAGATAATATATCGATTAGTTTGGTACTTTGGTGGCAGGAAGTAGACGTCAGTACTGTTCTCTGGTGACTGAAGAGTAGTTTTACTGTAGTAATATATGGTTTTATTAATATGGGCTATTTGTAGTGGCTAGAATCTGAGCTAGATTTGCAGCTTAGTATTTTGTCCGCCTAATGTAATATAATATGAAGGCGGGTGTTGATTATGTAATTTTGGGTTTTATCTATATCGTATGCCAAATTCTATATATCAAGAATTTTTTTTCCTGATAAAATAGACATTCCTGGTTTGAAATGATATGGCTGCTAATTAAATAATTTCATTTTGGACTTGTTCATCAAATACTACGCATGACTTATGTGTGCGAGACAGTTTTAGGGCAAAAAAAAAGCTGGAATTGACAAATTAAAAATGAAGAACCAAATGAACTCAATAGATTTACACAATGATTTTCATTTGAGGAATTTAGATTGAAAATCGGCTTAATTTTTTTTTGACTAGTGTAAAGGATAGAAAGCTTGAGCTCTTTCGTCAGATAAAAGTATAAATTTTAACAAGAGCAGGGTTCTAGTGAAATATTGGATGACATCAGCCCTAAAACTATTGGATTACCAGTTTTAAAGTATGAAATTTTCTGAATCTCAATTGTTAAATCAAACATGAACTTTCAACTTGTAAATATCAAAAATGTTAAAATAGGCTGCCTATTAAACTTGTGTACTATAGTCATTCATTCATGTAACCGGAATCGGTAAAATATCTTGGCTCGCTTAACCTGAAAGAATAAGGTCCTATGAAGATCATAATTTTGACAATTATAAGAATAGAATTATAATCACTGACAATCATTTAGCTAAAAGAGGTAGATTATGATATCATCTTTCTGTGCGGATCCATTCTAGTCCCATAACTTGTTAAAAAAAAAAAAGAGTTTGCAACCAGGTCCAAATTAAAATTTCTGTCCGGCCCAAAAGGAAAATATAGGCCCTGATCGGAATGCTTCATTACGTGGAATAGATTTCATTTCAGTGGAAAAGAATTCATTAGACAATTGACGGGAATTGACATTTACTAGTGTGATCTCGCGCGTTGCGCGATCTATTTTTTACATTATCCGTCTTCTTAATTTCTCTCTTCATTTGACAATCCTATAGTTAACCATTAGAAATGTGAAGTTAAACATAAAAGAAAAGCTACGATAGTACAACTTGCGAACATACCGTTTCAAAAAAAAAAAAAAAAATACCAACACATATCAATACATATCATAATCTTAGCTTATTAATAAAAATACAAACTCTATATATATATATATCATAATCCAATTCTTGAAAGGTACTCTCATCAGCCAATAAAGAAAAGACTAACAATGAATTAAAGGACCAACAAAATTTGTAGGTGTTCGTATTGAGAATTGCCCAATTTCTCTATAGTCATTTTAAATGAATATGGAGACCTCGTAGTCAATTGAAAGGACCAACTAAATTTGTATTGTGTAAATTTGTAAAGAAGACTAACGAAAATAGAGTTTCCTTCTTTGGTTTATATCAGAATTTCATTTTTCTTATCTTCTGATGCTTCCCTTTATTCACTGATTAAAAATATGATATATAAGTATACCAATGTAGCTGATTAGTTATCAATTTATTAAAGCTGAACCAATTAGTAAACAAAATGCATTTGATCAGTGCACAGAAATGAAGCTGAATAAACTGATGATATCTTTTCACTGAAAAAAACAAAAGAGTTAGATTAGAGTATATATAATTAAAAGAATTGAGCATCAACAGTAATAACAATATTTGATCTATTCATAACTGTTTGCAATGAAGGAATGATCAGATTTGATATGTTGATTTGTTCACTTTATATTCATGGAATATATACAACTTAAGAAATTGTAAGCTGGTGACGAAAGCAATGTTATGACAATAATTGAATATTTCATAAATAACATGTCTTCTCTAAAAGGAAACTTTAGACTTTAAAGTTCCAAGTGTCAGCATTAATTTAAATGATTGCCAAAAGTTTAGTTAGAACCAGTTCAATAAACTTTTGCTATATAGTGAATATGAATTAATTGAGATGCTCAACATTGAGAACAATAAATAGACAACCATAACAGATGAGATCTCCTTTCTTTTTTCTTTTTTTTTTTTTTTTGAATTAATGAAACTATACCTGATAATGTGGAGACAACATTTCTCTAACTTAATCGGTTCTCCTCCAAACTTCAATGAGATCTCTTAGGAAAGAACAAAGACTGGCAATAAGAAAGAAATAAATCATACAGACATATAATTTCATGTTTTTGTAAAAGCATCCTTCTAGTTGTTGTTAATTGCACATTTTACTCTACAAAGTTTCTTATATAATGTTTCCTTATCAGAAGATGTACATGGGTCCCCAAAGTTTAATTATGGTTAGACCTAAATAAAAAAGTATTTTTTTTTCCTTTGGATGAGAATAGGAACTAAAGTGAGACCGCACAAACACTATAGATGTATAATATATATATATATATATATATATACTGAAATCTGAAGCAGTCACCTTGACTTTTGTAGCTAGTTAACCTACCAAATAAGGTCATGCAAATAGAAATGAATGTCAATAAATTAACATCCACCCCCCTGTACCTGCACATAACAAAAAACTATACAACAGAATATAAAATTGATAAGAAAAAAAAGAGACTAAAATCACAACACTAATTGAATCACAGAACAATGATCATGAAACAAACAACCTATGTGAGACAAAAAATAATAATAATAATAAATTGAGCACTTACAGTGCCTCACGGATGATAAGTTCCAATTTTAATGCCTACTCCATCTATGTACCTGTTGTACCACTGTAACCATGAAAGAGTACCCATAGTGTTCCCTACGCAGTGGCACTTTCTACCACTACACCTACATTTCACCTGAGCATCAACCATTATTTATATACAGAAGTTGCAATCTCAAAGTTTTCAAAACCTGAAACTCCTGATAGACGCCTAACAATATCCAAAAAGAACCCTCTAAAAGCACATTTGAAAATATGGAGCGGCAAAAGCAATACCTGATTGGTACCACACAGCCCAAGCAATTTTTGTAAAACTAATATTATTGATCTTGCAACTACCATACAAATGTTTGTTGCCACTTGATGGCATATGCTATCAGAAAAGCTATCAGTGAAATGAATATGTGCAACCAAAAATCTTTGTATGAAATTACACATTAATTGAAATCACACAATGTGAAACTCTTTGTATGGATTTGAAGTACACATGTACCATGCATTATACATAATATCCAGTTTTTTAATATTCATATCTTCAGTTTGGTATTATACATATGGATAGAAAGAGTAACTGTTGTGCTTTCTCAGAAAAAAAAAAAAAGTTACCTCTATGCATGCTCTTTTTTACTGGTACACCAGCTTATTGAACTTAACTGTAGTATAAATGAATTGTTCTTTACTCAATCTCCTTTACATTGGATATTTCATCATTATCTTTTTGTCCTCTTTTTTTAGGTATTTTTCTGTCTTAATTTTCCTACAAATAGGAAGAAAGTAATTTGAAGTTAGGCATAGAAAAAATTCAATGAATATAAAATGGCTCAATTAAGTATAAATTGCAACCTAAATGTCTCAGATATTTGTTTTTAATTAGATGCTACTCATGTGGTATAACAATTGTGATTGGACAAATCTTAAGATATAGATCGTGTTGAGGATATAGGTTTGTTGTGAAATTTCTTTTCTAGGCAGTCTAGCAATTCAGCTCACTAATTACTTTAGTAACTTCCTAAAAGATATTGGCATATCGGAACCACCATGTGAGAACAATAAATGATCAAAAGCAACTTCATAATGCTACATACCAGTAAACATGACTATCTTGTAAACATTATTATCTTTGTGTAATTCTTTATCCATACGCTTTATAATTAGTTTTCACCGAAGAGAAACATTTAATTAATCCCTTCCCGCTTCTAATTGTATTGAATGGCAAATAAATAAGAATGTGCAGTTAAATAAAGTAAAGTATATTTCTTACTCGCTAAATATGACAAAATTGTCACAAATTTCATGTCACTGTTATCAACAAAAAAAAAAAAAAGAGTTTACTTTTAATCTGCAGTGAAAAAATATAATATGATTGTATATACTGACAGAAAAATAATAATTATTAATTTTTTCTTTTGATACAACTCACTGGAAAGTGCTCCAAGTAAGGCTTCCCTGTGCACCAACCTGACTCTCATCTTCTTCGTGAATTGAATTACCAGAAAAAACTTAGCACAATTTATGCCACATTAATTAGCATGATTCCTTCTTACCTGTTGAATTATTAACCTTGGGATGTCTTTATAACTGTAATTGCTTGTTCTACTTTCAATATTTATAATATGCCACATGTTGTACTATGAAAAAATTATTTTCATCAGGTCACAATTCCATTAAAATTTACCTACTTCCATGTGATAGAAGTTTTTTCAGAAAAGACAAAAGGGTTATATATAGCACCATAAGACAAACTGACCAAGTTTTTTTTAATTAAAATTAACCTTGCAAATAAATATATTGACTGATTCTACTCTAGCATCTAAAGTTTATAAAGTTTTACCAGATATCAGCGACTTGTAATTGATGCCAGCACCAAACCTCATGCTGCTACTTCCTGCTTGGCAGGTTTCTATCTTTCCAATTGTCTCCTTGGAAAAGATATCAGTCATAAGAGACCAAAATTTAGTTTTTCAATGCGGTACATAATGGAAATATGCATCCATAAAAAAAAAAAAAAGAGTGCTTAATAGGATTGGTATAGAGAATTATTGCACTGATAAGAGCTGAAATCACAGAAAAAATTAAATAAAAAAAGAACCTACCTGTTTATTTGCAAATTATATCATTATTAAAAAAAAGAGTGCTTATTACATATCGTCAGATGCTTTGAGAAAAGAGTGCTTATTACATATTATCAGATGCTTTGGAAAGATGAGGGCATGGTTGGAATTTACAAAGAAAAAAAGATGTAAGCAAAACTAAAATAGTAGCATGGCAATATATATTATGATCCTGCTATGCATACAATATGAACTTACTATAATGCAAAGATGAACGAACTAATTTAAGAATGATAACATAGAAATCTTCTAGAAATACTAAACTTATCCTAAAATAATTAATGATATCGAAGTAGTTGGGTGGTTCTTTCACTGATATAAAATTGGATGATATGATCCCAAAATAATGATACACATCTAAATCGTCTCAAAATAAATATACAATTAAAGGCAGCCTCTATTTTAAAAGAATCCACCATAGCATATAAAATTTAAAGATTTCAGAAATTACTCCATAAAGATAAGAATAACCTTTACTGCTGTGATGATGTACTTAGTGCAAAAGCAAACACCATCAGAGTTCCATGAGCATGTAACAACAACTTTTTAAACTGAACAAAAGACACATTAAAAGTCAGCAATGAACATTGATACTTTAAGACTCGAATACTATCTCATTTTATAACTGAAATTTTACAAAAAAAAAAATTATAAAGAGTAAATGGAGAGTAATACAGAAATATATAAAGAGATCCTACACATTGTGGGTTCCAGTGGATTCGTATAATTAGTATTTTTTTTAATGTAAAAATCAATGACCAGGACTGAAAATACAACCAAAAATTTATTTTCTGTTTCCAAGCTTGTTAACTAATATTTTTGTAAAACTATTTTCATAGGTATGTAAACTTATGTTGAACACACTTTCAGAATTGATATTACAATCACAATGAGGTGTTAATAATAGTTGATTGAGGTAACTTCTATACAGTTACACTTATTGGTGATATTAGGCCCAACATTTCAAGTGAAAATAAATGTCAGAGGCATGGTTGTGAGAATCTGAATCACTCAGAAAGACCTGATGCTAAAACTGGAAAGAAAGTAAAAAAAGAAGAAGATAAATTTATTTTCCAGATCACAGAGATAGCCAATTGAAGAATACCTTGGAACTCATAACCTGTGAAAGAGGATTTTGAAGCCAAGTATTAGTGAACTCGCCAAATTCCTGTAAAGGAGATGAAAAATCAATAAATTAGTCCAATAGAATAGGTGTACTAAAGGAGAAAACTGGGACTCCCAAACTTAAACTGAAGTAGAGGGGCAAAACAAAACAAATCGAAGAGGGAAAAAGGGTCAACTGAAGACGACAAAGAGGTTTACCACCTTGATTAACTGAACACGGAAGGATTGCCCCACTGTTACCGACGGAAGCAATTCCAAAGCTCCCACCAAACAGACCTACAATCGATAGAGAAAAAAATGCTGAGATCAAAATCGAAGCAAACTCAAACAAAACAACAAAAGGGAAAAGAACTCTAGAAGGGAAATCAATAAAAAAAGAAGGCAAGAGGACAGAACCACAAAGCCAGGAGAAGAAGAAAGGACGGAGCCATCTTCTGTTGCTTGTGTAGTCGCGTGCAGAACCGAGCAAGAGAAAGAGAAAAGGGAGAAATTTTCTGCCGCCTGTGTAGCCGTGTGTAGAATCGAGCCATCTTCTCCGTACTCGATAGGAGAGAGAGAGGACTCGGAGAAGGAGAAGGAGAGAGGACTCGGAACTCTCTAGAGGGGAGAGAAGGATCCAGAAGAAATGAATCGGACGATCACGATTACTGCGCGAAAATCAGACGGTCAGAATCAAAACACTGGTCACCAACAGTGGGGCAATAGTAACGGGTACAAACCCGTTAAACGCCCTTTAATATATCTTCTGATGATCGGAAACAATAGAAATGAAGAATGAATGGATTTTAACATGACCATTTTACCCTCTATATGACTCTTTGTGACACGTCATTTTATGAGTGAATATCCTCTTTTTTCTCACAGAAAGAAAGTAACAAATCGAGTCCATGAAATTTCTAGTCGAGGAGAGAGGAAGAGAGCTACGGGAACAGGGAGAGAGGGCCAGATAGCTGGATCGCCATGGCTAGATCTAGTAGAGGAGAGGGAGAGGGAGAGCGAAGGCCAGATCGCTGAAAAAGGTTTTGAATCGAAGGGGCATTTCTATCTGATGAAAAAATATATCGCTCCGTGTTGTTGAATTCTCATGAAATTTCTTACTTTTTCATGAGAATTGGTTGACGGAAAATTCTCTCACCAAATCCCACCGATTGAACTCATTTCTTATCCATAAACCTTTCCGATCAGAGAATTTGTATAAACGGAAAAATCCATTTTTGATTTTTACGGAAAAAAAAGTTTCTGATCATAGCCATATTCTTCCCTTCCAATTCCGACACATCCCTCCGACACGAGATCCTCTGATGGCCATCCATTGAACGTTTTTAGATCTGGACCGTTTGATTTAATCTCAACATTAATGATGTCCCGTGTATAATACCAAAATTGATAGACCCGAAAAAAATTAACCGTCCAGATCAAATCGAACGGCTCCGACCCAAAAACGTTTTAATTAAACGTCCAGACCGAATTTCCAATTTCCGACTTCCCAAATTTCAATCAGAGAGAAAATTTCTGTGTGCGCTTCTGTACAAACGGACTGGAGAAAGAAGAAGAAGAAGCCTCTCTTTGTTCTCTCTTCTCTAATTCCGGCATTGACCCAAGTTTCGACACTGAGGAGAGAATTGATAGCTTGGAAGTGGCCAGAGAGCAGCCTTTTCCTCGGCCGAATTACGGTAATTGTTAGTTTAGCTATGATTGGATTGAGAAACCCATAATTTAATTCACATGTAAGTCGGAGTTTGTTGGGTCGAGGCTGGGTCTTACTATCTTGAATGTTTGCTAATTGTTTACTTAGGTGTGTTAAGAATTAGAAAGGGGGAGTATTGTTAAACACAATTTTGAGACGAATTGTATGAGAAAATGGTGGACAAGAATAATACTGGTACTGGGTTGCTTTAGTTATTACCTTGCTGGTTGGAATTTGTCTATTTAATTTAAGACTTGATAACAGATTAAAACATTATGGGAGATAATAAACGTAAACATTTGTTTGTTACCTTATTTGGACTGGACTCAGGAGGAGGGTTAGTTCAGTTGGCAATTGAATTGTCCGGTACAGGATCAGTTGTGAGTGTTCGAAAAAATTCCCCTAAGAACTTCAAGTCTTACGGCACATAATTAAAACTGTAAAACCAGACCTCTGGTGACATCTGCTACCATGTTTACGTTTTCTGCTCTTCTTCTGTATACTTTTCAGATCTATTTCAGGAGCTCCAGTTCCAAATTAACAGGAGATGGACAGACAGACAAGGAGAGATCAAATCCTCATGTCTCATTCAAGGGTAAATTCCCAATTTTCTGATGAAGAAGAACTTAAAAGTTGGGTTATAGTGAAAAGACAAAAAATCAATATACTAATCCCCCCTTCGTCTCCACCAGACGCCACCCAATTCACAGTTCCAAAACCCCTCAAGTCTGGAAATATTCAAACCAGAAAGGGCAATGTTGTGAAAAGATCCTTGCCAGTTGTGAATTTTCAATTTGGCACTACAGGGATGCGCCTTCTGAATTTTGAGCGAGGGATCAAGGAACATGGAGGTATTAGAAAATGGTTGCTTTCAAATGGGTTTCAGAGATTTGTACCAATTTTAGAGAGAGAAAAAGTCGGTCTGCATCAATTGTTTGTTATTTCTATGGAAAACCTAAAAAAAATGGGCGTGACTCCGGTGGGCCCGAGGCGCAAGTTGATCTATGCTATTGAAAAGCTTTCTCAGCCTCTTTAATCAGTTGTGAATTTAATTACTTCTTTTCTTCATAGAGACTCAAAATAGGTTGGTTTTTCCTGTCAAAAGGTTCCCAACATTGGAAGACAATGTAAAATTGTTTCAATATTTTGGCAGAATCAATTGATTGCCTCATTGCCTGTTCTTGGTCATTTTTGCATTGTATTCATCCACCATCATTTCCGTTATCCTTTCGATATCGTGCATTATACTATTTCTGTTCTTGCCTCATTGTATTCCGGTTCACACAAATGAGAGAATGGAGATAGAGATAAACGACTATCCTGGTTCAGGAGCTAACAATCACCATGATCCAAGAAACCCGGGGAGATCTTAATTTAGAGGCAGCAAACCAATAAATTAAATATATATACAGGATTTATGAGCTTAGATAATGTGTCAATTAGTTTGGTGGCAGGAAGTAGACGTCAGTAGTGTTCTCTGGTGACTGAAGAGTAGTTTTGTACTGAAGTAATGTATGGTTTTATTAATATGGACTATGGTAGTAACTAGAATCTGAGCTAGATTTTGCAGCTTAGTATTTTGTCCGTCTAATATTTTTTCTTCCCTGATAAAATAGAAATTCCTGGTTTGAAATGATATGGCTGCTAACCAATTTCATTTTGAACTTGTTCATCAAATGCTACGCATCTCTTGTGTGTGCGAGAAAGTTTTTTTTTTTTTTTTTTTTTTTTTTTCTCGGTGTGGGGGGGGGGGGGGGGGGGGGGATGGAATTGGCAAATAAGAAATGAAACCCAATTATCTATAACAAATGAGAACCAAGTGAACCTCAATAGATTTACACAATAATTTTCATATGCGAAATGTAGATTGAAAATCCGGTTAGTGATTTTGATTAGTGTATAGGATAAAAATCATGAGCTGTTTCGGCAACTATAAGTATCAACTATCAACACAAATAACACATCAGCCCGGAAGCTATTAGATAACCATTTTTACAGTATCAAATTTTCTGAATATCAATTATTAAATCAGACATGAACTTTTAATTTGTAAATATCAACAATGTAAAAATAGACCGGCAACTAAACTTTATGAATGTGTGATCATTCATTCATCAAGGTAAACGAATCAAAATAGATGAAATTCTTGGATCGCTTAACCTGAAAGACAAAAGTACTATGAAGCTAATGATATTGATAAATGAAAACTTCTTATGACAATATGTCATAGGAATAGAATTATAGTTACTGACAAAACAAATTTAAGAAGGTGAATATGACATGACTTCAGTCCCCATTTTTCGCTTTTGAGAAGTTGGGCTGGTGGCTACTTCACACACACAAAAAAAGTTTACAACCAGGTCCAAATTAAAATTTCTATTTCGGCCCAAAAATAAAATATATTCATGATTCATCCCTTCCAATTCCGACATATCCTCTCTCTTCCCAAAATCTTTCGCCGAATTACCAATTCCCAACTTCCCAAATTTCAATCAGAGAAAAAATTTCTGTGTGCGCCTTCTCTGTGCAAACAGACTGGAGAAGAATAAAAAGAAGCAGCCTTTCTCTGTTCTCTCTTCTCTCCAACTCCATAGTTGGTAAGATCGCTCCCTTTCTCTTTTATATCCTCTTTTACAACTGTTTCTGATCAAACCCAATTTCGCTCCGATGTTCGCCGTGCCATTTAGTAACCCTAATTCGAACCCCAATCCTAATCCTGATTTGAACCCTGAACTTAACCCTAATTCCGGCATCGACCCTAGTTTCGACACTGAGGAGAGAATTGATAGCTTGGAAGTGGCCCGGGAGCAGCCTTTGCCTCGGCCTGATTACGGTAATTGTTAGTTTAGTTTTGATTAGATTGAGGAACTCATAATTTAATTCTGATGTAAGTCGGAATTTGTTGGGTCGAGGCTGAGTCTGAGTATTTTGAGTGTGTTAGCTAATTGTTTACTTAGGAGTGTTAAGAATTAGAAAGGGGGAGTAGTATTAAAAGCAAATTTGGGATGAATTTTTGAGAAAATGGTGGAGAAGAATTCTACTGGTACTGGGTGCTTTAGTTAGTACCTTGCTGGTTGGAATTTCTCTCCTTAATTAAGGCTTGACAACAGATGAAAACATTATGGGAGATTAATTTATCTTTAGTGATTGTGTATAAATTTGCATTGGTTCCTTACACTAACTGAAAAAACCACAATTAAGTATAAATATGTAAAATTTAAATATGAACCTGGCTAAATAGTTCCAAAGTACTACCCTCTTTTCTCATTTTTGGTTATTAGAGTTGCAAATCTCTCTTAAGTCCTCGAATGCCAGGTTCATACATATGTATTTTTACGACTTCAATCAACTCAAACAAATGGACAAGCATTTACAGCTTGGAATATATTTTGGTTGATAGGTGTGACCATGGGAAGGCGAAAGAAATACTCGCACCCAACAAATATGAACTCAAGTGGAAAATCAGAGATGGTCTGCTGGACACCACTCATGGATGAAGCACTGATTGAGGCCTTTGTGCGCCAGGAGACCCTTGGGAACCGTGCTAGCACGGGAACCTTCACAAGTCAGGCTTATGATAACATCATGAGGGACCTGTGTGGCAAGTTCAGGGACAGGCCTCTTGACAAGGAAAGAGTCAAGAACCGCATCAAGTACATCAAGAGGAACTTTGGGCCATGTTATGATATTTTTAAGAATGGGATTGAGGGCTTTACTTGGAACCCTGCCACCAAGTTGTGGACTGCTGAACCTGAGAGCTGGGATAGGTTGATCGAGGTTTGTATTTACAAATTTGAAGTAATGAAATTTGTTTGATTTTGTCTTTTTTACTTTTTCATTGGTTGAGCCTAATTGAACTATTATTAAGCTGGGTGCATTTTGATGTTGGGTCTTGTTCAGATGGAATACATGCATATACATTTTGCTGGATTTAATATTTGACAAACTAAAGAGAAACCTCTCTCCCTCTGTCCTCCCCTCCCTCCTTTCTCCCTCTCGCCTTCCAAATTGTATGATTTGAAAAAAATGAGGAAATGCACAATGAAGAATGAAGCTATTGCAATCTTTCCAGTCATTTTTAGACAGTATAGTAGGTTATTGTATTGTCTTACAGTGTCCATTCTACTTGGATATTTGTTATTATACTTTTTTGCAGTGTGCATCCTATTTGGATATTTTACTTTGCTGCCTTTGAATCTTTGCTTTTATACAGTTGTTTATCTGCATCTTTGGTTCTACCAGATTGGGGTATATCAGTAAGCTGGTAAACTAGAACAGTCTTAGCTTTGTTTAGTTAATCTTTTAATTCAATTTTACTCTTTATTACATAGGTTCATCCTGAGGCTGTTGAATGGATGAGCAAACCAGTCCCACACTATGACAAACTATCTCTACTCTTCCGCCCAGACAGAGAAGCAGTTGACTATCCAGAGAGAAGGAAAAGGGACAATTCCACTGAAGACAACCAAATTGAGGGCACTGAAGTAATGGATGGAGTTACTTTTGAGGGCCTTGATGGTCTCAACAATTTGGAAGGCGAGTCGTGCTCTTCTAAAAAGAGAGCCCGAAAAGCCAACAAAGACCAGGCAAATGTCATGATTTTGAGGGAGGGACTTGATAAGATTGCCGAGGCGATCACAAAATCAACTGCTGAGTTAGTGAAGTCGAGGCAACGGCTCCCAATTCCAGAAGGTCAGATGTGGGACCTCTTGGTGGAATTAGGGTTTGAAGAGAGTGTCATTTCAACAGTTTATATTTTTCTGATTGAGAGGCCCCACATGGTGGCAGCCCTACTCGGCTGCCCGCAACATAGGCGAAAGGATGTGTTAATACAGATGGCATTTGGTGCATCTAGTGCCATACCACCGCCAAAGTAGTAGTTGATGCCATGTAGTTGCATTTTGTTTGCGTGTTAGATTGGTGTGGCTCTTCCCTGGTAATGGAATCCTTATGTTTGTGGGGAGTCCCTAATGTTGTTGTTTATATGCTAATGTTTGAACTTGTTATCCCAGTTGGGTGTGTAGGATCCTTACTTGTTTTGCTTAGAAGTAAATGTTAGTTAGAAAATAGTCTGATAGCTAATGAATGTTTATTAATACTGGAGTAGAATCGTTGACCAACTCAGGAAATAGAATTTTATCTCGACTACATGTAATAAAGTTGATGTGTTTTGTTCTCTTGTGCTGTCGTGAATTCGGAAAGGATAAAGAAGGTATTGAGTTTTGCCATTCGACAGTTGAATAAGGAATGTAATTAGGACTGGATATGTTTTTATAAAAAATAAAGAGAACTGGTTATTTTAGTTTTATGGTGGACATTTAAATCGTGTTCTTATATTAATAAATCGTTGTTTGGTCATAGTTTTTCTATAAAAAATATAGTGAAACAAAATGTCCAAAATGTGCTGTGTACTATGTTAACAAAATTTGCTAAACTGTATTACAATTACTTCCTGTATAACAAACAATAAGATTGATTTTTGTTATTAAGTCGCAAATGAAATTGTCTGGGTGACGGGGTGAGAAATAAACTAAAATGGAAACCAATTCGATTCTTACAGGCCGCAGTATCTTCTCAGATAGGCCCAAGGCCTACTGGCCTACTGTCAGAGTCAGCCTCAGCCCAATACACTTTGTTCAGATTATCTCCAAATGTACAATCAATATTAAACAGCGATCTGCAATAAATAACCCTTAGATTTAAATCGTACAGCTAAAACCAACGCCTTAACATTCCCACTATAATCAAATTGTACATTTACAATTGTAGAAGATCCCAATCACTGATTTACCTTCGTTCTCCTCTCCGCTCCGCTGCAATTACACAAACGCGAGGCGAATTGCTCAGGACACTCTCCGATTTGCGAAACACTCCCATTTTGAAGAAATAAAAGACCAAAATACCCCTCGTTTCCGACCGAAATACAACTTAATGTCAGGGGTATTATAGTATTTTCTGTTAAAAGAGGAGTGTTTCTGCAAATTATCGAGTGCCCTGAGCAATTCCAAAGCCAAACCAAGGTGTTTTGTTTTCCTTGTCTATCGGAGCAAGCGACGATCTATCTATTCTCATGTTTTCCGACTGACACAAACAAACACACTGCTCTTTCGTATTTAACGAATCGATGGAAACCAATCTCCGATTTTCCCTTCTGATCGCGCTTCTTTGCCTGATTGCAATCCCTTCTCTCGCGTCTATTCCTTCGCGTGATTCGCTTGGGATCTCACCTCAAGGTTAGTGCTTAGTGTTTGCTCATTTATCTATGTTTTTTATCGAGAATTTTGGCATTTATGGAGTGAGTTTGGTTGATTTGAACAGATGTGAGTTATTATAAGGCTGGTGTGATAAAATGCAAAGATGGGTCGAAGAAATTTAGCAGAGATCAGCTCAATGATGAGTTCTGTGACTGTCCTGATGGAACTGATGAACCTGGTATGTGTAATTCTATGCAATGAGATTCTGACAGGAACAGTATATGGAAGAACCATGTAGATTCCTAAATGTAGTTTTTGAATATATGTATAGATTTACATTCTTTTCTGTTAGTAAGTTGGAGGAGTTTTGTTCAGGATTTGAATTTTGTACCGATTTTTTTTTTTTTTTATTGTTTGAACTTTTTGTTTCAACTTTTAATTGAATTCGTGGTTAGGAACATCTGCTTGCCCTGAAGGAAAATTTTATTGCCAAAATTTGGGTCATGCTCCACTTGTGATCTTCTCTTCCCGAGTTAATGACGGCATATGTGGTAAGAACAGATTCAAATTTTTTGTCTTAGAAATAATTCGTGTCTTCTATGATATTATCAAGTAAAAGAGTAATGTGATGTACCATGATGCTAATATCTTCAGCCCAATATCACATATACCATACAAATTATATAAATATTATGAATATCTCTGAATAGCAAGAAGCGCCATGCAATATTTAATGATGCCAGCCTACAATTATGTAGATTTATATCTAGGCAAATGAGGAAGAAAATTTTGGTCTCACAAATATATAATGAAGAAGTTGGAATATTTAATATATTCCATGTTTTGGGTGACTTTATTTTGTCTGCCAGATGTACATTTTAATATTGTAAGATAATAGACAGAACTATTTTTGTTTTGTTTTTTTTTGGATGTTTCTGTTTTTTGTCTTGCAGATTGTTGTGATGGGAGTGATGAGTATGATGGCAAGGTGAACTGCTCCAATACATGCTGGGAGGCTGGTAAAGTCGCCAGGGACAAGTTGAAGAAAAAAATTGCGACATATCAAGAGGGTGTTGTCATTAGAAATAAAGAGATTGAAAAGGCAAAATTGGCAATTGCTAAGGAGGAAGAAGAACTTTCTAAGCTGAAAAATGAAGAGATATCACTCAGAGACCTAGTTTCGAAGCTTAAAGGTACAAATGTTATGCCAATTATCATGAAAGAAATGATAGTAGCATTTTTCTAAAGTCTTTCATAATTATTGAATTGGCTAAACTAAATACTGGAGTTCTCATTCATGCTACTAAATGCTCGGGGATAGACTATGATTCTTTTTTGGTACCCCAGTATGTCTTGTTGTAGAGCAATTGTACAGTATACGACAGCTTCCTATCTGTTCTAGAATAGGAAAGGACAGTTCGTCTATTGTATTAATTTGTTCAATCTATATGTTGAAGCCTTAAATGAAGGTAATAATCTTGGCCTTTGATCTATTGCACTAGGTCCAATTTCTATGTTGTTTTGTTTGTTTAAGTTTATTCATTTGTTAATTATGTTTTTCCCTATAGAGCAAAAAGAAAGAATAGAAAAGGCAGAAAAAGAAGAGAAATTGAAGAAAGAGCTTGAGGAAAAGAGGCTGAAAGAAGAAGCCGAGAAGCAAGCAGCGAAAGAAAAGGAGTCAATTGAGGCCTCTCTGCAGGTTGAGCCAAAGGATGCTAAGGAAAAAGCTCCAGAAGATGCAACTGAGGTCTTCATTACTTTTCTTTTTTCTTTTTTGGTTATTTGTCATTATTATTATTTCTTTATTTTACTTTATGGGTTGAAGTTTTTATTCTATGAAACTGAAAGGGTGGGGAAAATGGTAAGAAAGCTGAAGTGGAAGATGAAGGCGCTTCACATGATGAACATGAAATATTGTCTAGGGAGTCCTCAGCTGAGAAATTTGCTAAGGTAATAGATTGAAGACTCTTCTATTTTTTTTTTTTTTATATAAATTTGAAATATAAGTTCTTTTAAAATAATATGGCAGAGATTCGATTAGGTTTTAAATTCTCCAAACATAATTTGGGAGATATGGTTTAAGAGACTTGAGGGAACTATCAATTTTTTTTCCAAAATTGGTCAGTCTTCCTTAGGCCCATGAACTTTGTACTTGATTCAATTGGGTCCCTGAATTTAGAATTAATCAGCCTTGTAATACTACTGAACTTTGTTTGATATGGCTCCTCTAGTTAGTTTATAATGACAAGACAAAATTTCATCACTGATCAAAGTATTGCATGATTCACATCTGTCATAATTATCACCATGTCAGCACCGGGCCATCATGTAAGAACCACATCAGAAGGACATAAGAAACTTCATTACAACATTAGTTCCTAATAGGTGCTGATCTGCATTTAGCGCATAAGAAAACCAGGGGCTTGATTGAACCAAGCTCAATATTTTAAAATTTTGGTTTATAATTGAATCATGTCTGAAAATTCAGGGGCCTAGAGCAGACTTTTTAATCATTAAAATGCATATTACAATATGGCCGGCAGGGTGGGACAAGGGTTTGCAAAATAATAACGGAGGTTTAGTCTGATACTGCTTATTTGGTGATGCAGATGACTGGAAATCAGAATGAAGAAATAAATTCTGAGCATGCTGAAGAAGAAATAGATAAGGATGATTCTGGGCATGCTGAAGAAGAAATAGATAACCATAAATCTGCAAAAAAACCTGAACAAGTAAGAGCAGATTGATGTTTAGGACTTATTGTTAAAAAAAATCTACTTTGTCAAACCTCTAACAATGGTTGATTATCTCCTGTAATTTGTGGTACTCTCAGTAGAAAACTAATACAGGATGGTCGAACTAATAAATTTAGCCTTTTTCTTTTTGCTGGAAGTTAATTTATCAGATTCCCAGTTATATAGATAACCTTGATTGTCTACTGATTGTTTAGTCGTTGGCTTATCATTAAAGAATAAATACAATGATAACTTCAACTCTCCTGGAAACAGGTTTCTGATCATTCTTCTGATAGTGATGCTGCTGATGTACATTCTGAAGCACAGGTAGCTACTTTCCTTTCTTTTTCATGTACAGTTCTTCTTATTTCTTTAGGAGCTTTTTGCACATATCTCTAGAGAGACTCGAGAAAATGTCAAGAGTTCCATCTTACCACTGTTGTAAGCAGAATATATTTTGGTTAACTAGCAGTTGACAAATTTGAGTGATTACCTTAATTTTTGTACTATTAGGTTACTTCTGTCTATTTCAAGTTTGTTGTGGATTCCCACAATTCTTTCCTGAACCTTCTTTTCCTCTTGCCTTTTTTTTTTTACACTTCTGTGCAAAATTGATTGGTTGAAAGTGTAAATTGTTTTTACACTTTATATTCTACTTAGATTCTGCATATCATTGAATTTTTTCTTATACCTTTTCATGGATTGTAAGTTTATACTAGATCCTCAATTTGCTAAGGAGAATGCTTATTCATGATTTGAATATCAACTCAGTGGGAATAATATGTTTTTGCGCAATAAATTGAACTCTTTTAAAAGCTTGAAGTTGTGACTATGATTGAAATTTTACAGCAACATGAATCAGCTTCTACTGCGGGTCTCTCAAAGGAAGAACTTGGCCGTCTAGTGGCCTCACGCTGGACAGGTGAGAAATCAGCAGAAAAGGATGAAAATCCTAAAGATGAAAGTTTGAAAGAGAGTGCTGATGATGTTGCTGAGCCGGCCGAAGAGGAAGGAAACTATGAGAGCTATATTTCTGACATGGATGATGATAGGTACAAGTACAAGGAGGAAGAGTCTGAGAATGAGTATAATGGTGATTCTGATGAGGAATATGCTGATGACCATGCTGACACAGCTGAGTCATACAAGTCTGATGAAGAGTACAAAAATGATCATTCAGGTTAGATATTAATTTTGTTAGTTTTTCTTGGGGGATATTTTCTTGGGGGATATTTTGTCTTCTTACCATGGCATGCAAACAACATCCAATAGTTCTCATAATGCCACAAATAATGCCGAACAGTTCTCATACGTGTAAATGAGTTTTGCAATGAACTCCTGGAAGCACTGAGCAGTACAGTTACAGCTAATGTCAGTAAGAAAAAGTCGATCAATTAGCTCTTTTGTTTATTGTGTCGAGCTCACACACAGTGTTCAATATTATACATACTGAGAACTGGCATAATAACTTCAACTTGGTTAAAGGAATGTTGACCTTGACCATGATTTGAAATATGTTGAAAATATGGTTGTATTTTGAAAACTCATGCAATTTGTTGAAACTTAAGTTGTATTTATTCATCCTGTTTTTTTTTCAGAAGAAATCTCTACCACTGGTGGTTTGTCCTGGATTGACAAGATTCAGCAAACAGTTCAACGTGTTTTCCAGTCTTTTAATTTCTTCAAGACCCCTGTCGATCTCTCTGGTAAATATTTTGTTGTTCGCACAGCAGTTGTTAAGAATACTGGACATAGCTATAATACCTGATGATTTTCTAATTTTTTCCAGAATCATCACGGGTTAAAAAGGAGTATGATGACTTGTCCTCTAAGTTGTCCAAGATTCAGTCAAGAATACACCATCTTAGAGAAAAATTGAAGCGTGATTTTGGTAAACTATATAAGTCAAAATTATTTACCTTCGTTTGTAGTCGTTTGCTTGAAACATTTATGTACACTAGTCACATCTGCTCTTAAGCTGCTGAAACTTCCTCTACCTATAATTTTAATATTTTTTTCCCTTATATCAGGAAAGGACAAAGAATTTTATTCCTTTCATGATCAATGCTTTGAGAATAAGCAAAATAAGTATGTATATTCCCAGTTTTATGTTCAATCATCTTATTTATTGTTATTTTTGTGTTTGATATAACGTGCTACAGTTTAATTATTTCATACATCTTTTAATGCAGGTATGTTTACAAGGTCTGTCCATTTAAGAAGGCAACTCAAAATGAAGGCCACAGCTCTACTCAATTAGGGTAACTTATCTCAAGACTGTATTAATGCAGAAAATTTTATTTTATGTTTCTGGTTGAGTCTGGGGTAGAAGGATTTTTTGAAACTGTATAACTTTTTCCTCACAGGCAGTGGGACAAGTTTGAAGAGTCGTATAGAGTAATGGCATTTTCTAATGGAGATCGATGCTGGAATGGCCCAGATAGAAGTATGAAGGTATAGTATATGATATGCCTTAGTACTATTTATCTCGATGTAAAACAACATGTAATATGTGGTTCTAACAAATGGTTGTGTTCTTGAGACTATCAGCGCTAATTATATTTGACATTTGGCACATTTTTATCACAGGTTAGGCTTCGCTGTGGCTTGAAAAATGAATTAACTGACGTAGATGAACCTAGCAGATGCGAGTAAGTGCAAGTTCTATTCATAGTTATATTTGTTGATATATTTGTTTTTTTAATCTAATTCAGAATTTACTTTGCTTAGACACCAAACAATTGTGAAAAAAATCTTATCCAGTATATTCTATGTGATATAACATTTATTTAAATTAATTGTTTTTTAAATTGCATCCTCTTTATTAAACATTTTGTTTTATGGTTGGATTTCAGATATGTTGCAATCCTATCAACTCCAGCAATGTGTGTGGAAGAAAAGTTGGAGGTGGGGCCAACTCTTTATGAAATATTCCCAATTTCTTTATTTTTTTTTTTCTGAACCTAACAAGCTACTTCACAAATAAAACAGGAACTGAAGCAAAAGCTTGTTGACATGAGTTCAAGTCAACCTGCAAGCCATGACGAGCTTTAAATTAATATTTTATAAATTCACAAAATGGATTTTGAAGAAATCACAACAATGTTAGAATGCTTGGAAAGCTATTTTGATGGGATTTGGAATGAGTCATGACGCTGGTCTCTGCCTAGTTGAAGTTTTTTGGGGCTGACTTCGTGCTGAGGCTGTAATTTTGTTTCGTTACCACCATGACAATGGAGCTTATTAGATTGCATATTTAATGCAAAACGTTATTTAGATTCTGTGAAGGATCGAGAATTTTTTATTAGTAATTAACTTTATTTAGATTCCGTAATCCACTAGTAATACATTTCTCACCATTATATGAAGTAATACATTTCTTTAATATTTTGTGCTATAATGGAATCTGTAGGTAATTTAAGCTTAATTATTGTCAAACAGCCAACAACATTGTCGGCCTTTTGCAGGCTGTGTTTTCTATCTTGGTCTTTTGTTCGAGGGAGGAATTTGACAATTTCGGAACAACATGAAAAAAGGTAATTAGGTAATTCCACAGGAGTCCTGAAATTTTTTTTTTGTTATTATCTTTTTATTTTAAAACCAAGTACCCCAATTAGAAAAATTCCCTGCTTCTCTTCCCTCCAAATCTCATTTTCTGGATGAGTTCTTCTTTTGTTTACTTTCTTTTCCTTAAAATTTCCCTTATTAGACTCAATACTCCTCTTTTCATTTTCCTTAAAATCTCACTTGCGGTCAGCATTAGAGTTTCCCTGTGTCTTCTCTTTGCATTGGGAGATGCTAGTGATGTTAGGACGCAGAGGTCAACGGGACAAACCCCATGCCTAGTGGTTTTATTTATTTATTTATTTTTTCCCCGTTGAAACCCATTATCTGTTCATCGTTACTCATCAATTCATGAGTTTTTCTTAAGGTTCATGGTATTTTATATCACAGGGAAGTTGTGATCTGACGTAGCAAATTCATGTTTAAAATGTTTTATTTAAAATCATCCTGAGAAAATCTAAGTGCACCCAAGCAAGGAACATATTCATTTGACCAGATTAGCTTAGAAATTTGTGCTGGCATATCATTAAAACCTATCTTTTCTGACTGAAATAATACTTATTCTTTGCTATCTTATCATACGTAACAAAACTGTCCTACAATTTTACAAATCACAAGAAGTGCTCAATGAAGCTTTAATACATTTAAGACCACTAATTTGTGCTACCTTGTATGTTACTCTTTTTTATTTCTCAGGGAAAATCTGAAAACAATACAAAAAGGCCTTTTTTGTCAAAGTGAAATCTCACACATAGACATCCAATACCTATTTTTGGTGCCTCATGAGCTGCGTTTATTTCACAAATAATTAAAACTTGAAATTCTGAACACAAAATATGAACAGTTAATTAATCTTGTTTCATCTTGAGGGTAATCCATTACAAAGTAAAGTGTGAACTTTTCATGCCAAAGTTACTTGGGATGGCAGCTAGCTACTGCTTAGTGAATTCACTATATAAACCTGCATTGAGGGTATAGAAAATTGGTAGCCGTATATCTCCATTTGATATCCATTTGCTGTGTTATGCTTTACATTTCGCATAGAACTTGAGTTGTCTATTGATATATTATTCCACTATATAATGCCCATTACGTATGCTTCCATTGGTATATTTCATTCCACCTCATTCTTCTGGAGATAATCTATGGAAAAGAACTTAAAATATTCTGAAAGTTAGAAGTTAGAAAGAACGTTTGTAAATATATTTAACCAAATTTACAAGATGCATTTTCTTTGAAAGCCTTTTTTTTTTTTTGAGGGTAGGGTGGCCCCTACAACATTTTCATTAAATTAAAGTAAAAAATGTACAAAAAGCGAACAGAAAAATATATACAAAGGCTCAAACTGCCTGGTACTAATCCCTAGCTAATCCACCTGTAGCTAAACTAATAATTCTAATCGTAGTTTTTCCAAAGTATAGAGTCCTGTATGATCCTCTGTATAGAGGTGCGTACATTTGGCCTGGATCCTTGAAAGATACACTCGTTTCTATCCTTCCAAATTCTCCACATAGCAGCCATCCATAAAGTTGACTTGCTTTTAATTAGGTAGTCATTTCTTTTCCAGAAATCCATTATGTCATCGTCTGCCTGTGTTGTCCATCCAGTGCCTATGGTACTATCCAAAACCTCTTTAGTGAATGCGCAGTGAATAAAAAGATGTCGAGTTGTTTCTCTTTCTGATCTGTTGCACATGACACATTGCTGAATGGACGGCCAGCACCTCTTTTCTAAATTCTCCTGTGTTAACAATCTATCCATGAAAAGCAACCAGCCAAAAAATCTGATTTTAGGAGGCGTGTGTAATTTCCAAATCCAAGGATGAATTGTTGAGCGTACTCCCGTGTCTCTCATGAGTATGTAGGCACTTTTAGATGAGAAATTCCCATCTCCAGTCCATCTCCAACTAGTGGCATGCGTCCCATGTCCATGTTCAGGTCTTGCGGTGGACACAAGTACAAGCTGTATGCCTTGTAGGGCATCTTTGAGGCCATAGGAAATGTAATTTGATTCTGCTAATAACTGCAAATCGGTCGTGCCATACATATTATGTATCATTTCTTTCCAAGCTGAATTTGTCTCGGTCTGCAACTGCCAAAGCCATTTGGACAGTAAGGCATCATTTTGTGTAGGTAAATGTAAGATGCCAAGACCGCCGTTTCGTTTGGGAAGGCAGCATCTTTCCCAATTAACGAGACAATGGCCACCTTTACACACCTCCGGTCCTTTCCACAAGAAGCTTCTACTTACTCTGTCAATCTGATTCAAAAGCCATCTTGGTAACTTGATAACCTGCATGAAATGCAGTGGCAAGGCCGAAATAACAGCCTTAATCAAAACTAGTCTACCTGCTATCGTTAGAAACTTGCTTTTCCATCCCTGTAATCTTGCTTGCACTGCTTGGAGCACCGGCAGAAAATGAATTTTCTTAGGTCTCCGCACCGACAGAGGCAACCCTAAATACGTTATGGGGAAGTCTGTTTGTGGGCAGCGAAGTAAGGACTGTATGATGGAAATGGTATGCCGAGGCATCGAAATCGGTATGAAAGCCGATTTATCATCGTTAATATGAAGGCCAGATAACAACTCAAAGTAAGAGAGTACCTTCATAGTGACTTGAACATTTCTAGGATGCGCCTCCATGATGATGATGGTATCATCTGCGAATTGGAGTGCTTTAGGAGCCACAAGTACTGGGCTTATCATCATGTCAGAGGCATTTTTAAGGAAAGCTTGTAGTGCATCTGCAACTATGATAAAAAGGAGAGGGGACAAAGGATCTCCTTGTCTGAGTCCTCTGCGATGCATAAAATTTTCAGAAATCGAGCCGTTAATTCTCAATGTAGAAGAAGAGGATTTAAGTAAGTTTAAAATCCAATTGATCCAACCTGGTGGGAATCCACGCTCGACTAACACATTAGTCAAAAAACCCCACGAGACAGAATCAAAGGCCTTAGCGAAATCCACTTTATATAATAGAGCTGGAACCTTTCTTTTTTTAAGAAAGGAAATCATTTCACGAGCAATCATGAATGAATCCATAATTGATCTTCCTTTTGTGAATGCCGTTTGAAGCGGACTTACTAATTGTGCCATATGTGGCTGTAGCCTATCTGCAAGAATCTTGGAGATAATTTTAATGATCGTGTTAATCACACTGATCGGGCGATAATGACCAATTTCACTAGCATCGTTTCTCTTAGGGATCAGGGTGATGGTGGCTTGGTTGAGACGCCAAATATCTAGCGTGTTTGAACCAAAAGCAAGTATTATTCTAAGGATATCTTCCTTAATAATTTGCCAAAAGGCAGTGAAAAATTCTGTTGGAAGACCATCAGGACCGGAGGATTTTCCTAATGGCAGGGTGAATACTATCTTCTTAATCTCCTCCATAGAAAAAGGCGCTTGCAAGTCCTCAAGATCGAGGCTGGTTCCTAATTTCCCATGTAGGTTGTATGGCGGAGATTGCTGAGCTGGTGTACCAAGTGCCTTTTTATAAAAATCGAAGAAAGCATTTGAAATATCTTCCGTGTCATGCAAAATGCTATTGTCACAGCAAAGAGAATTGATGCGGTTAGTTGCTCTCCGAGTCCCCGCCGCTAGGTGAAAAAACTTGGAGTTATAGTCTCCTTGTTTCAGCCAATTAATGCCACTACGTTGGCGCCATTTTTCTGTGATCACAGCTATCTTACAAATAAGTTCTTTTTTCAATGTAATTCGTAACTGAAACTCTCCAAAAGTTAATTGACGAAACTCTTCCACCATATCTAGTAAACGGATAAACCACTTTATCCTATCTGTTGCTTTATTAAAGCCCTTAAATTTATTGTTTGACCAAGTCTTAAGAGCTTCTCGACCAGGCGAAAGGTTTTGGACTCTGACTAAACTCAGGGCCACCTGTGGATTTGTAGCATGGGCATACTATAATGACATGTGTTTTGTATATCCGGGATCAAATGGACAAACTATGGTAATTGATGCTATCACGGGTAATGTTGTGTCAACAATACCTGATTTGAAGATGAGGAATAATGGGGAAGTTATAGACTACTTGGTGGAATCAGGCGGAAAGCTTCTAAGAATCTCCATCAATAATTATGGAAACCTAGAACGATTATATCTTGAAGTGTATGTATTAGATGTTCAAGAAAAGGGATATAGGTGGCTTGAGATAAAAGACATAGATAACCATATATTGTTCTTGGATAGAAACGGTGGCTTCTCTTTGACAAGTAGCGAGTTTCATGGATTAAGAGGAAATTGTATTTACTTCTTTAATCATTTAGTCAAGACGAATGACAATGAGGTGCGAAGATGCTTCCTTCATAGGTACGAGTTAGGAAACGATAGTATTGAAATGTTATCGTATCCATTCAGGATGTGTGGGGATTGGATTGTTCCTAGCCTGTGTTAGTTACGCAAGTTTTTTTCTAACAGAATTAGTTGCCCAAGTCAAATTAGTTACTGTTCAAAGTCAAGCATTTTCTTACTCAATCAACTCTTTTCATAGTTTATCCCTTATACATGTGATTTTTATTTTAGTGATCAATAATAGAAGTATGAGTTTCTACTTTTTAGGTTAGTACATGCTTTAAAATGATAATTCCCGGTAGCTAGGCGGTATTCTTTTTGTTATCTTGCATGCTGATCCTTTCTATTAGTGCATTAATTGAATTTGTGGTTCCTGTTTTAATGCACTTCGGCACACATCTCAGGATCCTGGCGAGGAAGACAATACATAGTTGAAGTTTTCTAGAGCATATATAGAACTATACAATAACACTCACTAAATTGTATTTGTATTGGAAATTATTGTCACTTCCATTAAATTAATTTGAAATGTATTTGAAATATTGCTAAGCTGTTAGTCATGCACTTACTACATATGCACCGGAGAAATATAATTTAATATGAAATTGTAAATAGAAAATACATTCTTCCGACAAGTCACCAGAAGGATAGGATAACTAAATCACACTAAACAACTCCTGAAATAATCTGAGAAGATTTAAGGAACAGAGGTAGTGAAGAACAAGAGAGGACATAAAGTGATTTACTAAAGAGTGTACTTAAAAAGGAAAAGTTTAAGTACAGGCATAATCAGAAAACTTCAATTATTCTAATGTTATTGTAATAATGCTTCTTACTCATTCTACTTGTAATTTTATTGCCTATAATTGACTGTAGTTTACCTAGAATTCTCTAATACTAAGAGAATAATTTGGAAGAATATAATAACACATATTACTAATATAATCAGAAAACTTCATTCATTGCTATTTTGTTTATACATCTCTTTTCTTTATCCTCAAACTAGAAACTAAAAATATTCAATCATTTCGCTCTTGTGAGTTGTTGTCAGCTGGAGATGAAGAAGGAGAATTTCTTGCAATTATCCTACTGAACGGCCCCCGAAAACACACCCAAAATCGCCTCCAATCTCTTCGAACTCCATTCCCATTCGATCTCTCCTTGCGTACATTGTAAGTACATACAGGGCACCACTTTTCTTTTTGCCAACTGAAGTGCCTTTCAACGCACTTGACATGAAACCTATGCTTACACTGCAGCTCTTTGACCTGTTGTCCTAGCAACAAATCCTCCAAACAAATTGGACATCTGGGGTCAATAGCTGGCAGATTACATTCAACTTCTGGCACCATGTCCTCTTCAAAACTCGATCCCGGTGGTCTCACCGACTTGTCTCGGGAGATTTTGCTTGCCTTGATATCCAGATACTCGTATAAACGACCTAAAGCTGGGTCTGAATATGAGGGCATGTCGTTCTCAGACATGAATTCAAGTATGCGATTCATTCTAGGTGAAACAGGCTCCTCTTCTTTGCATTCTCTGCAGCTTAAGTTGGATGATCGACGCCTGGATATATTTATCTCTTCTATGGCATGACGCAGTCCGAAAATTGCCTGTTTATGGCACAAGGGAGCTTTAATGCTTAGGATGCTGAGGTGTCTGTCCCAGTTGGTGAGGAAATTTTCGGATCCAATTTCACTAGATTTATCACTTAAACCTGACTCATAATCGCTTGCTATTGCTTCTGCATCATCTTTGTCAAGGCTGGAGGAGCATGTGGGGCACCTATTAAAGCACCTCGAGCAACTTGCTTGTAGCTTTCTCTTGGATGAGGATGAATGGTACCGACTCCGGTCATCCATGGTCAGTGGTAATTCTAATTGATGGCGGACTAGTAGATTTTTTTTTTATTTTTTTTATTTTTTTTAATTCAGAGAAGAAGATGTAGAACGAAAGAATGGAAACAGAAAGGAAGAGTAGGAGAATTTGAAGGGAAAGAAGAAGAAGGTACCGCCTTTATTTAGCTTGTAGAGTACTCAAGATTGTCATTGTGCAAATCAATCTGTCTGATACACTAATAATAGGTCTGGAAGAAACACAGAGTGGGAGTTTTCTTTACTTGTTTAGAGATGCTAATAATAAGTCCATATCTGGACAATCTATCTTACGTTAGGAAATCCAGACATGTTTCAAAGTAATCTAATTTAAAGGAGGAAATTTAATTAGAAATAATGGAAGTTGTTTGAGGGGTCCAGATTTGTCCAGAATTAAATAAGTCAAGCCCTTAATTAAAACCCTAACTCTAAAATTAATAACGAAAAACCCTTAAATAAAACCTGACTCTAGAATTAATAATGGAATACCCTTAATTAAAACCCTAATTCTAGAATTACTCCATAATTAAGAGTTGTGTATATGGTAAGAGTTATATAATATGGTACTTGGTGATTAATTTAAGGAAAATATAATAATATGGTAATTGGTGATTTGTGTGACACATTAAGGAAAGTATAATATGGTAAGCGTCGTATACAATATGGTACTTGGTGATTTGTGTGAAATATTTAGGAAAGTATGTCAATAATTGATGAGCTTTTTTAATGACATTAAAATAGAAAACTTCAGATTTAAAAGGGATTCGATTTTTGACCGGTTTTGATCCGCCGACTGCCCGTACAAAGGCGGTGAGCAGTTATGGCACAAAAATCTGGGTCCATAGACAGAGTCTATTTGTGTTTTCATTGTGTTATTTAATTGTGAACCGGACAAACCTGGTTGAACCAGACCCTTTCCCGGTGAACCGGGCCCTGAACCACAACAATTCGACTCCCATCTTTTCTGCTGGGCAAAAAAAAAAAAAAAAAAAAAATGCACAACCGTAATTAATTCGAAATTAGTCCCTTTGCTTTGCGCCAAACAACCACACCACTGGGCCACGACATGAATATTCTAGCAAACTGTCTAGATGTTAAATTTAGCTCTTGCGGCTTGATTGTTGTATGGTAACACTGCAGTGAGTGCATAGGTTTCGAATATTTTTTTCTCTTTTAACTTTTTTTTTTAGCAACGAAATCAGTGCAGGTAAGATAAATTGATACTTCTCTATTGCTTAGTTTACATTTTTAGCACTCCTAGAAATTGGTACCGGTATGTAGTGAATACAAGTCCAGCTCGTTTGATCACCCCCACCCTCCAACAAATAACCTGATTAGGTCTAGTATGAACTTCCTTTATGACTTATGTCATGAGTAATTGAGCAAAATGTGGATAACTCACCTAGAAATTTGCATCTGTTAAGTTGTCGAACAATTTCCTTCAATTCCAATTAATAAAATTTAGGACTCTAGAAAGATCAAGTAACCGGTACTTTTTTTTTTTCCCAATTGAGTCCGGTTCCAGTTTTGAATTCTTACATATATTGGACCATTTGGTTCACTGAGTTGGTGCGTCTTGCACGAAGCAAATTACAAAACAAATAATAACGAATATAATTATTTTATGCACATGTCTATTATGTTGATTAAAATTTTGTAGTTTTCTTTATTTCTTCTCTGTGATAGTTAAACAATACCTTTTATATATACAATAATTTTCATTTCCAAATAATCACATGGAAGACAGAGAAGCAATTTAAGTCACGCAATCTGCATACTTCATAAGGTGATGTTTATTTACTTTTGGAGCAACAAAATGTAGCACACTGAAAACGTGTTTGAACTTTCACTTTCTAGACTTAGAACAAAATCTAAGAGACGGACCATAATTTATAAGACAACATGCTTTAATTCAAGATGTTCTGTGTAAAAACAAAATGAATTTATCTAGCAATTGACATGATTACAGAAAATACTGCATTTACAAATAATGCAGTATTTTATCACTGCTAGCTTGAGATAACAGCTGTTACAAATCAGACAATATTATGTGACATACATTGGCAATGGTAATGCCATAAAATGTTCCACAAACAGAAAAGTGGTTGTAAAGGAAATGTGTAATGAGGCTTCAATAATAGTCAAACAAATCATAGTAACAACTAGTCAAACAAAACATCTGCCACTTCAAAAGGGTAAAAATTGTTTACGCCTAAAATGAAATAGATCTGTGCAGTAAGTATCTGCAACCTGACTGAAGGTGATGTAGTATATACCAACATGTACTCTTCTCATGCACAAAAACAAATCCTAAGAATCATTAAAATACCGAAAAGCTACTGTCTTCTGTTCCTACTGAACTGAAAATACGACATTTTCAGTTGTCACCAGTTTGGGTTTCTCTACCCGGTAAGAGGAGAAGTTGGACCAGAAGAAGCTCGGCGGCCCCTGAAAAAACTCATGCAAGACAGCCATGGGCAATGCACCCAAAATCGTCTACCTCTCCTTCGACTTCTCCCCCCAATATTACCATCTCCAGTTTCACTCCTTCGAACCTCCACTGGCAGCTCAAATCTACAAACCGGGCACGAGCTGTGCAGCTCTAGCCATGTTTTGATGCACTTGCAATGAAACATGTGCTTACATGGTACCTTACTTGCTTCCTGACCCACCACAAACTCATCCAAGCAAATAGGGCATTTCTCACCAGCTGTTGATCGATCAATCCTGACCGTTGATATCCCTTCAATTGCACAAGCATAGTCGTCTATGTACTGTAACAGAACATTCAGCTTTGGCCTCATCAGGTCATCAGCGTGGTACCAGCTCGGTGGGTTTTCTGAGAGGTACTCAAGTATGTGATTCAACTGTGGCCCAAATGATTCTTCTGACGTACCTGTGTTGGCTGCAGGTTGGCTCTGGTAATGGTACAAACCATAAGGAAGGAGAGAGCTCTCAGTATAGTGGTGCCGGTTTATGACATCTATTGCATCGAGAAGTTTTTGTATCACAGCATCTCTGTGAACTTTCTTTTGCAAGATGTCAAAATCAGAGTCGTGAACATTCGACTCATTGTACCCCTCGGCTACCGGACTTAACGAAGAATTTTGCAGGCTTTGAAGGACTGGTATCCATTCGTAAAAGGCCAAGTCAGCGCCTGCTGTCGAACTTTCATCAGGAGAAATGGTGTTGAGTTCTTCTATGAAGCTAGAGAAGCAAAAGGGGCAAAGCCGATGGATGTCGGGCTCTACCACGAGGCTTACTATGTGTGAGCATTCATGGCACCAAAATTTTGTGATCGGTGGCTCCTGTTGACTGCCCATTGTCTGCTAAAAACCAAGAAACATAAGGGCTAAGTAAGAAAAACAGCTCTTAGTAGTTACTAGTTATCCTGTGTAATTATGTCATAGATTGATAGAAAAATTTAGAAGTATTTAAAAGAAAAAGAAAGGTATTCTTGGTTCAAGATATTGAACGAAGGAAAGGAACAAAGAATTCATGCATTTTAATTTCGTAGACAAAGCAATCAGTTCCAATCATAAAGAACACTTTGTTGCCTAAACCAACAGTTCAAAAGAGAATCATTCCAGTTTCTACACAGTTTACATTTTGCAATGCAGAGCCAAATTCTTTTCAAATCGAAAAATTAACCGTATCTTGGAACTTCTTGAATCAAAATAAGTAGTAAAAATATTCGATTTCAAGGAAATTAAGCATCTAAATTATGACAAAGTTCATAACCTTTCGAATTCATACAATTTCTTAGAGTAAAGCAGAAAGAGTCGATCAAAATCACACCTGAAGAAATGATTAGCTCCTGGAGCGGCTATCTCAGAAAGAAAAGCTAGAGGAATGGTGAACCTGGCGAGAGAATGAGAGCGAGAGAATTGAAGTATTGTAAAGAGAGAGAAGAAAGGCGAGAGCGCGAGATAGAATTGGAATGCAGAGAGAGAGAGAGAGAGAGAGAGAGAGATGCACTCGGTTCCAAGCATTTAAATGACTCTAATTAGCGTTAACAGGTTACTAACCTTGTTTAGTGTGCTGACGTCACCCATTTTTGGGTTAATTATGTAACATTTCAATCACTCCCGTGACCGTGAGTCCGAAGGTGTAGACTATGTGATAGTCAGTGGGGGATCTATCACTGGGGCGGGTGGGCTAGAGCCCCACCTAACGCCGTCGAGTCCATAGAGCCCCACCTTAGTCCCATCTAATTTTTTCTGCCATTGAAGTACTCAACGGTCCATTGTATGAGATGGATATATGATGAACTTATGTTGGTCTAATGTTCTTATAAACTCAGGTGAGTGTTCTCCAAAATGACACGACACGATCGTGTTGGCACGACACGGTGTGTGTGTTGACACAACACGACACGACACGAATACAAAATTGGCATGACACGATCGTGCTATCGTGTCGTGTTGGGATATTAGAAAGTTTAACACGATCCAACGAGACACGATTTGACACGCAACACGACACGAACACGAATTAACACGACGCACATTAACACAAATTTGATTATTAATGTTAATTATTTAAATAAAATTAATAATTTAAATTCAATTTACAATACTATATCATATTATTTACCATCATTTTACTCATATTGTTCTAATCTAATTATTATTTAGTAATTCTTTTCCTTTACTTTAATTTTTTAATATTTTTTAATTTTAAAAATAATAAAATAATTGACACGATTTGACACGACTAACACGACGTGTCAACGTGACACGACACGATCGTTTAGTCGTGTCGTGTTGTCTATTCTCACCATTTAACACCACACGACACGACACGATTAAAAAAGTAGTTCGTGTCAATACGACACGACACGAGACTCTAATACGATCGTGTTTGACACGACACGACACGCACGATTGGATAACTCTAGCCCCATCTAAATATTTTTCCTAAATCCGCCACTGGTGATAGTGAGTTCAATCTCTGACATCATGGGCCCACACACTGTTCCAGGGTCAAGGAAGGGTCTATTAGACCTGGTCCTTGGATAATTATTGTCAGTGATTAATGACACATTCAGTATCTGGGTGAATACCACAGAAAATCTTATTAATGAACTATATTGATTGAATATTTTGGTTTTGCTAATTTGAGGGTACACATAAAATGTAAAGTGGTATATAAATGAAATAACAATGAGAATAATTGATAACAATAAAATAAAATGTTAACATTATTAATATAATAGTGTCATTATATTCTTCCTTGAAACTAATATGTTAATATTAGTGAACGATAACTTAACCACAACAGTCAATTAAAGGCACCAGAATTACAAGTACACCTCTTACTTCATAAAGTATTGTCACAAATGGCATCGGAAAAAAAAATGATTGTGAATTATGCTTTAATTTTGTACTAATATATAATTGTCCTTTAAATTAAAGAGTGAAACTAACATTGTTTCATAAATCAGATGTGCTAGCTATTATATTATTTTGATAACTTTTAAAGGAAATTAAATTTTTTACTCATATTAAAAATGGAATTTTAGGTTCTTATTTTGGTTCGGCAATTACCGTCTTTACTGCTTATTTTTGTGTTTTAATTTTGTAGCTTTTGGATAACTTTTAGGCTTCCCCTCATACTATTTTATTTTGTTGATGAAAATTACAAGTCAAAAATCAAAAAACAAGAAAAGAAAACTAACATCCAGGCATATTTTATAATTAATTAATTGATTAAAAAAAAGATCACATTTGGCAATACAGAATTATCATTTTTTTTAAAAAAAGGCTTACATAACTAATACATGCTAGGGATAATCCAACTCCCACACATCTGGAATGGATACGGTAATATTTCAATAGTACTGTTTTCTAACTCATACCTAAGAAGTAAACATCTATTTACCTCACTGTTCATCTCAACCTGATGACTAAAGAAGTAAATACAATTTCCTCTTATTCCATGAAACTCACTACTTGTCAAACAGAACCCACCTCCTTTATCCAAGAACAATATATGATTATCAATATCTTCTATCTCAAGCCACCGATATCTCTCCTCCTGAACATCTAACACATACACATCAAGAGATAATTGTTCAATGTTTTTAGAATTCTCAATGCCGATTCTTAAAAGCTTTCCTCCGGATTCCACCAAGTAGTCTTGGAATACCCCATTATCCCTTCTTTTAAAATCAGGAATTTTCGACACAAGATTACCGGTGACGGGATCACTCACCATCATGCATCCATCTAATGTCTGAATGGCAAAACACATGCCGTTATAGTATGTCCATTCTCCAAATCTTTTATAGGTGCCATTTAGTTCGGTGACAGTCCAATCCCCGTCAGTTGGTCGAGAGGTCACTAGTGAAAGAGTACGCCTTCCAGATTCACCACTGGGGTGACTCATAATCATAATTTGATCCTTATTTATTACTGGATTCCTGACAATAGTACGAGGAAAAGGATACCTTATTTTTCCTTTTAGAGGTGGTAGAGAAGTCTCTTTCGCCACGAAGGGATTTAGAAGAGACAAGGACGCTTCACGACCTTTACAGAGAAGAAGGGAGCTTCTGGTGGCCCTGAAAATCCATGCATCAGATGCTTGCTGAACATGAACGGTATAGGTACTGCCAGAAAATAGTGAGTAGAATTGAAGATGTCCAGTTTCCCGTGATTCCCGATTAACGAGAATCCAAGGGAGGCGTGACGAAGGATCTGGGAGAGAGGCCGATGAGTGCCATGCTTTGCAGACTGCACGAACGTGAACAAAGTCGCCGATGTCAATGAGTTTACTACAGATAATATGAAGCAAATCAGGAGAGAGAGAGGACCAATCAATTGAAGTCATGGTAAGGGAGCAACATTTTTGTTAGGGACTTGCTGCTTGATCGTAGTTTGAGGTAAAGCTCACTAGTTTTTGTATTTACTCTATTTAAGACAACTGGTCAATATGGACATCCGCCGAAAAATTATATCTAGGATACATATATATAGGTTTCCCACTTTCTCCAAGCAATTAAATAAGGACAGACTAATCGCAGTGAACAGAAACGAAGTTTCCATCGTGAGTGCCTTATTTGTAGGCACAATCTATTTACGGGTGACTCTGCTTTCAAAGGATAAAATATAGATCAACCTTTTTCTATTAATGACTCAAGTAAATTTGCTTTGTTTTTTTTTTTTTAACTAAAAAAGCTTTTGAAAGAAATTTATCTTATATTTTTGGTTAAATATCTATATACGTGAACAAAATAACTACTAGTATAATGTATCTTATATTTTACTTGTTAAATTTACTTTACACTTGCTCCGCAACCAAACATACCCAAGGTCATGACCCAAAGTTCCAGCTCACGTCTGAACGCAGTGTATCTCTGACATACAATACCATAAATATCATTTTTTTTTTAAATTTTCCCTATTTCGTATTTTCCATGTAGAGATTATCAGATCATTGATTATAAGGCAACATAACATCTAGGTTTATTATTAGCACTTTAGCAGTAAAAAGTACATATGGATGTACAGGGACCCCTTGTCCAACAAAACCAAGGGTACATATGGACATATAAATTTGATTAAAACAAAGTACCTCTACAAAAACTATTGGAATGAAAGATAAAGGAAAAAATAATGTATACTCAATATTGCCAGCTTTTTTTCTTCAAAACAAAATTTACTAGCTCCTCAAAGCTTTGATCCAATCAATCTCCAGTCGGAAGTCGCCAGGTCCAGTCTTGGCACCAGGAACCCCACCTTCGGCATTTACCGAGAGAGACATCCCCACTATGCGTGAAGGGTTCATCTCCAAGTTCGAATTTATTACATTTCCTCGCCATGTCGGCAAATATCGATCTAGGGGGATCTGAAATAAGGAATATTTAAAAAAAAATGAAGACATTGAATTACACAAGCTGGCTCATGAACCATCGCTAAACAGCAAATAAAATGTATCAGAAATCTCAATTCGAGCTTCAATCCATAAAATATATGTAAAAAGTCCAGCCAGGATATAGAAGAAATGACCAGGGTCGGGGTGTCATTTCTAGCCTACCCCAACTTGTTTAGGATAAAAGGCTTTGAACTTTTTTAATCAATCAACAATCATGATAATATTATTCAAATAAGAATAAACATAAGAAATAAACAAAATTATAGATATTTTATTGTACTTATATAAAGCCTACCAACAAAATTTCATAGTCTGAATATCTTTTGATGCATACATGCATGATTAGACCATTGAAAAACTGAAATCAATTAATGGATATTAAAACTAGAATGTCCGATTTCAAATTAAAATTTGTTTCTGATGGTTGTAAAGATTTTCAAGTGATCCTTACCCTTTATATTTTGACTAAATTCATCCCGGGCATTATATTTTCATTGACCCTAATTTTGCTCAAAGATGCCAACATTAAAATGTGCAATAAATTGATCACTAGTGTAATTTACACCAAAATAACCAAAGAAGCAAAAGGAGCATCCTTTGAAAATTACTCCCACACTGCTGCATACTAAAATGCCATGCGCAAAATTTGAAAGCAAACTTTCAAATTTAAAAGATATACCTTAGTAACCTGCCAGGTGTTCTTTGGTACATACACAAAAGCTTGCCATGAGTTATCTTCCTGCTGGCCTGGTGAATTGACCCAATTCTCTGTATATATCTGGATTTAAGATGAATAAGGAAATAAGATTATTAACAAAATGGAAATTATCAATTACTTCCTTGGTCAGAACTTACTGTAGATATGTAGCTTCTCCCATCGCCTCGAAGCCTCATAGCTACTGTATCATATGAATCGAGGTCCATAAAACCATCAAACTGCAACAAGTGATATTATAATACAATAGTTTAGCTCTTTTGATGGTGCGTATGGATGTTTTACATAATGAGAGCAAAAAAGTAATTTGAGCTAAATACTCAGATGAGGCATAATTCTGCTCCTGCATTCTAATAGCTTCAATACAAGTTGATAACTAAGCTTTACTATAGATAGGTTTATATATAATGCTCCTTCCAAATTGAAAATTGGTACTAAACCCATCATACCTGTCATGACTCATGACTGGATAGGTAATGTGGATTAACTTATTTGCTTTGTCAATTGATGGAAACATTAGATTCAATTATTAATTGGTGCAAACTAAGTTAAATGTAGCCTAATTGCAGCAAATATAAAGGCTTAATTTTGGCTATGTTTAATAGTAAGCCTGCCTTAAGCCATTACTAGTACTGTTGTAAGTCCTCAAGGTTAGTGCAAATACCCTTTTTGACCTCATCCCACAAAATCCACTACGCTTCATTCTCCATGTTGAACCCTCATTTAAATCCAAGGAGAGATTGCCAGAAAACACCCCTTCAATAAGCAGTAAACAGAACATTTCAAATGTTGATGAAATTGCAATAGACTTTTGGCCAAATGGAAGAGCAAGCATAAAGATTATTATGTGTAGTTTAGAACCTCCAATGACCATTTTGATAGCTTTCCACAGAAACCACTCAGAATATTGGCAGATTAAAGTGAATACTTTTAATGAACCATCAGATAACAGTCCTAAGTCCTAACATTGAAATATTAAGCGTCTCTTTCTTAATTAAAATAAAAGCCGATTACAGAAAAGTATTGTGCTCAGAAAGCAAAAGGACCTAGATTATATCCAATCAATAATTAATAGGAACCACTACAAGGAAAGAAAATACAGCATAATACCAGTAAGTGGTGCACCAGAATCAGTCTCAGTATCAGTGATCTCTAAAGAAGCCGAGGATAAACCTGGTAAATAAGGGAAACGATAAGATTGCCATTACTTTGGATGAATTTATCTCAATTCACTGAATAAAATAAATACCTCCCAGCTCTGAATCAGAGTAAAGATGCCACCTCTTGATCTCATCCTTAGAGCTGAAATTAAAAAGGAGCTTCTCACTTGGTGGCATCAGATCTTCCCAACTCCCCCCAAGAGCTGAAAATGCACATAAAAAAAAGGTAAAACTCATACATGTTACTTAACAACAAACACATAAATTCCAGTCAAAGTCACTCCTACTGCACTGTCCTCGCCAATGTATTATTCAGTCAAACTTCATAATCAGCAAAAAATCAGTAAGAATCAGAGCATACCTCGCTTGGTGGCCTGGATGGATGCTTGCCATAGAGATCGAAACCTCGACATAGAGAAAATCAGCTCGAGGCAGAGTGTGTTAACGGGAAATTGCGGAGATTGACAACGAAGAGGTCGGTGGTGAATGACAGAATGAGCCTCCCCTCGGTGGAGGAGGCTTTCAAGAAGAAAGAGAAGGAAAGAGTTGGAGAGGGTTTACGAGGCTAGAGGACTGATTGCTGATGGATCTGTTTCTGACTTGCCGGCCTAATTCTTTCGATCCATTTCCTGGGTTTACATTCGTGTTACAATTACACCAAAGTTAATCAATTCAATGTTAATTACCGAAAAAATTATAACTAACTTTAATTAATTTAGAAATTATAAAATAATCCGTTTTTAATTAATTTTTTAAAAATGACTGCGCAGTTAAACTAATTCTGCTTAGTTTCGGAATCTCAGATTCCGAAACTAAACCTGCCGACATTTGTGCGGGAAATTAGCTAGTTTCGAAATCTCAAATTCCGAAACTAGCTAGTTTCGGATTTTAGGATTCCGAAACTAGCTAGTTTCCCGCTCTTAATGACTATTTAATAAATTATTTCACTATTTAACCACTATTTAATCAATTATTTACCCGTTATATATAACCCCCACCCCTTGTCCCTTTCATTTCTCTCCTCTCTCACCTCTCGCGTCTCCGAAGAGCATCAGGTAAGTTTTTATTTTGTTTTATATTTTAATTTAATTATTTATTTTATTTAGATAAAATATGTTAATATTAGAAAACATAGAGAAAATATTTGAAAATTTTGAAAAAATCTGAAAATTTTTTTATTATTTGTTATGTATAATAATAATATAATTTTTGAATTTTTAACGTGATATAATAATAGAAAATTACATTAAAAATTAGGTTAATATTAGGAAAAATACAAAAAATATTGTCAAAATATTGGAAAATTTTGAAAAAATCAGAAAAAATTCCTTTATATATTATGTATAATAATAATATAATTTTTTATTTTTTTACATGATATAATAATAGAAAATTGCATAATAAATTAGGTCAATATTAGAAAAAATAGAAAAAATATTCGAAAAATTAGAAAAAATTCTATTATTTGTTATGTATAATAATAATAATATAATTTAGAAATATTGTAAAAATATTGTAGAAATATTGGAAAAATGTTAAAAGATATTATAAATAATATGTAAAAAAAATATTGTAAAATTGTTTTGACAGATTATAATAATTTAGAAATATTTCAAAAATTGGAAAAATTAATACTAAAATTGGATAATTCGTTTAGGTTGATATTATTTTTTTTAAAATGTATAGAAAATATCTTATAAGAAGAGCAGTTGAATTCAACTTTGAGAGATATGGAAAGGGAAAAGTGAAGGTTGATGCAAAAGTTGACAATACTCCAACACTAAAAAACGAGGAGCAGTTGAATTCAATTTTGAGTGACGATGAAGATGGTATAATTACAAAAAAACCAAGAAAACTAATGAATGTACGAGATTACAAGGCACTTTTCAAGCTTCCTGCCAAAAAGATGAAAGACAGTCCGAAAGAAGAACCGAGTGTTAACACTCCGAAAGAAGAACCGAGTGTTAACACTAGTGAAGATGATTGAATGCCTTAACGTTCTCTTTATTTGTGGACAAACTATTGTGTTGTTTAATTATGCATTTTGTTAACATATGTGATTTTTATATGTATTTTGTTAACTGTTTGTTTAATTTTAATCTGGCTGACATTTTGTGTGGTTTAGTTGGTTGTTTAATCTTTACATGAGGTTATTTTTTAAAAAAATTTTGTAAGCATAAAACTAAAGAGATATATAAAATATGAAATATAAAAATCACAATACGAGATATATAAAAAAACACCAAGTACGAGATGAAAATATCATAACAATGTCATACAAAACGAGATACAAAAATCCTAATTTCGTCCATCACGACGGTAATTTCCCGTTGCCGGGGAATAATCAATATATGCGCCTGGTGGCTGTCGGCCGCGAGCAAGTCCTGGAGTGGGACGAGGCGCAGGAACTGGAGTGGAAAATCGAGGAGGTCTACTAGATGATGCCCCAGGATGACCAGACTGTGAACTGTATCTAGGAAATGGAGACTGATACTGAGGTTGCGACTGAGAGAAAGTCGACAACGGATCATCATCTAAGGGAATACCGTATGTCTGGAAATAAGCATTAGCTTGAGTCTGGTACTAACTCTGCTGAGGCTGCTGCATATAACCCCCTCCATACTGACTTTGCTGCATATGACCCCCTCCAAACTGCGTCTGAGTCTGGTACGGAGGATAAGGAGTATGCTGGGTGGGGTAGTCTGGGTGTGGCTGAGAATAAGGTGGAGGTGGAGGCTGTGGCTCAGCAGTCTCAGGCTCAGCAGTCTCAGGCACAGATGGTCGGGAATGAGAGCGTCTGCTCTGAGTGATCGTCTACAACTAGTAAGCAGTGTCTTCCCAGCACGTCGGAATCCCTTCTTCACCGCCCATGCACATGCTCGAAGCACGTCTCTCAAAGTATGCTTAACCTGTTTAACCAATGTTAGCCATCAAATTATATTTGAAATCGGTTATTGTGAATGGTTATTGCATCAAAATGAACTCACTAAAGCCACGTGTGCAGAACTGTCCCGAAGGTACGACATATCGGCAACCGGAGCTGCCTCTGTCTCCTCCGGAATATGTACAACATACGCACCCCCATGTACCCTCAGCCAACGTAGATACGTGGCCTCGATAGCATCGCTCCACGGCCGCTCCTCCTTGACCCTAGCATGTGCCATGTCACCCCACATGCCTACCTCCGTCTCGAAAACGCCACGCCAGACTCTGTTTCGGTAGGTGGTGAACATGTATCCCATCAGCTGCGACGTCCTCTGCCAAGCCTGTTTTATTTAGAAATTATATTAAGTAAATATATTAAGTAATAACAAGTAAATATAGTAGTGAAAAATATATTTTATTGTACCTCAGGTCGAGGTGGCGGCACTGTCTGGTACAGCATGAACTGGTGCATAACACGATCAGTGTAGTGCCACATCACCATCCAGTAATGAATGCACGGGATACGGACAACAAACAAGCTCGGATCAACCTGAGCATAAAATGTATGAATTTAAAAAAATAAAAAATTATATTATTATTATACATAACATATAATGCAATTTTCTACTATTATTTCAAAAGAATATTAACCTAATTTTTTATAATATTAACCAGGGCATAATCCATTCCGGATGAGTAACCAGGACCTTGATACTTCTTAAATCTTGGACGTGTAGTCCATCTCCTGCAAATATTTGAACATGTTTGTTTAATTATCTTATTTTTAAATGTAAATATTTGAACATATTTGAACATCTCCTGCAAATATTCAAATGTGTTTAAAAATTTAATCTCAAATGCAATGAACATACCTCCCGTAAGGTGCACATGTATCAATAGATGGTAGACCCCAGTCGCTAAAATCATCCGTGATCGTCGGCCGACACAAAGTCAATCGCACATACGACCAGACCTGCAGAAGTAACCAGGGAGCCCCGATCTTCGTACTGTTATTTATTGCTGCTGTGTCCAAACCTCTATATAAAGCAGCAAGTGTGGCCGCACCCCAATTGTACACTCCCTGAGAGGGAGCAGTACGAAGATCCTACAAATATTTACAAATTTCATTTATGTCAGGCAGTCAATTATGGCAAAACAAATGTACATATTATAATAATTAACAGAACTCATCAAGATTTTATAAAAATCTACGAACCCGCAAAAGATCGAGATAAAAAGCCGGAACAGAGTCACCCGTGGCATCCGGAAATAACGTGCAACCAATAAGCTCTAGCACGAATACCAGTGTGTATCTATCAATCTGATCATCATCATCGAGGACAACATCCTTCCAAATCTTTCGCAGCTTCGTAAATTTAACGCAATGTTTTTTCCTGCATTTCGACTTTATTGTCAGAACAAAACATTAAGTTTATTATAAAGTACACAATAAGTTTTATAATTTTCTTACGTTCTATCTTTTTCTTGGAAGCACTTTTTCACTTCCTCCTGCGATGTGTCCCGCGGCAACGCATATGTCGAAAGAAACTCGATATAATCGAAATGACAACGACCCGTCACGACTCGGCCATTCGTGACGGGTAAACCATATAAGAAAGCCACGTCCTGCATGATAGTTAAAATACTATTAGTATACATATAAATCATAACACAAGTAAGATGAAATTTACTTATAAAATATCACGTACCTCTAGACTGACGGTCATCTCGCCGATATGAAGAAAGTGAAACGTGTGGGTCTCCGGCCTCCAGAACAAGGCCAAATCCTGCACAAGCGTATGATCCACAGGCATATGACCAAGCTGAACGACGTGGATCAACCCAAGTTTCGTCAGATGCTGGTCCACCTGAGGAGTCCTAGCCATCATCGGCTTGTGCATCAGTGGATGCCATATCTTTATTTATCAGAAAAAAAAATTAGAGACTATATTGATTTGAAGTTGATTTTCAAATAGTAATGAAAAAAATAAAATAACATACATCAGAGCCACGAAGCTGGTCTTGTTGCAAATGCAACAGACGATCACCACCAGGAGGAGGAGGAGGAGGAGGAGGGGAAGAAGAAGAGCCCGCTGAGGTAGAAGCGCCTGCTGAGGTAGAAGCGCCGGCATCAGCAACACCAGAGGAAACGACGTCCGTAGCCTCAGGCACGGCTGAAGTAGAAGCATGAGGATCGGTCCGTAGTCTCGTAGATCTCTGTGAAGCTGGAGATGTTCTTCTTCTCGGGGGCATTTTCACTTAATAAAAAAAAATTCAATTTAAAAAATCTAACAAAATTTCGGCAGCATATTCCCTGTACCGGGAGAGTTTTCGAAAATTTCTTTACCCAAATTCCCCCTAAATAAACCCATTTCAAACCAAGCAATCATATCATATCATATCATATCACAATCGACAATCATATTCAATATTCAAAATAAAAAACTATCATATCATATCATACCAAGCAATAAACTATTCTAAATTACATACATTAACTATGCAAAATAAATAAATTAATGAATAAAAAATACTCACCTCGATCGACAACTGCTGTTGAAATAGGAAATTCGAATCTTGAATCTTGTTTGAAATTTTCTGCACATTGAAAACCAAAACAATATATCAACCTATAAGAATTGTCCAATTTTTCTATTAATTTTACTAATTTTTCTATTGATTTTCCTAATTTTTAAAATAATTTTATGTTATTATAATATGTACAAATATCAAAAAATATATTATTAATTTACATACCAAATAATATAATTTAATATGATTTTTTTATTTTTTTTGTATTTTTGGAATATTTTTCCTATTTTTTCTGTTATTAACCTAATTATTTAAACAATTTTTTATTATTATAGATGTGAAAAATATAAAATTTGCTAAAATATTTTTTTCCTAATGAATAGAATTTAATCTGATTTTTAAATTTTTTTGGATATTTTTTAAATATTTTTCCTATTTTTTCTATTATTAACCTAATTTTTTTAATAATTTTTCTATTATTACAACATGTAAAAAAAAAATTTCCTAAAATATATTTATCCTAAATAATAGAATTTAATCTGATTTTTTTATAATTTTTTTCATATTTTTTGAATAATTTTCCTAATTTTTCTATTATTAAACTAATATAACTAAATAAATTAATTAAAAAAATATAAAAAAAACTTACCTCAGATCTCGCGGAGAGAATTCGCTCTTCCGAGAGCAAATGAAAGGGACAGTTGAGAGGGAGAGGGTCACGCGCAATATATAATAAGCCTAATTCTAGTTTCGGAAACTCGGATTCCGAAACTAGCTAGTTTCGGAATCTGAGATTCCGAAATTAAGCAGAATTAGTTTCGGAATCTCAGATTCCGAAACTGCGCAGTCATTTTTAAAAAATTAATTAAAAACGGATTATTTTATAATTTCTAAATTAATTAAAGTTAGTTATAATTTTTTCGGTGTTAATTAAGAAGAAAAACATTTTTTGTTTTTAAGGACCGTCATTTATGCGATATGCACTATTTTCTTTTACTCGTGAGTCGTGATTCATTGAATACAGTTCTTTGGTATTTAGAAAATGGTTAGATTAATTGAAACGGTGGATCATGGATGCTATCAGATTTTTAGATGCGCAAATCAAATTCTTAGCTGCTTTATTTAATTATAAATAAGTGATGATGATGATGATGATACAAATAACTATTATGTTCGGTTTCTATAAAATTCATTTAATCAAAGAATTTACTCCCTTTTTCCGTTGTACCATTCAATTGAGTAATAAAGATTTTAATTAATTTTGTTATCCGTTGAGTCCATTGATGTACCCAATACATAAAATTCTTAATAAATAACTTTACCGTTTAATATTTGACAAATAATTTAATGCATATATTCTTCATCAGTTTCTTACACCGTTGGCCAAATAAATCTTGAATATTTTAATGTTGTATTAGGCATTAATTAAAACTACTCTATAAATACAGTCATTTCTTTAATAGGAGGGAGATATACAAAAACAGCAATACACTTGTTCAATTTCTCATATTCCTCTTGATAATATTTGATATTCCAAATCTCGATTTCGTTATTCTGCTGGATATTTTTGGAAGCTTTCATCAGCAGGGACGGAGCCACACTAAGGCTTGATTTTGGAAAATTGAAGATTACCGTATGATATAAACAAAATGCCTAGGCTTGATTTTATGGGGTGCCTACGCCTGTTTTTTCAAATACTAGTGATTCAATTTGTTGTCAGGTTTTGTACGAAGTATGAACACATTAATGTGTTTTTGTGAGAAATTGGTGTAGCGGGTGATTTAGTTGAATTGAGATCTGCTGTCGCGCGGCACATGTGTAGCGCGGGCTGTGAGCCGTCCGATCTGAATATGATGATATGGAGGCCCCGTGCATGTAACAGATTGATAGGCCCGAAAAAAATTGAACCGCCCGATCAAAATCGAACGGCTCGTGGAGGTGCGCTACACGCGTGCCGCGCGACACAGGATCAGGGTCCGATTTAGTTGGGTAAAAGGAATTAACATTATATAGGTTTCATAATATAGAGATGCGAAAAGATGTACAAAAAGCACTGATCACGTAGATGATGGATGAGATCCCACGTGGCAATTTTTGCCCTATTCAAATGTACTTGCATGTTTCATGATAAGAGTGGAATAGCAAGTGCATTAATTCTAAAAAAGTATTTTTGCTTGCATTAAGAATTACATTATTTTTGTTTTTATACTTTTTATCAAATACAAGGAAAAATGTGCATTTTTCGATAATATTATTTATTAATATTTAATATTTAAAAATAATATTTTAAATTTCAAAAATACTTTTATTATTATTTACTATAATTTTAATTTTATATAAATTTTTATATTTTTATTGTGCCCACCCTTAAAATAATTCTATATCCGCCACTGTTCATCAGTCACCTTCATGGTCATACCCTAAAAGGTGATAACTCCGTCTTATCTTGGTTGCAGTTCCTGTCGCACGTTGAGATGGAATACGCTTAAGAACAGCGCCTAGCACGATTCGGATAACTTTGTTCCTTTTGTTCCTTTTATTCGTTTTCATATTATCCGATTATCCATATTATTTGAATTTTGCACCAACACTACTAAATTGTTCTCGCCAATTTATTATTCAATTGAACTTCATAACCAGCTAACAAAGTCAGTAAAACTAACAAATAATGTCTGAAGCTTGAGAAGCATACCACACTTAGTCGCCTGGACCGATGCTTGCCATAGAGATCGAAACCTCGATATAGATTAAATCGGAACGACTAAGCGAAGAACCGAATCTTTAAGCTTACACAGCGCGCACTGAAGCAAGCGAGAAAATCGCGTTTTGAGACGAGGCCAGGAAGAAGAGATACAAAAAGATAAGAGTGTGTTAACGGGAAATTGAGAAGAATGAAGATATCAGTGTGTTAACGGGATAGAGTGTGTTAACAGGAGGGTCTTGGCGTAAGTGGGAATTGAGATCCTCTGCGTGGGCATGCAGTGCGTGTCTTTTGATCTTGACCGTCCGATCAAGATTATTATTTACCCGTCAAAAAGATCTACCCGTCAAATAGATGCCCGTGATTAATACTAGATTCATAGGCCCGAAAAAAATCTACCCGTCAAAACTAGATATGACGGTTGATGGTAACACTCATGCAGAGAATCTTGGTCGGCGTAGGTGGAGGAGGCTAGAGAGAGGAAAGAGGCGGAGAGGGTTTACGAGGCTTGAAGTTTACAATTGCTGATGGATCTGTTTCTGAATTGTGGGCCCATTCTTTCGATCCACCTCTTTGAAACACAGTATGATCTAATGATAAACGGTGCAATCAAGATCTAAGGCAATTAAGCAATCAGAGATTATTTTTTGCAAAGGCGCTAAACTCCTCTTTCCGAAAATACAAGATGTGTTCCGCGTGATCCTTCCATCTGCGCATCCCTCTGACGTGCGCGCTTCACTCCTCCCCTCCCCTTCTCCCCTTCTCTTCCGCACGCTTCACCCCTCTTTCTCCTCTCACATAGACTCCTCCTTTTTCCGCTCGTACGGACGCTTCGTCCCTTCGGCCCCTTTGTCCCCTCTGTTCCCTCCTCTATTCTCTTCACCGTACGTTTCTATTTTTTCTTCCCATCTCGCACATTTTTCTCCTCCGTGTGAGTTTCTACCATCACTTTCCAGTGTTATTGACACATGAACAAGTATATACTCCTCTAGTATAATATTAATACTCCCTTATGGTTATTATTTACTTTCTTAAATAAACTATGTATTTACACTTATTAGGTACTCCCCTTATATTTATTAGTTACTCTTTTATACTCAATATTTACTCTTTTTATGGTAGTTAGTTACTCTCTCAAATAAACTACATATTTGCACTTATTAGTTACTCTCTTTACAATCATTGGTAAAGTTATTACGTACTTCCTTAATGGTGATTAGTTACTCTCTTAAATAAACTAAGTATTTGGGTATGCCCTTATATTCATTAGTTATTCCCTTATACTTATTATTTACTTCCATATATTATATTAGTTACTCCCTATAGTAGATGCATATAAAAACTTATTAGTTACTTGTACTTATCATTTACTCCCTATAATACTCCCTTGTACTTATCATTTACTCCCGTATAGTATATTAGGTACTCCTTATAATAGGTGCATATAAAAACTTATTAATTACTCCATTATTTTTAATAAAATACACATTTATACTTTTTAAGTTACTCCCTTACAGAGAATCGTAAGATCAAAAGGAGATTAATAATGGAGATAAGCATTAACAAGAAAGAGGATGGAGAATTAATAGTGAATTTGAGGTTTGACCAGACAGTCAGATTAAAGTGCTAATAATCTCATTTTGCACATAGAATCAAGAAGAAAGGGTAGTGAGAAGGAATAGATGAAGAAAAAGAAAGAAGGGATGAGAAGATAGAAGAGAGGTGTGCAAATCGGAGGGGTTGAGGAGATAAGAGAGAAGGGAAAGCATGCATGAGATCTAGAGGAGAGAGACCTCGCGGGTGAGGAGAGAGGGAGCGTACAAGGGTGAGGGGAGGAGAGCGTGTGAGGATGAGGGGAGAGATCGCGGGATCTCACGTGAGAGGAGGGAGGCGCGCTTTCTGATTGCTTTTTTGCGCATTTCTTTCCGTTTTTAGGTTTTAATTGCATAACAACAACAATAATAATAAATAAATAAGGCAAAATTGGATATACCCCCACAATTCTTGCTCATCTGGACATAACCCCTACAATCTTCAAAATTGGAAATAACCCCCTGTAATCAAATCATTCATGGATATAAACCCTTTTCATTTATTTAAATAATATTTTAAATAAAAATTTATTATATTTAAAGTGTATGACTAAATTACCTTTCATCCTTCATGAGACCCTAGCCGAACCTTCCATCTTCCCTTATGTTATGACTAAGGGCATATATTTTGATCACCATTTCATGTAATCTGCAATTCCATGTGTAATCAGCGAAGGGCTAAGATGAATTAACAATTGTAACTTAAAAGATTTTTGTGGTGAGATGTGGTGCGACAGCCCCTTAACTTTCTTCCATTCCTTTCATTTCATTTATTATGAAAATTTTCAATTTGGATGAGAACGGTGCACCATCATCCATCAAGGCCCAGTACAGAGTTTCGAAGAACCTTCGTAATTGATCCAAATAAAATTTCTACAATCACATTAATTTGTTAATGCGAGCCTTTGTTTAAGCTATTTATTTTTAGAGTTCTTAATTCCTAGCATCTCATGACCATTTACAGAGTCCAGAAATTAAGCTATTTATTGGCACCTTAGCAAATGGTCTTCGGAGCAAAGAAACGAGGAAGCAGAAGTCATGAGGCGAGAGTTTCATGGAGGAGGAAGATGAAGGATATTTTGCTCACAAATATTAAATTTTGACATTTTTCATTTAAAATATTGTTTAAATAAATGAAAAGGGTTTATATCCAAGAGTGGCTTGATTATGGGGGTTATTTCCAATTTCAAAGATTATAGGGGGTTATATCCAAATCAGCAAGATTTGAAGAGGTTATATCCAATTTTGCCAATAAATAAATAAAATAATTTTTTCGAATAAGCGGAATTGTACCCCATCGCTTTTTTGTTGAGACTAGCAGCAGTGCCTGCTCAATGTGCGGGCGGACTTTAATATGTAAACATATTATTTGACATAGATATGTTGTCTATTTTCAATATCTAAGATCAACGTTGTCATGATTGGTGTTGAAGGTAGCAGTATTCAATACAGAGAAAGACTTCAGTGTAAAAATTAAGATAATTTTATACATTGAGTGCATGTGTGAGTGTGATATGAGAGCAATTAATATTTTTGAAATGTAATTTTATTACCTTAATCATTTCGCAAAACACTTCGATATACAACTTTTTTTTGTGAATGTTTCATGGTTTTATCAGCAACTTAGTTGTTTGTTAGGACATACCATCATTAATGTCCATTAAACATAATATAATGACAATTTAAGACACTAAAACTGACCTTTAAAAAAAATTAAGTCACTAAAATTTGTGGCAAAGTGACGGTATACCATTTCTAATTAATAATTAAATTTTTTATACTTAATAATTTAAATTTAAAATAAATTAAATCATAAAACAATACCAATTACAAAGCACAAATAATGTTAAATTAATTGATTGGTAACTCTCCATTTTTACTAACTTAAGGTACGTCCTATGCCTCTCAGTTTATATGGTTTGTTCGCCTTTAATAATGACCCAAAAAAAATGTTGCGACTTTGCAAAAAAAAAAATACATGCACGACATACTATCTTGTATCTTTTCATAGAAAAATGTCAAATCTGAAGATGCAACTCTAAATAGAAAGGGCTCTAAAGATTTTCATTATTAATTAAGCTCTAAAAATGTCAAGTGCGCTGCGTCTTATTTCTTAATTAGACGGAAAACCAAATAACACTGTTATTTCGTCTAGCAATACACATCCAACTATAGATCAAGTTGATCCAACGATAGAAAAAAATTATTTACTACTTAGACCTAGAGCGTAACACCTATGTGTTACGTGCATTTATAAGTAGTAGAGATATCACCAGCCCAAATGGGCAAATGACATGACTAAGACACTAACAAAAATAGTATTTCTCAATTGAAATTATTAAAGTATTGGTAATACGGTAGCTAAGATAGTCCCAAATTGTTATTCTGAATAAATTTTTTTATATTTTTCCTGTTTTGCTTTTATTTTTTCTCTTTATTTCCCTTTAGCAATAAAGATGAACTTAAAGGTCAAGCAATTATAACAAATCCAATGACGTTAATTAAGTTTTTCCGTTTTGAACTTTTTAAAATATTTTATATAAATTTCTACATTTTTTAAAATTTAGAATAATTTATTTTAATTATTTTGTTGTTTGAAAGCCTTTTCTAAATTAATTTTTCTCATCAAAATTTATATTCTTAAAATGTATACAAGCGATTCAAATTTTAAAATATTTTTTATAGTTTTAACATTATATAGTTTTTTTTTTTTGACACTAGTGATATTTCCATCTGGCAGGGATATTTTATAATAAAGTCCAATCTAAATCCTAAGTCAGAAACTAAGTAGAAACAGTTACTGTTTATACACGCAATCCCATCTTTTCTTTTCTTTTCTTTTTGAGGGCTTACTCCAGAAGGGATTATTGGAAGAGGGTGAAGTACAAGGTTAACTGACCAAATCTGCCCAAGCTAGTTAAACTACTCCAAAATTTAAAATTTGAAAGGAAATCAAAGAGAATGGGGTAAAATGGAGGTGAAATCCTCTATGAAAATGTGAAGAAAAAAATAAACAAGTTTATTTCCAAATTTGAGGTGTATCCTTCTTGTCTTCCCATCCCTCTCCTTTCTTTTCACCACTAGATTCTGGAGTACATCCTTACTAGCATCTATTAAGTCCAAGTCTAAGTTACTTGCACTAGTATCTAAGTAGAATCCCATTAAATCAATAGGCTAGGATTTTCTCATGATTTGATTATTTTTCTCTTTATTTTCTCCTATTAAATATCGATAACTTATCTTACTGAGAACATGACATGCGTGTTGCATATCTACTATTATCACATATCGATAGGGTTGTTGTTGTTGTCGTTGGTGCCTCCCATGGCTAAAGTTCTTCAATCTCTTGGTTTTAATCCTTTTTCAGAATGAACCACGCTCTGATACCATGTAACAATTTGACACAACAAAAATAATCACACAAGAACACAAGATTTAACGAGGTTCAACACCAACTTGGTGCCTACGTCCTCCACACTCACACACACATTTTTTTTTATTGATTTCTTTTCTGTCTTGTACATAGAGGAAGAAGGAGAAGAATAAAATAGACATGAAAATCACATATGACAATATGCCAAATTGAAAATTTAATCGAAGCACAAAATATTGTCTTAAATCTTCAGAATCTCTTCCTTCTGACGTGAATCAGGTCCTCTTAATATGGAAATACACCAAGCCTATATGCAGCCTTCGTATCTTGAAGGATTTGGCAATAGAGCACAAATATCTTACCAAATATGCTAGGTCGGCATAACATTTCGGATCGAAAAATATCCATTTTAGATCAAAATCATTCCTGGGTCCATTGCAATTTTCTCTGTCCGGTCCGAGTTGACCATGGTTCGGACCGAACTGAGAGAGGGATTCTGAACAAAAAATAAAAACCTTCCAATTCAAAATCAGAGTAAAGATGCCACCTCTTGATCTCATCCTTAGAGTTGAAATTAAAAAGGAATTTCCCACTCAGAGGCATCAGATCTTTCCAACTCCCAGCAAGAGCTGAAATGCACAAGAGAAGGCAAAATTCATGTATATAACTGTCTCGCCAATGTATTATCCAATTGAACTTCATAATTAGCTAACAAAATCAGTAAAACTAATAAATAATGTTATGAAAGCTTAAGCTAATCAAGCAACACCTCGCTTCTTCGTTGCTTGGATCAATGCTTGCCATAGTGACCAAAACCTCGACATAGATGAAGCAAGCAGCAAACTCGAGTTGTAAGCTTAGACGAGGCAAGGAAAGAAATACGAAGCTTGTTGATTTTTGTATTAATACGAAGCTTGTGTTCACGGGACCGAAGCAAAACGATTGCTATCGATCTGTGTTTCTGAATTGTGGGCCTATTCTTTCGTTCCATTTTCTGGGTTCTACGATTGTATTATAACGAACTGAAAAAGTAATTTAGAAAAATAATATGATTGCCTGACTAGTGTTTCTTTCTTTCAGTTTTTGCTAGAATTTAATTATGTTGTGAGAGCTATGCTAGAAGCTTCTTGATTTCTTGTATTAATAAATGCAGGTGTCACTCGTTATGGTCACTCTCTTATCCAAAAAAAATAATAATAAAGAAAATTTTAACGAAGTGAACTAATGGTAATGTAAGAAGAAAAACCTTGCTGTATCCAAAGATCATCATTTATACGATATGTTCTGTTGCTTTTTACTCATGGTTGTATATACTATATATAGTTCTTTAGGCTGTGCTGCACAACACATAATAGGAGATAAAAGGGAGATTAGGGGAGACGAGAGGTGAGAGGATGAGCTCACTACAAAATCGGGGATTACAAACTCATATTAAATTTCGTCTCGCCAACTCTCCTCTTATTTCGCTTAACCTCCGTTTTGGAGCGAGTAGAGTCCTCTGGTCAGATATCTCTTACCTCCACTTATGAATTATCTTTCTACATTCGTTTGTGGAGCACAGCCTTAATGTTTGGAAAGAGTGTAGAAAAATTCAAACGACGAACGCAGGACAAAACAAACTCTTAGCTGCTTTATTTGATATACACATAATAATTATAAAAGTAATATATTTAATATTTCACATATAGAAAGATAATTCATTAGTATCGTCCCAATTTGAAACATTTCAAAATCGGGACAATTGTTAAGCCTTTGGTACATAAGCTATAATGAAATAAAATGGTACAAGATGGTACACGCCTTTCAGCAACTCAGCATAACAGTATAACACTACTCATGCGAACAAGATTTCCATACAGATTCAAAACTATTTTCTTCACAGCAACAACCCGATGAAAGCCCAACAAATTCAGCACTATTTCTTAACCAACTTCAAGAACTATTTATATGATCATCAAATTATCCAGCAAAGGTAACTTAAAATGAGTTTCTGTACTTGTTATCTCTAGAAACTATATCAAGGAAAATTTACAAGAAGTGATGCAAACATTGGGTTCCCAACACAATTTACTCAGGAACTTGAAAAGATTCTTAAGCACTTTCTGTACTAACTGACAAGTTAGTGAAACTCTAGTATTAGTCCTCCTCTAAACATTTGTTTGTTCACTGTCACTTAACTCAATTTCCTCTGAAGAAGCTTTTGTCTGCTTGAACTGGGACAATTGAAAAACATTTACAACCAGAGATATCAAGTCAAACCAAAAGAATAGAGAAGTGAAAGAAATAAGATCAGTACAAATCAACTATATTTAAGCAATTAAGAATCAGAACTACGAAAGCAACTTGTACCAACCTTGTCTAAACTATGCAATTCTGAGTCTTGTATACCATGAGCACAAATTTATGCAATTCAGCAAATTTGTCATGAATAGGCTTTATCTTTGAATATTATCAAGCTACATGGCATTAGGAGTAAAGAGCATCCTTCTGGTCTCCATCTTTCTCACATATGACTTCAGATTCTTTGGTTATTACATCATCTGGGTTCTGATTTCTCAACTGGAAAATAGGCAGGACCATCTTGGTGTGGCTGAGAAAATATGACATTTGATTGTTACATACTTGTGCATCTAGACAAATTGTAAAAACTGGTCTGTAGAAAAGTATTTTAAAAATTTCAAGGGACCCAAATGGAAGCTTCAAACATTCAAAAACCGAAACAAGACAGGGGAGATATATTTTTCATTTAATAAAAAAAGCAATAGTTTTAGATCATGACTAACCATGATCCCTTGATCAGGTAGATATTCATTGATGAGTCGATTGCTGAAGGAAACAAGCCTGTCTACTGAATTATGTTTCTAGTAATCTTTTTCAGCCAAGGTGGCACTACAACATTTGAGTTTTAATATATGCAAAATTCAGAATAAATACATAAACATTAGTCAACAATATTGGCTGTTGATATCATGTCCTTCTGTTTTTCAAAAGCTTGCCATGAGTTATTCTTCCTGCTGGCCTGGTAAGTTGACAAAGTTCTCTGTATATATCTGGATGTAAGATGAATAAGAAAATAAGATCATTAACCAAATGGAAATTATCAATTACTTCATTGGTCAGCACTTACTATAGATATGTACCTTATCCCATCGCCTCGAAGCCACATAGCTAGTGTATCATATGAATCGAGGTTCATAAAACCATCAAACTGCAACAAGTGATATTATAATACACTAATTTAGCTCTTTTGATGTATATGCTTGTTCTACAAATGAGAGCAAGAATGTAATTTGGGATAATATAATGTTCACACGAGGCATAATTCTGCTCCTGACTACTATCTAATACCTTCAATACTAGTTGATAGCTGAGCTTTACCATAGATAGGTTCATATATAATGCTGCTCCTTTCAAATTCAAACTGGTACTAAACTTCTAAACCCATCATACCTGTCCTGACTGGACAGGTAATGTGGATTAAGTGATTTGTTTTGTCAATTGATGAAAACATTACATTCGATTATTAATTGGTGCAAACTAAGTTTAAATGCAATCTAATAGCAACATATATAAAGGCTTAATTTTGGCTATGTTTGTTAGTACGCCTGTCATAAGCAGTACTGGTACTGGTCTAAGTCCTCAAGCTTAGTGCAAATAACCTTTTGACCTCATCCCACAAAATCCACTAAGCTTCATTCTCCACGTTGAACCCTCATTTAAATCCAAGGATAGATTGTCAGAAAACACCCCTTCAATAAACAGTAAACAGAACATCTCAAATGTTGATCTAATTGCAATGGCCAAATGGAAGAGCAACCAAAAAGATTATATGTGTAGTTTAGAACCTCCTATGACTGTTTTGATAGCTTTCCACATAAACCAATCAAAATTTTGGCAGATTAAACTGAATGCTTTTAAGGAACCATCAGATGACAATGCTAACATTTGAATATTAGACGTCTCTTTCTTAATTATATAAAAGCCAATTACAGGAAAATATTGTGCTCTTAATACTGGCAGATTAAACTGAATACTTTCAATGAACCATCAGATGACAATACTAACATTTGAACATTAGACATCTCTTTCTTAATTATATAAAAGCTAATTACAGAAAAATATTGTGCTCAGATCCTAATTATATCCAACTGATAATTAATAGGAACCACTAGTAAAGAAAAATACAGCATAATACCAGTAAGTGGTGCACCAGCATCAGTATCAGTGATCTCTAAAGAAGCTGATGATAAACCTGACAAAAAAGAGATAAAATAAATATCAGATGACAACATCATTACTTCGGATGAAATTAAATATCTCCCAACTCAGAATCAGAGTACAGATGCCACCTTTTGATCTCATCCTTAGAGTTGAAATTAAACAGGAACTTTTCACTTGGTGGCATCAAATCCTCCCAAGTCCCCCCAAGTGCTGAAAATGCACATGAAAAGGTATAATTTAGACGAGTTACTAACAACAAAACACATAAATTCCAGTCAAAGTCACTCCTACTGCATTGCCCTCCCCAAACTCAATGTATTAGTCAATTGAACTTCATAATCAGCTAACAAAATCAGTAAAACTAATAAATATGTTATGAAAACTTAAGCTAATCAACAATACCTCGCTTGGTTGCCTGGATGGATGCTTGCCATGGAGATCGAAACCTCTATGGCAAGCATAAATATCTTTTTTAATTTTCCCTATTTCCTATTTTCCATGTAGAGATTATCAGCTCATTGATTATAAGGCAACATAACATCTAGGTTCATTATTAGCACTTTAGCAGTATATAGAACATATGGATGTACAGGGACTCCCTTGTCCAACAAAACCAAGGGTACATATGGACAAAAAAAAATTGACTAAAACAAAGTACCTCTACAAAAACTATTGGAATGAAAGATAAAAGGGAAAAATAGTGTATACTTAATATTGCCAGCTTTTTTTCCTTCAAAAAAAAAAGAAAAAAAAAACTACAATCTTGAAAACAAAATTTACCAGCTCCTCAAAGCTTTGATCCAATCAATTTTCAGTCGGAAGTCGCCGGGCCCAGTCTTGGCACCAGGAACCCCCACCCTCAGCATTTACCGAGAGAGACATCCCCACTATGCGTGAAGGGTTCATCTCCAAATTTGAATTTATTGAATTTATTACATTTCCTTGCCATGTTGGCAAATATCGATTTAGAGGGATCTAAAATAAGGAATTTTTTTTTTTTTTAAAAAAAATGAAGACGTTGAATTACACAAGCTGGCCCATGAACTATGCTAAATACAAATAAAGTGTATCCGACATCTCAATTCGAGCTTCAGTCCATATAATTTATGTCTCCATAATGCTACCAGCCATTTTTTATTTGGAGGGATCACCGGAAAATCATGATGATATTATTCAAATAAGAATAAACAAACAAAATAAACAACGTTATAGATGTGTTATTGTACTTATATAAAGTCTACCAACAAAATTCCAATAGTCCGAATATCTTTTGATGCATACAGGAATAGACCTTCCAAAAACTAAATCAATTAATGAATAGTAAAAGATATACCACATGCAGATCATATGCCCAGAATGTCAGATTTCAAATTAAATTTTGTTTTTTATAGTTCTGAAAATTTTCAAGTGATCCTCACTGTTATATTTTGACAAAAATTTATCCCTGCCATTATTTTTCATTGCCTCCAATTTTGCTCAAAGATGCCAAAATAAAAATGTGCTCTAAATTGATCACTTGTGTTATTTACACCAAAATGACTAAGAAAGCAAAAGGAGCATCAAAAGAAAGTACACCTGGACAGCTGCTTACTAATTACCAAGCACAAAATTTGAAAGCAAAATGTCAAATTTAGAAGATATACCTTAGCACCGTGCCAGGTATCCTTTGGTACACACACAAAAGCTTGCCATGAGTTATCTTCCTGCTGGCCTGGTGAATTGACCCAATTCTCTGTAAGTCTGTATATATCTGGATTTGAGATGCATACGTAAAAAAGATCGGTAACCAAATGGAAATTATCAATTACTTCCTTAGTCAGCACTTACTGTAGATATGTAGCTTCTCCCATCGCCTCGAAGCCTCGTAGCTACTGTATCATATGAATCGAGGTCCATAAAACCATCAAACTGCAACAAGTGGTATTATAATACAATAGTTTAGCTCTTTTCATGTTTATGGATGTTTTACAAAATGAGAGCAAAAAAGTAATTTGAGCTAATACAATGCTCACACGAGGCATAATTCTGCTTCTACATTCTATTAGCTTCAATACTAGTTGTCAGTTGATAACTGAGCTTTACAATAGATAGGTTTATATATAATGCTCCTTCCAAATTCAAAACTGGTACTAAACTCATCATACCTGTCATGACTGGGATTAAGTGATTTATTTTGTCAAGATGAAAACATGATATTCAATTATTAAATGGTGCAAACTAAGTTTAAATGCAATCTAATAACAGCAAATATAAAGGCTTAATTTTGGCTATGTTTGGTAGTACGCCTGTCATAAGCAGTACTGGTACTGGTGTAAATCCTGAAGGTTAGTGCAAATACCCTTTTTGACCTCATCCCACAAAATCCACTACGCTTTATTCTCCATGTTGAACCCTCATTTAAATCCAAGGAGAGATTGCCAGAAAACACCCCTTCAATAAGCAGTAAACAGAACATCTCAAATGTAGATGAAATTGCAATAGACTTTTGGCCAAATGGAAGAGCAAGCATAAAGATTATTATGTGTACTCAAAACCAGATAAGAACATCCTATGACCATTTTGATAGTTTTCCACAGAAACCATCCAGAAAATTGGCAGATTAAACTGAATACTTTTAATAAACCATCAGATAACAATGCTAATATTTATATATTAAGCGCCTATTTCTCAATTAAAATAAAAGTCAATTACAGAAAAGTATTGCGGTGTGGCCAGACCTAATTATATCCAACTGATAATTAATAAGAACCACTAATAAAGAAAAATACAGCAGACTACCAGTAAGTGGTGCACCAGCATCAGTACCAGTGATCTCTAAAGAAGCTGATGATAAACCTGGTATATAAGGGAAACTAGATATGAGACGAGATCGTCTTATTTTAGATGAAGCTGATTTCAATTCACTGAATAAAATAAGTACCTCCCAACTCGGAATCAGAGTAAAGATGCCACCTCTTGAGCTCATCCTTAGAGTTGAAATTAAACAGGAACTTCTCACTTGGTGGCATCAGATCCTCCCAACTCCCCCCAAGAGCTGAAAATGCCAATGCATTATTCAATTGGACTTCATAATCAGCGAACAAAATCAGTAAAACTAGTAAATAATGTTATGAAGCTTGAGAAGCACACCTCGCTTGGTGGCCTGGATGGATGCTTGCCATAGAGATCGAAACCTCGACATAGATGAAACCAGCTCAAGGAAGCGAAGAACCAATTCCCCGAGCTCACGCGGCGCGCAGTCAAGCAATTAACAAACAGAGAAATACGAAGAGGCAGAGTGAGCTAATGGAAAATTGGCTTACGGGCGGCCTTGACGAAGGTGGAGGAGGCTCGAATCGAAGAACAGAAAAGAGAAGGAAAGAGGTGGAGAGGGTTTACGAGGCTAGAAGGCTAGAAGACCGTGATTGCTGATGGATCTGTTTCTAAATTGTGGGCTTAATTCTTTCGATCCATTCGGTGGGTTTACGTTTGTGTTACAATTACACCCAAGTGAATCAATTCAATGTAAATTAAGAAGAAAAACCGGATCGTCATTTATGCGATATGCACTATCAGATTCTTTTACTCCTGATTCATTGAATACGGTTCTTTGGTATTTAGAAAATGGTTAGATTAATTGAAACGGTGGATCATGGATGCTATCAGATTCTTAGCTCCTTTATTTAATCAAATTAAATATAAATATAAATAAGTGTGATAATTCTAATAATAGGGTTAATTAGATTTATGTGACTGTGAAAATTTGAAATTAGTAAAATTTCATCACTAAATAACAAATTAATTTTATGCCATTAAAAAAAGAGAAAGACTAAAATCAGCCGCGACTGACGGATGAGCCCGTCAGCCGCGGTTATATCTCAGGTTTAGAGGTTCTAACGTCCGATCCGAACCGCTCAATACGTTCTCCATATTGAAATCTCGTTGGAGACCAAATTTTACATTTTTTTGAATTTTTTTACTATTTTTTTGTGATTTTTAAAAATCAGTGTTATTGAAGGGTTCATAATTGTTTAGATTAAGAATTTTGTAAAATACCAAAAAAATAGTAAAAAATTTCAGAAAAATGTAAAATTTGGTCTCCAACGAGATTTCAATATGGAGAACGTATTGAGCGGTTCGGATCGGACGTTAGAACCTCTAAACCTGAGATATAACCGCGGCTGACGGACTCATCCGTCAGTCGCGGCTGATTTTAGTCATTCTCTTAAAAAAATAGGAACAATTAGTTTTTTACCATCCACAAATTGATTGCCAATTTTACCCTTTTAAATATGTCACTACAAAAATTTAAAATTAGAAAAATATCATTAATAAATTACCATGGTAGTTTTGCCATTGGTAATGAAATATAACTAGACATGGCACTCTTAGTTTCGCTTTGATATGTAAAATATAAAACTTTCTAATGAAAAATATAAAAAATATGTCATAAAAAACTTGATAAAATTTATAGACAAAAATTCGTAAGTTCAAAATTAGTAATTTTTTCCATAAAAAGTCACTATATAAACTTGACATAAATTTTTTGTCCAAAAAAATCTTGTTAATATTAATGATTGGTACTACTATTTTTAATTTATTTTAAACAAACTATAGAAAACTATATGTGGCCGCAATCCATAGCGGTCATGGGATTTTATTAATACTTTAGACGGTAACAATTAGTATTTCTGTTTCAAGCTAAAAAAAAATCAAATTATTTCTTTGCAAAATTCGTTTTTCACTACACTACCAAGGTAGTTTGTCCAAATGCGAAGGTAACATATGGGCCAAATATACGTTCGAATTTTCCCTGAATTTATAGTTTCGTTTATATTTTCCCTGAATTATTGAGGACAGTTTGGAAAATTTTAAAAATAATAAGAGATTTCAGGACGGCATTTTTTAAATTTAATCTTTTTTAGAATAAAGCATATATCTAATTTAAATTGACATCTCTAACATCTAATGCGTTGATGTTTTAATTGTTTGCACTACCTCATGATATTGGCACATACAATTGTACATTAGCATCGCTGGCTAACCACCAAATCAATTTCCTTTTTTTTTTAAAATTTTTTTTATAAGATTGATTGAATGATTTAATGATAATAAAATTTAACGATGGTTTAGATAATTTTTCTTTAAGCTATATTTATTAAATGGTTTGTTAAAACTATTTTAATAATCTAAAAGTTTATATTATATTATATTCACTTTAAAAATTTATTATTACTTGAACTTTGCTTTATATTGTATATATATAAAACATATTTTGAATCTTAATATTTTATTTAAATTTATTTATTATTTCTATAGCAAACGGCCCACTATCCAAGTTTTAATCAAATTATGAATGCATTAAATGATGAATAATAATTGATAAATAACGGCATTGGTCAATATAAATTTCACATTTGATATTAATGAATGGATAGAGGAGTTTTGTTGTAAATTAATGATGATAGAAATAATTTTATGAAATGAAACATTTTATACCCGACAACACATCGGAAAAGGGAAATTAAAGTTATTTATAAAGAATATTTAATATTTTTTTATATATGTCATTAAACAAATCACCAAATAGAATTTCGAGTTTCCTTGTTATTATGTATTCAATTTTAATAATTTAGTTGCACAGGTTGACCAATATAAGTTTTAAGTTTAGAGATTACTCTAGTGGTTATGAACATATTTGTTTCTCTCGTAATCCAACTACTTTACTTAATTGATTAAGTAACAATGGATTAGATTAACAAAATTGATTAAATAACATGATCTTGTAAGCTAAATTTAGATTACTAAATTTGCTAAAATCTCTAAGTTTAGTCATCAAATAAATAGTATTTCATGACAGTTCAAAAATTTGTCTAATATCAAATGTAAATTTTATATTCACTATTATCCGAATAAGAAGTACACTTAAGATTGTTGGTGCAATTGAACAACAAATCAGATAATAAGAAAAAAATGTAAAAGGAATAAAAGAAACAAAGTTATCCAAATCGCGCTAGGCATTGTCCTTAGACGTATTCCGTCTCAACGTGTCACAAAAATCGCAACTAAGATAATTCGAGGTTGTTATTTTTTAAGGTACGACCATGAAAGTGACGGGTGAAAGCCTCCAAAAAATATCAAGAATACTTTGGATATTGGAGGATAGAAAGAATATAGTTGGATTTTGGAGATAGATATATTGATTCTTCATTTCACCGATTGTCAGATACCTATTTTCTTGTGAAGGACTTGTATATATTATACATATATACATTTCGGCACGCATGAGCTCTGCGTGGAACACTGTGGTAAGCAGTGTTTTCATATTATACATATATACATTTCGGCACGCATGAGCTCTGCGTGGAACACTGTGGTAAGCACAGTGTTCTCATATTATACATATATACATTTCGGCACGCATGAGCTTTGCGTGGAACACTGTGGTAAGCACAGTGTTCTCATCTCGTCCGTTGATTTTCTTCGGTTGATCTCGCCCGTCTGATGCCTTCGTCTCTGTGCGAGGATTTAGTGGAATGGTCTGCGGCTCTGTTGTCTCCCTTTCCTTCTCCGTGCAGTACGTCGCCACTGTAGCCACATTCCCATTCCTTTTGCCAACTACGAGTTGCCTCCCCTTCGTGCGCTGTCGATTTTTTCCTGGTTGCACGATCCCAGTGCGACGTGGTTGCGCGCGCTTGGTTGGGTCGGATGAACATCGCCTCCTCTTCTCTCTCGCACGCACAACCTCAGCAGCTGCCGCTGCCGTCCCTGCCGAAACCCTCTTCCTCTCTTCCTCTCTATTTGTCTCTCACAAACCAGCGATGAAAGTAGAGCTTTCGATCCATTGAATTGATAGATCACATCCTGCTGTATTTCACTCAATCAGCGAGCAAGAGCAAACAAGCTTTACCGTATACATGTACCAAGCAAAAGTGAGGGCACCAAAGGTCAGTATCACAATACCTGGATGTATAAATTTTGAGAAGGTACCGCCAAATTCAATGGGAAAAGGCAATTAGGAAAATCCCCACGTCAAACTCGAGATCAAAGCTTAGGGTACAGGCAAAAAGCCAAAATCTTATTAGCAGAAAGGGCGAGTCCCTTCACTAAAATCTCGCCTCCCACCTTCGATTGTTCTGCCAGATCGATCGGTCCTCTTCCTTCTGGATGACTTCTAATTTGGCCACCTTAGATTTTCCTATTTTTTCTGCTCTTCTTCCTCTATGTGGTGGTCAGAGGTCGTTGTTTCTTCCCTTTTCATTTTTTTTTTCTGTAATTTTTTCTTTGGTTGTTGATAAATTTTGTTGCTTTCAGGAAAGAGCGGCATGGAAGATAGGAGGAAGCGCTTCACAGTGAAGAGTATTGTGCTCCTTCCTCTTTCTTTTTTGTTGTATTGTCATATTTCTGTCTATTTTCTTTTCTTCCATCCTTTCTGCTATTTCTACTTCCATTACTAATTTTTTTTTTTCAATTTGTATGTGATAGGTACTGTACTGGGCCATGGTAGGGGTTACAAGAAGAGGCTTTAAGAGATGAGCTGTTCATGTGATGCCATCCTAATTAAGTATTTTTGATACCTTCAGTTAAAACTATTAGGTATGGATTTTTTTGTGCATTTATTTTTTTTTTACAAATATTTCAAATATTGTTTGCATTTTATAGGAAAACAATGTTGGTCCTTTTTAGTTCAAATGGAAGATATTAAGTTTGTCAGGTTTAGGCCTATTTTAGCATGACAATAATGTCAGAGTCTTCATATTAATTATTTTAATTTATTCCATCAAATTTGTTGCTAAAGCTATTATTTTTGGTGCTCAACGAATTAAAGAAAATGAGGGACTTATCATACTGATACTGAAGAAGGAAAAATGGCAACACTTATAATGGTGAAAGAAACAAATTTGGGTTCTTATTCAAGAAACAATCTGTCAACATATATTTAATTTTTGTTGTGTTATTATTGTTGGATAGTTATTACCCTGGTAAGCATATTTTTCAATATAATTGAATTTTTTTCTTCTGATAACAATTCAATATGTTTTTTATCGACTTATAATTTTATTCAACTTAGATTGAAATCATGGCTCATTTGGTGAATGATAACAATTATTAGCTTTTTAATAAATGTTGTTACTATCAATGCACTATAATATTATATATTTTAGCTTTTGGGTGCAGATTGTTTTACCTTGAAAGAGAAGAAAAAAAAATGAAAAAGTCTACTTTGCTGGGATTTCTTCTGGATGAAATAAAAAGCATTAGCGAGGGTACAAAAGAATATGGGAAGAAAAAAAAGCAAAACTATTTGTGCTTTCTTTTAAAATTGATTTCATCATTTCTATTATGATGTCTGTTGTCAGTAGAGCTAACATTGAATTAGATATTATAATGATTGGGTCAGACTCTTTGGCTATCTGTGGCTCATAGTAGCCATGAGTTCTCTAGCTCACGGTAGCCATGGGAGTGTCAATTTTAACGGTTCTAATCAGATATCAGAGAATGAATGGAGTAAAAGAAGAAAGTCAATCATTATTTTAAGCTTTTTAGGTATATTACTTCAATTCTTCATTTTCTTTTAGGGAGAATGACACAACTAGCGATTGGAGGAGACAGATCCAGTGGCTGTGAGGGATTCAACACCATTTCTCTATCTCCGTGCGTCTATCGAAAGGTACTAGATTATGAGTGTTCTTTTTTCTTTCTATTGAGCACCATTTTGTAGTCTTCCCTGCTTCATCTCTCTTTCACTCTTTATGTGAGCAATCGTGCAATCACATGGCTCTGATATCTTTTTATTACAGATTAGCTTAATTTATGGGTTTTAGGCCATCATAAAGGCAGAACTAGCACTATCAAGCATGTCGTATGCTCCTAAAATTGGCTTATTGTCAAGCGAAAGAACTTGATAATTTCTCCTTTTTCTTTACTGTTAAATATCTACATCTATTCAGTTCTAATGATTTAGACATTTGAAGTGCCTCTGCACAGGAATGCTTGAATTAAACATCATGAAAGTTTTTTCTTTATTTCTTTTTGTAAAATTTTGTAAAGAGAGGAGTGCTAAGGCTAAATTACCTGTAATGCTCTATTCAGGTTCAGTTTTTATCTATTTAGAGTTGGTGCTCCTCTCTAAATTTCAAGGGTTCTATGCATGAACTAAATTAAACTTTTTAAAGACTGCACAATAACAAGAGTCCTAATTAACAAACATTTTGCTACAGCTACATTATGGGGAGCTGAACACTAAGAGGTATTGTCACGTATATAAGTTATTGAATATTTAAATTTTTGTGTTGCCTTCCATCAAGTTAACTAAAAGAAAGAAAAAGTGTTGGAGTAGCAGTTTAAATGCATTGCCATGAAGGATATCATGTAGCTTATTTTTTTCAACGAACTTTTGACATTAGTTTATTGCTTTCAAGGAAGCAAAATGAAAATGTAAAGTGTTTAACTTCATTTGGGTTTAGTTAAAATTACCTGGTAAATTGAGGTTATCTTTTTTTCCCATTTATTATGCACCAATTACTCTACTAAGGTTAGGCTTTAGGATTTTTAACCCAGTTTTGAATGGTTTTATCAGAATTGTACAATTTTTATTCTCTGGGTATAATATGGTTTACAGCGCCATCACTCAAGTCTTAATTACTTTTGCGATCATAATGTTACTTTACAATGCATGAAAGTAAAGCACATACCAGCAATATACACGCTGTAAAAAATGGACCTCGGCAGCCACAATGCAAGCACACAATGACAATTAACAAACCTGAATCCATGATATACAATGCGAGGTTATGCTGGACTAGATAGTCACATCTTGATCCATCAAATTATTCTTAATATTCTGGCGTCGCTAACTATTGCTTTTAAACCTATAAAATGATTTTTGGCAAAATCGATTTGAATTGTTGTTTTTACAGGATGCGGTAAAGAAATTATATTGAAATTGAAATTTCTTTCATATTCTCTTTGACAAAATCAGACTATTGCACTTGGCAGGATATGTTTGTGGTGCCAAATAACTGATCTAACCTCAAGTGATCAAAAGCAAGAGGTAAGTATATTGTTTCTTTTTCCAATACATGAATAATAGATAGATGATTTTACTAATTACATATAAAATAATTATTATGGATAGTAGGTTGATTTTGTTTTCATCGTAGATTTGTTCTATAATAGCATAATAGATTTTTAACTTTTTTTTTTTACTGCTTATTGTGATTGTTCTTAGTTGTGATAAATTAAATGGCAGTGAGTTCATATCAAAGATGCTCCTGTTATGTGAAATTTGACAATATCAAGAGGTATGCACTTAATAGATAATAAATGTATAAAATCTACATGTGAAAATTACATTACAATGATAGAAAAAGTAGCTTCGACAAGTACATTAGCATAAAGAGAAGTAGCAATATAAAATTAAAAGGAGGTCAATAGCATTATTGTCAATATGCTGGAGAATTATTATTTTTCTTTTTTTCTCCCAACATATCCAAAGAAATTCAACTTCTTTGACCTGACCTCTTTTCATGTAGGAACTTACAACTATGTTAAGGTTGTGTTTTATCTGGAGACAAGCCAAATTTACTGGTAATGAATTTTTCAGCTTTCTATTATCTATATATGTTTTTTGTTTAAGCAAATGCTTAAGATGGTTGAACTATAACAGACAATATCTTTTTGTTTCAAGTTTTTGTCTATGTTAATAAATTGAGATAATTTTAGTTCAGAATAGTTGTATTATTCTTTTTTCGACCATGGCGGCATCACGATAACTAATAGTTGCTTAGTTTGGGATCTTAAAATTCCTCTGAAAGTTAAACTATTTCTATGGCTAGCTTTTAATAATAAGATTCTTTCTAGGGATAATCTCAGTTTAAAAGGCTGGGATGGTGACACTTCGTGTCTATTTTGTGCCCATAATGAAACTGTTGATCACATATTTTTGCATTGTTCTTATGCAGTTAGATTCTGGAATATGGTTAACTTTGTTTAATCAAAATGGCCCTGATTTAAATTTTAATTCTCTTTCTTGCCTTTTGATTTCTATTAATGCTATCAGTAATAATAGTAGCAATAGAATTTTTCTTACAACTTTATTGGCTCCATGGGTTTGGTCAAAATACTCTATCTAACACCTCAACTTATACAGCTTTACACCTTTTCCACTTATGGATAGGTACTGGCACAGGTCTTGAGCCCCATATTAGAGATTTTAATGGGAATGGAGGGACAAAGGGAGCTACAAATGGAGCAGTCTATGAAGCAGTTCTGATGGATACAAACGAAGATTTATTTGGAGACTAGCTTTTAGTTGCTTTACTTTATTTCTTTCTTTGAACAGTTGTTTTTTTTCTTGCTGTGCTGAAGTCACCGAGTGACTTTTTTTAACCAGAAGAATTTTGCAAAATGATAAAAGCGACAAATTAAAATTAGTGTTTAAATAATGTTTGCTCTATGTTCTCTTAATCCATATTTTTATTTTCTTTCTTATTTTGGGATGAATCGCGCAACGCGCGAGATTAGAACTAGTAGTCATAAAGAAACAGTCAAATAATTAATTCATGAGTTATCGAATTGGAGAATTTGTGAAGAAATTAATATACTTAATTGGCCCTCTAAGCAGATAGTAAATAGATAACGAAAAAATAAATTTAATATGAAATCAAAACTGTTATGAAATTATTAGCAATTAGTTCATTGTAATTTAGAAACAGTCAGAAAGAAAATGAAAGGCATTGATTTTAATGTAGAAACGGTCAGAAGAAAATGAAAGGCATTGATTTTAATTTAGAAACGGTCAGAAGAAAATGAAAGGGCATTGATTGTAATTTAGAAACGGTCAGAAGAAAATAAAAAGGCATTGATGTGTTGATCAAAGTGATGGAAAATTAATTCGAAGAAATTTAAGGCAATAAGAAAATATCAAAAGAAATTTTGAGTCTTCCAAATATATTTCCGACACATTTGTCTTAGGCATGTCCAACGTGTTACTGGGCCACGGAATGGGCCCAAACCGTTTACGTTTCGTTAAACGAAACGGAACGTGAAACAATTTCGTTACGAAACGGCTCAAAATTTTGTTCCGTTTACCGTTCCACTTCAGAAATAACATATGAAACAGTTTGAAATAAGACTAAAACGGTCGAAACGGTACAATTTGATATTCCGTTTACAGTTTTGTTTAAGGAAACCAAAATGAAAATCTATTTCATTAACAGTTCCGTTTCAGCTAAACGGAATGGCATAATGGTAATGGCAACGTGTTGACAAGTCTTCTTGTGAACTGTTCAGGCTCCAACGTAGGGGTGAAACGGGGCGGATACGGGGCGTTTAGTGGTCATACCATATCCGTATCCATATTTTTTTTTTGATTCGGATGCGGATACGGATATGGCACGGATGTTAAATAAATACGAATACGGTTCGAATATTGTCGGATATGGATACAAATACAGATATATTTTGTCGGATACAGATAATATTTTGCTCAATTTATTTTATTAAACAAAAGGTAATATTCAATAGGAAGAGAGTGTAATGTTTACTTTTTTTTATGACTAGTATGGAATTAACTAAAAAAAATAGAGAATAGAAAAAAAATAATTTTTAATGTTATTATCATATATAATCATCTTAATAATAGAAAATAAAATTAATTATATTACTAGTCTAAATCAAAATATTATTGTAAAAAAATATATCTAATTAAAGTCTTCTCTCTTATGTAGAAAAGTAATTATATTAATCATCTTGTATCGTTAAAAATACAGATAAATGGATTAATATCTATCGGATACGGATAATATCCATATTTTTTTGTCGGATACGGATACGGATCGGATAATGTCAAAATCATATCTGTATCCATATTTTTTTGTCTGATATGGATACGGATACGGATATGGATATGTTCGGATATTACGCTCATTTTCCGGATTCGGATGCGGTTCGGAGCGGGATTTATCCGCATTGTTTTAATCCCTGCTCCAGCGGCATCGGGGAAAGATTAGGCCTAATATTACCTACGTGACTACGTCACATGCCATAGGCCCACAGGCCACAGCCGCGTGAAGGAAAGTAAGAAACGCGAATTGCAAGTTGACTTCTTCGACCCCAAATCCCCAATTATGCGCAATATACGGCTGTGGCAATTTGGCAAAGGCGTCACTTCGAATGTAAAGTTCTTAATATTTATTTATCATAATTATATGCCAATCAGCTTCCAAAAGGTTCCTTTTCTGCTTGATCCCTTCTTAATACCCATTCCTTCGATCAGTTTGTATGCTAATCTTTCCCCATATCCCATGTTCATTTTCCTACTTGCACAATAAAAAATAAACCAAAAACTTCAGCTATCTATCTCTGAAAGAGGGTTAGATGGCTGAGGTTTTACTGAAGGGCGTGTTGAGTAAGCTTGGACAGTTTTCAGTGGGGAAGTTAATGTCTCTTTACGAGATTAGAGATGATGTTGAGAGCCTGAGTCGAGAACTGCAATATATTCAAGCCTGCATCGTGGATGCAGACAAGAAGCGTATAGTAGACCAGACACAGAAGATATGGGTGAGGGATCTCATGGACATTGCCTACCAAATAGAGAACGTTGTCGAGATCTTCCTCTTAGAATACCCAGAAAAACTTCCCGGCATAATTAACAACCTGAAAGGGTGGCCGAAAGATATCACAAAAATCCCATTTCTTTGGGATTTTCAAAATGAGATAAAGAGGATCCAGAAACGGATCAAGGAGATCACAGAATTTAAAGAGAAATATATTATTACTTTGGGTGAGGAGAAGATACCAGAGTCTAGTTCGGAGGTTAAGCTGGATCCCGTTGATAATACAGATGTTGTCGGCTTCACCAAAGATAGGGAAGAGATTGTCAAGCGTTTGCTTGACAATAATGTCCAGGAGCTCGCTATCGTCTCGATTGTGGGGATTGGTGGGCTCGGGAAGACAACCCTTGCTCTTAAGGTGTTCAACAGGTACGTTATTTATTTATTTATTTATGTATTAATTTATTCACTTTTCGGAACTTCTTCGTAAAATAAAAGGTCGCAGACTCAAATTCCATTCAGAAATTTTTTCTAAAAAAATACACAAGTAAAATGCACGCTCAATTCTCAAAGCTCTATTATTAACACTAGACGTAGCAGCGAAGTTAGCAGTCACAACTTCGCTACGCTATATAAAATATAAAAAATTATAATGTAAAAATATTAAAAATCTGTCGTAAATCACTTGTTAAAATTAGTAAACTTGACATAAATTTGTAAGTTCAAAATTAGTAATTTCTCTCATAGAAAACCGCTATATAAATTTGACATGAATTTTCAGTCCAAAAAAATCTTACTAATATTAATGATTGTACGACTATTTTTAATTAGTACGAATATTTTTAATTTATTTTAACCAAATTATAAAAAAGTAAAAAATATATATAAAATATATAAAAAAGAAAAAAAACAATTGTGGCCGCACGCTTTTTAATACATACTATAGATTTCATAGACGAATTTTGTAAGGGATCAATTCTTTTGCATGAACTCTTTCCTCGATGAATAAATAAATAAATAAATAAATAGACCATTCCTCAAGTTGTGAACGGCTATGATTGATTTGAGCAAAAGCAAGGCTCAAACCAAGCTGAAAACTATGGAAAGGCTCATTATTTCCAATTTAAGAGTAATTCTATGGTGGATAAAATTGTTCATAATTTTAAATGAATGTATATATGGTAATAAACCTACATAAAACTTAAATAATAAATAAATATTTTGATGAAATCTATATATGCAATCGACCGTTTATAATTCATTTTAATGTGGCAATTTAATGCAGCGGAATATATACTAATATATTAAATAAATATATTAGTAACATTTAAATAAATATTAATTAATTAAAAGTAACATTTAATGCAGCGGAATATATACTAATATATTTAATGTGGCAGCACATATATACTAATATGTTAACATAGTAAAACTTGATATTTATTGCCATAAAAAATAATGAGTCATATATATTTTTCTTTATGATTATATTTATTATTGTTATTTTTGTCCCTAGGAAGGTAGGCAGCTTAACCAATTTTAATATTTAACGGAAGCGATTAGTTAGTTTTAGACCGGTTTTGGTATGAACTACCTAGCAGTCAATTGGTACCCAAAACAATCAAGCACACACAAGAATTCACAAATGCAAGAAAATAAGGAGAGAAAGAGAGAGAGGAATTGAACATGCGATATAATTACGGAGTTCTGACCCGCTAGAGAAAAGCTAGCCTTAGTAGTACGTCTCTGGAAGTTTCGCAACCACCAAAAGGATGCGCTCCATTCAATTCCAATAAGAACAGGACTACAACTTCGAACAGAATCGCCTCGTCACAAAGACCTCGAGGTGGATTGGCCTAACTCTAATGGCACAACGACCTACAACAATGGGTGGCACTACGGCCTAGCTCAAGGGGCTCAACAGCCTCTCTATTCAAGGGAGAGAAGCACTCAAGTGGCTACAATATCTCTCCAAGTGATCTAATTATGAAAAGCTTTAATTAGGAGAATGTCCTTGTGCTCAAAGGCTCTATACTAGTCTAATTTTGCAAGGCAAAGTTCTCTTAAGGAAGAGAACTAGGAGTGTTATAAATAGAGCTCGTCAAAAGCTTCAGAACCAATCAAAATACTGGTGCGTTGTATGACGCTCTAGGGCATTGTACAATGTATCAATATATCCGTTGATTAAATGACCAAACGAATAAATTAGCCATTACACTTGTTAGAGCATTGTCCAACACAAAGGACCGTTGTACAACACATGACTAGAGAAAACGAGAAATGGATAAAGTGACCGTTATATGTGTCAGAGCGTTGTATAACACAAAGACCCATTGTATAACGCTAGGGGACAAAATCAAACGGTAACTGACATATGTCAGAAGCGTTACATGACGCGAGAGGGCGTTACACCATGCATTAAAAAATCTACAAATTTTCGAGAAAAAATTCCTTCGAACCAGAGAGTTTGTACAGGCACGTTGTTCAATGCAAGAAGGCGTTGTGCAATGCTTCTGCTTGTGTTATATAACTCAACACGAATGTTATATAACGCTAAGGCAGAATTCCAAAATGAATAACTTGGCAACCCGTTGTACAACAAAAAGGGACGTTGTACAACGCTCTTGTGTTGCATTACACAACATGATTTAGCGTTGTATGATGCAATACTCAAAACTCAGAATTTCTCATGAATTCAATTGTGCGTTGTGTGACACTATATTGCGTTGTATGACGCAATGACCCTGAAACAAGATTTTGTTGGTTTCTTGAGCTTTTCTGCTATCTAAACCATTTCAAGGATAATCAAAGACTAAGTATACCTTCTATCCTAGTCTAACATAGCTTACAAGCTCCCTAAAAATTTGATCTTGATCTTGATCTTGCTTTAAATCTTTCATCCAAATCTTTGAATATCCATCGTCTTCCTATATAAAACTCAAAGAAGATTGTTAAATGCCAAATAATATTGTTTTGTAATCGACAAACCGAGAGTAATTTAGTACAACAGTTTTGATATTATGTGAATGGATAAAATACACTAATGTGTACGTATCATCCCCGTACACATAAGTCGTTTTTTCAAGATCCAAAATTCAAGCGGTCAATCCGAACTGTTCAAATTATTCTCCAGTTTCAAAAATCCTTAGAGACCAAATTTTATATTTTTCGATTTTTTTTTTACTATATATTATGATATTTTCAAATTGGAGGGCCTGAAATACTCCAATTGTAGTGTTTTTTGAAAATATTATAATATATAGTAAAAAAATTCTAAAAAATGTAAAATTTGGTCTCCAATGATTTTTCAATATGGAGAACAAATTCAACAGTCAGGATTGGCCGTTTGAACTTTGGATATCGAAAAACGAGTCATATGTACGGAGATGATCCGTACACATTAGTGTTCTATAACCATTCTCTGATATTATTATGGACTACTATTACAAGGAACACCTAAGCAGTGTTTTAAATATCATGGTTCATTAGGATAATCTTCTAAAACACTTTTTTGACTACTTTTATAAAACACTTGTGTATTATTTACCCTTCGCATTTGATATCTTTGAATGTACACATATATGCGATATTGACTAACAAACTATTTTATTTCTACAGTGATGAAGTCATAGAAAGATTTGGCAAGCCGATATGGATAACCATTAATTCTCAAAAGGAGTTGCTTCACGTTTTAAGAACGTTGGCAAGAAAACTTGCAATTGACTCAACCGGCAAGAAAGAGCACGATCTTAATGAGCTCGCTGAACTATTACGCGATTCTCTTAGTAAAAGAGAGAAACCGTACTTGATTGTCCTTGATGATGTTTGGACAGGTGAATTATGGACAGAATTAGCAAAAGTTCTCCCGGACACGAAAAAAGGAAGTAGAGCACTCATTACCACAAGGGATGAAAGTATTATAAACATGGCCGGTGGGCCAGATGCCGCACACATATATGACCCTTATAAACCTCCATTTTTAAGTGAGGAAGACAGCGTCGAACTTTTGCTCAAAAAGGCAGTACCTAGAGATCGCCAATGTCCCGATCCAAATTTCAATTACAAAGACCTTGCAAAACAATTTGCCAAAAAATGCGGAGGTTTGCCTCTTGCATTGGTAGTTTTAGGCGGTCTATTACGTGCAACACAACCATTCGATTTTCATACATGGAATGAGTTATTGGAAACGATGAGCTGGCAGACGGATGGAGATGAGTGTACAAAGATTATAGCAACTAGCTACGAACACTTGCCTTTTGCTTTGAAGTTATGTTTCTTGTATTTTGCAGCTTTTCCCGAAGACAGAGAAATTGAAGTCGAACCCTTACTCCGTATCTGGGTTGCAGACGGGCTCATACCAGATGATAAAAGTAGAACATTGGAGCAAACAGCTACCTGCTTCCTAAAAGACCTTGTGCAAAGGTTCACTTGTATTGCTCTCTTAATTTATTTTCATTTCTATTTAACATATAAAATGCATAAATATTGTATAATTAACGACTCTCTTATAATTAACATAATAAATTCTCACCTTTTGTCACAAAACTTTTTCCATCAAAAATACGAGCATTGCAACAATTTAAATACTATATATGAAGATAGTTTGATCATGCATGCGGTTTCCAAACTAATAAGAGAATAAAACTCTCCTCCTCCTTATCGGCCCTACCTGCTATTCTTCCTCCTTAAAATACTTCATATGTAGCAGTAAACAAATAGAGTTTTGGGGACGGACGCATATTCTTCTATCCTAAATGGATGTAGGCATACCAGTATGATAAATATTCATACTGCGGTGGAAGTTTTACTTGAAAATAAGTTTCCCTTCAAAAATTTATGTTGCACGAATGTGTGGAACTTCTCTAACACGATTTACAATCCAATTATATATAATTTATAAAACCTGGCCCGTAATACAACTACTCACAATCTAACATGTTTTATAATACAGCAAAGTTCCGGTGCCACACTTTACTTTTTTATTTTAAATTTCAAAATTTAAAATTTAATCATCCGATTCAAACTGTTGATCTTGTTGATTTTAATGACAAATAGGCTGTTTTAAAATTTTATAATTTTTGAAGTTTATTTGATACTTAATCAAGATATCGAAAATGAACGAATCAAAATAACTATAATAGATTAATTCTAATATGTTCATTTTTCAACCTTCTGATAAAGTATCAAATAACCTTCAAAAATTATTAAATTTTATGATAATACATCCGTCGTTAAAATAAACAATATTAACGGTTCGGATTGAATGATTATAATTTAAATTTTTTAAATTTTAAATAAAAAAGTAAAGTGTGGCATTTGTGGCATCAAATTTCTCTCTCAAAGCAAACAAAATTAAATGAAGAAATGACAAGTTTATTTTGGAAGCACAACTATCAATATGCTCACTATCATGCTTTGATCTTAGCGTTTCTAAATCTCGATTCATTAATTTGGAAACCCAACTATCAATATGCTCACTATTTATATAGTGATCATATTCATCGCTTTGTATGCAAATTAATAAATCTAATTTAACCAATTTCATATATATGTTGAAATCTCGTAGCAAACTAATTTATATATGTTTTTTTTTAATTTTGATATTAACCGTTCAAATTTATATAAACTTGTTTATTTTGGAACATTCTTATTATCCATTTGTATTTTGTATTAAAAAAAATGAATTTTTAAAAAATTGAAATAAATAGTAAAAAATTGTTAAAAAAAATGTTAAAGTTGGTTTTTCTAAGATATTTTGACATGTAGATAATATGGTCGTGATGGACTGAAGTCTCAATACATCGTGATTTGCGATATCATATCTATATTCCGGTGTCTCACTTTTGGGTGCAAAAAATATCACATTTTGCTTTTTTTATTTTTGTTCACTGTTGATATTGTTCAAATTTGATACTTGGTCAAGAGATCGAATATTACACATTAATTAATTAATCTATCATATATAGTTAACTGTTAGGGATGAAAACGGATCATATAGTGGTCAAATCATATCTGTATTCATTTAACTTTTAGGATTAGGATTAGAATATCGATATGTTCGGATAGAGAATAATTATACAGTTCGGATGTTAAGAAAATATAAATATGGTTCAAATGTTGGATATGAATATGGATATATATTTATTTCGGATATTAAAACAAGTATTTACAATTTAACAAATTAATAGAAATAAAACCGGAGGATCTTCAGAACTTATTCGGTTATTCCAGACCAGATGGTACACTCACGGATTGGATTCTGGTAGAGGCTGCTGCTTACTTCAAATTCAGCTAGTGCCTGGCGTTTTGGAGTTTTTTCCTTCTTTCTTTCTTCTGTATTTTTTTTTTTTTTCTTCTGTTAACAGCGAGTGTCAACCTTTCTAAAAAAAGAATACTATTTTGATTATAATTTCATTACCCATAATTATCCTTCCTTTAATCTATAAATAATTTAGTTAAGTTAATTTACAGGCTTGAAAACGATTAAGTAAATACGTCGAAAGATTATCAGCAAATTGTCACATAGTCCAGTGGCGTGATGTGATGTGTTGCTTTGTAAACAACGCATCTTTTGTTTGATACTAGTAGACATGTTGCTCAATTTGTTTCCTTATTAAACGGAAAAACAAGACATATCTTGTTTCGTCTATCGATTGATATCCAAACACAGACCAAATCGATCGAACGACACAAACAGCTAGATGCATGCTAGATCTAACGTGTAATACCTTTGGATTCCTGCGTTTATAAGGAGTAGATATTCGCACATGTCCGCATATCTGAATTTGTTATTTTTCGAATACGGATCGGAGCAGGTATTATCTGATTTGTTTTCATCCCTATTAACTGGAGATTCATTCATTTACAACATCTTCGTCAAGTGCTAAATTAACCTCTAAAATTATAAAATTTTATGAAAATGTCTCTGTTGTTAAAATGAATAATATCAATTGTTATCGTTTAAGTTATAAATTTTAAAATAAAAAAATAAAAAATAATGTGTGATATTTATGGTACCGCAATTAAAAATGGAGCAATAGAATCCTCCTTTGTATGTATATATAGATAGATATAGAATATTATAGATATATGTATGTATGTATTCTCATCTTATATCTATGGCACAGGAGCATGGTTCAAGTAGTACGAAGTAATAGTGATGGTTCCATGAAGCATTGTCAAATACATGACATCTTGAGAGATCTTGCGGTTCGAGAAGCAGAGGAAAACAACTTCCTTAAGGTGTGTTCAAAGCCAGATGATTGGAAATATTGTAAGGCCCACCGTGTGGCGATCCATTATGTTCCCAATGTGCTCCCGGTCCGGCTAGCCAACCCATATTATAATACAAGCTCACCTGTTCGCTCTTTGCTTTTGTTCGGCGACTCGCCAAAGTTGGACTGTTCCAAATATAGAGTGCTTAGGGTGTTAGGTTGCATGGAAGGATATGTGTCCGATGTGAATTTTGAAGGATCACGTCATTTGAGATATCTTCAGCTCCATGCAAACATCTATTTTAATATTAGTGACCAATTCTGGAAGTGGGTAAAGAGCATGAATTATTTAGAGACCCTGGACCTTCAGAAATCAAATTACCATGATCCATCTAAGTATATATGTAGTATATGGGGGATCAAAACACTTAGGCATGTTTTAATCCCAACAACATATCCAGCGTTTTCTACTCTAGGGCCCCCCGTATCGGTGGACCTTATGAATCTACAAACTCTCAAAGATGTGACCTATAATAAATTATGGGAGGAGCAATCAGGATTACCTAATATACCCCAACTGCGTGAGTTGGTCATCCTTATTACTAGTGGAGAATCTCAAAAGAAGGTTGAGACGTTAACGAGGTTACTAGAAACGCTAAATCATCTTATTTGCCTTAAGATGCTGACAGGGAATGCTCATGTCTTGGAAAAGGTAGTTTTGCAATCTCATAAGAAATTAAAATTTCTAACTTTAGATTGTTGTTTTGATAGTGATAATACCATTGTTATTGATGATGGCCTGTTGCCCCCCTACCTTTTAGAACTCCACCTTCGGCACGTAAAGTTCGAGTCAGATCCAATGCCAGTGTTAGAGAAATTAGGAAGCCTTAAGATCCTTTCCATAGAAAACTCAACGATGAGAAAGGACAAGGATGTGAGGATTAGATGCTCGAATGGAGGGTTTAAACAGCTAGAGCATCTGCACCTTGAATATACAAAAAACTTGGAGAAATGGGAAATTCAGATAGGCGCCATGCCCATGCTCAAATGTCTCCGCGCTTTTCGTTGTGACCCACTCCCTCCGCCTGCCGAGCTAATCCAGCTAAGCAGCCTTCGAAATCTAGATTGGACTTCATTTATCTTGGAAAATAATATTTCAATCTCCCAGATATTAAAGCAACGACCAGATTTGAAGTCACACTGGAACAGGGTATATTGGACTAAATATTTTGGACATAATCTTAATTAGTCTGTTTGAGTTCTGTTATAAGCCTGCTTCCTAAGACAAATCGTGCACGGACACATTAATCTTCAATATTTTTTTGTGTGTAGTTGGTGTGTAAATTTTTTTTTTTATTATTATTTTTAATTTTCAGTTGAGCTCTGAGTAATGCTTTTATGTCCCACTGGCGATAACATGCAACTTTTTCGGCTCCGCGAGTAGAAAATATTTATCTTTACTTACTGTATAGCCCTTTGATTTAAATTCATTGGTTGTTAAAAATTGTAATGTAAATTAACAGATGAATTAAAAGCGAATTAAATTCAAAGCAATCTGTGCCCATTTCAATCTGTACTGTAAATTAGTTACAAGCAGTGTATAGTACACATGGACACAGAAATTTGACTATAAGCGAAATAACTAAGCTATGGAATGAAAGATAAAGGGAAAATAGAATATACTCAATATTACCAGCTCTTTTTTTCTTCAAAACAAATAACAACAATCTTGACAACAAAACTAACTCGCTCCTCAAAGCTTTGATCCAATCAATCTTCAGTCAAAAGCATCCAGGTCCAGTCTTGGTATAGGGACCCCACCTTCGGCATTTACAGACAGGGACATGCTCACTAAGCATGAAGGGCTCATCTTAAGTTCTCATTTATTACATTTCCTCACATGTCAACAAATATCGATCCTGAGGGATCTGAAACAAGGAAATATAAAAGAAACATGTAGAAGTTAAATTTTTAAAACTGAACTAGAAATTTGATAAACACAATAATCAACAGGTCAAGATCCATATTTCAGGTTCAGTACCTATATTTAAATGTTTCTATTTTTCTATCTAACATTTAACATTTTATATTTAGAGGGACCACAAGATAGTCTTGATGATATTATGATGCACTCATGAGCTTGCATATGGAGCGAGAATGTAGCAGTAAGCCTATCATAAGTGGTACCAATTTCAGTCTTTAAGGTTAGTACAAATACCCATTTTGACCTCATTCCACAAATCCACCTTTCTTCATTCTCCATGTTGAATTCTCATTAAAATTCAAGGAGAGATTGCCTGAGAATACCCCATTAATCGACATTAAATAGAGCAGCCCAACTGTTGACCCAATTGCAATAAACTTTGACTAAACGGTAGAGCAAGCATAAAGAAAATTATATGTACGACCAGATTAGAACCTTCTATGACCGTTTTGATAGCTTTCTAGAGACACCATTTGGAGGCTTTTAGAAATTAAACAAAATAATTTTAGTGTTCACAAAATTTTTTTTGACAATGCTAACATTGCAACATAAGACATCTTTTTCTAAATTAAGTAATAATCAATTACTCATAGTATTGTGCTCAGACATCAAAAGGTCCTAGATTAAATGGAACTGAAACTTGATACAAATTGCTACAAGAAAAGAATGGTACAGGATAATACCAGTAAGTAATGCAATAGAATCAGTATCAGTGGTCTTTAAAGAAACCAACCATAAACCTGGTCAAGAAAAGAAAAATGTCAGATAGACTGTCCTTACTTTCGATGAATCAGAGGAAGTTCACTGAGAAATAAATACCTCCCAACTCAGAATCAGAGTAAAGATGCAACCTCTCGATCTCATCCTTAGAGTTGAAATTAAGCAGGAACTTCTCATTAGGAGGCATCAGATCTTCCCAACTCCACGCAAGAGTTGAAAATGCACAAGAAAAGGCAAAATTCATGCATATAACTCAAATAAAAACACATATATTCCAGTCAAAGTCACTCCAATGTATTATTTAATTAAACTTCATAATTAGCTAACGAAATCAGCAAAACTAATAAATAATGTTATGAAAGCTTAAGCTAATCAAGCAACACTTCGCTTGGTTGCCTGGATGGATGCTTGCCATAGAGACCGAAACCTCGACATAGATGAAGCAAGCAGAAAACTCGAGTTTTAAGCCTCTCGTCCTATTATGATTTGATGAACTCAGTAATTGACAGTATAATGAGAAGAGAATTAGGAAGATGAATAATGAGTATTGCTTTCTTAATTCCAAATGTTTACAGAGAGAAGATATATATAGACTCTTACAGTAACTAAAGATAGAGGCATTAATTACATAAATGCCCTTGATTAGAATTCTAATACACTGTAATAACTAAACAAGGTCGGTAACAGTAGCTAAGTCATTCTGATAGCGCCTGACTGATTGTCTCCAGTGTCGCTGACTTCTAACAACTGGACTGCTCCAGTTTGTCTTGTAATACCCCCCCCCCCCCCCCACAAGCCAATGGGGGTACCATGACATTGAGCTTGTGTCTTAACCAAGAGAACCGAGGAGAGGTCAGAGCCTTCGTTAAGGCATCGGCGATTTGGTCTTTTGAGCAAACAAACCTGACGATAAGTTGTTTGGATGCTACACGTTCACGAACAAAGTGGTAATCAAGCTCAACGTATTTAGTTCTTGCATGGAACATAGGGTTAGCTGCCAAAAAGGTAGCTCCAATATTGTCACACCATAGAGTAGGAGCCGATGGGGATGAGATATGCAATTCAGCAAGCATATATTGAATCCATATTAATTCAGCACTCGCAAGGGCCAAGCTTCGATATTCCGCTTCGGTGCTTGATCGCGAAACTGTAGCTTGCTTCTTGGAACTCCAAGAAATGAGTTTTGAACCATGATAAACGCAAAACCCCGATGTAGAACGCCGGTCATCGGGACACCCGGCCCAATCCGAATCTGTGTAGGCATGCAAACCAGGCCGAGTGTCTTTGTTGAAGTGCAAACCATGTGTAAGAGTTCCATTAACATACCTTAGTATCCTTTTGACTGCTGCCTAATGACTTGTAGTAGGACAATGCATGAATTGCGAAACTTTGTTAACCGCAAAGGCAAGGTCGGGTCGTGTAATGGTTGCATATTGAAGAGAACCCACAATGACCCGATAATGATGGGGATTTTCCATTGGTTCTTCATCAAATTTAGATAATTGTAGATTGGCAATCATTGGTGTGGGACACGGCTTGGAAGTTTGCATATTGGCTCGAGTAAGTAAGTCATGAAGGTATTTTGTTTGTGATAGATGAAGAGATGTAGGTGTTTGCAAGACTTCGATGCCAAGGAAGTAGTGTAGGGGACCAAGGTCTTTGATAGCAAACTTTTGTTGAAGAGATTCTATGATTCTTGTAAGAGAATAGTTGTGATTGGATACAAGAATGATATCATCGACATAGACAAGAAGATAGAAGACACATTCTTTGGAGTGAAGAATGAAAAGTGAGGGATCATAATGAGAGGGTTTGAAACTGAGAGAGACTAGAGCCGTGTGCAAAGTTTGGAACCATGCCCTAGGAGATTGTTTTAGGCCATATAAAGCCTTGGATAAAAGACACACATGATTGGGAAAGTTTGGATCGACAAACCCCGGTGGTTGTGACATGTAGACGGTTTCATGAAGTTGGCCGTGGAGAAACGCATTTTGCACATCCAATTGTCGAATGTGCCAACCATTTGATATAGCAATTGAAAGTATAAGTCGAATGGTGGTGGGGCGGACTACGGGGCTGAAAGTTTCGAAGTAATCCACACCTTCCTCTTGATTGTACCCTTTGGCCACAAGTCGAGCTTTATAGCATTCGATGGTACCATCCGCTTTTCTTTTGATTTTGTAGACCCATTTACATCCGATAATGTGTTGATTGTCGGGCGAGGGAACAAGAGACCAAGTTTGATTGAGAGCTAAGGCATCGATTTCTTGCGCCATTGCATGTCTCCAGGGAGCCATGGAATTTGCTTGAGCAAAGCTTGTTGGTTCAGTTTCGGCATAAGTAGTGATTGTAAAGGCAACATGATTAGGAAAGGTTTTTGTTTTGTGAATGTTGTTCTTGGAACGAGTAGTCATAAAGTGTGTTGAAGTGGAGGGATTAGAGTGAGATGTAGAATGATCAGGTTGAGATGGTTGTGAGGTTACAGATTGAGAAACAGAAGAAGTAGTCTGAATAGAGGAATGTTGAATGGGCTCAGCAAGAATAGAATTGGGAGGGTCAGATAGGGGCGCTGACTGAAGGGTGGTATTTAAATCCTGGGCAGCTGTAGCCGTTGGAGGGAATTCAAAATTGTGCACGGGCTGGGCTTGTGAAGTTGATGCGGAAGCTGTGGTGGATTGTGAAGGCGTTGAAGATGAAGGCCCAGTTTGAGGTGAGTTGAAAATGGGAGCAGAAGCAGTAGAATTAATATTCGGCCTAGAAGGAGAAACAATTGGGCACCAGAGAGAGGCCGAAGCACAGTTGTTTAATTCAGTAATAATAGGAGTAGCTGAAACACTCAAATTTCTAAAGGGAAAAGTTAATTCATCAAATATTACATTACGAGAAACAAAAATTTTATTAGTTTGTAGGTGAAGACATTTGTACCCTTTTTGATTTGAGGCATAACCAATGAAAACACAAGGAAGGGAACGGTCTTGAAGTTTGTTTTTATTGTACGGTCTAGTAAGAGGAAAACATAAACAACCTAATATTTTGAGGTGTTTGTAGTCAATAGGTTTGGCAAAAAGTTTGGTAAACGGTACATCTTTGGTAACAAGAGATGGTAACCTATTTATGACAAATACTACACTAGCAAAAATAGTATCCCAATAACCTAAAGGTATAGAAGCATAGTTCATTGTAGCAAGAGCAAGTTCAACAATATGACGATGTTTGCGTTCCGCAACACCATTTTGTTGCGGAGTGTAAGGACAAGTAATTTGGAAAGTAATATTGGAATACAATCGTTGGATTGGTTTATATTCTATACCACCGTCACTACGAATAGTTCTAATTTTGGTATCTAAAAGGGTCTCAACTTAAGACTTAAACAAAGAGAAAACATGCACAAGTTCATCTTTGGAATGTAGAAAGAAAATCCAAGTGAATTTAGTAAAATCATCCACAAAAATCACATAGTAACGAAAACTTTCATTAGAAATAATAGGAGACGGACCCCATAAATCCGTATGAACAAGTTCCAAAGGGAAAGAAGAAGAAGAGTGACTAGTACTAAAAGGTAAAACATGAGCTTTAGCCATACAACAAGAATTACAAAAAGATAGATTCCTATTAGTACAAGGCAAGCTACTAGAATGCAAAATATTTAAAGTGACATTTGAAGACGGATGATAAAGTCTTGCATGCCAAAGATCGGCCGAAGCACGTTCTCCAAGAAAGACAGTGAAGGAGAGGAAATATGGATGTAGTAAAGACTAGCTTGTAGGAGTAAATTCTTGGTGTGGCGGTCCTTGATAAAACAAAAGGAGGAAGTGAATTCAAGGGAAATAGTATTATCCTCAAGAAGTTTAGAAATACTCAAAAGATTTTTAGAAAAAGAAGGAACATGCAAAACATTTTTAAGAACTAAAGTACAAGATGAAACAATTAAATGAGTGGAGCCAATGTGTTGAATTCTCATACCGGTACCATTACCAATATGGAGTGTATCATGACCATCATACGACATGAAGGAGGAGAGATTGTTGATGTCGCTAGTCACATGATGAGTTGCTCCCGAATCGAGACACCATTCATTGTTGAATGAAGAAGTAGATGGTTGTGCCACATGAGCTTGAAATCGGTGAGAGGTTGAAGAATTGCGATTGATGAAAGTAGGAGGTTGAACATGTTCCCCATAGCGTGTGTCAAAGCGCCACCAGCACTCCAATGCTGTATGGCCACGCTTGGTGCACACTTGACAAATTTCGTTCTTGGAAGAGGCAGTATTAGGTGGCTGCAAAGGGTTGTTGGTTGGCAGAGGTAGAAGACCTGTACCAGTTCCAGTAGGAGCTTTTTGCTGAGAGATATGAGAAGAATTGGGGCGAGATTGTTGAGAAGTAGAGTTTTTGGAACGATTAAAGGGAGCTTGATTGCTATTCGGTTGAGGAGACGGCCTGTAACCTTTACTTTTGTTTCTTGACTGCTGTTGGGAATAGAAGGCAGAAGCAGTATTGGAAGAAACTGAGTCGAACTGCTGTGTTTGCAGTAACTGTTCATGAGCTAACAATAAAGATTGTAGATCAAAGAGGTTGACAGGATCAGATCGTGAGTGAATAGCAACCACAAAGGAATTGAAATCAGATCCAAGACCATTAAGAATATAAGTAATCTGATCAGAATCTGCTACAGGAAACCCAATAAAGGCCAATTCATTGGTAATAGCCTGTAGTCTTTCCAAATAATCGGAGCAAGAAGAAGATCCCTTGGTAAGATTTTGAAGAGAACGTCGCAAAGCAGATTGTCTAGCTTGAGAAGTTGAAGAAAAGAGGCGTTGCAGAGAAGACCACAACTGAGAAGATGAAGTACAGGAGATTACTCGAGCAAGGAGTGTCTCAGTAAGCGATGCACGAAGCCATGCTAACAAGATTTGATCTTGTTTATGCCAAGATAGATAGGAGGGATTGATTTCCAGCTGACCATTGGCATTGGTTCTGGTCGGAGAAGGAGCAGAAACCATGGGATTGATAAATCCAGATAATTCATAACCTTGCAGTAAAGGTAAAATTTGCGACTGCCAAGAGAGGTAGTTGGTTTTGGTCAATTTAGTGGCAATTGGCATGGTAAGAAAAACAACAGGATCTCGATTGGTTGAAGAAGACGCAAGATTGGTAAATGGAGTGAATTGAGGTTGAGAAAAATTCAAGAATTGAGAAGAAGACGACATTGGGTTGGGAATTGGGTTGGGTAAAGATGTGGAAGTAAAGAATTGAGGATTGTGATTATGAGAAGAGAAAGGAGGAGCAAAAGTAGTCTCCATTTGAGAGCCGGAGAAGTTGCCGGAGAAGATGCCGGAGGTAGTTGACATGAGAGCCGTACTTCCCATGTCGCTGCCGGAGAAGAAAGAAGAGGATGAAGGATCGATGTGGTTGTTAGCCATGGTGGCTCTTGATACCATATTATGATTTGATGAACTCAGTAATTGACAGTATAATGAGAAGAGAATTAGGAAGATGAATAATGAGTATTGCTTTCTTAATTCCAAATGTTTACAGAGAGAAGATATATATAGACTCTTACAGTAACTAAAGATAGAGGCATTAATTACATAAATGCCCTTGATTAGAATTCTAATACACTGTAATAACTAAACAAGGTCGGTAACAGTAGCTAAGTCATTCTGATAGCGCCTGACTGATTGTCTCTAGTGTCGCTGACTTCTAACAACTGGACTGCTCCAGTTTGTCTTGTAATACGTCCGACATACAGGCATCGCTGCCGCCGGAGAGCCGAAATCCGTATTTCCCCGAAATTTTTCGGTATTTTCTCTCTTAAAACCGACTACCGCCATTTCGGTCACCGTTCCGGTAGGTTGTGGAGAGATTTACGAAGGTCGAAGACAATTAGACAAAGGACCGAAGAAAAACAATTGCTATGGATCTGTGTTTCTGAATTGTGGGCCTACTCTTTCGTTCAATTTTCTGGGTTTTACGATTGTATTGTAATAACGAACTGAAAGAAAATGTGAAAAAATAATATGATTGCCTGACTAGTGCCCCTCTCTTTCACTCACTTAACCAAAAAAAAAATAAAAAATAAAAAGAAAGGAAAATTATAACGAAGTGAACTAACGGTTATGTAAGAATAAGTGTCCGTAGTTGATTTAACGGTTATTCTTAGCTGTTTTAATTGATATTAAAATAATAATAAGTTAATAACAGTAATATATTTAATATTTCACATATAGAAAGATAATTCATTAGGATCGTCCCATTTTCTAACATTTCAAAATCGGGACAAGTTTTAAAGCCATTGGTACAGAAGCTATAGTGAAATTATCAACAAAAAAATGGTACTAGATGGTACACGCCTTTCCGCAACTCAGCATAACAGTATAACACTTCTCATGCGAACAAGATTTCCATACAGATTCAGTATTATTTTCTTCACAGCAACAACCCTATGAAAACCCAACAAATTCAGCATTATTTCTTCACCAAGTTCAAGAACTATTTATATGGAATATGGTCATCGAATTATCCAACAAAGGGAACTAAAAATGAGTTCTTGTACTTGTGATCTCTGGAAACCATATCAAGGAAAATTTACAAGAACAATTTACTCAGAACTTGAAAAGGTTCTTATGCACTTTCAGTACTAATCAACAAGTTAGTGAAACTCTAGTATTAGTCCTCCTATAAACATTAGATTGTTCACTGTCACTTTCAATTTCCTCTGGAGAAGCTTTTGTCTGCTTGAGCTCGGGACACTTGCCAACATTTACAACCTAAGATATAAAGTGAAAACCAAAAAAAAAAAAAAAAAAAAAAAGAGAGAAGTGAAAGAAATAAGATCAACACAAATCAACTATATTTAAGCAATTAAGTATCAGAGCTTCGAAAGCAAGTTGTACCAACCTTGTCTAAACTATGCAATTCTGAGTCTGGTATACCATGCAAAAAATCTAAATCAATAAAAGGAAATCAAGTTAATTATTGCCTGAAGTACAACGGTATTAAAAATAAATAAATAATAGAAAATGAATTGCATAAATTTTATATGAATAGGCTTTGTCTTTGAATATTATCAAGCTACATGGCATTAGGAGTAAAGAGCAATCCTTCCGGTCTCCATTTTTGTCACATATGACCTCAGATTCTTTGGTTATTACATCATCTGGGTTCTGATTTCTCAGCCTCTGATGTGGGGTGATATGAGGGAGATAATTGCGACAACCGGAAAAAAGGCAGGACCATCTTGGTGTGGCTGTGAAAATATGACATTTGGTTGTTATATAATTGTGCATCTAGAGAAATTGTGAAACTGGTCCGTCGAAAAGTATTTTAAAAATTTCAAGGACCCAATGGAAACTTCAAACCTTCAAAAACAGAAACAAGACAGGGGCACTGCAACATTTGAGTTTTAAAATATGCAAAATTCAGAATAAATACATAAACATTACTCAACAATATTGGCTGTTGATAACATGTCTTTCTGTTTTTAAACACAAGTTATTGTATCATTATATAATTTATAGAAAATTGATAGACTTTTTATAGATTTTTAACATCTAGTGATCATTTGTCAAGACATACAACATATCACATAACAAAATGAAATTACTCAAAGACAAAACCAGGAAAGAAGAAACCAGATTCAAGCTTAATATACTCACATTCCTGTGGAAGAAGCCCTTTTTCATGAACCACACCACCTTGAAAAGAAAAAAAGAAAAAGAAAATAGCAGAATATGATCAAGTTTCCTTTTAAAATAAGTGCAACCTTAAATTTATCCATGGAGTAGCTTAAATTTAACAGTGAATCACCTTAAATTACACAAGCTGGCCCATGTATCTACCAACAAAATTGCATAGTGTGAATATCTTTTGATGCATACAGGAATAAACCATTAAAAAATAAAAATCAAATATAATGAATTGTAAAACATATACCATATGTAGATCATATGCCCAGAATGTCAGATTTCAAATCAAATTTGTTTTTTATGGTTCTCAGAATTTTCAAGTGATCCTTACCCTTTATATTTTGACAAAATTTATCCCTGGCATTATATTTTCATTTCCTCCAATTTTGCTCAAAGAAGCCAACATAAAAATGTGCTCTAAATTGATCACTTGTGTAATTTACACCAAAATGGCCAAGAAAGCAAAAGGAGCATCAATGGGAAAATACTACCGGACAGCTGCTTACTAAATACCATGCGCAAAATTTGAAAGCAAACTTTCAAATTTCAAATTTAGAAGATATACCTTAGCAACGTGCCAGATGTCCTTTGATACGTACACAAAAGCTTGCCATGAGTTATCTTCCTGCTGGCCTGGTGTATTGACCCAATTCTCTGTATATATTTGAATTTAAGATGAATAAGGAAATAAGATCAATAACAAAATGGAAATTATCAATTACTTCCTTGGTCAGCACTTACTGTAGAAATGTAGCTTCTCCCATCGCCTCAAAGCCTCATAGCTACTGTATCATATGAATCGAGGTCCATAAAACCATCAAACTGCAACAAGCGATATTATAATACAATAGTTTAGCACTTTCGTGTGGATGGATGTTCTACAAATGAGAGCGAAAAAGTAAATTGAGCTAATATAATGCTCACACGAGGCAAACTAAGTTTAAATGCAATCTAATTGCAGCAAATATAAAGGCATAATTTTGGCTATCTTTGGTAGTACGCCTGTCATAAGTAGTACTGGTACTGGTGTAAATCCTCAAGGTTAGTGCAAATACCCTTTTTGACCTCATCCCACAAAATCCACTACGCTTCATTCTCCATGTTGAACCCTCATTTAAATCCAAGGAGAGATTGCCAGAAAACACCCCTTCAATAAATAGTAAACAGAACATCTCAAATGTTGATCAAACAGCAATAAAGAATAAACTTTTGGCCAAATGAAAGAGCAAGAATAAAGAATGTGTTTGACAATAGAGGGAAGAGGAAAGAGGGAAGAGGATAGGGCCAGCAACCAAACAAAGAATAAAATGGGAACAAGGTTTATTCCCTCTTCCCATGAAGAGGTGGTAGAGGGAACGAGCATCTTCCCTCTCCCCTCCTCTTCCCTCAAAACCAGATAAGAACTTCCTATACCATTTTGATAGCTTTCCACAGAAACCATTCAGAATATTAGTAGATTAAACTGAATACTTTTAATGAACCATCAGATAACAGTCCTCCTAAAATTTAAATAATAATTGTCTCTTTCTTAATTAAATTAAAAGCCAATTACAGAAAAGTATTGTGCTTAGAAAGCAAAAGGACCTAATTATATCCAACTGATTATTAATAGGTATCACTATTAAAGAAAAACACAGCATAGTACCAGTAAGTGGTGCACCAGCATTAGTATCAGTGATCCCTAAATAATCTGACAATAAACCTGGTAAAGAAGGGAAACAAGATTTCAGATAGAGACCATCATTCCTTCCAATAAATTGATCTCAATCTACCAAGAAGAATAAATACCTCCCAACTCAGAATCAGAGTAAAGATGCCAGCTCTTGATCTCATCCTTGGAGTTGAAATTAAACAGGAACTTCTCACTTGGTGGCATCAAATCCTCCCAACTCCCTCCAAGAGCTGAAAATGCCAATGCATTATTCAATTGGACTTCATAATCAGCTAACAAAGTCAGTAAAACTAATAAATAATGTTATGAAGCTTGAGAAGCAAACAAGATTTTGCATACAAATTTAGAACAATTTTCTTCAAAGCAACAACCATTTGAACACACCTAAACTGTATTAATATATATAATTATTTCATAGCAGGGTTACAGTGTCCATATTTTGAATGCCTCAAAACTCATTTTTTTATTATTTTTTAAAATATAAAATTCGAACTTCGAATCCAAACCGTTGATCTTATTTGATATAAGGAGCGATGCATTTTCATATAAGTTTTATAAATTTTGAAGTTTATTTGATATTCTATTAAGAGGCTAAAATATGAACAGATTAGAATTAATCTATCAAATTTAACTAGATTCGTTCAATATTCAATATCTTGTTCGAGTATCAAACAAAGTCACTCCAAGTCCGAGTCATCAATCTGTCCAGGTTGGACAGATTTTGTCCAGGTCCAAATGCTCGATAAGGAAGGCAGATTTGCATTGAAGGCTGGCAGCTGGCCCCCTGATTTCGGCCCTCGACGCCTCTGGCTTGTTCCCCAAGTTGGAGAACTTCTACAAAAGCTCTCTCTCTGCCTAGCAGAGAGCTTCTTCTTCCTTTCACGTTCTACTTTGAGACAGCCCCATTTTCCACCATTTCCCACTTGAATCCTTCATCTAAAGCTGAGATTTCTCTACTGCCTTGAAGCGACGGCGGCAAGCGGCACTGACTTCCCATGTTTCTACCTTTCCACTGCCATCGAAGAGACAGATCTGAGCGTTTGAGGAATATTTCGGTTTATTCTTCTTATGCACTTTTCTCTATTTTCTATGACTTGTATCTTTACTAGTATTTCTATATTTTCAGCCATTGTTTGTTTAGAGAACATGTGTGAGTAGTTTACTTATGTCTTAGGGTAGGATTTAATGTAAGTTTAGTATGATGTTGTGTTGAATGATTGGCTTGATATTTGACTATGTTATTTGTTTGCTTAGTATTATTTCTGTGCTTGTTAAACTCTGCTGTTTGATCTGTATTGCTTATGAATCTTAGGCCTGGTTTGGTTAAGCTATAAATTTAGATCATACAACCAGAATTGAACCAAGTACCTGGGGTAAATCTGTGACTTGAAAGAGTTGATTAATTGAACTGAAAGGTTAATTTCTAAATAGTTTGAAAGAGCATTTAGATACCCTTAGAGCACAAGTAAATCAGACTTAAGAACACTAATTCCCGACACGAAGTTAGGTTAGTGAACTTAGGAGGGCTAGGTAGAGTCCTGTGTTGGGTTTTAATCCAAGAGGCGAAAGTTGAGGGTTAGAACTCGTATTACAGCCGGTCCGGGCCCTGAACGTAGTCCAATTCAAGCCTTGAACTCGTCTCCAGACCCTCTGTTCGACCCGAACAGGTCTTGTCCAGGTTGGACAGAAGTTTGAAGGCACAACCTACTTCCAAACCTTCTGTCCAGGTCGAACTGCCGTCAGTTCGGGTTGGACAGAGCCTTGGAAGCCGGTGTTTCGGGGTTGGTTGCGAAAGCGATCGACTCTCGAGCCTCCGGTGCTAAACCTAGGTCATTTTCGATCCCTAGGACGCTTTTGTTTATCAGAAAAACCCCTAAAAACCTTTGTTGTTTGCTTTATTATTCTTGCCTTGCTTAGAGTTGCTTTTAAGAGTTATTTTAGAGTCCAAAAACACCCAAAAATATCTATTTATTGCATGGTTACTTTTGAATTGTTTGAACAAATCTATTTTTACCCGTCTAGCTTTTGAAAACCAGCGAGTCCAGTATTCATTAATCCGTCCCTTGGGTTCGACCCTAAGCTTAACTGAAACGACTAGTGAGTTAAGTTTTAGGTACAAATTTCATTTGATATCTGGTTCCTAAAACCCGCTCATCAAATTGGCGCCGTTGCCGGGGACGGTGTTGATATTGGATACTTGCTTTAGTATCAAGAGACTAGACTTTTATTCTGTTTTTAATCACTTTTGTTTTCTCTCTCGTTTCAGGTCTGGCAGGTAGGAAGAAAGGCACACGCTCTCAGTCCCAGCCTCCTATACTGCGAAGATACTATCTCAGAGGGTTAGAACAGGATCCGGAGCTGCAACAACTTGAATTCCTGCGCGAACTCAACGCTAGGCAGCAACCAGAGCCCGCTCCAACCTCCAGTTCGACCTGGACAGAAGTTGTCCAACCCGAACTGACCCCACAGTAGAGAGAAACAACAGCTGCAATGGCGAGGGCCAACAATCCTGTCGATGTTGCGGCTGAAACAGCACGACTGGACGCACTCAGACTTCAGCTCGAGCAGAGGGAAGCCCAGCTGGCAGCCCAAAAGCAAGCGCTGGACGATGAGCGCTGTCAATGGAATGCCGATGATGAGGAGGCCCATGTTTTTGACGGGGAGAACGACAATGTCTCCAACAAGGCCCTCATGGACTATGGCACTCCAAAGGCTAAGAATGTGGCAGGGCCGGTGATTATCCGAGGGATAGATGCTAACAACATGCAGATCACTCCGGCCCATGTCAACCTTGTCTCGCAAGATGCTTTCCTAGGCGAAGAATACGAGGACCCGCATGCTCATTTGCAAAATTTTCTTGACCACACTAAATTAATTAAATTGAATGGTGTCCCTCAACAAGCAATTAGGCTTTTGTTGTTTAGGTATAGTCTTAAAGGTAAGGCCCAGAAATGGTACAAGAACCTGAAAAAAGGGTCGATTGATACTTGGGGCAGGATGGCTCAAACCTTCCTTAACAAGTACTTCCCCGCTGACCGGGCCGATAAGATTAGGACCGAACTAAACAACTTCCGTCAAAAGGAAGATGAGTCCATGACCGACGCTTGGGACCGGTTTAGGGACCTTGAAACCTCTTGTCCTCACCATGAAATCCCAGAATGGTTGCTTCTTAAAAACTTTTACAATGGTCTTTATGACAATATTAAGATCAACTTGGATTCGGTTTCAGGTGGAGGCTTCTTGAGGCTTGACACGACTAGGGGAAGGGACAAGCTGGATCAATGCGCAAGGGAGTATCATTGGCTGCCCATCTCAACCAGCCGCTGGGCGACCACCAAGCAGCAGGTTCATGCCCTCTCAACCAAGGACGAGAGGATCGCAGAGCTCGAGGCCGAGCTAGCTGCTTACCAATCCGCTCAAGGCACCCACCTCAACCGCACAACTTGTGAGAGTTGCGGAGAAGAAGGGCACACGTCCGTCGATTGCCCGCTGGCCCAGCCGGAAGCTAATAAAGAGCACGTCAATGCCATCAATGGGGGGAATTATGGTCAAAAATACCAATATACCGGCCCCAACCCATCAAACTCGTATAGGAATAACCAATTTAACAATAACAATAGGGACCAACCTTTCCAAAAGAGGGTTCCTTTCAATAGGGATGAGATCTCTCCGGTAATTCAGGACTTTATGGACAAACAAATTAGATTTAACAAGGACATAAAGGCGAGTGTTGATGAATTACAATCTAATGCAGGTGCATTGACTAGGATTGAGCGCATGATGGAGTTGCACTTCGGAAAAGGAGAAAGGAAAGCTCCCTAGCCAACCTCAGGTCAATCCGAATGCTGAGTGCAAGGCTCTCCACGCCTTGAGAAGCGGGAGGCAGTACGAGGACCCACCGATGCCCGCTACATCGACTCAACAACCCTCTGTCCAACCTGGACATCCGGCTGTCCAACACGAACTGGGGGCAGAGGAGCCAATTTTACAGCAAGTTGCCCCATTCCCGCCTCTCTAAGAGCCAGTTCGACCCGGACAACTTCATGTCCAACCCGAACAGAAGGTTGACACATCTCCAAGTGAGGAAATTCGACCCGGACAGCCGCCAGTCCAACCTGGACAGGCCGCAGAAGCTGGCCGAGGCAAGGACAAAGCGGCCCCGACCAAGTCCAGTTACCAGCCCCGCGTCCCATTTCCCCAAAGGCTGGTGAAAAGCAAGGAGGATGCCCGATTCAGGACTTTCTGGGAGATCCTGAAACAAATGAAGATTACAATTCCTTTCACCGATGTAGTTTCACAAGTGCCCATCTACGCAAAATTTTTGAAGGAATTGTGCACGGGTAAGCGATCTATGGAAGAGCTCAAGTCTGTGGCGCTCACAAGTGCGAGCAGCAATGCCCTGGTGAGAAAAATGCCACCCAAAAGAGAGGATCCGGGTAGGTTTGTTCTCCCTTGCATAATCGGGAGTGCTATCATCAAGCAGGCACTTTATGACATGGGGGCTAGTGTTAGTGTCATGCCCCGCACTGTTTACCAAAGGATCGGGTTTGGTGAGTTGCTGCCTACGCCCATGACGGTAAAGCTCGCAGACTCCACCGAGCGGCTACCAATGGGCGTCCTCATGGATGTCCCTGTGCAAGTTGGCAAATTTCTGGTTCCGGGAGACTTTGTTGTGATGAACATGGAAGAAGACGAGGAGGTGCCAATCATCCTTGGGCGCCCCTTCCTCTGCACAGCCGGAGTATTGATGGATGCCAGGGACGGCACGATCCTGGTCAGAGTTGGGAGGGAGGAACTTCATTTTTCAATTTCTCATGCCATGAGATGTCCAAGCCCCACCAACTCTTGCTACCTGGTCGAAGTTATCGACCCGACACCAGAAGAAATTCTCGAGGAGCAGTACCGGACTGCCATTTCTGACTACCAAGAATTTCTTTTTAATGTGCAGGAAGCAGTTGGAGTACAGGAATCGCTGGAAGACCTGGATCCGGCACTTGACGACAACCCGACCCTTCTGTCCGGGTTGGACACAATCTGTCCGGGTTGGACAGAAAACCAGGCAGACCAAATTGAGGAGTTCCTGCCTCTATTCGACCCAGAGCCATCCTGTCCAGGTCGAACAGAAGGGCCGTCAGAGGAGATTGAGGAAGTTCTGGCTCTCTCCAGCCCGAACGAAGTTTGTCCAGGGCGGACAGAACCGCCGACAGTCGAGCTCAAGCCACTTCCTCCCTCTCTTAAATATGAATTTCTTGGTCCAAATGAAACTTACCCTGTAATTGTAAATTCTGAGTCAAATGCAGGGCAAACAGAGAAGCTTTTGGCCGTCCTGAGGGAGCACCAAGAAGCTATTGGGTACTCTATCGACGATTTGAAGGGCATAGACCCCGCAATTTGCACCCACAGGATTCTGCTTGAGGACGATCACAAGCCGTCTAGGGAGGGGCAGCGCCGACTCAACCCCAACCTCGCTGAGGTGGTCCGCAAGGAGGTGCAAAAGCTTCATGACGCGAAAATCGTCTATGCCATCTCGGACAGCAAATGGGTGAGCCCCGTGCATGTGGTGCCGAAGAAAGGGGGTACCACGGTGGTCAAGAACGACAAAGATGAGCTGATTCAGACGCGAGTCGTGACCGGGTGGAGAATGTGTATTGATTACCGCAAGCTCAATGCGGCAACGAGAAAGGACCATTTTCCTCTCCCTTTTGTTGATCAAGTGTTGGAAAGACTTGCAAATCACTCATATTATTGTTACTTAGATGGTTATTCCGGTTTCTTTCAAATACCAATCCATCTCAGTGACCAAGATAAGACCACCTTTACCTGCCCTTATGGTACTTTTGCCTATAGACGCATGCCTTTTGGTCTTTGTAATGCAACGGCCACTTTCCAGTGTGCCATGATGGTCATTTTTTCTGATTTTATTGAGAAGGAAATGGAGGTGTTTATCGATGACTTTTCTGTTCATGGTGCTTGTTTTGATTCATGTGTAGCTAACCTCTCAAAAATATTGCAGCGATGCAAAGAGGTGAATCTGGTGCTGAATTGGGAGAAGTGCCATTTCATGGTGCAAAAAGGCGTTGTGTTGGGCCACGTGGTGACATCTCAAGGGATTGAAGTCAATCTGGCTAAGATTGAGGTTATTGAGAAGCTCGAGATCCCGAAGAATGTCAAGGATGTCCGAAGTTCCCTGGGACACGCCGGGTTTTACCGCCGCTTTATCAAGGATTTTTCAAAAATTACAAAGCCATTAAGCAATCTCTTGATTAAGGATTGTGAATTTGTTATTAATGATGATTGCATTAATGCCTTTAACAGGTTGAAAGCGGCTCTCGTTTCGGCATCGATTTTGCAATCGCCGGATTGGTCGCTACCATTCGAGCTCATGTGCGACGCTAGTGACTACGCGGTTGGAGCTGTACTTGGCCAGAGAAAAGACAGGAAGCCGGTGGCCATTTACTACGCGAGCAAGGTGCTTGATCCGGCTCAAGCCAACTACACGACCACCGAGAAGGAACTTCTCGCCATTATGTTTGCCTTGGACAAGTTCAGGTCCTACCTAGTGGGATCCAAGGTGATCGTGTACACAGACCATGCTGCATTGAGATATCTCTTAAGCAAAAAGGATGCCAAGCCAAGGCTCATAAGATGGGTCCTCTTGCTTCAGGAGTTCGACCTTGAGATCCGAGACAGAAAGGGCACAGAAAACTCAGTTGTAGACCATTTGTCTCGGTTGCAATGGGAAGAAGCAGATGGCACCGACCTCCCCATCAACGACACCTTTCCGCACGAGAAGCTGATGATGATTGAAGGGATTTCGGGGCCATCCAGCCCCAGTTCGACCCCAACAGCCCCCATTTCGGGGCCTATAAAGCTGAATTTGGACCAGTTGGCCCTCATTTCGGGTCGAACAGAAGACTGTCCAGGTCGAACAGAACTCACGGATGACGACTGGACTGCTCTGGCCATGGAAATCCTTGCCATTGAGCACTGTCCAGGTCGAACTGCCAGCCCTCCAGGTCGAACAGAAGCCGTGCACCGCCAGTTCAAGCAGTCGTGGTACGCCGACTTAGCCAACTACTTGGCCAGCGGGGTTCTCCCTCCGGAAATGACCTGGCAGGAGAAGAAAAAGCTGAAATCTGATGCCAAGTTATATTTCTGGGAAGAGCCCTATCTTTTCAAGATTGGTGTTGATGACATGTATAGAAGGTGCGTGCCTTATGAAGAGGTACGCTCGATCCTTGCCGGCTGCCACTCATCGGCTTACGGGGGACATGCCTCATTCTCAAAAACAGCAGCTAAGGTGCTGCAATGTGGTCTGTTTTGGCCCTCCATCTTCAAAGATGCACGTTCTTTTGTGCTTTCCTGCGACCTATGCCAAAGAACGGGCAATATCTCCAAGAGAAATGAAATGCCACAAAGCCCCATCGTTGAGGTCGAGATTTTTGATGTTTGGGGAGTGGATTTCATGGGCCCATTCCCAAGCTCTCAAGGGAATGAATACATCCTGGTAACGGTTGACTATGTCTCGAAATGGGTCGAGGTAATTCCATGCAAGGCGGCAGATTCAAATGCGGTTATCAAGCTCTTCTCTAAGATAATTTTTCCCCGCTTTGGTTTCCCTAGAGCAGTGATAAGTGACGGGGGAAAGCACTTTATCAACCGCTCATTTGACAACCTCTTAAGGAAGCATGGGGTCACGCACAAGGTGGCCACCGCCTACCACCCGCAGACCAGCGGGCAAGTTGAGGTCTCCAACAGGGAGATTAAGAGCATATTGGAGAAGACGGTGGCCCGGTCCCGCAAGGATTGGGCAGCAAAGCTTGATGATGCTCTTTGGGCCTACCGCACCGCATTCAAGACACCCATAGGCATGAGCCCATTCAAGCTTGTCTATGGAAAGCCGTGCCACTTGCCGGTTGAGATCGAGCACAAGGCATATTGGGCTACGCGCACCATCAACATGGACATGCTCAAGGCCGGTGAAAAACGAATTCTCGACCTACATGAGTTGGATGAGGTACGCCTTAACTCCTATGAAAATGCTAAACTTTATAAAGAAAAGACCAAGCTTTTGCATGATAGGCGCATTTCAAGGAGGGAATTCAAGGAAGGCGATCTTGTGCTCTTGTTTAACTCCCGCCTCAAACTCTTTCCGGGCAAGTTGCGTTCTAGGTGGTCCGGTCCATTCCGTGTGGTCAAGGTCTATCCTTTCGGCGCTGTTGACATCTGTGACAAGGATTTGGAGCCTTTCAAGGTCAACGGCCAGCGGCTAAAGCACTACCTCGCCGAAGAAAAGATTGAGGATGTCTTCGTCCTTTCTCTCTCCGAGCCCAACATAGAGTAATCTCGAACAGGACGTCAAGCTAAGGGACGTTAAACAAAGCGCTGCTTGGGAGGCAACCCAAGGGTTCTATTTTTCGATTTTTATTTTTCTCTAAAAAAAAAAAAAAAAAAAAACAAAAAACTGATGACATCTATTGACTATTAACTATTGGAAATGCATGATTTTAGGGAATGAAGGATTCGCCAAGATCATCGAATAGCTTGTGCTAGAGCACCAAGGGTCCCGGCATCGATCGGACCCCCGCACGATCTCATACAAGCTATACAACCGACCTTGATCCTTGGCAAGCCCGAATTCTGGCCCCTGTTCGACCTGGACTGATCAATTCGACCACTATTTCGACCCATAATCCGTCTGTTCGACCCGATTGGACTGCGGAGGAAAATAATGGGGCAAGCCACAATTCGACCCGGACAAAGAGGCTTCGACCCGGAGGGATTGTTGAATCATTTCGATCCATCTCCATGCCCCATTCCGACCCGAACAGGATCTGTTCGACCCGGACAGAAACATTTTGGGCTGAATTTAAAGGGACAAAGGCCCATTTCAGTTTTTATTTTCATTTGTTTAATGATTGGGCTTTATTTTTAAACTGTTGGGTCCCATTTATCTGCCTAACCCGACCCACTAAGGTCTTACCCGAACCAGACAGTTTGTCTCCCCCAACAGGCGCTCACTCTCTCCCCACTCGCACCCTTTCACCATCCAGCGCCTTTCTCTCTTCCAACCCGAAGCCACACCGTAAAAACTGCCACCCGTTCATTTTCCCACAATTTTTCAGATCTGAAGTGCTATAAACTCGTCTCTTCACCCTCTTTCATTCTCTCTTTTCAGAACTTCGAGTAGGGCTCTCAATTGGAAGGAAAATTCAAGGCACGCTTTTCGGAAAATCGGCCAAACTCGACGGTTTTCGACTTTCATCGACTCCAGGCGCTCTCGGGGGCTTCTACTCGACTTTTCTAGGGTTCATCGACAACCCTAGAGCCTCCCCGCACCCCGGGATCGACTCACCGCGAGTTCACTGTCGGGTAGCCTCAACAAGGGTCTCTTCGGCTTTCTCTCTCTCTCTATTGCTCCACTGTAGCCTCTCCTTGGTTGCTGCAGCGGCTATCAACCTCGATTCTTTTAATTTGCCGCTGTCCCGTCCCAATCCGAGCACCTTCAAGCCGAACCGAGAGTTCTATAAGGTCAATTCACTCACTAACTCTTTCAATTGCTCTCTTGTCGTTCTAATTGTGTTTGTGAGTGTTTTTGAGGACTCGTACCAGCGATTTTGAGTTTGTACCAGTCAAATACCAGCATTCGGGTCGAATCAGTGCAGAAAAACCAGAATACCAGGTTCTGTTCGACCTGGACTGAAGGATTTCGACCCGGACAAAAGACCCACACTTGGCGTCATCCTTCCGTTCGACCCGTACAGCCTCTGTTCGACCCGCACAGAGGCCATCGACTTGGCACGACTTCCCCTGACCTTCCTGTTCGACCCGAACCACTGGACTTCGACCCGAACAGAAGCAATCATCGTGGCACCATCCACTTTCGACTCTAATTTCGACCCAGACTCACCAAGTCCAGGTCGAACTGAAGCTCTGCCTTAGCTCATTTCATTGTGCCGCGACCCGATTTCTTCTACAATGGTGAGGCCGAACACACGCTCTCGTGCCGGATCCTCGCGGGCAGCAGCTCCTCCTTCCCCACCACCGGATTCTGATGATCTGCAACACCCAATGTCTAATCATCCTGACTTCCGAAGGCACCCCGAGGCCGCACAATTCGAGCAAGCTCTCGGTTTCCAAGTGCCATGGACTTTTCAGCACCTGAACATTATCAAGTTGCATGAAAGGAAGTTCGAGCACACTCTCTGGATAGACCTGGAAACTTTACACAAGTTTGGTGTTAGGGATGAATTTCTGGAGCTCACGAGCAAGATAGGTATCACTCCAAGATTCTGGACTCATAGAGAGAAAGCATTCGAGAGGTACACTTGTGAATTTTTAAGCTCTTTGAAAATGATGGTTGAGAATGAGGAGGAAATAATAGTCTTTAGGTTGGGGAATGCAAGTCACTAGATGACTTTGAATGATTTGGCACACATTTTTGGCCTAGATGTTGGCTGCCCGGATTGGGCCAACCCCTTCAACTCCTCTTTTACAAGCGAGATGGTTTGGCAATACCTCTCAGGCAATGGTAATGGCAAAAAGTCCAGGCTAGTGCAGCACCCCACGCTCCGCATACTTATGCGGGCTTATGCATCACAGATTTTCACAAGGGGTGAGACAGCAAATGTGACTAATGGCAAGGAGCTAGCATTGATGTGGCTGACTCTACAGCGGGAGCCGGTCAAGATAAATATTGCAAAAATCATGGTTGAGTATTGGATCTATCAAAGAGACAATGTTTCAAAAGGGGCCTTCACCATGGGAGGATACGTCACCTTACTTGCCCTGCACATGAATCTTCCACGATTGAAAGGAGGCAAGTGTGGTGGATTTGAGCTGTATGATGATTATGCTTTCAAACATGCCCAGTTTATCCAAATGAATAGAGATGGCACCTACACATGGCTCCGCAAAGAAGGGACAAATTTTCTCCTCCCGTACCCGTATAGAGTGAATGTGGGTCGCCCAGACTTATGGAAGATTTCCAAGGACTATGCGCACCCATCTGCTGGGGGTGCAAGCTCAAGCCGGGCCCCTCCCATTGGACCCGCTGCAGCCGCTGCCCCAAATCCGGGGGAAGAGTTTGATTTCTCAGAAGCCCCGTCATGGGCCCTTGGATTGAGAGATATGGTGGGTAGTCTTACAAGGCTCACCATGGACAACAATGCTCAGCTCAACCGCCGCCTTGGCCGTGTCGAGAGATTTATTGATGACTATGAGCTTGCCGAGCAGCTTGGGTATTGGCCCGACGGGGTGAACGATCCCAATCTCTACTCGAACGCTGGATCTTCCCACAGCGAGGTCGCACCGTCACACTCTTACCAGGGCTCGCCAATGCACGCCTCTCATCACAGCCACCTCCCTCCGGTCCAGCCTCTTCGCAGCCATCATTCCATGGAGGATGTCGACCATCATGTGCCGCAGGAGCAGCAAGGCCCACCTCTCAGCCCCCACTTGCAGTCCCCTGTGAATTTCCCATATGTGCCACAATACCAGGAGGAGCCACTCGATGCACAACCGCCTTACATGCCTTTCCAGCAGCCACCACCAATGGGCAGCCCATATCAAGTGCCATCCGGACCGGCCGACAATGTGCACGCCCGCCAATACCAACACCCCGATGATTGGCACTCGGAGGATTCCTACGGAATCTTCCCACCTCACTCCTTCTAGTTAGGTAAGTAATAGATTGCTTTGAATTGTTTGGGGGGGGGGGGCGCAATAGATTGCTTAGTTTTCAGACTTGTTGATTTTCTAGAAAATTTTTGGTTAACTAAGCATTAAGGGGCGAATTTTTTCAAAATTTTCGATTTTTTGACTTTCTGTTCGACCCGAACAGACGAGTGTTCGGCCCGAACTGGAGACTTGGCAGTTTCATTGCAACCTTGCCTTCTGTCCAGGTCGAACAGAAGCTGGGTTTTTGAGCTGAAACGTCGGGTTTTGTTGAATTTGAGTGCTTTTGTGTACTGTTTCTTTTCTGGACTTTAATTGTTGATATTCACACTGTCTCGACCCTCTAAGAGTTGTCTAATTGTTTTTCATCAAGTGTTCTCGCTGTTTAGACATCCTAGTTTGAGTTGTGCACCAATGGACCAAATTGTTTGCTCTAAGTCATGATAGGACCCGAATTTGGTTGCTCAATGATTTGTCAATTCAATCTCAGTCAATTCTCACGACGTCTCACCGAGTGAACGGATTTGTGTCTTACAAAACTTTGTTTAGAGAAATTTTACCAATTTTGAAAATTATAAGATGAGGTTAGATGGTTTTTAATGCTTGAATCACCAACGAGCGATCAAATTGACTAAAATCTAAATAGTTGCGAAAATGAGGGTGCGAAGGGACTTGAAATCCAATTGAAAAATCCACAAATATTGGAGGCGTGGTCGCGGTAAGACGTAATTGATCCACAGGTGGACCGTTGCGGTAAGGCATAAAAACCGGTCCGACCTCTCCGGTGCGTCATGTGCCGGTAGCTCAATCCAAGTCCCAATAGCGTAAAACCCTAAGTGATGTAAATCACCGCGACTCGACTTGCACGAATAAATTTAATTGGTGAAACTTTTGTTTATCTTTCTCATTATAAAATTTTTGACCTTGTTAAAATTTCTTTACAAATTTTTGTGAGACATGGAAAAGAACGGGTGAATAACTTTGAGTTTGCATTTGTTTGATGAAATAGGAGCTAGGGACTTTGATTGATTTAGCTCTCATTAGGACCAAGTGTCGCATGGTTAGAATTGAGGAATACTAAACCCTTGTACTTGATGATTTCAATTCAATTGGCTCATTCGTTTCTGTGTGATTGGTTTGTTAGGCACAAGTGATTAAATTCAAGAATTATCCTGTTTTGGGCAATTTTCTCTTTAAGTCTAAGTATGGTCAAATTCCAAGTTTAGGCTCTTGCTTGAGGACAAGCAAAATTCAAGTTTGGGGGGATTTGATATCTCTTTTATTTGCTGCTGTTTTGACCGTACTTGGCACCCAATTATAACCCAAAACATATTATTACTTGACATTTTGCTATGTTTTTCCAGGATTTGGCTTTGCCGCCGCTTCTAATTGTTTCACACAGGTTTTGATGAAGATTCAAGGAAAAATGGGCTCAAGGAAGCTTCTCCACACTTATTTGTGCGCCGGACGACTCATCCCTGGCACTCGGGACACATCCCAGACCGACATGCGGGCCACATGAAGCGATCTACTCAGTTCAGACCTTGATTTCGGACTTTCCACGCTCTGTTCGACCTGGACAAACTCCAGTTCGGGTCGAAATCCGAGCCGTTGCTCCCATTCCACTCCAAGTCCGAGTCATCAATCTGTCCAAGTTGGACAGATTTTGTCCAGGTCCAAATGCTCGATAAGGAAGGCAGATTTGCATTGAAGGCTGGCAGCTGGCCCCCTGATTTCGGCCCTGGACGCCTCTGGCTTGTTCCCCAAGTTGGAGAACTTCTACAAAAGCTCTCTCTCTGCCTAGCAGAGAGCTTCTTCTTCCTTCCACGTTCTACTTTGAGTTAGCCCCATTTTCCACCATTTCCCACTTGAATCCTTCATCTAAAGCTGAGATTTCTCTACTGCCTTGAAGCGACGGCGGCAAGCGGCACTGACTTTCCACGTTTCTACCTTTCCACTGCCATCGAAGAGACAGATCTGAGCGTTTGAGGAGTATTTCGGTTTATTCTTCTTATGCACTTTTCTCTATTTTCTATGGCTTGTATCTTTACTAGTATTTCTATATTTTCAGCCACTGTTTGTTTAGAGAACATGTGTGAGTAGTTTACTTATGTCTTAGGGTAGGATTTGATGTAAGTTTAGTATGATGTTGTGTTGAATGATTGGCTTGATATTTGACTATGTTATTTGTTTGCTTAGTATTATTTATGTGCTTGTTAAACTCTGCTGTTTGATCTGTATTGCTTCTGAATCTTAGGCCTGGTTTGGTTAAGCTATAAATTTGGATCGTACAACCAGAATTGAACAAAGTACCTGGGGTAAATCTGTGACTTGAAAGAGTTGATTAATTGAACTGAAAGGTTAATTTCTAAATAGTTTGAAAGAGCATTTAGATACCCTTAGAGCACAAGTAAATCAGACTTAAGAACACTAATTCCCGACACGAAGTTAGGTTCGTGAACTTAGGAGGGCTAGGTAGAGTCCTGTGTTGGGTTTTAATCTAAGAGGCGAAAGTTGAGGGTTATAACTCGTGTTACAGCCGGTCCGGACCCTGAACGTAGTCCAATTCAAGCCTTGAACTCGTCTCTAGACCCTCTGTTCGACCCGAACAGGTCTTGTCCAAGTTGGACAGAAGTCTGAAGGCACAACCTACTTCCAAACCTTCTGTCCAGGTCGAACTGCCGTCAGTTCGGGTTGGACAGAGCCTTGGAAGCGGGTGTTTCGGGGTTTGTTGCGAAAGCGATCGACTCTCGAGCCTCCGGTGCTAAACCTAGGTCATTTCCGATCCCTAGGACGCTTTTGTTTATCAGAAAAACCTCTAAAAACCTTTGTTGTTTGCTTTATTATTCTTGCCTTGCTTAGATTTGCTTTTAAGAGTTATTTTAGAGTCCAAAAACACCCAAAAATATCTATTTATTGCATGGTTACTTTTGAATTGTTTGAACAAACCTGTTTTTACCCGTCTAGTTTTTGAAAACCAGCGAGTCCAGTATTCATTAATCCGTGGGGGCGCAATAGATTGCTTAGTTTTCAGACTTGTTGATTTTCTAGAAAAATTTTGGTTAACTAAGCATTAAGGGGTGAATTTTTTCAAAATTTTTGATTTTCTGACTTTCTGTTCGACCCGAACAGACGAGTGTTCGGCCCGAACTGGAGACTTGGCAGTTTCATTGCAACCTTGCCTTCTGTCCAGGTCGAACAGAAGCTGGGTTTTTGAGCTGAAACGTCGGGTTTTGTTGAATTTGAGTGCTTTTGCCTACTGTTTCTTTTCTGGACTTTAATTGTTGATATTCACACTGTCTCGACCCTCTAAGAGTTGTCTAATTGTTTTTCATCAAGTGTTCTCGCTGTTTAGACATCCTGGTTTGAGTTGTGCACCAATGGACCAAATTGTTTGCTCCAAGTCATGATAGGACCCGAATTTGGTTGCTCAATGATTTGTCAATTCAATCTCAGTGAATTCTCACGACTTCTCACCGAGTGAACGGATTTGTGTCTTACAAAACTTTGTTTAGAGAAATTTTACCAATTTTGAAAATTATAAGATGAGGTTAGATGGTTTTTAATGCTTGAATCACCAACGAGCGATCAAATTGACTAAAATCTAAATAGTTGCGAAAATGAGGGTGCGAAGGAACTTGAAATCCAATTGAAAAATCCACAAATTCGGACGAACCATAATCAGGATCCCCGATCCTATCATCTTGGCGATAAGGGAAGCGGAGGCGCTGGTGCACCGGAAATTTGAGCCTGTCCTTGATGGAAGGCTTGCTTGGGTCATTGAGGACCTTCATGTGGGCTTTACGGGCCCCACGGATCTTCTTTACAACCCGGTAGGTGGCGTGAATAGCCTTCACCGAATGATGTTTCTTAGGCGGGGCTATTTCAGCCGTCTTGAGAGGAGCATACTGAGGCAACTCCCAATCTTCACGGAAGCGCAGACCGTCAGCACCTTTCTTGAGCACTCGCAAGGGTGCGAAAGTGTTGCTCAAGGGTAGGTCAGTGTTTATGTCTTCCTTTTGGACTAGGCGGAGGGCTTGAGACCTCGAGAGCCTAACCATTTTCTCCTTGGCTTTGAGCTTCGGAGCGAGAATTGTCTTCAGACGCTGGGCATTAACCTCAGTCTTCCTGTTGACGGTTGTAGTGGCAATGGCCGTATTGGCAGCAAGCATGGCCACAGGAATCTGTACGGGCACGGAGAGGGTCCCGGTCACAGAGTTGGTGCTCTTCTTCTTCAGGTGTTCACCGCTGATAATTTGGCTCTATGTCACCATCTTGTCTTAACCTGCGAAAGGAAAGCACTCCAAATTTACTGTCAGTGTTACATGTAATTTCTACAAACTTGCAACACACTTTGATATGCCAAGTCTCTTAATCATCCCCTGATGAGAGGAGAAGAAGGTCCCACCGGGCGTGCCAGAATCTGTCTCGCACTTTTTCGGGTCCGCACCTCGGTTAGGATTTATGGATACCTCTGTGGGGGTGAAAAAATACGGATCAGATACGCCTCGAACTCCTTGGGACGCGACTACCAATACCCGCCTGACAAAGGATGAGGATACCGTAGTGATCTCAGGGATTTCGAGAGTTTGATTGTTTGTTGCAGGTCCTTTCCTTCCAGTAGGCGCAAGCCCCTACTGTTAATTACCTCTGAACCGAGTCGAGAGAACCTCTAGATCGGAGATGTTAATAGATTGGGCATATCAAGTGTGTCTAAGTTTGTTAAATGATCGTTTGAAACGACCAAGTTGATGAGTAAAGTAAACTGACAGTGAATGCAAATGCAGGCTGAACATCTTATGATGACATGGATGCATGTGATGTGCTATTTCAAAAGTGCCGCACAGGCAGTCTTTTCTGTATTTAATGTGGTCTGGTAGATCTTTGACCGAATAGGTATTAGATCATTTTAAGACTTGCTATTCCCATATCCGAGACGCATCGCGTGCATGGAAAGACAAGTGTAAACGTGTAAAGCCTTGGTCTTGTGACGTTTTGAAGAGCCGGTATTCTGAACGTGCTGGATCTTCAGTATTAAGACGTATCTAAGGCTTAGGTTTGTTGTCGACGTGTTGAGGCTAAGGTTATCGAACGTGTTGAGAGCTTCAGGCATTCTAGCGTGTAGAAACTTCGGTTCTTGAACGTGTTATAGCCTCAGCTGTTTGCGGACGTGTTTGAACTTTTAATCTTTTAGCGTTTTAAGGTCTGGTTTAAGCGTTTTAGACCCTGGCGTCAAGATGTGTTATAAAGTTCAGGTCACTTGAGTCTTGTTTGCGTTTCTAAGACTTTAAACACTTTTGGTTTAATGGCCCTGGCTTTCAGACATTTTGGATACTTGGTTTTCTGGAGGGTGTGCGTTCCCTGGGATTTAATTTCTGGACTTGACTTTGGGTCTAAGTATTTCTGGACTTGACTTTTGGGTTTAAGTATCTCTGGACTTGACTTTCGGGTCGAAGTATCTTTGGACTCGGCTTTTGGGCCTAAGTAGAAGGTTTAATGTTGTTTTGGCGGATCTTCAGGCTCCTTGAATTTGCTGCCTTAGGATCCGGGGTTGGTTTTGGGGATCTCTGAGCGTGGAAGCTGTGTAGAGTTCATTTGGGTTTTAGATGTTTTTGGACTGTTTTCGAGTTGGGTCTTGGTTTTGGTTTGTCTGGCCAGGGCCTCTTATTTCAGTCTTGAATATCGGGAATGTCAGTCCCTGATAATTCAAAGTACCTACTGTCCAAGTGTACCTGTCGTCCAAGTGTACCTGTTGTCCAAGTGGTTGAAACACTTAAACTTTTAAATTTATCATGTCTTTAATGTTAATTTGGTCTTTAAGACATTTTTAAGGGAAATTAATTGTGTTGAACTAAACTCCCTTTTTTCTTTTGGAATTTGGTGTTGAAGCCTCATACAAAAATGTTCCTTGTAATTTTCTGAACATTTTGGTATTTTTTGGTAATTTTTCGACCCTTCTAGCTATTTTTAAAGCATTTTTGAAGTCTCAGCAATTTTAGAAAATTCTGATTGGTCAGGGGATTCGCTGTTTCGTGTTCTGGGTGTCAGGGACTTGCTACACGCAAGGCGCCACAGAGGATCACACGAAGTCGCTGAGATGAACTGACTGAGTCGCTTGGTTCACGCGTGTGTCCGTGCGCCGACGGATCTGGATCCTGACATCGTGGGTCCTGCTGTCAGCGACTAGGCGTACTATGCACCGTGTTCATCCATCATCTTTTTCTGATCTGTCGGAGACGAATGAGAGGCGTTGATCTGCGCCAAGATTCGTGCTAGTCAAATTTTCAACGCAACACTTTTCTTTTCTTTCTCTCTTTCTTTCTTTCTTCTTCGTCTCTCTCGACGAGAGGTTGACTCGAGTCAAACCTTCGTGGTCGACTCGATCTCCGCGATGTGAGAGCCGTTTGGCCGGCGAGAAGTACCGTTGAGGTCGCCGTGTCTTCCTCTTTCCTTCTCAGCTGGTCGATTTGATCGCTTCCCACTAAATAAGGTTGGAGGGGGAGTCACTGTGTTCGATTTGGGATTTTCCGATAGTGCTTTTGCAACCAAAATTGGGCTTTGTGGGGCCAATCGGCGGCATGATTGAGCAACCAGAGAAGTACCTCGGGTCGATTTGAACATCAATTTGAGGTAAAGTCCTAAAACTTGTTGTATACATTTTGAGCCATGATTCACTTGATTCCCTGTGATAATTAGGTCTAGATCGGCCATATAGAGGGTAATTAGTGATAAGACTTTGTAGTGGGAGACCTTACACTGTCTATTGAGATCAGATAGGCTTCAGTTTGGTCATTTGGAATGATTAATTGACTGGGCTGGGTATTTGGTATTTGCCTTCTGTTACTTGATTACTTGGTGATTTCTAATAGGATTTTTGGCATTATGACTGGCAGTATATGGTGTAGGAAGAGGTGTGTTGGTGGCCTCATAGTCTCAATTTGGCTCTGGAGGGGATATTGAACTGTGTTTGGGATTTTATATTCTTGTTTGTGACTTTGTTTGGTTTTCTAGTTATTTCTGGCGAAATTTTGGCATTATAACTAGGTAATTAAGGTTTTGGCAAAAGTTTGACTACACTAGTGTGGTATAATGGCCTCATGTGGTACCAGTGTTGGATCAGGAGGGATTATTTCACTGGAGTTGGCTCTTATTTGTGGGATTTGAGTAATATACTGACTGTGGAACTGGTTATCACAGGGATTCATGTAATTCACTAAACTTTGGAACATAGACCAGCCCCTAAGTGGCTGCTCAGAGGCAAACACACCTATTAGGACTAATCTATGCTCCAATGAGAGCTCAAAATCATGGTTCAGAGAGAGAGCAAAGGTGACTGCTCAAAGACTAGCACACCTGTTGGTTTGACCCCTCTCATCCCCTTATACATCAAGCTTTAGGGGCTTGTACCCTTCTTCTCTTCAAACTTCATCTTTAGTTGCTCTATCCTTGCCACCTGGTTGCTGCACAAAGAAGAAGAAAGGGATTTTTGCAGGTATATATTTTGTACTTTTATGTTTTTATTACTTGATTACACTTTTATTTGATTAACAGGGAAGTACTTAATGTATTTTTGTGTTTTTCATGTAGGTAATGCTAACATGCTATTGGTAGAACTATGTAAACATTTTTAATGTATATGAACATGCAACTGTTTAGATGATTTTTCTATTTCTATTACTTTTTGTTATCTATCATGCATAAACAGAAGGCAAATAGAGATGAAATAAGATAAGTATATACATAGAAAAAAGCTTTATTTCAATTGACAAGCTACATTTTATCAATTACCTTGAATAAAACTAAACTGTTTCTTTTGTTTTTACAGAAAATAAGCTAAGTTGAAAATTAGGCAGAGTTTCAATATAGCACTTTACCTCCCCTTCTTCAGTCGATGGAGAGCTTCTTTTATAGCTGTTGATGTCTTCTAGGGTTTAGTTTGGGGCTGCCATGTGGCAATTCCTGGAAATTTGGGTTGTTGATGAAGGGCTGTGATGCATTCTTCTCCTTGCCGCCTCAAATTGTAAGTCTTCATGCACTTGAGCTTGTTCACTGTCTTGTACATCCTCCAATAGTCACTTGACATCTGGATTTAGTGTATGGCAGTGGGCATTTGGCATAGTTTACTTCAGTTTACTTGTGATTTGGTGTTTTCATGACAGGTGGGCCATGGGGCCACTTGTCATGTTGATTTGGGAGCATTTGTGTCCTTCTCCTTCTGGCTTGGGAGAGGGGTTGTGTTTGGCGCCAAAACTGGCTTGGACAGGTGGCATCAATCCATGATTCATAGGGTTCCAATGGTCTGGATACCCTTGTGAGGGCATCTCCATCAGCTGGTATAGCTGTGGAGGCTATTTCCTAGGCTGGACAGTGCATCAGAGGGTGTATGAACCTCTCCAGTGGTGCCTTGGCCTTGGATTGGCTATAGTTTGCATCTGGTGGCTTGTTGGTGTGCATTTCTGTGAAGTGAAGCTGCCTGTGGGACCCACTGGGTCAGCATGGTGGCTTTACTGTATCCAATTGAGGCATGAAGAGTGGCAGGTTTGATTTCTATACCTATCCCTTCTCCAGTATCTATTAAGTGTATTTATTTAATTTAATTTCCTCTCCTTGGCTTGATCCAGGTGGCATGAGTTAACTGGTGCCATTGGATGTTGGGTGTTTGGCATAGGCGCCTGAACATGCATTGTATGTTGCATGTATTGGGTACATTCTCTCTGGAGAGGAATTGATGAGGTATGAAAGCTTTTGTGCTTTTCATAGATTTTCTGTGGCTAACTAGTCTTGCAGCTAATCATATTTGAGCTGTCATTGACATGTAATGTGTCACTTGGTACTCATGTGCATTGTTGTTGGTTAGTTTAGTTTCAATTGTTGATTTACTGTGGTGAACTGAGCCAATGATTTGGTATGAGGCTTAATTCAGTTTTTGTATGGAGCAGGTATTGCATTTCTGTGGGCAATTTTGTTGATTTACTTGCAATCAGGTGTTTGAGTTATCACTTGTCATTTTTTGACAAGTTGTGCTCACATTTTGATTTGCTAAGTATGGTAACTTGGTTGTATTTGGTTGTGGGCAGTCTCAATCTTGGTGCCACCCCCATATGGCCTGTGATGAGTCAAACTAGGCAATTGACTGCCTTGTTATTTAATCTGAGGCCTTGTATAGCTCCTTGACATGAAGGCACATGTATTTTGTGCATCTTCAATCTTTGGCAGGCATGTAGATTACTTGATTTTTAATTGCCAACTCCTTATACAATTTCTGTGTAACAAGTGGAGAAGGGCAGAGAGGGGCATTAGTTGTGCCATTTGTTGTAATCTGTGAGCCACATTCCTTTGTTTGTATGTGGAAATGCCTGATTTGCCCATGGGTCAGGGAGGACACGCATGAAGCCTTTTTCAGGTATAGTTTGATGCTTTTCTTTCTATGCTGGATCCTTTGTGTACACAGATGCATAGCTTTGCATAGCTTAGCTGGTATCTGGCCATTCATTGCATTTGATATGCCTATCAGTGGCTGGATGTTCTCCATGTTTGGAAAATGATGAAGGCATGATATCTTGTGGGATTGTAGCATGCTTTGTACCCTATTTGGCTCAGTATGTCATTTAATTGTTCATAGAGAGGGGAGGGACCATTGGCCTATCATTGGTTGGTGATTTCAGAGACACAGCGAGCTCTCCCTCTCTTAATTGCTTGGTACCAGCGATGGTACACTGTATTAGCAGGGCTATGACTTTCTTTTCAGTTTGTAGGCTGAATGAGAACTGTCTCCTCTCCAGTTAACTGTTTCATTCAACTTTCGTTCACTGGATGCCTCCAGTGCAGATGCCAATTATGTTTATAAGAACTTCTAAAGCTTTCTTTGCTTTCTTGCATGTGTGAACTAGCTCTCTGAATCGTCGCGAAGCCATTCCCACCCATAGTTCGAGCTGTAGCACTCTGCATTGTTCGTCATTTACACACTCGAGCTTCTCCGCCATGGCCATGGTTGCACAAGCTTGCTTCAAGGCTAATTGACCTCAAATTGTCCGTCGTGCACCTCGCCTGAGTTCTTGGAAGCCTCTTAGGTATGTGGTTTTACCAATTTTTCTTCAATTTCGAAGAATTTTGTTTTCATTTTCATCGGGTACTAACCCCTTCTCTACTGAAATTAGGTGATTTTCTGCACCATTCCCAGTCGAGCGTGGTGTCGTTGTACTCGTGAATCCATCGCCTATCCAGCGGTGCTATCAGTTTGAGCAACGCCCGAGTGTAGCGACGGAAGAGAACTGACCTTCGTCGGAGAAGGAGGTTTCTCCTTCTGTCTGTCCTTCTTTTCATTTTTATTTTTCCTTTAACAGAAAATTGAAAGGGGCCAATGGAGTTCTGCCACGTGTCCGTCTCATATTAGAAAATAATTAACGGCTCATGGGCCCACCTGTCAGGTTGTATTTGTGTTGAGTCGGAACTCAATTCCGTTGCGTTTAGGCGCTGTCGAGTTTGGATCCAGTCGGATCACTGTTGGATCCGAGTCGGAAAGGAATTTGATTGGGTCAAACCCATTAGTTGTTTGGGCCGAGATGTTCATGGGCTGTCTTGGGCTTCATCTATTTTGATGTATTTTGTTTGTATTTTAAAACTGGCCTGTATAAATTGATGTATTTGCTGATTTATGCATGATTTTATACACGTATTTCATACGTATTTGGCACGTATTTCACATGTATTTCACACATGTTTTGTATGGATTTGTATGATTTGTAGGCCCGACCAACTTGCTTGTATTGTAGCATCATTATATTAGGCCTTTTGTAATATTTGGTTAAGTCCGAAATTGCTTGAGATCGATTCAATTCAAACTTATCAAATAAATATCGCCAATTACATTCGGATAGCTCACATACGAGCGTTCTCTCATGTATCTTGACGCCCTCTATTGGCTTGTTTAAATTTGCCGAATTTTAGAGGCAAACACCATTACATCAAAGTTTCCACAAATAACTCACCAAAAAACCTGCCCTTATACACCACAACAGAATGGTTTAGCTGAACGCAAACATCGTCATATTGTTGAATTATCTCTAGCTGTTATGTCCAAAGCTGCTATTCCCTCTAATTACTGGGATGAAACTTTTTCCAGTGTTGTTTATTTAATAAACAGACTTCCCTCTTCTTCAACATCATTTGTGCCTTACACAATTTTATTTCACAAACAACCTGACTATTCTCTTCTTCACATCATTGGGTGTTTGTGTTTTCCACACACAAGACCATACAATTCTAATAAACTTGAGCTTAGATCAATGCCATGCGTTTTTCTTAGGTATGCTACTTCGCAGAAAGGGTATAGGTGCTTACACTTGCCCTCTGGAAAGATAATCATCTCCAGGAATGTTAGATTTGATGAGAATGTTTTTCCATTCAAAGAAAATTTGACAAAACAGGATTCTCCTTCATCATCAGACCTAACTGTCAACTCATCTCTGCCTCTGTTGCGCCAAACTGAGTCAGATCATTCAAATTCAAACATTTCTGCCCCATCGGCTAACGGCGCTGACCAGACTGCCCCGGTTTTAAATACACATCTGACCGCTCCCAACAATACTACTTCTCCCTCCGCTGCCCGACCCACTTCACCTGACCGAAATTTAAATTTTAATTCCCTTCTGCCCGATGCCTCCCCACTCCTTCACTCTCCAACCAATCATCACATCATCTCCTTTCCTCCACCAATTGAACAGATACCTGACACTTCCTCTCGCTCACATGCCATGACCACTCGAACAAAGGATAATACTCGTCGCAATCGACAGTTTCCTGATTATGTGGCTTTCACAACAATGGTCACATCGGAGCCAACATGTTTTACACAAGCCAATCCAATTAAAGAATGGAGAGAAGCCATGTCAGCTGAGATCAATGCTTTAGCCAAGAACAAAACCTGGATACTGGTTTCCCCACCAAAAAATCAAAAGATTATAGGTTGCAAATGGGTTTACAAAGTCAAGCAAAAACCAGATGGATCTATTGAAAGACATAAAGCCCGGCTAGTGGCTAAGGGATTCAAGCAGGAAGAAGGTGTCGATTTCTTGGAGACTTTCAGCCCAGTTGTTCGTCCAACAACAATTAGACTAGTGCTATCCTTGGCTGTCTCTTCTAAGTGGATAACCAGGCAACTTGATGTACACAACGCATTTCTTCATGGTGACTTGGAAGAACAAGTCTACATGGCACAACCACCGGGCTTTGTTGATCCTTCATTTCCTGAGCATGTATGTCTTCTCACTAAATCCCTGTATGGCCTCAAACAAGCTCCTCGTGCTTGGTTCCAAAAGCTTAGTTCAGCACTGATCTCGATTGGCTTTGTTGCATCTAATTATGACCCCTCACTTTTCATAGCCCGGCACAACAATCATACACTATTCATTCTAGTGTATGTAGATGACATACTAGTGACAGGAAGTGATCCACAAATGGTCATCACATGCATTGAACAATTGCAAAATCATTTTGCACTCAAAGACTTGGGTCAATTAAGTTTTTTCCTTGGTATAGAAGCTTCTCACAAACCTGATGGCATTCTACTCACTCAGTCTAAGTACATCAATGATCTTCTACTTAGAACAAAAATGCTTAATGCAAAGCCATGTACAACCCCTATTGCCACATTTATACAGGAGTGTTGTGGGTGCCTTGCAATATGCCACACTCACTCGCCCAGACATTGCTTATGCAGTTAACAAAGTATCCCAGTTCATGCACAATCCAACAGATACACAGTGGGTTGCAGTCAAAAGAATCCTAAGATACTTGCGTGGTACAATGCAGCATGGTCTGTTCATACATTCCAACTCAACAAATACACTACATGCCTATAGTGATGCAGATTGGGCAGGTTGCCCAGATGATAGACGATCAACCTCTGGCTTTTGCATCTATGTTGGCAGAAACTTAATTTCTTGGAGTGCAAAGAAACAGCCAACGGTTTCAAGGTCAAGTACAGAAGCTGAGTATAGAAGTCTTGCTGTTACATGCACAAAAATTCTCTGGTTACAATTTTTGCTTCAAGAATTGCATGAACAGTTAACTCATCCACCAGTCTTATGGTGTAACAATATTGGTGCCACCTTTCTAGCATCCAACCCCATGTTCCATGCTAGAACCAAACATGTGGAAATCGACTATCACTTTGTTAGAGAACGAGTGGTAGCAAAACAATTACATGTCAAATTTATTTGTTCCAGAGATCAACTTGCAAATGTGATGACTAAGCCTCTGAGTACTGCTAGATTCACCTTTTTGCGCACCAAACTCAATGTAATACGCCCTACATTGGTTTGTGGGGGGGGGGGAGGGGGGGTATTATGCAACATGCTACTGTCACAGAAGATCTCTAGTTAGTTATAAGCTCAGCAGTATTTAAGACGACTGTTATGTGTAATCATTAGCACTTAATACAGTTAGTTAGAGTTTGTTAATCATTAGATATTAATTGTCTTTCTGTTATTCTTGAGCTAGCGACCAGTACAGCTGGCATGAGCTGTCTGTTAGACAAAGCTTATATATACCGTAAAACACTGTACTGAGAACAGAATGAAATACAATACATTTTCAATTACATTTCCTACTTCATCTCTCTACTCTTGAGATTCTTTAGTATTAAGGGTTAATTTATGTTAAGTTTTCTTAATTTAGATGATGAGTTCAAGTACAGTGAGACAAGAAGCTTAGTATTGGTGAATTTAATTTGTACCAGAAACAAATCTTTTGGCATTAAGACAGTAAGGAAAGGGGTGTTTACAAGATCAATTTGCATTGTGTTTGTTTAATTTGATACAGTGAGGTCAACTAGGTACAGGAAAAGGATGGCGATATACTTAAGTTGCTTGATTGATATTTCTAAATAATTCCCAACTTACATGACTTCAACGATTTAATATATATTTTTATTTTATTGAACAATTTGCACCTAATACACGGTAATTGTGGGCTGTTTATGACTTACCAGGGTTTACCATTTGATATTATTCATAGTTCACGCATACTCTTCTTGTACAGATAACATTTACGCCTATATATATCCCTATTTGGTTGTTCATGACATCAACGTTGGTGGCACCAGAGACAACAAACAATAGTGCGAGCATACCATTTGCAAGTTTGTTATCATCATTATATCAATAAAATATCAATCTTTATCATTTTCAAGAGGACAATTCCAGGATACTGCTACTGGCCAGATAATGTTCAATTACTGACATTGAAACAACTAGACTTCAATAAGCTGTTATAACTTTCAGACTTTGACAAACAGCAGTTAAGTAACCATTAAGATTTTAAATAAAACATTCATAACCAGACTTGAAGAGCCTTTTGCATTCAGGCCCACACATCTTATGGAATTACAGAATTTTCCTTTATAAACCAGGTCAAGCAACAGCCCCTGATATCAATTTAATCAGGATTTTATACTTCAATTGTGCAGTAATGGCAGGTATGTATATATCCTATATTATGTGAATTGCTCTTTAATACAAAGAGTACAGCAAACCAAAAGTTATTACCTTTGTGTGTAATTTAATGAGAGACTATTATCTCGCTTCCAGAAAATCTTAGATACTAATTCATGCACAGTTTTACAAAGAAAACTTCATATTTTTACCTAACTCGCATTACTTGAGAAACTAAACAAGTACAGTGCTTCATGACGCAAAGAAACAATATTAACATGAAAAGAAAAATTGAATGTGGAATTTTACAAAGGAGACCCTAACAGCTATTCTAATTCCAAAATGGTGACAAACACAAATCTCTTTCCATCCCGCATGAACTGACCTATGCATCAGATCCATATGTGATGTATATCTGAGATTGTGTTCAAAATTCACTTCTGATGTGGCTCAACTAGGCTCAAGACCACATGAGAGATGAAGGCGATTTGATACCCCTCACCATGATTGCTAAGCTAGGCTTTAGACATCCATGGAGGGGATTTATATGAAGTTTCTCTAATGCCATGGCTGAGCTATGCATCAAACCACGACTAAGGAGCGAGCAAGAATGGGTAAAAGGGAGTCGATTGAGAACTGTTCAAAGGGTAATAACAACTTGAGGAATGATCTTCAGCTTTAGAAAAAAAAATGAATTTATACAGTCTTCTTCCTGGATCTATTCAAACGAACTTTATATAATTAGAGACTGTAATAATCTAAAGATTAGGAAGAATTAGCTTCGTCACCACCATGACTGAGCTATGCATCAGATCGTGGCCAGAGATTAAGCAAGAAGGAGGGATCAAATGAAATCAGTACCAGAACTCAAAAGAAACGATGAAGAAGCAACAAATAAGCTTTCTCTCCACCATGACCATGGCTGGAAATCAAGCTCAGAAAGAGGAAGAAGACAATCAAACAATGCCAATTCAAGAAATTTAAAAAGAAATTCGAAGAACAGAACCAAATCGAAGTCAAATCAGATTTTAACAAAATTCAACTTCATTACTTCGAAAATTTACAAGATTCAGCACAACCTCAATTCAAATCACCTATCTTACCTTCTTCCTTTACACAATTTCTCCTAGAACTCGCTTTCTTTCTCTCTTTTCTTATCTCTTTTAACGCTCCCTAGCTGTTTGTTACAATGTCTCTTCTCTCTTTCCACCTAAGCGTGTGTGTGTGTTCTTGGACAATGGTGAGATCTGACCTTGCCAAGAGGATCCTTTTCTCTTCCCTTCGAACCCCTTCTTATAGGTGATCGAATCAGGGTCTGGAGCCTTTGGTTCAACCGAAATCTGGTAGAAGCCCGGCGGTTATCGCAACAACCCTCCTTCAACTAATTTCTGTTATAGCTTCTTTCCTCCCTTCTTTCTTTATTTTGGATGCTTTCGGTGCATGACGACTCATGTATTGTACTCTTTGTATGAAATCATCAATCGAATCTTTAGTAGACGACTCATGTATTGTTTACCCTTCGCATTCAATTTCTTTTAATGTGCATATGCAATATTGACTAACAAACTATTTTATTTCTACAGTGACGAAGTCATAGAAAGATTCGGCAAGCCGATATGGATCGATAACCATTTCTCAAAAGTATGAGTTGCTTCACGTTTTAAGAACGTTGGCAAGAAAACTTATTGACTCAATCGACAAGAGAGAGCACAATCTTAATGAGCTCGATCTTAATGAGCTCGCTAAACTAATACGCGATTCTCTTAGCAAAAGAGAGGTGCCGTACTTGATTGTCCTTGATGATGTTTGGACAGGAGAATTATGGACAGAACTAGCAAAAGTCCTCCCGGACACGAAAAAGGGAAGTAGAGCACTCATTACCACAAGGGATGAAAATATTATAAACATGGCCGGCGTGCGAGATGCCGCACACATATATGACCCTTATAAACCTCCACTTTTAAGTGAGAAAGACAGCGTAAAACTTTTGCTAAAAAAGGCAGCCAATGTCCCGATCCAAATTTCAATTACAAAGACCTTGCAAAACAATTTGCCAAAAAATGCGGATATTTGCCTCTTGCATTGGTTGTTTTAGGCGGTCTATTGCGTGCAACACAACCATTCACTTTTCATACATGGAATGAGTTGTTGGAAACAATGAGCTGGCATACTGATGGAAATGAGAGTACTAAGATTATATCTACTAGCTATGAGCACTTGCCTTTTGCTATCAAGTTGTGTTTCTTGTATTTTGCGGCTTTTCCCGAAGACGAACTAATTGAGGTCGAACCCTTACTTCGGATCTGGGTTGCAGAGGGATTCATACCAGATGATAGAAATAGAACATTGGAGCAAACAGCTGCAAGCTTCCTAAAAGACCTTGTTCAAAGGTAATCACTTGCATCACTCTCTTAAATTAATCTCACTAGCTTCTTTTTAACATATACTATACATTTTATGATGTACAATGACTCTCTCTTATAGAATAATAAAAAGGATCTCACCTTTGTCACAAAACTTTTTCTATTATATATATATATATATACACGAACATTGCTACAACTAAAATACTACGAAGATAGTTTGATCATGCATGCGGTTGCCTAACTATTAAGGTAATAATTAAGTATGAATTTAAATCATAATATAGTGGAAGTTTTACTTGAAAATAAGTTTCCCTTCAAATTTTTATCTTGCACTAATGAGTATCGATATATATATATACATATAGAGGATGGATATAGAACACTGATGTGTACGGATCGTCCCCGTACACATGAGTCGCTTTTCGAGATTCAAAATTCAAACAGCCGATCCGAATAATTCAAGTTGTTCTCCATATTGAAAAATCCTCGGAGACCAAATTTTACATTTTTTCGAATTTTTTTACTATATATTATGATATTTTCAAAAAACACTACAATTGGAGTATTTCAGGCCCTCCAATTTGAAAATATCATAATATATAGTAAAAAAATTCGAAAAAATGTAAAATTTGGTCTCCGAGGGTTTTTCAATATGAAGAACAACTTGAACGGTTCGGATTGGCCGTTTAAATTTTGGATCTCGAAAAACAACTTATGTGTACGGGGACGATCCGTACACATCAGTGTATTTTATCCATTCACTATACATATATATAGAGATAGGCTATTGTCCTTTGGATAGGATTGAGGGATTTTCCTATTCAGTTTCGGACCATTAGATGGCGTTAAGATTCGTGTCCAGAATTAGATGACTGGTTGAGGATACATGCGCTGAAGAGTGTTTCTGTATTAAAATTTTCCGTTTCTCCTGTCACCGTCTCCAAAACTTTCCGTTACTCCTCTCTGAGGCTCTTAGCACCTTCGTCTCTCCTCTCTGAGGCTCTTATCTAAACTGGAATTCGAACAAGCCATCTCCATCTCGCCATCTCTCTCTGAAAAATTGCCGTACGCGGGCCATCTCTCCATCTCGCAAATTCTCTCTCTCAAAATCTGTACGTGAAGAAAGGAATCATCTCGCCATCTCTCTCTTAAATTCGCTGAATATTTGGACTGAAACCCTTTCTCTTACGCCAAACCACTCGAAGCTTTAGTTTAATATTAGGCCTCAAATTCCCTAAATTTATAGTGTGCTTTTACAATTTAATCCCAATTCTTTTCAAATTGCATTGCGTCAAGTCTAATATCTGGACACCCATCTAAACCGAACCAATTAGGTTATTGAATTTTGCAAATATGATCTTACCGTATGTATAGCAACAGGATGGATGTTTTTATAAGTTTGAAGTGACGTTTTAATACAATTGCTTTGACTGCTCATTTGGATTTCAACATATTGCGTTCCATTTTGTTAAAGCATTTGGATTACAATCTGGATGAGTGCATTTGAATGGTTCAATATATTGCGCATAGATGCTACAAGGTGCATTTAAATGGATCAATATGACACGCACATGAGATCAATAAACTAACTAAATTACTTCAGAGTTGCGTGAATTTGCAAGTGGCACATAGGTACAAAAGTTAATAAAAACATCCATTCATCAAGAATCATTAAATTAAAAGTAGCATCCATTAATAAAATACTAAAATTTATTCTAAGCATCCATTAATCAAAATCCCACTTCCTCTTACAATTTGTATCCATCTTCCTCCTATTTTCGTACCAGAAAAGTAAAGGGCAGTCCCGCCAAACCTGAATTGACGACCTGGTGGCTTGTTGTACTGCAATCCATGCAATCCATAAGTTTACAGCTGTGTTGCAAGTGTAGAACAGATGAGAGGCATTCTCCATGATACTGTCAATACACATGAGGCGCTGTATTAGGTGGGGCAACCTTAATACCAAACTGTTCTGAGTCATTAAGCGGTCCTGAATCAGTAGCCAAGCAAAAAATGTAACACGAAGAGGAGCTTTAATTTGCCATAAACATCTGCCTCCAAGTGCCAGTACCGTTAGATTGCTTAGTGTTCTATACATCTGCCTCCATCTGCCTTCGGATTGTGTATTTATGATTAACAAATACTTATATAAAACATTTACTCCCTAAATTGACTGATTAAGCAACTCCTGTGTACACCGTATTTGCTGGGCATTTTGTGCAATTTCATGATTAATCGACCACCAAAATTGATTAGTTAGTCACCAAACTGATAAATCGACAGTCAAATCCAATTACTTGGGAGCCAACTGACCAGATCCCATTGTTACAAATCAGTAATTTACTATGTTGCATGGGTTCGGGTTCGAGAACCGCACCCGGTGCGATTCGGGTGCGGCGATTCGAAAATTTTCAAAAATCTCTGATTCGGGTGCGGCGATATATATATATATATATTTTTATTTTAATAATGTTGCAATTGGAGCGGTCGCATTAGTGAAAATTTGAGCACAAATTTCCGCATTCTCAACAATGTCAAACACATTTGGCATTAAAATCATGATTTTGGAGTAGTATCATTCGTTCAGTTAGGATTTTGTACTTGTTTTCTACACATTTGGCATGAAAAAATTATTTTAGACCGAACTGCAACGTACCGAAGACCGTACCGGCTTAGTCAAATACATTAAAATATAGTCAAATAATTGGGTGCGACATGGGTTCGATTGGGTGCACCACGTGGCACTTTCGGTGCGAATCGGTGGCGAATCGGGCATCGGTGCGCACCTGGTTCGCACCCGGTGCGGGTTCGCCTCCCTCTTGGCCGAACCAGGGTAACACAGGTAATTTATTTTAAAAAATGGCTATCAAGGCTGAGTTGCTATTGGTGATGGAAAAACTATTCTGAAAACGAACTAGTGAAAAAATTGATAAAAAAATTCAAGAGAACGATTGTCACGCCCCGCACCGGCGGGTCGCGGGGACGTGAGGGTGGGGCGGTATCATCTGCATCCATCCGTCGGCCCGTCAACCTATGTCGCAAGCACAAGGAAACAAACGGATGTCAGCTACAAAGCTCAGTAACCGGTTATTTAACGACGCAGCTTCTCTATATTAGTTGATATAACAAAAGTAAACAAGACCGGATTAATCTACATAACAAAAATATATTTTACGGAGATAAACGGATCTAGATCAGTCATACCAGTCATATCAGTCATATCAGTCAGGCATAAAGTTCCTCCCCTGTCTCGGGGATCAGAACCAATTTCCCCTCCCCTGTCTCGGGGAATAGGGCTCAAATTCACATGCATAAACAAATTCAGTAATCCAGTTTCTAAACCCGATATCCCGCAAAACATACCACATACGAACATACACATGCAAGCAAAGCCAAGCAGTAATCAAATCAAGCAATACGAAACTAAATATAGAGAAGTCCGGTTACCTGATTAAGCGGTTCAGAAATCACAGACAAATCAGAACGACTATTTGATCAACCGAGAGGTAGCATCGGAATTCCAATCGGTCGGACGGATCAAACTTTTCAAATAATATTCTCATTTTTCGGTTTTGGGCCATGTAAAGGAACCATGAGAACACATGAAATAAAATGGCTTATGAAGCAGATATGTGTCTGATAAAATAAATGAAATCAATATAAAAGGAAAGGTTTTTACGTGGGTGAAAGATGGACTTTGCATGTGACAGGTGTCAAGAAACTAACTAGCAAATATTTTCATTGCTCTTTACGTCGGTTTGACTGGTCCAAAACTAGTGGTCAACTTCGGTCAAAGGTGTTCAAATTCGGTCAAAGCTGAACAATTTTGGTTAAAGATTAAAATACTTGGTCAACTATGGTCAAATTTCGGTCAAATGTCGGTGGGGTGTTACAACGATGGTATTGATTCACTCACCGACGACGCCCGATCCAGCGGAGCTACCAAGTGTCATGGCGGGTGAGACTAGATCTCTCTATCGCTCTATCTCTCTTAACCAGTCGATGAAGTTAGTAGTCGCCTAGAATTTTTCTCGCGAGAAGGGTAGATGGAGAGAGAGATGCTGAGCAGAGAAGGAGAGAACCTCAAGAACGGGAGGTGGAGAAACATAGTAAGAGTAGCTGAGAGAGCTATGGTTTTCTTTTTTTTTCTTTTTCCCTTTCTATCGCAGGGAGCAAGGATTAGAAGGAATAGAAGAGAGATTGGGAGAGAGTAGAAGGAGAGGAAACGGAAATGAGCTAACGGGAACGGAGAAGTTTCAATATAATTTGCTATCCTTAGCGCCTCTATCTCATCCCTTTATTTAAATCTTAGCACGGATCTTAAAGACATCTAACGTTTAAAAATTAAATAGGACAATCCTTCTATCCTATCCATAGGACAATAGCCTATCTCCATATATATATATACATATATATATATAGAAAATGACTATGGTACACCCTAAAGCACGGACCAAATAGTTCTTTAGAGTTGTTTTTCAAGATTCTAAATTCAAATAGTCGATCCAAACTGTACAATATGTTCTCCATATTGAAATTACCTTAGAAACAAATTTTTACATTTTTTTTTACTATATTTTTCAAATTTTACAAAATCCTTAATCTAAAATATTATGTGCCCTCAATTATTTCGGATTTTTAAAAACTGCTGTTTTTGAACGGTACATAATTAATTAGATTAACGATTTTCTAAAATTCTAAAAAAATACTTACAAATTTCAAAAAAATATAAAATTTGGTCTGTACGGAGATATTAATATAGAGATCATATTGGATGGCTTGGATCGGTCATTTCGAATCAGATCTAACCGTTTTGATCGCAACTCACCATAGCAAAACTCTATATATATAGAGTTTTGCTATGGTGAGTCGCGACTCACATAGCCTTCCATGAGTCGCGATCAAAACTCTTGGATCTGATTCAAAATGATTGATCCAAACCATCCAATATGATCTCTATATTGAAATCTCCTTGCAGACCAAATTTTATATTTTTACGAAAATTTTAAGTATTTTTTTCGGATTTTTAAAAACTGCTGTTTTTGAACGATACATAATTAATTAGATTAGCAATTTTCTAAAATTTCAAAAAAAAATACTCAAAAATTTTGAAAAAATATAAAATTTGGTCTGCAAGCAGATTTCAATATGGAGAACATATTGGACGGTTCGGATCGGTCATTTTAAATCAGATCCAAGAGTTTTGTTCGTGACTCATAGAAGACTTGGTGAGTCGCGACTCATCATAGCAAAACTATATATATATATATATATATATATATATATATATAGAGAGAGAGAGAGAGAGAGAGAATATCTATTGTGAACCATGATCGTTTGATCGGTAGTTTTGCAATTTACAAATCTAAATTAATCAATCCAATCTATATATTGAAATCTCATATGAAACCAAATTTTATAATTTTTGAAATTTTTTACTATTTTTTTCGATTTTTTTAGAACTTTCCATTTTTGGACGATAATTCACTAATTATCGTCCAAAAATGGCAAGCTTAAACAGTTTGCATGAGATTTCAATATATAGATTGGATTGGTTAATTTAGATTTGTAAATTTGCAAAATCACCGATAAAACAATCATGTTCACGAAGGCCTAAATGAACCATGGTTCAAAATAGATATGCTAATGTGTCATCGATGGCACGGAAGGTTCATGTACTATTGAGTCATTTTTTAATATCTAAAATTCAAATGGTCAATCCGAACCGTTCAAGTTATTCTCCATATTGAAATACCATTGGAGACCAAATTTTATATTTTTTTGAATTTTTTTCCTATTTATTTTGATATTTTCAAAAAAGTTATAATTGAAGTATTTCATGCCCTCAAATTTGAAAAATATCATAATAAATAGCAAACAAAATTTGAAAATTATAAAATTTGGTATCGAAGGTTCGGATAGACCTTTTGAAATTTGAATCTCGAAAAACGACTCGATGGTATGGAGACGGTTTGTACCATCAACACATTAGCCTTCATATATTAGAACTTGTCTGACACGATTTACAATCCAATTATATATCATTTATAAAAGCTAGCTCATATTACGTTTTATAATAATATAAAGGGGTGTTTAATTGTGAAATAGAGGGAAAATAATTTAAGTTTTGCCCCACTAAATCACGTAATATCAATGACATGGAAACATGATGAAAGAACTTGAAAGCTTGCATCAGTAACTAAGTGGAGTATCATGTAGAAAAAGGGTAAAAAGAGAGAAACTACTTATAGAAAATTTGACAATTTGACAAATCTAATATATAATATGAGATTTTAATATATATATTGAATTGGTCAAATTAGATTTATTTTACAAAACCATCGATCAAAATAATAATGTTGCACAAAAGCCTCTATACATCATAATGTGGAACTACTACGGTCAAAGTGATTTCACGGATTGCTACGTTAAATTTGATTGTATATCAAATTCACAAGTTCAAATGACCGATTCAAACCTCTCAATCTGATCTTCACATTGAAATATCCTTGTCGACCAAATTTTATATTATTTTGAATTTTTAAAAAATTTTAAAACATATTTTAAAATTGTTGTTGTTGGGTGTGGTTCAAAATTAATTGAATAAAAAATTTTAAAATCCCAAAAAAAATATAAAATTTGGTCAGCAATTCAATTCACAGTTCAGATCGGTTATTTGAATTTTAGAATTTGAGATAACGTTAGATTTTGACAGAACCCTTCGTTTGTATCACGTTGAATGTAGCATCTCAAAATTTAGATTTATAAATTTGGATATATATCGATGAATATGGTCACTATATGTATAGTGACCATGCATATTCATCGCTATGTGTCCAAAATAATAAATCCAATTCAACCAATTTCATCTATATGTTGAAATCTCATAGCAAATCAAAATTTATATATTTTTTTAAATTTTTTATTATTTTTTTAAATTTATTTGAACTTGTCAATTTTGGAATATTCTTATTATTAATTTATATTAAGAAATTAGAAGTTTTTTATTTAAAAATTGAAATAAATAGTCAAAAAAATGTAAATTTTAATTTTTCCAAAAGATTTCAATATTTAGATGATATGGTCATGATATACTAAAGTCTCAATACATCGTGATTCACTATATCATATACATATTCTGGTGTCCCACTTTTGGGTGTCAAAAGTATCACATTTTTCCTTTTTTTTCTAATTAACATTGATCTTGTTCAAATTTGATGCTTGGTTAAGAGGTTGAAAATTACATATTTATTAATTAATCTACCCTAATTAATTGCAGATTAATTTGTTCATTTTCAACATCTTGATCAAGTACCAAATTGACTTAAAAAATTATAAAATATTATAGAAATGCTTTTGTCGTTAAAATAAATAAGATCAATTGTTAGGATCCGTCATTTAAATTATAAATTTTGAACATCTTGATCAAGTACCAAATTGACTTAAAAAATTATAAAATATTATAGAAATGCTTTTGTCGTTAAAATAAATAAGATCAATTGTTAGGATCCGTCATTTAAATTATAAATTTTGAATAAAAAAATAAAGTGTGATAGGTATGGTACCACAAAACCTGGGCACCGGATTAATCCTCCGCTGTATGTATATAGATATATGTATTTATGTATTCTTATGGAATCTATGGCACAGGAGCATGGTTTAAGTAGTAGAAAGTTATTATTCTGATGATTCCATGAAGTTTTGTCGAGTACACGACATCTTGAGAGATCTTGCTGTTCGAGAAGCAGAGGAAAACAACTTCCTAAAGGTATGTTCAAAGCCAAATGATTGGATCGTTTGTAAGGCCCACCGTGTGGCGATCCATCACATAGATGCCATAAAATTGGTAGATAATAATACAACCTCAACTGTTCGCTCTTTGCTTTTGTTTGGCAACTCATCATGGTTGGACTGTTCCAAATATAGTGTGCTTAGGGTGTTAGGTTGCATGGAAGGACCAGTTAAACATATGAGTTTCAAAGGATCACGTCATGTAAGATATCTTCAGCTAAATACAGAGTGCAATAGTTATGAATTTGTGGATTGGGTAAAGAGGATGAATTATCTAGAGACCCTTGACCTTCGCAAATCATCTCACCATGATCTATCTAGTAGTATATGGGAAATCAAAACACTTAGGCACGTTTTACTGTCGGAAACTTCAATAAGATCTACTCCTGGGCCCCCAGCATCGGTCGAACCAATGAATCTACAAACTCTCAAAAGAGTTGCCTATAATGAATTATGGGGAAAGCAATCAGGATTACCTAATATACCCCAACTGCGTGAGTTGGGCATCGTAATTGTTCCTCCAGTATCTCAAAGGCAGGTTGAGGCGTTAACGAGGTTACTAGAAATGCTAAATCAGCTTGTTTATCTTAGTATGAATGGGCCATATGGTCTCTTGAAAAAAAGAGTTTTCCAATCCCATAAGAAATTAAAAAAATTATATTTAGAAAAGTTTCCGGACAAATTTGATAATGAAAAGACCATTGTTCTTGATGATGAAATGTTGCCTCCCTTCCTTACAGAACTCCGCCTTGACAATTTCGAATTTGAGTCAGATCCAATGCCAGTGTTAGAGAAATTAGGAAGTCTTAAGATCCTTACCATACGCTGGTCAACGATAAGAAAGGAGAAGGATGTGAGGATTAGATGCTCGAGTGGAGGGTTTAAACAGCTGGAGGAGCTGAACCTTGAATTTTTCAAATTGGATAAATGGGAAATTCAGATAGACGCCATGCCCATGTTAAAACGGCTCCGCGTTCTAGGTTGTGACCCATTCCCTGCGCCTGACGAGCTAATCCAGCTACCCAGTCTTCGATATCTACATTGGAGTTCAAACCTCGAGAAAAATATGATTTCGATCTCCAAGATATTCAATCAACGTCCATATTTGAAGTCTTACCGGGCATGATCATCTAAATATTTCTGAAGCTATTTGCTGGACTTAATTAGTTTGTTTGAGTTCTGTTAATAAGCACGCTTCCAAAGACAAATCGTGCACGAATACATTATACATTAATAACTCTCCATGTTTTTCGTTCTTCTTTTTTTTTTTTGTGTAGTTGGTGTGTAATTTTCTTTTAAAACTTTCAGTTTAATTATGAGTAATGTTTTTATGTCCCACTGGTGATAACATGCAACTTTTCGGCTCGGCATGTCAAAAATAATTATCTTTACTTTTAAGTTACAATGGCCACTTGATTCATATTCATTGATTGTTAAAATTGCTTACTAGCCCATCCGATGCACCGGTACTTTAGTTTTGCATGAGGTTCCGTAATTGCTTCTATTAACAGCTGAATTAAATTCAAAGCCATCTGTGTCCATTTTAATCAGTACTGTATATTAGTTATAAGCAGTATATAGTACACATGCATGTATAATACTCGTTTCTCCAATAAAATCAAGGGTACAAATGGACACAGAAATTTGACTAAAAGCGAAATACCTAGACTATCGAATGAAAGATAAAGGGAATATAGAATATACTCAATATTACCATGCTCTTTTTTCTTTCAAAACAAGCAACAACAATCTTGAAAACAAAACTAACAAGCTCCTCAAAGCTTTGATCCAATCAATCTCCAGTCAAAAGCCGCAGAGTCCAGTGTTGGTACCAGGGACCCCACCTTCGACATTTACGGAGAGAGGCATCCTCACTAAGAATGAAGGGTTCATCTCCAAGTTTGCATTTATACATTTCCTCGTATGTCAGGAAATATGATCTTGAGGAATCTGAAACAAGGAAATTTAGAAAAAATATGTAGACGTTAAATTTTTAAACCAGCCTAGTACCAAACACAAAATCAACTGTTCAAGATCCATGTTCCAGGTCCAGTCCATATAGTTAAATGTTTCAATTTTTCTACCAAACATTTTTATATTTACAGGGACCACAAGATAATCTTGATGATATTATGAAACACTAGAGAACTCATAGGAAGCCTACTAACAATTATATACAACCTGAATATTGTGTGATGCATAAAGTACAAATCATTTCAGATAATTTAAAACAAAATCAATTAAAGATATTACTTTTATAGACCTGAAGTGTCCACCATAGATCAACACCATATAGTGTCCAATTTCAAATTAAAATTTATTTTTGACAATTGTCAAGTCAAGATTATCAAGAGAAATAGTTGTCAAGCCATCCATCCCCTTCATCGACTCCTATTATCCCCGGCACTACATTTTCATAACCTGCAATTTTGCTCCTCAAAAACCAATGTAGAAACCGTGCACTACATTGATCATGTGCATAGTTTACTCCAAATGACCATAAAAGCAAAAGGAGCAACCCTGCAAAACATAATCTGCACAGATGCATACCCAATGCTATGCCAAAAAAATTTAAACTAAAAGTTCAAATTTAATAGACACTATGTATCAGTTGTGGCGTTAACCATTAGCTGGGAAGTGGAGGATGCTTAATTTATGATGTCAATTGATATGTTAGTACTTGGGCAAAGACAAGTAATGACATGCTACTGCATAGTTTTCAATGGTACTTCTGTGCCTTTTCAATTATTTACAATCAGTGACAGTATATGTGGTACAATTATTTTGTGGATGTCCTGGTTGGGATTTTGTTGCATGCAGAGAAAAGCGCAGAAAATGAGATTTTACACACACTTAGTAATGCTGACTGTTTGAATGATTCACAGGACACTGCCGAGGTTTTAACTGGCTGATGTATATTTGGTGCTCCTGTTTGCATATGGAATGAGAAAGTAGTAGTAAGCCTATCATAAGTGGTACCAGTTTCAGCCTTTAAGGTTAGTAAAGTTACCCATTTTGACGACCTCATTCCACAAATCCACTTTGCAATCTCCAGACTCCATGTTGAACTCTCATTTAAATCCAAGGAGAGATTGCCCGAAAATACCCCTTCAATCAACAGTAAACATAGCAGCTCAACTGTTGACCAAATTGCAATAAACTTTGACTAAAAGGGTAGAGCAAGCAAAAATTATGTGTACTTATGACCAGATTAGAACCTCCTGTGAGGTTGTGACCGATTTGATAACTTTCTAGAGACACCTTTTGGAGGCTTTTAGAGATTAAACAAAATACTTTGTGTTCACAAGACAACATATTTGACAATGTTGCAACATAAGGCATCTTTTTCTAAATGAAGTAATAATCAATTACTAAAGTATTGTGCTCAGACATCAAAAGGTCCTAAATTATATCAAACTGAAACTTGATAGAAACTGCTACAAGAAAGGTACAGAATAATACCAGTCAGTAATGCACTAGCATCAATATCAGTGGTTTCTAAAGAAGCCGATGATAAAACCTGGTCAAGAAAAGAAAAATGTCCGATAGACTTTCTTTACTTTTTGGATGAACTTGATCTCAGTTTACTAAGAAATAAATACCTCCCATCTCAGAATCAGAGTAAAGATGCAACCTCTTGATCTCATCCTTAGAGTTGAAATTAAACAGGAACTTCATCAGATCTTCCCAACTCCCCGCAAGAGCTGAAAATGCACAAAAAAGAAAGGCAAAATTCATGCATATAACTGACATAAAAACACATAAATTCCAGTTAAAGTGATTCTAACTAAACTGTCCTCACCAATGTATTATTCAATTGAACTTCATAATTAGCTAACAAAACACTTAAATATCAATCAAAGTCAGTCCACTGAACTGTTCTTGCCAATGTATTATTCAATTGCACTCCATAATCAGCTAATAAAAACAGTAAAACAAATATAATATTATGATGCCTAAGCTAATCAAACATACCACGCTTGGTTGCCTGGATGGATGTTTGCCATAGAGATCAAACCTCGACATAGATAAACGAGCTGGAAAAAGCGAAGAACCAATTCCCCGAGCTTACGCGGCGCGCAGTGAAGCAATGAACAAACAGACGAGGACAGGAAAGACAGATACGAAGAGGCAGAGTGTGTACGCTGGAAATCGAGGAAATTGAAGAGGTTGGAGGCGCTGACGCCGTAGGTGGAGGAGGCTCGAATCGAAGAACACAGAAGAGAAAGAAAGAGGTGGAGAGGGTTTACATTCTGTTTCTGATTTGTGGGTCCATTCTTTCGATCCATCATTTGCTGGGTTTACGTTTGTGTTACACTACACCCAAGTGAATCAATTCGATTTTAATTATGTTAATTAAGAATAAAAAACATTTTTTTTAAGGATCCTCATTTATGCAATATGCACTATTTTATGAATTTTGAGACAAGAACAAGAAAATAATATAAAATAATTTTTTTGTTGTTGGATGGTTAGCTTATTCCAATCTAGTTCCAATATTTTGTTGGAACAAGAACAAGACAAAGAACATACTATTCGGCTTTGTTCTCAAGTGTGTTTGACATCCCTTAGAATAAACAATTCCAAATAAATCCAATAAACAATTCCAAATAAGGATTTATTCTAAGGGTTCCAAACATCCCCTCGTGATTTTGAATACAGGTCTTTGGTGTTTAGAAAATGGTTACGTTAATTCAAACGGTGGATCATGGATGCTATCAGACCATAGAGTACTGTGAGCTGCGCAAATCAAATTCTTAGCTGCTTTATTTAATTATAAATAAGTGTGACATAAAAACGATATTTAATTAGGACCAGTCTAATTAAAAAAAAAAAAAATAGGACCAGCACATTTCTCTAACAACCATTTCTCATGGATACTATCAGCCATACTAATAATTATTATGTATTTAATGGTGTATATAAAAACGATATTTAATTGGGACCATCCCATTTCTCTAACATTTGAAAAATTGAACGATTCACAATTTTTAGCAGTTCTCAATTAACATTACAGAAAGAAATAAAAAAAAAAAAAAAAAAAAAAAAAAAAGAGAAAAGCCAGCTCCATCATGAACTTAGCCTTACACTTCTCATGCAAAATAAGATTTTTGGTATAAATTTAGTATTATTTTCTTCACAGCAATAACCCTCTGAAAACGAACTACATTGTACGACAAAATTATTTCAAGGCATATTCATCAAGTTCAAGAACTATTTATATGGTCAATGAATTATCAGCAAAGTGACCTACAACCGAGGTCTTGTACTTGGTGTGAACTGCTAGAAACAATATCAAAGAAAATTTGAGAAAATGCAGCTCTTGGTTTAATGATGAAAAGCAACACTTCTTCAGCGGAAGTCATGAGTTCAAAATCCAGCAGGAGGGTTTTTTGTGACATTTAAAATGTAGCAGAGGTTTAAGCGTAATAATCCAAAACATTTACTCTATTATAGTAATATCATATAGTTATATTAATTTCAAATGTAGTAAGATGATCGTTATCTATTCAAGACAGTTAAATAATTTATTTACAACAAAGTAATATCTGAAATTATATAAATTAATTTCGTAAAGAAGAAACTGAAAATGAATTTTGTAAAGAAGAGACAAAATAAGGGGCATGAGACATTCCCACCGACAAAATAAGGTAGATGCCAGTGTTTCGTTAAAATTTTTGTCTCCTTGTTAATAGCTCGGTTTATAAAAAAATAACTCGGTTTATGCACTTTTAATGCGTCTTATGTAACAGATGTTTGGTGACTTAAGGATGCATAACTTTAAGTCGCAAACAAACGGGGCCTAAAGGTCAAACAATTATAACAAATCCAATGACGCTAATTAAATTTTTCCATTTTGAACTTTTTAAAATATTTTACATAATTTTCTACATTTTTGAAAATTTAGAAAAATGTATTTTAAATATTTTGTTGTTTGAAAGTCTTTTTTAAATTCATTTTCCTCATCAAAATTTATATTCATGCTTACAATGTATGCAAGTTATTTAAATTTTAAAATATTCTTTATGTTTCTAATATTTAAAATTTTTTGACAATAATTGAATTACAGTTTTTTAATTGTTTGAGAACTTCTCTAAATTTATTTTTGCATCAAATATTTTATGGATGCTTCAAATGTTGTAAGGAATCGAGTTATATAATTTTGTATATTTTTGGTTGTTCAAAACTTTTACAAAATGTAAAAATCACAAATTTTTATATTTGTTAAGAAAATAAAAATTATTTTCAATAAAAATTGTAAATCGCGCAGCGTTAATTCGTCAGAAGTTTATCTCATCATCTCATGACCGGCTTGGTGCCACACTGCACAATAAGTGATGCTATCAGACCATAGAGTCCAGAGAGCTGCGCAAATCAATTCTTAGCTGCCTTATATAATTATAAATAAGTGATGATAATAATAATAATAATGCAAATAATTATTATGTATTTAATGGGGTATACAAAAACGATATTTAATTATAAAGATTTTGAGTATATTTGAGTATTTCAAGCGATTCTGCATACATTTTAAGTCATTTGATCACAATAATCTATATTTAAGCTTTTTATATAGTTTAGAGTTTGTTTATGAACTTATTCAAAATGATTGGATTATACGTCATAATTACGCATATAATGTGCATATTATACATATTCTGCGCAAATATGAGAATTTCAAACGATTCTGCATTTATTTTAAGTCATATGATCACAATAATCTATATTTAAGCTCTTTATATAGTCTATAATATGTTTATGAACTTATTTGCTCAAAATGATTGGATTATGTATTGTAAGTACGCATATAATGTGCTGATTATACAGATTCTGAGTATATTTGAGTATTTCAAGTGATTCTGCATTGATTTTAAGTCATTGATCTATATTTTTAACTTTTCATATAATCTAAAATTTTGTTTATAAACTTACTTATTCAAAATCATTGTATTATACAATGTAATTACGTATATAAGAGCAAATTATACAGATTCTGAGTATATTTGAGTTCAAGCTATTTTCCATTCATTTTAAGTCATTTGATCACAATAATCTATATTCGAGCTCTTTATGTAGTCCACGATATATTTATGAACTTACTCATTCAAAATCATTGGATTATACATTTTAATTACGCATATAATGTGCTGATTATACAGATTCTAAGTATATTTGAGTATTTCAAGTGATTCTGCATTCATTTCAAGACATTTGATCACAATAATCTATTAAGCTCTTTATATAATCTATAATCTCTTTGTAAACTTATTTATTCAATATGATAGGATTATACATTGTAATTACCCAAATAATGTGCAAAATATACAGATTCTGAGTATATTTGAGTATTTAAAGCAATTCTGCAATCATTTTAGGTCATCTGATCACAATAATATATATTTAAGCTCTTTATACAGTCTAGAATATGTTCATGAACTTACTTATTCAAAATGATTGGATTATATATAGTAATTACGCATATAATGTGAATATTATACAGTTCTCAGTATATGGGAGCATTTCAAGCGATTCTACATTCATTTCAAGTCATTTGATCATAATAATCTATATTTAAGCTTTTTATATAGTCTATAAACTGTTTATAAACTTATTTATTCAAAATTATAGGATTATACATTGTGGTTACGCATATATTTTGTAGATTATACAGATTCTGAATATATTTGAGTATTTTAAGCGATTTTTGCATACATGTTAAGTAATTTGATCACAATAATCTATATTAAAGCTCTTTATCTTGTCTAGAATATGTTTATGAACTTACTTATTCAAAATGATTGGATTTTACTTTTTAATTAAGCATATAATGTGCATATTATACAGATTATGACTATATTTGATCATTTCAAACCATTCTGCATTGATTTTAAGTCAAATGATGACAATATTCTAAATTTAAGCTCTTTATATTGTATAGGATTTGTTTATGAACTTACTTATTCAAAATGTATGGATTATACATTGTAATAACGCATATAATTCGAAGATTATACAGAGTCTTATGATATTTGGGCATTTCAAGTGATTCTGCATTTATTTTAAGTCATTTGATCACAAATAATCTATGCTTAAGCTATTTATATAGTTTAGAATTTGTTTATGAACGTACTTATTCAAAATGATTAGATAATACGTTGTAATTACGCATATAATGCAAAGATATAAAAATTCTGAGCATATTTGTGCATTTCAAGCGATTTGGCATACATTTTAAGTCATCTGATCGCAATAATAGATATTTAAGCTCTTTATATAGTCTATAATATGTTTATGAACTTACTTATTCAAAATGATCGGATTATACTTTGTCATTATGCATATAATCTGCAGATTATGCAGATTCTGAGTATATTTGAGTATTTAAAGTGATTTGCATTCATTTTAGGTCATTTAGTCACAATAATCTATATTTAAGCTCTTTATATTGCCTAGAATTTTTTTATGAATTTACTTATTCAAAATGATTGGATTATACGTTGGACTAACGCATATAATGCGAAGATTATACAAATTGTGAGGATATTTGGGCAGTTCAAACGATTCTGCATTCATTTTAAGTCATCTAATCACAATAATATATATTTATGCTCTTTATATAGTCTAGAATATGTTTATGAACTTATTCAAAATGATTGGATTATACATTATAATTACGCATATAATGTGCAGATTATACAGATTCGGTGTATAGTTGAGTATATAAAGTGACTCTGCATTTAGTTTAAGTCATTTGATCACAAATAAATTATGTTTAAGCTATTTATATAGTATAGAATTTGTTTATTAACTTACTAATACAAAATTATTGGATTATACATTGTAATAACACATATAATGCGCAGATTATACAGATTTTGAGTATATTTGGAGATTTCAAGTGATTATGCAATTATTTTAAGTCATTTGATCACAAATAATCCATGTTTAAGTTATTTATATAGTTTACAATTTGCTTATGAACTTACATATTCAAAATAATTAGATAATACGTTGTAATTGTGCATATAATGCTCAGATATACAAATTCTGAGCATATTTGCGCATTTCAAGCGATTCGGCATACATTTTAAGTCATCTGATAACAATAATAGATATTTAAGCTCTTTATATAGTCTAGAATGTTTTTATGAACTTACTTATTCAAAATGATTGGATTATACATTGTCATTACGCATATAATCTACAGATTATACAGATTCTGAGTATATGTGAGTATTTAAAGTGATTTTGCATTGATTTTAATTCATCCAGTCACAATAATCTATATTTAAGCTCTTTATATTGTCTAGAATTTGTTTATGATCTTACTTATTCAAAATGATTGGATTATATGTTGGGAAAACGCATATAATGCGAAGTTGATACAAATTGTGAGGATATTTGGGCATTTCAAGCGATTCTGCATTCATTTTAAGTCATCTCATCACAAAAATATACATTTATTCTCTTTTTATAGTCTAAAATATGTTAATGAACTTACTTATTCAAAATGATTGGATTATATATTGTAATTACACATATAATGTGCAGATTATACAGATTTCGTGTATATTTGAGTATTTAAAGTGATTCTGCATTCATTTTAAGTCACTTAATCACAATAATCTATATTTAAGTTATTTTTATTGTCTAGAATTTGTTTATGCACTTACTTATTCAAAATGATTGGTTTATACGTTGGAATAACCCATATAATACGAAGATTATACAAATTCTAAGGATATTTAGGCCTTTCAAGCAATACTGCATTCATTTTAAGTCATCTGATTACAATAATCTATATTTAAGCTCTTAGTCTAGAATATGTTTATGAACTTACTTATTCAAAATGATTGGATTATACATTGTAATTACGAATATAATGAGCTAATTATGCAGATTCTGAGTTTATTTGAGAATTTAAAGTGATTCTACATTCATTTTAAGTCAATTGATCACAATAATCTATATTTAAGCTCTTTATATTGTCTAGAATATGTTTAGTAACTTACATACTCAAAATGATTGGATTTAACTTTTTAATTACGCATATAATGTGCATATAATACAGATTCTGAGTGTATTGAGCATTTCAAGCGATTCTGCATTGATTTTAAGTCAACTGATCACAATAATGTATATTTCAGCTCTTTATATAGTTTAGAATTCGTTTATGAACTTACTTATTCAAAATAATTGGATTATACGTTGTAATAACGCATATAATGCTAAGATTATACAAATTCTGTGGATATTTGGGCATTTCAAGCGATTCTGCATTCATTTTAAGTCATCTGATCAACATAATGTATATTTAATCTCTTTATAGAGTCTAGAATATATATTTATGAAGTTACTTATTCAATATGATTGGATTATACAATGTAATTATGTATATAATATGCAGATTATACAAATTCTATGTATATTTGAGAATTTAAAGTGATTCTACATTCATATTAAGTTATTTGATACAATAATCTATATTTTAGCTCTTTATATAGTATAGAATCTGTTTATAAACTAATTTATTCAAACTGATTGGATTATACATTATAATTACGCGTATAATGTGCAGATTATACAGATTCTGAGAATAATTGAGCATTTCAATCGATTCTGCTTTGATTTTAAGTCAACTGATCACAATAATCTATATTTAAGCTCTTTATATAGTTTAGAATTTTTTTATGAACTTACTTATTCAAAATGATTAGATTATATGTTGTAATTATGCATATTATGTGTACATTATACAAATTCTGATCATATTTGGGCATTTCAAATGATTCTGCATTCATTTTAATTCATCTGATCACAATAATACATATTTAAGCTATTTGTATAGTCTAGAATATGTTTAAGAACTTACTTATTCAAAATGATTGGATTATACATTGTAATTACGCATATAATGTGCATATTATAAAGATTCTGAGTATATTTCAGTATTTAAAGCGATGTTGCATTCATTTTAAGTCATTTAATCACAATAATCTATATTTAAGCTATTTATTTTGTCTAGAATTTGTTAATGAACTTACTTATTCAAAATGACTGGATTATACGTTGGAATAACACATATAATGCGCAGGTTTTAAGAATTTTGAGTATATTTGGGCATTTCAAGCGATTTTGCATTCATTTTAAGTTATCTCATCACGATAATATACATTTAAGCTCTTTATATAGTCTAAAATTTGTTTATGAACTTATTCAAAATGACTGGATTATACATTGTAATTATGCAGAAAAAATTTATAATTAGACTAGTTTTGTTTGTAAGTAAAAATATTTCATATATGAGCAATGTTTGGTTTGTGATTTTTCATCTTCTAAATTTGCTCTAAAAGAAAAAAATTATAATTAAACTAGTTTGAACAAACAACTAACTTAACTAGATTCTATTTGAGCTCTTTTATTAGTGGTGCAATATGTTATATATTAACAAAATGGAGCATATAATTGAAAAGTTTTCACACAAATTTGAAATCATAGGGGGGGGGGGGGGGGGGGGGCGCATCCCCCTTTCCCCTACTGCCTCCGCCTCTGCAATTACTATTGTTGTGTCTTACAAATTTTAAAATTTTATTACTATTTTTTTAATACTATACTTTTTTGAAAACAATACTATTTAGAACATTCTAGAAAATGACAAGTTTGAAAATATTTGAAAAAATAAAATAAAATTTGAAAAATTATAAATTTGTCTTGTTAGGAGATTTCAATATGTATATCAAATTGATTAAATTACATTGGTTAATTTGCAAAAATACCGATAAAAAAGCCTGTGATGCATAAAAAACCCTATGCATTAAATATTTTCCTTAACTAAATATTAATATACGGTGTTTTGGTTGTCCAAGGATAAAAAGTAGTAAAGAATAGGAAAGGGAAAAGAGAAAAAAATGACACATCCAAATTAATATGAGATAAATCTAGATATAAAAGTAATAAAACACTTTATCCTCTATTTCTTATTCCTACAAACACTATTATGTAATATATAGGATAAAACTCTCTTACCTCTCTCTTATTCTTTATACTTGATGCACCCAAAAATACCTGCTTTGTTAAGATTTTCATGAGCATAAAATGGTTTATTTATTTTTTTTATAAAAAAAAAAAGACCAATACAGATATTATCCGACTGGTCATTGAGAATAAATTAGTAATTGTGACAATAATAAATCCCACGTGGATGTGGTTCCCGCAGGGATAGTAATTAATTCTGTAATTTTTTTTGAAGGTTAGTAATATTCTGTGATAGCAAGTTTGCAACAATATTAAAATTTCACTGTGGATGTGGGTTCTGTAGGGACTAGGGATATGGCTGTCAATATACCACCTACCGTTTCGTATTTTTTCGTTTCGTTCAGAAATAGAAGAGAAAATGATTTTGTTTTAAAAAACAGAACATAAATGAAACGTGATTTTATCAACGTTATCGAAATAAAACAGAACAAAAATGGAACATAAAGCTGTTTTGTTTATGAAACGGAATGAAAACGAAATAGAAATGAAACAAGTCTGTTATGTGCCCGCATACCATGTTTGACTGCTCTAACTAGAGAGTGATGAATCGCTTTCACGAGAATCACGACAAAATGCAATATAATGTTAGTTAGAAACTTAATAAATAATGGTGATAGAAGAAAGTGACGTTGACGCTTCCTAAGACTCCGATCCTGCATTCATTACCGGAATTCAAATAATAAATTTAAAATAGATTACTCGTCAAGTGAGTCATCAACGTCGTCGGATTATGAACGAGCAATTCATAATCCGACGGAGGCATGCATGTGTGGCAAGGATGTGGTTTCAGTAGTCATTAGTTAGTCTGCTAGGATCCAACTCTCTCTTGCAGTTTGTTGGTGCAAATTGAACGACAAATTGATAATAAGAAAATATAAAATAAATAAACAGAGAACAAAGTTATCTGAATCATGCTAGTAAATAGATAGCGGAAAAGTAAATTTAATATGAAATCAAAACTGATATGAGATTATTAGCAAACAAATTGATTGTAATTTAGAAACGGTCAGAAGAAAATGAAAGACATTGATTGTAATTTAGAAACGGTCAGAAGAAAAATGAAAGACATTGATTGTAATTTAGAAACGGTCAAAAGAAAATGAAAGATATTGATGTGTTAATGAAAGTGGTAGAAAATTAATTCGAAGGAATTTAAAGCAATAAGAAAATATCAACAGAAATTTTGAAATTTCTAAATATATTTCCAACACAGTTGTCTTACCTATGGCTGTGATCTGTCCAGTGGCATCAGGGAAAGATGTATTGTTTGGGAAACAAAAAGACTAGGCCTAATATTACCTACATGACTACGTCACATGTTGGCCTGTCAACGAAATAAAAATCCACGTGATGTCGTTCTGTTTATACAAAACGAAACAAATAACGACAGTAATTTTTATGTGTTATTTATGAAATGGAATGGTTAACGAAATGGAATTTTGTGCCGTTTCGAAAATGAAACGATTTTGTTAGTGGAACGTAAACGAATTGGGCCTCTGCTGTGGTTTTCTGAGACGTTTGACAGGCTTAGGCCCATGGCAGAGGCGTCACTTCGAATGTAAAGTTCTTAATATTTGTTATATAATCAATGGACGTGTCCTTGAAAAATACAACTGGAGAACATGACTCTGAGACTCATAACAAACTCCTTGCCAGCACCAGAAGATGAGCTGCGCATTCCACATGCTCAGGAGAATTAGGTTTGGGACCACAAGATAGTATCTAATAGTATCTAGATAGCATCTTAGCATCTTTTGTATTTGCTTATATATATGCGCTGTTTCATTTGTAAGAAGACAATGAGAATTAATACAATGAAATCATTCATCTAAATCCTATCTCTTCTATTTACTGTTTACTGGTACATGTATCCTATTTCAATATTTATTTATCTTTTTGAAGGTTGATTTAAAACTAACGATTTTGTTATAAAAAATTTAAAAGGTTCCTTTTCTGCTTGATCCCTTCTTAATACCCCTTCCTTCGATCGGTTTGTATGCTAATCTTTCCCCATTCCGCAGGTTCATTTTCCTCCTTACACAATAAAAAATAAACCAAAAACTTCAGCTATCTATCTCTGAATGAGGGTTAGATGGCTGAGGTTTTACTGAATGCGGTGTTGAGTAAGCTTGGAAAGTTTTCAGTCGGGAAGTTAATGTCTCTTTACGAGATTAGAGATGATGTTGAGAGCCTGAGTCGAGAACTGCAATATATTCAAGCCTGCATTGTAGATGCAGACAAGAAGCGTATAGTAGACCAGACACAGAAGATATGGGTGAGGGATCTCATGGATGTCACCTACCAAATAGAGAATTCTGTTGAAACCTTCCTCTTAGAATACCCAGAAAAATTCCCCGGCATAATTAACAACCTGAAAGGCTGGCCAAAAGATATCACAAAAATCCCATTTCTTCGGGATTTTCAAAATGAGATAGAGAGGATCCGGAAACAGATCAAGGAGATCACAGAATTTAAACAAAAATATATAATTACATTGGGTGAGGAGAAGATACCAGAGTCTAATTCGGAGGTTAAGCTGGATCCCATTGATAATCCAGATGTCGTCGGCTTTGCCAAACACAGGGACCAGATTGTCGAGCGTTTGCTTGACCAAAATGTCCAGGAGCTCGCTATTGTCTCGATTGTGGGAATTGGCGGGCTCGGGAAGACTACCCTTGCTGTTAAGGTGTGCAACAGGTACATTATTTATTTATGGAAATTTCTTCCATAACGAAGACACATTAATTATTAAATACCAGTAATCGTGCCATTTTAATTTGGGAATAAACTATTATTTAAAAAAAAAGTCTGAGAACCATTTTATTTCATAATTGGTTCATGTATAGATATATAGTCATTTGTTATGAATCCATGGATCAAAATTTCTTATTAACAGTCGTTGAAAAGTTATTTAGTTTAGATAGTCAATTCATTTTTATTCTCATATGCGATATTGTTAATTAAATTCATTCAATAAATAAATTCATAAACAGATCAATAAATAAATTCATTCATTAATCAAATTGTTAATTATTAGACGACTCTGTGTATTATTTACCTTACGCATTCAATTTCTTTCAATGTACATATGCGATATTGACTAACAAACTATTTAATTTCTACAGTGAAAAAGTCATAAACAGATTCGGCAAGCCGATATGGATAACCATCTCTCAAAAGTATGAGTTGCTTCACATTTTGAGAACGTTAGCAAAAAAACTTGAAATTGACTCAACCAACAAGAATGAGCAAGATCTTGCTGATCGAATACGCGAGTCTCTTGGTGAAAGAACAAAGCCGTACTTGATTGTCCTTGACGATGTTTGGACAGAAAAATTATGGAAAGAAGTAGCAAAAGTCCTCCCGGACACGAAAAAAGGAAGTAGAGCACTCATTACCACAAGGAATGAAAATGTTGTATACATGGCCGATGCCCCGTACAAATATGTCCCTTATAACGTTCCACTTTTAAGTGAGGAAGACAGCGTAAAACTTTTGCTAAAAAAGGCAGTAACCGGAGATCGCCAATATTGTCCCGATCCAAATTTCAATTACAAAGACCTTGCAAAAAAATTTGTTAAAAAATGCGGATATTTGCCTCTTGCATTGATAGTTTTAGGCGGTCTATTACGTGCAACACAACCATTTGATTTTCATGCCTGGAATGAGTTGTTGGAAACGATGACCTGGGAGGATGATGAGTGTACCGAGATTATAGCTGCTAGCTATAAGCACTTGCCTCTTGCTAAGAAGTGGTGTTTCTTGTATTTGGCGGCTTATCCCGAAGACACAAAAATTGATGTCGAACGCTTACTCCGGATCTGGGTTGCAGATGGGCTCATACCTGATGATAAAAAGAATACATTGGAGCAAACAGCCGCAAGCTTCCTAAAAGACCTTGCGCAAAGGTAATCACACACTTACATTAATCTCATAAAATTGTTCTCATCTTTTGTCACAAATTGTTACAAAGTTTTTTCCATCATATATACGAACATTATATTGCTAGAATTAAAATACAACGAAGATAGTTTGATCATGCGTGCGGTTTCCTAATAATTAAGCATGAAAAAATAAATCATAATGTAGTGGAAATTTCGCTTGAAAATAAGTTTCCCCTTCACAAATTTATCTTGTACGTTATGAGTATTGATAACATATATATTAGAACTTGTCTAACACGGTTTACAATCCAATTATATATATCATTTATAAAAAGCTAATTAAAGCTGTCACATATTACAACTACTGTAGGGCTGTATATGAGCTGAGTTTGAGCGAGTTAGGGACAACTCAAACTCAGCTTGGCGGTAACTCGAGTTGAGCTGAGCTGAGTTAGAAATACTTTCGAGCTTCTTAAGAAGGCTCAAACTCAGCTCGTCCCCAACTCGAGTTAGCTCGTGGGCTCACGAGCTAACTAGAAATAAACATATATCCTTCAAATTTTTATTTATTTAATTCATATGTTATTCTAGTATTAAATTTTTTTGACATATACAATATTATAAACAATAAAATTGTTGTCTTTTATATTCTTTCTATTGATTTGAAACAAAATATGCCTTCAAACTCAATCTATCATGTGTAATATTAGTTTAAATAAAAATATATAAGAAGGAAATTCTTATTATTAATTTATAAATTTTTAGTACTCATAAATTATATTCATAATGCATATCTCAAATATAAATTTATTATGTCACGAGTTGGCTCACGAGCTACGAGCTGAGCTGACCTTAACTCAAACTCGACTCGTCAACCAATCGAGTTAGTTTAGCTCGAGTTTTACCAACTCGAGTTTTGTTAGCTCGAGTTACAATTGAGTTTTTATGAGTCGAGTTCGAGTTAGCTCACGAGTTACGAGTTTTTTGCTCACCCCTCACAGCCTCACACGTTTCCTAATATATATAAGAGGAGGTTCTAGTGTCCGCATTTTTTTGTGCCCCTCAATGTCCACATTTCACTTTTTCACGACTTTTTTTTTCAAAATTTAAAAATGTAAACGTGAAATCTAAACTGTTGATCTTATTCAATGTAAACGAGAAACCTAAACTGTTGATCTTATTCAATTTAACCTAAACTACTTTTTCATAATGATTTTGTAAATTTTGGGGTTCGTTTGATACTCAATCAAAGACCAAAATATGAACGCATTAGAATTAATCTATCATAGTTAATAATATTCATTTATATTTTTACCTCTTGATCGAATATTATACAAATTCTAAATTTTACAAAACCTATATGAAAATACATCGCTCGTTAAATAGAGTAAGATTAACGATTTGGATTGGATGTTTACATTTTAAATTTTTTTTAAAAAAAGTCGTGAAATATTAAAATATGGCCGGAATTTAGGGACATAAAAAATGTGGGCACTAGAACTCTCATCAGATAAAGTAGTACTCATGCAGAATTAGAAAAAAAAAATACTTATTGAAAAATTCATCATTTGCATACCGATATACGATGCATCATTAGCTTTGCAATTTGACAAACTTAAATTTAACCAATATAACATCTCATAATGGACAAAAATTTATATTTTCAAAATTTTGTTACTACTTTGTTCGAATTTTTTAATACTTTCTATTTTTTAATATTCTTACTACTGATTTGTATAAAAAAAAATGGCAAGCGTTAAAAAATTAGTAATTTTTTTTTTTTGAAAAATGTAATATTTTATTTGCTATGATATTTCAAGGCATATGTTGGATTGATTAAATTATATTTATCAATTTGCAAAACCATTCACAAATATGGTCATGTTCCACACATGCACACACATAGAGATACTGTAGTCAAAGTGATTTAATGGATCGCTCCATCAAATTTGATTATATAACAATTTAAAAGTTAAAATTATTGATCAAAACCTCTCAATATGTCACATTTAAATTTCCTTAGCAACCAAATTTTATATTACTTGAAGTTTTTTAAGTATTTTTTTCATATTTTTAAAAGATGTTGTTATTGAATGGTTCAGAACTAATTCTATTGAAAATTTTTAAAAAAATTCCAAAAAGTAAAAAAAATGTAAAAAAAAAAAAATCATATTTCTAAAAATCTAGATTTATTAATTTGGAAACATAGCGATGAATATAATCTTACTATATATGATATATAGTAACCATATTCATCGCTATGTTATCAAATTAATAAATCTAATTTCATCTAAGACTCCTAGCAATCAAATTTATGTTGTAAAATTAAAGTGGAAGGGAGAAATAAAGAGTAAAAGGATGAGATAAATTTTTTCTTGTGTATTTCTTATTCTGAATTTGGATACGACATACAGATTTACAAGTCTCTAATTGTAGGTAAGAAAAGAAATCTTGTAATAAATGACAAATATATATATCTCCTATAAAAGATATATATCTCGTGTAATCAATGAGAATAATGGAGATGAACAATCCATAAATGATATATTCAATTTGATTTGTAACCATGTACGATTTTATAACAATTTAATATTTTTTGAAAATTTTATATTACTTTTTTAAATTTAATTAAATTTGTCAATTTTGGAATATTCTTATTATTATTTTGTATTAAAAATGATAATTTTTTAAAAAATTGAAATAAATAGTCAAAAATAAAAACATATCATAAAATTTAGTTTTCTAAGATATTTTAACATATAGATGATGTACCAAAGTCTCAATACATCGCGATTCACTATATCATATCTATAATTCGGTTTTCCAATTTTAGATGCCAAAAACATCACATTTTGCTTCTTTTTTTTTATTCACTATTGATCTTGTTAAAATTTGATGCTTCATCAAAATGTCAAAAAATACACATTAATTAATTAATCTATCATAGTTAACTAAAGATTCATGCATTTTCAATATCTTGATCAAGTACCAAATTAACTCCAAAAATTATAAAATTTTATGGTCATGTTTCCGTTGTTAAAATGAACAAGATCATCAATTGTTAGGATCGGTCATTTAAATTATAAATTTTAAAATAAAAAATAAAAATTAAAGTGTGGTAATTATGGGTAGGACACCGGAATCCTCCTTTAAGTGTATGTATAGATATACTTGTGTATATATATATATATTCTCATGGAATATCTGTGCCACAGGAGCATGGTTCAAGTAGTACAAAGCAACTGTGATGGTTCCATGAAGTATTGTCAAGTACACGACATCTTGAGAGATCTTGCGGTTCGAGAAGCAGAGGAAAACAACTTTCTAAAGGTGTGTTCAAAGCCAGATGATTGGAAATATTGCAAGGCCCACCGTGCGGCGATCCATTACGTAGATGCTGCAGAGCTGACAGATAATAATACGAACTCTACAGTTCGCTCTTTGCTTTTGTTCGGCGACTCGTCGGTGTTGGACTGTTCCAAATATAGTGTGCTTAGGGTGTTAGGCATGGAAGGACGCGTGTCACGTGTGAATTTCGAAGGATCACGTCATTTGAGATATCTTCGACTGGATACAAACATCGATAATCTTAATAATAGAGACCAATTCTGGAAGTGGGTAAAGAGCATGAATTACCTAGAGACCCTGGATCTTCAGAAATTAATGGGCGCAGGCGGTGATCTATCAAAGTATATATGTGGTATATGGGGGATCAAAACACTTAGGCACGTTTTACTCCCATCATGTTTTCCACCGTTTTTTACTCCAGGGCCCCCAGCATCGGTGGACCTTGTGAATCTACAAACTCTCAAAGATGTGACCTATAATAAATTATGGGAGGAGCAATCAGGATTACCTAATATACCCCAACTGCGTGAGTTGGACATCGAAATTAGTAGTGGAGAATCTCAAAGGAAGGTTGAGATGTTAACGAGGTTACTAGAAACGCTAAATCATCTTATTTGCCTTAAGATGCAGACAGGGGAAGCTCATGTCTTGGAAAAGGTAGTTTTGCAATCTCATAAGAAATTAAAGTTTCTAAGTTTAGATTGTTGTTTTGATCATAGTGATAATACCATTGTTCTTGGTGATGGCCTGTTGCCTCCCTACCTTTTAGAACTCCACCTTCGATATTTCAAATTTGAGTCTGATCCGATGCCAGTGTTAGAGAAATTAGGAAGCCTTAAGATCCTTTCCATAGAAAACTCAACAATGAGAAAGGACAAGGATGTGAGGATTAGATGCTCGAGTGGAGGGTTTAAACAGCTAGAGGAGCTGAACCTTGATTATACAAAAAAGTTGGAGAAATGGGAAATTCAGATAGGCGCCATGCCCATGCTCAAATGTCTCCGCGCTTTTCAATGTGACCCACTCCCTCCGCCTGTGGAGCTAATCCAGCTACCCAGCCTTCGATATCTAGATTGGAGGTCTGATATCACGGAAAATAATAGTTCCATCTCCGAGATATTCAAGCAACGACCAGATTTGAAGTCACGTGGACCAACATCATCTAAATTGGTGTGTTTTAATTGAGATATTCAAGCCTTCGATATCTAGATTGGTGTTTTTTTTTCCTTTTTTTTTTTCTTTTTTTTACTTTCAGTTTAATTTGAGTAATGTTTTTATGTTCCTCTGGTGATAACATGCAACTTTTTTTTTGGCTCCGCAAGTAGAAAATATTTATCTTTCCTGTTTAGTTACTATGGCCACTTGATTCAAAATTTCAAATCAATGATTGTTAAAATTGCTTACTAGCCCATCCAATGCACCGCTACTTCTGTTTTGCATGAGGTTAAGTAATATATTTAATATTTCACATATAGAACGATAATTCATTAGGATAGTCCCATTTACTAACATTTCAAAATCGGGGCATTTTTTAAATCCTTTGGTACAGAAGCTATAGTGAAATTATCAGCAAAAGGGCAATGGTACAAGATGGTACACGCCTCTCAGCAAGTCAGCATATAACAGTATAACATTTCTCATGCGAACAAGATTTCCATACAGATTCAGTACTATTTTCTTCACAACAACAACGCTATGAAAACCCAACAAATCCAGCAAAGGGAACTAAAAATGAGTTCTTTTACTTGTTATATCTAGAAACCATATCAAGGAAAATTTACAAGAAGTGATGCAACACTTTGGATCCCAAAACAATTTACTCAGAACTTAAAAAGATTCTTATGCACTTTCAGTACTAACCGACAAGTTAGTGAAATTCTAGTGTTAGTCCTCTTATAAACATTAGATTGTTCCATGTCACTTGATTCAATTTCGTCTGGAAAAGTATTTGTCTGCTTGAACTCAGGGCACTTGCTGATATTTACAACCTAAGATACCAAATAAAAAAGGCACAAGTGAAAGAAATAAGATCAGCACAAATTAACTACATTTAATGCAAGAAGTAGCAGAACTTCAAAAGCAAGTTGTACCAACCTTTTTTAAACTATGCAATTGAGAGTCCTGTATGCCATGCAAATAGTCTGAATTCATAAAGGGAAACCAAGTTTAAATTATTATTTGATAAAAGTACTGCAGTGTTAAAAAGAATAGAATAATTATAACATGGCATTTTTACCTGAATAGGCTTCATCTTTGAATATTATCAAGCTACATGGCATTAGGAGTAAAGAACAATCCTTCGGGTCATCGCTTTTCTCACATATGACCTCAGATTCTTCGGTAGTTACCTCATCTGGGTTCAATTTTCTCAATCTCTGATGAGGGGTGAAATCAATCACAAGCGGTGACATGAGGGAGATAATTGCCACAACTGGAAAATAGGCAGGACCATCTTGGTGTGGCTGAGAATATATGACATATAATTATAATACTTGTGAAATTGGTAAAAGCTGAACACATTAAAAGGAGCAAATTGAAAAGCTGGTCCATATAGAAATATCATTAACATTTTTGTTCCAAACGATTCACAGTAACTTGTTTGGCCCCTCAACATCTTGATTCGTATAAATTTAGTACATACTGACATATTATATTCAGAAGAGGAGAAATGTTCCCGATGACTGGGCTTCGGATTTGTGAATATTGGTGTATATACTAGTAGTTCAGAAAAAAGCCGTCCCAAAATCACAATTAATAGTAAGTTTATGAATTCTTTTTCAATTGAACAATAAAATCGGACCAAAATGGGTAGATGTTTGAAAATTTGAAGGTTCCAATTAGAAATTTCAAACCTTCAAAAGCCAAAACAGTACATGAGAAATACTTTTTCTTCAAAACAGACACTAACCATGATCCCTTGATCAGGTAGATATTCATTAATGAGTACATGGTTGATTGCTGAAGGAAACAAGCCCGTCTGCTGGCAGATTTTGTGAGTAATCTTTTTCAGCCAAGGTGGCACTGCAACATTTGAGTTTTATTATATGCAAAATTTTGTACAAGTACATAAAAACTCAACAATAGTGGCTATTGATATCATATCTTTCTGTTTTTCAATAGAAGTTGATTTATCATATTAATATAACTCCTGGAAAAATACTAAATACAAGAAAGTAACACCTTAATAAAGATTCTTAACATTCGAGATCTTTTGTCAGGACATATAATGTAGATCATAACAAAATGAAATTACCCAAAGAAGAATCAGGCAACTAGAACCAGATTCAAGCTTAAATTACTCACATTCCTGTGGAAGAAGCCCCTTTTCATGGACCACACCACCTAGAAGAAAGAATGCAAAATAGGTGAAGTGAAAAAGTACAGAAAAAATCAGCCCAAATTACATTAATTTAGAGGGTGAAAAAAAAAACCAGGAAAATACCCCAATTTTGCAACCTCCTGTTTTTCAAGGACTTCCATCTCGAAGCTGGAACTTGATATATCTGTGATGCAGCATTTCATAACAATCAGAAGCAATTTAATCATATCTACTAGTTCAGTATCAAATATGTTATCTAATGCAGTATCAAGTACAATCAGAAGAAAATTACATACTTTTGAAAAGGAAAAATAGGAGGACCCATTTTTAAGCACAAAACATGCATTAGTTTGTGTTATTTAGATATGACACCCAATATCAGGCATTTACATCTAACAGTCTAACACCCAAAAATTTGAGAATCAGACATGTAACAAACAATTGGTAGATTATAATATTGTTTACAGTAGATTCTCTGAAACATTGACAGTTGTGCACTAAATCTCATGGATATTTTTCCCAACTCCAAGTGAACCAGAAGCAAGTTCAACAGTGTCATTGAAGTAATTTATTGGACAATTATGGTTTTAACTTCTCAGTTCCTGTTGCCAAGTAGTCCTCAAATAACGCAACAATACTGGTACTAAACACAAATATTTTGGACTGGTGTGCAAATAGGACAACTCTAGGAAAATTTTGCAAATGAGCAAAAAGAAGAAGGGCCTAAAGCCTAAAAAAAATAATAAAAGGAAGAACCAAAGAAGGAAACCATGAGGCGGTGCTTACATGGTGAAGAAGCTCAGTTTGTTCAGAATCTGAGATGAAATTGTCACAGTCAAGCTGTGATTTGGGGATTAATTAGGTGGAATTTGGGGCTGAATTCAGATGAGAATAGTGAGAGGGAGATGGAAAGGAAACAGATACAGGGAAAAGAGAACAATTTGATAATTTCATTCAACATAACCCCTCTGTTACAAGCTGCTCTCCTATTTATAGATAACTCATATCCTATAATTATACTAATACATCCCTACACTTTACATAATTACATATTTAAACATTTGCTAAATGCCAACGGTCTAACAGCTATCTCATTCAATCCCTGCTGTGACATTCCCTCCCCCATCAGACCATTCTCGCCCACGAGAATAAGTTTGGAACAGCTGTTCTTGATCAAATAATAATCCTTCCTTGTTGATTCTTCTTTTGGCAGTTGCACCCATGTAATGTTGAGTTGAAGAATACTACTTTTCATCAAGCCTTCTTTGCATATCACTAGCTCATAGCAAATGGTATTCAATGCCCTTGACTCTCTGGTCATTTCATGATTTTGAATTTTGAAGCCCCGATTTGTATGGTTGGAAATAGTACTGATCAAGAGTCTATTAGTAGAGCTCAAATTTAATATTTTACCATCAGGTTGCTTTAGTTTGAAACACTCAAGCCAAAATATTTTCAGGTCAGTGTTGGCCTCTCTCAGCCCTTGTTTCATGCCATACTGCTCTTCCACATGAATTATAGAAATTCGGGTGATCCCTTTGGTCTTGGCATGAGTTAACAGGGAGACTTTATTTGCAATGTTTACTAAGGGAGGGGTAAAAGTGGAAACATGAGAAGTACACTCATTCCTTGAAAGACTTAAAACAACTTGTAATGCAGTTGGCTCGGCCCTATCAGGATTGTTTATGAAATACTCGACTCCACTCTTGTTGAACTCTTCTGCTAGATTAATACTTCTAGTTGTATCTGCACTTAATCGTGGTTCCTGAAGGGTTGAACTTAAAAGGCAGTATAGACCCTTTTTTACCAGCATAAGCATTCCATGACTAGTATCAGCAAGATTATGCTTTCCTTTGTTTGCCACAGGTAATTGAACCTTACATTCAGGAAACACCTCATGCGTATCCCTAAGTACTTGATTGACTTTCTTATAAGTCTTCCACAATGCTATTCCAGAATTTGGCCAAGGTGGGTGAGAATGTGTTAGTTTGAAGCCTTCATACCATCCATAAGTCTCACCTTTATGTTGTTCTCCATCAGGGTCTAAAATCACTTCATGTATTTTCACTTCAACTACTCCATGCATAGATACTCCATTGACAGTGTTGAACATGAGATGGATATTAATGGAAAATTGGGTAGCATTCTTCATTTTGCTACCAGTAAATCTATCCATGACATCATTTGCAAAATTGCTTTCCATTTCTGATATCAATATTGATGGTTGTATCCCAATGAATTTTAAGAAATCAGTTCTTGACAAATCAACCCTCATACTACAATTGTTCACCTCATTTCTTCTAGAATCATCATACATTGTCAAGTCAACAGGGTCATATCTATTACTCCACTTCATTTTCAAACCCAATTTAGCCATTACCTCGTGCCAGCACTTATCCTTTTTTATTTTGTAGATTTCAGGAATTTGATTAACAGAAAAATTCATCTCACACTCATCAGCCCAACCCAAAATTTCAGACCAATTTAAAGAAGGGACTTTCAGCATAATTAAATGACCTGTATGCCCTTGGTAGTGTAGAGCCTGAGTGCTGAATACCTCCTCTCTTCTTGATTTTTCTTTCTCAACATCTTGGAAATGAGACCTAAGGCTCTTTCTAGTACAGTGCATATCAGTGTTGATGCTTGGAAGGTGATCTGGTAGCATGGTAAAGGCTGTCCCATTTGGTATTGAGACTACTGAATCCCCAGCATTTCTTGTAAATTCTTGAGTCTGCTTCAATTCAGTTCTTGAGGCGATGACAGGTGCTACTTCTTCAATCTCAACAAGCTCTTCTTGGTGGGTTTGTGAAGTGCTTATATGCTCAGTTGCCATACCAGAAAACTCCTCAACTTTTCTTCTCTCTTCAACCTGAGGCATGTCATCGCTTTTCTCTAATGAAGGATAGTAACCATCTGTTCTAGCACCTTGATAATTGTTCTTGGTTCTTCCCTCATCAATTTCCAACTCGTTCTGCTGAGAAGGATCCATCATGATTGATACACCCAGTTCTTGATCATTAGCTTGCCAGAATGGTGTGTCTATTGGTTGAGAAATCTTGTTTATAGCAATCGATTCTTCTACATTGCATTCTTCTTTTTCAAAAGGCTGGCTTGGGGCTTCTTGAATCCCTTGATTGCGCATGTATTGCTTCAGCATATCTTTCAATTCGGCAAACTGTCTCATTCTTTCTTGGTGGATTTCGTCACTACGTCGATTGAGTTCTTCAAAAGCCATCCTCAAAGAGGTGCTTACTGTTTGACAACATTCTTCCATCATCAATTCCTCCTCCGAAGAATCACTCGAGATCGTGGATACTGCCATTGTTGTTTCTTGGATGATCTTGTTGAAGAAATCGCTGCCCAGATTCGATCTTTTGGCTTCTGATACCACTTGTCACAGTCAAGCTGTGATTTGGGGATTAATTAGGTGGAATTTGGGGCTGAATTCAGATGAGAATAGTGAGAGGGAGATGGAAAGGAAACAGATACAGGGAAAAGAGAACAATTTGATAATTTCATTCAACATAACCCCTCTGTTACAAGCTGCTCTCCTATTTATAGATAACTCATATCCTATAATTATACTAATACATCCCTACACTTTACATAATTACATATTTAAACATTTGCTAAATGCCAACGGTCTAACAGCTATCTCATTCAATCCCTGCTGTGACAGAAATTGGGGATGTAAATCAAAGTTGGGACAGAACCCACTACGAATTCGTCGAGATTAAGGTGTTTTTCCTCTTGCGACACTTCCATTTTCGTGTTTCCAATTCCTCCCGGAGTCCTGGTTTCAGATTTCCCACTAGAGAGAAAACTAGCGGCGACCGCAAAGACTGTTGATTGGACTATTATGGGCCTAACCTTGGATTTGAATAAAGTTTAAATTGTCTTGCTAAGTTTACTAATATTTTGAAAAAATAAAGGCCCAAATTTTTATCTAGAAAGATGTTTTTGGGCCTCTTTACCAAATAAGATTCGTTGCTTGTTCATTCAACGATAATGTCCTTTTGACTAGGTATTCTGTACACACAATTGATGCTTTGATGTAACAAGGAATTAATGGCTGCATTCAATATGACAAGATATGTGTTCTATCAAAGTGAATTAATGTCTCTCTATTAAAACCTTAATAAAGTCGTTAGTTACAGCTAGATTACAGTAAGGACGACATAACACTCAATTAATTTCTTGTCTCGTAAATAAATAATTAAATACTGGATGGATTAGCATCAAATGAGAATATCATGTATATCCTTTGTTTGAAATGAAATTGTTAATATATATCTTTCCTAACAGGAACACAAAGATACTGGGTTGCAACTAAAGAAATATTTTCGGCAAGTTAAAGATAAAAAAATGATGTTAATTATTACTTTTTTTTCTTCGGAGAAAAACCGTTAGGCAATGTTATTACAATAGTACATACTACATAGGAAACAGTAAATCAAATAATGAATGAAAGGCAAGAAACTTTTTGAAATATTAATGTTACACGGGAAGCAAAGTTTCTATTAAATGCCTATTTATTACATTCACTCATCACCAACACACGCCAATGAATGTCTCTGGTATGACAACGATGACTCTCCTAGAAGATTCCCAGAATCTCTTTGTTTTATCTTATGATAGATTCTTCCTAAAAGTATGATACATTAGCATCTTCTAAATATGACCTCACTTTAACCTTTCTTTAAAAGAAAATCAACTTGTCCATATCACTTCTGATTCACCTTGGTACAGCTACCAAGCTGCTTGAATGAACGAAAGAACTCGACCGTCTTCTCACGTGGCGGGAGATTGTCCTTTATTACCGGTTCGGCTAAAAAATCTTTCATCCACCGAGAAAAATTGGGAAATTTAAGATCGTAGTTTGCTTTGAAGCCTGCTGCCTCCTCACCAACCCCTAGCCAAAATGCCATCCAGCCAACAGCTAAGTCGGTGTATCCGATATGATCTCCAGAGAAAAACTTCTTTCCTTCAAGTTCTTCATCGAGAGCTTTGAGTTGGACCTGTAAATTCTCAATTGCTTTCTCCTTTTCTTCTCCTTCCATAAAAAAGGCCTTCCTCGACTCTTCACGGCACTAGAAATAAGCAAAAATGCTTAGGTATATTGACATGCTACAATAATATTGCAAGAACAATGAAAAATAGAAAAATGACGAATAAATACTTATAATCTCTGCGCACATGAAGAACATTAAATTGATAATAGAAAAAAAAATGAGATAACAACTGCTATAATACAACGACCAACAGTATATCATTATGAATTGTTTTAGAAGTACTACTATTTCGGCATAATCTTAAGAAATTAATAGATAAATTTGTCACCTTCACATCAACAAAAGTAGCCCAAAACCTGGCCTTTGAACGCTCAAGTGGATCCACTGGTAATATTGGATTATCCTTCCATGTCTCGTCGATATACTCCAAAATGACAAGAGACTCAACTATGGGATTGCCATTATGTACCAAAACCGGTACTTGTTTATTAATAGGATTGAACTCTAGTAGAGAAGAACTTTTGTTTGAGAGATCTTCTTCTATGTATTCATACTCGATTCCCTTCAATTTGAGGGCCCATTCAACTCGTCGAACAGCCGGACTAGCCCACATACCGAATAGCCTCACCGCTGCACTAGCCACCATTTTTCTATGTATTCTCTCAAACCTTTTATGAGATGAGAGCTGAAAATGTTTAGCTTCTAGGGGTGGTCTCGGGATATATATGTATATGTATAGAAGCAATAAGGGGTGATTGAAATGGACATAAATGGAGCGTTTTTATTTCATATTTATATTGCTTAAATTCATTCATATAGAAAAAGGAAGATATAGTGAGCTGTCAAATTGTGATGAATTTCACTTTGCTGAGCTGTCAAATTGTTTTTACATCCTTTGACTATACCTATATTAAGCAAAAGCAGGTGAATAGTTACCTCATATAATACTGAGTATTAGTACTAAGTAATAACTGATTAGTTTTTCTACCCTTATTTTGTTACTTTCCTTATCATTCAAACCAAATGCATGTGTTAGCGAGAGGCAAGGAGTACGAGTCGAGGATTGGAGCTTACGAGTATATCTGTTCTTTTTCTTTGACGAAAGTAGGAGGATTATATCTTTTCTTTTCTTTTTTGTATCTTTTAGGAAAAAAAAAATTGAGTATATCTATATCTCTAACCATGTATGTGGATATTTTCTTCTCTTCTTCTTTTTTCCCCCGTTTGAGAAAAGTTGGAGAAGCCTTTTTTTGTGGCTTAATTTTTTTAATACCCTCTAACTCTTTTTTATTTATTTACTTCTCCCTATATTCTTTTATATTTCTTATTTGCCACTAAACTTTTCTAAATAATTTCTTATTTTTCCTTCAATTTAACCATACATAATTAACTATGGTTGTCTTATATAAAAACTTAAAATTAATTCCAAATTAACTTAAAAGGACAGAAGTATCCTTAGATTTTTTTCGTTTTCCCTTGTTTTTCCCTTCCTTGCTCCAGACCAATTAAACTTAATGGAAGATTATTATGCGCCTATGTATGATTCTCGGTTCTTGAAACAGCACATTTTTTTTTTTTCCCAAAATTGCCTTTTTAACTTGACAAAAGCCAACGATGCTAATCAAAATCAGAAGTTGAGATGGTGAGATCTAGTACATATATGGACAATTACAATTACATTGGTTGGATTGGAATATTCCAGTGGAGGTGTTGCATGATGTGCAACTAGTTCCAGCCATGAAATTTTCTTAGCGATTAGTGATTGCATGAGAATATAAGAACATGTGAGAGCTTAAATCTATAGCAATTCCTTTCCACGAAATATGGTAGAAGAGATGCGCTGGCTAGACTTTATTACTGTTCTTTTTCAATAACTCATGAGAGGGTTGACTTGCACAAACCACGAGCATAGGCAAACTAAACAAATATGACTCTTTTTTTTAGTGAATCAGTGTATATATTATATCACATGCACATTGCTTGCTTTTGTCTTGGTATGGGTCTATTATGTGTTGCCAGTTAGAGCTAATCAAGTTTCGTGTAATGAGAAATGGGTTATTGGGAAAGTATTTTGGAGCCAGGAAGGAAAAAACGAGCAAAACAAAAAAAAAAAGGTCAGGGTATTTCTGTCTTTTTAAATTTAATTTGAAATTAATTTTTGGTTTTCTTATAAGACAACCATAGTTAATTAAATATGTATGATTAAGTTGAAGGACAAATAAGAAATCATTTAGAAGAGTGTAGTGCCAAATGAGATATATACAAAAGTATAGGGAGAAATAAATAAATAGAAAAGAGTTGAGGGGTATAAAAAAAATAACCTTTTTTTTATCTTGTAAATTAATTGGAGGGCTACATCTTGATCCATATCACTATCCACTAATTGATTGCATCCACTAAATAATTAGGCCGCCCCAAATGGATTGTTACGATGGAATTTAACATTTTGTGTCATGTGTGTAAATGTGTAATAGTGCAAACTATTAAGATTTTTAGTCCAAGAAAGCATGCTTAGGTAGTGAATAATGTGCAAAAATGGCCGATCTCACTATAAAATAAGGAAAATTAATTAATTTTCTTTTCGCACACCATGTCAACTCTCTTTTTATTATTATTACACGGCTTATATGGTTTATGACAAGAAATTTTCGTTACCCGAATCCAATGAAATTTCTTATTTGTCAGATTTATTTTAAAAATTAATACTACAATTTCAAGATTTAAAAATTTAACAACAATATTTTTTAAAACTAAAGATGCATTCAGTTTGTTGAACAAAAAAATAGTATTAAACGAATGAACTGACTGACACCGTTCATTTGGAATTTATAACTGAATGCATTTACGCAATACTAGCATAAGATGCCCTCATATGTGGGCAAATAAAAAAATAAAATAATGTTAGACAATAAAAATATTTTTCTTAATTTACCATCGATACAAATTGATATGTTATTCAATTGTTTCTATATTAGATGGAAAACCAATCAAATCCAAAGAAAATTTTTTCCTTCTGTGCAGCAATTCAAAACCGAATTAATTATTTCCTTGTGTGTGCATAGAGATGTGTTGAGACAGATCTAACCATACATTTACAGATCAACGGTATAAAAATTGTTAACAAAAATTGTTGTGACCTTTCTCTAGGTGCATTTATAAGTAGTAGAGATAGAGATAATTGCCGCATGTTCAAGTCTAATCATCTTATGTATTTTGACGATATGTACGCATGCTTTCATTCAAAAACAGCTCATGAATGCATGTGCTTGAAAGTCAGGCTTAGTGTTGTTACAAATCTTATTTAAAAATGACAAAACGAAAAGAAAATTAAAATCACCTACTGTGCCATATACCAGCCTATCAGAAAATAAAATTTAAAAAATATATATATATATATATGTCATGGATGGAAACATTGTATCTTGTTGTGCTCGTATCATTTTAGATTCGCGTTTCCCTACCTGACTTTCGAGCGATCACGACTTGCTGATGTAGTCGCAGCGAATGGAATTTCCTGTGGTTGTTGATCAATTGTCATACATGAAACGAGTCAGGGAAGAAACCTGACAAATGCAAAGTAAATAAAAAATAGATTTTTTTTATGACAGAAAAAAAGGGTCACGCCCATACCTTTCCTTTGAAATTAAATTCAAGTATTTTGCAGAAACAAAATAAAATAATTTAGCCAGAAATTAAGAAACAAAAAGTAGAAAAGATTAATTTCTGGCAAAATTAAAAGATTAACCCATAAAATAAAATCCAGTGACTAAACTAATTAAACTAACCTAGAGACCAAAAGACCATAACAAAAGTAAATTAAGTTGTACTTAAACGGTAGTGAAGGACCACATAGTGACTCCGGTACTTTCCTTAAAATATTCAATCTAAATAAACGTGGTAATTTTTCAAAGATTAAGCAGTCTGAACGCGACCAATAGCATTTGAGTACTTGGGAATATTTCATAAGACAATCTCTGTCGAAGTTAAAGGATCGTGCTTTTCAAATTCTAACATGTACAGGTGAGCTAATTCTAACCAATTGTTGTTAACAAAGAGCTCCAATGATTAAACATAAGTTGCCTTTTGAGGGTCACAAAAATCAGCAACAATTAAAGAATTTGACATTTTAGAGGATAACATTATTCATTAAGTAGTGTCACGCATTCACATTATTATATCTGTCATAAGTCATTTCCCTCCACAATTTAACTGGATTTTCTATTGATCTTTCAACAGTCACTTTTCAATAATATAATAATTTGTTTAAGCATTATTAATTACTTTAATTTTCTGTGATATTTTAAGCAGAAAATTACAATGTTCTTTACTTCTTTAGATAAACAAAATAATAATTACTTGAATTTGACTAAATTGATTCATTTGTGTCCATTATTATTATTCTTGCTACAAAATAACAGTCATAATTTTTTGTGTGTGGTCCGCCAATTTAAAATTCCACATAATACTGATACAGGCTAATATGCAGATTAAAAATAAAAAGTTAGTCTGACATGTTTAAAGGTCAGTAACAGCGGAAAGTAAAAGGTGCGTTCTACTACACTAGTACCACACTAATATTGATACAGGCTAATATGCAAAACAAGGTTAGTCAACACTTTGGTTTAATATATTCATATTTGAATTTTTTTAGAAAAAAAAAAAAAACTATAGCTGCTCACCGTAATTTACATATCAAGAATTCATAAAAAAATAGATTTTCGTTACTATAGTTTTTTATTATGTTTTTTTTTTTGTAGGAAAGACCATTGTTATTACATTACACGGGATTTATAAATTAATCTTTTTAACCTCACAAAATAGTATAAGCTCTAATAATATAAATTTTGATATCAATGTCATGTTTATTTACTTTAGTTAGTCATTTAAATCGTGTTGACTGACTTTAAAATAGTCATTTAAAATTTAAAATAGAAAACTAAAAAATTTAGAATAAAAATACCGTCAGATCCGTACTATAGAAAGCATATTTTTCGCCGTCCACTAATTAATATTGTCACTATAGTTTTTATAAACTGTCATTCTTAAAAAGCACAAACAGAAGAGAACCCTAATTGATCTTCTTAAATATGCTGAAAGGAGTTGAGATTTGACACCATGGGACAGGAGAAAAAGAGAAGTAGAAAAGTACTTTTAAAGATGTGAATATATTTTCTATATTGCCGTTACAATGTGTTAGTATGTCACTTTTAGTGGAACTGTATCGCTTTGACTATGAGCCCACCGATGGTAAATGAAATTAAGAGCTACAGATTTATAATAATACCAGATAACAATATAAAATTCATTTGGTTTCTTCCCTGCTTACAAAAGCTAGTGAATTAATATATCTTAAACTAAATTATCTTGATTATAATCTTAAACTAAATTATCTTGATTATAATCTTCACCGACAGGCCTAAATATAATTGACACCCCCATCACAACCTAAAAGACTTTTGATTTAATGACTGCCCTTACATAAGCAGAAGTACAATATGTATATTAAATTTTCACATTTTGACTATGAACTACACCTACGTACAGGTGGGAAATTAAGAGCTACAAATCAATTATTGGTACCACAAATTAAATGAAATCCCTTTAATTTGTTCACTGCTTACATAATCTAGTGCAATAAATTATGGTTCCTTTAAATTATGAATCCGGGTCAATATTAATGGCAAATGTAATTATTTATTGATTTTTTTTTTAATAATAGCATCTCAAGTAGAGATGCCCTGCTACATTATAAGAGCCAAAAAAATCCATACAAAGGTTTAACAAACAAACAAACAAAGGACAAGCCATTTGGTGTGTTAAGCAACCAGCGCAACAATTCCCAGAGTCCGCAAAATAGCAACCATAACAAATTCACAAAAGCAAAACACAGAACATCAAATAGCACCAGCGCTCATCTACCTGGCCATCCCTCTCATCAAAGTCTTCCATGTCAGCATCTCTATTTAGCTGTTGCATTGTTCCTTCTAGCTGCCAGCACTCTGAAATTGCTTTCTATAGTTGAGGAGGCACCTGTCCAAGAGAAACGACTGTAAATTCCCTAAAGCAAATTGAAAAATCACTATACCCCTTGCCTTCATCAAAGGCTCTTCTATTTCCATCCTTCCAAAGGCTCCAAATTAAAACAGCTAACATGGTCAGAGACAAATTAATATCTATTATTACAATTATAAGATTTAAAACTGAAACCAATAAAAATTTGAAATTAGTACACGCTTCACTAAGATTTTTGTTATTGAACATACATATTTTTTTTTTTTAAGGTTGGTTTGAAATTAACAATTTTGGAATAAAAAATTTGAAAATAAATACTCTTTCCTGAATCGAACTAAGAACCACTTGATTGGAGAAATAGAACGAAACCACTGGGTCTAATATTGAACATACATATTAAAGCCAATCCAAAACTTGGCTATTTCACAATTAGAAAAAATATAATCAACACTTTCATCGTCACAATAGAAATATTTGTGGTGGACAGGACTTGACAAAGGCACAGAAAGAGTTTTAACTTTTAATGGAATTTAAGCCCCCAGTAATAATTTATTGAGATTCACATTTTCTTTTCTTTTCCATATTTTCCTTTCTCGTAGTAAATTTTGGAACTTGTTGTATATCTGAGCATTTCCATAATAAATTAAGGGTTCATCTAGTAAATGAATAAGATGTCCAAAAATCAATCGATATGTATAGTTATTAATTATGTGCATGAAATTTTAACTCTCGATTTTTATATCAAAAGAATTCTTAATTTCATAAATTTTAGCGTTTAATTAATTCCTACCATACAGAACAACATCCGCATTTGTCATTATAAAAAAAATTTAAAAATTGTAGTTGGTTATAAAATGTAAATGTTACGTATTTTCATGATGCTTTACTGAAAAGAATTGCAGCTTTATTTCTTCTGTAGAAAAAATACGACAATATAAATATATTTATTTGTTGCAAAAGACAGAAATACAGAGCTTTCATATTGATGAAAGTTTATAGAAATTGTTAACGACGGTAGTGGAAACTGGAAAGAATGATAATCTGAGTCTAAGCACCATAGGTGAATAATAAATTGGGAAATATTTCCTTTTTTATTTTTGAGAAAGGGAAATATTTCAATTAATTGTTCATGGATACATTTATCAAAAAATTGTTCATGGATATACTCAAACTGTTTCAGTCAGCCGTATCCATCCACAAATAAATATTTGAAAATTGTAGTGCGCCACCTAGCCTGTTAGAACGCATTGAACACTCTTATAGCTGATCTGTCAATATCATTATCGGTATAGTCGTTGATGTTATCAGTTTAATTGTTTAAAAATGTTTAAATAGTGGCCGCAACAATCCCGATAGTAGCGAGTTTTGTTTAAAACTATAATTAAATGATGTTATCAGTTAATTTAAATATTTTTTTTTTTTTTGAATGAATGAACGAGTCAAAATCTGCAAAATTTGATAACAAAGGAGCCATGAACTGATCCCTACTGCACCAAACAGATGCAATTAATTAACAATATTATAATTTATGTTAAAATTGAGTACTGTTTTACTTTTAAAAAAAAATGTCACGTATCTACTATAAGGTATAAAAAAAATTAGAAAATCATTTTAATTAATTTTCTTTTGGGCTATGCAAACGAGTGTATATATATATTATACATATAATTAATTAATATGTAATATTTTGATCTTCATATTCAAAAATTTGTTCCGCTGTAGATTTCAGTAATTAATGAGAGAATATGTTTTATGCCATCATCAAACTTGTCAATTTTTAATTTGTCATCCTTAGATGACTAATTAAAAATATATCACTATATAATTGTCAAAAATTGTTTTATGCCACTAATGCTTTCTAAATTATAATAACTTCCATATTAATCATTCTAAATTTTTTCAGTAAATTTAATTAACCCCAAAATACCCCTATTATTAGACTGGTTAATTAGGTTATGAAACCTACGGAAAGGGGGGAAACCACGCCTCCCTACCTGTGCACATCGAGAGGAGGGTCGCTGTCTGCCCGCCGCACCTAAACCCTACGGCCTTCCCGTTGTAGCTTGCCCTTCGTCCATCTCCTCTTAATTTCAAATAGGAAAAGAATTGAAGTTTATGTACTAATTCTATGGTCGTAATATGCTTTGTTTACAGATTGTTTGTAGTGGCGTAAAAATATATCGTCCATCTATGGTCGTAATATGCTTTTATTTACAGATTGAAGTTTCTGTAATAATTCTATGGTCGTAATTTTTACTTGACGGATGACATAAAACAAATTCATATTATTTTATAATGACGTAAAAATAATTAGTCATGTAGTGATGGTATATCACAAATTTTATATTTTTGCAATGGCATAAAAAAAAATTGCCCATAAAAATATCAATGTGATAAGGATTGTCATTACTTCGCTTTGACCAATAAAAATTAGAGGCAGCCTTTACCGAGTCTAATCAAATCAACAAGTATGACTCTTATTTGATTTTCTCGGAATATGTCTTTTCATGACATTGTAATTTCTAGCCCCACTTTAGACTGAGACTTATCATCATGTATCTATGGTAGCTAATTGGGATATGTCTAAGTATTATTCGGTTGGAGTATTGGAGATTTAGTTGAATCAAATCACGTTTCTTAAGATTCTTTTTTTTTTATTTTTTTAAATTTTGACGAACTTTTGATATCGAAACTTTGACGATTTTCCGCCTCGCAAAATGCAGATTGTGTATCTCTGTTTATTCCTACTAAAATTGAGCAGCTTCTTTCTCGCAAAACCCTACATTATATTTGCATGAATGAAACATCGAAATATTCAGAATTCTAATTTATAATTTGTATTCAATTACAAATGGAGAGGACAGTAAAAGCATCAAGGCTGTTCATTGTGTGAGTTTATCCTCAAAAAAAAAAAAAAAAAGGATTGTACTAAAAACAAGTCGCTTTGGATAAGAACAATTCTCTGAAGCAAAGTTGTTATTGATTCTTTGGGAATTAGAGTTTGTATTGGATTTGCCATATAAAAAGTGCGTAACGCATTTCATCGGTTCATCCGCCGAATTTCGTCTTTCAAATCCGTATGAATGGTCAATGACTCTGTATGAATTTATTTAGAGCAAATTTTTTGTTATAGTCCTGATATAACAAATTATTTGGACCAATTGAAATTCAGCGGAGCACAAGGGCTCTCCTTTGTGTGTGTGTGTGTGTTTTTTTTTTGGCCTCTGTTCTGCAGCAGAACAATATTAAAACCAGATACAAATACGGAAAACAGTAACTTGTAAACATGTGCTTATATATTTTCCGCTGTATAAACATCAATTCTAAAACAAAAAAAATATTATTTATATTTAATTTTCATTAATATAATTAAGCGGCAGCAACTCCATCTTTACATTAAAGATAGACAAGTTTTCTTGTAGTACTTTTTTGGAGTTGCGTCATCAGAATGCTGTCGCTAGGATTCTGAGAGTAGTGGCCGTTTTTTTCGTTTTTTTAGTCTTTGTTTTATTTTCTAATTAATTGTTTTTAATTAAATTGGCAGTCACTACAAACCCTTACGAAAGAATAATTCCTGTATTTCGACAGCTTCGAAATTGTTTGGGGGATGTTATTGGACGGTTGGTGGTGTTAGTCGTGTTTTTTTTCAAAGGAAAACGCGTATCATGAATTGTTGTTTCCGGAATTTACTGTCTAAAATAACTGATTATTAGATATTAAAATAAATTTTATTTGAAATTCATTATAATATCACATTATATTCTACTCGTGTATGTGGTCAAAAGATGAAGTGCATGCTATTCAACTATGAATCGTGCGATTGAAATTTCATTTATGAAAATATAAATATTAGTCAAAAAATAAGGAGAAGCCCAAAACGAAAAATTCAATTGAAATATACCTAAATTTGACCCAAAAAATTCCATCTAGAAGCCCACTATATTCCTACTAATTCTGAAAGCAGGAATTTTAGAATGTAATAGCCTCAACTGAAGGGTTTATCTAATTGTTTATAATTATATGATCTGTATCATTGATTTTTGTAATTTAGTTGAACTGTGGCACATATGTTAACTTCAATTAGAAAGAGCAAAGATACTGGATCAGAATTGCAATATATATATTTTTTTTATCTTCAATTCTGCCGCAATTTATTTAATAATTTTCATTTTGGTCTTGTACAGAATCAAATCTCTTTTTCCTTGACCCCCATTGTCAAGGTTATTTAATTGAAAAAAATAAAAATCGTCTGAATCAAGTCGAATCGTGAATCGATCCTCTCAATCGGACAATACTAATCATTTACTTTTCTTTCGATTCACTTAATGCAATTCATTTTGGTGAGGTACTGAATTTAATTAAATCATAAGATATGAATTGGGAATCGTACTATTTTAAAGACAATATTGTTAGCAATTTAGCATATCCAATGAAAACATTAGTCAGACCTTTATATCTGACAAAGCAATTGCACAAAGGCATATTGTTTATATATAATGTATACTTTAATCATTATTACTTAAACGAAACATTATTAACTTTTTTAAATTGTTAAACTAGTTGGAATTGTTTAGATGATGAGAAGATAAAAGATTATTACAGTATATTAAAATTAAAATTATCATTTTAAAGAAGAAAAAAATTCAACCCAGATTATAGAAGCTGGAAAATTGTTAGCAATAACTCAAAAAAGTTAGATATATCTCAAAGTTAAAACTAAAATATATACAAAATATATGCTCGGTACAAAAGAAAGATTGAAGTGTTAGAAATTAAATATTTCCTATCTGGAGTAGGTAGAATATTTAAAAAAGCGGTACATGATGTGGAAACAGAATATGCGATGAAGAATATGTAGTCTATAAGCTTCTGTGCCACAAAATTTTCTCCTCCAATTATCTTGGAAAAGAACAAAATACACTTGACGTTGCATGATACTAAATATTTGTTGAAAATTGGTGTAGCCGTCCAATCTTAAATTCAGCTCAAGTTGAACAGGAGAAGATTCCATATTCCAATCGCTACTTCAGGCCGGTGATTGAAAATCTACTTTATAGTTTTTACCTTTTGAATTTTAAAAATTGTTTTACTTAATTACAACCACCCATCAACAATTAGTTCTGTATAGTGCACGGCTATTTCAGCAATGCCACTTATTTCTACGAAAGGTCCAGATTAAAAGTATATCTGAGAAGATTTTTGTATCTTAATCATTCACAAAAATTCAATATGAACGTCCTTTTGTATAATTTTTGGTTCAAAAATAGAATAATTTGGAATCAGCACATCTGACCCATCATTACTTTTGCAGGCCTATTGATACTCGCGTACATGTAACTTAGCCACCCAAAATATTTGCGTCCAAATTAATTTGAAATTTTGAACAGACTGCATTAAAATTATTAAGGTACCTTTTATCTTAAAAAAGTAAGGTCCCAGGAGCCTAAAATTACAGCCCAGTGTGAAAGATAGGCCTATTATTGATCTGTTAGGCTTACTCCTGCTGTCTCTTGATACCGACCCAATCAAATCGAGTCATTCTAGAGAAAAAAAGGAAATAGCGTGTTAACTGTTAAATCTCATAAAGTAACATTGTGAATTAAAATGGGGGTTAAAATGAGAGTCAGCTTTGACTTCGGTATGGTTGCCTGGTTGGGCTTTATGTTTACTTTAATCTAACTTGTTCGGAGCCGAAGACTTTATGGATGCTCCAAATATTGCAAGGAATCTAGTTACACAAATTTGTTACATTTTTAGATGTTCAAAACTATTTTACAAAATGTAAAAATCACGAATTTGGACATTTTTTACGAAAATAAAAATGTCATAAATTATTTTCATTAAAAAAAGAAAAAAATTATCGCCCAGCGTGATTTAATCACTACTTCATCTCACCGGCTTGGTTCCACACTGCAATAAAGTAAAACCAAGATCGATTTGTGCATTATAACTGCCGAAGCTACTTATTGATCCATTTCTCAGAAGTCAGAATGTCCATGGAAGTTCCCTTCCATCTCAATTTTTTTGAGTCAGCTTAGTTGTTCACATTAATTAAGATTTATATTAGTGATCTCCACTAGCACTCAAATTTTGTTATCGTTAGTTAATTAAAAAAAAAAGGTTTAGTACTATTCTGAGCCGAGTTCAAACTTTAATTAAACAGATATCAGTAAGCTTTCTCTTTTAATTGATCAGATGAGTTCTGTTACTACCAAGCCTGGTAACAAGTTTTATGCAACTAGAGTAACAACTAGAGCTCGAAAGTAAGTGCAAATCTCTTTATTCATAATTCATCACGGCTTTACATCATTCTCTAAAGCCTAATAAATGAAAAATCCTAGAGAAAATGACCTAAGAACCGACCCCCTTTCTGCCCTAAAGAGGTCTATTTATACTAGTCTAGGGGAACCTTCCAGAGACGTCAGCCCTGTCAGAGGCCGGTATGCTTGTCTGCTGAGCTGTCCCTCATGTCTGTACGATCGTAACCGTTGTCCCCCTTCGAGGGTCTCTCCTAGCTGGTCGCGAGGTGGAAATGACCACGCTGCCCCTCTTTGCCTCCTTATCCAAATCATCCGAAGCAGGCCAATACATTAAACCTTCGCTTTGGGCCTCTCGGGCCCTGTCCTATCTCTCCACCTGTTGGGCTTATTGGGCAGGTTAGTATTGAGCCCAATGAGTGGGTTATTTAGGGCCCTATCAAGTTCAGAGACAAAGTGACTAGAGCAAGTTTAAATGCTGACTAATGCAGGTCACTTTCATGCTACATATATAATAGTTCCAAATCAAGTCTTCAACAACACGTTATAATATTCTTAAGCTATTACCTGCAACGACTTATGCCCCCCACTGCACTATTAAAGTTTCTAAAGTAGTACACGTAATCATTTATATAAATAAAGTATTTGAATTAATTGATTCCAAACCTACTTTTCGTCCATTTCTCAGAATGTGCATTGAACTTTCCGTTCACCACTTTCCCTAAGCTCTTTTAGTTAGCTTATCAATTTGCGAATTTGATCCACAAATTCACAATTACTCTGAGAAACTTGAAAGCATATTTGAAATTTTATAGACATACACCTTCAGCAATGGCTGATGTTGTGGCTTCTAGTCTTGTAAGGCTGGTTTGTGACAAGATGGGGACAAAACTGATGAGAGAGTATGGTCTCCTTAGTGGCACCGACAAAGAATTAAAGAAGCTTGAAGGCATTCTTGAGATGATCCGAGATGTACTAGATGATGCCGAGGTGAGGCAAGAGAAGGACAAGGCACTCAGAGGATGGCTGAAGAAGCTAAAAGATGTGGCTTTCGAGATAGATGATTTGCTTGATGATGTGGCAAATAAGGCTGTTAAATCAGAAAACAAGAAAAAAACTGGCATAATAGGAAAGGTATGCAAGCTCTCGGCATTACCAAACTCAGTTAAATTCAAATATACAATAGCCCATAGAGTAAAGGGCATTACGGAAAAATTAGATGAGATCGCTGCAGAAAGATCCAAGTTTCATTTGCAAGTAAAGATGACAACAGAGAGTAACAGAGAGGATAGCATAACTAGGGAGTCTAGTTCATTTGTGGACGAGTCAGAGGTCTATGGGAGAGAGGAAGATAAGGAAAAAATAATTGAATTTCTGGTAAACACGGAAAGTAAAAACGGTCTAGGTGTTATGACAATTGTTGGGATGGGAGGTCTTGGAAAGACCACGATAGCCAAATTAGTTTTCAACGATCAGAGAGTGCGGAATTATTTTGAAGAATTGATATGGGTAAGTGTAAATGAAAACTTTGATATCAGGCGAATTATCAAAAACATCTTGGAATCAACATTTACGAGCAACTTTGATTTAAGTCTAGAGTCATTACAGTGCAAGCTAAAAGAACGATTAGGAGGTCAGAGATTTTTACTTGTACTTGATGATGTATGGAACGAGAATAGTGAAAAATGGGATAATTTGAGGGGTTTGTTAACCATTGGGGCACAAGGGAGTAAAGTCATAGTAACATCTAGAAGTACCCGAGTTGCTTCTATAATGGGTACTGTAGAACCATACATTTTAGCCGGCTTATCGGAGGAGGATTGCTGGTTGTTGTTTGAGAGAAGGGCATTTACACTAGCAACAACTAGCGATACCAACTCAAATTTGGTGATAATAGGAAAGCAGATTGTTAAGAAATGCGGTGGAGTTCCTTTAGCAGCAAAAGTTTTAGGGAGTTCGATGAGATTTAAGAGAAAGGAAAGCGAGTGGCTGGCAATCAGAGACAATGATATTTGGAACATATCTATTGTAGAGAATGAAATTCTTCCTTCTCTAATGTTTAGTTATATTAATTTACCGTCTCATCTAAAACAGTGCTTCACATATTGCGCATTGTTTCCAAAGAATGAAAAGATATGGATTTCTCATTTAATCCAACTTTGGATTGCAGAAGGTTTCATTCAGTCGAGTGATAATAGAGCGGAATTAAAAGATGTTGGCATGGTGTTTGTTGAGGAATTGTTGTCTCGATCCCTTTTCCAGTATGTTGGGGAAACAATGAGTTGTATTAAGATACATGACTTGATTCATGATATGGCTAGCTATGTTGCCGGTGAAGAATGCTCAACTATTGATACTGATAGAATAATTACCATCGGAGAAAACACAAGATACTTATCATTTGTTTGTAAAAATAGTCCACTATTTGGTCGTTTATATCCATTGGGAATTCCCACAAAGCTTAGAACCTTATATCTAAGTACATCATCACTCGGAATAGGATGCCAAGAGCAAGAGCCGCAAAAAGATTTCTTAAATACTATATGTACTAATTTTATACTCCTAAGAGCGCTTTATCTTAGAAACTTCCCTATTGAAGAATTGCCGACCTCTTTGGGAAACCTTACACATTTGAGGTACCTTGACCTATCATATACTAACTTGAAGACATTGCCTTCAAATATAAGCCAACTGTATAATTTAAGAACTTTAGATCTAACATATTGCAATCATCTTGAAAAGCTATCAGACTCAATTGGAAAGCTTTGCAATTTAGTAGAACTAATTCTATGCAGGTGTGCTATCCTTCGCTCTTTACCTGATTCGATTGGTCTACTTAAGAGTTTAAAGATATTAGATCTTTCTGAATGCCCAGTAGAAAGTTTGCCCGTGTGTATTGTTAAGCTCACAAATCTAAAATCGCTCCGACTTGAATGTTGTAACTCTCTGTATGAACTCCCGAGCAAAATAGCAGAGATGAGAAGTCTCATACATCTTGATGTACCTAATTCTCTCGAGTGCACACCTTCTGGGATTGGAGATCTCTGTCATCTTCGAACAATGCCAATTTTTGTGCCTAGTGGCAAGACGAATTGTAGCATTAGAGAGTTGGGTAAACTTGATCTTATAGGGGAGCTACGAATAAAATGTTTAGAAAATGTGAAAACACCTCAAGAGGCAAAAGAAGCTAAGCTGATTTGTAAAAATGACTTACGGAAGCTGAACCTTTCATGGAACTTGCAATCTTATGCAATTGAAATTGAAAATAATAGTGATACAGAGGAAGAAGAAAAAAGCATTGACGAGTTTATTGAGCTTTTTATCAGAAAACTAGAATACAGTATTGATATTCCACTAGTTGAACAAATACTTGAAAACTTAGAACCTCCAAATATGATTTCCAGTTTAGAGATTGAAGGTTATCTAGGCAATAGGATCCCAAAGTGGCTAACAGATTTGCAACTACCGAACTTGGTTCATATAACATTAGAAGCTTGTATCAATTGTAAAATGCTCCCAGAATTCAAGAACTTTGGATGCCTTAAAACACTAAAACTTAGTTTACTCATGAAGATTAGCAGTCTAAAGTCTCTCGGACAAATTCCTTCATTGGAGGTCTTAACCCTTGACAACTTACCTTTGGTTACATGCTTGGGTTCAGAGTTCTATGGTGGTGAGGTAGCATTCACAAAATTGGTGGAGCTAGAGGTGGCATGCATGCCAGAGCTAAATGAGTGGTCTGAGGGGGCTAATGGTTTTGAATGTTTGCCGCGTCTAACCAAGCTTTGCATAGAAGAGTGCCCAAAATTAAAGAAGTTACCATCAACCTTTTCTACAGTTAGAAGCCTACAGATGTGCGTGGATGACAAGTTGCTCCTAGCATGTCTTCGTTCAGGGGCGTTTCCTAATCTCAAGGAAATGCACTTGTCAATGAACAAACAAACTGAATCTTTGCCTGAAGAAATTCAGGTGCGTATGGAAGCCCTCGAGTGCTCGTCAATGTGGTAATATATGTATTTTCTTTTTTTTTTTATGCTTCATTTGTCAGAAATATGAATAAACGGTGGGAAGGGCCTGTGGGATATGTCTACTGTGATAAGGTGGACACTGTAGGCTGTAGACATCTTTTTTGTGCTTGTACCCACAATGGAAATGGTTTCTCTTAAAAAATTCAAATAATTTACCGGCCTAGATTTTTTCGAAGGCTAGCTGGCAAGGTGCCAGCAATTTACCGGCCTAGATTATTGCAAGAATTTTACCAGTTTGCCATCAGTGTGAATCAGGAAGATAAGCTTCCTTTACGTGTAATTAGTACTGCTAGTTTTTGGATTTGTTCGCTCCAAAGAAATGAAGTTTTGAATGATTCTTAATTCCTTAAGAGTTAATGGAACTAAAATAAAATCTCTGCTACATTGGACAGGAATGTTGGACCAAGTTTTGTAGAACAACTGATCATGATGGAGATGATGAGAATTGAAGGGATGAAAAGAGTGCAACTAAGAGATGATGAGAATTGAAGGGATGATAAGAGTGCAACTAAAATAAAATCTCTTCTACACGTATTTGTAATTGTTTGTACTCTGAAATTGCGTTTTATAACTTGGGATGCATGGGGATCTGTGATAGATATACTGTACAGTTTTGTGTTGCTGTGTTTTAGATGAATGCATTGGGATTTTTGTTAAGAAGGATATATAGCAAACGTTGCATTGGTAGCAAACGTTGCATTGGTATGATGGTATCAAGGGATGTAAAAGTACCAATGCATACAGGGATGAATAAGGTTGATATCATATGGGGTTTAAACGTGTTTGCTTTTCTTCAATGAAAAGTGGTAGAAGAGTACCCTTTTTTTTATGAATTCTTTTTGAGGAATTCACTCCGAACTAAACATTAACAATAAAATGAAACAATTTGTACGATTATATCATTGAATAAAAGAAAAAGGAAGAAAAGAAAGACGTGTACTGAAATAAGTACAATCGAAGATTGAAATAGATGGGCATCATGAAAGGGTAATTTTGTATTTTAAAAACTAAAAACCAGGAATACAATCAAGGATATCAATTTGTAAATAAATTTTTTATTGTTGTAAAAAAAATAGAGTATGTTTAATGGATAGACATGATATTGTAAGTAATTAATTATGTCCTATTCTTTTTAAAAATGATAGCTGTATATGCAAATAAACTTAATTAGTTGAATAAAGTATATCCAGTTTATTTGCAAAATCTAGTGATTAAGTGATATCTACTATAAAGTGGTTTCAGAAAATTATTCCATCATGAGCTTATAATCAAATCACTATTGTATATTATTACAACAAATCATTAATCAAAATATATCCTCAAGTACTTGGGTAACTAATATCAAAAGATCAGAAATCTGCTATAATTTTTATCAAGAAAAATTTTCAATATTAGACTTGAATTTTATCATAATAATTTTTGCATGCTGGCCTTCTGATAAATCTCCGGGACCGGACGGTTTTACAGGAGAATTTTTTAAATTTTTCCTAGAAGAGTTGCCGCCAGACATTTCACAGACCCTGAACAATGCACTCAGAAATGGATCCTTGGCCCCATTAAACTCTTCTTTTATCACACTAGTGCCGAAGACTGAGACTCCAAGAGCAACAAGTGATTTCATACCGGTGAGCATAGCGCATTCTATGCAGAGACTCTTATCCAAAATTTTAGCTTCTCGTTTCACTCCACATATTGAACAACTAGTGAATCAGTCACAATCAGGTTTCATCCCGGCATCAAGAAATATCATGGAGAACTTTTTATATGCTTAGCAGCTACTCCACTTTGCAAACAAGGAAAACATCCAGCTCGGAATTCTAAAAGCTGATCTACATAAAGCTTTCAACACTTTAAACTGGAGCTTCATTCGGAAGGTTATTTCAGCAGTTGGTCTACCTCCTGTGTTCATTGGTTGGGTTTCAAATTGCATTCTTCAAGGAAAATCAAGAATAATAGTAAATGGAATAGCAGGCAGACAGATTGTTTTGAAACGTGGTGTGAGACAAGAGGATCCGATATCACCGTATCTTTTTATAGTTGCCTTCGATTTTCTCTCAAGATGACTCAAATCGCTTGTTACGACAGGCGCCTTATCGCTTCCCTTTCCGAGGATGGAACCAGCATTGTTCTATACTTCTATGCTGACGACTCGATTATTTTTTTCAAGCCGTGTGTGCAACAGGTCCGATTTATAAAAATAATTCTTTTAGCTCTCCAGCTCATATCGGGTCTATCTTTAAACATGACAAAATCTGATCTGTTGGTTACTTGTTCAGATGAAATCTTGGTGAACTCACTGTCACAGGAAATGGGATGTATAGCCGCAAAATTCCCCATCAATTACCTCGGCCTACTGTTATCAGATAAAAATTTTAAAAAAGAGGACTACTTGCCACTGATTTCAAAGATAAAAAGGAAATTGAGCTCGTGGAAAGCACCGTTCCTCTCATCTGCAGGTCGTCTAGTTTTGATCAACTCTTGCTTAACATCGATGCCACTTTATTTTATGTCTGCATTTCAACTTCCGAAATGGGTTATTAGAGAGATTGACAAGATTCGGATGCACTTCTTTTGGCATGGCGCCTCTGATGAAAGGAAAAGACTGGTCATGATTCCTTGGGAAACTATTTGCACCCCAAAAAAACAGGGAGGTTTGGGGGTGATTAATCTGCATGATATGAACACAGCCTTGATTGCAAAACATCTCTGGACATGGATGTCTTCAAAGGATAATTTGTGGAGTATTTTGATTGGGACTTTACAAAATGATGTTGTTTCGTTGCTTCCTTTCTTCAGCCCTTTGAAAAAGGCTTTCAATATCATTGCGCCCATTTTTGTTCCAATCATAGAGGCCAGCCCAGGGAATGGCAAGTACATCTTGTTTTGGATCAGAATTGGGGTTTAGGAACTCTAAAATTCAAACTCCAAGATCTATACAGCTACGCAGTTGACCCGAACATTACTTTGTTTCAATTTATGGTGAATTGGAGGAACAATGTCCTGCTCTTCAGACCTTCGTTTCAAAACTCGCTCTCGGCTTCAACACAATGGGCCTCCCTGGAACTGTTAAGTGTAAACTCAAAATTAAAAGGTGGCTTGTCGGCAGATGTGAACAAGAATAGTTTGAAGTCAATTTTTCAGCACATATGAGCTGTAATTTGATGTGTCAAAGTCGGTAGAACATTTTTGGAAAAAGTCGGCAAATTAAAACCGACTCAATATGCCTATATATACATATAGCTATGTATGTAAGACAGATGCATATATTGTAATTGAGAGAGAGTGAGATATGAGATATTGTAATTGATATTGTAATTAGAGATTGAGAGAAATATATTAGAAATCCCATTGAGAAATTTGTGTCTATTTGAATTCTATTTGCAACAAATTGGTATCAGAGCCGATGGCGAATACTGGCGTGATGTCGATCGGGCACTTGCCGTTGCCGAAATTAACGAAGTCGAATTATGATAATTGGTGCATACATATGAAAGCGCTGCTCGGTGCTCAAGATGCATGGGAAGCAGTCGAGATCGGCCTTGAAGAGCCGACAGAGGAAGAAGTAACCGCCATGACGGTGGCTCAGTTGAAGGCGTTAAAACAAAAACGCAAAGGTGATAAAACCGCGCTTTACCTAATTTATCAAGCGGTTGATGAATCCGGTTTCGAGAAGATAGCCGGTGCGACAACCTCAAAGGAGGCATGGGATATACTCGAGAAGGCATACAAAGGTGCTAATCGAGTCAAGCAAGTGCGGCTCCAAACCTTGCGAGGCGAGTTGGAGGCCATGAAGATGAAGGAGACGGAAGGAGTTTCAGATTACATCACCCGTGTGCAAACGGTGGTGAATCAATTGAAGCGCTATGGCGAAACCCTAACTGATGCAAGGGTTGTAGAGAAAATTTTACGATCTTTAACCGACGACTTTGAGAATGTCGTCTGTGCTATTGAAGAGTCGAAGAATCTAGAAGAGATGACTGTCGACGAGTTAGCCGGGTCATTAGAGGCCCATGAACAAAGGAAGAAGAAGAAGAAGAAGGAAGAATCCCTTGACGAGGCACTGCAGACACAAGCAGCAATTAATGAAGATGAAGCGATGTATGCTCAACACAACCACCAAGGAAGAGGAGGAAAATTTGGAGGCCGAGGCCGTGGCTATGGTCAAAGTAGAGGTCGAGGTTATCGACAAGAAGAAGAACACAATAAAGAAGAAAGAAGCCAACAGAACTGGCGTGGTAGAGGAAGAGGACATGGCCGAGGAAGAGGTGGCCGTGGATACCATCCCGACGTTGACTGTTATAACTGCGGTCGATATGGGCATTATGCGGGAGATTGTCGATTGCCAAAGAAGATTGAAGAAAATACAAATCTTATTCAAGAAGAAGAGGGGAATGATGATAATGTTCTCATGATGGCATGCGACGATATTATTTCAAATGACAGTTTGATCGACAAAGCCTCAATATGGCACTTGAGGTTCGGACATTTAAATGGTGATAACTTAAATGAGCTAGCAAAGAAACGCATGGTTCATGGTTTGCCCAGTATAGACTATCCAAAGAAATTTTGTGAAGGATGTGTCCATGAGAAAGAAGCAACAAGCTCATATTCGAAAAGTACGAAATATCGTGCAAAGAGGATTCTCGAATTGATACACACTGATATATGCGGTCCGGTCACACCCAAATCATTTGGAGAAAAAAGGTATTTCATTACTTTTATTGATGATTATACAAGAAAGACGTGGGTGTATTTCCTTAAAGAAAAATCTGAGGCGCTCGAAGTCTTTAAGAAATTTAAGGCGATGGTTGAGAAGAGAACCGGCCATTATATTAAGGCATTGCAGTCGGATAGAGGTGGTGAATATATGTCAACTGCTTTCACGAATTATTGTAAAGAACATGGGATAAAGAGAATCCAAATTACTCCCTCGCCACAAGAAAATAGTGTAGCGAAAGGAAAGAATCGAACCATTCTCGACATGGTTCGGTCGATGTTGAAGAGCAAAAATATGCCAAAAGAATTTTGGGCAGAAGCAGTGCGATGCGTCGTCTATATACAAAATCGAAGTTCTCATGCGAGATTGAAGGATAAAACACCACAAGAAGCTTGGAGCGGAATCAAGCCAACGGTATCACATCTCAAGGTATTTGGTAGCGTGGCCTATACACGCGTACCAGATCAAAGAAGAACCAAATTAGATGATAAAAGCAAGAAGTACGTGTTCATTGGATATGATGAGAAGACGAAGGCTTTCAGATTATGTGATCCTATTGAAAAGAAGGTGATTACTAGCAGAGATGTGCAAATAAACGAAGAAAGTGCATGGGATTGGAATAATCAAAAGGAGGCAATCAATAAAGATAACGAAAGTGATGCATCAACCTCTACACCGACAATAACAAATACAAGTCATGATAGCTCCGATGATGAAGATGAGCTAAGACAACCAGGAATGAGAAGTCTACAAGAGTTATACGACTCAACATGTGAGGCACAATTGGTATGTCTTTCGGCGAATGTCGAACATATTAATTTTAAAGAGCAAACAAGAAATAAGAAAGAGAAAGCTACGAGCATGAAGATAGTTCGATCTCTCATATGGCAAAAGAAATATTCAAAAGATATTGAAAGTTGGAGCAGGATGGACGACCGTAACCGCATGTCAAGACGTATGAAGTTCAGTTCAAAGCAGTCAACATTTGAGGGAGGACGTCGAGTAGATGCTAGAAAATATCGACGAAAGAAATTTGAGTTTAAGGGAGGAATTTGTTAAGTGTAAACTCAAAATTAAAAGGTGGCTTGTCGGCAGATGTGAACAAGAATAGTTTGAAGTCAATTTTTCAGCACATATGAGCTGTAATTTGATGTGTCAAAGTCGGTAGAACATTTTTGGAAAAAGTCGGCAAATTAAAACCGACTCAATATGCCTATATATACATATAGCTATGTATGTAAGACAGATGCATATATTGTAATTGAGAGAGAGTGAGATATGAGATATTGTAATTGATATTGTAATTAGAGATTGAGAGAAATATATTAGAAATCCCATTGAGAAATTTGTGTCTATTTGAATTCTATTTGCAACAGGAACAATCCTTAGTGAGCGCATCCCTTTCTCGCAATAAGGATTGCTTCAGATGGTCACTTAACAATGATGGATCATTTTCAGTCAAATCAATTTACACTTTTCTAAGAGGGATTCCAAAAATAAAATCTGATTTGTCTCCTTTGTGGAAACTTACCATTCCCCCGCGCGTGAAAATCTTTGTCTGGCAGATGTCCTTGAATAGGATACCAACAGTTGATAATTTGAAGAAAATAGGTTGGCAGTTGGCCAACTGTTGCGTTCTCTGCATGTCTGCCAAGGAGTCTGCTAGCCACCTCTTTAATAGTTGTACTTTATTTGTTGAAGTTGTGTGACGGGCTCGTCAAATGCCTGCATGTCTCACTGATCTAATTTGCAGCTCGAACCCACAGTTTTTATCAGATCATAAGATGCCGAAAGAACATAGGGATGGCACTACTTTGCTTTGTACTGTGGAGAGAGAGGTGCAATAGGATTTTTTCTGGTTCTTCTCTTCCAGCCAGCTCTTTAGTTGAACAAGCTTTCTTTGAATGGGAGATTCTACGTGGTTCTATACTACTAGATAGGCTTTGTTTCTTTTCCTTTTAGTTTTTTTAGTTACTTTTTACTTTATTTTATGTAATTTTTTTAGCTTCTGGCTAAATCCTGTAACTTTCTAATTAATGAAAAGATGGAGACTTGATCTCCATTTTTTACTCAAAAAAAAAAATAATTTGAATATTATATTTTAGACCAACTTGTCAGTTAAACAAGTTTGGTGGTTGACTAATGAATGTTGAATGGTACAAATCTCTTCTCCTGTAGCACTAGTGCACTACCTGGTTCTCGCTTTCCAAATCTTCCAAAGAGTGTAACAAAAGATCCTGAGTTCTTCTGGCTGTAGCCAGTAGGGCTGTGCATATGTGTATACAAAGGCTCTTGCAAAATCCGGAGCCAAATCGTGCATCTGTAAACCAATATCACTCCCAAACCAAACAACCGTCGATCGGGACCAAAAAATAAATAAAAAAAGGTAATGTGTGGCAAATTTATTCTCTTGGCAACATCTCTTGCTAATTGGAGGGATGTTACTTAATTACGCTTCTATGTAAATTTTGTGCCAAGTGCCAACTGATGGTGTGGCAGGTAATAATTAGTAAATGATCACGACTCACGACAATGGGTCTGATTGAAAAGACGAATCGTTACCTTTCTGAGTTTCTGGAGGTGTTGTCACGTTTTGTACGTGAAGGGACAACTGTCGAAGCGCAAGGGACGAAATCTGGTTAGTTCATCTCGGACTCGGATTCGGACTCGAAGACCGAGAGTCGAACTGGATGACTCGGAAAAAAAAATCAGTTGACTCGACTAAAAAATTCGGATATTTAATGTCCTTATAATCATAAAAAATATGAAAAAAAGTCAGAACAAATTATTTATTCAAAAAATGAGTCAATAACTCATAAATTTGAAGAGAAAAATTCAACTATAATATAAAATAATATAAGTAATATTTTTGAAAATAAAATTTTAAAAATAAGTTGATATTTAATTATTAATAATTTATTATGTAAAAAATAATTTATAATGAATATATTCTAATTCAAGCTCCTTAATATATTAATTAGTATCGTAGAGAATGAAATTATAAAAAAAATTTTATGTTCTTAGATCGATTTTTGGTTCAAGGATTAATTCGTTTAAATAATCATTTCACTTCTGATTAATATGGACGGTCAGATCTGATTTAAATGAAAAAATGAAAATAATTCGTAAATACTAAATAGAGCTATCCAGTCCAGTACTCCAGTCCTATCCTTTCCTTCTTTCTTCTTTCCCGCTCCCACTCGCCTGAGTCAATGGCGAAGCCACGTCATTTTTGGACCCACCTGAAATTTTTTTTTTTACATGCAACTTAATATGATTTGTAAATGAAAAAAATATATAAGAAGTTAGGGACCCATCTCAAAAATTTGAAGGACCCAGCTAAACATGTCATGTTTGATTTGAATTGTATAAATATCGCACATGGACCCATATCGTATTTGTCCTAATGAATCGTCTTCTTTCTTCATATGCAATGAATCTTTTTAAGATAAAACTAATAATAGAATAGAAAAGTCTTAGATGAATGATCATTACTCTTGAATTATTATTTTATATATTGGATATATTATTCTAGATTTTATGTTGTTATTATATTATATGTTTGATTTCTCATGTTTATTTATGTGATATTATTATAGAGTTGTTTATTATAAAATTATTATTATACTATGTTTATATTAGATGCAAGGTTTTAAAATACAATTTGTGTGTGGTTTAACGGTTGGGTGGTGAATTAGTATTTAACGGTGATAAAAGGACGATAAAACTGTTGTGCGATATAAGCGAAAATCTAGATACAACGGATAAAATAGAGTTTTTCAAAGCTTAATTTAACATTATATTATTATCGTATAAATATTTTTTCAACAAAAAAATTTTATGGACCCTGCTGGCGTGAAATTTTAGCTTCGCCACTGGCCTGAGTCGCCTTCCTTTCTTTTCTTTACGATAGAGAGACAGATGGCGGTAAGTGGTAAACCCCACTTTCCCCTATCATTTAAATGAATTGCGTCCGGGTTTCGGTTCATTTTTAATTCATTTGTTCCTAGCATGAAGTCAAAGTTTTTCTTTCTTTAAGACCAGTTGACGAATTGTTAATCCAGCAAAATTCATTAAAGCAATTAGAAGTTATTTAAAAATTCAAGATATGAAATACATGATGTGCTACTCTTGTTTTTTTTTTTGAAGGTTAGTTGGCAAGCACCATACTGACAATTTTATTAATCATAAAAAAATTTACAAAAAAACTATACAAAGAAAAAACTTAAGAAAATAAGGAAAAATGCTAAAACCTAGCTATACAAGAAAAAAGAAAAAACTAAGCATGCTTCCTCCAAGAGTCGACACAAGTATAAATGTCTTTGAGTAGAAAACCCGTAGGGGTGTCTAAGTTCAAGAAGATACGCTTATTGCGAGCCTTCCATAAGTTCCAGGTAGTAGCTGTCCAAATAATATCCCAAGAATTTATGCCAAGTTGTCTCAGAGATAGCCAGAAGTCGCCTATATCTTGAGTAAGATCAAGCAAAGGCAGTGAGAAGTGTATCTGTAAATGAGACCAAACAGATATCGCATGATGGCATTGCAGAAAAAGATGAGGTGCCGTTTCAATTAAGTTGCAATCACAAGAAGCTGAAGACGGCCATCCTCTGAGGATAAGATTTTGTTGTGTCAGAAGGCGGTCTTGTAGCAAAAGCCAAAGGAAGATTTTCACTTTTGGGGGGCATTTAATTTTCCAAAGGAAAGGATAAAATTTTGAAAGAACACCAGTATTGGAAAGACAGTGATAAGCACTAGAGGAAGAGAAAATTCCATCCGACGTCCATTTCCAGATAATGGGGGGGTTTCCGTTGGAGGGCTTTAAAGAGAATTTGAAGAAATGCCTCAGTTGGAGAATATCATAGAAACTATTAGATACTCTATCGGAATCAAGAAGATCGATTTCCACAGTTCCATAGAGGCTTTGTACCGTGGACGTCCAAACTGAGGTTGGTTCATACTTCAATTTCCAGAGCCATTTCAACAGTAGAGATTGATTTTGTCTCTGAAGATCAGGAATACCCAACCCACCATTTTCTTTTGGAAGACAACATTTAGACCAATTTACGAGACAGTGACCCCCGAGACACTTATCATTTCCTTTCCAAAAGAATCTTCTTCTAATGCCCTCCAAATGCTTAAGTAACCAAGGTGGCAATTTAAGAACTTGCATGTAATGTAACGGAAGGGCTGTAAGTACAGATTTGACCAAAGTGAGGCGTCTGCCTACCGAAAGAAACCTAGCTTTCCAACCGTCCAATTTCCGTTGAAAAGCTGAGATTAAAGGTTGGAAATGAATTTTCTTTGGTCTACGAATGGAAAGAGGTAGACCCAGGTAAGTAATAGGAAGTTCTTTTGCCTGGCAATTCAGAATAGAAGCAATTTGAGGAATGTTGGAATCGTGAATTGCAATTGGAACAAAGAGACATTTTGCATCATTAATACGGAGACCTGATAATGCTGCAAAGATGGAAAGAATCTTAGAGACTATAAGCATTGATCGAGGATTGACTTCCATAAGTATAATTGTGTCATCAGCATATTGCAAAGCACGAGGAGAAATTAAAATAGGTCCAAAGATGAGAGACGCGGCATTATGAAAGAAAGACTGGAGAGCATCTGCAACGAGTATGAACAACAAAGGCGACAAAGGGTCACCCTGTCTTAGCCCTCTCTTGTGGAAAAAAGGAGAAGAGAAGTCACCATTGACTTTAACCACAGAAGAGGCAGAGCGAAGAATATGAAGGGTCCAGGAGATCCAGCTTGGAGGGAAACCTCTCTCAATAAGAACATTAGTGAGAAAGGTCCAAGAAACTGTGTTAAAGGCTTTGGCAAAGTCAACTTTGTAAAGGACAGCAGGTATCTTATTCCGATGGTAAAAAGAGATAAACTCTTTAGTTACCATGTAAGATTCCATTATGGTTCGTCCTTTCGTAAAGGCAGTTTGAAGAGGACTGACAAGAGAAGTCATATGCGGTTGGAGCCTAGTTGCTATAATTTTTGTGATGATCTTTGCAAAAGTGTTAATGACACTTATAGGTCTGTAATCGGAAATCACTGAACATGCCTCTTTTTTTGGAACTAAGGAAATGTAGGCTTTATTGAGATCAGATAAATCTAGCGAACCCTCTTGGAAAGCTTGTAAAGCCCGCATAAAATCAGGCTTGATGAGATCTCAGAATTTTTTAAAAAAATCAATTGGGAATCCATCAGGACCGGAAGACTTGCCCGAAGGAAGCTGATTAATAGCATGAAGAACTTCAGTTTCAGAGAAAGGTTGTCCTAGGGCAGAGAGGTCAAAAGAAGGACCAAGTTTACCTGTAAGATCAAAAGGAGGAGGGTGTGGAGGGCATGTTCCCAAGATTGAGGTAAAGTGGTTTAGGAAAGCGGATTTCAAATCAGAAGGAGCAGAGAGAGTAACACCATCTAGGCAAACAGAACTGATAGAGTTGATTACGCGCCTAGAAGAAGCAAAAGCATGAAAGAACTTAGTGTTCTTATCTCCGAGTTTTAACCAACTAATACCACTTCGTTGTTTCCACTTTTCCTCTTGTTCTAGTATAAGTGAGAAAGCATGTTCTCGAAGTGAAATTCTCATAACAAATTCAGAAGATGAAAGAGATCTAGCTTCTTCAAGAATGTCTAGAAAACGAATGATTAGTTTCATACGCTGTAGAAAGATATTTCTACAAGAATACTTTGAATTTGCCCATTTGGTAAGAGCCAGCCTGACTGACTTGAATTTGTTTAGGAGGTTTTTTGCTGGGTTAAGATGAGAAGCAACTCCCAACCAAGCATCAGAGACTACTTGGGAAACATCAGATGCTTTTAGCCAGTAGGATTCAAGCTTGAAGAATCTCTTTTTTTAGCTTGGTGGGGTGAGATTGTCAAAAGAAGAGGAGCATGATCTGAAGTAGTAGCAGGCAAGTCAGAAAGCGAGAGAGAAAGAGGCAAAGTTAGCCAGTCAGGGGAAAGAAAAGCTCTGTCAATGTGCGAAAAGCAAGGAGAAGGACGTTTATTGGACCACGTGAATTGTCGGCCAAGAAGAGGGACTTCAAAAAGGTTAGCATTCGAAATGAAAGAGTTGAAACCAAGAATGGACGACAAATTTCTAGAGTTGCCTATTGAAGCAGAAGTGTCACGAAGAAGGTTGAAATCACCTAATAATATCCAGGGAAGAGTAGAGATGTTTCTAATTGAGGTGAGTTCATCCAAAAAAACTCGTTTGAGGCGTTCCTCGATAGGACCATAAACAACTGTTATCATAAAAGAAAAGGAACCACAAGAAAGAAAAGTTGTCGTAGAGAAAGAAAAAGAATGAATAGCCGAACAATAGTAAATATCTGCCCAAACAAGCAAAATTCCCCCTTTTGATCCATTTGCATCAAGTGCTGCATAATTGCTGTAACGAAAAGGACAAATTGTTTGAACTTTGAAATAATCACAAGAAGACCATTTAGTTTCCTGAAGGCAAATAATATTGCAAGCACTATCCAAGATAGTTTCTTTAACAACAGCATATTTTTTAACATCACATAAACCACGAACATTCCAACATAATATCTTATTGAAAGGAAAAATCATTTAAACTAAGAAAAAAAAAATTGGCTAACTAACTGCCAACCAAAACACAAACAAAAACCAATGCCTTAAGAAGAACCCGAAGGTTCCTGACTTGAAGCTGAGCTTCCAGTATTCTGCAAAAGTCCACAAAAACGCTTGATGGAAAGCTGTTCCTCAGGAGACAGATTCGCGGTAGACTGAAGAGAACGATTGAGGCCAGCTTCTTTGATAGCCAATTCAAGTGCTTTTTTAGAAGTATTGAACTTCTTTGTTTTTTTCTTAGCGCCAACCTCAAAACCAAGTAAAGACTTGTTTGGTTTTGGATTCCTGCTACTGCGCCGTGGCTGATGTTCAACTTCTTTTTCCACAGAAGGAGGAGAATCAATGAAAACTAGCTTTTTTGCACTTCTAGGATTGCGGCGATCTGAAGGAGAAATGTATTTAGGAGGCAAAGGCGCTTTCCAGCAGTGAGCAACTAGGGAAGGAGAGAAAGAATCAACAGGTAGGTCCTGAATAAATGCAGAGCTTGAAGCGCTAAGATTATCAGAGTTTGGCTTCCAAATAACCAAAGATAAAGGGTTTATTGGGTCCATTGCATCAGAAGGGGGAAATTCCGTATCCATCTCAAAATCAGAAGAAGTGAAATCTGGAGCCTGTCGAAAGGGTGACAGTGGTGAGAAGATACGTGTATTACTAGGAACAGAGATTAGAGCAAGAGTATTCCTTGAATCCACTTCAACTTGTAAAACTTTCGTGTCAGGAGCAGTTGTAACATGAGATAGAGGGAAAGGAGCAGAATGCGATTCAGCCAAAGCATCAGTAGCAATAACAGGCCGAGAGGAAGAGGCCACTGTCACGGGCTGAGCGGGAGGAGGCCCAGAAATTGTAGCAGTGGCAGGCAGCGGATCAGCCAAAGTAGCGGGCCGAGACAAACCTGAATCAGCCAAAGGGGTGGACTCACTGACAAAAATAGGCGCCGGAGCTGATTCAGCAGCAGCCAGCAGGTACCAGCGGAGAAAAACCTGGCTTTTGTGTTTTTGCTTTTTCTGAATGTAACCGCTTGATGTAATAATCCAACAGAGGAGGTTGTGGAATTGACAAGGAGTTTTGTGCAATTACAGCAGAATCAGCTGAAGAGAAAGTGCCTGAAAAAACTGCACTTGCAAATGAAATTTTCTGATTTTCTAATGACAAGTCTGAGTGCTTAGCCGTGGAGGAAGAACCACGAAGGATACAAGAATTATCCAAAGGTGCTGAAATCGGCATGGAAGAAAGAAGATTAGCTTGAAGAGAAGCTGAATTGTGAATACTGGCCCAGTGAGGAGAAAGCTGTAAACTCTTCTGAAAATCATCTTTGTAAGAGGAAGGTGGCAGTGCAGCCCATGCTTTGTAAGCATGCTGAATGAACAGATTAATCAGTGCGATTGACAATAAATGCTTAGCTCATATTCATACCAAATGAACAGATTAATCAGTGCGACAAAAAGCAGCCAACAAGCTGACAAGCTAGCAAAAAATTAACATGTACCATACTAGCAGAACCGTCAGGTCAATTAGCTTGTAAACCAGCAAAACAAAGATGAAATAGTTCAGAAATCTGACCCGTACCACTCTGGTTTGAATGTTACACTAGAAGCATAGTAAAAACTGATTTTATCTTACCAAATTCCCATAATTTCCTCTTAGGAATTATGTCAAACATCTTGTAAGCACCACTGAAACAACCAAGAAATGCAACTAGAATCAGATTTTAAACAGAACAAACAAAAATTACACCAAAACCAAATGCTAGGCACTATCATGAATTAAAAATGAACCGAAACCCGGACGCAATTCATTTAAATGAGAGGGGAAAGTGGGGTTTACCACTTTACCGCCATCTGTCTCTCTATCGTAAAGAAAAGAAAGGAAGGCTACTCAGGCCAGTGGCGAAGCTAAAATTTCGTGCCAGGAGGGTCCATAAAATTTTTTTGTTGAAAAAATATTTATACGATAATAATATAATGTTAAATTAAGCTTTGAAAAACTCTATTTTATCCGTTGTATCTAGATTTTCACTTATATCGCACAACAGTTTTATCGTCCTTTTATCACCGTTAAATACTAATTCACCACCCAACCGTTAAACCACACACAAATTGCATTTTAAAACCTTGCATCTAATATAAACATAGTATAATAATAATTTTATAATAAACAACTCTATAATAATATCACATAAATAAACATGAGAAATCAAACATATAATATAATAACAACATAAAATCTAGAATAATATATCCAATATATAAAATAATAATTCAAGAGTAATGATCATTCATCTAAGACTTTTCTATTCTATTATTAGTTTTATCTTAAAAAGATTCATTGCATATGAAGAAAGAAGACGATTCATTAGGACGAATACGATATGGGTCCATGTGCGATATTTATACAATTCAAATCAAACATGACATGTCTAGCTGGGTCCTTCAAATTTTTGAGATGGGTCCCTAACTTCTTATATATTTTTTTCATTTACAAATCATATTAAGTTGCATGTAAAAAAAAAAATTTCAGGTGGGTCCAAAAATGACGTGGCTTCGCCATTGACTCGGGCGAGTGGGAGCGGGAAAGAAGAAAGAAGGAAAGGATAGGACTGGAGTACTGGACTGGATAGCTCTATTTAGTATTTATGAATTATTTTCATTTTTTCATTTAAATCAGATCTGACCGTCCATATTAATCAGAAGTGAAATGATTATTTAAACGAATTAATCCTTGAACCAAAAATCTATCTAAGAACATAAAAAAAAAATTTATAATTTCATTCTCTACGATACTAATTAATATATTAAGGAGCTTGAATTAGAATATATTCATTATAAATTATTTTTTACATAATAAATTATTAATAATTAAATATCAACTTATTTTTAAAATTTTATTTTCAAAAATATTACTTATATTATTTTATATTATAGTTGAATTTTTCTCTTCAAATTTATGAGTTATTGACTCATTTTTTGAATAAATAATTTGTTCTGACTTTTTTTCATATTTTTTATGATTATAAGGACATTAAATATCCGAATTTTTTAGTCGAGTCAACTGATTTTTTTTTTCCGAGTCATCCAGTTCGACTCTCGGTCTTCGAGTCCGAATCCGAGTCCGAGATGAACTAACCAGATTTCGTCCCTTGCGCTTCGACAGTTGTCCCTTCACGTACAAAACGTGACAACACCTCCAGAAACTCAGAAAGGTAACGATTCGTCTTTTCAATCAGACCCATTGTCGTGAGTCGTGATCATTTACTAATTATTACCTGCCACACCATCAGTTGGCACTTGGCACAAAATTTACATAGAAGCGTAATTAAGTAACATCCCTCCAATTAGCAAGAGATGTTGCCAAGAGAATAAATTTGCCACACATTACCTTTTTTTATTTATTTTTTGGTCCCGGATCGACGGTTGTTTGGTTTGGAAGTGATACTGGTTTACAGATGCACGATTTGGCTCCGGATTTTGCAAGAGCCTTTGTATACACATATGCACAGCCCTACTGGCTACAGCCAGAAGAACTCAGGATCTTTTGTTACACTCTTTGGAAGATTTGGAAAGCGAGAACCAGGTAGTGCACTAGTGCTACAGGAGAAGAGATTTGTACCATTCATTAGTCAACCACCAAACTTGTTTAACTGACAAGTTGGTCTAAAATATAATATTCAAATTATTTTTTTTTTGAGTAAAAAATGGAGATCAAGTCTCCATCTTTTCATTAATTAGAAAGTTACAGGATTTAGCCAGAAGCTAAAAGAATTACATAAAATAAAGTAAAAAGTAACTAAAAAAACTAAAAGGAAAAGAAACAAAGCCTATCTAGTAGTATAGAACCACGTAGAATCTCCCATTCAAAGAAAGCTTGTTCAACTAAAGAGCTGGCTGGAAGAGAAGAACCAGAAAAAATCCTATTGCACCTCTCTCTCCACAGTACAAAGCAAAATAGTGCCATCAACTCCCTATGTTCTTTCGGCATCTTATGATCTGATAAAAACTGTGGGTTCGAGCTGCAAATTAGATCAGTGAGACATGAAGGCATTTGACGAGCCCGTCACACAACTTCAACAAATAAAGTACAACTATTAAAGAGGTGGCTAGCAGACTCCTTGGCAGACATGCGGAGAACGCAACAGTTGGCCAACTGCCAACCTATTTTCTTCAAATTATCAACTGTTGGTATCCTATTCAAGGACATCTGCCAGACAAAGATTTTCACGTGCGGGGGAATGGTAAGTTTCCACAAAGGAGACAAATCAGATTTTATTTTTGGAATCGCTCTTAGAAAAGTGTAAATTGATTTGACTGAAAATGATCCATCATTGTTAAGTGACCATCTGAAGCAATCCTTATTGCGAGAAAGGGATGCGCTCACTAAGGATTGTTCCAGGGAGGCCCATTGTGTTGAAGCTGAGAGCGAGTTTTGAAACGAAGGTCTGAAGAGCAGGACATTGTTCCTCCAATTCACCATAAAGCTAAGAGCGCTTTATCTTAGAAACTTCCCTATTGAAGAATTGCCGACCTCTTTGGGAAACCTTACACATTTGAGGTACCTTGACCTATCATATACTAACTTGAAGACATTGCCTTCAAATATAAGCCAACTGTATAATTTAAGAACTTTAGATCTAACATATTGCAATCATCTTGAAAAGCTATCAGACTCAATTGGAAAGCTTTGCAATTTAGTAGAACTAATTCTATGCAGGTGTGCTATCCTTCGCTCTTTACCTGATTCGATTGGTCTACTTAAGAGTTTAAAGATATTAGATCTTTCTGAATGCCCAGTAGAAAGTTTGCCCGTGTGTATTGTTAAGCTCACAAATCTAAAATCGGTCTGACTTGAATATTGTAACTCTCTGTATGAACTCCCGAGCAAAATAGCAGAGATGAGAAGTCTCATACATCTTGATGTAGCTAATTCTCTCGAGTGCACACCTTCTGGGATTGGAGATCTCTGTCATCTTCGAACAATGCCAATTTTTGTGCCTAGTGGCAAGACGAATTGTAGCATTAGAGAGTTGGGTAAACTTGATCTTATAGGGGAGCTACGAATAAAATGTTTAGAAAATGTGAAAACACCTCAAGAGGCAAAAGAAGCTAAGCTGATTTGTAAAAATGACTTACGGAAGCTGAACCTTTCATGGAACTTGCAATCTTATACAATTCAAATTGAAAATAATAGTGATACAGAGGAAGAAGAAAAAAGCATTGACGAGTTTATTGAGCTTTTTATCAGAAAACTAGAATACAGTATTGATATTCCACTAGTTGAACAATAAATGCTTAGCTCATATTGTTATAGTTCAAATTTCCTACGTTTTGTAAGCATGCTCCCCCACCTAAGCATTAATTCGAGATTGTTATAATTCAAATTTCCTACGTTTCATCTACTTGGTTGACAGAAGAAGGCGGGAAAAAACACGAAAATAGTAAAAGGGTAAGTTTAATTAAGTTCGAAATAGCACAAACATTACAATAAAAAAAAAAAAAAGTTGAAACCGGCACATAGTTCTTCAGATATCTCATTTATTGTCAATCACACAAAAATTTAAGGAAAAAAAGAGCGCTGCTGGAACCAAAAGCAATTCAATATTAATCATAAACAGGAGCTTTGGTGGCAAAAATCTTCTCCTTCTTAGATGCAAAATGAGCAACAAGGAGCTTTCTATCAAGCAAGGATTCCTTCACGGGTTCGATGCTGCAGTAATCATCAGCCCAACGGCATAAGACCGGATAGTCTTCTTCATTCAACAGGTTTATTCCTGCCACCTCCTGGAGTATACCAAACCAAAATGCTACCATACCGGCAGCCAAATCTACAAAGCCGATTGAGTCGCCACCGAAAAACTTTTTCCCCTTGAGCTGACCTTCGAGTGTGGTCAGAGTCTCCTTCGCCTGAGCTATGAAACCCTTCTGCATTTCACCATCGGTCCAGCATGACATCCAAAATGCAGGGATAACCTAAACAAAAGAGAGCAATTAAAGATATTTCATTGGATAAATAGTGTTATTAAAGAAAAATGAGATGAAATTATCAGATAATAATAATAATAACCTTTTCATCTATGTAGCGAGCCCAGAAACGAGCCATGGCCCTTTCGTATGGATCACTCGGTAGTATTGCATACCCATCGAATGCTTCATCGACATATTCAACTACAATTAATGACTCGACAATTGATTTCTCTCCATGTACCAGTACTGGTATCTTCTTGTGGATTGGGTTGTACCTATGCAATCAATATGAAATGGAGAGTGATAAAGTACCATACTCTTAAATAGTCCAATAACTTACACAAAAATCCCAATCGAAAATGTATAATGTCCATGTTTCTGTGATTGTCTACCGTAATACATTATTGAATCAGCTAATACAAGAATGTACCTACCTGAGTAACATGTCACTTTTGTGGGCCAGGTCTTCATGTAAAAATTCAAAATTCGCCTCCTTGAGCCTTAATGCCACTTCGGCACGGTGGCTATAGGGGCTTCCCTTGGTACCTAATAGCTTCGCAGTCTCTGCCATTTTCTCTAAGATATTTTTTGGCCACTAATGGTGATATTTCTTGGTATTTATATAATAACATATAAGTCAACTACTTAGCGATGGAGGAGGGATCTATCTCTGTCTGTTATTTAATTGCTTTGAAATTAGTTTCTTCGCTGTGAGGTTCTTGATCAGGTCAACAATGACGACTTAACAGACGGTAAGAACCTCTTGTTTTGTTTATTTTTCTATTATTATTTCTTTATTTTAAAATCAGATATTTAGAATATGATTAATATTCAATATATATGATGTATATAAACATAATGAAATTTCATGGAAGTTTTACAGTTTATAAAAAAAAAAAAAAATTGGAACGGTTTAACTTCATTTTTTTTCCAATGAATATACTATGTCATTTAAATGTATGGAATTTGAATGCAATTAACTCATACGTACGCCTAAAACTAAATCTATGATCTTTTCTCTATCAATGTTTCCCCACTTCCCAACCATATCTATACATACATACATACATAATACATTAAAGCCGAATGGAGGTGCAGTAGCATTTTTTGGGATCTACTGCGGCGCGAGGCAAAGGTTTTTTACGGATTAAAACGGGTCGAAAATTCTTACGAATACAACTCGCAGCACGAAATATGTACCGTTTTTATCACAAATATTTTTAGGAGTAAGGCATGTGCACGTGGGAGGAGTTTTTGAGGATTCGTTCCCTGTCTATTCTCTTTTTCCTTTTCTTCGTTTTGAAGAATTCTTATCCCGTGCCGCGCGGCAAGCGTGTCGTGCGGGATCCGAGCCGTATAATTTGATCTCAACGGTTAATTTTTTTCGGACCTATCAATCGGATATTATTCACAGGACACTCATCATCCATCGGACGGTTGGGATGCTGCGCGCCACGTTTGCCGCGCGGCAGCAAATTTGTTTTCCATTTTGAGCCCCAACTTTATATTTTCAAATATTTTGATTTGATTTGAACCACAAAATTACGCAAAAATCTTACTATTACTAAGAAAAATAGTACCAGCCTACGGGCGTTTCAAACTTTTCAAAAAAAAAAAAAAGTACGGGTTTGAAGAATCTCGCAGACCCGGATTCACACACTAGTACGGGTTTGAATAATTTCGAAGAACCAGATTCACACACTAGTTTATTACTATTAGAGGGACTAATCGAGCTTCGCTCGATATTTGACATAGTAATAAAAATTAAATATGTTATCATTTAATAAATATTGATTGTAATTAGGTTGTTATGTTTATAATTAATATAAAGTGTAATAACTGGTAAGGTAGAAATAATAAATTATATCTACATATGTTGAAATATTTTATACTAACGATATAATTTTTGTGAAGTAATTTGACAATAAGAGAGGAATGCGATTGAAAAATATTAGAAACATAAAAATTAAATTTGAGCTAAAATGAAGAACTATTGAAACGTACATTGGTGGTACCATAAAAATTTAAAATATAAATATAAATTTTTAGAGAAAATATTAATCGTCAAACATGTCGGCAACAGGATCGTATTCATCATCAGAATAATAACCTTCACCATCAATATAAAATTCATCAAATATATACTATCATCATGGATGAATGGAGGAATTTGGTACCTAAAAAAATGATGGGAAAGAATTGTGAAGATATCTAAAATTGTAAAAAAAAACACAGTAGTAAAAAATGTAATATCTATATCATTATAAAAATATTAACAATTAGTAGTTTGCTTAGGCATTTGAATTACTTTTTTTTATTTTAATTTCTAAACTATCACAAATAAAAAATGTTGTTCCATCATTTCTCATAGAAGCAACTAAGAGAGAGGTTGAGATAAATTATGTGATAAAAACGACGCAGTATAATCAAAATGGAAATTAATAATACAACATAAAGGGAACACGATTCTAAGCAACACATATCACAACACAATAAGTAACACATAAAAACTTAACATACATCTGAAGGAACGGACCAGATTAAGTTGGAGCAGAAAAATCAAAGGTCTTGATGGAGTGTCGCACTAATATTAACTAAAAGAGGGACCGACACCCACACATCTTTATTTATACTAGAGGGGTATGTCGAGCTTCGCTCGATGTAGATATCTATTAAAAATATTTTTATTATGTTTCTATAGTTTAATTATGTTCATTTTTGGATATATTGTTAATATATATTTATCTTTAGAAATATAATTTAGTTTTTGTAGGTACTTTGATTTGATTGAATTGATCAATTAAAAAAAATATATGTGTAAGTATAGTTATATTTATCTGAAATAATATGATTTATATTATGTTACTATTATTCATGAAATGTAATATGTTTTTAAATGACTTAAATAAAAATATATATATCGTAAAAGATCTGATTTTTTTTCTATATTCAATTGAATGAATTTGATTTATATTTCGTAAATCAAAATTAAGAATGACGATGAAGATAAATTAAGGTGGAGAAGGATGAAATATGAAAGGGTCACAAAAATCAGAATCAAAATAATGTCTTGCCAAATTACTATCTGCTGGTGAACCGGGTCAGTTTTATGAGTAATAATACCCGACACACAAATAATTACAGAGTATCACATTACAGAAATCAACAAAAATGTTATTTCACAATGCTTAAAGTGTCGGATGACATTTAACTAAAAGATTCCGACACCCACACATCTTTATTTATAATATTGATTATTGATTATTGATTATTGATTGTAGGAACCAGATGAAAGTGGTAAATATGTTTTAGGAAACTTTTCTTTTTTTTGTCTTCGTTAAACTACGGCTGTACAATTATATTTCGATGTCAAAATCAGATTAGAAAGTTTCTGGCCTTTAAAAAAGATTAGAAAGTTTCTAAATGCCCAATCTCTCTGAAATTTAAAGTTTATACTTGGCTAGATTTCGGCCACGTCGACAGTACTGCTGTATCCATATTGCTATTGCTCGAAGGGACTTTTGGTCCTTTTTTAAGTGCTGTGGGTTTAATTTTAAAAATAGGGAAAGAAAACTAGTTGCTTATAAGTATAACGGAGCTATAATCTAATCATCAGAAGGCTGAATCATAATTATGTAATAATATGTCTATATAATAAAATTTAAGCGAAATATGCTATCACATCGATGTTGCCATATATTTTGTTAAGATTATTATTGAATTATTTTATTTTAATTTAATAAATGAACCCAGATTTTCAAAAAGTATATAATAATCTGATTCTAAACTAGTCGATCTATATTCCGAATTATAAAAAAGAAAAAATTAAAATAATTCATAAGAGGAAGGATATCAGGACAATTGATATATTTAAACAAAAAAATAAAGAAAAGAAAAACACAATGACAGTTAGAGATTACCATGTTGTTCAATTTTTTTTATTTATTAAATCCAAAGAGATGATTGGGATTAGTATGTTGCCAGTAAAAATTGAAAGTTGTCTGAAACTAAAATTAAGAAATTATTTCAAGCTGTGATTGGTGCTGCTTTTGTTGAGTTGGAATGGCAGACTATGCTAGTTTGCCAGGACTGCTGCGGACCAGTTCGCTTATTGCGGGTCACTGAAATGGCCCGGTACTTGTGATGAAATTTATACAAATTATACCAATATTAAATATACCGTGCGTAATTTGAAAGCAAAACCAAGATTTAAATTTCTCGTCTAAAGTAGCTAGGATATTTACAATTGGCAAAAAATGACAAAGATGAAAAAAAAAATTTTTTTACTGAGGCAATACGTCATCACATTTTTTCATATATACAGATTTGGGATATTTGTTATTGCTTCAAATTTGTATCGTCTTATATTGACTTTGTGTCAGAAATACGGAGGATTAATTTTATTGGGGCTCAGCCGCTCAGATTATCCCAAGTAGCAAATGAGTGCATAGGATAAAGACTGCGCAAGTGATAAAGACTGTAGTATGCGATGGTATTAGATCCGGATTTATGTCTCGTCTAAATTGGATCCAAGATAGCTGAATTGCGGGTACATCTATCTATGTTGATTTGCACCTTGAACGAAAACTTAAAATAGGGGGTGGAATCGGAATTGGATTTGGTACAAATTCAGTGATTGGAATGAAAGGGAATCAGAGAGTATTTGAACTGGATGGGAGTTGGAAGGGCTGAAAATTTTGTCACCAAATTCGCTCCAAAATAAAGAAATTGGATGGAATTTCTCACCGCTTCATCTAATTCCACAAAAATAATGTGGATCAATCTTCACTTAACTCAAATTCCATCTGTCGCTTTTCTTTCCAATCACCGGTGGATTTGTGAAAATCAACTCTTCTTCTCTCGACTGTATCAACTCAAATCTTATTATTTTCATATTTCCAATCCAGGTCTGATACACACCATCCACTATTTTCCCATCCATCCCATCAACAGGCCAAAAATGGGTCTCACCTCCATTTTTTCGCGTGCTGACGTCAGCAAGGCGCTCGCTGACGTCAGCGAAATTTTTTCGAAATTTTTTCAGAAATTTCTGGATGCTGACGTCATCAAATATACCGGTTTATTTGTTCAATTAAATACCATAAGGGTTGAATTAAAAGTTGTAAGTGTTCAGTTAGATGCATCTGAAAATAGAATTTTCGTACTTTTGTGTTCAGATTAATACGGTAAAGATTGAACTAAAAGATTTATTTGTTCAGTTAGTTGCATCTGAAAATGAAATTTTCGTACTTTTGTGTTCAGTTTAATACGATAAAGGTTGAACTAAAAGTGTTTATTTGTTCAGTTAATTGCATCTGAAAATAGAATTTTCGTACTTTTGTGTTTAATTAAATTTGATTTCGTACTTAACATTTACAATATACAAAGTGAACACATATAACAATATAGTTAACATTTACAATAAACAAAATGAACACATTCAATATTCAATATACAAAGTAATTACATATAACAATATAGTTAACATTTACAATAAACAAAGTGAACACATATGATGACTAACTAATTCATTGGAAAAATTAGATCACTCATAACAAATTACATATTCTGATCTGAATAAATGAAAAAATTAACAAAGCTTGCACTACATAATAAAGAGTACTGACACAACCAGCATAATTCATTAAAAAAAATTCTCAATAACATATAAATTGATTGTGAACTCAAAACTCATCTTCAACCTCACGCAGATCAATGCACGAGTCCAATTTCTCAATGTAAACTCAAGCCATCCCAACTGAGATCTATAGAAATCATTAATCAACCATGTTAATACAAGATATATACTAAAAATAAATATTTGTATCAGATTCAAAAAAAATAAGAAATTGAAATTGAAGAACGAAGTCTCTGAGTTCTTGGATTTAAATCAAGGAAACAGAAGTTAAATCTGATCCTACACACAAGGGTTCACTTATTTCAACAAAAATCGTAAGTTTTGGTCTAATTCAGTATAAACCGCACGGTCCACATCAAATCTGGAGAGAAATTGGAAAATCGAAAAATCGGAATTAGACCAAAACTTATTTGATCCAAAACTTACGATTTTTGTTGATTCTAGAAGCAAAACATGATTTAGACCAAAACCGCACGGTCCACACAAGGGTTCACTTATTTTTGTTGATTCTGCTCACCTCCGGAGAGAAATTGGAAAATCGGAATAAGACAAGAAATGGTAGAAGCAAAATTAATAAAATAAGCGAAAAGGATTTGAAAGTAAATATCGTACCAAAAAAGGACCCCTTTCCGTGAATACGATGCAAATGCACCACTTGCTAGCCAAGTCTGTGTGCTTTTGTTTCTACGTCAAAGATGTTTTTTCGATGACTGTAGGTTTTATTCAGTGGAGGTCGCATCAGATGTTTTGGTGCGGAAAGAAAGAGATGAACAGAAGCGAAGAGTGCAAAGAGAAGGACGGCTAGGGTTTGGGAGAGAGATGAGGTCCAGAGACATATATATAGATTGGGTCAGTTGTTGGTTTTATAAAAATCTGTTTAGAGCCTGTGAATAGGATGAATGAAAAAAGAAAGGATGGTAGTAACCAATTTTGTTTCCAATCAGTTATCAGGCCTTTGGTCCAAACAAATAAAGACAAAAGAAGATCGAAACCGTAAAATTGATAACCACAAGCCCACAAGACAAATGGACCACGGCTCAAATATTTGTTTGATTGTTTCGCTGTACTTTCAATGTAGTTAATCATCTGGGCCGGGTTTTGGATATGATCAAATTCGTTTTCGCATAAAGTACGAAATTGATCAATTTGGATAAATATAAAATTATCAGCCGAATAATTTTGTTATACGTATAAATAAATAAGAAAATAGAGTTACTTTCTTTTCTTTCACCTATTTTGTAAATAAAAGAAATTTAAGTAAAGCGTAGTACGATCTCTGGGAGAGAAAAGGACACTAAAAGTTTGAAAATTTGAATGTATCACGGAACAGATACATTAGCAAAATAGAGTCTGCTAAAAGTAGTGTAAATTTTATTTAAAAAACTTGACATAAGATATCAAGGAAAAATACTTACCAGGATTTTTTTTTCAGATATTGCTTTATTAGTTTTGTTGTTAAATTTATGAATCTGTCTGACTCTTGCTAGATAGACGGCTGTAGTTCATAAACAAAGGACTTTGAGAAAGGTTTTTATTCAAAATATAGTGACATAATGAATCGATTTCTCGAGCACGAATCATGAAATATCTAATAAATTAAATTGCAAAAAATCATTAGAATAATTTCCAGTTTACATTATCAAATCTTGAATGTCGAGATTGTTCAACCTTAACCAACTTAGGCTAATCAAACGACAGATAAGTATCTAAAATATAATATATAGGCATGAACGATATATAAAAGCCTTTGAAATTCTAAGGAGAGAATAGACCTATCAAAACACAATGATACAACCGCCAGTTCACTCGTGTATGAAGTTAAAAGTTGACGCTTTTTTTTTTTTTTTTTGCGTATGACGTTAAAAATCCAAGGTATGTCATATTGAATTCTGACTAGCTACTATATGTGGTAGCATTATAGTTGAGAAAACTGGTAGACGCATTTACAATAAAATGGGATATATATCATTGCGCACTGTTATGAACAAGTTATATAAAAGCCTTCTTGTATACATATTAAATTAGTTTTCACTTTTCAGTTAAATTAGTTTTCACTTTTCAGTTATTAGCGACTTATGGCTATACTACTATTCATATGTAAATTACTTTTGTAGGCTAGTCTTTTGGGCTGTTGGATCTCATCAATATTCGTGCTGAGATATGAGGCTACGGCTCAGATATAGGCGCTCAACCTCTCCTACGTGTTATTTTTTTCCGTTTCTCTCTCTCTGTTAAGACTCACGGCTCCCTCTTCCAAAAAGGTCTCTTTCCTGAACAAAAAAAATATACGCCCACTTGCTCCTTATTGAAAAAAAAAAAAAATACACCTGATCCCAGAAAGATCGCTGATCCCAAAAAGCTTGGTCGGAGGTCTCTTTGCTCGCTCGTCTCGCCTCTGCTCCTGGTCGACTCAACTCTCTCTCTCTACTCGACTCGACTCTCTCTCTCTCTTCGTCTCTACAAGGAAGGCAAAGATGATAAGAGGATTAATTGCGGCAACAAAAAAATGTCCCAAATTAAATAATGGGTTTAAGCCCTATCAGTTTATGCTAGTAGTTTCTGTTGAATTTTGATGTGTTTCTAGTTATTTTTATTTAATGCTTGTAGTTAGTAATTTGGGAACAGGGTCATAGTTACTTAGAGTTCAAATAGGGAGAGGCAATGCCACTACATTTTTTATCAGCAGCAATGTACAATTCAGTTTTATAGAGCTTTTCTTTTGCAAATGTGCAATTTTACTGTATGTACAAGGATTATCTATTACTGTTTCAATGTGCCTGGTTAATTTTTCGTCCTTTTTATTTTAAATATTTTGGGGAGATACATAGATGAGACAGTAGAATAATGTAGAGGATGGGTAATAAGTTATTGGTACCAAATTTCGTACCAGCGAGGAACAATTGCAGTTGTTTATATTATGTGAGCAAGACCAAATTTAGTACCAAACTTAGAAATGTAGCAGCACTTTTAAAAAAAAAAAAGATAACAAATTTTGTGACATTTTCATGGTACATAGTTTAGATTTGCTGCCGTCAAGTAAAAAACAAAATAAGGATACACTCCTCTTTAGGAATGTGAGGCGGCCTACTCATGCTTTAGTGCACTTGGTAATGACAAAGTCCAGAGCATTTTGAATGAAAACAACCACCACTCAAAAGATTCATTACCATAAATAAGCTAGAACATCTCAGTAAATAAATTCATAAATAGATCCATTACATGCACAAGCATTACACAAAAAGTTAAAATATCCATTACATGTTTCTCAGCAACATAATTACAAAATCAACTATAAAAAATCCTAATTAAATATTTTCTCTTTCAAACGCATGAGGATTTTAGAGGAATTGCTTCCCTCTCAACAAATACATCAATAGAAAATAATGGACCATGAATAAGCCAAGATGCGGCACCAGTCATCCCAATGTACAAAAGCAACCTTCAATTTAAATTTGCTTCTTCCTTTTCTCCTAGCTGTAGCTAAGAAAGAAAATCAATTAAAACTATTATCAGTAACTCAGGATAGCTGTACCAGAATAATAAGGAATCATGTTTAACGTATTGTCAGGATAGTAACAGACTTTCAAGAACCCATGTATGGATAGTCTCACATGATTTAGGTTTAATTAAGTCTAATCACTTTATTAGGAAACCCACTGGTATTGTCTACTGGGTTATACATACCCTTGTAATCTCTGTGTCTGAGAATAACAATTAAAATCTTTACCCATTTCAATAAATTGTCTTCCCTACTAGTAATCAAGATCTTGTCTAAGAATTTCTACAAAAACTGAAGTAGCATCCATACAGCTAATAAAATCAATTACTTCAAGTCAAGAAAACAAGCATCCATTACATATTTGCAGTGAAATTAGCTCAAAAAAGAATTTCTACAAGCCATCTACAACCCAAAATCAGTTCATACACTGAAAATAGAACTTCCCTTATCCAAAAATTAGTTGAAAATCAGTTTATATAAGCCCAAATTAGTTGAAAATAAAGCAAATTGGGTCACGTTATCCGTGTAAGACCAAAGCAGTTCAATGAAAAAGGAAGATAGAACATTAAAATACCTTGTGGTCTTCTTGTGTCCGAAAGACTAATTCTCGATAGACAGCTGTCACCTAGGTTTCTAATCTTTCGTCCGAAAGGTATCGATCACGGTGCTGAGACTAGGGTTTCGAAGGAGAAAAGGTGTTGGTGCTGATTGAGGCGCTCCTTGCGATGCTCTGAAGATAAGGCGGAGGTGCTCCTTTCGTTGCTCTGAAGAGAAGTCGGGGGCGAAGAAACCATGGCTACGGTTTTGAAGGAACGAAGAAGTAAAGAGCAAGCTCGGAGAAAGCTAGAAGACAGAAAGAAAAATAAAGGGGATAGTGAGCGGTTTCAAAAGGAGACGGATAATTTAACGGGAGAGAACAGAAAATTTTAACATAACACAGGAGCTTAGCGCCTATATCTGAGCCGTAGCCTCAGATCTCCGCACGAATATTGATGAGATCCAACAGCCCAAAAGACTAGCCTACAAAAGTAATTTACATATGAATAGTAGTATAGCCATTCTCTATATATATATATATATATATATATATATATATATATATATATATATATATATATATATATAACTAGAGTTGAATCTCGCGCGTTGCGCGATTCATTTCTATACGAATACACTATTAAATAGTTGCGCGATTTATTTTACATTATATAAAAAAATGACATAAAAAATTAGAAATACTATTCAAACATTATATGAAAACTGCCACAGAAAATCCTAAATACTATATTGCCACAAAAGATCACGCGCCACAGAAAATCAAAATCAATGTTCTTACTATAGTGATTTCACCCCCTCACATGTGTTGCATGACACAGGCGATTTATATATGTATAATTTATATATGATGTGAATAATTTTTGATATAATTCGGTGATTGTTTGAACATTTTTTTGGCACCACCAAAATAAATCAAAATATACTTTTTCAAATTGATGGATGGATGATTAATCGATTTTAAAAATACACCGTATTAAAGACAATATATTTAAACTATCTATAAAATACTTGTAATTTTATTTATATTATTTTGGATAATTAATTAACTGAAAATTGATGGATGGATATTAGAATTGAGCCACAAGTTATATACCATATACAAAATAATAATTTTACAATGCATTGTACATGTCCTTGGACCTATGATTTCAAATGAATTTCAATCTTGAAATAAGTATTTTTAAATGAACTAATAAATGAAAAATCTAGTATAATAATGTATATGTCACGCCCCGCACCGACGGGTCGCGGGCACGTGCAGGTGGGGCGGTATCATCTGCATCCATCCGTCGGCCCGTCAACCTACGTCGCAAACACAAGGAAACAAACGGATGTCAGCTACAAAACTCAGTAACCGGTTATTTAACGACGCAGCTTCTCTATATTAGTTAAGATAGCAAAATCAATCAAGATCGGATTAATCCACATAACAAAAATATATTTTACGAAGATAAACGGGTCTAGATCAGTCAAATCAGTCATATCAGTCAGACATAAAGTTCCTCCCCTGTCTCGGGGATCAGAACCAATTTCCCCTCCCCTGCCTCGGGGATCAAGGCTCAATCTCACATGCAATTTCCCCTCCCCTGTCTCGGGGATCAGGGCTCAAATTCACATGCACAAACAAATTCAGTAATCCAGTTTCTAAACTCGATATCCCACAAAACATACCACAAACGATCATACACATGCAAGCAAAACCAAGCGATAATCAAATCAAGCAATACAAAACTAAATATAGAGAAGTCCGGTTACCTGACTGAGCGATCCACAAGAACAAGTAAATCGGAACGACTATCCAACAGGACTGCGACGTAGTACTCGAATTCCAAATGGCCGACTATCCAAAGCCAAGACGGTATTCAAGATTAACTGGAGTGGGAGAGAGAATTGATGGAATGAAATGAATAAGGCTAGGGGCTATTTATAGTGGAGGTCACGGCTGAAATCGTAAATATTATATTACTTAGTCACTAAAAAAGTAAATATTTATGGCTTGGTGGCTATTTTCGAAGATAGTTGTGGCTATTTTAGAAAATATTCTTGGCTTAGTGGCTAAGAAAGTAAATATTTTTAATAGGATATTTTCATGTGGATAAGATCAAATAAATATTTTCAAATGGATAAGATCAAATGGATATTATATAATATCAAATGGATAAGATCAAATAGATATTTTCAAATGGATAAGATCAAGTGGATAAAATAAATATTTTTTTCAAATAGGACCTTAGAATTTGAAGTATTGCAAACAGGTTCTAAAATTCATGGATGTTACAGTATATCAATCAACTCAATATCAAAATCAAATCTAAAATCATAAAAATATCAAATCATGCACATATATATAGGAAGAGAGTGACAATTTATCATAAAGATTCAATTATTGATAATGCATTATGTAATTGCGTATTTAGAACAATTAATTGAATAATCAAATATCATTATTTTTATTGATTAATTATCCCCCCAATATCCTTTTTCAAAGTAAATGTTATCGAATGTTTGGTTGTATGGTATTTGTTGGTTGTATTATATTATCTTCCAATAAGCTTTTTAATAGCATTTTTATGAAGAGCTAAACATTGAACTCATAATTAGTGTATGAACTTAACACAAAAAATGCACGAACTCATAACTTGCCTATGCACACAGAAATCTACCCTGAGGGCACACAACGTGTGTTTACGCAGAGATTATTTTACCAAGCGTGTGTTAGACCCAAAAAGGACCCTTTTCGGCCTTCTGTTTAGAATTGTGCCACAAAGCAGAAACCGGACCTGAAAATTAAATTTCCGAAAAAAAAAAACATTATTTTTTAGTAAATCTGTTATTCGCGCATCATGATACATAGAGGCAAATTATATGCATTATGATCGTTTTGGTCTGTCATTTCACAAATAGACAAATTTAATTAACAGATTAAATTTAAATCGATATATTCAAATCTCATAACAAACAAAATTTTATATTTTTTTGTCTTTTTTACTTTTTTTATAAATTTTTTAAAGCTTTTCATTCTTGTTAATACAAATAAGAACTAAGAATATTCCAAAGAGAAATGCTAGTGTTCACATGAAGCTAGCTGTAATAAAATTTTAATCGAATAATAAATGAAAAGTACAAAAATTTATATATTCCAATATATTAGACTCTAGCATTCTATATTCCAAAAATGAAAAGTACAAAAATTTATTGCAAATATATCACATTCTATATTCCAAAGAGAAATTGTACCACATTTGTAATAATACCAGATCTTAATTGTCACTAGCTCTTATCTCGCGCGTTGCGCGATTCATTCCTATCTGAGTATGTTATGAAATGTGTTCTCAATGAGCATGGATATGTTATGGAAACTAATACAGAGCAATGAGGATCATCATTAGCAATGAAGCAGTCGAGTGAATAACAAATTCACGTATATATGTATAACAAATTTGATATTCAATTTTAATTTTTGTTTAAAAAAACATACCAAATTGTACAATTATCGGCATACAATTTGTATTTAAAAAACAGTAATGACATAATTCAATTATCTTAAATCTACACATGCCATAGAAGATGGCAAAAAGAAGCTAAGTGCGAAGGTAAAAATAAAAAAAAATCAATCAAAAGTTGTATACAACAGGGTTTCGAATTTTTTGATGATCTAATGAATGGTAAATTTAGATAATTTTATATCGAAATAGAAGGTAGCTCAAATATCTAGTGGAAGCTTAACTAAACATCCAATGTTAAAGGACAGAAATGCAAATTAACTCATTAATCATATAAAACAAACTCAAAATTACCTTATCTAATAGAAATATCAAGTGTAGAATATGGTACAAAAGTGCTTGGAAATGAACTCTCCATGTCACAAATCCAAGCTTCTAAGAGCTTCTGCCAGTAGTCATTTGTATCAGATGCCTGCAAGGCTCCAACATAGAAGGAACAAAACTTCAAAAGCTAGCATCAAGTCTTTACTTTGGACTCTCAGTTCGATATATTGTTGGATGAACAACTAATCTGTTCCATACGAAAATGGGTAGATAAAACTGCCAGTTTCGTATGCAGAAGTATAAATTTTATAGAGCTATTTGTAATCGATGATATATATATATCAAAAGTTTTGTAGGTTTGTAGTTTTTTTTGCATGACTACCTTGTTCCTTCATAAGGTCATCATCTAATTTTCTGGGCACTGTTCTCATATACAATGTACTTGCTAGCTATTGCTTTATCAAGGACAGATCTACAAATTTTTATCAGGATATCTTAACAAAATAAGCATGCGTTTAAACATTTATTTTTTGCAAAATTGTATTGATTGAACATTGATTTTTTATTGAAAGAGGCTGGCATAATAGATGTTTTTCAAGAGTGATGTTGTCAAAATACCTTTGCTTTTGTTGCGGAGAGAGAAAATCATCCTCTAATTTTCTCTTCACTGCTTTGACAGACACTGCATTTTATTGTTGCTTTTGGGACATACCTGCACAAAGTGATTTGTAGGAAATTATTGTATCAGAAATGTTGTCATTTAAATAAGAATGTATAGAGGAACCCGTGCATGTAATCTACTTGTCATGCGTTGTAGATGGTGTCTCAGGAGGTGAGGGTGGTGTACCAGTTACTTGTGCTAATGAGTTTTCTATGAGAAGGATTGGCTCTAGCAGTAGCTGCAGTATATCGGTTGTTACTGGTTTTTCTAAGACAGTAAATAGATATACCTTGCTAATAATATTTATTAGTGCTTGTGGTGCCTTATCTTTGCTATTTTCATGGTCCTGCATATGACAGAAAAGGTTACATATGAAAAAAAAACTAATTATATATAAACTTAAGATTAAATGCACCTAAGTAACATACAAGAGTACAGATGAGGCATGCGAGAAATCAATAGTACGCTTACAGATTAAAAGTTGTCCAAATCAATAGTAAGCATGCGACAATCTGGTTCAATCAGGGTTAATCCTTTGCACCTCAGCCGATAACTCTACTGATTATATCTATAAACCTAGAAGTAGAAGATAATACTTAACAAATTGGATTGAGAAATTTATGAAAGAAACCTTATCATAAGCTTTTCTATAACAAAATCTAACACGAATATACTTTAAAAATTCAAAATTAATTTATTAACATCTTACACTTTACTTTTAATCATGGAAAGAGAAAAATAAATTTTATTTTAAATTTATAAATAATCTTACACATTAGTGAGCCGAGCCACATCATAGTCACATTTTCTCCATTCATGCTTACTACCATCCAGTGTAGAGCGAAGGAGAAGAAGGCCCAGCAAATTAAGAAGTACTAATAATAACACTTATCCATGTAGTCCAGAAAAATCTAAGTGCAATTTATAAAGAGAACCCTGAAAGAATAAACAAAATATTTTTTATATGAGCCCAAAATGCAAACCATCATTATTATTCTTAACAGCTTAATATACCAGTGGTAAAAATCTATTTTAAATGCAAAACCATCATTTTTATTTGGATGGGGCATACTTGATAGCAGCCTTGATCTCATCATAGGTAGCTGCCTCCTCGAGCCTGATAGCGAGGTCGACTATTGATACATCTATGCCTATCAGCTTGCCATTCAAAGCTGGGAGGGGAGCACCTTTCCCACAGCCTATACATTTTTCAATCGTCGATGTTTATATTAGGAAGAGTGTCAGGAATTCCTAATTATATTAAAATTTCATTGTCGGTGTTTATTACATTTTCATTTTGTTGTGTGTGTGTGTGTGTGAGGGAGAGAGAGAGTTCCTTGGCAGTACCAGTATCAGTGCTGCTGGCGATGATGTTGAAGCTGACACCACAACCACCTCTCCAGTCCTTGCTTGAGGGTGCCTGAAATAATGAGAAGAAAAATTAAATGGTAAAATAAAGCCCCAAAATGAAATGAAGTTATGCTGTGAGACAAAGTTGAAATATGAACCACCTTATTACGCCCCCACAACAACCCGTTCACACCAAGACATACACATTAAACTTCATTTATATCCTGTATACAATTAATCATGGCCTAAACCTATATCAAATGGTATATATACATCGTCTATTATACAACCCCAACTTAACTAACACATGTATTAATGTATATATTGCAGACAACTCATGCAGTATGCTCTAATTTACCATTGTAAACAGTTGGAATCAAAGGATTTTCAATATCTACAATCCTAATCCGATATCATTTAATTCCAGAATAATAAAAAATGCTATTTGCTTTTATTTTCTTCAAAAGGATTGTAAATAATACACAATTAATCAATGGTTATTAAAAGTTAGAATGAAAGGGTAAAAATAAAATATGACACAGTATATAACTCAGAACAACAGGAAGAAAATATGTTGCATTATGTTAAAGAACTATCACCTAACCAAAGCACCTAGAAAAAGAAGCACCACTTAAATTTTTATGCCGTTAAAACAGCATAATAAAATATCTCTAATAGTTCATTGGCATAATGGCAATTTGACACTTTTTAGAGACTCACATAAACTTTTCATATGCGAGAGAGACTGTGAAGCTGATTTGTACCTTGTGTGAACTTGACAGCATCCTAATGCCATCCTAACGCCACCTTGCCCTAATCAATTAAATTTAATCAATTTAATCAATTTGCTCTTTTTTTTTCATTGAATACTTGATCACTATGTCAAAAAATATATGATCAAAATAAAGATTGCATGAGATATTTTACCTGAACTATCAAACCTAGGTGATCTAATACATTAATTGTTGCTTGGTCCAAGTAAGTAGGCTGAAAAGCAAAATAGCAAAACCCAACATAAAAAATTGAAGAAATCATGTACGGGCTTTTATTGAATGGTTCAAAATTAAAGTACTTAGTTTAATTAACCACACTTCACATGATACTAAGTTTTTAATTGCAAAAAGAGAATCAGATTAGATGATCTAATTTTTATAAGTAAAAAGCAAGAGTTAATCTATTTTGATTAACTGCAAACGAACATAGCTAACTACATCAAACATTTGTAGAAGCAAGTCAAGATAAAAACTCAAATGGAAAATTTATATGAATAAAATCAAGTCAGACCAACTTGCTAGAATCACAAAAATCAACCATTTGCAATTTTTCAAATTTCCTCAAAATCAAGTCAATCTTCACTCCTCTCTTTTACTCAATTTCACAGAAATCAATACTTGCTTATGTGAAAATGGAGGCGAGAGCTACCTGAAGGTCTGTTGCAGTACGCTATCGAAGCAATTCCTGATCTCAGTTCTAGCTTGCTGAGTCGACCTTCGATCTCGTCTAGCACAAATAGCACCTCAATAGGAGCGGGAGGCCACTGGAAGGAAATTGGAGGAGCAGCGAAATTGATTTATAATTGTTTAAACTGATTGTTAACTAAAAAACTAATTGCTAAACCTATTGTTTAAATTGAAGAAATTAAAAAGGACATACATGAGATGGTTGTTGCCAGATATTAAGAAGATCTTGAGGTCTCCATCTGGATGGCTAATGGGTCGGATCTGGAAATCGGCGAAAATCCAAGCTCGACTGAAAGAGAGAGATGCGATAAATTCATCTACACAACCGGCGTCGAGAGAGGAGAACAACGGTCTCGAATGTCTGGCAAACGAAGAGGACCAGCGGTATTTCTCTTTTGCACTAAAAATTGGAAATAATGGGGACAGAGAGAGACGAAGAAAAGTAAAGAAAAAAGCCCTCCCGTGCAGCCACTGAAAAGAAAGCAAGAAAAGGGCTCTTTCGTGCAACCACTGGGAGATCGCCAACGCAGAGACAGAAGCGACAGAGTAGGTCGCGGAAATGAGGAGGAATGGTGCTACAGTACGGAGGAGTCGGACGGAGAAGGAAAGAGAGAGCACGCTCACCAAACCAGAGGAAGGGTATCCGACGGCTAAGATGAACGAAGGCAAACTAATGGTCCAGATTAAAATACTGTTCTTACTACAGTGCCCACGTGCGATGCACGATGTTGCAAATGTATATATGTATAATGTCAGTTTACGCATCAACCATTGCTCTATATGAGAGAAATATAAAGATATCAAAATTTCCAACTTTAAGTATCCAAAAGAAAATTTTCAATATCTTGTGTAAGTTCTTCCAACCAAATATCAATGCTCTCTTAGTAAAAGCATTTCCAAATATGTTTTAATCTCGGAATTGTTTTCTTTCGTTTTTCCTTTAATTCAATTAAGTAATGTATAATATTTTCTTAAAACACAATTTTAACTGATATCAAAAATAAGGTATATTTTCTTATTTCTATATATCTTCCATGAATTACATCTCCGTTATATTGTATATGGTCCAGTTCCTAGCTATATATGCTACCTAGCTTCGAAGCATGACCATACGCTAAAATCCAATGTACAATATCCATTACATAGTGGCCTGTTCTCTTAGGTATACATAATTTTGGGTTGCTTGAGGAGGTTTGCTTCTTGTTCTCCTGTTCAATTCTTGAATGCTGAATGCAAAAGGGGAAAAAAAAAATTGTATATTTGACAGATTTTTTATTTATAAATTTAATTAAAAACTATATATACTGATCAGCTAACTGTAGACACGTTTCCCTATTTTATAATTTGCTTACAGTATGTAGAATTAATGGCAAAGTTTTTAAGACATTCACATTAGAAAATCTGATAGAGACAGAGTATTGAAGAGTACCTCCTATTTTCAGTCCAAATATGAAATATCCCAATTAATTGTGGGAAACTACTCACGTCAGATGCAGGCTAACAAAACGCAGTTATAAATTTGCGTGGGTGTATACTTATGTGCCAATATATGTACGCGCTTAACTATTTTAATCGACTAATTATAATTAAGCTACATGTGATTCTCATATAGTTAAACATGCATATTAAACAAGCTGCTCCTTTTTTTTTGGGCTAAGCAGTTCTTCACCTATCTTTTCTCTCTTTTATTTATTATATAATAAGTTGGCCTATCATAATTGAGCAATTAATTCATTGCATAGTTGCCATCTATGAGGACCATTTGCCTACTTATTAGGACCCTTTTTCTTGTCAGATATAAACAGTGCCCTTGCGTAAAGTAGAAGAGATAAAGGCAAAAAATTATAATAAATAGAACTACATCAGTGACATACAGAATGGTGTGCCCGGAAGAAATGAATTCATGAATTATACGCCGAAAATAGCAGATTGAGCACAAATGCACAATATATCTCTGCTGGTAGTTTCAGTGTGTCAAGTTGGAAATAGGAAGATTAATATATTACAAATTTCCATTCAATGCTCCAAATTTGTTAATTTGAACAATATTGTCGAAAATATCATTGAATGTACCACAAAAGGATGGATGTGTACAGTATAGTTATCTTTATGTAGGTAGAATTATTCAATTATCCATTGAAGAATAGTATAAGGCTGATCTGTAAAGTTAGCATCCATATCTGCACTAATTTATAAATGCTCATATTAAATAGTATAAAGAGTATAGACATAATCAAGTTTCAAAGATGGGACTTATCATAGTTAATATGAACCCTGTTGCATGTATAAAGAACAAACAACAGCGATTAGTTTTAATGTTAACCAATTTCATGTGTCCAGTCATCGTGGTACGTAGTAAAACATGTCCATTTATCTGATTAGGAGCAAAACTAAATAAATAAAATTGCAAAAAACAATTTTGTTAAATAATTACATCTTATTTTTACTGTGATCTTACTTCTGAGTTCTGACTGAAAATGCTCTGGCTTCTGAGTTCCCTGTTTCTGTTCATTTCAATCCCCAATAAGCCATTAATTCCTTGGGAAGGATTGTTATTGCACTAGTTTAAACTGTAAATTTATAACAGTACATACTATAATAACATTCTTATATAAATCGGCTCCATCCAAGTAAACCTACAAGAAATGAGCTTAAGTTGCTGAGTTGGCTGAACTGGACATCCCCATTAGCCTCTCAATTGAGCCTGAGTTTTCTTCCAGCAGCCATTTCTCCAAATAAGAGAATGGAGGATGTTGCTCACTATCCATGCTCGGCTCCCTCTCATCTCCTACCAAATTTTCAAACAAGAGAAACGAATCAAGCCCATCTTGATTCGACAAATCACTTTGTATATCCCTTGTAAATTCGGTTGATTTTGATGATGACCTTGTCCAAACTTCTAGAAGTTTTGAGATATTATCTGCGCTTGATGCATACGTCGAAGGGTGAAGACATAAGTTTGGCAATGGAGGATTCTCTGTGACTTTTTCTTGTATGTAGTTGTGCATAGGGAATGTCGAGTCCAATGGAATCGTGCAGTTGTGCCCAATTGCTGGTTGGAGTTTCTTGATCTTTTTCTTGAGATGAGTGTTCCAGTAGTTCTTTATGTCATTGTCTGTTCTCTGAGGAAGGTAGGATGCTATGGCTGCCCATCTGCATGGAAATAAGCAATGCCAAAGATGATAAGATTTTTTTCTTTAAAAAAAAAAAAGAAAGGCATAACTTTTGTTGCTATGTAGGATTTATGTTTATCCTCCATATATGAAAACAATTTTGCTTCTTTTCAATGCATTGGCTGTGATGAGTCTGGTGACCATCTCCTAAAGAATTTATCACTTACTGTAGCCAGTCGGTCCCATTTTAATGTGTTAGTTTTTTTTATCTTATTTGTGAAATTTCTGTTGAAGAATTTATTTGCTACAATTAGAATTAATTAACAAGAAGAAGCTTATAGAAGGGTAAAGCCAAGAGTCAATCGTGACTGTTGAAATGTGATTACTTCTTAGTTTGGATGTAGATAACCAGTTCCCGATAACAGAAGACGCGATTTAAAATTATTTCAAGTGGAACAAATGTTAACGTAGTTGAATTGCCATATCATATTTATATTTATTACATGTCTATGTCTGTAAAGAACTGACAATCATACTTCTAGCATGGAAAACAACCAATCAAGTAACTTAATGAACAGAGATCGGCAGTTAATTAACTGCATCCGTAAACATTAACAGTTTAACACGACAAATTGCTCCTCTGCTTTCGTTTGATCTCTAAGTTGATCTGTGTGTGCATGCATACATTCATGCATCTTTGTGTGGCTGCATGCCTGCGCGTGTGTGTGTAAGAGAAAATGAGAGGTCAGAGACGCACTTGTTGCCAAGCATGGCTTGAAGATGGATAATGATACCCTCTTCACGAGGAGTAAAATTGCCACGCTTGATCCCCGGTCGAAGGTAATTAGTCCACCTCAATCTACAACTCTTACTGCACCTCATCAACCCTGTCCCACCAAAAAAATACCAAAAAGAAAGACCCATCAAGAAAAAGAAGCAAAATAGCCAACAAAAGAAAAAAGACAAATCTAAGAAAAAGAATAGAATGATAGATCAGGCACATAACCAGTGTTAGCAGGTACTGATCTCCAGTTACCGGGTCCGTGCTCTTGTATGTAAGAGACCAATATGATATCCTCTTCAGGTGTCCATGGCCCTTTCTTTACACCAACCTTGTCACAGCATGGTGGCCTCACCATGGCTATAGCTACTATAGCTTAAGACTCTTCTTGGATACCTCTCTATATTTTTCTCTCTTTGTCAACCCAACTGGTGCTCTCACCATGTGATGTGTGAGTGATTTATATACTGCATGCCTGGATGAGGCTGTGGTGTACTGTTTGTCTATTTCTACTCTTCACTTTTAACAAAGTCAGCAGAGTTTAATTGGGTCGCTCTCTCTTTTTGTTACATGCTCACATGAATTATCTTCCTCTGCCGAAAAGAGGAAACACTAGTTTAATGAGGTGTCGCAATTATGGACCTGTCATTTAATGTGTTTGCTTTTGGAAATGGTGTTAAATGCTTCCTTTTTGGATTTTGTGATTGGGACTTTTTATGTTAGGTTTTGGCCCAGTGAAGAAACAAAGCCTTATGGACCCAATCCTACGTACCCCATGCTTTAAACAAGGTTAGGGGTGCATAACGTGCATAACGATCACGCAAATGAACTGTTGCGTTAATCGTTTCGTCCTATGTCACGAAATTTTTTTGTCTTCCGTGTTGCGTTGCGTCCTCTGAACGCAAGAATTTTTTGTTGCGTTAATCATTGCGTTAACTAGAGCGATCTTGACCGTTTTGATTGTTTAACCGTTTTTAATTAATTATAATGATCCGTTTTTAGAAGGCTATACGAAAACAACAAGGTTGCTTTGCATAATCAAAAAAATGATAAAACCAAGGCAATCCAGAAAAATACAGAGATGTTTTACAACAAAGTATTACAAATATATATAAAAAAAAAGAAATAGAACTCCCTAATCTCAACTAGCAAATTTTACCAGTATACAGAGAAAAATACACAGATAAAAAAAAAGAAAATTCACCATTAACAATTTTTTTCTCATTGCAAATTTTACCAGCATACTCCCTAATCCCCATTAACAAATATGAAAAAAAAAAGAAAAATACAGAGATGTATTACAACAAAGTATTGCTGAAATCAAACTCTAAATTTTACCAGTATCGATTTTTCTAAACTTCAATTTATATATACAGCAAGGCAATCCAAAAAATTTTGGATCTTTTTAAGAACTGCTCAAAGAAAGAGAAAATGTCCCAAAAAATCACAAAAATTGGGACAATTACCTTTGAATTAAGGTTCACTACAACAGAAATTGGAAAGCCAGTTTTGACCTAGAGGAGGTCGAGCAGCTCGAGAAGTGGTGGAGCGACGGGTGGATATGGCTGCGCCTGCGAGGATGCACAACCCAGCTTGAGAAGGTTTACTTGCACCAGTTTCCATTCTCCGTCTGTCGCCATGAAGTCGCCTCGGGTGCTCGGTGAGGGAGGTGAGAGGGGCATTGGAGGTGACAGGGATTTCGACTCAGAGGGAAAGGTGGAGGATGAGAGGGGAAGAGAGAGGTGAGGCTTGTATGGTGAAGGAGAGGGAGGGGTGGTGAAATCGGGTCTGAGAGGTTTTGTGATGTGGTTCCGATCGGAGAAGATAGGTGAATGTGGTGCTGTGGTTCGATCGAATAAGAGAGGTGAGAGGAGTGTTGTGGTCCGATCGGAGAAGAAAGGTGAGAGGTGTTGTGGTCCGATCGGAGAAGAGATGATCCCCGTCTGGGTTTTGTGAGAGAGAGAGACTGGGAAGAGAGTTGAGGCGGAGAAAGAAAGGAGAAGAGTAGAGGAGGAAGCGGCGCACAGGTTTCCATCGTTCTCTTCTCCACTTTTCATCTCTGCAATCCAAATAACCTTATTCATCTGCAATGTTGAACGAAATGGACGAAATAACGATCACGAAATTGGTCCGTTTCGTTAACCGTTTCGTTGGTATGACGAAACTATATACTATTTATGTTAATCGTTTCGTCGCTGTAACGAAACCAAAATCCCTTACCGTTATCGTTTCGTTTCGGACGAAACGAAACGGTTTGACGGTCGAAACGGATTTCGTTTTCAGCCCTAAACAAGGTACTGGAAGCTCGACAATTACATTTTTTCTTCTAATTCCAACGATTTTATCCCAGAATTTTCATAGGTTTCAAATTATTACTATTGTTGATTTATGATTATTAGAGTTCTTTTAAAGCGAGTAAAATTTAAAAATTGTTGATATGTCAATTTACAAACAAAAAAAGAAAAGAGTGTGAAGACTAAACCAATATTAATACTGCTGCTCAGAATTAACACTGCTAAACGGAATTCAAGGATTGTGCACATCCAGGTAAGCTGAAATAGATAATGGCTTTCAATTATTTCATAACTACTCAGAGTATTTAACCTCCTAGTTTAGTCAGGATATATTTAAATATTCAAGCCACACTGCCACTTTATAATTACCATCAATTGTAGTATAAATGACAAGGAATAATTTTCTGAAAATCGGAAAAGACGCTGCATTTTCTCAAGAGGGACGTTGTTGCAAAAAAATTTAATAATAAAAAAAATACTGGAATATGAAACAAAACTATTTTCAAAAGATAAAAATGTTTGGAGAAAGCACAACCATTAAGGTGTGTTTGGATGAGAGGAGAATAAAGAATTTGAATAGGGATGGGTGTATTTCTTATTCCTTATTCTAATACCAATGTTTTGTTGAACTATGAATAAGGACCCGAATAAGCCCAAATTCTTTATTCTTGTGTTGTTTGGTTTTCACCGGAATAAAGAATAAGGGGCTTATTCTTTATTCACCCCACTTCCAAAGACACCCTAAAAGATTTTATTTGATATTACACTAATTGAACTATAGTTGCTCAGTGCTCTCTATACATCCAACAAGTTCAAAAAGAAATCTATTTTTTTTTTATATATTTTAAAACGAAATCTCAATGTTAAAATGTCCGAAGCTTACCATAAGTGGAAATAAGTCTAGGGTTTATACCAGCCAATTGACTTTTGGGACCAGCAGTTCAGTTAAAAAAGCGGTATTTCTAGGGAAATTATGAAAAGACCAAGGAAAAAGAAGAAACAAAAAATAAGAAAGAAAAAGAGGATTAAGCACATTTAAACAATACCAAATTAGAGAAAGCTACACACGTAAACCCTTAAAAATTCACTACATGTATTAAGAATATAGTACTGGCAGGTGTTACCAGTATACCACCAGGCTTGACTGGTAGACAATTCACTGCCAACCATCACACAAAACCTGATTGGCACACTTACATACATGTACCAGTAAACCGTAGTGTGTAAAAAATAGTAACATGGTATCAAATCATGACTAGCATTAAATTTCAAATTGTCTGAAGGCTACAAATTATTTAATCCTCCTTTGGAATATTGTCACAGGATTTAAATTTCTATGGGTAGCAGATATAAGTTGTAGCAAGTGGCAAATGTCACCTAGTTGTTAAAACATTACCTAACAAACCTGTATGTGATCAACTTGGAAAAGCCATATCAAGCTCCAAATTTCCACCTTGAAATGTACAGCAGTACATGAAACTACTTACATCATGGAGGAGCATCAGTGTACTATTAATTGCCACCACACAATACTAGGGCAAATAACTGGGCATAATTTCATAACCAAATAATATCCAAATATCCTAACCCAAGGTTAAGTGCCACAAATTAAGGCAAAATTGGAAACCGTCTACTACTGCCAAAGATAGAAGATCAAGCCATGTGAAAAAAAACAAAAGAAAAGTGAAAGGGGAAAAAAAAAACTATTTGCACTTTTTCACTATGACAGATCAACTCAGCTCATTCCTTTTCTATGCAACCAAAATCACAAACAATAAGAAAAAAAAAAAAGATTCCAAGTCAGAACATCACCAAATTTGTCGAAGCCCCAACAACAAATGGCTCCATGAGAAGTCGTGTCAAGAAGTAGAAAATAACCCCTAAGGTTATTGAAATCGGCAATGCTGGTAAAGCATGCCGGAAAACTGAAAGAAGAATCAGAGTACAGCCGAGCCCAGAAATAATTGCCAGATAACAAGCATACACCGTCATCAGATCATACATTGCAGCTCGACCAACCAACACACTGTAGAAAACAAAATCTCCAAGCCCCAACCTAATCCCCCTTGTGGAATCAAACATCTCAAATTCAGAGTCTGAATTAGAAGATGACCTATGGCCCTCTCTCTCAACCAATGGCAGTGTCTCTGATTCACCAGTTTCCATTTCTACTACTGCATGATTAGAATTATGCGACTCCCTAGTTTGTTCATGATTGAAATTGCTCAAATTTTCTCGTACCACTGGGGGAGATGATACCAAAGGAGACCTCTCTTCTTCATCTACTGAATTGGAATTCGAGTTAGAGGTCTCTGAGACAGGCTGCATTTCAACCGAGCCAAGAGAAGCAACTGGAGATGAAACCGGAGCTGAGACTGGATGCGATGAATCAGTCGGCCGGGCCTCATAAACAAGAGCCGGGAGCTCTTCTTCACGAGATGACGCAAGCTCGACTAGGATCCGCAAGGGCCCATGTGGACAGAGAACCGCAGCAAGATCATACAAGGCAAGTGCTATAAGCAGCACCCATGTAGTCCATTCCGGCAACCTCGCAAACCAAACAGCCACAATCACGGCCACAGAAACCATATACGATTGCCGAAGCAGAATCGGCACGGCCGGCGAAAACACGGACAAGACACCCAGAATGGCAAAATTGAGCAAAAGGATAATCGAAGTGGGAGCATCTAGAGGAATCGAGAAGTGCTGGAGAAGGGAGGCCATAATGGAGCCACCCATGGAGAAGAGCACGAAGAAGACAGAGAAGCGGAGGTAGTTCTTCAAGAAGGAGGTGAAGTTGTAGTAGTAGAGGAGAACGAGTACGAAGGTAGCGGCGGCGATGAGAGCGACGAAGGCAGCGGCGTCGAGGACGGCGCCGAGGAGTTTGTGGGAGGGAGAATCGGAGTCGGATTCGACGTAGATTAAAGTGGCGGCGGTGACGGGAGGAGGAGAGGAGGTGGAGGTGGTGGAAGAAGAGGAGAGAGAGGTGAGGATGAGGACTACGAGGAGCATGCAGATTGAGACGGGAGACATTACTCCCACGATCTCGACGCCCAGAGAGTCGATTATGCTGGTTCTGGTTGGGGTCGATGGAGGGTCGTCTGGTGGTGGCATTTTTGATCGGAGAGATCAGAGATGGGTTTGGGGTTGGGAGGACCGGAGGAGGGAGTGGTCAAGTGGGGTTTGAGGAAAGGAAATGGAAATGGTCGTGAGAGTTCGTGGTACAAGTCTTTGGTTTGGAAGGGAGGACGAATGGAAGAGGAGAAGGTGAGAAAGTGTGATCGTCTCCGGTCTTTGTGACACTGGAGGTCTACGGTGTTGTAACTGTGAAGCGTTAGGCCCTGATCAGAATCTTTTTTTAAAGTGGGATTTCAATTCATTTCATTTCATTGGAAAATTCTTGATCACAATGAGCGGATTTGATGTCATTTAGTTGGAATTCTTATGTAATTAGGTCTAACAAAATCCTATGAAACCCTACGAAATCAATTCAAATGAAATGAAATCCTGAGTAAAAATCATTGTGATCGGGGCCTTATTGATAATTAAAATTAGTTCGTTATTTTAATAAACAAGGAATTTTGTAATTTTTTATTGATAATGATAATATTAAATAAGTGGAGTTTAAATTGGATAAATTTAATAATTATTTGGAGATATAATGGAAAAGTTAACGTAATGTATATGTTCCGTGCTCTTTTATGAATGCAAATACTATTACTATGTCACAACTTTTGTGGGACATTCATTTTGTTTTTCTCCTTGGTAGCCACTACATACCATGCTTTATCTAAGAAACTCATTTGTGGGACATGCTGTTACAAGTTACATAGATTCGGTAATGACAATCAGTTGAGCCCGTTTTGTAAGTTACTAACGAATGACAAGCTCTTTCATAGTTTCATTCATCTTTTTTTAAAATATAACCATGGGAAAAAAAACAAAAAGAAAAGAAAGGAAAAGAAAGAGAGAGAGATGTAAGCATGTAGCTGGACAGTCTCATACCTCTACGGTCAGCAGCCTTTCCAAATCACTAAATAAGTTTTCGTGTTAAGAGCAAAGCGATGAACACGAAAAATGCTCCCTTTCCAATTTCATTAGCAAAATAGCAACGAAATGCTGCAACATTAGGCAAGATTTGACTTCCGTCCATTGTTTATTTCTTACTTTCCTTTTTTCCCCTGTTTTCTCTCACTATATCAAAATTGCATTGTAAAAATTTATTGCAGTTTTAGTCAAAATCACACGTTTTCTGTCTAAATTAGCTCGTCCTTTTTTCTCCAGTTTCTTTTTATTTCTTTTCATCACTAGGTATATTACACAGCCATATCTGAAGAAAATATGAATGCAGATAAACATAAATGAGCAGCTTTTCTATGTATATTCTTATTAGAATTCGTTAGCATTTGGAAACCAACGTCTTACATTCAGCAATTGGAAGGATATTATTACATTGTTACTGCTTATGGTATTTTTTCTAATGTTAAAAATTATTCTAATGACAAATTTATAAAGCTAGATAGTTCGCATTACATAGAGAATTATACGACACAGGGACACAAGTTGCAAGGATAACGTATGTCAGATGAATTTCTCTCTGACTATAGAAATACGGATGATTAATTTTCCAGAAAGAAAAATAAAAACGCAAAACTAGTAAAACAAAGAAAGGCACCAAGAGTGCACACTTGACCATGAGATGTTCTGGATGATAAACTGCAAGAAAAGATTGCCTGTAGTCAGAAAAGTACTATGAACATAGCTTGTCAATCTAGAAAATTATTGAATATAGGTGTAGAAACTTGCGAGCTATCATAGCTGCATAGTATCACCAACTGTGAAAAGAGATTGATAATAAGCTTACGAGCTATCATAGCTGTGTATATCGCCAATGCGCAAGAAACGAACATGCTCTATATTCTTCCAATCTGGCCCGCCCCTTTGGCACTTTTTCTCCAGTTCCAGGCATCCTTTTATAGTCAGAAAATGGAGATCAGGAGGCATCACCGGTACAGATTGAAGCTTAGGTACATCACAAAGTTTCAATGTACGAAGTTGATCCAATTGATCCAATCCACTTGGAAGTTCATCTAGAGACTTGAGACCTTTCAGATAGAGCTCTTCAATTTGGTCTGGTAAACCCTGGTCACAGAACAATGAAAGCTTTGTACAAAAGGAGATCTCCAGTTTCTTCAGATAAGGGAGGTTTTGAGGGCCTACAGCAATTGATTTAAGCTCGTTACACCCATCAATCTTCAGCATTGTCACGCCACTCAAACCTCGCAGATTACCTTCAGTTATTCTCTTTAGCTTGGGTACTTTAATTATAGATAGAGAGGTGAGGGAGGTCAGATTTTGAACCCACCAAATTATTTTTGAGTCAACTTCTTCCACAATTAGATTTGACAGAGAAGCAACTGTTGTAGGAAGCAGCATCAGAGCTCTGCAATTCCTTAATTCAAATGTTATTAGGCTCGAAGGCAGGTATGGTATATGTTTCAATTTTGGGCAGTCTGTTATGGATAATTCATGAAGCTTGGTTAAGGATCCATTAGGCACCCGCACCTCAAACCATTTTTCAAGCTCCAGCATGTCTGACAAGTGCAGCAACTCCAGTGAGGGAAATGCAACGGAATTGTTAGCCCCACCCACCAGATCTTTAAGGTCTCTTACCTTGTGAAGCCCCAGCAAATATAACATTTTAAGATGTGGCAAAGTTGCAATTTGAGGGAGGTTATCACAAACCTTGCAGTTGAATAGTTTCAGCATTTCCAAATGTTCAAAAGAAGGCTCTGTGACCCAATTTGGTAATTTAGACCCATTATAGCCTTCTATGCATATGCTCTTAATTTCATTGGAGGGGCGAAGTTGCATTATAACTTCTTCCTCATTTGCAGAATTGCCACTCCACCTCAATCTTAATTCCCTTAGTGCCTTATTCAGTAAGTTCGCATCTTTGGCCTCCTTACCATTTTCCACGTTCTCTAGGTTGGATATGCAAAGGTCTCCACGTAGATTCAAATCCTTTAACTCTGTTATACCACAACCATCCTTTTTGGCAACAGCAAATCTAGATAAGGTTTGTAGAGAGGTTAACCTTCGCAATTCAGGTGGCATTGAATCAAAATCCTTTCCCTTCCATTTTTCCCAATTCAAACTCAAATGAATGTGACGCATATTAATTAAGTTGCACATTCCTTCTGGAAGTGCTTTTAAGTTGTCACAATCGTCCAGGTTAAGTGTTTGTAGATTTAACAGCTTGCATATAGATTCTGGTAATGATTCGAATAATGAGCCGCTAAGGTTTAAGTATCTAAGGTGAATTAAATTACCAATGGATTCATGCAAATTGTCAAGTTTACATTTGCTCATGTCCAGTGAGCGCAAGCACTTCAAATTGCTTGACAACTTTTTTTGTAGGATGTTTATCACCGGTGCTGGACCCCCAGTGATTATTAATGTTCGCAAATGTTCCTTCTCGTAAATATTATTCAACGATTCATGTTTCAAATGGTCCCCGCATAAATATGCATATCGGACCATTGCATGTTTGTCATGCTGGATGTCAGAGTGGTCGAATCTTGCACACTCATACATAGATACAGACTCAGCCAGATCATGTATTGCACCAGGCATTACATACCTATCACAGCCACCCAGTCGACCACAGGATTGGAAGAAGGATCGCCACAGCAAATCATTGAACTGCTTTCGACCGATATCTTCTAGTGTTCTAGCATTACGTCGCTCAGATTTTAGGAGCCCTTCCGACATCCACAATTTTACCAAATAATCCCTGTCAAACTCGTACCCTTTGGGAAAGATTGAGCAATATGCAAAGCATCGCTTCAAATGGAGAGGCAACAACTCATAGCTCCTCTTCAGGTACGGTAATACATTACCAACTACTTCATCTGGATTGGGCATAGCTTGTAACAGGCTTTTCCAGTGCTCCTCTTCAGTTCTACTGTAAAGGGTTCTGCCAACTAATTTGGCAACCAATGGGGACCCATAGCATTTTTTGGCAAATTCCTTGCCAATTCTTTCCAAGTTTTTAGGTACAGGACCTTGAGGAAAGGCTTCATCTTTCAGTATCAGCCAAAGGGAGTCAGAATTTAAACCAGTCAAGGGTACCTGATCAGACGAACCCATATACTGTGCAGTTGTTTGGTTTCGAGTTGTTGCCAGAACTCTGCTTCCAGATTCAGCCATACTAAGAGGGATCCATACTGGGTCCCAGAAGAGCATGTCATTTGTATCTGTATACACACCGTCTAGAACCAGTAAGAACTTCTTACCCCTCAGTAACTGCTGCAGAGTGCGCTGGAGCATATCTAGGGTCAACAGGTTGCAGTTGGTCCCATTTATAGCTTCAATGATCTTTTTTATGGTTTCAACTGGGTCAGGTTTAGCAGATAGGCTGATCCATACTAGAGGCTTGAAGTGCTCACTAATTTCTGGATGGTTGTATACTGATTGAGCAAGGACCGTCTTTCCAATGCCACCTTCACCAATTATGGATATTACTGGAGGAAAGCGAGTGCTGTTTGACCCTTGCCGCAGCAATCTACGTAACAGTTCATTTTCTTCATGCCTTCCCCTTGGCCGAATGGCACCTGAGGGAATGTTGTTACAAATTGATCAAATTTCTTTTTTATTTTAATTTAAATTTGGCAAATTGATCCATACTTTGCCAATACTGTAGTAATTCTAATTTTTGTTCAAATTAATGCTAAAACTCTTCGTAAGCCCAGCCTTTATCATCCGGATAGAATATATATGAGAATTGAATCTAATATGATTCTCCTATGATCCCAACTTCACGATTTCGAAAAGTTACCTAATCAAATAGACAGCTTAAGACCGAATACCCTTATGGCCCTTATCAGGTGAGTTAATTTTTTAGGCATGAAAAGGAGTACTTTATTTAACTGTAATGTGAAAACCGCTGGTCTGTAATGAAATAAAAATGAGTACTTTATTTGTACATAATTTGAGGTTTAGACAAAAAAAATTTTAGTCTTGTAATATTCAACTCATATACTTCTGAAACAGATTTGTCCAAAATTCAGGGATATATGTTGCGTTCGCAGTCTGACTTATTCCTTACCAAAAAAAAAAACGTCATGAGTTATTAATTTTCAACAAATAATTTGTCATTTGTATTAAGTCAATTTTTCTAGAATTTCAAGCAAAATTAGGGAAAAAGGTGTCTGCAAGTAAATAGAAGCTTGAGAGGTGTTACATACTAATAGTTACCAGGAGGGTAAAGAGAAGATGATTGGTGGGAAGGGGGGCCAGAGGTGCATCGAGTTATCTAGGGCATTTTTCGAGGAAAAAAAATTATAAGAAAGGAACTTCATTTCAAATTTTCTGATGCAAGGGTGATCTATGTATAGTTTTATTGATTCAGATCAGCACAAGTTGCTTGATTGGCTGGTTGGTCATGTAAGATCCATTCTGTTTTTATATTCTATCTACAGGCCAATTAAAGTTGAAACCAGATTGACACCACCATGACAGACCACTTTAAAATTTTATCCAACTATTGAATTCAGAACAAATCAAAGCATACTTAATCATCACGGATTGATCTTGATATCTTTTACTAGCCAGATCCAAAATGTACTTTAAAATACAAAATATCAGACAGTTTTGCCACAACCAAATTACCAATGTAGGGCCAGAAATTATGTAAAACAAAGTAAAGAGAGTCAAACAAAACTGTAACTGTTTCTACACTCACCTTCAGATGAGCCAGTTTCGTCTCTCCTAGTTTCACGGTTAATAGGAGCATCGCCTTCCAGTCCAATTTGCGGAGATGCTACAGGAGCCTGATTGTAATCTCGCAACCTCTCCCTATCATTGAAAATAGCATCATACCCCTCGTTTATCTCGTCAATTCGATTCTTTACGCCCCGACAGTACCAGCGAGAAGCTTCCCTAGCCCGAACTCGTGCATCAAACTCCTCATTCAAATCCTCAGCTTCAAAGGCTATTGATCGGAGCTCGCTCAACCAAAGGAGAACCGACTCATTCTCGATCTTGCGGTTCTGCTCTGCATCGTCAAGCCGGGCCCGGATCCTATTCGCTCGGTCACAGAGCTTTCTCAGTTCCCCCTTGGCTGATGCTTCAGTTGGGAAATTGGCGATATTGCTGGGAATGTTGCTTACAGCTAAATCGAATACTTTCTCAAAGATTTTCTCGATGCCTTTCATGAAAAAGACCTTTATTAATTCTAGCATCCAAGTATTGAATTTCATAAAAATGAGAAGTTTAATTGCTTGCATCCAAGATGGCAAAGGAATATTCATTTTTGCAGAGAGGTGGAAAACTGGAAATGGAGAAATGGCGATCAGTAGGGGAGAGGAAGGGTTCAGGTAAAGACTTTACTACTAGAGAATAGAGAGAGAGAGAGAGAGACTAGCCGTTGACTGACTTTTAGTCTTTCTGTCTCTCTACTCTCTAGCGCCAAAGGATGCTTCCTAGAAAGGAAAAAGAAATAATTAGAAAAAGGCGTTGTTTTGTTGTTTCCTCTTCCTGTCTAAGACAAGCTATTAGGCCTTTAGTAGCTCAGATCTCACTGTCCAATTAAATCTGAATGGTTTTTACCCTCATTTGACACTCATACATTTCTTCTAAGTTGGAGAGGATCTGACCTTGGAGTGTTAGACATTCCCATATCAAAGTCAACCAATCAGCTCCTCTGCACATGATGGGCAGTTAATGGGCTGGTTTTGTAAGCGCCGAAAGTAGCTTTTCTGCAGTTCTCCTACAATAATTGGGCCTAGCATTGCTCTGAAATTAAGGCCCGTTATAATTTGGTCCATTAGGCTGTGCTTCAGGTCTTCAGGGAGGGAACGAAGGCTTCGTCGAAATGGTCCAATGGATATTTTTACTTGCTCCAGAATTGTTCAATAACACAAGGCTTTAAGAGGTTCAATTATTCTATTAAAACCAGCAAATTCGTTAGGTAATTACTATCTCCCATCCACCGAATTACCATCCAGTGCCATCCACTCAGATTTTTCGCGTGCTGACGTCAGCAAAAAAATTTTGACCAATTTTCGAAAAAAAAAATTTGCTGACGTCATCAAATATGCTGATTTAAGGGTTCAGTTAAATGTTTTAAGGGTTGAATTAAACGGTGTAAGTGTTCAGTTAGTTGCAACAATAATTTATTTCACTTTGTATGTTGAATATGATCATTTATTTCTTACTTACGAAATTTGTATATATGTTCAGTTTATTTTTGTAAATGTTCATATTGTTATTGTAAATGTTTGCTATGTTTGTTGTATCTGTTTATTTTTTTTTTTTATTTAACTAGTTTAATTGAACACAAAAACTACAAAATCAAATTTCTGCTGCAACTAACTGAACACACTTTAAGTTCATCCCTTAACGTATTTAACTGAACACAAAACACTAATTCTAAATTATTGCTGCATGTAACTGAACACATACATACTTTTAAATAATTTCTTAACGTATTTAACTGAACACAAAACACTAAAATTTCAAATTATTGGTGCATCTAACTGAACACTTATACACTTTAATTCAACCCTTAAAATATTTAACTGAACCCTTAAATTATTTAATTGAACCCTTAAATCAGCATATTTGATGACGTCAGCACCAAAAAAATTTCGGAAATTGGTCAAAAATTTTTGCTGACGTCAGCACGCGGAAAAAAAGGTTATTTTGACCTGTTAGATGGCGCTGGTTCAATTGGATGGTATTGGATGGTTTTTTGTTGGATTGTGTATATAATTTCTAGTTTAGTGCCAACATACTATAATATTTTGATAAAGGGCAGAATACTCATCTTCTAACAATCTTTCTATGTTTCTTCCTTTCCTTCGTATATTGTACTGGAGCAAGTAAACAAAAATTTGTACCTTTCTCATTCCTTCCCAATCCTTTCTGACACTTCCATCCCATTCATTCCATTCTACATCATTGCCAGGAGCACAGCGGCACAGCCTTATTTTCTGGCTAAGATCTCCAAACGTCAGAAAAATAAAATAATGGCGTATCAATATCACGGCGTTTGTATTCTACCATCATACGAAGCTCATCTATTAGGTATCACCAGAATAGTCAACTTTGTATTGCATAAGAGATTTTCTTTTGTGGTCCCATTTTAAAATATCATATTGGTCAAGTTGTAGTGTGTGTTTATGATTTGCCTGCTTGCATGATAATGATACGACGATATTTAAAATTGCTAACATCATGAGATGATATTTTTTTATTATTCAACCAGAACAGTACAGCTGATTATAAGAAAATTGAACAGTCTATGCAAAATTCCAGCCTGTTCAATGAATAAGAAATGTAATCATGGAAAAGTGAGAGCTGATTTTGTTCTTATTGGACTAACATCTTAAAATTAAAATTCATCAGCAAATGCCGAAGGACAATAAAAGATTTTAAAAAAAAATAAACGAAACATCCTAACAGACTATTTGCAAAAGTGAAAGTTAAAGAGCTTCAGTTTGACAAAAATCCTGTTCGAATCCAAAAGGAAGCTTCCACTAAACATTTTATTCCCGTCTTTCTTTACTAAATTTTCACCTTTCAATTGCATTTATATTAGGAATAAAGTGGTGAGCTTTTAGAATTTATTTACACTACTGAACGCGTTCCATATATATATAAAGAATCGCACCTAAAGATTTGCCTTTTACAAGTGTTATGAGCCACCATGTGATAGTCAAAAGAATAAAGCAACTAATAAAAGATTGTTATAGAAGTCGTTCCAAAAGAAAAGAATGCATTTCCAATTAGAAAGAACTTTACAACTGTGTATACCAGCTTTCACAGTTACTGTTCAGAAAGCATTCTGCCATGAAACAAGAAATAAATAAAACAAAATTTGATTGGGGAATTTACCCAGAAAGAAAAGAAGCTTATGCAGTACCAAGGGTTCATAATAAACAGATTATACAAACAGGAGGATTTGATATCTTAACGGCTACTCAAAAGTTGAGATGATATATTAGATATCGCATTACACAGGTCATATCTAACATATATTCTACACAGATTAAGTGAGGCACTTCATATACCATGCCCCAGGGCACAAACATATCACCTACTAAAATAACAAAAAAACCAAAAATTAAATTGAAAAATAGACAATTGCAGGGAGGAGACCTCTTTATCCAAATAATTAGCAGACCATCAACTCCGCTGCACATATGACAAACTCCACGTGCCGCCGATTATCTCTTCAACACCACCAGTTAGTACCAATTGCCTAGCCCCACTTCTCGCTGAAATGGGTCCGCATAACCCATCGGACTCTTATTGAAACCCGATCCAAACCTCATGTCTTGCCCATTAATCTGAGCAGCTTGCACTGGAATTAGCTCCTCACGCAAGAAGAACTGTGGTGGTTGTTGCATGAAGGTGTTCACCTCCTCGAAAGAAGCACCAAAGTTTTCATCCATATGAGACCTTGCCTGGCTGGTGTTTGGGTTAGGATTTGGGGTTGACACATCCAAACCCTTGACAGAGCCGATATTGTTGTCATACAACTCCATTAACTCGGAAATTGATCGCTGGATACCAAAATCCTGGACCGTGATTGGATTCAAACTCGAACCAATTGTATTTTGAATCAACTGGTCCGAATTGTATGGCACAGGAAACACATTTGGTTTATTCTCTGTTATCTGAACGATAGAGCTGTTGTACTTGCAATTATACTGATGACTATTCCTTGAACTTCGGTCCAGAAATCCCAAAGAAGCATCACTATGTGGGCATTGTAAATTCTCACAAGTATAAACCCTGTTATGTGACCCCAATTCTTGTTCAACAAAACCCCTCTTTTGTATGAACTCCATTTCTCTCTCTTCCTTCAGAGGGGCATTTTGAACAAACAAATCATTGTCACCTTTTCTCTCCTCAACTCCTTCCACATCATACTCACTCGAGCTACTATGGAAGGAGATAGCTCCGTAACCACTCGTCTCCATGTGCACTTGTGGGAGGCATGCACCAGGGTGTAACTTCGTATAATCCTCTTCCTCCTGCCTTAAGACGGCTAACCAAGTGGCACTCTCTTTGGCCGTCATTTTATCTTGTAAGCATTTTGACTGTCTGATGAGGCGCCTTATCTTCTCTATATCAGGTGACATGTGCTTGATAACTGAGGTCAAAACACTAACCTTCCAGGCCTTCTTCAAATCATGCGGTTTCTTGTAAGGTGGAGGGCCTTGATCCTTGGGGATCCCCAATTTGTCCCACCATTCTTCATTGCCACTTGGCCACCAAGGAGGTGGGACCCCTTTTTCCAAAGGGAAGCGCCTTTGTGGTGGATCACAGTGTTGCATTAATGCTGACAAGAGAGACCCAAGTGTGGTGTCCTGTAATTCAAGGAGAGAGTGAAGACCCACAGCAGGACCTGTATTGGCTTCAGCGATAGACCCTGGGACCGCATTGTCAGATTGGTATTTGGCAATTGCCGCCGGCCCATTTCGGTCAAATCGCACCTTCTCCTTCCACCAGGCACGAAGGTTGTCAGATGCACCACTGACAGGTTTCCCCTTTTCAGGGATTATACCTGTTAATACAGATTCTGTTTAGCACCACACAAAATTTTATATGATACAACAGTTTTATTTCACTCCCAAACATGGTTTCTTAAAAAAAAAAAAGTCAATCTCTGCTAGCACAGCACACAAGCAAATTTTCTTCATCGTTCACCATCAAATGCAATTACTACAATTTCTTAAATATGATTTTGTTCCTTTGTTCTGTGAATACATCTTTTTTACCCTTCTGTACTAAATTTATAAATTATATCCCATACTCTTCAGTGCCATAACGCTAGTGTATCAGAGCTCAAACATATGTTAAAATTACCAACAATCCTAACAAGTAACTCAAAAATATACTATTTATGTCCTGAGATTAGAACAACAGAAATTACCGTAAACAAATCCTTGCGCATTGCAAACCTCCATCATCTTGAGCATGTACTTCAAGATCCCATCCTGGGCACGTGACATTTTCTTCCTCCTCGCCTGCTCCTGGGCCTGACGCTGCTTGGCCATGTCAGCACAGCCATGGCCAGCCACATCCTTAGTCTTACTCAGTTGCTTATCTTTCAGCCTTTTGAGCCTCATGCGGTCCCGCCACATGCGCCTCTCAAGCTCCTCTATGTCCACCTCTTCATCGGACTCATCTTCACCCGGATCAACCCCACCAGGAGAGTTGTCAGAGATTGGGTCCACCAAATCACCTTCCCCAGAGAAAAGGGATTCATAGTCTGACACTTTTTCGTGCATAAACTGTGAAAGTGTATGGGGCCCAGTGAAGCCCATGCCATCCATTAATATTCCACCCATCATTGCAGAATAAGCAAAAGAGATTTTGGCCTAGAAGGAGAGGATTGATAGAAATTTCTTGTAGCCTGAAAGCACAAATACACATAGATTTGTAAGAGGGATTGGAGTTAAATTGCGCCTTAATTACTAATAAGTAATTGAATAAATTACTTAACCTACACTACAGAGGAAAAACATAGTTAATGCAAATAATTGTGTTCACATCAAGAATTGAATGAGAAAATTTTCTTTTGCTCGAGTGATATAAAGAATTACCTTGGACAGGTAAGAAAATAGTTATTAAGTACACACCAGGAAGGTTTTTCAACTTTCAACTAATGCTTAAGGGGACAAAAGACATATTATACACAGAAAATACAGTAGAAAAAGTCAGAAGAATAGTTGAACAGGAATAGAACTTAGCTTTTGCTTGTTTAAAACTCGAGAACAATTAGTGGTTATGATTATGATCATGATCAAACCAAAACAAGAAAATTCCAAACTTCTAAATAAGGGGGTGTCCTAGCTGCTGGAATTATCTAAATGAAAAATCCTTTATTAAATTATAATAAACCAGTAGTACTGTTAAAGAAAATCGCCAATTTATGAAAGTACAAAAATTCAGTTACACATGGCTGACGAACATAAAAAAGGGTATTGAAAACTAAACATGGTAAAGGTAATTTTGATGGGAAAAGAAAAAAGATCTACAGTAATAGAAACTTATTATGTTCCCTTCACAGAAAAATACATACAGAAAAAACAAAAGTACTAAAATGATTAAAGTACAGATCAGACTATGGGGGCTACCTATTACCTAAATAAAACATATCAATTATCAAATAACAAGTAGAAACTCTAATAAATAAGTCCTATAAGTGGAAACACAGAATATTTTCCTTAATCGTCCTCTGATTCATCAAAATTAGAACAAGCCATAACTTATATTTTCCTCAGGTGATCTACAACAACTACCTAATTACCTTGCCAATTTTCGAGGAGCTGAAATTAAGAGATGAACAGGAAATTTCCTGTTATTGATAAACAGACCCTACCCAGACATCCAAAGGAAGACTTATACAAAGAAAAAACAGAACTATGCTAAAAAAATCTCAAATTGAATATTTTTTCAATTCATTCCCAAAAAACACAAGATTGTTGACCTCCAAAAGATACCTGATATTAGGTAAATATAAACATCTGACTCATTAAAAGTAAGACAAATACCAAACTTCAATAATACTATCACCAAGCTGAAATCGATCTACCAATCAAGGAAAACTCGATCTAATTACGTCAAATACACAAATTACTACCTCAAAAACAGAAATTAATCTACCCAAGAAGCATACTATCAAACAAAGGCGCTAATCCCAACAATATCCTTTCACAAACTCAGATTGAATCTAACCCAAAACCAAAAAGGCATCCTTTTACATAGACAGAAAAGAAGAAAAGAAGATCGAACCTTTTGTTGCTCTTTCGTGTGCTCAAAAGTCAACTACTATTCAAATTCGTTTGAGAAACTATAACCCAATAATAACCCAAGATGTTAGATGAAGAACAGAGATTTGAGAGGCGGTTGTTAATTCCCTCCTCTCTCTTTCTCTCTCTCTTTCCTTGGCCAATTTCACTGTTTCTAGCACCACATATCTATCCACTTGACAATTTATTTCGCTTTGATTTTTAGTGGGGTTGAGTGCACGTGATAGGGATCGCTAAGCGCCACTCAGGGGTAAAAATACAGCCACAGAAACAATATGAAATTTGTTTTTTAAATTTTTTTTAGTTATATAGAGTACTCGAAAGCAGCGTCGCTATTAATTTACCATTTTAGTTTTACCTTTTCAGAGAAGGAAAGGGTGCGAAGGTGATAATAATTAATTAATAATTTGGTTGCAGTCGATTGGGGGGAAAGCTCGGTGAACTCGGTTCATTTTGGATACAGTTATATTAGTACCGTTGTACTAACATCAGGTGTCAAATTTGTACTTACTACTAACATCATATAATATCTACCTGTAATAATGTTCATCTGCAGCTATAAAAAATAATGGTCATCATAAATTTTCGGACTATCATATTCAAAATTCATTATATTACATCTTTTATATTCAGATTTAATTATATTAAATATGAACCAATATAACATTAATCCAATATATTACCACATAACAATTATAACATTCTAATACTGTAGAATTAAGATAACTAATATAATGACAAAATTACTAGTATATTTTTTTGTTTTAGATTGTAACCTAAAAAAAATATTCACTTTTCTCATTATTAAAATTATAAAAATATATTATTATTATTAGTATAAAAAATTTTATCATTTTTTACGAGTTTTTAATGCTCTTAAATATGTTGATAATATAATTTGAAATAAAAACTTATTATGTGACAAGTAAGCCCACAGGTTGGTGAGCTTAGTTGAGCTCAATTCAAACTCGATTCATTGACTTAAAGTGAGTTGGCTCGACTTGAGTTCACCTGACTCGAATTTTAAATAATTCACCGGTCATGAAAATTTTTCTCACCACTAATTTACACATGGTATTATTTTTTTTCATTTGCATTCGAGTAATGATAAAAGAATATTTTCCAAAAATTGAGAGGATAAATCTCAAATTTGGTCAAACAAAGAAGATTATTAAAGATGGGGTGGGACCATAAACCGGGTCCACAGAGTGAGTGAAAGCTACGCGTCTGAACGTGCGCGCCATGGGAAAGGAGCCGTCTTCCCGGAGGGTGCCTTCCGTTGGACTTTTATGACCACTTCAAAAGTACCATTTTACCCCCCGCCTTATGGGATATTTCCTTTTCAGGCAACTCTTTTCGCCTGTTTAAGCCCATGGGCTTTTATGGGCCCTCCAACGCAATACAGCTCATTAATTACAAATACAAGTACACATGACACATCATCTTATTAATTAATAAAATTAAAATTTTAAGTTAACCTATCCGTGTACTTTTTGATTGATTAAACTATTCTGTAACCTTAAATTTTATTTTTCTCTGTGATAACCCTAATTGTTAATGAGAAGTCAAATATTTTATACATATTATTTTTAAATAATATCAAGACTCAAGCAAAATTAATAATTATTAATTTCGTACACAGCGCTAAATTGTTTATCCCTAGGCAAGATAAAAGTACAAAATATAATTTTAAATCATAACAAGCCAGAAGGGACAATTTTATAAAATTCCACAAAAAATTAATTAATTAATTGAATTAAAGAGTTGTGCAGAGGCTTTCTAGCATCTACCCTCCTCGAGACTCGGTCAAAAAATGCTTTTATTTTGGCTTTTCGCCTGTCCAGATAGCGACTCTCCTCTCAACCCCATCTCATCCATCCACGTATATCCTAAATCAACCACAGCCGTCGAATCAATGATGCTTATGAAGAGCTCTAGAGCACTATGTTTGGAGCCTAACCTAACCTAATAAAACCATGATATGTTGATATGTCGGATGTGAGAATGTCCCTGTCGCTCTTGGCCTAAACCAGCTGGATAGATAATGGATATGCTTTTATTCACATTAAAAAGCGGTTTAATTATAAGTATATAACCTTTTTTATTTATCTCTATTTCTCTCTCTTTGTCTGCCATAAAAGAAGAGAGAAGGGTTGAGAGGAACTTTGCTCTTATGATCTTATCTACTTTGTATGGTTGTACTCGTGAGTGAGTGAGTGAAGAATATTAGTATATTCCTTTTGGCCTCAATTGATATTTGTCTTGTAGTGGCTTCACAAAAAATCAGGCTATTAAATATGTCAAATAATGAGCAACAATCCATATCTTGTTTCCTTCTTTTATTTTTTTATTTTTTTATTTTTTTTTTGGAAGAACATATCTTATTTCCCTTGGCATGATGCAAGGAGGGACAGTTTTGCTGGATTTCGGAACTAGCCATTTCGCAATTGAAAATATAAATTTGGCCTAAAATTTTGAATCTTGATTTTCACTGGAATTTTATTAGTAATTATTTTTTGCATGCTCTAGAAAATATATGTAAGGATTATAAGTGAACATGGTGCAATGGCCCGGAGCGATTTTTTTTTTTCTCATAAAAGCGTGAGTCGGCTTTTTGTTTAATAATAATATGATTTACTTAAATTGTTGCTATTTATTAAATTGATTGATCATTGTTATTGCCGAAATTAAAAAGTAATAATATGATAGGTCTACGTTTAGACACGAGGCACATAAATCATTTCAGGATTTCCAGCTATAATCTTGAATATATTTATATATGTTGACTTTTTTCCCTCCCAATTAAAATCTTCGCTATTTATTTTTTAAATAAAAAATATTCTCTGTTTTTTCCAATTTTTGTTAGAGGATAACTGGTCTCTCGAATCATACACGTCTTGTCTAAATATTTCCACTGGACTTACCAGATATGAGTATTATTCTACAAAATTATACAGGGTTAGTTTTAGGTTTCAATATTCGCAATTTAGAAATATATATCAATTCAATATCAATATCAATATTATAAATAAAGATGTGTGGGTGTCGAAATCTTTTAGTTAAATATCATCCGACACTCCAAACATTGTGAAGTTGTGCAATAGCATTTTTTGGAATTTCTGTAATGTGATACTTTGTAACTAATTGTGTGTTAGGAGTTATTGCTCATAAAACTGACTCGGTTCACCATCAGATAATAATTTGATAATACATTATTTTGTATCTGATTTTTGTGACCCCTTCCTATTTTCATTTTCATCAAGTCTCTCTCCACCTTAATTTCTCTTCATCACCATTCTTAACTTCGGTTTACAAATTATAAATTAAATTCATTCAATTGAAAAAGAAAAAAACATCAGACCTTTTACAATTTATATATTTTTTAAAGTCATTTATAAACATATTACATTTCATGAATAATATCAACATAATATAAATCATATTAATCATATTATTTCAAATAACTATAATTATAACTATATTTACACACATATATTTTTTTCTTTAAATTTAACAAACTCTTTAAATTTAATCAATCAAATTACCAACAATAACTAAACTATATTTCTAAAAATAAATATATCTTAATCATATATTCAAAAATGAACATAATTAAACTATAGAAACATAATAAAAATATTCTTATTATAGATATCTACATCGAACGAAGCTCGATATTATAAATAAAGATGTGTGGGTGTCGAAATCTTTTAGTTAAATATCATCCGACACTCCAAGCATTGTGAAGTTGTGCAATAGCATTTTTTCCGATTTCTGTAATGTGATACTTTGTAACTAATTGTGTGTTGGGAGTTATTGCTCATAAAACTGACTCGGTTCACCATCAGATAATAATTTGATAACACATTATTTTGTATCTGATTTTTGTGACCCCTTCCTATTTTCATTTTCATCAAGTCTCTCTCCACTTTAATTTCTCTTCATCACCATTCTAAACTTCGGTTTACAAATTATAAATTAAATTCATTCAATTGAAAAAGGAAAAAACATCAGACCTTTTACAATTTATATATTTTTTAAAGTCATTTATAAACATATTACATTTCATGAATAATATCAACATAATATAAATCATATTAATCATATTATTTCAGATAACTATAATTATAACTATATATACACACATATATTTTTTCTTTAAATTTAACAAACTCTTTAAATTTAATCAATCAAATTACCAACAATAACTAAACTATATTTCTAAAAATAAATATATCTTAACCATATATTCAAAAATGAACATAATTAAACTATAGAAACATAATAAAAATATTCTTATTATAGATATCTACATCGAACGAAACTCGATATGCCCATCTAGTAATTATATATATATATTGTCTTAATAAAAATAAATATATTATCAATTATCAGTTAATTTTTCCCAAATGCTTCCACAAGCAATGGGAGCGTTGACGTTAGAGTAGTCAAGCAGAAAATAATAATATTATTTTTATTATTTTTTTACAGGGTGCGTTGAAGAGAACAATTTATTATTTTTTTTTCGTATTAAGAAACTTGCAGAAACTAAAACAATAATATGCATTATTTATAATTGTAAAATGAAAAATCTATGTTATTCGAGATATAAACGAGCTAGGTAATTAATAACAAGTGACATATATCTAATCACTTCCACAGCATATTACTAAATTTAAATAGTGCTGACTCTGTCGTTTTGATTAAGATTAAGATCTTTTGCGGTACACTTTTGATCTTCTATTAGGAAAAGCCATAAGCATAATTCAATTACTGATAAAGAAAAAAACAACAAATAAGTAAGTAGGATATAAATATATATAGGACCATCATTTCATTTTCTTTAAAATTTTATATATGATACACGTTCCCTTCATATTATGATGTGTTTTCTTTAAGATTTTGGATTTAAAGGGTATGTTAATAACTACATAAATGAATCAGGTTTTCAAACTCCTTCAGTCCTTCATACTGCCACATCACCCTGATCTTCATCAATCATTCTGTATACAATTTTCATCTTCATCTCCTCATAGAAATAAAAAAGAAAAGTTGTGTTTTAATGTGTTTTGTTGAATTTTAAACACATGAAACACAACCTTTTATTGATATACAAACTAGAAAAATTATTTATCAATCATTCGGTATACAATTCGAGAACTAACTCTTAACTGGACAAAAAATTGATATACAAATTACTCCTCTCAAACGGAGAGGTTCTCACACTATATTAAAACTCCTACCGTAGGGAAAGCGGAATTGCTTTCCATCATCCGGAAGGATTCTATCATCCCCATCATCCCCTCTCATCTCCTCAATTAACGCATGAATAACTGTCACGCGTTAATGAGCGCATCCCCTCTTTCCTTTTCTGTTCACAGAGCCTACGCTCTTCACTCCCTCTTTCCTTTTCTGTTTCCTCCATCTCTTTGTTCCCTTCATCCCTCTGTCCCCCTCCTTCTTACCCAGCAGCTATTGAAGATGAAACTATTACCTTTGAAGTTAAAAGGCTAACTATTGAAGTTATTGAACTAACTTTGAAGTTGAAACTATTACACTTGAAGTTTACTAAGCTAACTATTGAAGTTAAAACTATTACCTTTGAAGTTAATAGCCTAACTGTTGAAGTTGAAACTATTACTCTTGAAATTAATAAGCTAACTATTGAAGTTACTGAGCTAACTATTGAAGTTGAAACTATTACCTTTGAAGTTAATAGGCTAACTATTGAAGTTGAAACTATTACCTTTGAAGTTAATAGGCTAACTATTGAAGTTACTGAACTAACTGTTGAAGTTGAAACTATTACACTTGAAGTTTACTAGACTAAATGTTGAAGTTACTGAACTAACTATTGAAATTACTAGACTAACTATTGAAAATACTAAACTAACTATTGAAGTTACTAGGCTAACTGTTGAAGTTAATAGACTAACTATTGAAATTACTAGACTAACTATTGAAAATACTAAACTAACTATTGAAGTTACTAGACTAACTGTTGAAGTTGAAACTATTACCCTTGAAGTTACTAAGCTAATTATTGAAATTACTAAGCTAACTGTTGATCTTCAACTTCAATAGCTAATAGCTAGAGGATGACGCTGAGCAGAATGGAAAGAGCGCAAGTAAATAGGGAAAGCGCGAAGAAGGGGGGAAAGCGCGGACCAGAATGGAAAGGGCGCTAGGAATCTCCACGCGTTTTTCAGTTATTAATGAGCGGATGATGGGGATGATGGATCTAGCGGATGATCCTTATCAGGCCTGTAGTGAAAGGGTTAATTTTTTTTAAAAAAAAATTTTATTGTAATATTTTGACGATCATTGAATGGTTGTAAATCTTCGTATGATGCAAGGTAGACAGAAAAAGCTCGTGACAAATATAATTTATTTTAGCACATTTGCATATCGACCCATGCAAACTTTATTATTTGCTCAAAGTATGTGTAGCATAATTTTAATTTAGTGGTGCATATATATTAATTTCCAAATTATATATCCAATAAAATTTATTTCGAAGACAATAACCATATCAGTAGTATTATTATATTTTCTTATTGAACCCAAAAAATTAAAAAAATTCTTGGAAGACTAATTTTAAATTCAACTTCTGTTTGTATTTCTATTTCCTGGCCGCTCTGATTAAGAGTTAAATTTTATAGAATCAGAGGATTAATTTACACGTTGTCACGGATTAAGATAATGACATTAGTTGAAAAGATGTGAACCCTGTCTAGTAGTAACAGATAGTGACTTGTCAAGCATTTGCTTTTGATACTCATTGCGAGTAACTAAATTAAAAAGATAATCGTAATAATAAAAGAAACAAAAATGAAACTTACAGATAAGTGACCCACAATTGCACAAAGTATATTGTGCCGAGACATACAACATATAGGAAAAGTAAGATTATTTAATCCTTGTTGGCTGGAACAAATGATTTGTATGTAAGTGGTTGTATCCACTAGCGTATCTACAACATATTTTATTTCCTAATATCCTTGACTACAAACAATAAAGAAAACCAAACTGACAGAGAAAGAAGATTTGATTATTATTATTTACCTCAATAAAATAATTTATGATCAAAACCAAGTAACACCAATTGCGTCCTGGCCCCATTAAATGGCGTCTTAAATAGTCAGAAATTTCAATATCAATTAATTATCCCTATAATAGGTAGTACTACTTGACTTTCCCTTACTTTTGTTTTGTTTTGTCTTTATTTAACAAACGGGTCAGTGTTTTCTAGGGCTTTTCTGTGGGCTAGTTTGAAATCAGCCATTGTTTCCATCTTTTCTTTATTTATTTTTTCCAAGGAATATGACATCTACTTTAATTAATTAAACGAGCTTTAGTATTCTGAATTTTTCGATTGACGCAACATTTGATAGTCGAATAAAAAAAAAGAATATTAGTGATAGTTCAGTGATAATTTCATTTTTTTAATTCAGAAATTATTTTAATTCAAATTAAGCATTATTCCGCACGATGAGGGAACATGAGGTCTTTCGGGAGCCCCCACAACAAGCATACCAAATAATTTATTTATACTACAAGAGTTAAAAGAACTAATTTATTAAGTTTTTTTTCCCATTTTTTGTATTATATTTTTTGGCATTTTATTACTTAACGTCTTCAGTGCTAATTTGCATGATCAGTATGATTTTTTTTAGAGAGATACCTGAAATATCAAAAAAAAAAAAAAAATACAAACCTTAGAACGTATGGACGATGTGGATTATTAGTGGGGCTTTTGTGCTGATTCAAGAGAATTTGCACGAATCATGATACGACGCTCACCATTCGATCAATGTGGAACACAAATACACAATACTTCACTTGACAGAGCTGGGTCCTCGACTCCTTGTTAGTATTGGTCTATTGGATGACTTGTGATTGATACCTAGCCGTCAAAATTCTAAATCACAACAAAACTCGATCAATGTGATTGATACGGTGATACCTATCCGTCCTACGCTATCGCCAACCGAACTAAGTAGTTTTTTTTTTTTTTTTTTTTTTTTTTTTTTGGTAAATGCAATTAAACTAGCTTCGAATGCCACTTATATAAGTCGATTCCCACTTTTATTTGTCCATTAGCGTTGTTTCTTGACTGGAACAATAGCTAAATAAATAAACCCATTCCTTCCAAAATAAATGATCATCCCACTCACCAACTTTAGTGATTTATTTATTTATTGATTGGCACATCATAAAATAAAATTTAAGACTGCGCAAAAAGGAGAATATTACGTCTTTTCTGGTTTGCTTAAAAAGAGAGATTTGATTTATATTTACATATGTCGGCATATCTTATTTAGGCCAAGCACGTCATGTCATTTTCTTACTGTATGAAGTGCCAATTTTTTCTCCACTCTAATTGAGTGAGATACCGTACTGGCCCCACACTGCATTAGTTGTTATTTTTCTTTTGGTTGATGTGTGTGTTATTTTAGATATATCATCCAAAATTAAACAAATATGTTAAAAATCTTCAAATCAGTCGCAACTGATGGATGGGTTCGTCAGCAGCAGTTATATCTCAAATATTAATCTATAATCTCAGTTTGTTGCGAGCGATTTAGTCTACCTCAAATTTTATAGCAATATTTTGTTACATTTGACATATATATAAATAATATAAATTTTATAGGAAATGATGGCCATCTCGTTGGGGAAAATCATAGCTCAAACTAGAATTATCTTATCAGGTCGGAACGATAAATTGAATTTTGTTGTAATGATAAATTCAAATTACTAACGTTGATTGACTAAAGCCCATGCATTTATATTTCAAATGTTTTATTGTTTTTCTTTTTTTGCGTAATTACCACAAAAATTCTACACATAATATCAAATTAAGTTTTAAAAAAATAGTTGATTATTTATTTTATGTGTATTTAAATGTTATAATAATTGCCGGTTTTGGGTACTATGGAAAATTTTATGACGGGATGAAGAATAAGGCAAGAATATTTCAGTCAAAACGTTAAAAATTAGATTATTTTTATTTAAAATATGATTCAAAACACGGCAAAGAATTTGTATTCAAACAAAACAGAATTAGAGGGCTTTGTATTCAATTTTGAAGACTACATGAATTTATTTTATAATTTGAAATGTTATAGAGACTTATATCGATTTTTTTTAAAAAAAAAAAAAAATCAGAGAGAAAGAAGCTTCCAAGGAGAGAGTGACAACAGCATGCTCTCATCTATTATTCTATTTTAGATAAAATCATAAAAGCAATTATTGGAGTGTGGTGTGATCTCTCCGCAGCAGGTTAATGTGCGCTCCTTTTCCGGTCGCAACTCGCAATGCCAGTTTATTTGCTTTTGTAGAAAAATCTAGGCAGAGGCTACCGAGAAGATCTACATTCCGGTAATTCACTCATTCCTGCCGAACTGGATGGAATATGATGGAATTCTGTTATTTAAATTTTTTTTCCTATAATTGTTCCTTTCCTGAAAAGTTTCATGCAGAGATGTACATGAAATGTAAGTACAAGTTTGATTAAATTGACTGGTTCGACTAATTTGATCCCATGTGAAATGAAAAATTACGGATCCGGAATCTAATTTATTAGATGTGGAAGTATTATTATTATTATTTTTTGGGTTAACTTGGCACAATATTTTGAATAGATGCTTATTTTGTTTGGATAAAATATGAGAGGTCACATGCTTAAAACTAGGCTGAAATTTTGTATGAACATTTAATTTAAAATATGTTAGGAAACGTGATCAGCAATTTTATTTTCAAGAAAAAAAGTTAAATAAATCTGACTTGATTGTAGTAAATTATTTTTGTTATTAAAAAATATATTTATTGCGATGTGATTATAAAAATAACATGATATCATAATTTTTTTTATTCAGAACTTTCTCTACATTATTTTTAATAAAATTATGTTGTACTTCTCAATTTGTAGTTATTCGATTATAATTTATTTTTATTTCTATTCTTGAAAAAAAATTCTAATCAAATTATTGAATATTGAAATTGTTATCTATCCGACTTAAAAATCCAACCGTCTAAATAAAATTTGGTTTGTGTGATTCTTACTTATGATTGGTCAGTCCCGGATCGAAATTGTTGTAACTTGTAATCCGACTATAGTAAATTTTATAGATCTACATGAAAATCGACCTCCTCGCCAATTTACGCACTAGCTTACATGAGTTATTTTCGTAAATTTTGAAATGTTGTATGGAGTTTTTAACTTGGGTTTTCACAACCTAAATTTACCGCTAAAAACTTGTCAAAGTATCGACAGCATAACCAAAATGACCACACTAAATTATCTACAGTCTCAATCATTTGTTCAGTAGACAATGCGAAAGGAAATGAGCACCACAACGTGGCAAGCTACTTGCAATATCACGTGCAATGGTCGCCTCGCTGTGGGATAACAATAAAAAAGGGCACCTTAATGATGATTAATTGTTACACGATTTCAATAAAAATTTTAACAATAACAATTGAATCATTCTCAGATTCCATTACCTTCAATTATTTTTTTTTAAACTTAATTAATGTATTTGTTTCTGTCCAAAGTTAATAAAATATACGGTTTTTTAATACCCATAATAAAGGACACACTTTGGTGTCAACAAGTTGTGGTCTTGTGGACAACATTGCATACTAAATTCTCGAGTATCTAATTGATCTTATATATATGGGTACTCAAAGAATTGATAACATTGCTAACCCTTTGTTTAAGATACTTTATACATGGGAGAGCGAGCTATTGTGTCACATGAAACAATGGTACAAAAAACAATTAGGAGAGTTAATTGTATTGCTCATCGCTCAAAGTACCTCATAATTGGTAGCATAAGCACATGAGATGGTGGTTAAAAAACAACACCCACACAAAATTTTCATGAAAAGCGAGACAAATGCATGTGGGGGGCTAAATAGGACACTGGATAAGCTACACATTATTTCATTGGATTTGCTATAGATATGATGGGGGTACTTTTTGCTTGAAGCCTTCACCTTGGATTTAGTTTTACCTTTGATTCATTGTATAGGTGTGAAAGATTTTAGCAATGACCCAATATAGGGATTCCAAATCAGCAAAGTATGCCACATAATTGAGGAACCAAGGAGACAAACCCATTGACTTTGAACAAATTTACTGTTAAGTCTTTGCTTAGGTTTTAACTCAAGCGATTGATTCTTTCAAGGTAACTGTTTCCTTTTCTTGGTTTGAAGTAAGATTTCTTTAACTTATCAACGCGAAAATTGGTTCATCCTGACACGTGTCTGGATACAAAGGGAGTTCTATGCAAGTATAATGCATCTAACATTAAGGAATGGTAATTATAACCAATTATTGTACATGTTTTGCTTAAGACTGCAATTGCATAAAATTATACGCAATTCAATTATGCAATATTTCCACAGACGAAATAGTTTTTCCTCTTCTGCAAACCAATGAGATAAACTTACAATTTAGGAAAAAGTTACATTTGGTATGATCGATATAATAGCTTAATTAATAACAATCTATTACATACACAATCCCTCTTTAATCATGTGATTGTTTAGCTTAGCCCAATATTAATTCAAATGTCAAACAAACCTAGGGTCCGCGAGCAGGTTGGTTTTTTCTTTCTTTTTTTTTTTTTTTTTTTTTGTAGATATTAAACTAGCTGAGTTGGACTTTTTTTTTTTTTTTTTTTTTTTTTTTTTTTTTTTTTTCCAAACGTGCTATAGCTCAATAGAACGGAAATTGCATTGCGTATGTTTTTTTAGGAGCACTCATCAATTCCTTTAATTATAACATATATGCAAATGACAATAGTTACATTAACTTTTAAAATAAAACATAAAAGCTACTTTTTTCCAATAAACATTTATTTATTTGTTATTTGTTTATTTTGATGAAAACCGAGGTACATAAGCATGTCTTACAGTTTCTAAAAAGTGATGGTTTAACGAACAATGCATGTGTGACTCTCCCATAGGGATTCCAATATGCAAAGGACCACTAATTTGAGAGGAAATAATGGCCGGCACGTTCACGTAAAAACCCAATTCAGAAGTTCTAAAGGTCAAGTGAAATCTTGCTTAGATTTAGACAAAGTAAACTCTGCTTAATAATTTATAAGATTTTGTGATTCTGTTGATTTTATCAAGATAACCGTTCTTTCTCTACCTTTTCAAAATAACTTCCTCAGAACACGTTCCCTCTAAATAGTTAATAATTTTCTGTTATCTATGTTGGTCGGTTCATGAACTTTTTTTGGGATAAAACCTCGAAGAGATTAACAACTAACTAAAGTACTCAAGGATTTGTTTAAAAGCTACTTAAGCATCATTTTTTTTTCCTGGACACCTTATGGCTTTGTCTTTCATAAAGAAAATGCAGAAATTAAGTGCGGATTTAGAATTTCACATATACGAATGTTGTATATCATTGAAAAAAACCAAAATTATAACAAAGGGTATCAATACTTTTCCAAAATTTCAAAAACTCTGGAACGGAATTATATTAATTCCAAATAATTGAAACAAAATGTTATCATTACTTTTAGAATTAAACTATCACAAATAAATTGTTCCGTAAAAATTAAATATTCTGTCCATACCAATTTCTTTTCCTTAACTCGATTCCTAACATTCCCATTATTACTCACAAGTTGCAACAGATTTATATTATACTAATTATGTTCCCACAGGTAATTGTTGCATAGTTTCATCTGGAAACCTAATTCAATAAATTGTTGTCTCATATAGTTCATGGGTCTATAAAAATGAGAAATAAAATAAATTAAGGACATCATGATAACATATGGTCTAATCGAACATGTTTGTTTCTCAGTTTGGTAAAGTCAACGGTTTGGCTAAAATTTTATTTCCAAATTTAAAATATGCAAAAGCTTTTATGGTCTTGAGAACTACATGAAAAATTTTCAGTTCCAAATTTGGATAAATTAAAACTTTAGCTAGTCCTTTGAACTATTAAGTTCTGCTCATGTTCCAAAAATGAAAAGAAAAAGTCAACTCAAGCAAATAAAAGAGCTACACAAGTCAGCATTATTTTTAAATAAATAATTGCAAATTAGGATACGCTTTGCAAATGGGCCGGGCTACCATTGACAGCGTATAAACAAACTCATCAAATCGCCGGATGACAAATAAATGATCAGCAATAATGATTGTGTCAGTAAAATGTAATCAGTTCCTTCATATGAAAGAGAAGAAACGTTTCCGATATCTTTGCAAATATAAAAAAAAGAAAAAAGAAAAAAAAAAAGATGTCACAATATTGACCTAAGTACGCTAAAACACCAAATCACTCTAGTAGAGTTTTGTATTCTATTATAACACAAAACTAAGTAACTATTTGTTTGTGAAAGCTAAGCAAAAGATTTTCTTTTTTTGGTCCCCAAGAATTTGAGTTGAAATTTTACTAATAGTTGCCCTGTTATGTTTTTTTTTTTTTTTTTTTTTTTTTTGGATATAGTGTATCTTAAAAGTTCACTACTAGGACTGGTTAAACTTTTTTTGGCTAGATGGTGTTAGAAAGGATGGAAAAAAAGTTTCATTTTCTTATAATAATTTTATTTAATTTGATATTTAATAGGAGAATAAAATTAAAAGAGGTCACTCACTTAACCTTTTGTTACAGGTTTCTATTTTTATTGCTCTCTAGATTAGAATTCAACGGAGAGAAACAGAACCAACCAAATACGTAAATGGAAAGTACCATACTAATAATAATATATATAGTTTTTCCATTTCTTTCCATGGCCTCCTCCTTTTCAGTTATTTTCCTTTCTAACTCGTGCGGACCAATAATCATATAAAGCTGAAAATTATATCAGGTTTCATGCCATAATTGTGTAGTTTTTTTTTAAAAATTTTATAGATTGCCGGCAGCGGCTGCCAAGCTGCCATAATTGTGTAGTTGGAATCGGTAGAATTTGGCGACAGATAAATTCTGAGCTCGAAACAAGAATTTCAGCCCAGTATCACCACAAAACAAATTAACAAGCCTAATAAGCTAACTGTTTCTAAATTCTGAAGTCCATTAAATTAAACTCTCAACATGGCCCAATAATAACTCCATAAAGAAACCAAATAACAACCCAAGGAAAGTTTTAACCTACTACCTACAAGGCTACAATATTTAACCTCTTCAGAAAATGCACATTCGTCATTCCATCATATATGCAACGTAATTAATAAGAACTTCCATCTTTTAGGTAGTAAAATAAGAAAAAAGAACTTTTAGAAACATGAACACTGGTAAAACCGCTACATTGATAATTAGAAAAATAATGTTTAAAATTAAATAAAAAATATTTTCTCCAACAATTTCATGCGTTATACCAATGGTTATACTTTTTTCTACGCCAGTGAGTGTTTAACTAATTTACAAAAACATAACTTCATAATTTTATAGAATTCAAGCAACTTTGCAAGCAACAAATATTCAGTATTGACATGAAATTGCCATGTATTTCTATCATCGAGAATCAATAATTAATTTCTTTTCTTCTAAAATTGGAGATCAACAACGCATCACTCTTCCTCTCCCTAAATTTACACCACCATTTCCTCTCTCTCTCTCCATGAAACCCCTATCAATAGCCATCTCCAAAATTTCCTTCACATCTCCAAAAAAATGTTCACAGACGAATCACCCACCAAGCCCTCACTCCAACACACTGTCTCGCGGGCCCAGCCTGTGATCGACTCCCTCTCCCTGATCTTGGGACCTATTGCCAACTCCAATGAGCACTCCGACAACCCTGCAATGTCTCTCCTTCACAACCAAACCATCTCACAAGATATCATGTGTCGCCTACGCCTCGCAACCTCTGGATCAGGCACTGATGACCTATGTCGCTGGCTCTATGACACATTCCAATCCAACATTGCGGACCTTCAGCTTGTAGTCATAAGTTACATCCCTACCCTTGCACGAGTGTATCTTTCCCGTTGCATCTCCTCCAAAGAAACACTTGCCGGCTTTGAGGCAGTGTTTCTTACTCTTTACTCTCATGAGACGGTGATCCGTGGAGCCGAGCCATGTATTATCAGGATACCTAACAATATCCACATTCCCAGTGCAGTCGAGTCAGGTAAGGCTAATGGAAAAGGGAAGGCCACAGCGACTGAACCAGATTCAATAGAGGCTATGATCTCACCGGCATTGGAGCCGTGTAATACAGTAAGGGCCACGAAGCGGGGCCTAATTGTCAGTGTGGCTTTGGATCTGTACTACAACAATATCTCTCTCATGCCGATTTGTTCCAAGATTGAGTTCTGTGAATGTTGCATTATCTGGGCCGGTCAGGATGAATTTGCAGGCGTAGAACAACTGGATGAGGAGGAAGATAACGCCAAGGAGGAAGAGGAGGAGAATGCACAAGAGAAGGAAGAGGAGGTGGAGAAAAAGAAGGAACATAAACAAAAACATGAAAAGTGCAACCGAGTGCCGCTTCCATGGGAGCTGTTTCAATCTGTATTACGGATCTTGGGTCACTGTCTACTGGGTCCCATGAACTCGAAGGAGCTCAAAGAAAAAGCTTTCAAGGCAGCAAAGTGTCTTCATGCAAGAGCAGTGAGGGATTTTGATTCGAAGGCGATGTTGGCAAGTCGGAGTTTGGTTAGGTTGGGAGATATGGTTGAAGAGCCGGTGCCGGAGCTTCAGCCTTCAGTTATCACTGGAGATCTCTCTGAATTAGAGGCATTGAGGGCCTCTATTTTTTCTAGATAAATATTCCTTTTTGTTTCATTTATTGTTGGAAATAGGGGTATATATGCGTGGTCATCTCAAACTTGTATGAACTCATATGATAAATATCGAGAAAATTACTTCGGAAAATTTTGAAACTGGCACAAATAGGAGCAATTAATTGTTGACAAAACATATATATGACTCCTTCAAAACAATTAACTCGTTCAGAAATTAGAGCATATAAGTACAAGAGCTAAAACGCCATGTAACAAAATTGTAAAACAATAGTCAAATACTCAAATATAGATTTGACCCAGGAAGATGTAATTAAACACCTATCCAATTTTCTGTAAGCACTATAACAATGAACATCACTTCTCAGGATAGAAGAAAACACAGACTATACACTATAAGCAATAACTGAAAAAAGCAACCTTGTTGTGGATTGCCATTATCAAAATCATCATGAAAAAAGCAATACTATATATCTTTTTTTATGTACATTTTGAATTGAATATCTGAATTGAAGACGATTCAAAATCTTTTGTTAGCAGGTTAATGCAATGCAGGTCACCTATAACTTGTAGCTTGGGCGCGATACAAATTCCAGTCCATATCCGAACTTGTAATTTTTCTTCACATTTTTTAAGGGTGGATGCAAATAAGGTGTTTTGACCGATGCAACAAATATTTTTTTGCTGCAAATTCCTAACTGCAGATGGAGATACTACAGTTTCCTGTAGTGAGTTTTTTCCACCAATCTAAAATGTCTATCTTAACTTCCTTATTCATATATTTCATTGTTAATTATTTTGAATTTCTGGAAGGTTACCGTCTGCAGATGATTCATATCAATTTGTTCCAATATGTTTATATGTTCTTTGTTCTTTTTTACTTTCAATTACATATCTTTCACAGTTTTTTAATTACATCCAAAAAATTAAAATTGTTACAAAAAATTATTAAATACATACAACCTAAATAAAGATATTACAGTTTACATTACTATATTACACATATAATATATGTACCCTACCTCAATTCGCTTAGAAAATTTAATATAACTTTCGTAATAAAATAAATTTACATATTTATATATAATTATATATCTCTACAATACCAAAAAATTCAATTTGACTTTTGCATCCATATATCAGATTTAAAATAAACATATATTATATAAATATAAAATTTTAACTATTACATACTTAATTTTTATTGTAATGTCAAATATCGAGCGAAACTTGATTAACCCCTAGCTAGAATAATGGAGCCTAGTTTTAGCAAAAGTCAAGCGTACTATGCCCCTCGAAATGATTTTGATTTCTCTATGATACATCATCTTCATGTATTTTTTGTCATAAAAAATGAGAATTACGTTTGAATTGAATAACGTTATAATCCAGCACCTAAAATCAAGCATGGTCATGCTCCTTCAAAATTATTTTTATTTCTCTATACGCTGAACTGCTGTACAGTGTAGGAAAGGTTTCAAAAGTATTCTCAACCATTGAATGAATGTAAAAGAGAAGAACGCAATTTAAAAATGGTGACCGACATAAGTACATGACTGAGAAAGCTAAAAAAAATATTTTCTAAACATTAATTGAGGTATACATACATAATCAAGTAGTATAATACTAGAATTGCACGTGTCTAATAGCTTAATGGTATAAGCATTATGATGAATTTATAAAGATCAAAGTAACAAATTTTGCATGCGTTCAATTTCAAAAAAAGTTGACTGACTAGTGACTATGAGTCTATGACCGTTCCTTGTTAAAAAGCAAATAATTTTTATAAAAAAATTTTAGTCTTCTGTGTGCATCTTTGTAAACAAGAAATACAAATTATTTTACGGACCAAATTTAAAAAAGAAAAAAAAAATGTATCTGAATAAGAAGACTCTAATGATCTAACATCTCAACAACTCGTTTCATTATTCTGTTAACGGTTTCGTCCAGATGAAAAGAAATAAAATCAGAATTGGTACCTATCATCTCCTATTTTCCCATCCACACCATCCAAGACTCTAAACAGGCTTTTATGAACCCAGCCACTGGCCCAGTCTATATATCTTTCTGAATCTCCTCTCTCTTCCAAATCCGAACCCTAGCCGATTCAGATCCAGATCGCCTCCTCCCTTTCGCTTCTCCTCCGCCTCTTCTGGCTTGGCCGTCACTCCTCGAGAGATGTCGCTCCAGGCTCGTGGATCTCACCACCTTCTCCAGTCTATACACCTATGGCGAGGCCAAGGCTCGTGCGCGCGACAACCTCCTTCAATTTTCGATCCAACTATGCTTTGATAACCCTAATTATTCGCTTTGTAATTGATAAAATCAGAAGCATTCACTTTATTTCTCGGCCATGTCGCGAAAAATCGCAAGGTTATTCCTCTGATTGGTGTCCCTCGTCACTTTGTCGCTGTCTGATGAGGCAAAAAAAACTTTCAGGTTTCTCTATTTCTCTGTGTAAGTACACTAGCAAACGAGTTCACTTATGTTAGATAGTTCAATTTTCATTTATGAGAGACTTGTTAATTTGATGGTTTTGTGATCATATATCATAGGCGAGATGAGATGAAAAAGTGATTTTCTCTTTTTTTCTTTTTCTTTTAAGAAAACAACTGAGATGAATATTGCCTTGTTCCTTTGATCTAGCTTAAAATTGTAATGTAGGCGAGATTGACTGATTATTGGAATATAAGATCTGGTAGCACTATTTGTTATTTTTGGTACCATGTTTAATTTTGAATTACCCATGGTTGACTATTAGCACAACTTGAAATGAAATTAAGCACAAGGAAACCAAATGTCGGTTCACCAATTTACAAAGAAACCATATTTAATGGTTAGGTGCTTCAGATGTTTCTTATTTTTTTGGTATGTTTAGAGTATGCTTCAAAAGTAAATTGTATCTAAAGCGTGGAATATGCATGTAGGTTGTATGCAATGGATAGAGGTTTACGAATTCCTGCCAACGAAAGCACCAAGATGACTAGCAATTTTCTCATCTCAAAAGTAGTTCTTCATTTATTCAGATCAAAATATGTAATTTGTTATGAGTGATCTAGTTTTCCTAATAGATTAGTTAGTCATCATATGTGTTCACTTTGTTTATTGTAATTGTTATATATGTTCACTTTGTATATTGAGTATTGAATGTGTTCACTTTGTTTATTGTAATTGTTTACTATAATGTTATATGTGTTCACTTTGTATATTGTAAATGTTAACTATGAAATCAAATTTCTACTGCAACTAACTGAATACATAAAAACTTTCAGTTCAACCTTTAACGTATTTAACTGAACACAAAAGTACGAAAATTCTATTTTCAAATGTAACGAACTGAACAAATAAACTCTTTTAGTTCAACCATTAAACTGAACACAAAAGTACGAAAATTTCATTTTCAGATGCAACTAACTGAACAAATAAAACTTTTAGTTCAACCTTTGCCGTATTAAACTGAACACAAAAATACGAAAATTCCATTTTCAGATGCAACTAACTGAACAAATAAAACTTTTAGTTCAACCTTTGTCGTATTAAACTGAACACAAAAATACGAAAATTCCATTTTCAGATGCAACTAACTGAACACTTACGACTTTTAATTCAACCCTTATGGCATCTAACTGAACAAATAAACCAGTACATTTGATGACGTCAGCATCCAGAAATTTCTGAAAAAATTTTCGATTTTTTTTTTGAAAAATTTTCGCTGACGTCAGCGCGCGTCTTGCTGACGTCAGCACGCGAAAAAATGATGAAATCCATTTCTGGCCTGTTGGATGGTATGGATGGAAAATCAAGGGATGGTGTATATCAGCCCTGAAATAAAATATGGCTAAACAGTCTTTCGTTTGCGGGCCTAGACGTAATGGACTTGGTTAGGGTAACGGTTAAGCCGTTAAGGTTTTTGTTTCGTTTCAGAAACAAAACGGTCTGTGCAAATATAAATCTGTTTCGTTCATGGAACGAAACGGTAACGAAACATGTGATCGTTTATTTCGTCCGTTTCATGTAATAGATCGCAGAAAGAAAGAAGCAGAGAGAACGAGGTAAAATACAAAATCACTTTCTACACGCCCACGTTTTAGAAATCCACTCCCTTCTCTTTTGAAAATGACTCAAATGCCTCAGTTCAGATACAGTCGCAATAGAAAAAAAAAAAAAAACCAAGGACATTTTAGTCCAAATAAGAGTGGATCTCCACTCTGGGGCAACCTAATCCCCTAATCCCTCTTCTCTCTTCCATTCGAGCTTGGAATTGTATTCTGTGTGTTTCGGCCGTGCTTGCCGCGGCGAAGGAGAAGGAGAGTGAGAAGGTCGACTTTACGAATCTCCCCTGCCCCGTCACAGAGACAAGCAACTTGATCGAATCTGTATTTCCTGATTTCTCTTCTATTTTAGTAATCATTGTTTTGTTCTAGATTTCTCATATTCCTTAAGAGTGAGCAGTGAGGGGTTCGATTTCTTTGATACTTCTAGTATTTCTTGATTTTCTGCTATTAATTTTGGTTTTAATTCATATCTTGACTTGTTATTCTCTTCTTAATTTGAAGCTGCATTTGCCCATCTCCCTTTGGACTAAACTTGTTTTTCTCATTTCTTAATTTGGGTTGGGTCAAAAATAAACTACACTGTGCTGAGAGTGCAATTTGACTCCCATCACGAAAAATAGATTCTCAGTTTCAATCCCATTTGGTTTCCTTAATATTTCTTCTTTTTTTTTATTTTTTTCTAAACTAAAATATGGAAAGAAAATCATTGCCTATTCTTTAGTCTGCACATAAACTGTGTACTCAATTTTTTTTTGAATAATTCAATTTATCAGATATGATTGAACAAAAAAAAGATTAATGTAATTTGTACCAGTTGTAAAACTGTGCATGATGCATATGCCTATAGGTGCTGGTACAAACATGTACCAGTTTCCCCTTATTTGCAAATTTAAGAAAAGAAATAAAACTCACTTACCAGCTCGAAACGTCAGTTTAGAAAGATTGATATATGCAAGGAAAATGCACCAAAAAATAAGTTTATTTAGGATAAAACCAAAATCGATGCAAAACACACTTATTATGCAATTTAATTAACCATTGGGGAACGTAAACAAAATATTCTGTCTAAATTCTAAAAGATACAGTAGTGTATGATATTTGCTTGCACCTCCCTCACAAGATCATTTGTAAATTCTTTGATGAGTACTACTTTTCTTTATCCATCAGTCAATACTTATATAGTTATTGCAATTAATTTTATAGCATTTTTTTAAGGATAAAGTAATTACAATTTTTCCTTCAAAATTTGTTTCAGCGGTGTTGAAGCCATGTCAGTTTGAGGGGGTCACGGTTAAACTAGTAAACAGACTAAACAAAATATTCAGACTTGACCACATGTACAAGGTTTGTATGCTTGAATGTTTGCTTGTTAGGTTATCTTATGCAGTGCAATCATATTCAAATTGTGCTATTTTATGCTTGAATGTTTACTTGTTAGGCTAGGATGTTGTTTGTGAGGTGTTTAAGGGCTGTTTGTGAGTAATTCAGTAATATCTCATTTTGCATTACTTACAGAGATTTTCATAATTACTTTGTTATCTTGACTAATATTGTTAGATTTTGAATTACCCTTGGCTGGTTCTTTCATTGGCAAAGATTAAGAATAACCTGATAGCAAGTGTCCCACCCATACACCATCCTTTCTTTTAAATTAAACAAGTAAAATCCACAGTAAGGATAAGAATGAAGTCAAACAACCTCTTCACGATGCATGACACCTAGGTCCACAACCATGTAATAGCCCCAGTCAAAAACAAGACTTTAAAACAAATGGGGAACTTCATGTATGTATCGCTGTCATTAAATAATTAAAAAATTGCATACCAACATTAACTTGCACAACACCAGAAAATTTTTGGTGCAATACATGAACTTTAAAATACCAAACACAGTCTTGCTTGTACACAGAGATAATCATGCACTGAAAGATATATTTCATCCAGGCTGTGGAGCTTAGACAAACAGGAAGGTACATATTAAAAAAAAAGTTACACAAATTAGTAAAAAAAAAAAAAAGAAAAATTACAAACAAATTTTGGCGAAAGACGAACTTAAAAAAACATATCAAACTAGCGAGAGGAGAGGTGAGAGAAAGGGAGAAGGCGGGCAGAGGTGGAGTATATGAGAAGGCGAGCGTGGAAAGATGCGTATAGCGTATACAAAGACAACTGTATAGACTGTGTTTTTCTTTTTTTTTTTTTTTTTTTTTTTTTGGGACGGAAGAATTGATCTGTTTAGATCCGAGGCAGTCCCGTTGGTCTTCTTTTTGGAGAAGTCCAGAGGATCGGATGCTGTTATGCAGCCCTAGACTTGCTCCATCCCCTTCAAAAAAAAAAAAGCTGCATACGAGTCCTGGCCAGCCTAGCAGGTTGAAAAAAGTAAGAGCAGCTCGCAAGGTCGCGAGTGGATTTCAACCTAAAAAGATAATTTTCACTAAACGTTGTGCGTAGAACAGAATGAATCAATCCTACAATCTATAAATGTAACAATTCAACAAGGACAAGCTTCTTCATTTTAATTTTACATAATAAGATTTGGTAGACTGGACCTAACAAGAATGAAATTTGATTCTATGAAATGGGTTGGCAAATTCAAGACCAACACCTCAACTTCACAGATTACAGGCTTACAACCGACAAAGTAAGCGGGTCGAATTGGGTTGAAGTAGGTACGATTCGGATTACATCCTTGTTTAGAATCTCGCTTCGTAAACTGGACTTATGCGGACAAACCTATGTAGTATTTCATGCAGCTAGTAGTATTTGCATTAAATTGGCCTAGCTATGCTTGCTATACGGTAGCCACACATCACAATAGATCCACAAAATGCTACAACATTACCTTTAATCTATAATATGTTAGATTACACGACTCAAATTAATATTTAAACAATTTCACGATAAGTTTCATATTTTAGCCGGTTTCGGTAAATTACTCATTTTTATGATTTTCTTACTCTTAACAGGTTTGCGGGTTTGGGCATCCAGATTCAGCAATCGGTTTCGTCCAATAAGATCAGAATTTGTGAGGTCTTCGAAAACCAGTGCATAAGCGTCGTTGTGTTTGGAAAATCTGAAGTAACGCAGTAACGTTCCAAAGTCGTTGGTTTTCTTTCGTTCGCTCTTTTCACATTAGAGAACAAAAAAAATGGTGATATTGGTGGTCGCGACAACCGTCAATCCAGCCTCGATCGGTCCGGCTTCCGCATTCCTCTCCATGCCCGGCTGGTCTCCTGGCCCCTCCCTTGAGGTCTCTCTCATTGCATATCTTACTCTTCGCTTGTAATCTCCTACTTTTTGTTTGCTTTGGCGTTTTTAGTATTTTTTGGATGCACACTGCTTCTTTATCGCATGTTTAGTTTATCGATTTTATTTGTGTCATTTGTTTGTATATACATTGCGTATTAACCCTTCCAGTAACGAATTAGAAAAGAGAAAACATAATCACGCTCTGAATTTTTGGAGTTTTAACATGTAAAATTTGTAAAACGAAATGGGAAAAAAGATTTGTTTTTTTCTCCGATTGCTTGCATAATTGATGACTGCTATATAATCTATGGATAGGAAGGAATAGAGAGCTTTTCAAATGGAGAGGTGAGGTTATTAAAGCATGAGAAGAGCATAGTGCGCGAGGATGATTTGGATCTTAGATGGGAGGCTGCAATAGGAGAGCGTGTTTCTGAGGTCATTTTTCTCAGCCGCCACACTGCGGTCTCTTCCCGACCTGCGCTTACTGTTCATCCCATTGGTATTGTCTTTACCTCCTTTGCTTGTCTTTAGTTGGCATTTGTAGTGTAAATAAGGTTGGAAGTTCTGTCTATGATCCCAATTTAACTTACCCTCTACAAAGCCTCAACAAGCTTATGGTGTTAATTGATTTAACTCAATTTGGCCTTTATTAGACGTTAATATTTCAACCTGGTATACTGGTTCCATGTTCTTAAACAGGTGTACCTCACTTAAAGGATGACGAGATGCCCCCACAGGGTGGACGACCCGGCTGGGCAGCCCAACCCAACCCTCGAATTGGACCTTGGTTGCGTCTCTTGAAACAAATTGCTACTGACCAAGGTCTCGTACCAGAGTTTGAGGTGCGTGCATTTCATTTTCAATTTAGGATTACTGGTGAAAGTAATGACCTGTATTATTGGTTTCTGGTTGTACAAATGCTGCCGTAACACAATGTGATGCAAACTTGGTACTGCAGTCTTTAGTCTTGACTGTTGATGCTTATATTGACTATTTTGGCCATGTACTTCTGTATTTTTTTTTTTGTTGTCCAATGCATGTTGTACTGGTACAGCACTAGAACTTAGCTTATGTTTAAGCCCTTAAAATACTTTAGTTGTAACTTGCACTTAAACCTCAGTTGAACAAACCCAATCATAAGCCCCTACAGGAATTGGGGAAGGGGGTTGGGGGAACACCTTTTCATAGAAGCATTATTGTTTGTTAATTTTATTTAATTATTTGTTTGGGTCAAAGATTACGTTGGAGGCTACTCACCATGGACCGGTCACAAATAAACCAACCATGTTTTTGGAGATTGGTATGGCTTTATATATGTTGTAATTTTGTAATCATCCCTTCGTGCTGTTTTTCTTGCATTGTCATTTAAATATATTGATATGAAGCTTTAGTCAAAACTCTTTTATGATTATCATATATAGGAAGTACAGAAGAATACTGGGGACGACAAGATGCTGCTCAAGCAATTGCTCTAGTTCCGTATATTCTTGCAACATGATTTGCACTTGCTCTCTTTCTCTCTCTCTCTCATGGTCTCTTCCTAATGCTTATATCCTATAAATAATTTTAGCTTCTATGGCAAGGGCTTGGCCTTGGAGGAAGTACACAAGTAGGCACTTGGAACCGGTATGTCTTCAAATAATTTTGAGCAAATAACAATATTTGATGTAAAGTAAGTGGGTAATTAGGAGATGTGGGACCTCATAGACATTTATTGATGTACGAGTAACTTGCCTGCTTATTATGCAGGTTCTCGTAATTCTTAAAAAAAAATAAAAATTGTAGGGAGCATTTGATAAAAGGAGAAGAAAACAAACCGATGCATGATTGTAGGAAACGTCTCACTTAATCAATACAATACTTTTTGCATACTATTAGAACCTTACAGTAATCAACATTAAATTGTGGGTGATATGTATTGTGACTTTGTGAGAGAACTAAGAGGGAGAGAGAGACAATAATCATGCTATCAAGGTTATTTCTAGTACAAGAGTGGATAGGTGCCAAAATTTGAAATTGCTTCTTTCATGACTATGGATCATTATACTTCATCTAGGTCCACAGTAAAAATCTATTCTAATGTAAACCAATGGTACGTGACTAAGTTGACTATTTATGATATTAATATCAGAACTTACAGATGAGTATTTTAGAGTTCATATTCTCCAAACCTGGTAGCTGACACAATTTTTGTTTCTAATTATAATTTAGGGGAAATGAAAAGGTTCTTCTAGGAATAGGAGGTGGCCACTATGCACCTCGACACATGGATATTGTCTTGTAAGTTTAATTGCATTTCTCGCTTGTAGGGGTTATGTACCTTCCTGTTTGTCTAAGCTCCACAGGCCTGGATAAATACATCTTTCATTGTGCCAAAAATCAAGAATGTGTTTAGTATGTTAAAGTTTTCATGTATTGCGTTAATCAACAATTACTTTTGGATTAATCAAAAATTTTCTGGTGTTTTGCAAGTTAATGTTGGTATGCAAGTTTTTCGTTATACTACCTTATTTGGCAGTGCTATATGACAACATGATACAAAATATTATCTTACATGAAGTTTCCTATTTGTTTTTAAAATCCTAATATTATCTTGTAGAGATTTCTTGACAGCACTCTTTTCCTAACTGCGGATTTTACTTGTTTAATTTAACAGAAAGGACGGTGTATGGGTGGGACACTTGCTATCAGGTTATTCTTTGCCAATGGAAGAACCAGCCAAGGGTAATTCAAAATCTAACAGTAGTAGTCAAGAAATAAATGGAATGTGGAAGCATGCAATTCAAGTTTCCTATGAAGCTACCAAGTGTGCTTTTCCTGGTGGAGAAGTGATGGCACACCTTGATCACAAGTAAGCATCTCATTGGACTTGAATAGAAATTAATCAACCCTGGGCCTTGAATTGCCTCTCTAGTTGGGGATTAGAACAGTACAGTTTCGCATTGCCTCGTTGGAATGCTTGTTTTTTTTTTCAGAAGCCAGAAAGTTACCAGCAATAGTTTAATTGAGTTGCCATGTATTGCTTTGTGTTCTTCTTGTTTGTTGCTATCTAGTTGAAAAAGATCGATGTGAAGCAAAAATGCACAATTCAGTGCACAGGTCGAGGAGAGTTGCACAGCTGAGGGTCAATTGAGAGAATTTGGTTATACTGGCTTGTTGCTTACTTTTTTATTTAGTATGAATCATTCACGTTCAATGTCTGGTATACGTTATACTTGCATGTCAGTTGATATTCTGATTAGGAAGATAATTCTGATTAGGAAGTGGTTTTATTATTCGCTCTTAGATATTCTTTTGGATTAATCCAAATAAATGTTTTTTTTTTTTTGCTAAAATGCAGGAGTTTTAAGGGATGGCAAAAGAATGTCATCACAAACTTTCTAACAGAGCACAACATCAAAATTGGAAAACCTAGCGACTTCTTCTGAGCACCCTCTTTTATTATTTATTTTTAATTATGAATATTGGATAATTAAATAAGATGCTTTACGGAGGTTATAATTAGTTAATCCCTCATATTGCTTGAACGATTTTAACTTTAGTGTAATTAAGTATAGTTCTCAATAAATTATAAGTTAATATGTGGTGGTGAATACTTGCAACTGCTGTATTTTTTTTTTCCTCATATCCAAGTATCACCATCATCCTTTACCGACGGGTGACGATGCATTACATATGATATGAGAAACATATTTCCAGGTCATCCTGATTTTTGAAGTAATTACTATTCAAACGTAAATAAGCACTTTTTAATAGCAAATGAAGAATCCGTAAATGAAAGAAAAACTTTGAATAGTTAGGCTGAAAAAAAAATCTAATGCTTTTCGTATGGTAATTTGTACGCGGATTGCTTCCGCTAGAATATCTCTCATACAGTGATTATGCTATAGTTGGTTTATTTCGACGTGCATTGTTATCGTTTTTCAAAGAATTATATATAATAATATAAAAAAGAAGGCTAACATCTTTTTGACACTAGTGGAGATCAGATGGGTGCTTTTGTGCTTTAGATAGATAGATGACGATTTAATGCGGGCTTAGTCGGTGCATTACCACCTTACTAGGATTTAGGATGCATTTAGCACGGAATATTTTGGAGCGTTGCTAGATGCGGAAAGGTTTGCAGAGCAAGTGATATAAACAATTAATTGGTACTAGCGGGTTCTTGCGCGTTGCACGATCTATGTTATTATTACAAAAATTTTATTAGTTGTTAATAGATCAGTAATATAAAATTTTCTAGTAATATATAAGAATTGTGCACTATGAATACTATTATTTTAGTTGGTATATCGATGCTTTTGTCTGTCATTTCTTCTTTGTTTCTTGACCGAAGAGGGCAGAGAAATAAACCTATAGAAATTTAATTAATTAATATATGAATGTAGGTAAGAAATGGATTGAATTTGGTGTCCTTTAGTAGTGAAATTGATTTTTATTTTATTTATTTATTATTATTTTTTTGTGTGGTGATGGGAGAAAGCAAGAGGTATGTAAATTCTTATGGGGTTAAGCAATGTATTAGTATTGAATGCCTCATCTGATTTGGTTATCTCTTGATTAGAAACACATTGAGGATCATTAGGTTTCGTAAAAAAGCATATAGCAGATCATTATCGAATTTTCAACTATACCAGTATAGAGTTACAGGGAGCAAAGGAACATCATGATTCCACCTATATTGCACGTATAAAAAAAATTGTACATCTCTCCGAAAGAATATTTTCAGCAAAAGCTTTTGCGAATAATTTTTTTAAGAAAAACAAAATCAAGTGTGCATTCTGAAGAGCGCATGTTCTATGCAACGATTAAAATAGTTTTGGGGCAAATTAGTGAAGACCCTTACCAGGTGACAGAGAAAAAAAAAAAATGAAATAATGATTCAACGCAGATCGCACCATATGCCCTTCATTTCTCAACAGAAGAAAACAAACATTTTTTTTTATCAGGGGTGATTATCCTTTTGTTAAAACAATGGCATACATTCATTGTGCTCGATGATGCTTAAAACGTCTGTCTAAAGAAGATAAAAAACTGTAGAACTAAAATTAACACAACTCACCCTATCATAATTAAACAAAAGAGATTTGGTTAATATTTTCAATTGTAAGTTCTTATAACAAATTACAATATAAATCAACCAACCATATATATTTACAAAAAAAAAAAGAAGGGTAGAAAGAATGCAGTACTATTACCATAACGCATTAGTAAAGTGATCTGAATGCTCATGTAATATATGACAGTTGAATGACAATACTCTAGCAACCTAGCAACCAAGGCATAATAATTCTTGTGAGTCAACCGTTGGATCACTGTTTAACTATCAATCTTTTAGTTCATTGTTATCTATCCTTGAATTATTGGAATTCTATGAAAAAACTAAGAAACAATGAGGTTCAAAACATTTCTTAAAAGTAGTAAGGGCAATAACCATCATTCTCTCCTTTTTCCAAAAAATGAATAAATAGAAGTGAACAAACAAAAGCTCTCGAAAAAAGTGAACAAAACAAACCATTAGACTGGCACAAACCTCCTTTAAGTATCATTTAGATCCTAGAAAATTCAATTCAAATATCTTTTTTCTTTATATATATTTCAAAATTGAAATACCTAATTTTTTAAGAAAAAAAGTCTTGAGGTATCCTTTGTTTTTATGTTGTACCAAATAGCATGTTACCATTTATCTTATAGGGATTGAGGTCTGCTGCACCTGTTTACTCATTTTTTCTAGGCCCAGTCCTTTAATGTACCAATTCAATCTGCATGAGGAATAACTCCAGATGAGAAGACAAAAAATTTGTGCATGATAATAACTTGCCACTTCGTGATTGTCAACTGCAATCTTTATTTATACGCACCTCATTAGATTTTATAACGACTACATTGAACTATCTGTGAGATATCGGTAACTCCAGAAAATATTTCAATTTTGCCCCTAGTACAATCTCTATGCAATTGAGGCTGCAATTTTGAACCAAGAAGTAAATTATTGACGCATAAATATAAATGCATGATATGAGTTGTACAGAAACTCAAGGAATCTTTGAAAACTATATTTTACCAAAAAAAACATACACATAATCAAGAGTTGTGTCATTTGTGTTTTTCTTTAAAGCTATTGAAATGGTCATTCTTATTGTACAGATGCATTTTTGCTAATTGAAATTATCCATAAAAATAAAAAGAGAGGTACCATTACTGAGGTGAAAGAAGGGCATCAACCATTGTGTGTGTCAAACCTTTAATTGGCTTCTTCTCTCTGTGATTGTAAAATTCGCCATTTTTTTGCACCAAAATTGCAAAAAGAAGTAACGGAGCAAGAGGGTAAAAGCCTGAGAAGACGAAACTTGCAAAATAGAGCAATTATCCAATGCTGCTCCTCAATTCATTTTTGTGCGCCCCTCTTTCTCTAGCATCACAGTCTGTCTTTTGATTAACTATTCGTAATTTACATTCTAATTAAGAAATCAAAATATATCTATGGTCATTACCAATGCAATATATAGAATTTTTAATAGTTTCAAAATGCAAACTATAGATAAGCCAGAAGCTCTTGGATCTATTTTAAATAGCCTATTGGTACCTAACTGGTACATGAAGATTAATCTTGTTATACTATCATTGATGTTTGAACAATGCTATAATCAGTAAGATACCGACAATTTGTTTGGTATGAAGAAAAAAATAGCATTTACTGACTTTCATTATGAAATAATAGTATGCCCAACTGAAAATAAAAAATAAGCTATAATAGAAAAAAAAAACCTAGATAGAAACCTTATTCTTTTCTTGGTTTTCCCGAGGAACTCTATCAACCGTTTATCTATTACTAGCAGCAGTGCCCGCTCAATGTGCGGGTGGACTTTAAAATGTAACATGTGAAAATGAAACTAAAAAAAAATAAAATTAACATATTTTTTTTTTTACTATTCTTCATTTATTACGTAGTGCTGTTATTTTTTTCCTTAAGAAATATTTTCATATATAATTTTTTTTTGTCTTGAAATTTTTTATTTTACCGTGATTGTTTGCCACGTAAACATTTAGAATCAACGAAATTACAATTATTGATTCGTCGAAACTTGTATGTTTCGACTGCAACAGTAATTCTTTATTTTGAATATTAGTTACAGCAGGCGTGCTTCCTCAATAAAACTGTACAAGTCCATAATAAATTGTTGAAAGAGGCACTATGATTCACCTCCATCATGTCGATTTATTATTTCTTTGAAAATTGTATGTAATAAAAACCCTCACCTTAATTGAAATCAAGAAGGAATAATCGGCAGAAATTAGATGATTCCTCTAGTCGTCTCTCTGTCGTTCCTACTGGCTATTTCTTAACAAAGCTACACCTAAATGGGTTGTGCCTTGATGGCCGAGTAAGAGGAACGGAGAGGGTGCAAATTTTGCTTGTGAATTATAAGTTGAATGACCAGTGCAAGGCTAACCCTCTATTTATATGGGAAAACATAGCTGGCACTTTATTCTTTCAAATATTTTCTCCATTAATTTCTGAAAACCTTTAACGGATTTGGAGGTTTTACGTAAATACATGCCTTAGCCAGAGAAGCATTACAAGGAAGTATTTGGTGGAAAAATCGATTAATTTGAAAATCCTTTGGAGCCAAATAAATGGATTAATATGGAGAATCCCATGCGCATACAATGGTAGAAATGGGTTCATCCAAGATTTGTTAATGTTAGGTGTGACCCTCTGCTAACAATAAATCAAGGAAAAAAACATAAAACTGGTAATGCGACTCTGTAAATAAATGGTTCTTACTTTTTGGGTAAAAAATGCCAAGAATTTGTCCTTATTACAAAAAACATAAGCTGCAAAATTATTGCCAAAAATTTGTCCTTAACACTTTCTATTGAAAAGAATTGCTTTCTAAGTTACAGAACATGAAATGTTGTAACCTTGTCAACAAATGAATTATATTTTCTAACAAACTCTATACAGTAAATTAATCTACCCAAGTATAAGGAACGAATCATAGCCACCAAGTTTTTGAAATCCAGTTCGAGCTTATGCATTTTAGAGAGGTAAATGAGAAAAGTGGGTTTGAGCCCTTCAGGTATAGCACAGTACCGAACCAACGAATGATATATATTTTCGTCAAATTGAATAAAGTAATAACATGAGCTAACATGGTAACTGGACAAGCTGATAAATACCAGTACGAAAAGGAGATAATACATGCTTGAAATACATCATGACTTCTTCCTCAATAAATTTGCTCTCAGCTAGGAAGGTAAGATAAGGAGACAATTAATACGTGCCTAAAATACATCATTACTTCTTCCTCAATAAATTTGCTCTCAGCTGGGAAGGTAAGATAATTGATAAATCTGATGAGAGCTGCTCAAGATGTTGATGAATGAAGGTAAGGATTAGGGCCATTTGAGATCATTCTTTTATGTGTATTGAGCTTTTGAAAATTCAAAATAAAACTTACAAATAAAATAAATTTCGGTATGGAGGGACTGAACTGCAAAATATTCTTTCACACATGTCCATGCAATTGTCTTATTTCTTTTTTAGATATTTAGGTAGTAGCTACCTAGGACAGTACATAAGAATTATTCTGAACTACATTTGACTGGGGCTAACATCCATGCTTCTATTGAACTACATGCTCTTAATTTTCCTTTTGCATGTGATCTCCATTGAAAGAAGTGGTGAATAATGGTAATATAAATATTTCCGGTTACACTTGATCTCCAAGTAATGAAAGAGAAAAGAGACCAAAACACTCACAGATTCTGCCGTAGCCTTCCATTAGTCTCGTCCAACTTTGCTACCCAAAAGTTTAATGAAAAACAATAAATATGTAGTACTATTGAGCAATTATAAATGAACAAAAAAATAAAGATTGAATGACAAAGTAATATATAGATCAAATTAGCTATATTCAATGGCACATATCATTATTAGGTTAGTAAATTAGGAAAGAACCTGACACAAAACGAAGTATAGAAATCAAATAAAAGTTATATAGAGATTTCAATCATGAGCTAATATTGAATTACTTCTCAAAAACTCACAAAATATTTAATACTCTCATCTTTAGAACTGGCCAGGTCCTCCTGGGAGGTTTAAATCTGAAAAAAATGAACATGATATCACAAAACAACTATTCGAATTAAAACCTTCAAGGAACTGCTATTAAGTAAACATCTATTAATCATAATAATTACGGCCGTTTTACTAAAAATTTATTGAATAAAAACCAAAAATACTACAAAAATATAAACTATAAGAAAAGGAATTCTCAAAGACAGGCACTAACCAACCTGAGTAGGGGAGCAGGCTTGGAGGAGAACTTTGAGGTAGTCGGAGCTGCCGGCGAAGACGAGATCGCTCGGAGTTGCCGGCTTCTTATACTTGATCATCTTCTCCTGTTTCATGATCAACTTCCTTAGATTTCACAAATCACAAGAGAAGTTTGTATTCAGGAATAAAAGCAAAAAACCCCTCCCTAAAATGAGCATCCATTTAATATTTCAATTTAAATTAACATCGATCTTTAGAGCAAATCCACTCACCAAAAGTAATTAAAGAACTGCCAGATAGATAAAAAATGAAGAAACTACTAAAGAAATATTTGTTGCTAAAGAACGAAGAGGCAAACTACTAAAGAAATCTTTCAATGGGAGCATGGATCTAAAGAAATCAAGAAAAATCGAGAAAAATAAGGGAAAAGAAGGAAGAGGCAAATTATCAGTTGAAAATCGAAGAGACAAAAAAAACCTGGAGAAAAGGAGGGAGCGGCGCAGCTAAAGTTTCAAGTGACTTATAAGATAGACTAGATGTATAATTGTTTTTTTTTTACACACCGTTTTTTCTCCGTTATATCACCGATATAACACCGAATCGCTAAATCAACTCTGTACCATCATGAAATTTTTTTTGGGGATGAAACCTCGAAGAGATTAACAACTAACTAAAATACTCAAGGGTTTGTTTAAAAGCTACTTAAGCATCATTTTTTTTTTCCCTGGACACCTTATGACTTTGTCTTTCATAACAAATGGTATATCATTACTTTTCCAAAATTGCAAAAATTCTGGAACGGAATTATATTCCAAATAAATTAAACAAAATGTTATCATTACTTTTAGAATTAAACTATCACAAATGAATTGTCCCATAAAAAATATTCTGTCCATACCAATTTCTTTTCCTTAACTCGATTCCTAGCATTCCCATTATTACTCACAAGTTGCAACAGATTTATATTATACTAAATATGTTCCCACAGGTAATTGTTGCATAGTTTTATCTGGAAACCTAATTCAATAAATTATTGTCTCATATAGTTCATGGGTCTATAAAAATGAGAAATAAAATAAATTAAGGACATCATGATAAAATACGGTCTAATCGACACATGTTTGTTTCTCAGTTTGGCAAAGTCAACGGTTTGGCTAAAATTTTATTTCAAAATTTAAAATCTGCAAAAGCTTTTATGGTCTTGAGAACTACATGGAAAATTTTCAGTTCCAAATTTGGATAAATTAAAACTTTAGCTAGTCTTTTGAACTATTAAGTTCTGCTCATGTTCCAAAATAAAAAATAAAAAAAAAATAGTCAACTCAAGCAAAGAAAAGAGCTACACAAGTCAGCATTATTTTTAAATAAAATAATCGCAAATTAGAATACGCTTTGCAAATGGGCCGGGCTACCACTGACAGCGTATAAACGAACTCATCAAATCGCCGGATGGCAAATAAATGATCAGCAATAATGATTGTGTCAGTAAAAATGTAATCAGTTCCTTCATATGAAAGAGAAGAAACGTTTACGATATTTCTGCAAACATAAAAAAGAAAAGAATAGAAAAGAAGACATCACAATATTGACCTGAATACGCTAAACCACCAAAACACTCTAGTAGAGTTTTTATATTCTATTATAACACAAAACTAAGTAACAATTTGTTTGTGAAAGCTTAGCAAAAGATTTTTTTTTTTTTTTTGTCCCCAAGAATTTGAGTTGAAATTTTACTTATAGTTGCCCTGTTATTATTATTATTTTTTTCTTATATAGTGTATCTTAAAAGTTCACTACTAGGACAGCTTAAGGGTGTGTTTGGTTTATTCACGAACAAGGGACGAACAAGGGGTGTACGCAAACAGCTAGTTCGCTCCCAGCAATTCGCCTAGTTCGCAAAAAAACAGGGAACAAGGGGGCTAGAACTTGTTCGTGCTAGTTCGCAACATGTTTGGTTCGCGCGAACAAGCAGTTCGTGCGGGATTCCAAACACACCCTAAATTTTCTTTGGCGAATAAAATTAAAAGAGGTTTCTATTTTTCTAGATTAAAAGAGGTGGGGAGGGAGGGAGGCGAGGGCGCTAACGAGATGGAGGAATGCAAGGGAGATGAGACGTGGAAGGAATGGAGGGACAAGTCATGCTAAAAGAAGAATAAAGAAGAATTTAGATGACATGAATGACATTTGGATAGATGACAATAATCAATTACCATATTTAACCTCTTCAGAAAATGCACATTCGTCATTCCATCATATGCAACGTAATTAATAAGAACTTCCATCTTTTATGTATTAAAAAAAAAACTTTTAGAAACATGAACACTGGTAAAAGCGCCACGTTAATAATTAGAAAAATAATGTTTGAATTAAATACAAAAATATTTTCTCCAACAATTTCATGCGTTATACCAATGGTTATACTTTTTCCTACGCCAGTGAGTGTTTAACTAATTTACAAAAACATTCATAATTTTATAGAATTGAAGCAACTTTGCAAGCAACAGATATTCAGTATTGACATGAAATTTGTTAGATAAACTCAAATTAAATAAAAAAAAAAGGAGCTTGTCGGCAGACAAAAAAAAAAATGTGAAAGGATTAGCAAAATTGGTCAAAAGTTGCTGCTGCCGACATTCTTAGAAAGAAAACAAGTTCAAATTGTATTTTGCTTATAGCTGTAAATTAATTGGTGTAAAGTCGGTTAGAATTTAAAAAAAAAGGCGGTTGTGACTATTATAAAAGATATGAGATCCATTGAGAGACGTATATTGTAATTGAGTGATAGTGATATTGTAATTGATATTGTAATTAGAGTTTGAAGAGAGAGATATATATTAGAAATCCCATTGAAATTTTGTGTCTAATTGAATTCTATTTGCAACAAATTGGTATCAGAGCCTTGTCGAAATGGCAACCAGAAATCTGAATATCTCATTTCAATATCCGATCCTAACCAAAACCAATTATGATCAATGGTCGTTGCGAATGAAGGCCATTATTGGTGCTCACGGCCTTTGGAACATCGTCGAGAATGGCGTTGAAGAACCGGAAGATGATACCCAACTCACAATAGCAGAGTTGAATGCTTTGCAGAAGAAAAGAAAAGGAGACCAATGCGCGCTGAGCATCATCCATCAAGGATTGGATGACGACATGTTCGAGAAGATCGCCAATGAGACGAGTTCTAAAGATGCATGGGAAATTCTGAGAAATTCGGTGGTTGGAGTTGATAAAGTGAAGAAGGTTCGACTCCAAACTCTAAGAGCCGAGTTCGAGACAATTATGATGAAGCAGAGTGAGTCCGTAGGAGATTATTTCACTCGAGTGTTGGCTATAATTAATCAAATGAAAAGACTTGGCGAGAAGATGGAAGATGTAAGAGTCGTAGAAAAAATACTACGGTCTCTCAATTCAAAGTTTAGCCATGTGGTAGTGGCAATTGAAGAATCGAAGGACACGGAGTCCATGACGATCGATGAGTTGAATGGTTCATTGATAGCCCATGAAGAGAGAATGAAGAGAATTCAACAAGAATCTCTTGACGAGACGCTACAAGCAAAAGCGACAATTAATGAAGATAAAGCGATGTATACGCAGCATAACCACCAAGGAAGAGGAGGAAGATTTGGAGGCCGTGGCCGTGGCTATGGTCAAAGTCGAGGTCGAGGCCGTGGTAGAGATAACAACTACCAAGAAAGACAACAACCAAATGAATTTCAACAAAATTCTCGTGGACGAGGATGTGGCCGCGGAAGAGGTGGCCGTGGATACCGTCCTGATGTCGACTGTTATAACTGCGGTCGGCATGGGCATTATGAGCGAGATTGTCGATTGTCGAAGAAACTAGAAGAAAACACGAATTTCGTGACAGAAGAGACAAAAGACGACGGTGTTCTAATGATGGCACATGATGATACCACTCCCGACAGCGACACGGTATGGTATCTCGACACGGGTGCTAGCAATCATATGAGCGGGCATAAACATTTATTCAAAGAGATGCAAGAGATTAAAGATGGTCACGTTTCATTTGGTGACGCATCAAAGATTCAAGTAAAAGGTCGAGATAAAATCAAATTTTATCATAACGGCAAAGAAAGTACAATTGAAAATGTGTACTATGTGCCAGACATGAAAAGTAATATCCTGAGCGTGGGACAACTGATGGAAAAAGGCTACTCGGTTTTCATGAAAAATCGGGTGATGTTCTTGAAGGACAAGAGGAACCGCTTAATTGCACGGGTGGAGATGGCCCAGAATCGCACGTATAAGCTCAATTTGAGAAACGTGCAAGAAACATGTTTGAAAATCAACATGACAGATAAAGCCTCGCTATGGCATTTACGGTTTGGACACTTGAGCCGAGATGGCCTAAAAGAGTTAGCAAAGAAGGACATGGTGCATGGTCTACCCGACATAAATTATCCCAAACAATTTTGCGAAGGATGCGTACTTGGCAAGCAAACAAGAAGCTCGTTCCCTCGAAGTGCAGAATATCGTGCAAAAAGAATTCTCGAATTGATACACACCGACATATACGGTCCGATCACACCCAAATCATTTGGAGAAAAGAGGTATTTTATCACTTTTATTGATGATTACACAAGAAAGACATGGGTGTATTTCCTTAAAGAGAAATCCGAGGCATTTGAAATATTTAAGAAATTTAAAACAATGGTTGAAAAGAGGATCGGCCATTATATTAAAGTGTTGCGGTCGGATAGAGGTGGTGAATATGTGTCAACTGCCTTCACAAATTTCTGCGACGAACACGGCATAAGGAGATTCCTGACAGCACCCTACTCGCCTCAACAAAATGGTGTAGCAGAAAGAAAGAATCGAACCATTCTCGACATGGTTCGGTCAATGTTGAAGACCAAGAATATGCCAAAAGAATTTTGGGCAGAAGCGGTACGATGTGCCGTATATGTGCAGAATCGATGTCCGCATGCTAAGCTAATGGATCAAACACCACAAGAAGCTTGGAGTGGAATCAAGCCGACGGTGTCACATCTCAAGATTTTTGGTAGCGTGGCCTATGCGCACGTACCAGATCAAAGAAGAACCAAATTAGACGATAAAAGCAAGAGGTATGTATTCATCGGGTATGACGAGAAAACAAAGGCTTTCAGACTATGTGATCCTATTGAAAAGAAGGTTATTACTAGCAGAGATGTGCAAATAAACGAAGAAAGTGCATGGGATTGGAATAATCAAAAGGAGGCAATCAATGAAGATAACGAAAGTGATGTGTCAGCCTCTACGCCGACAATAACAAATACAAGTCATAATAGCTCCGATGATGAAGATGAGCCAAGACATCCAGGAATGAGAAGTCTACAAGAGTTATACGACTCAACATGTGAGGCACAATTGGTATGTCTTTCGGCGAATGTCGAACATATTAATTTTAAAGAGCAAACAAGAAATAAGAAAGAGAAAGCTACGGGCATGAAGACAGTTCGACCTCTCATATGGCAAAAGGAATATTCAAAAGATATTGAAAGTTGGAGCAGGATGGACGAGCGTAACCGCATGTCAAGACGTATGAAGTTCAGTTCAAAGCAGTCAACATTTGAGGGAGGACGTCGAGCAGATGCTAGAAAATATCGACGGAAGAGATTTGAGTTTAAGGGAGGAATTTGTTAGATAAACTCAAATTAAATAAAAAAAAAGGAGCTTGTCGGCAGACAAAAAAAAAAAAAGATGTGAAAGGATTAGCAAAATTGGTCAAAAGTTGCTGCTGCCGACATTCTTAGAAAGAAAACAAGTTCAAATTGTATTTTGCTTATAGCTGTAAATTAATTGGTGTAAAGTCGGTTAGAATTTAAAAAAAAGGCGGTTGTGACTATTATAAAAGATATGAGATCCATTGAGAGATGTATATTGTAATTGAGTGATAGTGATATTGTAATTGATATTGTAATTAGAGTTTGAAGAGAGAGATATATATTAGAAATCCCATTGAAATTTTGTGTCTAATTGAATTCTATTTGCAACAAAATTGCCATGTATTTCTATCATTGGGAATCAATAATTAATTTCTTTTCTTCTAAAATTGGAGATCAACAACGCATCACTTTTCCTCTCCCTAAATTTACACCACCATTTCCTTTCTCTCTCTCCATGAAACCCCTATCAATAGCCATCTCCAAAGTTTCCTTCACATCTTCAAAAAATGTTCACAGACGAATCACCCACCAAGCCCTCACTCCAACACACTGTCTCGCGGGCCCAGCCTGTCATCGACTCCCTCTCCCTGATATTGGGACCTATTGCCGACTCTAATGAGCACTCTGACAACCCTGCAATGTCTCTCCTTCACAACCAAACCATCTCACAAGATATCATGTCTCGCCTACGCCTCGCAACCTCTGGATCAGGCACTGATGACCTATGTCGCTGGCTCTATGACACATTTCAATCCAACATTGCGGACCTTCAGCTTGTCGTCATAAGTTACATCCCTACCCTTGCAGGAGTGTATCTTTCCCGTTGCATCTCCTCCAAAGAAACACTTGCCGGCTTTGAGGCAGTGTTTCTTACTCTTTACTCTCATGAGATGGTGATCCGTGGAGCCGAGCCATGTATTATCAGGATACCTAACAATATCCGCATTCCCGGTGCAGTCGAGTCAGGTAAGGCTAATGGAAAAGGGAAGGCCACAGCGACTGAATTAGATTCGATAGAGGCTATGATCTCACCGGCATTGGAGCCGTGTAATACAGTAAGGGCCACGAAGCGGGGCTTAATTGTCAGTGTGGCTTTGGATCTGTACTACAACAATATCTCTCTCATGCCGGTTTGTTCCAAGATTGAGTTCTGTGAATGTTGCATTATCTGGGCCGGTCAGGATGAATTGGCAGGTGTAGAACGACTGGATGAGGAGGAAGAGAACGCCAAGGAGGAAGAGGAGGAGAATGCACAAGAGAAGGAAGAGGAGGTGGAGAAAAAGAAGGAACATAAACAAAAACATGAAAAGTGCAACCGAGTGCCGCTTCCATGGGAGCTGTTTCAATCTGTATTACGGATCTTGGGTCACTGTCTACTGGGTCCCATGAACTCGAAGGAGCTCAAAGAAAAAGCTTTCAAGGCAGCAAAGTGTCTTCATGCAAGAGCAGTGAGGGATTTTGATTCGAAGGCGATGTTGGCAAGTCGGAGTTTGGTTAGGTTGGGAGATATGGTTGAAGAGCCGGTGCCGGAGCTTCAGCCTTCAGTTATCACTGGAGATCTCTCTGAATTAGAGGCATTGAGGGCCTCTATTTTTTCTAGATAAATATTCCTTTTTGTTTCATTTATTGTTGGAAATAGGGGTATATATGCGTGGTCATCTCAAACTTGTATGAACTCATATGATAAATATCGAGAAAATTACTTCGGAAAATTTTGAAACTGGCACAAATAGGAGCAATTAATTGTTGACAAAACATATATATGACTCCTTCAAAACAATTAACTCGTTCAGAAATTAGAGCATATAAGTACAAGAGCTAAAACGCCATGTAACAAAATTGTAAAACAATAGTCAAATACTCAAATATAGATTTGACCCAGGAAGATGTAATTAAACACCTATCCAATTTTCTGTAAGCACTATAACAATGAACATCACTTCTCAGGATAGAAGAAAACACAGACTATACACTATAAGCAATAACTGAAAAAAGCAACCTTGTTGTGGATTGCCATTATCAAAATCATCATGAAAAAAGCAATACTATATATCTTTTTTTATGTACATTTTGAATTGAATATCTGAATTGAAGACGATTCAAAATCTTTTGTTAGCAGGTTAATGCAATGCAGGTCACCTATAACTTGTAGCTTGGGCGCGATACAAATTCCAGTCCATATCCGAACTTGTAATTTTTCTTCACATTTTTTAAGGGTGGATGCAAATAAGGTGTTTTGACCGATGCAACAAATATTTTTTTGCTGCAAATTCCTAACTGCAGATGGAGATACTACAGTTTCCTGTAGTGAGTTTTTTCCACCAATCTAAAATGTCTATCTTAACTTCCTTATTCATATATTTCATTGTTAATTATTTTGAATTTCTGGAAGGTTACCGTCTGCAGATGATTCATATCAATTTGTTCCAATATGTTTATATGTTCTTTGTTCTTTTTTACTTTCAATTACATATCTTTCACAGTTTTTTAATTACATCCAAAAAATTAAAATTGTTACAAAAAATTATTAAATACATACAACCTAAATAAAGATATTACAGTTTACATTACTATATTACACATATAATATATGTACCCTACCTCAATTCGCTTAGAAAATTTAATATAACTTTCGTAATAAAATAAATTTACATATTTATATATAATTATATATCTCTACAATACCAAAAAATTCAATTTGACTTTTGCATCCATATATCAGATTTAAAATAAACATATATTATATAAATATAAAATTTTAACTATTACATACTTAATTTTTATTGTAATGTCAAATATCGAGCGAAACTTGATTAACCCCTAGCTAGAATAATGGAGCCTAGTTTTAGCAAAAGTCAAGCGTACTATGCCCCTCGAAATGATTTTGATTTCTCTATGATACATCATCTTCATGTATTTTTTGTCATAAAAAATGAGAATTACGTTTGAATTGAATAACGTTATAATCCAGCACCTAAAATCAAGCATGGTCATGCTCCTTCAAAATTATTTTTATTTCTCTATACGCTGAACTGCTGTACAGTGTAGGAAAGGTTTCAAAAGTATTCTCAACCATTGAATGAATGTAAAAGAGAAGAACGCAATTTAAAAATGGTGACCGACATAAGTACATGACTGAGAAAGCTAAAAAAAATATTTTCTAAACATTAATTGAGGTATACATACATAATCAAGTAGTATAATACTAGAATTGCACGTGTCTAATAGCTTAATGGTATAAGCATTATGATGAATTTATAAAGATCAAAGTAACAAATTTTGCATGCGTTCAATTTCAAAAAAAGTTGACTGACTAGTGACTATGAGTCTATGACCGTTCCTTGTTAAAAAGCAAATAATTTTTATAAAAAAATTTTAGTCTTCTGTGTGCATCTTTGTAAACAAGAAATACAAATTATTTTACGGACCAAATTTAAAAAAGAAAAAAAAAATGTATCTGAATAAGAAGACTCTAATGATCTAACATCTCAACAACTCGTTTCATTATTCTGTTAACGGTTTCGTCCAGATGAAAAGAAATAAAATCAGAATTGGTACCTATCATCTCCTATTTTCCCATCCACACCATCCAAGACTCTAAACAGGCTTTTATGAACCCAGCCACTGGCCCAGTCTATATATCTTTCTGAATCTCCTCTCTCTTCCAAATCCGAACCCTAGCCGATTCAGATCCAGATCGCCTCCTCCCTTTCGCTTCTCCTCCGCCTCTTCTGGCTTGGCCGTCACTCCTCGAGAGATGTCGCTCCAGGCTCGTGGATCTCACCACCTTCTCCAGTCTATACACCTATGGCGAGGCCAAGGCTCGTGCGCGCGACAACCTCCTTCAATTTTCGATCCAACTATGCTTTGATAACCCTAATTATTCGCTTTGTAATTGATAAAATCAGAAGCATTCACTTTATTTCTCGGCCATGTCGCGAAAAATCGCAAGGTTATTCCTCTGATTGGTGTCCCTCGTCACTTTGTCGCTGTCTGATGAGGCAAAAAAAACTTTCAGGTTTCTCTATTTCTCTGTGTAAGTACACTAGCAAACGAGTTCACTTATGTTAGATAGTTCAATTTTCATTTATGAGAGACTTGTTAATTTGATGGTTTTGTGATCATATATCATAGGCGAGATGAGATGAAAAAGTGATTTTCTCTTTTTTTCTTTTTCTTTTAAGAAAACAACTGAGATGAATATTGCCTTGTTCCTTTGATCTAGCTTAAAATTGTAATGTAGGCGAGATTGACTGATTATTGGAATATAAGATCTGGTAGCACTATTTGTTATTTTTGGTACCATGTTTAATTTTGAATTACCCATGGTTGACTATTAGCACAACTTGAAATGAAATTAAGCACAAGGAAACCAAATGTCGGTTCACCAATTTACAAAGAAACCATATTTAATGGTTAGGTGCTTCAGATGTTTCTTATTTTTTTGGTATGTTTAGAGTATGCTTCAAAAGTAAATTGTATCTAAAGCGTGGAATATGCATGTAGGTTGTATGCAATGGATAGAGGTTTACGAATTCCTGCCAACGAAAGCACCAAGATGACTAGCAATTTTCTCATCTCAAAAGTAGTTCTTCATTTATTCAGATCAAAATATGTAATTTGTTATGAGTGATCTAGTTTTCCTAATAGATTAGTTAGTCATCATATGTGTTCACTTTGTTTATTGTAATTGTTATATATGTTCACTTTGTATATTGAGTATTGAATGTGTTCACTTTGTTTATTGTAATTGTTTACTATAATGTTATATGTGTTCACTTTGTATATTGTAAATGTTAACTATGAAATCAAATTTCTACTGCAACTAACTGAATACATAAAAACTTTCAGTTCAACCTTTAACGTATTTAACTGAACACAAAAGTACGAAAATTCTATTTTCAAATGTAACGAACTGAACAAATAAACTCTTTTAGTTCAACCATTAAACTGAACACAAAAGTACGAAAATTTCATTTTCAGATGCAACTAACTGAACAAATAAAACTTTTAGTTCAACCTTTGCCGTATTAAACTGAACACAAAAATACGAAAATTCCATTTTCAGATGCAACTAACTGAACAAATAAAACTTTTAGTTCAACCTTTGTCGTATTAAACTGAACACAAAAATACGAAAATTCCATTTTCAGATGCAACTAACTGAACACTTACGACTTTTAATTCAACCCTTATGGCATCTAACTGAACAAATAAACCAGTACATTTGATGACGTCAGCATCCAGAAATTTCTGAAAAAATTTTCGATTTTTTTTTTGAAAAATTTTCGCTGACGTCAGCGCGCGTCTTGCTGACGTCAGCACGCGAAAAAATGATGAAATCCATTTCTGGCCTGTTGGATGGTATGGATGGAAAATCAAGGGATGGTGTATATCAGCCCTGAAATAAAATATGGCTAAACAGTCTTTCGTTTGCGGGCCTAGACGTAATGGACTTGGTTAGGGTAACGGTTAAGCCGTTAAGGTTTTTGTTTCGTTTCAGAAACAAAACGGTCTGTGCAAATATAAATCTGTTTCGTTCATGGAACGAAACGGTAACGAAACATGTGATCGTTTATTTCGTCCGTTTCATGTAATAGATCGCAGAAAGAAAGAAGCAGAGAGAACGAGGTAAAATACAAAATCACTTTCTACACGCCCACGTTTTAGAAATCCACTCCCTTCTCTTTTGAAAATGACTCAAATGCCTCAGTTCAGATACAGTCGCAATAGAAAAAAAAAAAAAAACCAAGGACATTTTAGTCCAAATAAGAGTGGATCTCCACTCTGGGGCAACCTAATCCCCTAATCCCTCTTCTCTCTTCCATTCGAGCTTGGAATTGTATTCTGTGTGTTTCGGCCGTGCTTGCCGCGGCGAAGGAGAAGGAGAGTGAGAAGGTCGACTTTACGAATCTCCCCTGCCCCGTCACAGAGACAAGCAACTTGATCGAATCTGTATTTCCTGATTTCTCTTCTATTTTAGTAATCATTGTTTTGTTCTAGATTTCTCATATTCCTTAAGAGTGAGCAGTGAGGGGTTCGATTTCTTTGATACTTCTAGTATTTCTTGATTTTCTGCTATTAATTTTGGTTTTAATTCATATCTTGACTTGTTATTCTCTTCTTAATTTGAAGCTGCATTTGCCCATCTCCCTTTGGACTAAACTTGTTTTTCTCATTTCTTAATTTGGGTTGGGTCAAAAATAAACTACACTGTGCTGAGAGTGCAATTTGACTCCCATCACGAAAAATAGATTCTCAGTTTCAATCCCATTTGGTTTCCTTAATATTTCTTCTTTTTTTTTATTTTTTTCTAAACTAAAATATGGAAAGAAAATCATTGCCTATTCTTTAGTCTGCACATAAACTGTGTACTCAATTTTTTTTTGAATAATTCAATTTATCAGATATGATTGAACAAAAAAAAGATTAATGTAATTTGTACCAGTTGTAAAACTGTGCATGATGCATATGCCTATAGGTGCTGGTACAAACATGTACCAGTTTCCCCTTATTTGCAAATTTAAGAAAAGAAATAAAACTCACTTACCAGCTCGAAACGTCAGTTTAGAAAGATTGATATATGCAAGGAAAATGCACCAAAAAATAAGTTTATTTAGGATAAAACCAAAATCGATGCAAAACACACTTATTATGCAATTTAATTAACCATTGGGGAACGTAAACAAAATATTCTGTCTAAATTCTAAAAGATACAGTAGTGTATGATATTTGCTTGCACCTCCCTCACAAGATCATTTGTAAATTCTTTGATGAGTACTACTTTTCTTTATCCATCAGTCAATACTTATATAGTTATTGCAATTAATTTTATAGCATTTTTTTAAGGATAAAGTAATTACAATTTTTCCTTCAAAATTTGTTTCAGCGGTGTTGAAGCCATGTCAGTTTGAGGGGGTCACGGTTAAACTAGTAAACAGACTAAACAAAATATTCAGACTTGACCACATGTACAAGGTTTGTATGCTTGAATGTTTGCTTGTTAGGTTATCTTATGCAGTGCAATCATATTCAAATTGTGCTATTTTATGCTTGAATGTTTACTTGTTAGGCTAGGATGTTGTTTGTGAGGTGTTTAAGGGCTGTTTGTGAGTAATTCAGTAATATCTCATTTTGCATTACTTACAGAGATTTTCATAATTACTTTGTTATCTTGACTAATATTGTTAGATTTTGAATTACCCTTGGCTGGTTCTTTCATTGGCAAAGATTAAGAATAACCTGATAGCAAGTGTCCCACCCATACACCATCCTTTCTTTTAAATTAAACAAGTAAAATCCACAGTAAGGATAAGAATGAAGTCAAACAACCTCTTCACGATGCATGACACCTAGGTCCACAACCATGTAATAGCCCCAGTCAAAAACAAGACTTTAAAACAAATGGGGAACTTCATGTATGTATCGCTGTCATTAAATAATTAAAAAATTGCATACCAACATTAACTTGCACAACACCAGAAAATTTTTGGTGCAATACATGAACTTTAAAATACCAAACACAGTCTTGCTTGTACACAGAGATAATCATGCACTGAAAGATATATTTCATCCAGGGCTGTGGAGCTTACACAAACAGGAAGGTACATATTAAAAAAAAAAGTTACACAAATTAGTAAAAAAAAAAGAAAAATTACAAACAAATTTTGGCGAAAGACGAACTTAAAAAAACATATCAAACTAGCGAGAGGAGAGGTGAGAGAAAGGGAGAAGGCGGGCAGAGGTGGAGTATATGAGAAGGCGAGCGTGGAAAGATGCGTATAGCGTATACGAAGACAACTGTATAGACTGTGTTTTTCTTTTTTTTTTTTTTTTTGGACGGAAGAATTGATCTGTTTAGATCCGAGGCAGTCCCGTTGGTCTTCTTTTTGGAGAAGTCCAGAGGATTGGATGCTGTTATGCAGCCCTAGACTTGCTCCATCCCCTTCAAAAAAAAAAAAGCTGCATACGAGTCCTGGCCAGCCTAGCAGGTTGAAAAAAGTAAGAGCAGTTCGCAAGGTCGCGAGTGGATTTGGAGGAATCTGTCACCAGGATTTCAACCTAAATAGATAATTTGCACTAAACGTTGTGCGTAGAACAGAATGAATCAATCCTACAATCTATAAATGTAACAATTCAACAAGGACAAGCTTCTTCATTTTAATTTTACATAATAAGATTTGGTAGACTGGACCTAACAAGAATGAAATTTTATTCTATGAAATAGGTTGGCAAATTCAACACCAACACCTCAACTTCACAGATTACAGGCTTACAACCGACAAAGTAAGCGGGTCGAATTGGGTTGAAGTAGGTACGATTCGGATTACATCTTTAGAATCTCGCTTCGTAAACTGGACTTATGCGGACAAACCTATGTAGTATTTCATGCTGCTAGTAGTATTTGCATTAAATTGGCCTAGCTATGCTTGCTATATGGTAGCCACACATCACAATAGATCCACAAAATGCTACAACATTACCTTTAATCTATAATATGTTAGATTACACGACTCAAATTAATATTTAAACAATTTCACGATAAGTTTCATATTTTATCCGGTTTCGGTAAATTACTCATTTTTATGATTTTCTTACTCTTAACAGGTTCGCGGGTTTGGGCATCTAGATTCAGCAATCGGTTTCGTCCAATAAGATCAGAATTTGTGAGGTCTTCGAAAACCAGTGCATAAGCGTCGTAGTGTTTGGAAAATCTGAAGTAACGCAGTAACGTTCCGAAGTCGTTGGTTTTCTTTCGTTCGCTCTTTTCACATTAGAGAACGAAAAAATGGTGATATTGGTGGTCGCGACAACCGTCGATCCAGCCTCGATCGGTCCGGCTTCCGCATTCCTCTCCATGCCCGGCTGGTCTCCTGGCCCCTCCCTTGAGGTCTCTCTCATTGCATATCTTACTCTTCGCTTGTAATCTCCTACTTTTTGTTTGCTTTGGCGTTTTTAGTATTTTTTGGATGCACACTGCTTCTTTATCACATGTTTAGTTTATCGATTTTATTTTTGTCATTTGTTTGTATGTACATTGCATATTAACCCTTCCAGTAACGAATTAGAAAAGAGAAAACATAATCACGCTCTGAATTTTTGGAGTTTTAACATGTAAAATTTGTAAAACGAAATGGGAAAAAAGATTTGTTTTTTTCTCCAATTGCTTGCATAATTGATGACTGCTATATAATCTATGGATAGGAAGGAATAGAGAGCTTTTCAAATGGAGAGGTGAGGTTATTAAAGCATGAGAAGAGCATAGTGCGTGAGGATGATTTGGATCTTAGATGGGAGGCTGCAATAGGAGAGCGTGTTTCTGAGGTCATTTTTCTCAGCCGCCACACTGCGGTCTCTTCCCGACCTGCGCTTACTGTTCATCCCATTGGTATTGTCTTTACCTCCTTTGCTTGTCTTTAGTTGGCATTTGTAGTGTAAATAAGGTTGGAAGTTCTGTCTATGATCCCGATTTAACTTACCCTCTACAAAGCCTCAACAAGCTTATGGTGTTAATTGATTTAACTCAATTTGGCCTTTATTAGACGTTAATATTTCAACCTGGTATACTGGTTCCATGTTCTTCAACAGGTGTACCTCACTTAAAGGATGACGAGATGCCCCCACAGGGTGGACGACCCGGCTGGGCAGCCCAACCCAACCCTCGAATTGGACCTTGGTTGCGTCTCTTGAAACGAATTGCTACTGACCAAGGTCTCGTACCAGAGTTTGAGGTGCGTGCATTTCATTTTCAATTTAGGATTACTGGTGAAAGTAATGACCTGTATTATTGGTTTCTGGTTGTACAAATGCTGCCGTAACACAATGTAATGCAAACTTGGTACTGCAGTCTTTAGTCTTGACTGTTGATGCTTATATTGACTATTTTGGCCATGTACTTCTGTATTTATTTATTTTTTTTTTGTTGTTGTCCAATGCATGTTGTACTGGTACAGCACTAGAACTTAGCTTATGTTTAAGCCCTTAAAAATACTTTAGTTGTAACTTGCACTTAAACCTCAGTTGAACAAACCCGATCATAAGCTCCTACAGGAATTGGGGAAGGGGGTTGGGGGAACACCTTTTCATAGAAGCATTATTGTTTGTTAATTTTATTTTATTATTTGTTTGGGTCAAAGATTACGTTGGAGGCTACTCACCATGGACCGGTCACGAATAAACCAACCATGTTTTTGGAGATTGGTATGGCTTTATATATGTTGTAATTTTGTAATCATCCCTTCGTGCTGTTTTTCTTGCATTGTCATTTAAATATACTGATATGAAGCTTTAGTCAAAACTCTTTTATGATTATCATATATAGGAAGTACAGAAGAATACTGGGGACGACAAGACGCTGCTCAAGCAATTGCTCTAGTTCCGTATATTCTTGCAACATGATTTGCACTTGCTCTCTTTCTCTCTCTCTCTCATGTTCTCTTCCTAATGCTTATATCCTATAAATAATTTTAGCTTCTATGGCAAGGGCTTGGCCTTGGAGGAAGTACACAAGTAGGCACTTGGAACCGGTATGTCTTCAAATAATTTTGAGCAAATAACAATATTTGATGTAAAGTAAGTGGGTAATTAGGAGATGTGGGACCTCATAGACATTTATTGATGTACGAGTAACTTGCCTGCTTATAATGCAGGTTCTCGTAATTCTTAAAAGAAAAAAAGAAAAATTGTAGGGAGCATTTGATAAAAGGAGAAGAAAACAAACCGATGCATGATTGTAGGAAACGTCTCACTTAATCAATACAATACTTTTTGCATACTATTAGAACCTTACAGTAATCAACATTAAATTGTGGGTGATATGTATTGCGACTTTGTGAGAGAACTAAGAGGGAGAGAGACAATAATCATGCTATCAAGGTTATTTCTAGTACAAGAGTGGATAGGTGCCAAAATTTGAAATTGCTTCTTTCATGACTATGGATCATTATACTTCATCTAGGTCCACAGTAAAAATCTATTCTAATGTAAACCAATGGTACGTGACTAAGTTGACTATTTATGATATTAATATCAGAACTTACAGATGAGTATTCAGAGTTCATATTCTCCGAACCTGGTAGCTGACACAATTTTTGTTTCTAATTATAATTTAGGGGAAATGAAAAGGTTCTTCTAGGAATAGGAGGCGGCCACTATGCACCTCGACACATGGATATTGTCTTGTAAGTTTAATTGCATTTCTCGCTTGTAGGGGTTATGTACCTTCCTGTTTGTCTAAGCTCCACAGGCCTGGATAAATACATCTTTCATTGTGCCAAAAATCAAGAATGTGTTTAGTATGTTAAAGTTTTCATGTATTGCACCAAAAATTTTCTGGTCTTTTGCAAGTTAATGTTGGTATGCAAGTTTTTCGTTATACTACCTTATTTGGCAGTGCTATATGACAACATGATACAAAATATTATCTTACATGAAGTTCCCTATTTGTTTTTAAAATCCTAATATTATCTTGTAGAGATTTCTTGACAGCACTCTTTTCCTAACTGCGGATTTTACTTGTTTAATTTAACAGAAAGGACGGTGTATGGGTGGGACACTTGCTATCAGGTTATTCTTTGCCAATGGAAGAACCAGCCAAGGGTAATTCAAAATCTAACAGTAGTAGTCAAGAAATAAATGGTATGTGGAAGCATGCAATTCAAGTTTCCTATGAAGCTACCAAGTCTGCTTTTCCTGGTGGAGAAGTGATGGCACACCTTGATCACAAGTAAGCATCTCATTGGACTTGAATAGAATTTAATCAAACCTGGGCCTTGAATTGCCTCTCTAGTTGGGGATTAGAACAGTACAGTTTCGCACTGCCTCGTTGGAATGCTTGTTTTTTTTTCAGAAGCCAGAAAGTTACCAGCAATAGTTTAATTGAGTTGCCATGTATTGCTTTGTGTTCTTCTTGTTTGTTGCTATCTAGTTGAAAAAGATCGATGTGAAGCAAAAATGCACAATTCAGTGCACAGGTCGAGGAGAGTTGCACAGCTGAGGGTCAATTGAGAGAATTTGGTTATACTGGCTTGTTGCTTGCTTTTTTATTTAGTATGAATCATTCACGTTCAATGTCTGGTATACGTTATACTTGCATGTCAGTTGATATTCTGATTAGGAAGATAATTATGATTAGGAAGTGGTTTTATTATTCGCTCTTAGATATTCTTTTGGATTAATCCAAATAAATGTTTTTTTTTTTGCTAAAATGCAGGAGTTTTAAGGGATGGCAAAAGAATGTCATCACAAACTTCCTAACAGAGCACAACATCAAAATTGGAAAACCTAGCGACTTCTTCTGAGCACCCTCTTTTATTATTTATTTTTAATTATGAATATTGGGTAATTAAATAAGATGCTTTACGGAGGTTATAATTAGTTAATCCCTCATATTGCTTGAACGATTTTAACTTTAGTGTAATTAAGTATAGTTCTCAATAAATTATAAGTTAATATGTGGTGGTGAATACTTGCAACTGCTGTATTTTGTTTTTCCTCACATCCAAGTATCACCATCATCCTTTACCGACGGGTGACGATGCATTACATATGAGAAACATATTACCAGGTCATCCTGATTTTTGAAGTAATTACTATTCAAACGTAAATAGGCACTTTTTAATAGCAAATGAAGAATCCATAAATGAAAGAAAAACTTTAAATAGTTAGGCTGAAAAAAAAATCTAATGCTTTTCGTATGGTAATTTGTACGCGGATTGCTTCCGCTAAAATATCTCTCATACAGTGATTATGCTAAAGTTGGTTTGATTCGACGTGCATTGTTATCGTTTTTCAAAGAATTATATATAATAATATAAAAAAGAATTTTTAAGTGGCTAACATCTTTTTGACACTAGTGGACATCAGATGGGTGCTTTTGTGCTTTAGATAGATAGATGACGATTTAATGCGGGCTTAGTCGGTGCATTACCACCTTACTGGGATTTAGGATGCATTTAGCATGGAATGTTTTGGAGCGTTGCTAGATGCGGAAAGGTTTGCAGAGGAAGTGATATCAATATTATAAATAAAGATGTGTGGGTGTTGGGATCCTTTAGTTAAATATCATCCGACACTTCAAACATTGTGAAATAGTTGTGCAATTGCATTTTTTTTTATTTCTGTAATGTGATACTTTGTAACTAATTGTGTGTCGGGTGTTATTGCTCATAAAACTGACTCGGTTCAACATCAGATAATAATTTGGCAATATATTATTTTGTTTATGATGTTTGTGACTCATTCCTATTTTCTTTTTCATCATGTCTCCATCTCTTTTGTATTGCTTAGAGTCTCATTTGCACCTTAATTTCTTTTCATCACCATTCTTAATTTCGGTTTACAAAATATAAATTAAATTCATTCATTTGAAAATAGAAAAAACATCAGATCTTTTACAATATATATATATATTTTTTATTTAAGTCATTTATAAACATATTACATTTTATGAAAAATATCAACATAATATAAATCATATTAATCATATTATTTCAGATAACTATAACTATATTTACACACATATAATTTTTTTCTTTAAATTGATCACACTCTTTAAATTTAATCAAATCAAACCTACAATAACTAAACTATATTTCTAAAGATAAATATATCTTAACCATATATTAAAAAATGAACATAATTAAACTATAGAAACATAATAAAAATATTCTCATTATAGATATCTACATCGAGCGAAGCTCGATATTCCTCTCTAGTAAACAATTAATTGGTACTAGCGGGATCTCGCGCGTTGCACGATCTATGTTATTATTACAAAAATTTTATTAGTTGTTAGTAGATCAGTAATATAAAATTTCCTAGTAATATATAAAAATTGTGCACTATGAATACTATTATTTTAGTTGGTATATCGATGCTTTTGTCTGTCATTTCTTCTTTGTTTCTTGACCGAAGAGAGCAGAGAAATAGAACTATAGAAATTTAATTAATTAATATATGAATGTAGGTAAGAAATGGATTGAATTTGGTGTCCTTTAGTAGTGAAATTGATTTTTATTTTATTTATTTATTATTATTATTTTGTGTGGTGATGGGAGAAAGCAAGAGGTATGTAAATTCTTATGGGGTTAAGCAATGTATTAGTATTGAATGCCTCATCTGATTTGGTTATCTCTTGATTAGAAACACATTGAGGATCATTAGGTTTCGTAAAAAAGCATATAGCATATCATTATCGAATTTTCAACTATACCAGTATAGAGTTACAGGGAGCAAAGGAACATCATGATTCCACCTATATTGCACGTATAAAAAAAAATTGTACATCTCTCCGAAAGAATATTTTCAGCAAAAGCTTTTGCGAACAATTTTTTTAAGAAAAACAAAATCAAGTGTGCATTCTGAAGAGAGCATCTTCTATGCAACGATTAAAATAGTTTTGGGGCAAATTAGTGAAGACCCTTACCAGGTGACAGAGAAAAAAAAAAAAATGAAATAATGATTCAACGCAGATCGCACCATATGCCCTTCATTTCTCAACAGAAGAAAACAAACATTTTTTTTTTATCAGGGGTGATTATCCTTTTGCTAAAACAATAGCATACATTCATTGTGCTCGATGATGCTTAAAACGTCTGTCTAAAGAAGATAAAAAACGGTAGAACTAAAATTAACACAACTCACCCTATCATAATTAAACAAAAGAGATTTGGTCAATATTTTCAATTGTAAGTTCTTATAACAAATTACAATATAAATCAACCAACCATATATATTTACAAAAAAAAAAGAAGGGTAGAAAGAATGCAGTACTATTACCATAACGCATTAGTAAAGTGATCTGAATGCTCATGTAATATATGACAGTTGAATGACAATACTCTAGCAACCTAGCAACCAAGGCATAATAATTCTTGTGAGTCAACCGTTGGATCACTGTTTAACTATCAATCTTTTAGTTCATTGTTATCTATCCTTGAATTATTGGAATTCTATGAAAAAACTAAGAAACAATGAGGTTCAAAACATTTCTTAAAAGTAGTAAGGGCAATAACCATCATTCTCTCCTTTTTCCAAAAAATGAATAAATAGAAGTGAACAAACAAAAGCTCTCGAAAAAAGTGAACAAACAAACCATTAGACTGGCACAAACCTCCTTTAAGTATCATTTAGATCCTAGAAAATTCATTTCAAATATCTTTTTTCTTTATATATATTTCAAAATTGAAATACCTATTTTTTTAAGAAAAAAAGTCTTGAGGTATCCTTTGTTTTTATGTTGTACCAAATAGCATGTTACCATTTATCTTATAGGGATTGAGGTCTGCTGCACCTGTTTACTCATTTTTTCTAGGCCCAGTCCTTTAATGTACCAATTCAATCTGCATGAGGAATAACTCCAGATGAGAACACAAAAAATTTGTGCATGATAATAACTTGCCACTTCGTGATTGTCAACTGCAATCTTTATTTATACGCACCTCATTAGATTTTATAACGACTACATTGAACTATCTGTGAGATATCGGTAACTCCAGAAAATATTTCAATTTTGCCCCTAGTACAATCTCTATGCAATTGAGGCTGCAATTTTGAACCAAGAAGTAAATTATTGACGCATAAATATAAATGCATGATATGAGTTGTACAGAAACTCAAGGAATCTTTGAAAACTATATTTTACCAAAAAAATCTTTAAAGCTATTGAAATGATCATTCTTATTGTACAGATGCATTTTTGCTAATTGAAATTATCCATAAAAATAAAAAGAGAGGTACCATTACTGAGGTGAAAGAAGGGCATCAACCATTGTGTGTGTCAAACCTTTAATTGGCTTCTTCTCTCTGTGATTGTAAAATTCGCCATTTTTTTGCACCAAAATTGCAAAAAGAAGTAACGGAGCAAGAGGGTAAAAGCCTGAGAAGACGAAACTTGCAAAATAGAGCAATTATCCAATGCTCAATTCATTTTTGTGTGCTCCTCTTTCTCTAGCATCACAGTCTGTCTTTTGATTAACTATTCGTAATTAACATTCTAATTAAGAAATCAAAATATATCTATGGTCATTACCAATGCAAAATATAGAATTTTTAATAGTTTCAAAATGCAAACTATAGATAAGCCAGAAGCTCTTGGATCTATTTTAAATACCCTACTGGTACCTAACTGGTACATGAAGATTAATCTTGTTTGTTCAAAATATATCATTGATGTTTGAACAATGCTATAATCAGTAAGATACCGACAATTTGTTTGGTATGAAGAAAAAGATAGCATTTACTGACTTTCATTATGAAATAATAATAACACATTCTCATGAAATAATAGTATGCCCAACTGAAAATAAAAAATAAGCTATAATAGAAAAAAAAAAAAACCTAGATAGAAACCTTATTATTTTCTTGGTTTTCCCGAGGAACTCTATCAACCGTTTATCTATTATTTTTTTCCTAAACTTTAGTTTACTAGTCTTCAGAGGGAATTAGGTTAGTGCAAGGGGGCTTTTATTTTCATTATGAGTTTGATCTGAAACTTTATTATTGTATATTCCTTTGTTTAGTGAATAAAAAGCCCACGGGCAGTTCAATTTCAAAAAAAAAAAAAAAAAAAAAAAAAAAAACGAGACAAAACCCATTGACTTTGAACAAATTTACTGTTAAGTCTTTGCTTAGGTCTCAACTCAAGCGATTGATTTTTTCGAGGTAACTGTTTCTTTTATTGGTCTGAAGTAATATTTCTTTACCTTATCAACGCGAAAATTGGTTCATCCTGACCTGACAAGTGTCTGGATACAGAGATCTATGCAATTAATAATGCATCTAACATAAAGGAATGGTAATTATAACCAATTATTGTACATGTTTTGCTTAAGACTACAATTGCATAAAATTATACGCAATTCAATTATGCAATATTTCCACTGATGAAATAGTTTTTCCTCTTCTACAAACAAATGAGATAAACTTAATTAATAGCAATCTATTACATACATAATCCCTCTTTAATTTGTCATGTGATTGTTTAGCTTGGCCCAATATTAACTCAGAAGTCAAAGAAACCTAGGGTCTGTGAGCAGGTGGGGTTTTTCTTTTTCTTTTTTTTTTTGTTGTAAATATTAAACTAGCTGAGTTCATTTTTTCCCGAACGTGGAAAAGCTCAATAGAGCAGAAATTGCATTGCGTAAATTTCTTTTTGGTGCATTGGTGCACTCATCAGCTCCTTTTTAACTAAAAAAAAAAAAAGCTACTCTTCAGCATTTATTTATTTTGTTTGTTTATTTTGATCAAAATCGAGGTACACAGTTTCTAAAAAGTGATGGTTTAACGAACAATTCATGTGTGATTCCAATATGCAAAGGACCACTAATTTGAGACGAAATAATGGCCGGCACGTTCACGTAAAAACTCAATTCGAAAGTTCTAAAGGTCAAGTGAAATCTTGCTTAGATTTAGACAAAGTAAACTCTGCTTTATAATTTATAAGATTTTGTGATTATGTTGATTTTATCAAGATAAACGTTCTTTCTCTGCCTTTTCAAAATAACTTCCTTAGAACACGTTCCTGGCGGAAAAAATCCATCCAAACGGAAGTGGAATAGGGGAGGAATAGGCAATTCGCCTCTAATTCGCTTCTGCCGACACTCCGACAGAAATATTTCTCCGTACAGTTAACTAATAAAAAAATGTTGCGAATCTCTCTCTCTCTCTCCTGCATTATTGCTCCCAACGGCAAAAAGACTGTTCTCTCTCCTTGGATTCTCCTCTGCCAGCGCAACTTTCCTCTTTCTCTTTTCACCTCTCATCCTCAGCACACCTCCGATCACCCCTCTTCGTGCAAACAATCGGAAATGCAGCTCCCTCTCCTCTTTCCCTATTCCATCTATTGACAAGCGATTGGTTTCAATTTCCCCTGATCGACGACACTTTGGATCGTTGAGTGAGTCCCTCTCTGCCTTCTTTTAATTTTTTAATTTTTACGGTACCAAATGCTAGGAAATTGGAACTGTTTGTGCACGTCTTTAATAATCTTTGTTGGGTACATGCTCGATCTATAGTCCCTCCGGTAAGAAGCTTGCTATGATGGTTAGATTTTGCTGCTATTTTTCCTCTTTTAGTACCATTTTGTTTCACTGTAATTTTTGCTTCAATTAGGGTAAACTAAACTGGAAGTGAGTAGTATAAAAGTTCAATTATAAAGCTTTACGATTTTGGCTTGAGATTTTCTGAGTTCCTGTACCAGCATGACAACGTAATACGATTTTCTGCTATCTACTGGTGGTGTCAACAAATCTGCTATCTACTGGTTGTCTTTTCATTACTGGTACAAACTTATACGGATTGCTTTCTTTGTCCCCTTTTTTTGTTTTTAATGCAACTAAATAAGCTGTGTTACACTAATGCAGATGAAAAAAAGTACTTGTATGAGGATTTAAAAAGTGGAACAATGTTAATTTAATTGAGATGTACATGTGGAATAGCTAACTTCCCTGTTACTTGTTTTGTAGAGCCAGGAAGTGGTCATACTCAAGCAGCCAAAGAAGAGATAGATTCATGTTCAGTCTATGTTGGCAATGTAAGTACTTTCTTAACTTCTGCACAATTTACTAACTTGATTCTTCAAATTATTCATGTTATTGTGTATCATATCTAGTCATATTTTAATAGTATGACCTTAATAAATAGTTAATAATTACCTATGTTGTCATATTTTATTTATCAAAATTCACAGTAGGGTTAATTTAATATATTATTAGTTGACCTTTGTATTTCTATCTTCCTTCAAGTTTTCATTGTGGAGTTTTTATTTTTAAATATTATGACATTGATGCAACTATGAATGATAATAAAGATTATATTCTTTCTCAATGTGGCTATTCGTGACCACGATTATGCTGCTAGTACATTTACCTATACTATCATTATTATGATTTGAAACTAAACTTTAGGCTCAGCCAATTGCTTGCTTTTTATTAACACTCATGTCTGAATAAAATCTGCACTAGAGAATCTGGTATGTTTTTTATGTTAGGAGCTATTGCCATCCATGGATAATGAAGTCTTTGAAATGTCATGAAATTAAGATATTGCTATTGAGGTAGAGTCTGAAAGCAATAAAAATGAAGCAAGTAACACAAATCATATTAAACTTGTTTTTTTGTGGCAAAGGTTTGTTTGAGAAAAGGCTCAAGTCTGCTGTCAACAAATTAATCGAACCTTAATTAATTATCTGTTGTAATTTTTTGTAGGATTTGAAGTCTTCTTACTACATTTTATTTGTGAAACTTTACCACTACTTTGTGAAATCCCTGCAGAGGTACCAATTTTCCTATTTAGCCTTGCACTTATTACATTTTATTACTTTAATCATATAAAATGCTTGGGTTTGTACATTGTTTGGTCATTGTTTCATCATGCATTGTTTCATACATTTTATTACTTTAATTTTTTTACTGTTTGTTCATGCTTTCAAAGTTGTGTTGCATTGAAAGAAGGGACAACACATATTCTTTTGCATTAAGTTGTAATGCATTAAAGTTCTGTTCATGCTTTATAATCATCTTGCATTTCCATAGCACCATGAACCGAAATTCAAAGAAGGCACAACAGAATGCAAACGAAGCCGGTACTAGTGCAGGCCCCAAAAGGGATAGAGTTGAGAACTGGCTAGCACCAGAGACAGCAGTTCTAATGGATGCAGTAGCACAAGTTAAACTCCACCATGCGAAGAATGACATAAATTTCAGAGAGAATCACTTCACTGAAGCCTACCAGATTTTCAAAGAAAAGCTGCCTAATACTAAGTGTACAAAACAGAACATGAGAACTAAGATTAAGCAATTGAAGCAGCAGTACAGTTCTATCAAGCACCTATTGGCCAACAACAGTGGTTTACAATGGAATCATACTACAAATAAACTTACTGTTGGAGATGATGACTTAGAAGACATTATCCAGGTGTGTCTTTCTACCTGTTTGATTGAAAAAAATCAATTTTTTATCAAATTACATAACTGTAAAAAAGTAACAACACTAAAAATGCCTCTTCAATGTATTGAGTAAGTATTCAGTAATAAGTATTGAGTAAGTATTCAGTAATAAGTATTGAATAAGTATTCAGTTAATAACAACACTAATAAGTCTTTTGCATGATAAGTCTGTATTCAGTAAAAGTATTAAAAGTAACTTATTTTGCATGACCATGACTTATTTTAAATAGTTTCTGTAAATAGTCTGTATTCAGTAATAAGTTTGTGTAATAAATGTTCTGCATGCCTATATATAAATATCTATTTTAAATAGTTCTTGCGACTGATGTTAGTGAAATTTAGGAGAATAAAAAAAAATTTATGCTCACTGCTGTTTTGTTACTGATGCCTATATATATATAAATATCTATTGATGCCTATTATATATATAAATATCTATTGATGCTCACTGCTGTTTTGTTATGAAATAGCACAGAATAAAGAATCATGAAATAGCACAGAATAAAGAATCATGAAATCTGCTTGCAGTGCTAGAATCATGAATTTTTATTTATAGCTGTTCTTTCACTAAATGGCGATGATTTTTATATGCAGGGTCAAGATAATCTGAAGTTTTTGAGACAACCATTTCCATGGTTTGGGGAGTTGAGCAGACTTTGTGGCACCCGCCCCCCTCCAGGAATTGACCGAGGGAAATATGGTAAAAGAACTGATACCCAACACAGTGTCAATGGTAGCTCGTCCGGCAGTTCGGATACTCAAGATGTTGCTGGATCTGAGAGGGTGCGTGTAATACTGGAGCATGATACAGTACAGCAAGAGTACTATGGTTCTGGTTCCTTGGGGCAAGATTCAGATCATACTACTATGCGAAATAGTAGGAGTTCTGGTTCTAAAAGGAGGAGTAGTACTGATACTGGTGAACCTTCATCAAGAGGAGCAAAAATAAAGAAAACATTCAACCATAGAACTGCGTATTTTGAGAGTGCGAGAGACACTAATGCGCAGCAGCTCGAGTTAAACAATAGGATGGTTAACAACTTTGAGAAAACATTGGATATTGCTGGGAAAAAATTACAAATATTGACCCAAATGGTGGAAACTGGTACTGAATCACTTGAGATCAGGTGTGTGCAAACACTGGATACAATGACAGCGATTGGTGATGATCTGCGTTTTAAAATCATCCAAGAGTTTGAAAATCATCGTGTGAGACTTGTTTGGTTGCACGGATCAGATCGGGATCGATGGAGGTGGATAGCCCATAATTTTCCTGAGGAATACGCACAAATTATTCACAACCAAAACCAACAGCAGCCACAGCATCCACCTTTCCCAAACCAAAATGTTAACCAGCATCCACCTTTCCCTAACCAAAATGTTAACCAGCATCTACCTTTCCCAAACCAAATTTTAACCCTTAAGATGAGTACTTGATGAATTTCGTTGGGGCACCCAACTTTCGACCACCACACACGCCATAATGGATTTGACGTGTTTAATGGATTTGCATCTCGTTGTTGTTTGTGATGGCATGTAGTTTTAGTAGGAACATGTTTTAATTGATGCCACTTGTTGTACTAAGTTCATGAGACATGTAGTTTATTTAATGGGACATGGTGTAGTTTAAATTAATGGGACATGTTGTAGTTCAAATTAATGGGACATGTTGTAGTTTAATTATGGGACATGTAGGGTATGCTATGATATGTAGTTTTAATTAAGGAACATGTAGTTTAATTTTTTTTTTAAGCAACATGTAGTTTAAGGAACATGTAGTTTAATTGATGTGCGTTTAATTTTTTTTTTAGCAAACAAACCCGTAGTTTTGAAATTATTGGTCATGTAGTTTTTTTAAAACCAAACAATCCCTTAAGTGATGTACTGCTAATAGTGTTTGTATGATATGTTGTAGTTTTATAGGAACAATGGACAAGGACAAGCAGTTGATGGCTTTTATCGATTTAGATGATGATTTATCGGTTCATGAAATTTTTTTTGGGAATGAAACCTCGAAGAGATTAACAACTAACTAAAATACTCAAGGGTTTGTTTAAAAGCTACTTAAGCATCATTTTTTTTTCCCCTGGACACCTTATGACTTTGTCTTTCATAACAAATGGTATATCATTACTTTTCCAAAATTGCAAAAATTCTGGAACGGAATTATATTCCAAATAAATTAAACAAAATGTTATCATTACTTTTAGAATTAAACTATCACAAATGAATTGTCCCATAAAAAATATTCTGTCCATACCAATTTCTTTTCCTTAACTCGATTCCTAGCATTCCCATTATTACTCACAAGTTGCAACAGATTTATATTATACTAAGTATGTTCCAACAGGTAATTGTTGCATAGTTTTATCTGGAAACCTAATTCAATAATTAACAGATATTCAGTATTGACATGAAATTGCCATGTATTTCTATCATCGAGAATCAATAATTAATTTCTTTTCTTCTAAAATTGGAGATCAACAACGCATCACTCTTCCTCTCCCTAAATTTACACCACCATTTCCTTTCTCTCTCTCTCCATGAAACCCCTATCAATAGCCATCTCCAAAATTTCCTTCACATCTCCAAAAAATGTTCACAGACGGATCACCCACCAAGCCCTCACTCCAACACACTGTCTCGCGGGCCCAGCCTGTCATCGACTCCCTCTCCCTGATATTGGGACCTATTGCCGACTCTAATGAGCACTCTGACAACCCTGCAATGTCTCTCCTTCACAACCAAACCATCTCACAAGATATCACGTCTCGCCTACGCCTCGCAACCTCTGGATCAGGCACTGATGACCTATGTCGTTGGCTCTATGACACATTCCAATCCAACATTGCGGACCTTCAGCTTGTCGTCATAAGTTACATCCCTACCCTTGCAGGAGTGTATCTTTCCCGTTGCATCTCCTCCAAAGAAACACTTGCCGGCTTTGAGGCAGTGTTTCTTACTCTTTACTCTCATGAGATGGTGATCCGTGGAGCCGAGCCATGTATTATCAGGATACCTAACAATATCCGCATTCCCGGTGCAGTCGAGTCAGGTAAGGCTAATGGAAAAGGGAAGGCCACAGCGACTGAATTAGATTCGATAGAGGCTATGATCTCACCGGCATTGGAGCCGTGTAATACAGTAAGGGCCACTAAGCGGGGCTTAATTGTCAGTGTGGCTTTGGATCTGCACTACAACAATATCTCTCTCATGCCGGTTTGTTCCAAGATTGAGTTCTGTGAATGTTGCATTATCTGGGCCGGTCAGGATGAATTGGCAGGTGTAGAACGACTGGATGAGGAGGAAGATAACGCCAAGGAGGAAGAGGAGGAGAATGCACAAGAGAAGGAAGAGGAGGTGGACAAAAAGAAGGAACATAAACAGAAACATGAAAAGTGCAACCGAGTGCCGCTTCCATGGGAGCTGTTTCAATCTGTATTACGGATCTTGGGTCACTGTCTACTGGGTCCCATGAACTCAAAGGAGCTCAAAGAAAAAGCTTTGAAGGCAGCAAAGTGTCTTCATGCAAGAGCAGTGAGGGATTTTGACTCGAAGGCGATGTTGGCGAGTCGGAGTTTGGTTAGGTTGGGAGATATGGTTGAAGAGCCGGTGCCGGAGTTGCAGCCTTCAGTTATCACTGGAGATCTCTCTGAATTAGAGGCATTGAGGGCTGGTGGTGGGGTATATATGCGTGGTCATCTCAAACTTGTATGAACTCATAAGATAAATATCGAGAAAATTACTTCGAAAATTTTGAAACTGGCACAAATAGGAGCAATTGATTGTTGACTAAACATATGACTCCTTCAAAACAATGAACTCGTTCAGAAATTAGAGCATATAAGTACAAGAGCTAAAACGTCATGTAACAAAATTGTAAAACAATAGTCAAATACTCAAATGTTGATTTGCCCCAGGAAGATGTAATACAAGGACCTATCCAATTTTCTGTAAGCACTGCCCCAGGAAGATGTAATACAAGGACCTATCCAATTTTCTGTAAGCACTATAACAGTGAACATCACTTCTCAGGATAGAAGAAAGCACAAGACTATACACAATAAGCAATAACTGAAAAAAGCAACCTTGTTGTGGATTGCCATAATCAAAATCATCATGAGAAAAGCAATACTCTATATTTTTTTTATGTACAATTTGAATTGAATATCTGAATTGAAGACGATTCAAAAGCTTTTGTTAGCAGGTTAACACAATGCAGGCCACTTATAATTTGTAGCTTGGGCGCGATACAAATTCCAGTCCATATCCGAACTTGTAATTTTTCTTCACATGATCGAGCTGAAAAACATAGGAATATACAGAACATGTTAGTAATAACCAAAGATTAAAAAAAAAAAAAGTGCACAGGTAACGCATTTGTGCTATAAGCTAATGCAGTTATAGAAGAAATATACAAAATTTTCAATATTAGTATGACAAAGAGGTAGAATAAAAAACCGGACTATTAGCAGAAAGAAGTGGAAACTGAAATTACACAATTGTTAATTCAATTTAACAGACCTCAGCAGAAAGAACAAGGCTGGTTCCAGTGGAAATCTTCCTCTCTAGATAAGCAGATATAACAGCATTGCAATCCACCTTTCCCCAGAGAAGACACTGCAGTCCATTTTGTTTAATTATTTTTATATACAAACATTCAAATTACCCCATGATATATTTGATTAAAATATGTATTGAGCCAGAGTCAGAGAACAGAAACCAACTTCTCTAAATTTGTACTGATAACCAAAACTAGATGTAAGCGCTCTAGTGTCATGCATGTATATGAAATCAGAAGCAAGTGAGGCCTGAGAAAAGAGGAATGAGCTTTGACTTCTGATATAAAAAAATAAAAAATCAACAAAATTACATAAGCAACTAACCTTCTCAGATAACTTCTGTATGTAAGAAAATACAAATGCTCCACCACTAAGAACTCTGGCATTTGCTATCTAAGATAGATCCACATGTCAAATTTTGTGAGAACTCAAAATTAGTAAAAGCAACAAACTTTTCAGGAGCAAGTATGAATACACAAGTAAAACAAAGCCAACCATTTTGTTAGCTGTATATCGAGCAGCAAAACCAATATTGGTCTTGCTCTGTTCACCCAGCCGAAGTAATTCAGTGCCAAGTGATAAATTTGGGGTCACGCTCTGCAAGTAAGACGTGCATAAAAAGAATTATAGCCTTTTTGCAAGTTGTATTGGAAGGTTAGTTCACATTAATTCCAACTGGTTTTGCATTTACCTGGATGTAATTAACACTATAAAACCCATTGTTTCCAAATTGAAATTGAGACCTGTAATCTTTTCCCTGTAATGACAATTGAGACCAACATTAATAAGCAAATCACCGTATTGAAAATTCACAGTGCAAACGTAAAAGCAAATGTATATTTGTTGTACAAATTAATGTCTACTGACATACCTTGTAATCAAATTGGAATTTGGCCTCTGAGCAATGGGGCTTATCTGTTAACTGGCAAAAGAAGTAATACCAAGTTAAGTACAACAATTGCATGTGTTTTTCTCTTCCTCGTTATTTCTTTTTATAGAGGTGAGGGATTGAGCTATTTAAATGAAAAATGCAATCACCTTGGCATATAATTTGCAGTTGAAGTTACTAGTGAAATCACACCTGACACGTGCATCCACCAATCCATTTGTGTTTAAACTTCCGGCAAGTATAAGCTACACAAGCTCTTAATTAGAAACTAATTAATATATCCAGCAGTAAACAGAAAGAAATTTGAACACAAGTAATAACCTTTGGATAAAAAAAAGTAGCCCCAAATTCATAACTCCCAGTGGAGACCTTAATAATCTGATGAGCATAGGGAGCCTCCACTGATTCCAAGACGACCCTATTAGATTATTATTCAAGGTTAATTTCATAAAAAAAATATTATAATAATAATAGTAGATAAATGAATTTGAAACAGAGTAATTATTTGTAGAGTTGATTGATTTTATTAGTACTTGTGCCCGAGTCTGAATCTTTCGCTTAGTTCGTTTATCAGAATAATCTTCAGCCCCTCAAAATGGTATGGATACAACAGAGCTGCAACAATTCAAATTCATAAAATGCTATTAATTGGTAATAGCAATAAGTATCGACTGGTTGATAAAGAATTTATAGATGGTCAAGTGAAGAGATGCAAGAAAGAGTTGTACGTTACGGAATTTTTGTTTCATCTAAAACTATTTCAGATTATATTAATTTCCCAATGGTTAATTAAGTTCCAGAATAATCTTACTCAAGAATTACAGGAAAAATATATCTGTTGTCAATCATAGACCCGAACAATGATAGATTCCATATAATAAAAACAGTATAGTTCAAAGGAAGATCGATCAATGCAGCTACAAACAAGAGAGAAGAAGTCAAGAACGCAACTAAGAACTAAAAGGAAATCAAATCAAGAAATATTAATTAGCACTATCAAAGGAATCAATGCGCTCACTGCTCACATGTAGCTCTAAGCAAGAAAGTGAGATAAACTGACAAACCAAGAACCCAGTTATTATAATTAAAACAGAAGATAAATTAACAAATAAAATGCAGATTCGATCAAAGAAAACGAAACGCTCACAGGTTGCTTCGAGATGGAGATCCTCGTACGGAATGGGACATGGGAGCTTCGTATAGTCCACCTTCTCACTCTCCTCCTCCTCCTTCGTCGGTGGCGCATTCGCCGGAGATGGCGGAGGTGGGTCGGAGGCGCGGCCGAGAACGGATCCCATGAGAGAGTGAGAGAGTGACGTGGCTTCTTCTCTTCTCTCTTCACAGTGGGAAATTGATGTTTTGTTGCGGGGTAAAATGGGAAAACTAAAAATGGAGTTGAATTGGACTCTGCGTACTGCGTAGTGACATTGACTAGTGTTTATTGATTCAGGGTGGTTTTCTTTTCTGTTTTATCTGTGTTTTAAAAAAAAATTAGATTTCTGGAGACTGAACTCTATGGGATTTATGTAGCGAGTTATTTTGCAGAAGCATTTATAGCCTATAGCTTAGCAGTAAATGAGCTGCTACAGAAAAAAACATCAGAGGTGTTAATTTGACCTTGCGACCACCACATAGGCACATACAATTGCAAAAAGGAGCTCAAAAGCTCTAATTCATTCAAAAGATAAATTTTGATTGATTTCCACATTATTCGTTTAGTAAAATAAATTACCAGATATGAAATCATGATATTGGTTATACAAACACCTTAGGTATATATTTGGGTTGGATCCATTCCTTACGTATACGGTCTCTGTGTAATATAATACTAAAATGAACAAAAATAGTTGAAGAAAGAGGATGCTCCAATACATCCCAATTCTATGTAGTGTGAACGCATAAAATATTCACTTCATTAGTTAAGATTTAAAAAGGGAACGCGCATGACTTGACACTTGTATGACCTCGTTTTATTGGAATTGGATGATGCATTAAGTTGTTCGTAGGCTCATATCATATGGCTTTTGATTTATTTCACCTAGAAAAAAAAATTTATAAGGATTCAATTCTTCTTTGTAGATGTACACAATTAATGCCAAAAAAAATGATAAATCTTCAGAAAATTACTCTGAAGAATTTGGAAACTAGTACTGTAGTACAACTAATAGTAATTTATTTTTCTTTTAATAGAAAGATGGGGACTGGATCTCCATTTTTTGCTCAAAAAAACTAATAGTAATTTATTTGACCGAACATATGACCCCACAAAATAGTTTAACCCTACAGAAATCAGAGTGAAAATCGGGAGTAAATGAATTCAATTTTGAGCATACATGGATAAGAGCTAAAATGCTATGTAACGAAAACATAGGAAGTAATAAAAGGACCTATCCAATTTGTCTTCAAGATAAGAATGAATATGAATTCTAAGGATTACAAGATTAGAAGAAAACAGGCATCAACACGTAATCATTAACTCTACAAGCAAACTGAAACTATACCGCTTCTATAATCATCATGAAATATGAAAAAAGAAAATAATCCTATATATCTTTTTTATACAAGTTTTCTATATGGACAAAAAACCGAGTAAAACCTTTCTAGTTTTGGCAGGTTAATGCAATAATCCAGGTCATCTAGGAGGCTAGGAAGTGCTTTTTGGGGCCGATACAAATTTCAGACCATATCCAAACTTGTGGTTTTTCCTCACATGATCAATCTGAAGAAACAAAAGAACAAACATAAATGTTAGTAATCATTATAAAAAGAGTCTGTATGCAATGTAATGCACTTGTGTACCATAAAGTGATGCAATTTTAGAAGCAAAAGTGAAAAACTACTAACGACGAACCAAAGAACTGATACACAACATTTTCATATGCTAAGATGTCAAACCAGCAACGAATAGATATATTGGCACAAAAAAATGAAAATAAATGATAAGTTTTGATAGTTAATTTAACAGACCTCGCCAGAAAGAAAAAACCGTGTTCCGGTGGCAATTCTCCTCTCTAGATAAGCAGAAACAAACAGCGTGGCAATCCACCTTTGCCCAGAGCTTACTCTGCAGTTCATATTTTTACAAAATTTGAATTACTTTATGATATATTTGATTTTGATTATGTATTGAGCCAGAGTCAGAGAACAGAAACTGATGACTTCTTTAAATTTGTACCGGTAGCCAAAACTCGATGTAACCTGACGCGTGTCATGCGCATACTTGAATTCAGAAGCAAGTGAGACCTGAGAGAAAGAGGAGTGAGCTTTGTTTTTTAGATTATTATTTTGAAAAGAATTATGATACCAATTTCAGATAAAGTAACCTTGTCAGATATATTCTGGATGTAAGACGCTACAAATTCTCTATTGCTCCGAACTCGTGCACTTGCTATCTAATGATAGATAGGCAATACCATATTTAGTGAAAACACAAATTTAGTACAACAACAAAGACACATTCATGCTTTCAGGAGAAAAACAAGTGCATTAGTAAAATAATAAAAAAAGGACGAACCCATTTGGTAGCTTCATATCGAGCAGCAAACCCAATTATAGATTTGCTCTCGTCACCCAGCCAATGTACTTCAGTGCCCAGTGATAGTTTTGGGGTTACACTCTGTAATTTAGAAGGGCATCAAAGAATAATAACTTATGAAAAGTTAATGCACATTATTTCAAGTTATTTTTACAAGTACCTGGATGTAATTAGCTCCATAGAAGCCATGGGTTATAAAGTAAAGTTGAGACCTATAATCTTTCCCCTATGATGACAATTAAGACAAACATCAATAAGAAAAATAAAGTAAATACCAACAAATATTCACTGCACTCAAATTAAGAAAATGTAGGTGTTCACTAGATAGTCGCATCTAGGATCTCTAAAAAAGAAAATGTAGGTGTTATACAAAATTAATATCTGGTGACATACCTTGTAATCAAATCTGAATTTCCCCTCTGAATGATGCGGCACATTTGTCAACTGACAGAGAAGTAAAACCAAGTTATGTAAAACAATATTATGTGCTGTTCTTCATTTTTATTTCTTTTTTTTAAGATGTGGAGGAATTGATCTATATAGGTGAAGATGAACAACGCAAGTACTTTGGGATATATTTTGCAGCTGATTTTACTATTCAGATCATACTCGACAGCTGCTTCCAGTATTCCATTCACATGTATCTTTCCATGTATTAAAAGCTGCAAAAGCTCTTGATTAGAAACTTATTACATCCAGAAGTAAACAAAGAGAAAACCAACAATAATACAAGTAATAACCTTTGGATCTCTAAAAATAGCAGAAAATTTATAATCCGTAGAGGCAATTTTAGTAATCTGATGCGCACGTGCACAGAGAACCTCTGCATACCCCAAGTGGAATCTATGGGCTTGTTTGGATGGTGTGGGAATAGTGGGAATAGTGTGAAAAGTGGGAAGAGTAGGAAGAGTGGGAAGAGTGGGAAGAGTGCTATTCCTAGGTCGTTTGGATGGTGAGTTTAGAAATAGCGTTGGGAAGTGTGAAAAAGTAGAGAGAAAAGTGTTGTTGGGAAGAGTGGGAAGAGTGGAAAGAGTGCTATTCCCACTATTCCCAACAACCCAAATAAGAATAGTATTGAAGGTTAGTTTAAAATAACAATTGAATAATGAAGTTCAATCATAATAATTATCGTTTAGTTGACTAAAAGCTAGTACGTGTGCGCAAGTCTGAATCTTTCGTTTAGATTGTTTACTAGAACAACCAGCAGCCCCTCGAACTGACGTGGCAGCATCAACACCGCTGAAACAAATTTTAAGGAAAAATTGTAATTATTTTTCCTCAAGGAAATGCAAATTAATTGCAATAACTCTTTAAGTATCGATTGATGGATACACAAAAGTATAGATGATATCTTATAAAGAGGTGCAAGCAAAAATCACACACTATTCAGCTGTATTTTATACAAACTATTTTTTTACTTATGTTTCCCAATTGTTAATTAAATTGCAGAATAAACTAATTTCAATTAGTGCCAGGAAAACTAAATTCTTTTGTCCATGATAGATGTGAACTTTTAGTCTTTCCATCGATTCCATAAAAAACAGTTTAGTTCAAAGCCAGATCGACAATGTTTTTTTTTTTTTTTTTTTTGAAATAAGTGGGTATACCCCACCACTTCTCATTACTAGGTAATAAAGAAGTACAAATGTTTTCAAACAATCAAAAACTAACGCTGGTACCCTTTTCCCCCAACCGATACCAGTACCAATCTCCCCTATCTTTCATAATCTCAACCCTTATCCCTACTATCCACTACATTATTACAATGCATCACCAATCTAAGACCCTGAGAAGGAAAAACAAGTAAAAACATGATTTGTAGTGCCCTTTTCATCAGCCAAGCTTCCTTCATGAACTGACAGGTGCTTACGTGACTTAGCACTAATATTACAAAACCAGCTTATTATGAAATCTGACAAAATATTTCAAAAACTGCTGCAAATCCATCTTCATTCTGGCCCAGCTATCCATCAATGTTACTGTCTACCCAGCAGCTCCACTCTAACATAAGGCCTTCTGTCTCTCTACCCTCCCTCCTCACTGGTTCATCCAGCAGCTGTTCTGGCAATGTCATCAACAGTGGAGCCATGTTCCAAATGGATTCTTTAAGCTTATCAGACCACATCTCCTGTCAGTACTTCATCAATTGTGTCACTGCCGTGCAAACTGAAAAAATAGATTGGTGAAGAGCGTTATTAAAACAAACAGAATTTCTATTCCTCCAAATTACCCAACAAATGGCTGCACACCAGTGCAAAAAGGCTATTTGATTGGTCATCTTAGCAGCTAAAATCATCATATCCTCAATAGACTGAGGCATCTCACATAGAAATTTATCTAAAAACCAACACCAAACAGATTTGCTATGATCGCATGAGAAAAATAAATGATTCACAGTCTCAATATTTGAACAATATTCACAATAAGGTGCCCCACTCCAGTCCTTGATTATGAGATTATCTTTAGTCAAAATTTTATTCTGAATCATCAGCCAAAGAAAAACTTTTATCTTGAGGGGTATTCTTAACTTCCAAAGTAAATCATAGTTAGCCCCAATAATCCCCCATTCTCCAACCAGTGATATAGTGATCTCACAGTAAACTTTTTATCTTTGGTCAAATTCCGAAACACTTTATTTGAAGACGCATAAAGAGAGCAGATCGACAATGTAGCTCCATTGCTCCAAGCAAGAGAATAACATTTCAAGATATCAATTCAAACGACAATTAATAACATAAAAATCAATTAATATCAAAGAGTTGGAACTTCGAACCCCCTCATGATATATCACATGTAGCTCTAATTAACCTCTACGCTAAGCAAGAAAATGGGAAGTCGAGTACGCATTTATTGCGAAAATAGAAGAGAAATCAGGAAATACAGATTCGATCAAAGAAAACGAAATGGGAAATTGATTAGTGCCATCGGCACAAATTGCCATCGCGCGCCATCGCTGAGGCGCGATGGTCTCTCACCCAGCACAATTTTATTTCATACCTAAATGTTCAATTAGATAAGTACAAATGTTCCGTTATTTTGAGTATAAATGTTCAGTTAGTTGCAATAAAAAATATAAGTGTTATAAGCAAAAATGTTCATTTTATTAAGTATAAATGTTTAGTTTAGAAAGTACAAATGTTCAGTTAATTGCAATAAAAATACTAATGCTATAAGTAAAAATGTTTATTGGATAAGTATAAATGTTCAGTTTAGTAAGAACAAATGTTCAGTGTAGTAATACAAATATTCAGGTTATTAGATATAAATGTTCAGTACCACTTTTCGATTTTTTTAATAGGTGAGCGAAGGGGTCACGAACCGGACACAAAACACATGAAAAAATTAGAAGGGGTCATGAACCGGTCCGGTTCAAATTAAATTTTTTCCGACTATACCCCTGGGGCGCCTCTCTCAAAACTGACGCGCAATTTTATATTAAACCATAAATTTATGCATTTAACTGAACACTTGTGATCATTAAATGAACATATTTTGTTATTAAACTGAACATTTGTAACAGACACAGATATTTTTGTTCAGCGATGGCTCGCGATGGTAAATCTGCCGATGGCAGTTATTATTTCTGAACGAAATGCTCACAAGTTGCTTCGATATGGAGATCTTTGTACGGAACGGGACAAGGGAGATTCGTATAGTCGACCTTCTCACTCTCCTCCTCCTTCGTCGGGGAAAGCACGGAGGAGTGAGGTGGCGCATTCGCCGGAGATGACGGAGTTGGATCGGACGCGCGGCCGAGAACGGATCCCATGAGATGATGAGAGAGTGACGTGGCTTCTTCTCGGAACTGCATCCTCTACCCATCGCTTTAAGATGGGTAGAGTGCCCATCGCGGATCGTCAGCCGTCTGATTTAATCTCAACGGCTAAAGGAGCCCCGTGCATTCCACCACACCCGAAAAAAATTATTGGCCTGAAAAAAATGAACCGTCCAGATTAGATCGGACAGTCGTGATGAGATGGGCACTCTACCCATCTCTATTGCGATGGGTAGAGGATGCTGGTCCGCTTCTTCTCTGCTCTCTTCAGTGGGTAATTAGGAAATTGATGTTTTGTAAAGGGGTAAAATGGAAAAAAAAAATGGAGGAGATAGTCAGCAATTAGTGTTTGAATTTCAGTGTGGAAACGGAATTCTGTGGATTTTGTGTAGCGAGTTAGATTGATTAGTAGGAGATGAGTTGATGTAGAATAAACATTAGATTTGTTACATTAGAATAAACATTAGTTTTGTCCGTTTCAAGTCCGAGTTTGTTGGAGGAGGACTTCTCCACTCTGTGGCGAGTTGCAGTACGCGAGTTCATGTAACGAGTTGTGCAGATGGTACTCCACAATTCAGTCACTAGATCGGCAATTTGAAACATGTATACTGTCTAGTGTCTACGTTGAGGAAGAAAAGTAAAATGCAAAATAATAATAATAATAATAATAATAATAATAATAATAATAATAATAATAATAATAATAATAATAATAATAATTAAAAAAAATAAAAGAAAAATTACATCCAAAATTGTTGTTTTACATGGGTCAATCTGAGGCGCCAATTTGAAATTTGCTGGCGGCAAGTCTCGAATCCTTCTTTTTTTTTTTTTTTTTTTTTTTTTGTCCGGCTCCAATTTTTCACAAAGCATAGTAAAAAAATACCACATGTAAGCTGCAAGCACCAGATATCTTACAATAGCAATTGTTTAACCAATTTCATTTGGTTTTTTTTTTATTTGGAACCAATTTTATTTGTTACTCCATTATCTCTTTACTCTTTTCTTTCAAATTGACTAACACCATATGTTTTTGTTCAATAAATTATCATTTGGAGAGGTTTAAAATTCTGAACAAATTAATAAATTAAAGTTCTTTGCAAAATTCAGATAAAAACCAATTTATTAAAGCACACAGAAAGTATATATATAAGCCTTTAATTGTAGTAAGTTTCTTCCTTTACAAAAAACAAACTTCATAATAAAAATTTTCTAAATGTTTTTGACTTCTGTAATTCACGTTATTTCTTAAAATATGACTTCATATAAGTAGGGCCTTGGTGTACAACTTGGGCCAGAAGCAAACCGTCCAGACCAGGCTTTTCCTCCTCTTGTTTGGGCTGGAATTAAGGTTCTATTTTATTCTAATAAGCAAACCGAAACGTAAGACTCAAATTTACATTTTGAAAAAAAAAATCTAATGTAATCTGAAATTACTGAAGTATTTTAATCCAATTCATAAGTTTACAATTTTAAAATCTGACGCCTTAAATTTGACATATTATATATGCACATCATATCCATAAAAAATGATGAAACTTGCACATATGCTTTACCGTTCATTAAGGCCCCGATCACAATGATTTTTATTCGGGATTTCATTTCATTTGAATTGATTTCGTAAGATTTCATAGGATTTCATTAGACCTAATTACATACGAATTCCAATCAAATGACACCAAATTCGCTCATTGTGATCAAGAATTTTTCAATGAAATGAAATGAATTGAAATCCTACGTTAAAACAAAGGATTATGATCAGGGCCTAAATGAGCTAACTACATAATTCATAATTTATGATCTTCGATAATATATCAAATGACATTTAAATTGCATGAGACGTATATAAGACACAACTAATATATCAATATAATTAACAATATGTCTACAAATGTATTTTTATTTTATTGTCTTTTTTAGCTAATTTTAGAAAAATATTATCAAGGTTAGTCAAGGATTCATAGTCCATATATTAAACAAATAGTAGAATTCTTGCTGGAATAGTGCACTTGCGGATTCAAATAGTAGAATTCATCTGTATCTTGTACAGTCCATTGTTAATCTGTTATCGTCCTTACTCCCCTCTCCACCTCGTTGAAGGTCTCCATTCCACCTCCATGTGAGGTAATCAGGTAAGTACAAGAGGGTGCATTCCTCGACCTGTTCGACCATAAGGATGTGAATATCTTTTGGTAGAGAAAAAGTGACCAAGCATTTTTTTTCATCAATCATGCACAATAAGTTTATGCATGGTTGGATGTGATATGATCAGATCGGCAACAAAATCGCCCACAAAAGAAAAAAGTTTTTTGCTCAACAACTGACTAGTAGGACAGTGAGATGATAAAGAAAATTTGATGTTGTATTCCTAATTTCTCCAGTGAAAAAAAAAATATATAGCACACAAAAATCTGCAACATATCATTGAAAATATATACCTTATAAAAAATTATAGCACAAAAGATTTGTTTCACAAAAAATATAGACAACAGACATAAATCCAGATAAAAGCGTCGAATAATTAATTTTATTATTTTAGCATAAATATCGAGCTAAATTTCCATAAATATATAATCACATTTTTATTATTTTTTTCTTTAAACCGATTCAATTAAAACCTTTAGTTTTTTATAGTAAGTAAATGTAGTTAATTATTTTATAACAACTAGATAAGGCCACTTTTGTGCTTAATTAGAATTCTAACATGAATGCAAATTTTGTAGTTTGACATTTGGTTAATTTTTTATTAAATTTTTTTCTCCTTTCCGTCCTTGCGCAATTCTAATTAAATCCGATCTTATTAAAAAAGAATAAAGAAAAAAAAAAATCCCATCTGCATCCATGACAAAGCGGCGGTTTCTCAACTCGAAGAACGAAACTTTGTCAGTGAAACATCCACCAGAGGAGCCGCTACTATTATGTACATTCGAATTTTAGTTTTTAACATTAATTATAAATAATACCCGCTAATTCTTAAATGATAAAATACTATTCCGAAAATTGTGTTTTGCCCAATCTTTTATAAATCCTAATTTAGACATACACCATGAAAGATCTAGCACCAAAAGCATGCATGTAGTCTACTAATCAAGTATTATTATTGCTACTTATCCAATAGAGCTCATGTACTCACCTCATATGATATGAGTAACCCCAACTTCGCATGTTCCCTTCTAGATGAGACTTTTTTCACATTTAAACTAAATTACAAATTTAGTCCCCTCATAATCTTCCTCTTCCTATAAAAGTTTTTTTTTCCTGATACGATCGATAATCTTAACACATTATACAAAGATAGTAGACAAGAAGATAAGATAAGAGTCGATCGACACAACATACATTATCGTGAACATATTTTTTTTCCCATCTTTTTTTCTTCTTTTGATTCTTTTAAGATTATTTTATTTGTACAAAATTATGAAGCTCAAAATTTGATAAATACATTTATATATTTTTTCCAAAGTAATATTGAAAATCATTTTTTATTTTATATCCAATAATTTTAAATTAATTATATATATATATATATATATAGTTTAGCTACGGTGAGTCGCGAGCAAAACTCATAGATATAGTTCAAAATGACCGATCCAAACAGTCCAATATGATCTCCCTATTGAAATCTCCATGCAGACCAAATTTTTCATTTTTTCGAAGTTTTTAAGTATTTTTTTCGGATTTTTAAAAATGGCTGTTTTTGAATGGTTCAGAACTACTTAGATTAACGATTTTCTAAAATCCGAAAAAAATACTTAAAAATTTCGAAAAAATGAAAAATTTGGTCAGCATGAAGATTTCAATAGGGAGATCATATTGGACGGTTTGGATCGGTCATTTTAAACTAGATCTAGGAATTTTGCTCTCGACTCACCGGAGGGTCCATGAGTCGCGACTCACCGTAGCTAAACTCTATATATATATATATATATAGAGAGAGAGAGAGAGAGAGAGAGAGAATGACTACGGTACACCCTGAAGTACGGATCAAGCGGTGTTTTAGATTTGTTTTTCAATATTCAAAATTCAAATGTCCAATCCAAACCGTACAATATATTCTCTATGTTGAAATATTCTTAGAAACAAATTTTTACACTTTTTGAAATTATTTTGCTATTTTTTTCAGATTTTACAATACACTCTTGTTTTTTTGAAATTGTTCCTTCAAGTGTTTCAAAGGAGAACATAAGAAAAGCACACCTTAATTTATAAGTCAAGATAATACTTTCCATAAAGAAAAAAAAAAAACCTTGTAGCCACTTTGCACGGCCTGAGATATCTAAACAAAAATATTTTTCAGTGACGAGTTGGGACTGAACACCCGATCAAATGCAAAAGAGTAAATCTGACCTATAAATACATAAAAACCCATAAAATGTTAAAAGCAGATACATCATACTAGATTGTTAAATATTGGTCTCATCGTACACAGAACAATAAAGGTGTTATCAAATACATTGTCAATTTCATGTTGGCAATGGATTATCTACAAAATTCGGGCAAGATAATTGATGTGAAGGTATGTCTTTTCAAATAAAAATATGCTACATTGTCTAAATAGTGTGGCTTCATCGAGTGAAACAAAAATTCTAGAAGTTTTCACTAAAAATTCAGAAGCACATCGTTAATATATGTTGATTATATAATCATAAAGTTCAAAATCAAATCGCAAATTATTTTTTAACTCAAAAAGCTCACATTAAATTATTGATTCTCTCAGATATCTAATTGGAGGATTCTAAAACATATATAAACGTTATATTTAACAATGCAGAAGATTATTTGCCAAGTACTTCAAACTTTCTTGTGTCCAATAGCTTTCATTTTTCATGTTCATCTGAAAAATACTTATATAAATCAATAAATAACACATGTATATATGATCACTCATGCAAAATCTTTCTTTTTTCACTCTTTACGCATGCAAAAAGTTCCTTCAATGTGAGTTTTGATAACGTGGGTGTTATTTAGTTCTACTTTGAAAATTGCGTACACCTCTATTATGAATAAGGGTTATTCCTGAAAGAACCTAATTCCCGCAATAATACTATTTTCATTCTTTTCGGAATAACACTCTTTCTAATTTTAATTCATCTCTTCCATTATTCTTCTCGACTCACTATTCAAACAATATTTCTTCTTCTCAAAATAATATTCTTCCTACTTTTTCAGAAATAACATTCTTCCTAATTTTTTTTTCCCGGAAGAGTTCTTCCTTCCTTATTCCCAACCATCCAAATAAGACCAATTATATAATAAATGAACTAAATGACACATTATGAATTAAATATACTATATAAGAATGTACTTGAGGAATGCTTGTATGAACTTCATTTTTACTAATGATATTTTCGAAAAACACTATATAATTGAAGTATTTCAACCCCTTCTATTTTAAAATATTATAATATAAAGCAAAAAAAAATTAAAAAATGTAAAATTTGATCTCCAATGAAATTTCAATATGGAGAACAACTTAAATAGTTTGGATTGATCATTTAAATTTTAGATTTCGAAAACAATTCTGATGCACGAAGACGATTCGTATATGAGAGTTTACTATAGCCAACCTATATATATTTATATATACAGCGCAAAAAAAATTATTTAATTATTACGTGAAAAGAATAAAGCACAAACGTTGTACTCCTAATTTCTTATGTGAAAAGAATATAGCACAAACAATTCGTTTCACTAAAATATAGACAACGGACGCTACAATAAATCTAGACAAAATATTGTCAAGTAATTAATTAGTATTATTTTAACATAAACATCGAGCTAATATCAATAAATATATAATCTCAATTTTTATACTTTATTTTTTTTTCTTAAAACTAACTGAATGTAATTAAATTAAATCAAGTGTGCATATTTATAATATTGATTTATTTTGGCAAAATTAACATTCTTTTGTACTGGTTTCAAAATTAACTTCTTTGCTGGCATTTGGTATTGAAATTTTATTGGAAAATTAGAAATTGACAAGTTTGAATAATGGGATAAAACAAATTCTCTCAACTTTATTTGTCAAATGGGGCAATATGCAAATTTTGCTGCTTGACATTTGGCTACACGTTTATCTAATTCACTATAATGTCACTACGAAGTTCTGCTTAATATACAACAAAAATTAAAATAAAAAAAATAAAAAGTCACCAAACGCAAGTAAAGAGTACACATGTAAGAATGATTATGTCATTAAAAAATATATAATCAAATATCAAACTAATCAAACAGGCATACCAAATTGCAGGAAAGAAAACGACATTTCCACTATTGACCTTATGACACGAAATAATATTCTAAGATCCGGGCAAATTGCAACAGCGAAATATACCCTCAAACGAAGTTCGTGCTCCAACTGACACTCGCGGGTCCCATTGTCAGTGACACAAAACGCCACAATAATTCCGTCGCTGATTGACTGATTCCTTTGTTCCCTCTCCCGCGTAAGCAGCGCTCCACCTCCATTTTCGATTCCAACCTCAAAACCTTTCCATTTTTTATTATTCTCCCATCTGCCACATAATAACGCACATAACGCACCAAGCTCCAATTGTATAATTAGTTGCCTTAGATCCCCACCTCCTCTTTCTCTTGTCATCTCTCGCAAAACCCAACGCTTCCTTCCTCTATTCTCCCAATCTCCCATTCGCTTCTCTAGTAAGGTACATCCTTTCTAGATCTAGATCTCAGGCTGTGTGATTTTACTGTTTATTAGCTTGTCTATTAAATGTGCTATTTTGTTGTGGTTTTGTCTTACCAGATCTGGTGAATTAGCTTTATTAATTTTCTCCAATTATTCTGTTGAGTTTGTTGGGCATACTTGCTCTGGATCTATTTTTCTGGATATTTAACCAGTAATTGCAACTTAGTTATGTTTATATTGACAGTTTTTAGTTGTAATCATTCTAGCGCATCCTTATTTTGGTATATATAATTGGTTTACGGTTGACTTTGGTCAACCTATATTTTGTCTGAGATCATTTAATTTGGTGATGATGATCAGAATATTCTGATGCCCATGTCACATCTTGTCAGTTTTCCTATAATATTATCAGAATACCAAAAAAGGGCTGTACCTGAACTTTAAAATTACAGATCTAAATCTAAGAACATGTCTGTTTATCATAATAACAAAGATTTAGAATCTTAGATTCAGTGCATCTCATAGAACAAAACATGATATAAGAGATATTCCTTTTTACATGATATAAGAGATATTCCTTTTTAATTGTAAGAGATAAATGTTTGACGGCATTGACATAGGCTTTGTTTTTTTTCATACTGCTTGTTTTAATTATTTAGCCTTCTCGATTTCTTTTTGAAATGATTCTCCTTGTGTGTCAGGTATAAAACTTCTAACTATGGGCTCAGCGACAGAAGCTACCAAGGTAGACTAAGTCAAATGACAACACTAAATCAAAAGACAAACTCATTGATCATGTTCATTTATATTGATTTTAAGGCAAACAAATTTAGCTTTAGATTGGTATTAGCATCAATTTTAGTAATTTATAGTACATTCTCATTTAATAGTATAACTTTTGAAAATAGTGGTTATGCTGCCAAGTTTAACTATCATAAAAACCAATATGAAGTACTATTAGCATCAGCATTTTTGCATAGATCTGAAAGTGTGTTTTTTAATGGGCAGGATATATCTGAGAACCTCTTGGGTGACAAGAAGGTTACTGTTGTGTTCGTCTTAGGTTAGTTAATATTGTTTTGCTTGCTTCCTTCCTACCTTAGCATATGTATTATTGTGAATCATAAAGATGTCAGGTGCTAGATTTCCTTGGGCAAACTGGAGATGATTCTCAGAATAATACAAATTTTAGAAAATAATCAAACACTTTGGAGTTTCAAAAGGGGGGAACAACCTTGATAGCCATAGGTATAGATTGGTGCTTGTGTTCATAAATATTTTAGAGTTATTGTCAGAGTTGATCTGTCAGTATAAGAGGCTACAAAAGTGTGTTTATTCTTGTCAAGTGTGCACTCTCTCTCAAAATAAAAGTTTACAGAGAGATGAGTTGTGTAATATGAGTAAATTCTTTGTTTTGGCGAGTGTACTGTGTCCTGAGTAATATTGCAAGTAACGCGTTATTTCTGACAGGTGGTCCTGGCAGTGGGAAGGGCACCCAGTGTGCAAATATTGTGGAGCACTATGGATTTACTCATCTCAGTGCTGGTGATCTCCTTCGTGCTGAAATCAAGTCTGGCTCTGAGAATGGGTATTTATCTCCCCTCTATCTTTCTATCATATAGAATTAAAACTTCTATTTCAGCTTCCTAGTAAAATTAGTTGAATCTTAGCCTGTAAGGAAAGCTTTGCCTAGAGTTCAAAGTTAGCTTCGGGTACAATCCATATTTTGAGATAGAGTAAGATGGTTGAAAAAGACTGAGACATGAAAAATGTATTGGTGTATGATATCCTTCACAATAATCAATTGAACTGTTTTAAGTCTCCTTTGCACCTTTTGAAAAAAAAAATTTTCGCATTAGCTAACTATGTTGCTTATTTTCAGGACGATGATCCAGAATATGATAAAGGAGGGAAAAATTGTCCCATCTGAAGTGACGATAAAGCTCTTGCAAACAGCCATATTGGAAAATGGAAATGACAAATTCTTGATTGATGGGTTTCCAAGGAATGAAGAAAACCGTGCTGCTTTTGAGAGAGTTGTAAGTTAGCTAGTTTAAACTAGACTTGTATGCGATTGAACAAGGTTGTGTTGGTGTGAGTATTTTTCTAGAAATTGGTGTGTTGTTTGACACCCATATCTGTATTTATGCTATATAGGGCTGTTCTCATACCTATTCCTACACTTGTATTAGGCCCTTACATTTTGAACTGCTCATCAAAGATTACTATAGGAATTACTTTATTTTGCAAATAACACCTAACATCTATGACATTTGCATATTATACCCATTATTTCTCATGTTTGTGACCCTCACCCAAACATTTGTTGAAATATTACATGTTTAGTATGTACTTTTGAGTTTAAATTAGTATTGTCGTAATGGTCAGGGTCTATTTGTTCAATTTTGACATTAATGTTGTGTGAAACGATATTACTTTTTCATTGTAAGCCCAAGCCAACTACAATCAAAGAAGAAGCATGTAAAGCTTGGGATTTTGTTTTGCAATGGGTCAAGTAAAATATTATTATAAGGGCAACTGAATATTTGCTGATTTAGAGTTTTATCTTGGATTTGACTGTTGTGTTCAATTTGCAACATCCCTGCTATGGCTGGTGTAGTTGCAATAGAATAATAATCTCTTTTGTGGTAAATATCAGATACATTTCGTAATAAATTCATCCGTAAAATTTTATTTTCTCATTCTTCCTATATATATATTTTTAATTTTTGGATAATGTGTGATGACACTAGTTTGGCCCTCTTTGCAGACTGGGATAGTACCTGAGTTTGTCTTATTCTTTGATTGCTATGAGGAGGAAATGGAAAGGCGCCTCTTGGAACGTAATCAGGTTTTGTGTCATCTCTTTTCTTTAAAGAGTTTACTGCACCCTTGATGTACTTAGGTTGGTTGTTGGTAGTGCATGGCATATGTATCAAAAATTTTAAATATTTCTTGGTTGTATCTTGTATGACATTAAATGATCATGTTTTGACTACATGAAAAAATATGCATTGTGAAGGGACGTGTTGATGACAACATAGAAACTATAAAGAAGCGTTTCAAGGTGTTTGTTGAGTCGAGCTTGCCTGTTGTTGAGCACTACGAGTCTCTTGGGAAGGTTAAAAGGGTATGAACTTACTTTCTGATATAAAGGAATCTTCTTACTTTTTATACCTGGGTCAAAATAGGAGATGAAAAAAAATGCCTGATAATGCACACTCTTGCTGTCCAAGAGGGAAAGAACATTATAAGATACTATTGTGAACTTTTTCCTCAAAATTGTCAATTAATTTTCAATCGATCTTACTGCTGTCGAACCAATTCAATCCAGTTTAATCTCAATAAATGTAGTTGCACAATCACTTGATTTACCATCCAATTGTAAATTTGGTCAAGCTAATCATCAAATAATGTTAAGCACTATTTTGGTCAGCACATATTACATGCAGTTTGTATGATCTTAATCATTATCTACCAATACGAACCGATCTCTACTTTCTGATAGTTCATTATTTGAGTTTTGATATATATAATTTTTATCAGATTGATGCAGCAAAACCAATACCAGAAGTTTTCGAGGACATAAAGGTCATATTCTCCTCCCTTGATTCAAAGGTAATGAAACTGGTCATAATTTCTTCATAATCCATCAGTAAAGTTTAAACTGAATTTAGTAGATCATTGTGTCTGAAATTATCAGTGAAAAGTTATTTTAATACCTATAAGTCATTATTCTTCCTTGCTGGTAACCTGCTTCTAATTCCTTGCAGGAGACTGCTTAGTCTTGAGGACCAACCTATTAAAGTAAGTCTAATACATAATAATTATCTTGAAAATAGCTTTTAGTTGGTAAGTTGAACTGTAACCTGGTTTAATAGTTCGTCAAATGTGTGAAGATTTTTCACAAAACATGAACAGACTTGTGAGCTTGTGTTTTTAAGTGCCGATTGGAAGGTCATATAGAAAAATAGCATGTGTTGGTAAAAAGTTTTTTCTTGTATTTCTGGTTCCCATGTGGAAATTCCTCACGCTTAATGAAAAGAGAAAGTCACTGTAGATCATAATTAACAAAACGTTGGCAATTAGAATCGTGACATCAGCATGATTTGTTTTGCAGGTTAATATACTCGATATTGTTATATTTTCTAGTATGCAGCAGAAGTTATTTTTCCAGAATACAGACTTCTGTTGGAATCTGTATTGTGCCATAGCGATTATTGTAGATGAATTGCAGCTCCATTGAGCTGTCTTCTAATATATATGAGAAGTCAATTTATTGTATTTCATTTACTAAAAAGTAGAAGTGATTTTATTTGTGGCAATTTTCCAAAACATTTGGTCGTCGGGGTTTTGCATTGTAATTGTACAAGATACTGTTGATATGGTTCGGTTTATATATTGTTTATGTCATGGATATATCCAAATTACCATTTAGAGTAACGACAAAATCGTTGATGTAAAATTATGCATACATGCTGCGCATACATTGAAATAAATCCAGTTGTAACCATACTAATTGTTCAAGACTATAGACCCAACACGGACCATTATTGACTATTGACCGAACCAAAGCTGCTGGAACAGACCCAGCTAATACTTCTTTCTTTGCCAAGTAGTTGGATCTTTTTGTACCAAAATCTCTCGTCCCAGATCGAAACTAAAAATTACATAATTATAATCTGCAAAAGAAGAACGTGTTTTATTACATTTGAGCTTCATGTGCTCTAATTCAAGTCGAGTGATTATCCTTGTAGTCCGATCCAGTGAAACCTGTCCCTTCTCCCCCTATCTTACCAGGATCATTGAAGCTGGTACCAGGATCTGGTCGGCCTCCTTCACACGCCAACGACTTTGGTTGCTGGGAAATGCACCATAAATGTTCTGCTGCTGATGTTCCTGTACAAAATTTGTAGAAGAAATTGGTTTTATACCACGTTCTACTTAACTATCACCACGGCCCAACAAAACAACTCATAAGGGCCTTGTTTCTTGCCAATTTGAATACCGTAGAAATTTTCAAATTGGCAAAACAACTCATAACTTAAACACGCAGCATAAGGATTTGGTCCACCCCCAACCGAACAAAATCTCTCTTTTCTTCGCCTGAGTCCAAGAGTTCAAATTCCTCCTCTTTGGTCTTCCAAAGTGATCGCCTCCCTCGTCTCGACTCTCAAGCGAGTTGACTGCACCAAACCAGCACTCGCCTCGTCCTGGGCCCCATCTCTCTCTCTCTCTCTCCTTTCTATTGTACGGTACCTTTATCAGTCTGGACTCTGGAAACTTCACAGTTACAGGTTCAATGTCTCCATTAGTCCATTTAGTTTTTACTTTTTAATGTTCTACACTTCATGAATCAGTACCCAAATTTTTGTCACCTTCAGAACTTGTGGCATGGTGCTCCAATCCTCATAAATTCATAGAGTTTTAATTTGTTATTTTTAATTTTGTAGGACCAAAGATCAATTGCTCAAATAATCAACTAGGAGTTGAAATACTATGGTGGGGCTTTCAGAAGGAGAGAAGCAATTCTTAAGGGGTGGAATTGAACAGAACCTCAGAGCTGATGGCCGTACCAGACACCAGCTTCGACCCATCTCTGTTCAAACTGGTGTCATCCCTCAGGTTTGTATCTATCTGTAATACATATATAGTTACCTCCAGATATGAGCATCTTTCCCAGATGACTTTACTTATAACCAATGTTGCAATTTGCAAAAATATTTTGATATGCCAGGCTAATGGATCAGCTCGAGTTAGGCAGAAGGCTTGGTGCAACTGAAGTCATTGCAAGCATCAAGGTCCTAAATCTTTTTTCGCTTTTTGTTATTACCACTGCTATTACAATACACGTCACATGATTATCTCTTTCTCATTTTTCATTTATCAAGGCTGAGCTGGGTAAATCAAGCGTTCTGAATTGTCAATGGAACTCTCAGTTGCACTTGAAAGATGCTTGTTAGGTGGCAAAAGTGGGGCAGGTAAAACAGCCTTTTTCTGACTTTCTTTCTTTAGTTTCTCTATTATTTAAATTAAATGTACAACTCAGTGTAACTTGAGGTTACACCATATAAAATTAAGTTTTGAATTTGTTTGGTATTAAGTTCATCTAATTTCTTAACTTCCATAATTGATTAATTCAGGAGCTGCGATAGATTTATCTTCTTTGGTTCTAGTAGAGGGAAAAGTATGCTGGGATTTGTACATTGATGCCCTTGTGATCAGTTCAGATGGAAATTTGCTAGATTCACTTGCTGCAGCTATTAAAGTAAGCATTCTTATTTACCTTGCGCAGTTATTATATAATATATTATTTGCTTCAAATTCTAACCGCGGTTGATTTACTTTATTTTTCTCTTACCTTTCTATAGGCTGCTTTGAGTAACACAGGATTACCTAATGTTGTACTTGGTGCCTCACCTGAAGAGCAGCCTGAGGTCGATATCAGCGACGAAGAATTCCTTCACACTTCATCTGTTCCTGTCATAGTTACTTTAACCAAGGTAAAATAGTACATTTCTGCATCATTAATTTAATATTTGACTCTTATCATGTGGCTTATAAATTTCTAGGTTGGGAAGCATTACATAGCAGATGCCAGATCAGAGGAAGAGTCACAGATGAGCTCAGCTGTTTCGGTTTCAGTAAACAGGAATGGCCAGATATGTGGTTCGACGAAAAGAGGTGGGGCTGGCCTGGACCCAAGTGTAATATACGACATGGTTTCTGCTGCCAAATATGTTAGCCAACAGCTTATATCAGTTTTTTATTCTGAGATCGCGGCAGCTGAAGCATCTGAAGAATGAAAGCTTGCACTTGTAGCCTCAGTCTGTATTTTTTAAATTATTGTGGCAATGAATTGATATATTTTCATGGATGTATTAGATGTAGGGTTGCACTCATTTTAGTGAGTTTGAATCTAATCATTGTGCTTGGGTGTGTCAAATGATTTTTTTTTTTTTAGGCCAAATGATGATCTTAATACCATGATTCAAAAATACCAAATGATTCACTTGGACGGGTTCAAAAATACCAAATGATTATTTTTTTTGGTGGGCAAGTGTGACTCTTTCTCGGAAAGGTAGAAGCTCCCTGGTATTTTGTCGTTAGGCTTGTTGCCTTGTTTATGTTGGGGTCGGCCTGGGATTATTATTATTTTTTTTTAATCTATCTTTTCAGATCAGAAAACATACAAGTCTATGATTAAGCTTTAGTTATAAACAGTGAGCTTTCAAGTTATGGAGGAGCATCCCAGAATATGTATAACATTTGCCTGTTAATAAAAATATATCTCAGAGTAAAACAGCAATATGAAAACGGAAGCAAATGTTATGAATTTCCATCCATGCGAAAAATCTTATCTAGTTGTTATTATAAACTATAAAATTACCATAATAAGCTTGCTAGCATTAGTGTTCTCCAAAATGACACGACACGAGCGTGTTGATACGACACGCACGCGTGTTGGCACGACACGACACGACACGTTTATAAAATTAGCACGACACGTGCGTGTCAGCGTGTCGTGTCAAAGTCGTGTCGTGTTGGAGATTTCCAAACATTGACACGTCTTAACACGACACGAGTTGACACGTGACACGACACGACACGACACGTGACACGAGTTGACACGACAAAAATTAATATTATTTAAAATTTATTAAATTATATTGAGTTTATATTATAAATTTAATGACTTTTGATTCATAATCTTTTTATTCAATCATTCATTTTTATTTTAATATATGAAATTTCAACAATTTATTATATTTTTCTATTTTAAAAATTATTTAAATAATTTTTAATGAATTTTTAGTGTATAAATTAAAATAAATTATAGTATGGTTTGACACGTTTAACACGTCGTGTCAACACGACACGACACGTCGTGTTAGACGTGTCATGTCATTACGCGTGTCGTGTTAACCAATTCCTTCATTTGACACGACACGACACGACACGTTGAAAATATTAACTCGTGTCAACACGACACGACACGAGCTCTAACACGCGCGTGTTTGACACGACACGGCACGACACGACACGTTTGCAATACACTAGCTAGCATATCTTGTGGATAATCATTATCCTTGCTTTGGTACTTTTATTGAATGTAAATGGATAAAGATGAAATCATTATATATGAAGATACACTGAAATAAAATAAAAAAATTTGATTGATATTCCACAGTCCACACTAGGAGATCAGCCCTTAGTATAATGCATCAAATGCTTGGGATGTGTTGATAATTTGATATCGATTTCTACCTCTTTATGTGTCCTATGCCTCCATTTTAAATATTGAATAACAAAAAAAGAAAAAAATTCTCACTCAAATTGTAGATTAAAACAATTAATGTGATCAATTTTATTATTTTATCTACATATTAACTAATAACAAAAAATAACGGGTTAGTTTCCATGCTAGAGATCTGCAATAGTCATTTGATGATATCTGCACTGGCATTGAATGCGTTCGTTGCTCTTCAAAATAAAGTGAAAAAATAGATCCAATTTAATTGCTTTATTCTAATATCTGAGTTCAATAATTTATTTGGCGTGAAATGAACTAAAGTCGAAGATATGATAACTGACTAATATATTTGCAATATCTTAAAATAATAGATAAATTCAGACTTCAAATTTCGGATACCGATATAAATATCCTTTTTAGTATTGGGTAACTCCAGGATGACTTCCGGAAATAAAAAGAATAATTCTTATTTCAAAAGCTACTTTTTTGTACCAAACACACAAAAGGTTTAATAACAAATGTTCGGTTACGAATTACATAGCAGATAAGAGCTATTATCATTTCATTATTACTCTACCAAACAAGTCACTATAAGATATGTTAGACTGCAAAATTGGATGGATTAAGATTACAATTATTGTATGGGTAGTCTTGAATAATTTCAAAAAAAATTAAAGAATAACTGCCGAGTAAATCCCGCAATAAAAAACCAACTTTACTTAAAAACAATTCTTGTACGATTGTACCAGACACACACAAGGTTAATAACAAATGTTCAGTTACGAAATACAAAGCAGATAAGAGTTATTATCATTTCATTATTACTCTACCAAACAAGTCACTATAAGATATGCTAGACTGCAAAATTGGATGGATTAAGATTACAAATATTATATGGATAATAATCTTGAATAATTTCAAAAAATTAAAGAATAACTGCCGAGTAAATTCCGCAAATAAAAACCAATTCTTACTTTAAAAAACAATTCTTGTACCAAACACGGTTTGCAGTTTAATAAGACATATTCAGTTACAAAAGTGAAACCACTTACAATAAATTTACAAGATATGCTAGAATAAATAATTGAAAATATTAAGCTTACAATTACTATTATTTTGAATACAGTATCGAGTAACTTTCAAAATAAAAGACCAACTCTTATGCAAAAAAACTCAAATATATATCAGACAAGTTTTTTATCCTTTCATTTCTCTACCAAACAATTAAGGTACAGTATATTTAGAAGAAATGAAATATTAAAAAATTGAATATAATGTAAGCTTACCCGGATTATTTTAAAAGTAAAATAGTCTCAAGTAATTTCCTAGTCAGCTCGGAGAATTAACAAATTAACTCCCATCAGAAACAAAAAGAAACTAAAAGATTTTTTTTTATAGCAAACAAGACAAATAAGGTAAATAAAATAAAAACATATTATATAAGATAAGAGTTAGCCTTTTATTTCTTCTCCAAAACAAATTACAATAAAGATACGCTACAATTAAAAATGGGAAAAACAGAAAAACGGATTAATAAAATCCTATATAAACGCCTTCTATGGGCCATATGCTTTTCTACATGCTTTTTGAAGAAACAATACTATATCAAATTAAAATTTGGTTCTTTGCTCCTCCATGGCCACCTCTCTCCTGACCACCGGAAAAAACAATAACATCTCCAAAGATGCTCTCGCTGGCAACACCATCTTCATGCCTACAATGCTAACCAACAGACCGACCATCCCCGAGCAATTCTTGTGGCCAAAATCTGACACAGCTCCTGCTACAGGAATCCTCGATGCACCGGTGATCGATCTACAACTTGTCCTGACAGGCGACGCTTCATCAGTCAAGAAGCAGGCTGATGCACTATGTGCTGCATGCAAAACCCATGGATTCTTCCTAGTGGTGAATCACGGGATCAACCCACAAATTTTAGACGAGGCACTTAAGCGTGCAGAGGAGATTTTTATTATGCCATTGGAAACAAAGTCGAAATTAATGCAGAAGAAAGGCAGCATGTGGGGATACTCGGGCGCACATTCGGAGCGGTTTTCAACGAAGTTACCATGGAAGGAGTGCTTATCTTTTAAGTCTGATGGCAGCATTGTGGAGCATTTGGGGTCTTCGCTTGGCAAGGAGTTTGAACCGGTGGGGTAAGTGTATCATATATATTTAATAGATTAATTAATTAAGCTCGCATGTGATTGGAACATGATTAATTATTTTTGATAGAATAATTATTTATTTCTCCTGTTGGAGTCTTGAAGATTTCGATCAAGTAAGGCCAAATAGCTAAATAATAAAGACCTTTTTTAGTAAAAGAAGGTTGAGCTTGATGGCTATGAGCTTGAATTAAACAGAAAGAGTTGGAAAGGATATGTAAGTGCGTGAATATAATTTTTTTTAAGAAAGATTGACAGCGGCTGTCAATACTTACATAAATAGAAATTTGGGAGGATATTTTTTTTTTCCACACAGGAAATTTAGTTACACCCACTTATTAGATATTACTCTCATATATTTGAATAGGCATCATACCCCCTAAATTGATAACATCATAAGCCTTGGTTAAAACAAAATCAAATTAGAGTTATAATCCTAAATTGAGAAAAAGTGAAAAACTATTATGTTGTGATAGCAATTATTGATATATTTCTTTTTAAGCATTGTATAGTATCCACGAAAATTATGGTTAGCTATTTTATTTTTCTTGGTTCAAGTTAGTTCAGTACACCCATCACCTAAAATAAAAAAAATTCTCCTAAAATTTTAAAATTACAATATAAATTTACCTGTTATCAGGCTGATGTATGAGAAATACTCGGAGGCCATGAAGAACCTCACACTATCCATCATGGAGCTTCTGGGATTGAGTTTAGGTATCGGCAAAGATTATTACAGAGACTTCTTCCAGGATTGTGACTACATAACAAGGTGCAACTACTATCCCCCGTGCCCCCAACCTGAGCTGACGCAAGGCACGGGCCCGCATACTGATCCTGTGGCATTGACCATACTGCACCAACAGGATAAGGAGGAAGGGCTAGAGATCTTCACCGGCGGCAAGTGGCAGTCTGTCCCTCCTGTTCCAGGTGCATTCGTGGTCAATATTGGAGACACTTTCATGGTAAATTATGTTTTTGTTTTCTCTAATCTATATCCGATATCAAATATTTTTTCTGTGAACTTATATAATTAATTTAGGAAAAATTAGTCTCAACCTTGTGTACCAAAAAGTTATTACCACGCCAGATCAATGATATGCGCCCTAAGGTTCTAATTCTGGTATCAATGTAATTAAGATATTCTTAAACCAAGTTGCTAGAAACTTATAACAGAAAACTACCAAAATACTAGTGATTACTTGATTCATGATTAGATGGTTTGTTTTGTTTCATAACTTAAGTTTTAGGTGTTCAATTTTGTAGAAAACATAATGCATTCCTGCTGTTTTTCATTGTTTGCTATATATTAAGCAAATAATAAAAAGCTATACCTTCTTTCAGGCAATGACAAATGATATGTACAAGAGCTGTTTGCACCGAGCAGTAGTAAACCAGCACTCTAGTCGTCAATCAATAGCCTTCTTTGTATTGCCGCGGCGTAACAAGGTGATCCGTGCTCATGATTCACTCATAGGACCAAACGACAAACGTCTCTATCCTGATTTCACCTGGTCACAACTAGAGGCATTCACTCAGAAGTGCTGCCGAGCAGATGACAAGACAATCAAAAACTTCGTGCAGTTCCTTTCTGAGTCGTCTTCAGCTGAATAATGGCTTCAGTTTAAACAGATTGGAACAAAGGCCTAATATGTTTATGCTTATGTTTGCTTTATTAGAAGTGGTTCTTTATATTGGATGAAGGCTAACTTGAGTGATATTAATTTAAAGGTGATCTTTTTAATTAATTGAATGGCCTCTTTGTTGCAGTATTTTGGAGCCTATGAATCGTACTTGCTTACTCAGACTGGACTCGGCATAAACGGATTACAAAATCAAAATTTGTACATACAATGATTTTATGCATAAAAATCAAGAAGATTTTTATATAAAAAAAAAAACACAGTAGTTGGAAATAATGTTGACACAAGGCTTGACTAATGCAAACAACAAAGAAAGGTATTTAGAAAGTAAAATGCATGACTTATAATTCAAGATTAAAAATGGTTTTATCTTTTTTTCTATCGTTTCGGTTTGGAAGGAAATCGGTCTCAAATCATATATATTTCGCGGAACCCTTTTTTAATATATATATATATTAGCAAGAGTGTATAGTATGCCGCATCTGCAATGTAGTCAGAGATTTTCTTTCTAAAATGTTATTAGTAGTACGTAGCAAGCGAAATTTTCTTTTGTTTTTTTTTTTTTTTTTTTTACCCACAACAACCATGAAAGCACCATCATTTAAACAATTAATCGCAATCCCCACGGATGTATATTTCAAAAGCTATACATATGGCTGACTGGCTGTGAGGTGTGTTTGGATACACAGTAGATAAGAACAAGAACTACGACAAGAGCAAAAACATATAAAATCCGGAACCACAAAGAGCCAACAGATTAGGGTCTCATTCTTAGACAAAATTAGAAAATAATTTTTTTGCTGCAACTTTCAAAAATTTTGGAAGCAATCTTATCTTATGAAATCCTTTTGAGGAAGGATGACTAAACAAGATGTGAGGTCCATTACTAAATCTTGTGACAAATTGTGGAGAGAATTAAATAAGGGGTGGCAAAAATAAGACAATACAATGGGCCACATGCCAAACCCAACTCTCAAATAACGCTAGGCCCAGTTCAAAATCTTTTACTCCCCGTGAGCCGAATCAATTTTCATTTAGAATACCAAAGCCTTTTAAATTTGAGAAAGACTAAAATCAGCCGCGACTGACGGATGAGTCCGTCAGCCGCGGTTATATCTCAGGTTTAGAGGTTCTAACGTCCGATCCGAACCGCTCAATACTTTCTCCATATTGAAATCTCGTTGGAGACCAAATTTTACATTTTTCTGAAATTTTTTATTATTTTTTTGGTATTTTACAAAATTCTTAATCTAAACAATTCTGAACCCTTCCATAACACTGATTTTTAAAAATCACAAAAAAATAGTAAAAAAATTCAAAAAAATGTAAAATTTGGTCTCCAACGAGATTTCAATATGGAGAACGTATTGAGCGGTTCGGATCGGACGTTAGAACCTCTAAACCTGAGATATAACCGCGGCTGACGGGCTCATCCGTCAGTCGCGGCTGATTTTAGTCTTTCTCAAATTTTCAACAAGGAATAGTGTAATACGCATGAAAAAAGATGCATTGTTGATGTTATGTACACTGACTAGACCTGTCAAACGTTCCAACGGAACACGGAACAGGCCTGTTCCGTTTCCGTTCCGTTTCAGCAACGTAACAAAATTCACTTTTCATTTCCGTTCCGTTTCGCAAAACGAAACAGATTTTCGATTCCGTTTCTGTTCCGTTCTCCATTTTCTACTAAAATTCCATATTTACGTGTTCCGTTTCGGTAAACGGTATAGATTTCTTGTTCCGTTTCCGTTCCGTTTTTTAAAACGAAACTCATTTCCTCTTTTATTTCCGTTCCGTTTGGACGGAACGACACGGAAAAACGGAACGGACGGTACAATTGACAGGCCTAACACTGACACTGTACACCCTTGCTAATATTTTAAGTCAATGGTGGTCAGGCCCAACCGAAGCTGCTGGGCCTGACTCAGCCGAGAGCCTACGACTTTTCTTTTGCAACATAGTAGCTGTTTTCCGACCGAAACTCTCGTCCCAGATACGAAACTAGGCATTGTATATTATAATCAGCAAAATTTGTTCCTCCTACATTAAACAAGTTCTACCAGGACCAAGTGTTTACATCCTCGAAGCATGTTCAGGTGAAGTATTCAAGTTCTACAGATAGATTACCAGGGAACAGTAAAAGAAATTGTAGTCCTGACTAAACCAACACTGACAATTCTATTGGAAGAAAAAACTCACTAAACGGAGCGAGTTCAACAAAACATTTAACAGAAAGGTATTACAACACAACACCAGAACACATGTATCACATCCTTGACACAGGAACAAAAGTGCTAATATTTCAAAAAGAAGAACGTGTTTTATTACATCTGAGGAGCAATAATTCAAGTTGAGTGTTTATCCTTGTGATCCGATGTGGTGAAACCTGTCCCCTCTCCTCCCATCTTACCGGGGTCATTGAAGCCCGTACCAGTCATCTGGTCGGCATCCTTCACACGCAGCATAATGTCATCCTCGTCCATTGGTTCTCCTTCTAATTTCTCTTGCAGTTTTGGATGGCCTGTACCTTCTCCCCACATCTTACCGGGGTCATTGAAGCCGGTACCAGTCATCTGGTCGGCCTCCTTCACACGCATCATAATGTCATCCTCATCCCTCGATTCTCTTTCCGGTTTCTCTTGCGATTTTCCATGCCGGACCTCATCACTGCCGACATGCTCACCCCTCTCGCGGGTCACAATATCCTCTGGCAGTGTCATCGCCTCCTTGAATGAGTCTTTCACATTGGGAAACGCTCCATAAATGTTTTCTGCTGCTGATCTTCCTCTACACAATTTGTTAAAGAATTAATTTTAAAAAATAGAAAACCTATGCTAGACTTGTATGCAAGTTAACTTCTATCTTAAAAATTTTGTTCCCCATGCCATGTATCGCCATTGCCAAACCAAACTTTTTCTGAGGGCCCTATTCTGCCATTTTGAAAACTTGTACATTATCTAGTTTGATAAATTATAACAAAGTGACATACTTTTCTCCCTCATCAGGTTCTTCCCTCTTCCTTTGATCTTCCTCCGCCTTCTCTGCAGCCCTCTCCTTCACAAGCTCCGAATGCATCCTTGCAGAGTCATTGGTTTCTCCCAATCGATCCTTCATTAAAAAAAGAAGTCATTATAAGTTTCCAACTTCAGAACAAACGCATAGAAAACTAAACAAAACGTTGCAACATGTTATAACAGACCTTGGCATCCCCAGAAAGTATAACTCGTGCCCCCTCTTTGGCTTCGATCAAAAATTCTCTAGCCTTCCTCGCCGCCTCGGCTGCAGACTCTTTGTACTCCTCCAATTTCTCACTAGTAGTCCCTTTCACTTCATATGTACCTTCATAATCCTTCAATTTCGCCGTGCTTCTGCCTTTTGTGTCACTCGCTCTCTCCTTGATCCCCTCCATTTGATCCTTCACTTTGCCCTTTGTCTCTCCTGCTTTCTCCATTGTCACGTCTTTCATTTCTCTCGTTTTATCAGATGCTTGTCGCACCTTGTCCTTGGTAGTCTCTCCTGCTTCCTCCATGGCAGCATTTTTCGCTTCTCTCGCCTTGTCAGATGCTTCTTGCACCCTTTCCTCGGCAGTTCCAGTCATGGCACCCAGGAATGACTTCGCACTATCCTCGACACTTTGGACAATGCCGCCACGGTTTTCACGGTTTGATGCGGCCTCATCTTCCTCCTTCATCCTCGCCACAGCCTCTTCACGCTCTCTGCGGGCCTCCATCAGAGATGCCATGATGTACTCACCGCTTCTTTCGGAATTTCTACTCTTATGCTGTAGTTCTTTCTTTCTCGTTACAAAAGCAACTGTGTTTGTGCACAGGCAAGGCAGCGGCAGAGCTCTTGTTGTTTAAATAAAACGGTGGATGAGAGATGAGTAATGGGCCGAAGCCTCTCTATAAGGCGTATACGAACGGGAGACTCTGAGGCTTTTGCACGTGTCCACAATATTTGACACGTGTGCACGCTGATGAATGCGCTCGTGCCACTGAGGCATGAAATTATCATTGCTTAATGTCATTTCCGTCGAGTGATTATAATCGAAAAAAATCGAAGAAATGAAACGGACTAAGCCTCTATTACTTGTATTGAGTGCTTGCTTAGAAACTGTTACATTTCTTTAAGACTGTTTTTCAGATGCGAAGCACATTTCATGGACCTTGTACCGCCAGGATAAGCCAACCGACCAACAGATAATGAATGCAATTTTCTGTCAAATTTCGTAAATTACACTGCTACATTGACAAAGGGGTTGAAAAAAAATTTCAATTCAAAAAGAATCCAGAAGATATAAACTAACGACCGAGGTCCAAACAATACAATAGAATAGCAATCACATACAAATAATTCCAGGAGGAATTTTTTCAAAAGCAAACATATTTAACAGTTACTCCCAAGTGAATAAAAGCGTAGACAATTAAAGTACTAAACTGAAACAAGCATGCGCCCCTGACGATCTAAAGAGGTAGATCCCCACTCCGTTTAATGCGTTTTAAAATTTAGCTCTGCAAGAGAACAGAACAGGCAATAAGGGTCAGATTGGGAAAATAAACAAAGAGGAAACAAATGATCCTTACATCCCTTCATTTTTTCCTTTAGGCTCGTACAATTTAATGTTTTTATTGTGGCTCATAAAGTGTAATCCAATGTCAAATAGCATGAATAATTTGGTGCAAATTGCATAAAGGTCCTTAGAACATTCACAATTTGGTGCAAATTGGATTTAAGGACTAAGAATTAGAAATTGACTAATACCTTGTCTAATCGACTCATAAACATAAATTCAAGTTCATTTCGAAACAATGGTAATGGTAATATAATAGTAAAAGAAAATTGATATATGTACCTTGTTGGCAATGTTGTTAGAGAGCCAGTCAAGACCCTCGTACAAACCCTCACCAGATGTGGCACATGTGCTCTGGATGTACCTGAAAATATATCAGACACCATCATATACTGAATTAAGGAAAATAATGTCCAGAGTAGATTTTTTCAAATCAAAGATGATAGGTGATACCAGTGGCGCTGGCGCAGTGAATGGAGACCAAGCTTGTCGGTGATTTCAGCAGCATTCATAGCATTTGGCAGATCTTGCTTGTTGGCAAACACAAGCAACACAGCATCTCTCAATTCATCCTACAATTTACCATTTTGAAATGGATTGGAATCAGAGAATTCGAAGAAAAATAGGACAAGGTGTGTAAAATATTAAAATGCTATTCATTAAGTTTCTTGGATGAACTGAAAAGAGCTTTCTAGGGACAAAAGCCTCCAGATCATACACAATGGATAACACAATTTGTAGAGTTGTCTTTCTCTTTTTAGGTTTACCAAAATGCTCAGATCCCTTAGAATGTCTCAGCAGTCAGCACAAATTCAATCTCAACTCTGAAGTAAATTGATAACACAAAATGTAGCTGATGCTGATGCTGCTACAAATCATCATTTTAATATAATTTAGGAATTCTATTTTAGTGACAGCTGGTGGTTCACTCAACCACCCTTTCTTTCACCCAAAAAAAAATAAAAAATAAAAAATCCAAAGCTACATGTGCATGCCTTTGGATCTAGATGATATATATATTTTGAATTGACTTATTATAAAAGTATAAAATCAAAAGAAAGTTCTGACCTCATTCAGCATACGGTGGAGCTCATCCCTTGCCTCAACAACACGGTCCCTGTCATTACTGTCAACCACGAAGATAAGACCCTGTGTGTTCTGGAAGTAGTGCCTCCACAATGGCCTAATCTGTTATTTCACAAGAAGGGACAAAATAGAATTAGCATTAAGAACACCTTATACTGGATATGGTTTATTACATCAAGTAGATAGCAAAACCACCGAGGATTATCTATTTAATTTCTCTCTGGCTCTTTCATTTGTAAGCCTCGCAACAACTTTTGGTCAAACAAGGAAGGATCATAAGTTTGTCAATTCAACAAAGTGACAATTTAACAGGAGAGCTTCTAATAAACGACAGCTACAGGATATGTTCACCAAACTTGTTACTTTGAAAAATTCAAACTAACCATGTAATTAATTAGTAAGACAAATTTGACCAAGCAAGTAGAATGGTTTTATTGGAGAATTTAAAGTTAGTGTTTCCTTGTATTTCCATAAAAATAACTACTACCAGTAAAATTGACTATTTACATATTTTATACTATTTTACCTTGTCCTGACCCCCCACATCCCAAACAGTGAAGCTAATGTTCTTGTATTCAACAGTCTCCACATTAAATCCTGCAGATAACATCACATCAGTTTTCTCAATAAAACAGTACAATATTCAATTCTTTTTCTGTGCCATTTTTGGAGCACGGAACAATCTAACAGAAAAGTTCATAATATCAGGTGATTTTGTTTATAGCAACAATTGTACAATTCAAAAAGTATATAAACAATGGAAAGCAGAAAATGAAAAAGAAAAAGGAGATCTAACCAATGGTGGGGATGGTGGTGACGATCTCTCCAAGCTTGAGCTTGTAAAGGATTGTGGTTTTACCAGCGGCATCGAGACCCACCATAAGGATCCTCATCTCCTTCTTGGAGAAGAGTTGGCTAAACAGCTTCGTAAAAGTCAGACCCATTCTCCCTTCTTTCTTTCACCTACCCAAAATCCAAATCCAAAATTATCATCAATTTCGTTCCAAGATCGAGATCTATAACGAGATCTCCCGTCTCAAAATCTAGATCTAACAAATTAAATTACAGATCTAACTCCGAGATCTACTACCACATATTATTAAACAACAATTTCTCCTAATAAAACTCGAATTGAATCTAAGAAATTCACAAAGTTAATCGGCATCTCGTGGCCCAACAATCGATCAGAAGAGAACTTTCAGATCTTAGAACTTGAAATGATAGATAAAAGGATGAAATAATTGAGAAAAAATAAGGAATTTTACCAATCTCCGAAAGAGGTATGTGCAGTTCTCGACCGAAGAAGGAAGTGCTCGAGAGAGAGAGAGAGAGAGAGAGAGAGGGAAAGTGGAATGGATGAATGGATCTATGTATGTTCCACAAATTTGGTGAGGTTGGGATGATTAATAAGCTTAGACCGGGACTGTGAGCCGGTGTATGGCCCACTTGTCAGAGACTAACAACTAAGACCGAGTTTATTTAGAAAAGGGAAGATGGAGCCACCGATAGGACCAGGACCAGGATCTGTGACAATAAATATGAAGCGGCTCACACATTTAATGGTGCCATTTATTGCTGTACTGTTTCTCTATGTTGATTTTTGAATAGTGGACTGTTTGTGTGAATTAAAAATGTTTCGTTTGAAAAATGAAGAATCGAATAAGTTGGGTATCTGTCGAAAAGGAAAGACATCGATTTAGTCTTCTTCGAGTGGAACTGATGGAGGTCCATTTTGCATAGTTAAAGAAATAAAGGAGCAATCAGATTGAGCTAAAAAAGGTATTAATGGAAAATGATAGATGTTGATTTAATAGAATTTGCCTATGCGAGTTTTGCAAACCATCAGTTATATGTTCCTCTAAGTCTCTAACTGAGAAGTATAGTTCGAGTTTGCTACGGTGGAAATCGAAGAAGAATAATTTACTTGGAACATTAACATGTAAGTATTATGATTTGCTAGTGAATTTGGAGTTTAGTAGAGAGAAGGGATAAAAAAAATTTCTACAAGAGCTTCCGTCAATTTATCATTCCATCCTATTGACCATGATCATGATGATCTTGCATCCTATTGACCAAGCATAATTGAGAGACGTTTGTATATGGAAATAAGAGAAACATAAAAATCAAGACAAATAAGTAAGAGAAAAAAAAAATCCAACTAAGAATAAATTAGAAGTTTAGAACCTGTCGATCATTGCATATATGTTTCTTATCAGAAAAATAATTATTAATTATTATAACAATTATAGTCTTATAGATGATAAAACTTTCAGTAATTAATGTGATTAAATAAGGTTAATAATCATGACACAATCATCGATGATAGATCAAAATTTTCCTATCACTTGTTTAAGAATGCATATTAGTACAATAGAAACAATATATGGACAAATATGACATACATAATTGCAATGGCCATACATGGTTCCCTTTTTTCTTATATATATTGTCCCATTTTTAGAACGTGGAGTCCAGCACAGATGGTCAGTGGCTCCGCCGTTATCCTAGAGGTAACGGGTTCAATTCCCGCTGGAGGCAGTTTAAGTAGATATAATTAAGTAGATTAATTAGTAGAAGAATGCACCAGCCGGGAAAAGAGGAATAATCTCCAATTGCGGAGTGGGCTAAACCTCTATAAATAAGTAGCCTCTTATTTCAAAAAAAAAAATATTGTCCCATTTTATCTTCTATTTTATGTAACCAAGGATTAGATACATTTTTGGATTCAAAATTAGACCTTTGGTATAAGATTGGATAGATATTTAGATTACTATTTTTATAAGTAGTAGGATTAATTCTGAATTTTGTGTAGTTTAAAATAATAAATAAATAAAAACATAAAATGACAGGCTGACGTGATACACTGCCACGTTACGAAGTTCCTTTGAGTATCTCAATCAGCCTTCTAGTTGAATTCTATAAGGGTGTGGATGTATGAAAATAGTATCTTAAACACTTTGTATAATGCTTCATAACGTTGTATAACGTTTCAGACGACCTCCAACGGATTTGTCGAAATTTGTTTTATTTAAACGACTACATTGAAGCGTCATGTAACGCTTCGGAGCGTTACTTAATGTTTGGTGCTGTTTTTACTTGTAAATAGCTCTAGACGAGCTCTTTGTATACCCACCTCTTGTTCTCTCTCTTAATAGGGCAACACCTTGCAAAATTATACCAGAATAGAGTCTTTGAGCACAGGGACATTCTCCCACTTGAGCTTTTCATAGCTAGATCACTTTGAGAGATAGTGTAGCCACTTGAGTGCTCATCTCCCTTGAATAGCGAGGCCGTTGAGCCGCTTCAGCTAGGCCGTAGTGCCACCACCTTGTGTAGGCCGTTGTGCCATTGTTGTAGGCCGTTGTGCCATTGTTGTAGGCCGTTGTGCCATTCGAGTTAGGCCGATCCACCTCGAGGTCCTTGTGACGAGGCGATTCGGTTCGAAGTTGTAGTCACGTTCTTATTGGAATTGAACGAAGGGCACCCGTTTGGTGGTTGCTAAACTCCCGGAGACGTACGACCAAGGCTAGCTTTTCTCTAGCAGGTCGAAACTCCGTAATCACATCGCGTATTCAATTCCTCTCTCTCTCTCTCTCTTTTTATTTACTTGCATATTTGAATTGCTTGTGTGTGTGCTTGATTGTTTTGGGTACCAATCGACTTGTGCTAGGTAGTTCATACCAAAACCGGTCTAAAACCAACTAAACGCTTCCGCAAAACTTGTATTTTGGTTAAGCCTCCTACCTTATTAGGGACAACAATCACAACAATCTATATCTAAACCTTATATACTATAGAGAATAAGTTATAATCTTCAAAATTCAAAAAGATTGGATTATACATGTCAATTACGCACATAAAGTGCTGATAATGAGCGTTATGGATAGAATTGGAGCATTTCAAACGATTGTACATTCATTTTAAGTCATTTAATAACAATAATCTATATTTAAGCTCCTTATACAGTGGAGAATAAGTTTATGATTTTAAAGATTCAAAAGAATTGGATTATACATGTCAATTACATACATAAATTGCAAATAATGAGCGTTCTAGACAGAATTAGAGTATTTCAAGCGATTGTGCATCCATTTTAGTTATTTGATCGAAATAATCTATATTTTAACTCCTTTACAGCGGAGCATAAGTTTATGATAAAAAAATTTCCAATGAATTGGATTATACATGTCAGTTACGCACATAAATTGCAAATAATGAGCGTTCTAGATAGAATTAGAGCATTTCAAGCGATTATGCATACATTTTGAGTTATTTGAAAGCAATAATCTATATTTATGCTCTTTATATAGTGGAGAATAAATTTATGATCTTACAAATTCAAATGGATTTGATTATACATATCAATAATGCACATAAATTGCAAACAATTAGCTTTCTAGACAGAATTAGAACATTTCAAGTGATTGCGCATTCATTTTAAGTCATTTTATCATAATAATCTATTTTAAGCTCTTTATACGGAGGAGAATAAGTTTATGATCTTAAACAATCAAAAGGATTGGATTACACAGGTCAATAACGCACATAAAATGCGAATAATGTGCGTTCTGGACAGAATTAGAGTATTTCAAGCGATTGTGCATCAATTTTAAGCTATTTGATTGGATTAATCATTGAAACTCCTTATACAGTGGAAAATAAATTTATGATAAAAAAAATTTAAAAGGATTGGATTATATATGTCAGTTATGCACATAAATTGCAAATAATGAGCATTCTGGACAGAATTAGAGCATTTCAAGCGATTGTGCATCCATTTTGAGTTATTTGATCCCAATAATCTATATTTAAGCTCTTTATATAGTGGAGAATAAATTTATGATCTTAAAAGTTCAAAAGGATTAGATTATACATGTCAATAACGCACTGAAATTGCAAATAATTAGCTTTTTGGACATAATTTGACCATTTCAAGCGATTGCATATTCATTTTAAGTCATTTGATCATAATAATCTATATTTAAACTCTTTATACAGAGGAGAATTAGTTTATGATCTTAAAAAAATCAAAAGGATTGGATTAGACATGTCAATAACGCACATAAAGTGCAAATAATGAGCATTTTGAATCGAGTTGGAGCATTTCAAACGATTGTGCATTTATTTTAAGTCATTTGATCACAATAATCTATATTTAAACTCTTTATACGGTGGTGAATAAGTGCATGATCTTAAAAGTTCAAAAGAACTGATTACTAATAATAATATTTCATTTTTGACAGAGTTATAAAATTATATTTTAATGTACTTATTGCACGAGAATAAAGAATACAAAATAAGTCACATTCAATTAAAATATGACTTGAAGGATAAGACATTGTTATGTCATACTCATACCATGTTTTATAAGTACAAGAAGTACGATACAAAATGACTTATTCTTTTAGGGGGCGTTTGGATCGAACAGAATAAGCTTATATTCCCGATTAATTGCTATTCAAGATTAAAAACATGATCCAAACAGACTGAGAGTAGTGATTTATTCTATTCGTGGGACAGATTAACTAATCCTACTAGGAGCTGGATTAAGAGTTAGGACTAAAATCCGGAAGAAAAAAGTAACCACTCTGATTAATAAACTGACAACCATTTCTCTCTCCTCCTCTTTACTCCTTCCTGGCTCTATCCAAACAAAAATTCTTATTCACCGAATAAGCTTGTTCTTAACAGCTTAAGAATAAAATATTTAATCATGAATAATTAATCCTAGGCTTATTCTCTAATGATCCAAACGCTCCCTCAGTAAGTTGTGTCTTATATATACTCTATTTCTTTATTTCTTATTCTATATTTTTGTACAATCAATTATACACACCTATAATATTTTACGAAAAATCTACAAGAAAAATTTTGATATTTTAAATTTAGTACCAGATATATTGGAGTATTCTTTCTCATAATTTTATTTAAAATCATTTAAAAATTTTTCACGAAGGTGCTAATGTGTGCTAGTTATTAAAATTGGTAAATAAATTTACTTTCATCTTTTTAATAATTAAAATATTCACTTTGATCTATTAGGATCATTCAACTAAAAACTAACTTAATATAGGAGTGTTGACATCAACATCTTTTTACAAATCAGAATGACGTGTAGAATTTAATTACAAAAAGAGACATTATTAAGGTAAACATCAAAACTTCCATTTTTATAATCCATCCTGTGAACTAATTTAAGCTTTAAATATATTCTTTTGCAAATTCCAAATGAAAAACTAGTAACTTGCAAATTTTAACCAAACTTTGTGTGCATTTGCAGAGAGCTGCAATCTTAAGGTTCACAATATTTTACTTGTAATTTAGCACTATATATTAAATAGTTCTTTATGGTAAAATTTACACTTATTGGAATTTTGATTGTTTTGTGTTTATATACTGATGTGATATTATTTCCCTCTACGCTTGGTTGAAATTAAATATATATAATCTTGGAATCTTCTCCAAATTTATATGTTTTTCGTAATAAAAATTCTCTCTTGAAAATAACTAAATAAGTCGTGACATTACATTAATGTTGCTCTCCACAATTAAAGTGTGACAACGCAACATAACATTTATGCCTTGAAATTTTGTTGGCGTGTAGCCGTGTATAAGCACATCAAGTATTTTATTTCTCAAAATTGGCCCATGCTGAAAATTTTAAGAAATATATACTGATTCAGCACTTTCATCCTGCAATAACTGGTGCTAAGATAATAGAGAAAATCAATATATGACACTAATAATTTAATTTAAAATGCATAATCCTTCGTCCTGATCCAACCTGGTCCTGGTCCTTGTCCTGAGTTTCCATTTTCTTGTTCACTTTTGAATCGACCCAATTTGTCTCTTTGTCGGGATGGCCTTAGATTTTCTTTTGCGAACTATCCCTTATTTTTTCACTTATACATCCTCTTCATCGGAGTTTCAATTTGGTGGTTTAGCGTTTTAGAGTGGAGAAGAGAGAAGGGAGGGAGAAGGAAGAAGGGAGAATGGAGAAGAAATAAGGGAGAAGAGTTTCGGAGTGGAGAAGGGAGAAGAGTAGGGAGAAGGGTTTAGGTCAGGTGTACGGAGGCAAGCGGAGAAGAAGAGGGGTTGATGGAGTGGAGAGCGGTGGAGGAAGGTGGAGTGCGTGAATCGCGATGGCGCCATCGGATCTCCTCTCTCTTTTCCTCTTTCTCTCTTTCGTTACTAGCGAGCATGTCAGGAATAGCTCATGCATGCCTTAGTTTCTCATTCACTCCCAATTATTTTAAATGATCAAAATACCCTTCTCTTCCATCTTGTTTTTCTCAGACTTTAGTACAGGAAAGGAGAGTATTTTGGTCATTTTTTTAAAAATTTTTTGGGAGTGATCGATCAGCCTGAGTTGCTTAGGACCCGTGGTTAATTAGGACCTGTTTGATTTTATTCTAGTTCAACGAATAAACTTATTCCAAGGTGCAAAGCTGGGTGATCTTTATAGATGGATGGAATTGGATAAAATCTCATCCCACCACCTTATGATTTTATTATGATTTCTAGAGGTGTTATTATATCAAAATAAGAGAAATTTAATGACAATGATTATCAATGTCAAATGTTATTAATTTATTGATTTATGTAAACATAAAACCGTTTATTCATAATATTCCAACTACATGCATATAAAGTTCACCAAAAGAGATGGCTAAATACCAATGTTGACTGTTGATTTATGCTAAAAGAACAAATTATTAATGATATAAAACTTGAATCAAGCAATTTTTTTATATTACTTTAATTTTTTTGAAAGTAGCAATTTTTATTGTCCAGTGCATTAAAGCGTTTTGTAAATTCATGAATCATATCAAAGCATATGCCAAGTTGTCAATAATTTTACCGCGCATAAAAAAAAAGTATTAAGAATTGAATAATTTCAAATAATTATTCCAAATTTGCAATTTTATTGTTAAAAATTTTAAAAAGAAAAACAAAAATAAAATAAAGACGTTCTTTTTTTTTCTACAATGGACAACAGACATCCCAAATCGTTGTGCATCTCTTCTGAATAAATAATAATTCGTTGCATTTTTTCTAGTTTTTTTATTTAATATTTTCTTATATACAGTAACCTGTAAGGGTATTGTAAACATGTTGGTCGTGTCAAATATGTGTGTGTTGGAGCTCGTGTTTTGTTGACACGAATTAATATTTTAATGTGTCGTGTCGTGTCGTGTCGTATTGAGACATATTAAACACATTATAACATGATACGTCTAACAAGACGTGTTAAACTTGTCAATTCATATTATAACTTACTAGCAAAAGATGCCCTCAATATGCGGGCAAATAAAAAAAATAAAATTTTGATATTATTTTTGTTTCATATAAAACTTTACATGTTAGACAATAAAGATACGGTAAAATCAATAATTTAGTCTTTCCTTTTAAATAAATAGCTAATTTGGCAGTAACTTAATTTTTTCTATAAAAAGTCTGACCTTAATCTAGACCACTGATCAAATCAAATTACACAAATAAATGGTCCATAATTGATATAAGAATTGTTTAACACCCTTTTATATGACATGTTTATTCCTTTTATATGAATTGTTTACACTCTTCGTATACGTGCATTTATAAGTAGTAGAGATTTTCATTATTTCGCTGAAAATTTATTAAAAAATATTTAAATGACTTTTAAAATGGAAAAAATTCTCACGAAATTTCGGAATTTATTAAAAATTTATATTATAATATAAAAATTAAGGATTAAATATAAATTATGAATAGATGTTATTAAATTTATAATATAACTCGATTTAATTTAATACTTCTTAAATAATGTATTAAATAATAATTAGCATTAATCTTTATCGTGTCATGTGTCAACTTATGTTGTGTTAAGACATGCCAATGTCTAGAAGTATCCAACATAACATAACTTTGATATGACACGTCAACATTCTGAAATCTTTTGTAACTTTTAGATTTGATCCACCTATTTTGAAAAAAAAAAAGAGGGGAAAAGTGTCGTGTTATTTTAGAAAATACTATATACATTGTTTCTTTTTTTGGAATAATTAGATTTATGCCATTATGAAAATTAGCAAATTTGAAAAATGCCATTGCTACATTACTAATTAGATTTATGCCATTAAAAAATGTTAAAATTAAATATTTGCCATTATTTTCTCCAAAGACACAATAACTTCCAAAAGTATCATCCTCAACTCTTCATTATTTAAAAAATTCCTAAATTACCCTCATTAAAATAAACCCTAGTTACAATAAACCATGAATGTTGCTTCCCGTTATGGATATGTTGATTCTAAATTTTCATGCAATTATGTATTTCTTCTATTTACGAAGAGTGGGTGCGTTTTGTTTTATTATTTCTCTTCACTATTAACTATCTCCTATTCTATTAGGATTTTTTTTTTTATTATCTTCTTTAACTAATGAAATTGTTGGAATTCATGAACAACCAAAGAAATTGTGATGTTGAGAAAAACAGAAATTTGCAAAATTATGTATTCTGATAGTTTTTTAAAAAAATAAAACAGAATTTACTCCTCCAAGGAGCAGACGAAAAATCTAGAATCGATTTAATGTTTTAAGCATGAAACATATGCGATAATTTTTCACAATAGAAAAAGAAAAAGGGAAAAACAAACAGTGATCAAATTCAAAACAAAAGGATATAATGGTCAAATAAATTAGCCGATGCCATAAAACTAATTTTTATAATTTTATAATGGCAAAAAAATAATTTGTCATATAATATGGTATTTTTCTAATTTCAATTTTTTAAAGTGGCGTAAATCTAATTAATCCCTTTTTTCTTCTCCTTATATATAGTTTTCTACAATATAAGTTCACATTGCAATGGATATAGTCCCAGAAGATAATATAAAGACAAAGGAAGCAAGAAAACTAAGATGATAAATTCACAAAGTACCAATACATGACATACTCTTAATTAACATTTTCTAATCGTTTTTTGTTTTCATTTAATTTGTTTAATGAAATGTGAGTTTTTGTGCGGAATTTTTATAAGTTTTATATTTCGGACTATGTAATATATAGTTTTCCACACTGACACATTAAAGTTCGTACCATTAGGATTAGGAGGCAAAAAATTATCTAATCTAAATAAATAAAAAAAAGAGGCAGACGATTGAAACCTCGTGACAAAAAAAGGAAAAAAAAAAATGTTCCGGATTATTTATGGAAATAAAAATTTCTTGCAAGTTTGAACCAGTCCTTTTTGGCAACCGTTGATGGCAAAAAACCACCGACCACAGAAATTAAAAAGGCAATATAGCTGGAAGCACCATAAAAACCTTTACCTGAAGACCCGGTGTTTCACCGACTACCTATCCCGTCCGCTACCTAAAATCCCTACCCAATCCAAACCCTCCGTATTCATCAAGATCCGTGTAAAAACACATCTCAACTCAAACGAACGACGTGAACACGTCAGGTGGCATCTGTGAATGCACTCGTGTCACGCGCCCAATTCGCATGCATTTCTGCTCCCACTCTCCCCCATATCTTCTACTTCATTTCCATACATCCAACCCTGAAAAATGTCTCCGCACACAGACAAACAATTACTCACTACACACAAATTACATTTCTAACACCACATAAAAACCAGTTTCCTAAATTAGTGAGATGTTAATTTTGTGTGCGCGCCTATGTATAGTTCTCTCCTTCCTTTAGACCAGAGACGAGACTTGAGCTTTCTTTCCGAAATGGAAAAAAAAAAGATCACCATGGGAAAGAAACGCAAGACCTTCTCCACCTCCACCTCCTCACTCGCTCCTTCGAGCTCCGACGTCTCCAGCTGGTCCCACCTCCCGCCGGAGCTACTCGACCAGATCTTCGCGCTTCTCTCTCCCGCCGATCGCCACCGCTTCCGCCTGATCTGCGCTCCATGGCGAAGCGTCGCCAAGCAATGCGTCCCTCCTTTCCCTCTCCCTTTCGAGCCACCTCGCCTCTGCCTCACCCGACCCGACAAGGCTCTCTCTTTCTTCGACCTCTTCAAGTCCAAGTCTCTCTCTTGCTCCCTCCCTTCTCCCCACCGCCAGGCCCGCTGTTTTGGGTATCTTTCTGGGTGGTTTGTTTTGGTTTCGGATCAAAAGCCGTCCCGTGCGTGTCTCTTTAATCCGGTTTTGAATGCTGAGGTTCCTTTGCCTGATCTTGAATTCCCAATTGAAAAGGCGATCTTGTCGGCTCCGCCGGGTTTCCCCAATTGTGTCGTGGCGGTGATGGGGCGATCGACTTCGATTGCGCTGTGTGAACCGGCCGGGAAGAGATGGCAGGTGCTTGATCTCGGGCAGCGGTTATTTCAGGATATAATTTTCTGGAGGAACCAGCTGTGTGGGATAGAAATTCATAGGAATATGCTGATTTGTAACTTTGATATGGAAACCCGCCGTACCAGCATATTAACTGTGCGGTTGCCGGAATTGTGGAAAAGTGACAGTGAGGGGTTTCTGGTTGAGTCGACAGGTGGTGATCTGTTGGCGGTCATGAGAGGTTATCACAAGTTCTTTGTGTTTAAGCTGAGTGAGCAGTGTACCTGGGAGTATATGGAGCAGATAGGGGATCAGGCATTGTTTCTCGGCGTGATCAGGTCAGAGGCAGTTCCTGTCAATCGGTTTCTTGGGTCCGGTCTGAGAGAGAATTCAATTTATTGGGCCAGCAGGAAGTTTGAGAGTAGCTTTGGGATTGCGGTGGTTTATTCGATGGAGGATGAGGCAATGACACCTGTGCCGGTCTCTGGGAGGTATACAATTCAGACTGAGCCGATTTGGGTTAGCCCCGTTATCTGGCCTTGACAGTTTTGAGTCGGGTATAATGGTAAGCTATCTCTATTCCGACTATTCTGATCAAGTAGAATCGAAGTTTGTTTAATATTTATATATTATAGTGACTGAGAGACTCTACTAATTTAGAAGTTTAGGATAGGAAAATGAAAGGATAGATAGCTTAATTATTAGTATATCTTTCTGTTTTCGCTGTTTTATGTGGTTTGTTTTCTCAATCTTTACCAGTCAAACCAGGCTGTGCTTGAGTTATTTATTTCTAAATAATATGTTTGTTTTGTTTCAACCATCTTGTGGATACTTTTTGTTTATTATTAATCTATGAGTTGCAGAATAAATTAACAATTAAGCAAATGATCCCTTCAATTTTGCTACGTTTTAGTAGATAGTAGACAGAATATGATCCTTTTAGCAAAAATGGGGACTGCATGCTTTAAGCCTTTAAGCAAGCGTGATTCTTGTTGTATCTCTCTGAATATTGTGAACCTGATTAAGAGAATCTTCTGTTCAATTAGATTTGATATGAAGCTCCGCAAATGGTTCAGTATGCTTAAATATTGCAAATGCTAATTAGAGAGACTGAGAGAGAGATGAACAAAGTAGTTTTAGATTTTCAATCTGCTGGCATACGTGATACGTTGCATTTGGTTTTCATTTCTATAATTTGAACATAAGAAATGAACAGTAGTAAAAAAAGATGAAAAGCCATACTAACTAATAAATACAATAATCGAACTTAGCTATGATGCTAGCAGTTATTCCAATATTTTGTACTGTACTATTAGGTAAGAGGCATTCTTTGCATGAATTAGCAATCTGAAGCTCTTCAAAAATAATCTAGTTTCATATGTAAAATTATAGTTCATAAGTTTTCATGTCCATGTTTAGACTCCCTCTGTGGCAAAAGCCACTTGTTAACTCGTGCTCGAGCCAGAGCGACCTGCATTCAATAGTTGAATCAAACTATATGTAAGTATTTGCTATTATGATAAACATATATATGTTTCTATTCCTCTTTGCTAACAGCTCATAACATTTTTATATGATGTTTTGCTATATCCTTTATTTTTTTTCCAAATGTGCTATGAATTTTTATGAGCCACATAATTTTAATTTTGACATGCAATTGCACTATCAGTGTAAGAACAACGTAATACCATGGTGTTGCGCTGGAGGACACACGACACTTTGTTTTGCTTTCTTTATGTTTAATTTATATGCATTGAGGTTCAAATACTGGTGAGTACATGTGATGTATAGATAAGTTTATATACTTTTGCTATTCCACAATTTCATTAAATTTAAATCAGCGTACAATTATACACTTATAATCTAGAGGATTTTTAACCTAAATGACAAGCTAGATAACCCACGTTCACAAATTATGTCTTTTGAATTTGTATGAGATAAGTTTTTAAAACCAAACACTTTAGCACACCATTATTAGTCTATGACATATTTGTTGAGACATATCAGTGCCTTGGTAACACTTTGTGCATTTTTGTTTCAAGGGTTGATTTTGTGCGCTTTCGATAAAATAAGTCTATATATCTATAATTCCTGATACTTGAAAAATTAATAAGAAAAGAAGAACATACCTGATTGTCCCAATCTGTTCTACAAGTAATAATAATGAGCAGAATGGTTTGAATTCCTGTCCCAAAAATCATTCCTACCCAGATTCCCTGTAATTGATTAGAAACAATTCAAATCATCATGTCTCAAAACTTGATGGTTTGGTTAAAATAGTACCAGCACCAAAGAAACAATCATAATGACCCCATCTGGTGTCATCCATTTCTTCTAGAATAAAGTTAAGCAGTCTACTTCCACAGTTCCACTACATCCAAAAATTATGTGACTGGTAGAAAGTTTTCAAGAGAAAGAAGGTAATTATTAAGATTTAAGGAAAAAGTGATCATCAAATATAAAAGGAAGATGTATTACCTATTTGCTTAGTAAAATGTTATTTGTTGAAAGATTTAAGAAACTTATTCTCTTTAATTTTTTTTTATTAAGAATCTTCCATTTAAGAGAAAAAATAAAATACTTTTGCTTATTCTTTTTTAATTTGTTCTCATCTTAAATGTTTTGTTTGGTTTCTATATATGTCTTCTTGAATAATTTCTTCTTCCACTCTAAACTGGAATTTGTTAGGTTTCTTTAATCCTTAATTGGGTTATTAAATCTTAATTTGATTAAAAAACCAGCACAAAAAGAAGAAGTCATATTTGAAGGTTTTGAGTTCCTGATACACCTTTTGCAAGCATGTTAATTAGAAATATACCTTCACTTGAAAGCCGATAGCATAGCCAAGCACAACCCCAACTGGGATTCCAACCAAATAATAGCATGCAAGATTAACATAAGCTACTAAACTTTGCCATCCTGCACCAATCGCAACACCTATATATTCACAAAAATAAATTATTAAGTCAATTAATAAGCGTGATTGAAGATATATTGAGAAGCTATCTTTTAACTCCACCCTTCATCTGCATTATATAAACCCATGTAGAAGTCCGAAAATGAACACAAAAGGGGGGGAATCTTAAACAAACATTAAATATAACCTCCATTGGACCAGAAAAACCTGGTTCCTATCCTACCAGTAAACATTAGTACTCTATCAAGATCCTAGACTAAATTTTTTTCTACCACAAAATGAAAAAGCCGAGATAACTAACCAGAAAGCACAGGTTGAACACTGTTAAGAAGAATAGTGAAGGCCAAAAGAGGTGATAGGTCGGCAACAGCATCAGCCACTGCTTTGCTCTCAGTGAACAAGTACGCTAGGCTCCCTCTAAACAATAAAAATAGTGTAAATAGAACCACACCAATTGACAGTGAGGTCATGACGACTAGTTTTATTGCAAACTTAGCATTTCTTGCACTTCCTGCTCCGAGTTCATTTGCAACCCGCACTCTGCATTGTTTTAAAATACGCGATATTCTAATTAGTTCTGCTCATGCATTTCTTTCCAGTTTCTACAGAACAACAAGTGATGCAAAAGTGATTCAATTTGTATAAAAATAAATGTATAATACCCTGCTGCTGCCAAGAATCCTACTGAAATCATCATCTCCCATCCACTGATATTGAGACTGTCAAAAGAAAAACATAACAAGTACTGAACTGATCTAATTATTTTTATTTTCAGAAAAGGATTTTTTTCTAAATCTGAAGAAAACTTGAGAGGGGTGAAAACTGAGAACAAATCCAATAAAGACACACCATATTGAGAGAGCATCAATTGCAACTTCTGCATTTGTCATATTGCCAGTTAGCAGTACCAAAATAGTGTTGTACCATAGTTCCAAGCTACAAAAAAATAAAATTTAAATATAAATGTCAACTCCTATAACTTCTGAAAATTGAAAATCCACGCACTTATTCAAAATTAGAAACTTAAAAATGAAGTTAATCAATCTTACCAGACCATGAAACCAGAAGAAAAAGAGAGCTTAATAACAAGCCACAGATCCCTAAAAGCATCCCATGAAAACCCCTTCCATGTCTCAGGGCAGCCCCCACACAACACAAACCCAAATTGACCAAAAATTGGTATCCACATGGCGAGTATCATCGATCCCATTGCGCCGGGGACGCCCATATTGAACTTGACCACTGACAACCAAGAGAAGAGTGCATGCAAACTGAGAGATAGTGCAGCCAAGTAGGTTATTATAAGGTTCTTGCTCTGGGACTGGAGATATGTTTGGAATGTGAAGGAGAAGAGATACGAGAAGTTGATGGGGATGAACCAGAGGGCAATTGTGCCGGCCATGGAGGCAATCGCTTCGTCTTGGCCGAGGAGACGTAGCAGAGGGGTTGTGAAAATAAAGAGAGGTACCATGAGAACAGTGCAAACAGTGAGTACTATCCATGATCTTTGGAGGTAGATGCCGAGCATGTGGTGTTGCTTTGCGCCATATGCTTGACCGCAAAGAGTCTCGAGTGCACTTGCCATGCCTAACTGCAGAATATTAGGAATTAAAAAATTGGGGAGAGATCTTATTCTAATTGCCATCGAAATTCATGAAGGAAGATTAATTAGTTAAAACTTGATTTTAGTGATCATATTTCCTTTGGAGAATTACAAATATTGAATAGTTTTTCACTATTTTAGTCAGATTCATTAGTGTAAAAGGACAGCTGATCTAGGGTGTACTGACAAATTAAATTCTCCCCCCCCCCCCCCCCCCCCCCCCCCCCCCCTTTTTTTTTTTTCTAATAGTAGTGCTTTATATTCACCAGCTTTCATTTCTTCATGAAAGCTTCAATCAGATCTTAAGCTGTACTGGCAAATGCTCAGTGGAACTGGTTGTAAAAGCATTTTTATTTTTCTTTTTGCCAGTTCTGTTTGAGGTTTGAGCACATTCAATTGATTTGTTAATAATGCCTTCGAATAATTGAGGACCTTTTCTTCTTTTTCTATTGGTTTGAGACTATTTATAGACCAAATGCTTAAAACAATGGAGCTGACTTATGTTGTATTAGTAATTGCTATAATAGGGCCGACTTACGGTAGCTTGTTAGTAATTTTTTATTGAAGAATTAGAAAAAATCAAACTGTTTAATCTAATAATTCATTAATCTAATGATTGAAGTTTTTTTTTTTGTGCAACTGATGCGATACCAGTATGTTGCTTCTTTTTTTTTCCCTCCTTTCTCTTCTTTTGAGGAAATGCCCCCAGGCGGAGGCAGGCATAATAGTATTTTCCAAAATGTAGAAAAAATAAGGTTTTTATATATACTTCTACCAGATGCTACATAGAATCTACTATGGGTATATGACAAAAGATTTTTTGGTTTCAATTGTATCTCTCTACTGGTCTGATATTATCGGCGAGTTAGATACCTCATATCTGAATTTAGTTTTCAGTCTCAGTCAGTATTAATTGAGCCTTCTATGTTTTGAATTGAACTCTCAACGACCGATGCAAAACTTTTACACCCATGCTTCTACAACATTTCTTAGATTATACGCTAGTAAATCTTTGGAAAATATTATTATTTTATCTAATTGTCTGTTTTTTTGTCTTACGTAGCTCAAAACTAGTCAAGCAATTTTTTTTTAATCAAATGAGGTGTTTTGCCTTGCCACGCAGCTTTTTAAAATTTACTTGCCTGAGAGTTGTTACCCAATCTCATTCTTATCTTAACAGTGTCATATCAGCTCTAACTATCACCAATTGTACCAATGGAAATTTTATTGGGAAATAGACTAGTCCATGTTACTGTCCTAAACGGTGCCATTCCAAAGTGATAAATGCTCTCTTCTTTTCTATTTAGACATACAAGACAGCAGCTGTCTAGGAAATAATTGCTGTCTTCTATGATTAATTTCTATCCAGCCGATTTATTATGATGCAAGCAGTGACGAATGGGATGAGGCAATCAGGTTCTTTTGTCTAGATTTGTGTGAGATTGAGTTACAAAATCCAAACTAAACCGTCTTTATCCAGCCGAGAAATATAACCAATTAATCCTGATTTTTATAGAAAAATATAAAATAAATTATAAATACTGCTATATATCCTAGAGGTCTCTGGATTACGGTTCATTCATGTCAACTGTAAGTGCAAATTTGATATGCCTGCACGTGTCTGTATATGATGCGACACGTTTAGTTATAAACAATTAAAAATCACTGAACTCTTGATGAACAAAAACATTACAAAATTAAAGTCATACAATTGGAAAAGTATGTTAGGACGTTAATTGGTGCCTCGAATATTAACCATCTTGTTAGTTAATTTGTTTTTATTATTAAACTAATCGTAATTGCCTTCCAGACATTTTTTTGCAATGCTGTAAAATTGTATTTCAGTTGCACAACATTAGGTATTCTAAGAATCAAGATAGTTGGGGAGCCTCTTATTTAATCAATACAATCCAAACCATTATATCAGCAGTAAGAAAACGTAAAACAAGAGCACAAATAATTAGAGAGTCAAATTTAATCTGAAATGAAATAGTTAATCCAATATTTGTTTTGGACCATTCAATGACGTTCATATAATTTCAGAGAAACTGAACTGGTCTTGTAAATTTTTCCAATCAAAACTATATTTTCGCTAATTTGTGATTCAAAAAAATAAATAAATAATTGGTCCAAACCGTGCTTTGAGTGACACTGATGATATGTATATCAAAATGCCAGTCCAGGTATCCTTTCCACAATTTATTTTCTTCTTTTTGGAAAGAAAATAGGAGTCAAGAACCTCGTTTTTCAATGATTAAGGAATCATACTAGTATATCTATATCAAGATTCCAGTCCAACCACTTTTAGCAATTTTTTTATTTTTTTATTTTTGAATGAAAATATGTGTCAATAGGCTCAAGTTTCCATTGATGAATAATACTAGTGTACCAAAGATGCCAATACAAGCATGCTTTCTACAGTCAATTATTTTTTCTTGGACAGAATATATTGGGCAAGGCCCTAATTTCTCATAGACTCAGGAATGATCTAGTAAATCAACCGCTAGTCCAAGCATGCTATACACAATATTCTTTTTTTTTTTTTCCAAAGAAAATAGGGTTATACTTCTACATTGATTAACCATACTTTTCACAAGTTGTTTAAGTTTTATACTGTTTGAACCTATGATACCACTTGTATCTTAGCATGTACACAGTAATTAAAACTATACCAACTTTGAGTTTTGCTGCTAGAGATCGTTCGTTATGTCTCACATGGTAGATAGAGCAATAATTGTGTTTGAATCCGGTTGAAATTAAATGATAGATTTTTTTTTCTATCCCGGATATATATACACGAAAAATAATAAAATTTTTATTTTTCAAATCTTCAACAACTTTATGTCTTTTTTCTGATTACATGCATTTAAAGCTTGTTAAAGAGATGGATTGCTCGCTCCGCTCGTGATAAATAGAAAGTCTGAGGTGCAGGAGTGTTTGTTCCGCTAAGGCGCAGTTATGTCTACTTTCTGAATTCATATAGTTAAGACGATATCTCAATGCACGTTTTTACTTTATATGCATCTCAAATATCTTCATTTTTTTTTGTCTAAATACAAAATTGAAAATCTTTAGGATCATCAATCAGACATAATTTCCAACACTTCCAGTTTCGGACTTAATAAGAATAAACACATTTGATGAATGAGCATGTGTAAATAAGTTAAATGTCATTGTAAATGAATATGTACGTTCATAAAAACCGACAAAAAAATTGAAAACAAAGTTATTGTTTTTATTCGTTTACAAAATTTGATTGGTAAAAATATAAAACTTCGAATGTATCGGCACGTGCTATAACAAAGACGTGTCAATGTTATGCGGTACGCCGGGACCTGTTTGAAGGGCCAGTTACATAAGAAAAAGAAAATCTAATAATATTGTCTGTTATTGATAATAATTAACAACGCGACAATACCTTCGACGTCTGCTTATCCAGATTTTATGTACAATTCATGTGCATATATTCTCCTTTTTGGAATAATATTGTCTTAATTTCGTTAGATTTCATGTATAATATTCTAACTATCATTAATTTGTCCCTATTTTCTCAATTATTATCTTTGGCGGCATTCAGAACGTGAGAGAGGTTTCTCAAGCTCATGAAAATGATTTTTATTCAAGTTGCTTCAAAACACAACACGGTTATATTTTATTTATATTCAAATTGCTTCAAAAAACAACAAGATTATATTATTTATTTCTATTCAAGTTGCTTAAAAAGACAACACGATTATATTATCTTTCGCTTTGGCGGCATTCAGGACACGATTATTTCTATTCAAATTGCTTTAAATCATATATATCGTACGTGATAATAATAAAATTATGATTTGGTTAAGTAAGAGTTCACTTATTTTGAATAGTTCACATAACGGTGATTGGGTCAAAGAATGAAAAACTTAAGGCAAATTCTGCGTACTCTATAATTTAACTTATAGTAAATGGGCCTTAAATAATTGATTCAGACCGAACGAAACAATATGTGTATTCTGTAATTTAATTTATTAGAATTATAACTCAAATAATTAACATGAATACTCAGCAAATCTAACTGATTTATCATGAACCTGTTATGTTTACTAATGGTAATGATACTATTAATGATGTAATCGAGCAAATTACCGTACTTTTTTTTTTTCCTAATAGGTGTTTCTCTTGTAATATTCACCGTGTGGAATAGTATATCTACCTTACAACATTGAACAATTTACTCTGTTCTGACCTAAATGCTAACGAAAGACCACTCAACTATATCTATTTATAAACATGATATTCCAAAAAGAGAATTGTGCATCATAAACGCTTCTGGTTTTTTTTTTTTATTTAAATAATTAAATGCTAATTAAAGACCTAGCCACCTACTGCTGATCCTGCTAGATATCTATTTTTTTTCTATATCCAGTTATAAATGAATAACACAATATAGTTTTTAAAATCTTTAACAATTCTATACTTATTTTTGTATTCATAGCAACATATAAATGTGCATCAAAGATTTATATTTTTTTTATCTAAGTACGAATTCTAGAAGTTTCTGAATTCAGGATTTCAAGCTCATTCATTCGGACACATATATGGCACAAGAGTCTAAACTTCTGCATTTGCGCGAGGTGATCATGTGCTAAAACTTCGCATTTTATAATTGACAAAATTAGAAGCATTCGTTCAGAAAATCAACATAGACTTGTCAAATATAATTTGAAAACATCGTATTAATTATTGACATTCATTTACAAAATCGTAATAGACCAAAAAAAATAAATAAATAATTCATAGCTAGAGGTCTCTAACTACTTTCTTTACGAAAGAAAATATGAATTTTCCAAAAATAAAACAAGTATATATGCGGCCTCAGGTTGTAGCTCTACAAATTTTTGCATAGAAAATGTTTAGCGCATTTTTTCCTTAATTAGTTATTAGTTATATTATTAACAACTGCATCTGATTGAAACGTAATTAAGTTACAACATATGCATTTGGATACCCACACAAAGAGCAAACAACAGAGCCAATAGACTGTAAAATTATGTAATTTGTATGCATACCAGGACTCCATTAGCGAAGCGAACAAGGACGGTGAACACGAGTGCGTACGCTGCGAGCTCAGTGGGGCCCACATGCCCGATGAATGCCTGTGTGATAACCGACACCCCGAAGGTCGAAAATCGGGTGAAGATTGCCGGCCCGGCGACGATCCACAACTTCTTCGACTCGGCCCATAGTCGCGGACCGAGCGTCTCTGTCACCACCTCTTCTTCCTTCTCTGAATTAGCTTCAGGTAGGAGAGAGAGATAAAGCTCGTCATCTCTCTTGCTATTATCCATGAGCAGTTGTGTTTGCTATTTTTGCTTCTCTCACTTCTCTCTCTCTCTCTCTCTCTTCTCCACTCTTAATTTGTTGAATACGTAGAGCACTTTGTTTGCTGCGTTTGTGATTGTTATATAGTTGAAACACTTCGTTGTAGCCGTAAGTGTTTTTTAATTTTTTATGGAGACTGAAAAAGGAAAGGCAACGACACACAATTATTCTTGTTTTTGTGAAAGGACCAAAACAACCCTTGCACTTGACACTTGAATTTGATTGATATATACGGCGTTGTACGGTACAAGTAGAAAACTAGAACTGTTCCTGTTGCACATTTGCACAACCAGAGAATGAAGTTAAGTCATGCTTCTTGTTTCCATGTATTGTATATTGCTGAGATTGAGCAACCAATGCTGTTATTTTAAAATAGGAGCTATCTAGAACAGAATCATACATGTCATAATATATATGGAGGAATCAGTGCTGTTGTCATTTTTAAAGTGCAACTATGTGACTGTTAGTCAACATTTGAAATTCTAATTGCACTGTTTTAATTACAAAAATATCACAGTATAAGCATGTTCATATTGTTAATCATCTCTCTAATTGTTGAAAGTATGTGAGCTAATTAATAAATATTTATTTTTTTTTTTGTTAAAAAGGCGATTATTATACAATGATATTATAACAATTATGGAAAATAAAGATTATATTTGAGATCCAAATATTATAGACACGATCTATATGACAAGCATATATATTATATTTTGAGTATGTTATCCAGTGAGTTAAGCTAATTCAGTGTGCTCTCTGTTTCTGGTAATATGTTTATAAATTTATTTTTCTAATTTTCAAAGTTTGTCTGACTTGATTGAAAATAATATCAAATTTATTAAATTAATCATTCTTAAGTGATCATTTCTATGAATTTTTTGTAGAAGTTTGAAATTTATTTGTAGCAGTGCACCCAGTATACTTACTCTTAATTAAGGTTTAAATAAGGAATTTAGTCCGAAAGGACTAGATTTATAGTAGTGTTGTTATGGTCTAATATTGTTGTTTATTGAACACATTTTCACCGAAGGTTACTTGCTTTCACCCATATGCCTTTATAGAAATATTATAGGCGTCACTGATTGCGTGAAGAAAGCAATTATTTGAAGAACCCAATCATATTGGAACAAAAATATGAGAATTTGAAGTGGCAAACATGATTACTGCAACAAAATACCTTAGAAAACCAACAAACAGGAGACAACAATAGGCAGTAGAGAAAGAAATAGAAACTGAATGATTAATGTGCATCTTGTGCAGAGGCGAATTTATCGTTGTCATGTGACTAGGTCCATGTATAGGTGTTTGAACGTAAATTTTTGGGAAAATATCTTTGTTTTTTATTGGCGTTTGTTTGGGGAAATACATTACCAACAAATAGATGAAAACGCCAGGTACTAGAGAAAGAAAGAAACTGAATTAATGTGCATATCTTATGCAACAGCGAATTTATGATTGTCATCTCACTAGCTAGGTTCATAGATAGATGTTTGAATGAAAATTTGTTTCCATTTCTCTGTCAAAAAAAAAGAAAAAAAGAGTAAATTTGGTTCTCCCCAAAACACTGCAATCATTACACATTTACCAAGGACGGGACAAACGAAAGGATACAGTTCAATCGGCCTTCACGGAATTAGGTATCTTGAAAAAATTTATGGCGTCGATCTGCTAATCGATGTATGTTGCATGCTAAATTTAATTAGGTTAACTAATTAATTAGGTTAACAGTCACATATTAACTTTAAAAAAATTTCGGTCACTTTTTTTCAGTTTTTCCTAAATTTAATTAGGTTAACTAAGTGCGTGTATATATATGCTCCAGAAACAAGAGAAGAGAAGGTGAGAGAGAAAATAATTTTATGAAGGATTTACTATCAATGTGACAAAGTCTACCTCAGATTTTAGAAAATAACAAAACACAGGCAACCGCCAAAGGAGTTAGGAGTTATTGATAATACTCTTTAATTAAGTTAAATTTTAGACAACAAAGTTTTACGGATATATAGGTCATTTATTTTATAGATTAATTAATATATTATTTATCAAATATCACATAACTCAAGAGTTGTTTGGTATTTCATCAAAAGAATGAAATTAATGTAACCATTACAGTTTTCAATATTTATATTTGATAAACGATAAAAATTCCATCAATTTCTAGTTCATTTTTTACGTACAGTTTATTCATATAATATAGAGTACTTTTTAGCACACTTTAACCATTACAGTTTTCAATATTTATATTTAATAAACGATAAAAAATTCATTAATATAAGTACTTTTTATAAGTTAATATCACTTTAAAAAAAAACTATATAAAAAATATAAAAAAACTCAAGAACTTTTTTAAATAGTCAAGCTAATTAATTCCTAGCCAATGGATCTCAGGCCTAACTGAAAAAAAAAAATCCTTTAACTAGAATGTAAACAGAAAGGGTACTCAACTACAAAATTATGAGCTTCTATAGATGTGCCTCGCGTTGAATGGAAAAAACTTATTAGACAATAGCATTCATTTGGCAATAACTAAATTTTATGAATGTCTCTTTAAATATATATTTTTTATTATTTTGGCTATTGTATATACTCAAAGCTATGGTGATTTGTATTTAATAATATCACCAAATAATACCACTAATGTGAAAAATAATGCAATATACACACCATCATATATCAAATCAATATCAGTATTTATATATTGTATGTTAGAATAATGACAAAACTGTCATCATGTTGTTTTTGGTACATGACTAGAAGGCTGATGCACAACTCATGAGGTCCTCGTGCTTTGTGAAATTATGTTTTGTTCTGAAGTAAACGGTATGACCGCCGAAAAATCAGGTCCTAATTGCCCTTATTTCCCATGCATTTATGCCGATGTTAAACATTTTTTCTGGGTTCAGGAATCTCAAGCCTAACCGTGAGTTTTCTACCTATCCTGTTTTATTAAAAAAATATATATATAATAATTATATTTTTAATTTATAAATAACAAAGTTATATTTAAAATTGAGTGCATGTATTTGGAGCTCAGACATCATTTTTAAACTCGTGCATTCTTTTTTTTTTAATTATTATTTTTATCCTTTTTTTTTTCAAAATCAAAATATTCTTGCACACTATTTTTCAGAAAAATCACAAATTATACATAAAGTACCTTAAAGGTATCTCGTAGTGATAGTTACATGTGTGGTTATATTTTAAATTTTGAATTTTCGAACATGCATTCAAATTTAAGTCCTTGTTCCTAGATAGTGGCCACTGCTAAGGACAGGATGTCTATTTCTTTAATTATAGGACTGCTTTTTGCTTCACAGGTGGAATTTTTTTAATAAATAATTTCTTAATAATATTGAAATAATGTAAAGTTTAGAAATTTAATATTTGAAATGTGATATATACGCCTATCCCAAGCAATAAAAGGGATGAACTATTGTTAATTAAAACAAAATTACAACTGTTCAATTTTTAAATTATTTTGATGAAATATCAAATGATATTCAAATAATCATATAAAATTTGATATGTAATTAATTTATAATGCCCATAATAAAGTATTTTTAATTTTTCTATTTAATTTGAAAAGAAATATTTTAAAACTTGTCAAGTTATATTACTAGTGAATCCCCCAACACAATAGGGAAAAAACATCTCTCATGATTTCAGAATTTCTACATCTGATATGGTAGGAATAACTTATACATTATTAAAAATGAAAAATATTAAAATGTTCTTTTCAAAAAATAATTCATGCTATTCGATTTTAATTCAGCGATTTTTATGATGACTCTGACACATTAGTACTGTCAATTTTACTGTAGCATATGTGGAATCTACTCGTAAATTTTTTTCTTTTATTTATTATTATTTTTTTTTTACACCACTATTGTTTGTTTGTTTTTGTGGCCTCTGAGGCTCTGACATCTCCATAGATATTGATTTCTTCTGTTGATTCCTGTGGCTGGGTTGTTGTGGCCATGTGCTATATTTAAAAATTTATGGATGACCTTTTCTTTAGACCAATTACATGTAGGAGACTAGCGCCTTCACCGCCCAAGTTCAGATGTGGTCGAGATGCACAAATCTGTGTGGAGTGGATACATCTCATATATGCTTGACGTATAAAGATAGGAAAGACTCAGTTTCTAAAACAATCGGTTTGTCAGTTCATTTATTTTTAAAATTATAACAATGATTTGCTTAACACATTGATGATCTGATTTTTATTCCTTTAATTTACACCGGTTATTATTCTGTCAGTTTTGCCAAAACGGCTTTCTGGCACGTGCTCGTACCATGTAACCTACCAATTAATACATTCAAAGTTGCTATTTATTTTTCCTTTTTCAACTCCAGAATTTCATGGGGATATTTGAAGCAAATTACAATAATCTTTTAATTAGTTTATCCTTGATTTCATTTTTGGGCATATTACATATTATGTTTCTTTCTGAATTTACCTGCTACTTTTTTGGAGAAGAATTGTAGCCTGAGCAGTGCTTCCACGGATCCATATTATTTTGGGTTTTAAAATATGTATGGGAACAGGAACATCCTCACTAAAAAAACATATTACTGTCTATTTTTCATTTTTAACTTTTTAATTACTGAGCTTATTTTATATTTTTCAGTTGCGTACTTTTTTAAAAACCAAACTTATGCGTATCTCTACTTTTCTGGATTGATCAAATATATATATAGCTACCTATCTTGACTGAATGAAACATAATAAAATTTGGGCCTCTGGCAAGCAGTTTGCATTATAAGAAAAGTAAATGTGAAAATAATTAATAGCCCCTGAAGAAAGGCCCAATAAAGAAACACTGGCATTGGGCTTCATTTGGAAATGAACCTTATTAATGGTATTAATGGGCATGCTTTAGTAAAATCAATTTTGAGCCCAATAAAGTTATAAATAGCAAGTCAGTTGAGCTTTTGATTTTGCCAACCAAGATTGAATACCGGAAACAAACAAGAAATAAGTTGACAAGGAATTGTGCATGAAATAAAACACATGTAACAAAATTCATATCCAACCCTAAAAAAAAAAAAAAAAAAAGAATTCATGTCCACTTATTATCCTGTAGAACTAGACCTATCCGAATATCCCATTTCTCTGCTCCTTTTTACTCTGGTGATTCTGGCAAAAACCACTTGTTGACCCGCTCCCTGGCAAGCTCAACCTGTAAATTCAACCAATCAAATAAGAATGGTTAAACCTTTTGATGTCTTTGAAGTTTCACCAAACATTTTGGCTTACCTTTTAGTCTATTACTTAAAAAGTTAAAACTGTACTGAACTTTTTTCTTTTTAAATTTTGGATAAGATTTTTTACCTGTTTGTCCCAGTCAATTTTCCAGGTAATGTAGGAGAGAACCAGGGTCTGGATTAGTGTCCCCACAAGCATCCCAACCCAGAGACCCTTGATTTGATAACCAATCACATAACCAAAAATTATACCGAGAGGAACTCCGACCAAGTAGTAACATGCTATGTTCACATTAGCCACCATTTTTTGCAATCCAGCTCCAACTGCTACTCCTGTTATTGTTGTTAAATATTAAAAACAGCTTTGCGTAAATTATATTTAGTAGATATTAATATGAACAACAGAAAAGACTATAGGTCTATTGAGTCATGCAAAAATGAGCAAAAATAATTCATGATTATTTCGGATAGTAGTCAACAAATAACCTGAAAGCACAGGCTGAATGCTTTGTAATAAAATCGTAAAAGCTAGTAGAGGGGATAAATCATCGACTGCTTCAAGTACTGGCTCACTGTCAGTAAATACATAAGCTATGCTTCGTCGGAATACCAGAAACAATACGAAGAGAAGAACTCCTATTACAGCTGAGGTTGATACAACATTAATAATAGCAAATTTGGTGGCTTTTGCATTCCCTGCTCCGAGTTCGTTTGCCACTCGTACTCTGAAAATAAAATATATACAAAAGTTATGTCCCACACAACAGTGTCAATTGTTCATTTCCAATCTTTTTCTTTCTTTTCCTCCTTTACTCTCATAGCCTCTATTTTGTAACAATATAAATATATTTTTTTATCTTTAAAAGCTAATTTTGTTATTTTCATGTAAGTTGTTCTAATTACGCTGTGTAAATGAAATACAAAGCAATGAAAATGTACCCAGCAGCAGCTAAGAAGCCAACAAAGATCATCATTCCCCATCCAGAAAGGTTTAGACTGTTCATGGAAAAAATTGAGTATCCCATTAGAGAAGATTGGACAAAATAACTAAAATATTAAATGCCTCTATTTGGAAACTTGCATAGGAATGCTTACCATATGGATAATGCATCAAGTTCGACCTCAGCATTTTCCATATTTCCAGTTAGCAGTATAAGTATAGAATTATACCAAAGCTCCAAGCTGCATAAAATCAGATTAGTTATAGATGGATGCATCACAAAAGTCAACTAGTAGATGGATGATAGCTCACATATATCTAGTGACATAATTGAAGGGGAGACCCCCAAATAATACCATATCATTAAACCAGATGAAAGAGAAAGTTTTGCAACAAGCCCCAAGTCTGTGAAAGCACACCAGGAGAAACCTTTCCAAGTTTCGGGGCAGCCACCACATAACACATATATGAACTGACCAATCACAGGGAACCACATGGAGATACACATTGCAGTCATCGCTCCATGAAGGCCCCACGAAAACTTTATCACCATCAGCCATGAAAGAAAGAGGTGAAACATGAATGAAAAGATCGAGAAGTAGGAGATGACCATGTTCTTGCTCTGCGATTGGAGGTACATCTGAAAGGTAAAGTTGAAGATGTGCGAGAAGATAACGGGAATAAACCTGTAATTCATGAAATCCACAATCACCTTGTATGGTATTATATGTGTAGTTAGAACAATAAATGTGCAATATTGGATTTGATTTTACCAGAGACAGATTATGCCTGCTTCTTTTGCAATGGCTTTCTCTTGACCGAGAAGTTCAAGTAGAGGCGTTGCAAAAATGAAAACCGGTATCAGAAGGATCACACAAGCAAACAGCAATATCCATGATCTTTGTAGGTATACACCCAACATGTGGTATTGTTTGGCACCAAATGCCTGCCCGCAAAGGGTTTCAAGTGCACTCGCCATTCCTAGCTGTACAGTTTATTTTCTATCAAATGATGTGTTGATAAATATTTAAATATACAAAAATATAACTTCTCAGTGTTTGATAACCGGGGTTATTTTATCAATACATAATGGGTCTCACAAGGACAATTTAATCCTATTTTGGTTATAAAATTGAGCTTATAATTATCGAAGCAAAAAAAATTATGTTGAGTTAAATTGATTGAGGTGAGATGATTTATAACAAACAATTAATTAATCCTTCGAATTAATTGACAAGTAAAAGATGTAGTGTAGCATACCAATATACTGACAGCGAATCTGTCAATAACAGTGAAAGAGAGTGCATAACCAGCAAGTTCCAGGGATCCAACATGACCCAAGAATGCTTGTGTACTGATCAAAACTCCAACGACAGCGAAACGGGTTAATATCGCTGGACCCGCTACCACCCACAGCTTCTTCGACTCTGCACATATGCGTGTCCTGAAGCTCTGCTCTTCTTCCTCTTTTGGCAGAAGGGTAACAAGCCTAGGGTTGCGCTCATCATCTCCATTACCCATCTGGAAGGGAGGTTGGGGAAGGTTGAATTTGGACTTGGAAGTTGGAACGGACAATGAAGTGTGTTCCATTAATGTCGGACTTCATATATATAGTACATTTAGTCGTTGAAAGTTCTATTTGACCGCTGATATATTTTCTATGTTCTCTTAAAGTTAGGACCTCTCGTTTATGTACCACGTACATTGTAAAATAATAATATTTTTTTCTGAAATTTAAACCAATTACGACTTAATCAAGATCGAGCACAAGTATTTCAATCTAGTTTTCTTTTTTTGTTCAATGAAACAATACTTAAAAAAAAATAAAGAAATTTTTTTTTTTTTTTGTAGAATAACGTTTATATATTGGACCATTTGGATCACCATACATGAAACTAAAATAAAGACACTGGATAACGCAAAATCTAAAACATAATAAAGACAAACAATATAACTTCTTTTGGTTGTAATTTGTAAAGGGACAAACAATTTTAATTTTAGACTTATGTAACCAGGAGATTAGGAGTCAATTTGTTTGTTTGTTGTATTTATTGAACTTGTGTGAAACCACAGCATTAATTTACAAAGCCAAGAGATAACGACGGAACACCAACTTGATTTATTTGTTCAATATATAATAGATATACTGTCATTTGTCACGACATCTCAGTATCTCACTGTCTCGAATTGCACGCTTATTAATTAGGTATTGAGATTTAATTTGACTTAAAATTAAATTATATTATTTATATTTTCGTAGGTGGTGGGAAGTTGATGATTTACTTCCCTATTTATTCGATCTAGAGCCAGTATTACTACCTTATGACAGCAATGCACGTGAACAGAGACCTACATCAAATAAAATCAATAATTTAAACAACTTCCTTTCACTTGGTAATAAACTATGTCTCATGTCTTATTCGTGAATCGACACCGAATTAATGTAATATATGTGAGCTATTTCTTTTTGCTGTCTGCCGGTCTCCGTTTCTAATTTTCTATATATACTTATCTTTGCTCCACAAACTCATTTGGCATTGAAGGGAGTGTTGTTATTTCTTTAATTTTAAACGAAATATTTATTCCATTCCTTGCATGACCTCACATATGCCAAGATTTTGACTTCAAACTATATATTTTATTTTGTTTCTATCGTTAGAGGTGAAGAAAATAATGATTTTTTTTTTCAATATTTATACATTCTAGGCACTGGCTTATTCTATATACTTACGAGCCAGAAAATTTTTCAAGGATGTCATAAAAATAATTAAAAAAAATTTTAGTAAAAAGCAATCAGAGATTTGATAATACATACATATATATATATATAATTAATTTTATCATGAGTAGGATTCTAGTTCCCACATTTTGAATGTCCCAAATGTCTCAAAACTCACTTTTTGGTTACTTTTTCAGAATATAAAATTCAAACTTCGAATCCAAACCATTGATTTTATTCAATGTAAACTATAAAGAGAGATGCATTTTATATAAGTTTTATAAATTTTGAAATTTATTTGGTATTTGATTAAGATATTGAATATTGAACATAAATTTGATAGATTAATTTTAATCTGGGCATATTTTAGAATATTTGGTACTTGATCAAGATATTCTAAGTTTTGAACACGTTCATTTTTAAGAAAGGCATGATAATTTGTGTCTCAAAAATGAACTATTTAGTTACCAGGGCTGCTTTCTAGCCCGGACCTCTTTTCCAAAAAACTTCCCCTTTCTTTGATGAACAAGCAAGAGTGGAAATTTTACATGCTCCCTTTTCTTCCATTGAATCAAACACACACAGACACACACAAACTACGATAGATTATCCGTCCTGTTTTTGTAAAATTTGAAGAGAGCTTTTTGGAAGGAAAAAAAAAATGCGGAAAATTGTATGTCCATTATGTAGATAATTCATTGATTAAAATTTTTAACCAATTTCTACATTTATTCTATCCATTTTTTAGTTCTCAGGGTAAAACAATATCTGGATAACGTAGAATTATTAACTGGAAATGTATCACAAAGGACTATCATATACACTCTTTTCTAGAACCTGCCTCAGTGCATTCTGGCAAGTACCATTGATTAACCCGTGATTTAGAAATCGCCACCTGTACATTTCATATAAAACTATTTTAGTAAGTTCTCTTAACATACTTAGGCAATAATTTATCAGATAGAATGAATTATCTAATCACGTTTTATTTCTGACATGTTTCTCTAACTGCTTGTAATTAAGGTGTTAAAATATTGCAGGTAATGCGGATATTCATCAACAAATCAATATTTGAAAAAAAATGTTTTTTGCCACATAATAGATTTACCTCTTTATCCCAGTCAACCTTAAAAGTAATCAATAAGAGGACCAGAGTTTGGACTAAGGTCCCAAAAATCATGCCCATCCAAATTCCCTATTGAACAGAAAAAGGGTAAAAGTAAGACTGTAATTTATGTTAATTAAAGAAAGTAAAATTAATTAACTATCAAATGGATATGACATTGCATTGTTTTACCTTAACTTCATAACCAATTACATAGCCAAGGATAACGCCAAGAGGAACTCCAACTAAGTAATAGCACGCGACATTTACATATGCTACTAAGGTCTGCCAGCCAGCCCCGACAGCCACTCCTGATTTTCATTTGTTACCAGTATACAACAGTTGAGATACACAAATTTAACTAAAATTAATTAATAAGAAACATTTAATTTCAATTTTAGTAGAATTATTGCCTGAAAGCACTTGCTGGATGCTATTGAACAGTATCGTAATAGCAAGGAGAGGCGTCATATCGATGACAGCATCAGCAACAACATCACTTGTTGTAAATAAATAAGCAATATTTCGACTGAAAAATACGATTAATAATGAGAGAACAAATCCAATAAAGGTTGATGTGACTGAAACAACTACAATTGAGAATTTTGTGGCTTTCGCATTGCCTGCTCCAAGCTCGTTAGCAACTCGCACACTTGAAAACCATGCCAAAAAAAAAATATTAAGTACAAATTGTTGACAGCATTTGGACCTGTTTTTCAATAAAAGATAAAAATAAGATTTACAAATAGGAAGCATATGAATTAAAGAAATTACCCGGCAGCAACTAAGAAACCAAGCGTTATCAAGAGTCCCCATAAGGCAATGTTGAGACTGCCCAGAACACAAAATAAATTAGAAACATTGTAAATCTTGTGAAAGTATGTATAAATAGATGGTCAATATTGTTTAAATTAATAATACCAACCATATAGACAAAGCATCAAGAGCGACTTCAGCATTTGCCATGTATCCAGTCAGCAATACTAGAATTGAGTTGTACCAAAGCTCCAAGCTGCAACAACATAACAGACTACAGTTTAGGTGACAATATCCTGGCAAAGACTTGGATGCTAGTACCATAAAATTCAAGTCTAACATCCAAATTCACCGTACATACGGCTTCTTTTCCAATAAGAGGTGACACAAAATAAAAGAAAAGAAAATCAGTTTTCTTTTTTTCCTTTTTTTTTCTGGAAATTAATTACCATATCATAGCACCAGAAGACAAGGATAGCTTGACAACAAGCCAAAGATCAGTAAACGCACTCCACGTAAAACCCTTCCATGTAAGAGGACACCCGCCACACAGCACATACGCAAACTCGCCAATCACAGGCATCCACATGGTGATAATAGTAGAACTCATAGCACCCGATATCCCCATTTGCAACTTGATTACAAACAGCCATGAGAGAAGTACATGCAGTGTAATCGCTATGAAAGAAATATATGAGATGACAATGTTCTTGCTTTGTGACTGGAGGTACATCTGGAATGTGAAGTTGAACACATTGGAGAAGATGGCCGGGATGAACCAAATGGAGATGAGGCCAGCTATGTGGGAGATGTGCGGGTCCTGGCCGAGCAGACGCAAAAGGGGTGATGTGAATAAGAAAAAAGGTAGGAGGATGATGGTGGTGGCGAGGAGGATGATCCATGATCTTTGGAGGTAAATGCCAAGCATGTGGTACTGTTTTGCTCCGAAGGCTTGGCCACAGAGCGTCTCGAGTGCACTTGCCATGCCGAGCTGCAAAAACATATTGCCAAGTAAGAATAATAAATTTAGTGTTCATTTTGAAAATCAGTATGTTATTGTAATTTTTTACCTTTTAAAGTTGGCTCGCGATTGCCACCTAATATTATTGCAAAATCAGATTGAAGCTCATAAAATCTATGAAATTGAGGTCCCATGTATTTTTGTTTCACTACAAAAATTTTGTAAATCATAATTGTATCGTGTTAGCAAATAATGTGATGGGCCGGCGGGGGCCTTGGCCTTTTAGGCCTTGTATCTTTATTTCATTAGGTTAAATATAATTATTTCCTATTAAGTTAATTACCATTTTTGTTTTGTTTTTGGACGGGATAAAAAAGAGGAGGCGGCGGACAAAAAAGAACAGAATTTTTTATTGAAATTGATTGCGGCTTTAGCCAATTTATCTGAGAATCTGTGTGATCCTCAACCAAAATCTCTCTCATTCGTACTATTCTATCAATCTTTCTCTACCGTTCGTGCATTATTTGGTATCAGAGCCAGGTTGGCGGATGTGAATCGTGGTCGTGGTAGAGGTCTAGGCCGAGGAGGTCGGGGTCGTGGAGTCGATCCTGAAGAAGAAGAGCCGGGCCGCCGAGACCAGCGAGATCTAGAGATTGCTGCGATGGGGAGACGGATCCGAGAGTTAGAGCGCCATCTCGCAGAGGCAAGGATGGGCTCTACGAACGGGGAAGAAGGAGAGGAGTCAGAGACCCTCGATTCTTCTGAAGCAGGCGACGAGGAGGAGTATTACAATCCATTTGGGACTCCAAATCGGAGGCGAAACCAGAGATTTCGACCAGAGCCTGACCAGTCATTTCAAAACCTAGGGGTGAAGATTGATATTCCAGGGTTTGAAGGTAAATCTCATCCTGATGATTTTATTGATTGGATGCATACCGTCGAGCGGATTTTTGATGTAAAGAACCTGACTGACGACCAGAAAGTAAAGTTAGTAGCCATTAAATTGAGAAAACATGCATCGATCTGGTGGGAACATGTGAAAAGTAGGCGTGCTAGAGAAGGAAAACCAAAGATTCAAACTTGGGATAAGATGAAAAAGAAATTAATGGCCAAATTTTTGCCCACCCAGTACAAACAGGAAGCTTTTATTGATTATCACAACCTAAAACAAAGAAGTCTGACAGTGGAGCAATACACTAATGAGTTTGATATGTTGCGGATGCGATGTGGTGTGGTGGAAGAGGATGAACAGATTGTTGCTCGGTATCTTGCCGGGTTGAGACCAGAAATAGGTGATGTGGTGTACCTACAACAATATTATTCATATGATGATGTATGTAGGTTGGCCTTGAAGGTCGAATCACAACAAAAGAGAAAAACTAATGGTTCTAGGTTCCAGAGTCGTTCTTCACAAATTGAGACAGATAGGAGAGCACCTCTTTCAAAACCTAATCCTACAACAGCTCAGAATCCGAAAACATATCCAGAGAAAGGGCAATCTAGTAGAGGAGGTTCCACAAACAGGCGGTGTTATAAGTGTCAGGGTTTAGGACACCTTATTGCTGACTGTCCCAATAAGCAAATTGTCACGCTGATTGAAGAAGATGTGGACCCAACATAGATGATTACGGGGATGATGATGAGAACCCTTTAGTTGAAGATGAGGAGATCACTTATGGTGACTCAGGTGAATCGCTGGTGGTTAGAAGGGCATTGAGTGTTAATGTTGGTGAAGATGAATCATGGCTGAGACACAATATCTTTCATACCAAATGCACCAGTGGAGGTAAGGTTTGTAATGTGATTATAGATGGAGGTAGTTGTGAAAATGTAGTGTCTAACATCATGGTTGAGAAGTTGGGGTTAAGCACTGAAGATCATCCACAACCCTACAAGTTGTCGTGGTTCAAGAAGGGCAGTGAGGTGAAAGTGTCAAAGCGGTGCCTTGTGAAATTTTCAATAGGGAAGAAGTATACCGATGAGGTCTGGTGTGATGTGGTCCCTATGGATGCTTGTCATGTTTTATTGGGGAGGCCATGGCAGTTTGATAGAAGAACAAAGCATGATGGGTTTAAGAACACCTACACCTTTCAGAAAGATGGTGTAACCATTACCCTCGATCCTTCAGATTTGCGAAAAGAGGCCAAGAGTCACTTGCTCTCTCGGGTGGAATTTCAGAGGGAAGTAGATCAGAAGGTTGAGGTGTTTGCCTTGGTGGTGACAGAGGCTAATGATGATGGGCATGAGCTCCCTCCACAAGTCATGTCATTAGTGAAAGAGTTCGCTGATGTGGCACCAGCAGAATTGCCATCAGGATTGCCACCTATGAGAGATATCCAACACTGTATTGATCTTGTGCCTGGAGCTGTTATTCCTCATAAAGCTGCTTATCGCATGAGTCCAAAAGAGCATGAAGAGTTGCAGAGACAAGTACATGAGTTATTGGACAAGGGTTATGTGCAGGAGAGCATGAGCCCGTGTGCGGTGCCAGCTTTATTGGTGCCGAAGAAAGATGGTTCATGGAGAATGTGCATTGACAGTAGAGCTGTCAATAAGATCACCATCAAGTATCATTTTCCAATTCCTCGATTTGATGATTTAATTGACCAATTGCATGGAGCTGTCAATAAGATCACCATCAAGTATCGTTTTCCATTGCATGGAGCACAAGCTGAAACCGAGGCATGCCAAATGGGTTGAGTTTTTGCAAGCCTTCAGTTTCTCTATTAAACACAAGGCTGGAGTGTTAAACACAGTAGCAGATGCACTGAGTCGGAGACATTCATTGATATCGACCATGCGGGTTCAAGTGACTGGATTTGATGCATTCAAGGAGTTATATGGAGATGATCCTGATTTTGCAGATATCTGGCAGAAATGCGAATCGGGTCCTTTTCAGCATTTTATCCGACAATAAGGCTTTCTTTTCAAAGGTAACCGCTTGTGTGTTCCTAAGGGCTCGTTGAGGGAGGAAGTTATCACGGAAGGACATGCTGGAGGACTTGCGGGACATTTTGGGGTTGATAAAACACTAGCGTGGTTGCAAGACCAATTTTATTGGCCTAAGATGGAGCGAGATGTGGCTCGATTCGTGGGAAGGTGCAGGACATGCCGACTGGCCAAGACGCGAGCAACCAATGCGGGCTTATATCAACCTCTACCAGTTCCAGTGGCTCCGTGGGAAGATGTCAGTCTCGACTTTGTTCTCGGGTTGCCTAGAACTCAGAGGAACAAGGACTCGATTATGGTAGTGGTGGACCGTTTTTCAAAGATGGCGCACTTCATTGCCTGTAACAAAACTTTTGATGCTTCGCAGGTAGCACGCTTGTTTTTGCAGGAAATTGTCAGATTGCATGGTGTGCCCAAGACCATCACCTCGGATCGAGATGTGAAGTTTGTGAGTCATTTCTGGCGCACTCTTTGGCGGAAGATGGGCACTCAACTACAGTTTAGCTCATCTCATCACCCTCAAACTGATGGACAAACAGAGGTGGTCAACCGAAGTCTGGGGAACCTATTGAGGAGTCTAGTTGGTGACAGTCCACGACAATGGGATCTTACTTTGCCTCAAGCTGAATTTGCATACAACCGATCGCAGAGCCGGACCACAGGAAAAAGTCCCTTTGAAGTTGTTTATGGCTTCAATCCAATAACACCTCTCGAGCTCACACCATTGCCTGTCCAGCGTCAATTCAGTGGTGATGCAGAAGAACATGCTGAACACATAAAGCAAGTGCACTCACAGGTTCGAGCCCAGATTGAGAAATCCAACAAGAAGTACAAAGAGCGAGCAGACAAACATCGCAAGAAGGTGGTGTTTAAAGAAGGAGATTTAGTGTGGATTCATTTGAGAAAGGCACGCTTTCCAACTGGCAGGTATGGCAAGCTACAACCTCGAGCCGATGGACCATTTCGAGTGCTCGAAAGGATCAATGACAATGCATACAAGGTGGACTTGCCAGGCGAGTATAATGTTTCGGGGACCTTCAATGTTGCCGATCTATCCCCATATATTACTGACAATGAGAAAGAGACATCTGAAGCAGAAGATGAAGTGACAGATTCGAGGACGAATCTTTTCTTAGGGGGGGAGAATGATGGGCCGGCGGGGGCCTTGGCCTTTTAGGCCTTGTATCTTTATTTCATTAGGTTAAATATAATTATTTCCTATTAAGTTAATTACCATTTTTGTTTTGTTTTTGGACGGGATAAAAAAGAGGAGGCGGCGGACAAAAAAGAACATAATTTTTTATTGAAATTGATTGCGGCTTTAGCCAATTTATCTGAGAATCTGTGTGATCCTCAACCAAAATCTCTCTCATTCGTACTATTCTATCAATCTTTCTCTACCGTTCGTGCATTATAATGTGTCACAATTTGCTCTCCCAATATAATTTTATTTGAAACTGTTGACGATACATTGTTTATATTTGAACCGTTCACATAATTCCCGTGAGATATTGAGAATACCATCGGATTTTATCTATAATAATTGCTTTTTTTAATTGAAATTTTGTAAAATTCTTCATTTTAATCAAACCTCCAGTAGATGTTCCTTAACTCATCCTATGATAATTTATTTCTTTATTTGGTTTTTTATTAAATAGAAATATTTCTTATTAAAGTGGCCCATCGGCAATTGCCATTGTAACTTAAGTAGTTATAGTTTGAACTTTGAATTATGCAAGCTTGATACTTCATTAGGTATTGACTATTGAGGTGTACCACAGTAAAGCACTAGATGGAAATTTTTATTCTTTAATTGTAAAACGAAAGAAAAGAGACATTTCAATTTATTACAGTTTCTGATTCAGTTATATATTTACACAAATGCACAAATCAAAAGTATGACGTCTCCTATAATGTTTGGTACTTGCTACTATATATACATTGCCAGAAAATAATAATAATAATAATTGTAACCCAAGATAAGGCAAAGTTTAATAAGACAAACTCCTCATCTGTGATCCCAGTCTCATAAGTGACAATTAATAGAATGTCAGCACTGTTGGTGGCGCAAATCAGAAGATAAAAGTTGAAAAAATTGTTGTTGCAGGCTTGCAGCAAATGCACTAATTTTTCTACAAGGGGCTGGTAGGTTTCATCACGTACGGGCCAGACCATTATTAAATGGGGAGGTGCTTTGGGCAACATGTTTTTCACTTGGAGCAACATTAATCTTTTCTAAATGACTAAATTATCCCTCAGAACTTCCAAACTCTTTTCATATTCTATTTTTTTTTTCTAGCAGAACTTTGAACCTTTCCTTTGTACGAATTTTTTTCATATTCTATTCATAAATTGTGATTGTAAAGCTTTACTACGAAAAGAAATGAAATGAGCATAATGCATTTGAGCATTAAGATTAGGCCTACCAATAAATATTCAATTGAAGAATAGTTAATTTTATCATTTCAAAGAGGAAATTTGATGAACTCAAAATTAATTGGTTAATTGGTTTTAGCGGCCGGCTAGGCTATATAAAAATTATTAGGGAAGCTCATAGATATGGCATATATTAGTACAAAAGAAAGGTTCAAAGTTTTCCTATTATAAAAAATATACTTGAAAAGAGTTCAGAAGTTCATGGGTAATTTAGTCATTCAGAGAAAAAAATAGTGTTGCTCCAAGTAAAAAACATGTTACCCAAAGCACCTCCCTATTAAATGTGATCTGATTGGGCATTAATTGCCACATCTCCACTGCCGCTACATCACCTTAATTATTGCTTTCTTCACCCTTTTAACTAATATAAAAATAAAAATTCGGAATAACTAGAACTTGTCTACAGTACACAACCTAAACACCCAAAGGGAGATTAATTCTTTTTTTAATCATTTAAGGGAGACTGCTCAAGGGGATCAACGGATTTCAATCCCAACTTTTAAAAGCACACAACCTATTGATAAAATTGCAACATCATTTTACTATTTCTTCTGTTTCATTTTCTGTTAACTTACTGTTTATTTATTTTACTCCTGCTTTCTCGTAAAGCTGACAATGTAAGATTATTTATATTTAATATATTTGGGAGGTTCATCGACAATAAATGAGTTTCATAATTTCACAAATTGTTTAATTAGTTTTATATTTTGAAATCTAATATACATGAAAAATAAGAAATTTTTATATAAATATATTGTAGTAAAAAATTATAACAATTTATATATCTTATATCATTTAATAAAATAATAATAAAATAACAAATCATACTAAATTATATGAAAATTAATACACAACATCTTTGTAAGACTAACAATAGGTCTATAATGTTTTATGTTTTATAACTTCTCACACGTGATTACACTGAGCCCTCTCGGCCTCTCCAGGAGAAATAGCGTCGGTTTTTCTGCAGAAAAACACGTGTAGAATTGATGAAGGTTGCAATTCCTACCCTGAATTCACATCTGACTTTGACCCACTATGCTCATGGATGTAGCAGGACCTCAACAGAAAATTGGCAAACTTAAATGTGTGGGATTGGGACAACACCAACCAAAAAGAATCCTATAATTCTATTGTTATTCCAATTCATTTTTCTTACCCCTGCGTTATAGCATTTCATTAGTAATATATTTTTATTATTAGGTGCTAATTTTGTTTACCTTTCTAAAGCCTGTGAGTGTAAATTTTACTATGTTTAACATAAAATTAAATCTAACATTTGAATAAATTTTATTAAGCATATAAACTATATATAAATTTAAATTTATACATACGTTGTTTACATTAATACATAAAAGTATAAACGACGTAAAATACCTTGATTAAAAGTAAAAACCGAAAGTGAAAATAATCCAATAATTTTTGCATTCATCTCGTCATATATTCTTTTCTTCTTATTTTTTCTGAACGCATAAATCTTAGCAGGAAAAGAAGCCCACAAATGCCTAGTTAATTAGCATGATTAGTTTAAATGCTCAAAGTTTAATTTGACATAAATGAAACTTCTAGTACAACATCATTCTCTTTCTTTACGGAAAATCACGACTCAATAAATATGAAAGGGATGGAAGCCCCCACTGATTGGCGCAGATAGTGTGATTTGTCCCTTACCATGATTGAAAATCTGAATTCTACACTACATGTGTCCTATTTACTTTTTTACTTGTTTTTGCTGGTTTTATTTAATTTTATTTCCACCTGCATTTTTCAAATTTCAACAGGGAACAGGAGTTTCAGGACTCTTGTTTTGTCCGTTTATGCAATATATCCTATAAGGCTTTCAGTCGCTTAGACTAGCAAAAATAGTAAAAGGCTATTTTTGTATATATACTTGTTGAACCACTTGCTACATCTACTATATATGCACTAAAAGAATTCCTTTATGACGATTTGTCAGCTGGAGCATTTAAATTGGTATATCAGTCAAGTGAGGCTCATGCGTAGAATGTCCAGTTACCATCCAAAAGAAGAAAAAAAAATGTACAGCTCCTGTATTGCGTTATATCATACTCAATACCAATGATTGAGAACATGGAAGGTTAAGAGTAAGGTTCCGTTGCTACCAATTTTTCAATGCCATAAAATGCCACTGATCGTTAAGCATTAGATTAATTTGGATAAACGGTTAAAATTGATATCTGATAAGTGTTATTAAAAGCTTTAACTTATGCCCAAAGCCCCAAACTTAAATGTTCAAGGCTTCTGCCACTTTTCCTGAGAAAGTAAAAACTAAAAAGAGATGAATAAAACATCATATGTCCTATAAATGAGTAGCTTAGGCAAACTTCACTGGTTTAGTTTTGAATAATAAATTTCTCTTCTTATCTTATCACTTGGATTCAAAATAACAAACATGTCTCTAATTTCTTTTTTCTAATGGAATATATATACAACAAATACATTTTTGTCCATTATTATTTAAAAATGGTCTTAAGAACGTAGAATTTTTTCTTATTTTACTGAATCTGATTTGAATATACAGAATTTTCAATTAGATGCCTTATTATTTACATGGAGAAAACTTAATTTGATGGGGATCGATATAACCAAAAAATATAATTGAAGATGCTTATGCTCTTGTTTGCTTGATGTATTTGTGCTTTGGCGTGGTTTGAGTTCATTAAAATTCCAAAACAAAAAAAAATGTGATTACGACTTCCTCGGGTACAGTGGAGGGAGCATGCAGCATTAAGTTGGACATAGGTTAGACTTTTTAATAACACTATTAAGATAATTAATCACAACCGCTTATCGAAATTAATCTAATGTACATAATCTGTGGCATTTGGTGGCAGTCAAATCTTTCTCAATCTTATTAGTAAATTAATTAGCGAAACTCATATTTTTGTAACTTCAAAAGTTTGCCCAAAAAAAATGAATTTGCTGTTTTTTGTAGTATCCGTTATGCTTTTGACCAGATCTTCTGCCCTTTCAATCAAAAGTAAGATTAGTCTCGAAATTAGTGCGATTATTTATGACTTAATTAAGGCGCGCTGAGTAGGGTGTCAGGAATTGAAATGTAAAAGTAGTTGTCCTTAGAACTCCAAGAATACACACTTGTTCAGATGATATGATTTAATTATTTCCTTCGTATGAGTTCGCCAGTTCTAGGATCCACTAATAAAAATAAAATACAGAATACTTAACTGTGTGTATCTTATTAATTTTCTTTGCCTAATTAAACAGTAGCATCTTTTATATGACAAATAAAAATTCCACAATGAGGTGAATTACCTGGAGACTGACAGCAAGTCGGTCGATGACAGTGAAGGAAAGTGCATATGCCGCTAGCGGTGGCGCCGACATGCCCCATAAATGCCTGTGTGATGACCAAAATGCCGATCGATGAGGCGCGGGTGAAGATAGCCGGTGCAGCAACCACCCACATTTTCTTTGATTCCGTCCATAAACGCTTGCACAGACTTTCCTCACTTTCCGATGGTTGCGCGACTAGCCTCTCAGTCAAGTCCTGTTGTGCCATCTCTGATCTCTCTATAGATCTCAACCAAGTTGTTGGAGGGTTTAGGAAATTGGAAGTTTATATAGGCATTAGGCAAGGCCGCAAGGCAGTTCACAGTGGGTATAAGCGAAGCAGTTGGTTAAAAATACTTAATTGTTACCTACAAGGAAGAGTGAATTAATGATATTACAAAAAAAAAAAAAGATGGGAAAAAAAAATAGAGCTGTGGACCTGTCCGATATTTTCTCTTTTTTGCTTTCATTTTGTTCGATTGTGCGTTGAAAACAAGGAAACAATAATGCAATTTTTTTCTTACATCACTAGTCTGAATAATTCTATTTTTATGATATATTTAATATATTCATAATGATAATTTTAAAAACAATAGTCCAACTAAAAAAATTAGAATTTAAGATGCATTTTTCATGATTTAGATAGGATATCAAGTTGGAGTCCATGTGAAATTTGATTGATCTAAAAGACCGTCAAAATAATGAAGACTCCACATATTTTTATGATTTGAAAGTTTTGACGGTACAGTTCATATGGTAATTTTAGATACATATTTAGTCAGAAGCTGACTCAAATTCTCCATAATTTATGCATTCTCTTTGACGGTCTCCATTTTTGTTTTAACTGACAGAACGGTTGTCAAAGATTTTTGAGAAATATTGTGCTTTAAAAGACAAAAAGGTCTCGCCAGCTCAAAAAAATAAATAAATGAAAAAAAAAATACAGAAAGGCTATTTTCCCTCTAGAGAAAATTAGTGCCAAACTTAGGTCTAAAAAGAAAGCAGATTACAGGAAAGAGTGATAGAAATATAGGAATCAAAATGAAATTAACGTTTTGAGGCCTTCTATATTATCTTGGTTTTAGAACGGGAGTATATTAAGACTATGAAAACAGGACGAGGGGACAAAGAAAGGGAAATTGATTAGTGCCATCGGCACAAATTGCCATCGCGCGCCATCGCTGAGGCGCGATGGTCTCTCATCCAGCGCAATTTTATTTCATACCTAAATGTTCAATTAGATAAGTACAAATGTTCTGTTATTTTGAGTATAAATGTTCAGTTAATTGCAATAAAAAATATAAGTGTTATAAGCAAAAATGTTCATTTTATTAAGTATAAATGTTTAGTTTAGAAAGTAGAAATATTCAGTTGGGTGAGTACAAATGTTCAGTTAGTTGCAATAAAAAAATACTAATGCTATAAGCAAAAATGTTTATTGGATAAGTATAAATGTTCAGTTTAGTAAGAACAAATGTTCAGTGTAGTAATACAAATATTCAGGTTATTAGATATAAATGTTCAGTACCACTTTTCAATTTTTTTAATAGGTGAGTGAAGGGGTCACGAACCGGACACAAAACACATGAAAAAATTAGAAGGGGTCATGAACCGGTCCGGTTCAAATTAAATTTTTTCCGACTATATCCCTGGGGCGCCTCTCTCAAAACTGACGCGCAATTTTATATTAAACCATAAATTGATGCATTTAACTGAACACTTGTGATCATTAAATGAACACATTTTGTTATTAAACTGAACATTTGTAACAGACACAGATATTTTTGTTCAGCGATGGCTCGCGATGGTAAATCTATCGATGGCAGTTATCATTTCTGCAAAGAAAGTACCGATGCAAAGTCCAATTAGGGTAGACCTATAAAATATAGTATGCATTGAGCCCAACTAAATATATATGTCCTGTAAGCCTTTTTGAATTGCCATATATAGTGTGTGATAATGTTTCGATGCAAGCCCATAATATTATGTAGGAAGGCAAAAAGATAATAATTTCTGTTGAAGCTCATGAACTTCCATTTTCAGTTCAAACTCTCTGCTGATTTTTTTTTTTTTTTTTCTTTTGGAGGGGGAAGGTTACTATGAACATTTTTCCTATTATACATTCACAAATACAAGAAAGAGCTTTTAAGATGCAAACTTCTAACAAGTTTTCTCTTTTCCTTTTTTTCACTTAATCTAGTGCATTTGATCTACGCAATCAGATAACAGAGTAATAATAAACTCAATCTCCTCTGCCACTTCTTTCATAGACGGTCTGTTCTGCCGCTTCTCCTCTAAGCAACTCAATGCCAAAAGCCCCAGTGCCTTCATTGAATCAAGATCGAGTTGAGTAGCCCCACTCTTAATGTTGGGGTCTACTGCCTCCATTATTCTGTCTTCCTGCACCAATCCTTGCATGTAATCTCGTAAATTTATATCATCGGGCGCTCGTGTGAAGTCGATTGCCTTTTGGGAGGTGAGAAGTTCTAGAAGGACTACTCCAAAGCTATACACGTCACTCTTGTCTGTTAGCTGAAAATTACGGAAATACTCTGGATCAAGATAGCCTAAGGTGCCTTGAGCGCATGTCGAGATGTGGCTCAGGTCGGGTGTTGCTAGCCGGGACAGTCCAAAATCAGATACCTGGTAGATGATTAAAGAGTTTATTAATTATTATAACCATGCATAACATAATAAGGGAAGGTAGCATTGACAAAATGATCAATGGGAAGAAAAATATTGACAGAAGAGGTTATGAAAAATATTGATATGCTATAGAATAATTCTGGTAGGAATGAATGATCATTCAGCCAGGGTTCCAAATTTGGTTTGGGTCAAAACATAAATGTCACATGAAGGAAGAAAGATATTATATTTTGTTTTGCCAGCTAATCCATTTGATGTGCTGCTGAAGAGCTAGAAACAAAGAGACGACACATTGGGTGACATTTTCTAGAAATATAATGAGTCGTTTTCCCGGTGATAAAAACAGCTAAAAGAATTGACACTGGTACAAAATAAAACACCATGTATGGCATATTGTATTCTTATTTAGAATGCATTACCTTTGCATTAAGATTCTCATCAAGCAGAATATTGGTAGATTTGACATCTCGGTGATAGATCGGTGGCATAGCTGAAAAGTGCAAATAAGCAAGCCCTGCTGCCGTTTGATGTGCTATTGACAAGCGATGATGCCATGAAAGTGGTGACAGAGAACCATGCAGGTGGTCTGCTAAAGTTCCATTAGGTATAAACTCGTAAACCATTAATGGCTGATCAAGGTCCACACAACATCCAAGGAGACGAACAAGACTACGGTGATTGACTTGTGACAGAATGCGCACCTCATTAAGGACTTGTTCTGTGGACTTGGTATTTCCAAACTTGGCACACTTGACTGCAATTACCACCCCATCTTCAAGCACTCCCCTGTAAACCTCGCCGCTTCCACCAGCTCCTAAGATGTTATTCCGTGAAAAGTTGTTTGTGGCATGCTTCATCTCACGGCTTGTAAAATATTTGACTGGGCGACCACTTGTGTTGTTTAGGTTCAAAATTCTCTCTCTTTCTAGTGCCTTCCGATCTTTTGCTAAGGCAACTTGTCGTTGCCGTGTGAATAAAATAATGCCAACAACCAGTGATGCAGCAAGGCTTAAGGCTAATCCTGTGAGTATATTTTGAATCAGGATCTATATATTAGGGTTTGCATGTATGCTTTCATTTAGATTCTAAGCGTACTTAATTTCATTAATTTATGTGTTTCCATACTTTCTTCTGGTAAACTATACAGGAAATAAGAGAGGGGAAGCCACTGGTATGGTGTATGCAATAATATCTTAAACAATTGTAATACTAATGTTAGTTCATGATCATTTATTAATAATCATATCATACAGATAAATGAAATGGAGTTCCAGAAAGATAATCAAAGTGAATATCTGAATATAAATACAAAAATTTATACCGGGAAGGAACCTTAATCCTTCCTTTTTTTCTTTCTTTTGCATTAATTAATTTGATTTTCAAAGGTTAACAGATGCATGGATTGATGTGAAATCATGACAAACTCCAAATTAATTTAGAAGTTGACCTACCATTTATTATTCCCCTAATCAGTATGGCTCATTTGTTAAAGCATCATAACAGTAAACTAAATGGGACAACTGGCACCATTTAGTTATTATTATTCATAGAAAAATCCATATGTTATTATACAGCCAGGCTTGAATGCCACTATTTAAACTCAAAAATGCAAATTATTTCAAATATGGATGTGCTCCTTATGCAGTACAATGAGAGATAAAATAATATAATGACCCTATCTTTTTTTCAGCTTTCATCAAGTGCCACAAAGACAGCTAGCTCTAGATTGTAACTGAGCCTTCCATAAACTATAGAATGTTAGTGCCTCAAGCGAAGCTTACTAAATTCGATAGCTTTTAGGAACACAGCACTAGGAAAATGTTGTAATTAGAAATAACTAACATTCAATTAAATAAAATAGACAATCTATTGGTCAGTGCATTTCATTGAAAGTTTATACCAGTGATCAGAGGCACATGAAATGAATCTTCGCAATGCCCTTCGCAGGCTGTGTCATCTGCACCATAAATCATTCATTTATTTGTTAATAGGAAAAACAAAAATTGGGTTCCTTGATCCATTTCTCTGGAGATTAGACATGGTAAAAAATTTGATGTATAACTTACCTTTTTTTATGCTTGTTGCTTTACTAATCAATGGAAACCTGAAGTTTTGCCACTTATCTTATTAAAAAAAAACAATAAAAAGAAGAAATCTCTAATTTTAACAAATATAACTTGAGCTATCCATAATTAAGTTGAACATTCCTGCTTCAGATGTATCACCTGCAAATACTTTCAGAAAGTGAATTTAGATAGCTTGAATTCAACTGCTTACTCTGCACACAGAGGCCAGAAATTGGATTCCAAACAAATGGCTTTTTGCAGAAGCACCGCTTCACTGCTCCACCAGGTGAAGTAGTGTCTGTGGTACATGTCACATTGCTGCCTTCCTCACAATCCTCCTGACCATAGCAAACTGGCTCTCTGGGCAAAGCCCACTGCAGTGCTAGCCCTGATCTAGTCAGCCATTTATCCAGTGGCTGTGTTGGGTCAAGGTCCACAAAACTACGGTACACACTACAGGATTTGGCGCCAAGAGAAATTGAATATGGATAATTTCCATTGTTTACTGTGCAGCAGAATGGGAGAGTCCGGCAGTCGGGCACATCAGATCCAGAAAAATTGGAGTAGACTTGGCAGAGGGAATTGGATGAGCAGTTGAGTGGTGATGAAAGGAGCACAGAAGAGCAGTTGTACACCATGACAGTGTTTTTTGAGGACACATTGAATGGGAGTGACTTGTCTAGATTAAAGCCTTGGGCGGTGAAGTCAGAAGAGATGCATGAATCTTTTCTAACAAACATCAACAAAATCAAAAGTGTACGCATAATGAGAATCAAAGCTACTTATTGTTTATAAAAATTAAAATCATGATGGGCATATGTTAACTTGTTGGTGCAATTACTAACTTGAGAGTCGGGGGACGAATGATGAGGCGCTGCAGAGAAGGGCATATGGAGGTGATGGTATAGGAATAGTTCAGTGTGTCAAAAAAGAGGGTAGAGGTTTCGGCAGAGCAGCGAATTTTATAGGAGGAGTCGCCACAGCTGCGGTCTGTGCTAAATGGGAAGGGCACTGGTGTAGTGCCGCATGGTGAACATGTTTTTGCACCGACTCCTGTTGCTCCGTGAAAAATGACAAGTGCAAATAGGAGGCAGTTAGCAAAGAACTTCACCGGCTTTCTCATTGGTGCATTGCATTTGTATCAAGGATCAAAAGGTCAAGAAGGGAAGAAAATTGCACAATCTTAGAAGAGAAGCGACAGGCTTTGCTTTTTGCATTTGCCAGCTAGTCAAATATTACTAGGAATCAGCAACCGCATATGCACAGTATATTCCCATAGTTTAAATTATATCCCAACAGCTAAGTTAAATTATGCTATTAAAATTAAGAAAGGAAGTTAAACAAATAGTGAACTTACCCAAAATGGAAGCCTAGAGATGGATTTCATTCTCATCCTTCAAGAGCATCTCTCAGTCATACCACTTGAGGAATTGTCAATAACTGAAACAGGTACAGTTGAATATTACACCAAACATCATCCCTAGCATGTTCTAGAATATAAGCATTATTTGCAAATAATAAAGGACTGACATATCAATGTGAATGACTGGTGTATTCCATTAACAAACAGCCAGATTACCCACTAAATCCAATATGTTACTAAAATTTTGAAAAGTAAAACACAAGAAAACTAAGAATTTAATTGGGTTATCAGTCCAAAATTTCCTTAATTAAAATGAATTTTTTGTTTGAGTTCCACTTTAAAAGGATAGGTAAGGTACAATTAGACTACTATTACCTTAAAGAATACTAAAAGTATCGCTGCTAGTTGTAACCATGATAAATGGTGGATGAATCATGAGGTACTATTTATATATACAAGAGGTACGTCCTATAAATTAAAATATTAAAAAAAATATATATATAAGAGAGCTCTGAAAAGCTCAAACCAAACCTGTTTGAAGAAAGACCTCCAGTTTTTTTTCTCCTCAAAGGGAACGCAGACCTCAATCAATGGTGTCACTGAGACGTGCATAGCACACCAAACCAAGGGGACAAACTCAAAGTCAAGGCAATTTGAAATATAGTAAGAAATAAAGAAAGAAAATTCTCTTGAAATACTTTATTCATTTAAGCTTTATTCATTTAAACCTTAATCATGTGACCTCTCGGATTGAAGCCCAAATTCTCTGATCGAGGCGAGTGGAATGAAGTTTGATAAGGTTTGACAAAGGAGAAAGAGTAGTAGATACAATGTAATTCTTGTAGGAATTTGCTTTGTAAATTTGTAAGAGATGGAGATGAACATTTGAATTTGATTTGAGTGTGTAGATTTAAAGCGAGATGGGATTGAGAGAGGAAAGAAAGAAAAACCCCTCGCCATCGCCAGAAGTTGAGACGAGGAAAGGCGGGGAAGAGATTGAGGACATTAATAAATGAATAAAATAATAATAATGCGCCTTTCAGGCCGGAGGACAGATATTAATAATATCCAAATATTTGTAAAAATATTTGGAGAGTTGCATTTTATGTATGTGAAGAGCCACCAAAAGTGATCTTCAGAGAGCGCAAACATCAGTCCAGCTGATTTATAAAAGTCGAAATGAAATTAATAAATAGACTACTCACTGCTTGTATGAAAGTCCCCTCAGATCAATTAATACAATATATTTGCAACCGCGTGATGGATCACACACAACCGTAATCATATAATGAGTTATCTTTTTTTTTTTCCTTTTTACACAACTAGAGGTCACCTAACCATGCAAACGTTTCATCCAATTCAATTTTATGACCACCCCACCACCCCCCACCCCCCCCCCCCCCCCCCCCCCCCCCCCCATCACCACCCTAAAAAAAAAAAAAAAAAAAAAAAAAAAAAAAAAAAAACCACCACCACGCGAGCACACACATTTACTAACTTAATTCACTGGATTGATCATTTCTCGGTAACATGGCCTATTGTCAACTTGGCAACCGATTAATATGTTTTTGGAACTTACTACAGATGTCGCTTTTTATCTCCTGACTCTTAACTCATCAGATGATGAAATTGGTTTCACGGCTTTTTTTTTTTTTTAAGATAGAACTTGACAGTGGCTATCAAGTGACAAAAAAGAAGGAAAGAAAAGAGCAGAACTAAAACAAAACAAAAACGCCTACTAAATCTATACAATCAAACAACTTGAACTAACAATGCTTCTTGAACAGGCTCTGTTGAGAAACAATCAATGAAAGATTGAATCCACATTTCTGTTATCTTGCCTGAAAACCCGATTGTTTCTTTCTATCCAAATGGCCCATAAAGTTGTCTTTGGAATTGAAACGATCTACACTGTTGCAAAGCAGAGCCATAATGATTCAAGATCAGCAAACCCAGTGGTGAAAACAGAAGGAAACTGCAGTTTCAATTTTGCCCAGAGCTGCGAAGCAAACGAGCATTCACAAAATAAGTGAGACGCAGTTTCCAGGTCTGTGGAATTGCAGAGCACACATCCATGCTGGATCACAATATTGCCCTTGAGCAAGGCCTCTTGAGTAAGCACTCGGTTGTGAAAAAGAAGCACAGCGAAAATTCTAATTGAAGGAGTATGGTGTTAAAAGTAAATATAGAAATCTACGATTTGTCATTTAAAGTAATTTTTTTATTTCCAGATTAAAAATTGTACACGACATAATCTTTCCCAACAATGCTACCACCTACGACCTCAGACTTGCATCACTGTTTGTGCTGACGACCACGATGCACCAACCAAAGGTAATTCCAACATTTTTTTTTATTTACCCGTTAAAGGAAAGATCAGACCCCTGACCCAGATTGCCACTTTTGAAACTCACATGCAAACAAGTCCCGTCCCTCAAAATATAAAGAAAACGGGACCCACTGCTCAGATTATCCGTGCATGGGTATTACATATTTTGACAGAAGGCCATCATTACTTATTACGACAGGATCATGCTCCACAGATCCTCAGCACTGCTCTTTCCAAAAGACCTATCCTATTTAAACCTCTATATACATCAACATGATCAGATACCAGTTAGGTGCAATCACCAAAGGATTGAAGCACCAACCTGGCACAAGACGATCTGGACTACAATTTTTCAATTAGACAAGCTCAGACCACTAAACACATGATATCCACTAACCTCCATATTATATTATTCATTAATCTCAAATAATTCCAATTCCCGACACAGTGCTTATTAGGCACCCCTTCTAGTCTATGTACAAATCTGGGGATGCGAGGGAGAAATAAAACATTTCCAGAGCCAGCCACGGATACTACAGGGAGAGGATTAGCAAAATCTGCAGGCATGATGGCTCACTCAAACATTCACCTCACAAAAACAAATCGCTCCCTCTCTTTCTTTCTGTTTTCTTCTTTTTTTTAATTCTTTTTTCCTCTAAATAACTGATTTAAAAATTATTCTTCTAAGAAAAAGAGGGGCACTCATTTTCTTTCTCCTTTTCTTTTGTATTCGCATTAGTTTTGCTGCTACCAGAGTCCTCTCCTACTGCCTTTGAAGCTTTTTCCTTGCTATTGAAATCTTCTATGCTTCTGTATTCATCTCTAAGGAGCCTCTCCAACTCGGGATGTTTGGCCAGTGGTTCTTTATTATCTCGTGCTTCCCTATAGTGATGAAATGCCCTACATTCAAAGTAAATCTCAACATCAGATATCCTAGAGATAAAATGTCCTTACAAATCATTTCCCTTGATATCAGCTAAAACAATTAATTAATAGAGCTACATCAAATTTTAAAGAAAATACCATGTGGACGTAAATCAGGATGCATGAGAGAGACAAACTGTACTTGACTAGTGTACCAGCATTTCAACAAGACAACGCTACTAATAGCAATTGTAACAGGAACATAGATATAAAAGGATCACTGATAAGCTAGTATTCAGATATGCAAGAGACATACCAATATTTCTCAAGACCATAGAGACTGCCCTTCTGGTAGAAATCTAAGGTTAGCTGCTCAAAATCTTTATAAACATCTTTCCTGAAGTTCTTTTCTAACCCATAACTGCAATTTAAAATGCCAATAAACAAATTAAAATTGCACAAGGTGCAATGACGGCATACTAAATTAATACAAAGCCCAAAGATACCTATAAAATCTGAAGAGACATTCAAGACCATAATTATAGTTAGCATTGGCATCTTCAAGGGCAAGCTTCCAAAATTCATTATACATGTCTTTGTTGAAGTGATCTCTCAGAAAAAATGACCAGAATCTGTACAGTGTGTTCATCTCCTGCATATAATCCACATGCAGTCATTAGACAATTGTCAGAAATAAACATCAAAAGAACCAACTTGGGAGCCGGGAATATGACAGAAAGGGGAGGAAGTAAAATGGAATGGAGAAGTTAATGACTTTCATGCACTAGTTTTATTGGTACAAATTAATTTCCTTCCTTTTTATTACACTAAAAATGGCTAGGAAATAATAAGCTTTTGGAGGTTACAAAAGATCAATTATTAACCTCAATTAACCTTTAGACCTCCTATGGAATTCTACAACAAAAAAGTAAATTAATTAATTTTTCTTTTACTTCCTTTCTGTTCCTTCCTTTCAGCTCTAACCATACATAATGATGGTTTAAAATAGCAAAAGTTTTAAGATGATATCTTTAGTAAATGATATTTAAAGTCAAAAAGTGAAAAAAACATTAACCAACCTCACTACAGCCGATTCCAGCTTTCTTGCGGTCACTGAGGCAGCGTTTGTGATACTTCAGATACCTTTGTATAAAAAAAAGGAAAAGAGGATGACTAAATAATTCATTTCTGTATCCAAGTTTAATGTAACATATGAAAACTTCAAATCAAAAATGAAGAGAATAAATTTAAAAAAATTCGAAAAGAGATCAGTCCTACTTCTGCTGCTTGAACTCATTGTCAACCAAAAGCTGGTGACTCGGATGCTGAAAAGGAGGGAATGGTTTTGGCATTGACCCCACAGGCGGGCTGCTCCCTGAAAGAGCAGAGTGTGACCCACCAATGCCACTCAGCTTCGATGAAAGTGGTCTGAAAATCAGTTTTCATTTGATTATCATTATGACCAAAAAAATTCATATTGCATATTTTACCCTTGAATAATCCAGAGCATGTAAATTCAGTACATGCAAATGTAACGATGTGATTTCAGTTTTGTATTTTTCACGAAATCAAGATTTAGGACATACAAATTGTAAGTGAGTCATACACAAGGCAACAACTAGGCAAAAAGCCAAAACATGGAACAAAGATATATTTATTACATATCCAGTTAATATTCAATTAAATTAGGCATTTCCAACAGAAATTTTAAAAATAGCATAACTAAACACTAAGACAGGTTCAGCTCTAGCATGCACACAAAGGATAAGGATATATATCTGGTAATGGAAAGTTCCGAACCAGTACCACTAACTAGTACCAAGTACCAAAAATCCTAGGGACAGACACTTGGGCTTCAGATATCACTAGCATCAAAATCCTCAAGAAAGGCACTTAGCTCCTGAAATTGCATTCCTAAACAAAAACCCACTCTATAAGGCACTTGCCATGGCATGCAAACATGCAAAGCAAATAAGACCTCTATCAACTTTTCAAGGGCAACCATGTTATTGTGAAGTAAGTAAACCGATCTAGCGGCCTAACCCATGATTCTCAGGTGTTGAGCCGAAGAAAAATCCGACCGACTTGCTAGGTGGACTTCCTGAAACAACCTCATAGCGCATGTTCCTCCCGCCACCACCACCTGGGTGGGCCCTGAAATTGGTTGGGAACAGGCGCTGTTTATGAGAGTTGTGTGGTTTGCTGTGGCCCCCACCCTTGTTCTGTCTTCTTCTGGGAAAACCTGGCCCAGCTTCTTCCATCCCGGTGTTTCCTGGACTTGTTGCATTTCCTAACTCAGTTTTAGCGCTATGGTTTGTAGAATGAGATTTAGAATCGCCATGCCTAGAGTTGTTTCCATGGTGCTGCTTTCTACTGGATCGCTTTGCTTGTAACTCCTGTGAGCCATATATAATTACATATAACAGGACTACAGATCAGTACTGCATTATAATAAACTTTAGGTAAGAACTAAAGAAAATTGCTTCAAATCTGGCTCTCCATTACACCTCAGTTATCACTTGTAAATTGGAAATATGATCCAATACCACAGTATGATGTTAACTATAAAAACTTTGAAAGCTTTGCCACAAATACTCTCAAAAAATATATCCAAATGATCTGTTACTCATTGCTTGCATTTACACAATTTCTCCCGTGCATTTATACACATGACTCTGTTGCGTGCTAATATTGCCGCAAAATATAACCTATGCAGTCAGATGATATGACCTTTTAAATGACACTTAATTCATACATAGTCTAAAATAACAGCTTTGCATATTTGAAGGTGGAATCAAATGCACTAAAAGTACCAACTACAATCCCTCAATCACAAACTACATTTACTTATTCCCAAAATACGTTAAAGCTTTTTCTCTAAGCCTATCACATAACTTAATCTATCTTAGCAAGGTATCAGTATAAGGTTACTACACCTGCAACTAATGTTAAGGTTGCAGATGAGTAAGAAATTAAGTAACATATAATAAGGAATGTACTGTTAGTACTAGCCGCCACCTGCTCATAATAATATAGGCCATCGCTTATTGCAGATGCTTGTTCAGTCGAAATAGGTCCTGACTCCCGCTGTTTAACTTTTTCACCTTCCTCTATTCTTATTTCCTGCATAGAACTCGAAGGAAAAAAATCATTTATTGTAATCAGAACTCAGAACCACCTTTTATGTTGAATCTATTGGGACAACAAATATCAATAATTGGACAACTTTCCAATTGGGTCTATTGGGAAAATCAGAACATGGTTCAAAGTCAACGGAGATAAACCAGCCAAATAGGTTTAAATTAAATTAGCTAAATTCTTAATTCTAACTTCCAACAACAACATGTAGTGAGCTGTAAAACTTTTCTGAACTAAATTTGTTAGAAAATAGCTCACTACTGACCTTAAAAAATAAACATGTTGAGCTTCAAAACAGGTAAAAATATTCAGTTAGGGGAACTTAATTCTAAAGATTTTTTTCTTCTTTGAAGGTCACTGCAGGAGCAAAACCTTAGTTCTAAAACTTAGGCAAAGAAGATGTGTTCTTACTTGAGTCACAATAACTAGCCTAGATACATCTTGTTCGTTTATGTCCGTTTCTTCTTCCTCCTCATCGACCCTGTATAAGAAGTCAAAGGGACAAAAAGTTAATTTGAAACAAGTAATAGACCAAATAATCTGAACGTACCTAAGAAAAAACAAATTTTACCTTCTATTAGCAAACAAGATATCAGTTTTGGTAGAGGGTTGCTCAAGCTCAAGCTCCTCGTCAAGCATAAAGGTGCTCTGTTCTCCACCGAAGGAAACATTGCAAGAATTTTCTACATTGGCTCTCTTGCAAGCATCCACACTAGCTTTAAAATGTGATTCACTAGATTTAGAAGAAAGATTATTATTGTCATTTGCTTCCCCAGTAGGAGATTGGGCAGCTGTAGACCGAGGTGTTGGAACATTGACCCACTTATGCCATTCATCTAGCCTCCTTATTTTCTCTCCCTACAGAAGACGAAAGGCATCTTAATTAGAGACTATGTTATAACAACATATAAGCAGTCATGCCTTCCTTATTCAAAAGGAATTTAATTGAAGCAGCTTACTCAAACATCTTTTTGAAAAAATATGTGCGGCCTTTATAAAGAAAGCGTACCTCAATCTCTACAGTACTTGAATTGTGCAGAGCATCAATAATCAAAGCTATATCTGAAGTCATCTGTTTAACCTGACATTTCAAAAAGAAAATAGAAAACAATTATTAAGTTACTTTCCATGCAACTCTTTTGGTAAGCCAAAAAAAGATATGCTAAACTAAAAATAGACAAAAAGATACCCTCGGAAAGTCTGCAATTTTATTAATTGGAACCCATCCTTCAGCATCCATTAAAGACCTTAGATAAACATCACAAGGTAGATTTGTGTCACTGTTGCAAAAGAAACACAAGATCAAACTTACGATGATGTTATCCAAAAACATAATCCAACTTCTCTCTTAATAAATAAAATAAGCTAGTTGCAAATTTTTAACGCATAATATACATACAGCATTAAAAAGAGCATACCTGAAGTAATATTCAATCTGCATTCTTAACTTCTCTCTCAACTCAACTGCGTCAGGTGTAGCATTTAAGTTAGAAGCTGGAGGTAAGTGATGCATAATGGGGCGAGGACCGCCTCGCATCATATCTGCAGGCCCAGCAGGGACGTAAAACATAGGAGCAGGACCTAAGTACAAGGAAAGCATGCGATACAGTTGAGTAGTCGGCTAATTTTGTGTTGGCTATAGAAAAACTAGAATAAAATTTGCACATTTCACTATTGTTAATATCCATTGTACACTTTCTAAAATAACACTGTTTCTCTCTTTCAACCATGAAAATTCTCCAATTTTATTACATTCTCATTCATGAAACAGAACAAGCATACTATCCACTAACAGAAAATACACTTAGGAAAACACTTCAAGGATACCAAAATTATCCATAGGAATCAAACCTATAAAAATGAATTCTTAGGTATGCAAGCATCCAAACAATGTTCTGAACTTTCCAATATTGTTAAATTGCAACTGTAACAAACAGATTTTACTAACATACAATGAAAATGAATTCTTACCAGGAAAGACAGGTCCATTAGGAAAGCCAGTAGGTGGCCCATACAAATGTGGTGGCATTGCGCGGATCAAACTCCTGGGACTGACAATGCCAGGTGGCACACTCGTACCATCTCTGGGGACAAAAGCCCGCTGATTACCATTACGAGGATCAAAAGCACCCCTTGGCCTCGCACCAGGGTACATTGGTCCATTACGCCATGGACCCTGCGGATCTCCTCTTGGCACAAAATGTGGGTCAGCATTCATAAATGGCACTGGGTAAGCCTGATATGGGTAGTCATTAACCATCATTGGAGGTGGAGGCATGACAGGATACATCATTGGCTGACCCGGTTGATGTGGGTAAGGGAATGGCACAGGAAATGGTGGTGCACCATTAGCAATCACATTAGGATTTGGGTTAGGGTTGCGCTTATGACCATGCTTGTTATTATGGTGGTGGTGGTGCTTATTGGGATTCCCATTGTTATTACCAAATCCATCAGATTTGCGGGGTCCACCATGTCCCTGAAAGAATTAACAAAACTAGCAGTTAAAAATTCCACTTCCAAAAGCAACTGAGACAGATCACATGGCAGTAATGAACTACTTCAATTCAATGAAGGAAATGAATGGAAACTTCCCGTAAACTTCTCGGCGGGTATGAACCAAATTTTAAAAAATTCAATACCGACAAAAAGATACACATACTCTACTTACCAAAATTAAATTGAACACATGCAACGCCTTAAGTACATTGATAATGCGCCATATGTATAAATAAATGAATCTGAGCAGATTAAAAATTCTATTAAATCATTTTGTCAGTTTATTATTCAACAAAAAATGAGACCCTCAATTAGTTTGTGATGTTAACAAAATGTACACAGAAGAGGCAAATAAACCCTAAATTATCATCACTTAAATATTAGCTTCAAAATGAGTGAAAAAACCTAGAGTAAGGTTTAGAACAGCTATTAAATATCAAACAAAACCTTTTGACTCCCCCATTTGCCCACTTTAAAACCAAAAGAAGCATATACTAAACCAATCTTCTCGATTCCCTATAGAATTTCCTTCTCCCCAATCCAATACCAATCCAAACAGTCAAAATCACATCCAATTCGAAAGATCAGCAAACACATCACCAATTAACACTAAAAAAACCCACAAATTCAACCTGCATTGATGGAGAAGAGGGAACGGATCCATTCTTCGAATCGGAACCAGCATTTGCATCACCGGCCTTATTCCCGGCCTCGGCGGACCCCTTAGCCTTGGAATCGGCCAGAGCAGGCCAGGTGTCAGTGCCTTCACCCATGACGGAGCCCTCAGCTGCGTTGTCAGCTGTCAGCACCTGTCGCCATGGCGACTGCCTCCCCTGATCCGGCACCATGGTCTCCATCCAAGCCACTTATTCCAAGACGACGATGAAAGAGGGAGAAACAAAAAAGAAAAGAAAAGAAAGAGAAGGGTGTCTTAAAGGGGGTTTTAATTTAGATATTTTGGTTTTTGAAGGGCGGAGAGAGAAAAGGAGAGCGAATCTAGCGGGAAGAGGGGTTAGCACTCCATAAATAGTAGAGGAGCATTTAGCTCTGCCTATTTTTGCGGCGGATCGATGGGTTCAGCTTCAGGGTGTCAGTTGCAATTTTAGGGTTTTCGAGGGTTATCAAACGAAGGCGGGATTAGGGTTTTTGGAAACACGGCGAGAATACTTTCTTAGGCTGGATTGGAATGAAATGGCCGAGTGACACGCTGTTCAGTTCCTTTAGCCTGAAAAGAATCGCGGTTTCTCACCATGCACTCGGTCTATTTTATCTTAAAAGAAGTTAAAAGTGGGTCCCACTTGTCATTGTTGAGATTAGTTTTGGACCTGGTGCGTGTTTGATGTTGATGTGATTGACCTCGCTTCGGATGGGTTGGGGGAGAGAAGTGGCGTGGTCCTGGTGTAGGTACTGTTTTAGAATTTTCTTAGATTGGGTCGGACTGTCGGCGGTGCTTTTCAGAAGATCCGAGAGTAGATAAAAATTGTACATGACCGAGCAGTACTGTTTGGTCCGAAGCGGAACAATCCGACGTGGAATGTTGGTGTGTGGCTTTCATAATGCGGGTCCCGCTTTGGTCGGGCGGGTTCAACTTCTACTCGCTCATGGGACGGCCGGAAAGCAAATCCAGATTTGGGATTGTTCTCCAGTGCGGATAAAATGGACGTGTCTGGTAACGAAATGCTGCTTATAAGGAAAGCAGTCAAAGGGTTAGGCAGTTGGCAGTCTTTTGTAAATGGCAGGTATGGGTCAAACAGTGCTCTGTTGTATTGTTGTGTTGAAAACGGTAAGTAAGTAATTGACTGACTATAAAATATTGAGAGAGTTTAATTTTGTTATCTTTAACCACATTTTCCTATTTAGAGTATGAACAATATTAATTGTATTCTGCATTCTGATTTGACATGCATTAACTTTAGTATGACTTGAAAATTATTTAGCATCGTTAAAACAATGAATATTTTGACCTTAATAGATCAACAAATAAGTTTAAAGTGAACCAAAATATTTTAAAATAATAATTGGAACATATATAGTTCATTTTTTTTTTTAAATCTAGACCGTGTTATTTAAACATGTTACACTCCACAGCTTTTTTGTTTTTCCTCACAAATGTTTACATCTGCACATTTTATTTCATAAAAGTTTATCTTTTGGTCTATGAACTATTGTATTAAGATCCTCGGACTTCGTCTAGTTTTAATTATTCTTGAAATTCCTAATTTTTATTAATACTTAATGCAAAATTTCTTATAAAGAAAGAAACACAATCCAATCATGAATTAATTGAATGTTGAATCACGAATATGGTGCCTCGTCAGCACCACGTGAACACTACGACATCATCGTCAAGCATTGTATCGGCGCAACTTGTCCCATCTTCTTCCCAGGGCGCAGGACATTAGCATTATTAAATGTTTGGAAGGAGAAACACCAAATGGACCAACCAAATCAAATGCACATGTATACTACAAAATTAATCTATATCAACTTATCAAGTAAAAAAATTATTCATTGCATGGTATGCATAATAATTGAACGGTTCATTCTATTTAGTTGTACTTACATACAAGTATAAATATATAATTATATATAAATATAGAAACCAATAACTGCTCAAAATTTATTATTTACATGCACAAGAAACACATTTGTTTAAACTAATTTGGATAAATTTTGGTACAAATCACAAATGTATATTATTATGACCACAGGACTTGATAATTAGTTTGTGGCAAAAACAATATCTAAAAGGAGCGTGTCAGATCAACTGTGGCTTTGCTCCAAAACTTTCTGCATGTAGTTCATTCAGAATTCCATGTATCGGGCTGCTTCAGAAAGAATACTAGTGAAAATAAATAAAAAGAAACATAGTGTGGTATACACAGGGAAAGCCGCAGGAAACTTTCCAAACCCTGCCATCTACACGTGGCAGGCCATACTCTGGTCAACCGAACACAGAACGACAGAAGCATGGCCTGGAGCGTTGGATCAACCGAATTGGAGATGCATGGTTTGAGAACCGCTCGATGTAGGACAACCGGACAACCCAAACATTTTTCCTTGTATTGATTTGAGAATACAACTATATGTAAATTTTACAGCATTGATCCAAATTATACCCATTTTACGCCTTGCTCCTCTGCCAAGTGCAACTGCAAGTGACGACGCAGCTAAATATTTCTAACAGGATATTTGCACGTTAGTTGACTTTAAAATTGATTTATATATATATTTGTTAAGTCCCCCTCGTAGTCTAGGGTTGCTGCACATTTGCCTTAATATTATTTATTTTTATTTTGTTTTTGCAAAACATGAAAGGTTCTCTTTAAAGTTGACACTAGAAAATAAGAGGAGTTTAGAGACCGGTATCAAATCAAAAGTAGGAGTTAAAGTGTTGAGAGACATGTCTGAAGTTTGAAGGGGTAGATTTTTTTTTTTTTTGTCCAGTCTGAAGATCACATGTGCTAAATGATAGAAATTGGATCATATATAACAAGACATGCAAGCACTCTACAATCTACATGTAGTGACACTGCGACAAAAGTTTGTAATCAGTTTCTAAATCGATCAAGATATATGCAAGAATAATGCACAATATATATATATATATATATATATATATAATTTAATTAAAACATAAATATTGACAGCAAACTTATTTAACTGCCGTCATAGTTGTGATGAATTGATTTTTAAATTGAATAGATAAAATCAAATGCATCTTCTTTGTATTTTAAATGCAATTTAAAAATTAATTGGACATCCATCTAAATGATCACAATAAATAATTAAATAATATGGAAATTAATGGATAGCAAATTATATTTATACATGACGCTACCAAACTAATTAAATAATTGTCTTCTCGATATGTCGCGATTTAAAATTGAAACAGTTAGCAATAATATATATCCTTACATATGTTATTAGATAAACTATATATTCAAAATTATAATTAAAACCTCTACTTACATTTTTTATTGACACTATTTGAATAGGATTTCTGTGACACACACACTAAACGCTGCAACCGAAGTAAAACGGACCACAGATTTGTCTATAATTGTTTTTATTTTATTTTAATTTTTGCTTAATTTCTTATGCTAAGGCTCATTAAATTTATTTAAAGCACTATAGGTAAAATTTATCTCTATAGTGTTCAAACTATCAGAGAAAGGTTAATCTACTTTCGCTTTCGTATCTTTTCTATTTCACTGAAAAGGATTCAACTTTTCCGTTCATATGTAATTTCATACTGAATTGGTGATTATATATATATTTTTTTTATAAAATGTGCATTGTTGTACAGCGAACTGGTTCATTCATGTAAGGAAACAAGTAGAAGAGTGCTAAGAATTGCTCGATATTTAATATTTGAACTCCTAGTCCTGGGCAACTAAATTCCACCAAAAATTCCCAGTACAAATGTTCAGATTATGCAAAATCAACTAACATCTCGGACAAAAACCAAGGAACTTTTTTCAAGTCTAACAATCATTTGAGCGGGATTAAAAACAACAAGTCAATGATTAAGCACACACAATATAGCGACGATAAACTACCAACTACTGCTACCATAGTCATTACATAAATTAAACTCGGTTCCCACTAGGGACCACAACAAAACAACAGCACAGTACCCTTCATCATAAACAGCATAAGTTATCCTGGCTCCAAGAGCCTTAATTAAGGCAACAGAGCCTGGAATAAACCTAAGTGCCACAACTGACACATATATACACACAAAAAGTAACACAGGCCCCATGCAAAACAACAGCACAAAGAAAGTCAGTTCACCAAAACTAAAGTTACCACCACCCAAAAGAACCCATACTAACAACAGTACACATAAAGTCAGTTCACCACAACTTAGCTTACCACCACCCAGAGCAACAGACCAAACATCTCTAACTCAGCAAAAGAACATGGAACTCCTGACCTTCTCATGGAGGCGAGGCAGCTCTGGGACTGGAGCACCACCTCCAGAGGAGTGGCCTCCCTGGCTAGAGGAAGTGTCAGATTGGTAATCGTCAAATTTCATAAATTGACCCACCTGGGTCGCAGCTAGATGAGCATAGCATATCGGTGCAACTACAAGAAAAAAAATGAAATATTAGCAAGTAATACCATATAACTATAACAAAGTACAACACAACTAGACTAATTCAGTATAGTTCTATTCAATTTGCTACTTGACTTCATTGATTGTGAATTTCCCTTGTTCTTTCATCTCAAAGTACATCTAATAAGATGAGAGAGCTTACCAACAGATATGGCAGTGGTGCTCCTCTGATAGCTGAAAATTGCACAGAGAATTCAAGACTAGGTTAGCACAAATCATAGATCTTCAGAATCATATATATTCAACAGGAGAGAACATACAAAACTTACACATAGGATAGTGAGTGGACCAGTTCCTGAAGATCATCAGGTGTAAAACCAATCTGATCTAGGAGAACATGATAATGTGTTGGCCTTGTTGTACCCTGACAGGAAAACATTCAAATACATAATGTAGTCATGACAGATAAACAAAACAATTTTTTTTACTAGATAAATTAAGTGCAAGGACATCTTACAATGGCACCCTTGTGAGAACACATGTAGAAATCATAATTTCTTGGGTGGCACACTTTGTTATCGATCACAGTACCTGCATATCATACAAAGAAATAACATTTTATAGGTACCAAAGAAACTTTAATAAGGTAAGTTAGAAGATTTTCAAAATATTTTACCAGGCGGAACATTGTTTGGATCATTTTGGATGAAAAATTTCGTATGGTGGTTCTTCTGTGCCACAATGACAGTAAACTTCGGGTTCCAGTTCTCATCCAGGAACTTACAAGCCTAGAATTACAAAGTTTAATCAAAATTAAATTAGAAATAATAAACCCTGAATGGCAGCAACAAAATAGTCTGTTGAAAAGAAAACAGACCGCCATAATCTGATCCAACTCATTGTTAAGAACTTGGCTGAATTGTGATTCACTAACACCATCCCTGCCATTGAGAAGAATTCTAACTTTACACACCAAATCAAGTGCATAACAGCTAAGAAGAAATAATGAAAAAATACAAATTATACCTGAATATGATCACATGATCAGGCTTTCTTTTCCCAGAGCTGGTATAGAAGTCTAAAAGGAGCTCCCTGGAAAAAATAACAAAGGTTGCAAACAAGGAATGAAAATGCTGAAAGTGAATCTTAAGTGTACATCACAACAAAGAAACAAAACAAGGAGCAACTTACTTAATGATCCCATCATCAACTGGGCCATCAGGTGTGTCCTTAGGTTTGAAAAGGGAATCAATCATCTCAAGCTTTGCTGACTGCGCGTGCACAGATGCCCGATACTTTGAAATCAATGGCCACTGCCGGGAACTAACAACCTATAAAATCAAAAATAAAATTAGAAAATGGGTAATATAAAACCAAATTAAAACATACAGACAAGTTCAAGAAAAAAGTACAGCTGCTATAGATGGGCGATCTGCTTGCCCTGGTGAGCCATGCGAAACATCCATTCCCAGTATAATTGTTGGAACCCTGGAAATCAGAGGAATCGAAGGAGAATCCTCAACTTGGAGCAGAGAGTTCATCCCACCAAGCTGTTTTGCACCCAAGAAAAAAATGTAAGTGAACTTGACGAATACCTCAGTAGTCATAAAAAGCAAAAGAATCCTGGCATTGGAAACATGGATATCAGAAAGCTTACCTTCGCATTAATCTTGAGAAGCAAGTTTGTCAAATACTGGTCATTCACCCTACTTGGGGCGAGGCACTGAGTGACAATGCCAAAATCAGCAAGGCACTTGCGCTTCCATGGACCTAACAAGGTAGTCCGCATTAATTGCATTAATAGAAAAGAACACAGAACAAGAATGCTTGTATAATTCAAATCCCAAGGAAAAAAACAAAGAACAAACCATAGATATCAGAATTCTTCCTCTCAGGGAGGAGGCAGAGAAGGAACCGAGGAGCGCCAGGAAGTTTAGTCCTGACTTGCTCAAACATTTCGTCCACTCTCACATTTGGAGGAGTGCCTCGCATGTTACGCCCCTCTTCAAATACATTAAAAGGATCATCAATTTGCTGCACACAAAACAGAATACACTCTATCAATATTCACTCATATTCAATATAAAAAAAGGACCAACAAATTTATCATGTGCCAGACAGGAACAAAACTTACCACGCCCTTCATATTTCCACATCTGATGAGGTCCCGAATGAGGCTCCTCACATCACACCGGGCAGAGAAGTTGACAACAGCCCATTTTTCAACATGGCAAGGACGAATCAGGGTCTGACAGGAAAATAAAGAATGCATTAGGAAAATTAATGTTTCTTAGGCAAAGAAAACTGACAAATTTGGAGAACAGGTTTATTATTAACACAAAGAAAAAAGTACCTTGTTGTTGAAGTTCCAGCGCCCATCACGAGGTGAGAAGTCGCCACCATTTCCAGTTTTCAGCTGTAAAACCATAGAAGTAGAGTGAGACTCGAGTATTTACAACCAACAGAATAATTGATGGAATTAAAATTACTTAGGAAGTACAAAAAGAGAAGTTTTTCTCTTTACAAAGAATCATTAATTACATACTGAGTATTCCGCCATTTCAAACATGTTAAAAAAGTAACACTGCCGCTCTACGGATTATACAATTTCCTACATTACAAATATATCCGTAGATAGTAACCTCTTCTCTCTGTATCAGGTAAAATAAATGAAATCAAACCTTAGGTGCTTGTAAAACTCGCCCATCCACCTGGGTGAACGAAGGAGAAATAGAAATACCACAAGCACGCAACATGGGTTCAGAATCATAGTTGCTACGCCTCAGTGCCTACATTACAATGATTTAGAGCACATTAGCACATCTAGTACCAGAGAGGGTGAGCGAGAGAGAGACAGAGACAGAGAATGCGAGAGAGATTTACATCGTTCAATATATGCATCCTTTCCTGTGGTTTTTGCCTGGATTTTTCTACCAAGGAGGCCCTCTGCAATGAGTTCAGGGCCTTTGTGTAGCGCTGTAGAGATACCAGGTTGCATAACTGAATAAAACAACAGTGAGCAACAGCATCCAAGAATAATAGTATAATGAAAGCATTCAATTCCTATATGGTAAAAAGTAGAGTAATACCTCGAGTGGGTAAAATGTGGGGCGCCTCGGTTTGCCAACATTAATACAGGGATAATCATCACTATACCGCAAGTTGGTACCCTTCTCCTTATAGTATTCTGAGACAGTCACCTCTCTCTCACCTTCTCCGTTCCTTTGTTTCAACATAAACCTGAAAATTAATGCACCAAGTTTCCTTACGCACTATTTCTTTCAACTTTTTATGCACACCAAAATAAAAATAAGTACAACTTACTTCTGATCCCTGCAAGGTAAGTCGCTAAGGCCAACAATCTTGTACTCCTGGTTGGACGGTAGGACTCTAATTCTAAGATTTTTCAGCATTCGTTTGGCCTGATGCAAGAATGAAATGTATATGTCAATCCATACCATCAAACAACAGTTTCAACTCATAAGCCAAAACAAATTAAGAAAAAAAAATTACCTTCGGCCAGTCTATCTGATCGGGATGTTTGACATCCTGGTTGACCACAAGAAAATCTACCACAGGACCAGGCTTGACAATCATAGTGGTTGACACATCTGCCAATCATAATAGTGTGGTTAACTACAATTACTATTTAACAGCTGAGTTCCTATATACATCTACAATGTAAAACAGAAACAAGCATACCGATGTTTAAGGATAGACCGCTCTGGGTGGTCCGGAAACTAGAGTGAAATCCCCGACATCCCATGACACCACCTCCCAAGTCAATGAAATTGTTTGGATTGTTGTGGAAGAACGACTGACGAACCAATAGACAACCCCTGCAATTGAAAGAAATAAACAAATGTGTCATTCAAAACAGATGTAAGTAAATTTTTGCACATATTAGGCAGAGCTGGCTATTAGGGTGTATTTTAACTGCTGATGCCATAATTAAAAATCACAGGTGAGGTGAGGTAACTATCAGCACTTAGGATGTCTGTTCACATTTTTTCAGTTTTTTTGAAATGCTGGTACCACACAATCGAGTCAGAGATAACTATCAGCTCTAAGGATATCTAATTATTATTTTTCCAGTTGTGTGGAACTGCCAAAGTCAGTTATGGACTCATTTATCCCTTGGCATTACCCTTAATTTTTAATTCAACTTAATAATGCAGACAAGAAAAGATGGCAAATACATCACAAATGTAAAGTGTGATGTAATTTGAAGAAGTTCAAACTTTTTGGCAGTACCCTTTTCAAAGACCCATGAATAATAAAAAATAATTAATTCCAAGGGGTCCCATTTAAAAAAAGAAACACATTTCAAAGAGAAAAAAACGATGGGGGAGGAAGATTTGAGCATACTGAGATGCTGAGTGCTGGCGGAGAATGATATCAAGCACTCGAAAGGCCTCCTGAGAGTTCTCAGACTCATGTCCCTTCATGGACTGGGCAATCGCAGACATTGGTATCTTCGTGGCAAAGTTCACCTCCACTTTGAAAGTCTTTGTGTTGTACGGCTTGCGCAATCGTTTGCGGTCACTGCCACCAGGACTATCCTCGCCAGGGTTTCCACCTGGGCTTCCCTTTCCAGTCCTGTAAAGAGACAAGAAAACTTGGTCAGTCCATGTGTAGAGGAAGCAATGTATCGCATAGGAAAAGCCTACGATTGCCACATGACTTCCCAGATTCAGTAAGAACGAAACAAGTTCGTAGCAAATTAAATATCGAGATCCTAGCAGCTTTTCTTAAGGTATGAAGCATGACAAAAGTGTAACAGAAGTTGATGAATTTCACACAAAAAAGAAAGCTCAAAATCCACTACCACTGCCTGAAAAATCTAATAAGCCTTACATTTAAATTTGCAAATCTAAATTAAACTTTAGATAATTAAACTAACAAAAGTATTCTATATATAGATGTCAATCATGCCTACAGGACAGGATCAATGTAAGATCAAGAAAAAAACAAAAAATCAAGAAACTACAAACCTCCCAGAAGGAAGATCCTCAAGCACTACGACAAATTCATTCTTGTTTTGAGGGAGAGCCCCCAGTGTGAAGAGAGTTTTCTCTCCATCGTATGCGAAGTCCTTGTTCCCCAGCTCAGAATCATAAGTCTGCTTCATTTTATCGATAACTTTTCGACCAATTCCCTTCCCATCAACTGGGCGGTCATCCTCATACTTGAGCAAAACCTGTTTACCAAGAAAATAAAAAAATGTTAGCCATTCTGCTCGAGTATTATTAGAAAATATACAAATACATGTCTAACATAACCAGTCAGACAAAAGTGACTGCATGCAACAGATTACCAGAGATTTGCTTGTAGACAGCATAAGAACATTACATTATAAATACATGAGATGATAAATCAATCAACAGCGTATCCATGGGAACTTATGAACATACACAAGAAAATAAGCTTGCAATTTTCAAGTTCCAATTAATCATGTCATCAACCAATACAATTTTTTTTTATTTATCAGGTGAAATTGCAAGTAGCAATTGTAATGGTTTAAAGAAAATGCATGCAGTTGCCACAAGTAAAAATAATATCTAATACAGTGATTAACAAATCTTGCACTCAAACACAGATATTTCGTAGAAACTGTAAAGGCACACACGCACTACAAACATAAAGATTCTTCAACTTACACTGTAGTGATAGAAGTAGTCTGCAGTGCCCTTGACATTCACACGATAGTGGTTTGAGAGCAAATTGATTTTTTGTCCCCGAGTAGCTAGGCCAGGCCGGGCTGCCGGGATCCTCTTAGGCTTGCTGGGCTGGCCCTGTCCCTTCATTGGTGGGGATCTAGAAGGAGAACCCTTGTCAGATCCGGCCTGAACCAGCGGCAAATCAGATGGAATAGGTGGAGGCGGCGGGAGATCCTCTCCATGAGGGTCCATTGAGTCAATAGTTAATAAATTACCACACCTGGAAGTTTAAAGGAGTATAAAGGGGATTAGTGTGCAGTACAAGGAATATTAAGAAATTACAGAGAAGGTAATTAGATTTTAGTTTTATTTTTACAGATACTCTGGCCCTAGTTGAGATATTTAAGGTAACTGGAACGAAATATCTCAAAAACTTAATCAGAGAGTAAAGGTAAGGGATCTCATACTTATTAGCAATATCTCCTAATTACCGGAGAGAAGATAACAGAGGGAAACAATTCTAGGGAATATAAATGGCAATACAAGTACATTATGGCTAACCTTACAAACTCTAATTAAAAAAAATTAACTCAAGTTCAACTGCCCAAAATCCCATCATAGAACACAGGACGTAATACTTGAATCTTTAAAGGTACCAACAAACATTTATGCAAAATCCACCAAATAACAACCCCAACAGAAAAAAGACAATACACTTGACTCAAACACCAAAAATGTATATATTTTACTAGAAGAAAAAAAAAAAAAAAAACTATCTACAGAAATCTCACTGAAGACCAGAAAAAAAATAACTAAAGCACAAACCTCGCAAATTTTAAAGTAACCTAATAATATGGAAAAATAGACTCTCAATCGAACTAAAAAGGGACCAAAAATTAGAAGACGAGAGGCTGGACTTCTAACCAAACAGAAGTTATTACGCATATAGACTCAGATATACCAGAGCGGCTTTAGAAATAGTTAGAAGAATACAGAAGCAAAAACCTCACAAATAATTTCAAAGTAACCTACTAAAATGGCCAAAATAGACGCTAAATCGAACTAAAAAAGGGACCAAAATTAGAAGACAAGACGCTAGACTTCGAAAATAGAAGTTATTTTTCGCAAATAGTTAGAAGTTGCTCTTTCTCGAGATTTTTCGTGTAAAACTAGAAACAAGGACTCAAAATCTTCGAAATAGAAGACAAACAGTACAAATAAGAACCGGAGTTGCTAAAACCCTAAACCCTAGAAACCAGAACTATGAAAATAACTTGAACTCCTGAGCAAAAACCACAGCATTCTCTCAGGAGCACAAAAACTTACTCGATTTCGCTTAAAACCTTTCAAAAATCGCTGATTAGCCTCAAATATACGAAAGCAGAAACAACTTGAGAAGAACGCAAAAATTAACCGTAAACTTGACTAAAAGGGGGTTATAATCTTAAGTAAAAACGACAGCATTTTCTCAAAAGTGCAAAAACTTACAATATTTCGCTTCAAACCTTTCAAAAATCGCCTAATCTCTCAAAAACACGAAGGTACAGCGAAAATAAGAGAGAAACTAACCCTAGAATTAAACAAAAAAGGCACCTAATCCAAGAAATCGTAGAAATGTAAATAAGGAAGGCGAAGATTTTATACCTTCTTTTGTTTTGTTTTGGAGGAAGAAGAAGGAGCGGAGTTGTGACAAAAGAAAAGTGACGAATTAATTGCAAGGCAAAGGCCTCAAGGATTATAAAGCTGTTGAACGACAACCAACCTCTTGATGTCCTTATAGATTTATTATGCGAGTTTTGATCTCTGCCGTCGGATTGAGGAGGTGAACATGTGGATGGATGTGATGTGAGGTGGTAATTTTTTGACGTGGGATGGTTAACTCTGTTTCCACATCTCGTGTTCGTCGATCAGATCGCCAATTTTTCATCTCCAGTTTTTGGAAACCAGAGTGGGGGTTCTTTTGTAGGACTCTCGATTTTTTATAAAATATCTTTTTCAGTCACTCGATTTTCAATTTATATAATTCTAATTATAATTGGAAAATTTTAATATCTATATTTAGTTCTTTTTACTAATTTATCTTATTGGCCGTCATTCCGTCAAAAGTACGAGTTATCTTGTTACAAATATCTCACGTGACACGTCTTTTCTTTTTTTCACCCCTTATCTCTGGAGAATTTTGATTATTCTCTTTATTCGTTACAATATAGAAATTAAATTTATATCGTTGGAATCTTATCGGTGTTGGCTTTATTCAAACGACCGTTTTTTTTTCTTTTATGTTAGCGGAATGTAAATTAAGAAATAACAAGCCAAAAACATATATCTTTTTTGCGATGTCTCAATATAGTACGTTACGTACAAAGAATACCAAAAATACATAATGCTCCTATAATCATAAGTGCAATTCTACAATTAACTTGTACATATAAGAGCGTCATTCTATCCTTAGAGTTGTTACATAATCAATTACAAGATAAGCTAGTTACCTTTTTTTATTCCAAATATATATTTAATGTTGCTGCAGTCATCAATGCACCTGTCTACAATTAATTTACATACAAGAGCGTCGTTCTATCCTTAGAGTCGTTACATAATCAATTACAAGATACGCTAGTTACCTTTTTTCATTCCAAATATATATTAAAATTTATTGTATGATTTATGATTTACTTGATTTGCATTTTTTTAAGATTTGATTTAAATATTTTTAAATATAAAAATTCCTTGATAATTAAACTATCAAAATAATCTCCAAAGGGAACTTACAAGAAGTTGGAAATTATGTTATAATCGTGAGTTATTAAATTTATTATACAATCACAAAGCATTTGATTAGAGATTTGTTTCACCAATATAAAATTTGCATCCTATGCCAAAAGATGATGAAATAAAAATTTTCAATGTGATATTTCCAATTTCAAGTCCCATAATATGTCTTTCATTCTTTTAATGGTATTTCTTATTGTCCCTTTGACATTTTAGTTTTTACTTTGATGATATATAACTGTTTCATTGTTTTTAAAATATGTGTGATAAATTAATATTCACCAAATATTAAAAAATATATTTCGACTCTCTGAATTCTATTAATTTGGCGCATCAATTATTAGTTAATTGTAATTAATTATCACATCATCCGATTGAGTGTTTATATTTCCCTTTTCTATGTTATAAACTTGAACATTAAAAATACACATCAATAGTGCCTCCCGCTTCATCGAAATGGAGAGAGTTTGAAGAACTGGAAAGCACCCCACCTCAGTTTTGTACGAGACAATGGACCGTAAATACCACTCTATGCGAAGCGCTGTATTTTGGGTTACGATACAAGTATACATAACCGTCAAGTTCCACCAAAAGGACACGTGGCCATCATGGATGTTGTTCGTTTAAAAAAATTATGCGGAGCACGCAGTCTGCCTGTCGTATTGAACAGTGACGTCCCAAGCTTAGTGGCTTAGGGACACGTGTCCAGCACCATTCCACTTTAACGCCATCCCAAAATATCCCTAAAAACTGTCATCTGAGCACGGTGTTCCATAAATTGGGTAGTTCCTGTTAAAAAAATCCAGATTATCGGAGTTTAATCACACGGTTCATTTCTTCATTTCGTACACCAAGAGTTCTAGGGACATATCCGAAAACTGGAAAGGCTTTTTCCCGTTACAGCGAATCAGCCGTCACCGTCACGCAATCGACAAAAATCCCAATTGAATAAGTCAATAAACCCGGAACACAGACGAATAGCTAAGTTGGGTATTGTTGAATTTATAGGCGTATCATGGTCCAGGTGTATTCAGATAGAAAGGAATATCGAGGACAAGCGCAGTACAGGACGGTCTGCAGGGAAGGACGAAACGGCCGTTAATACGAGACGGTCTTTAATTATTGCATTGAAACAGCTGGCGTTGCGACGTTCATGACCTCATCCCCTCCAATCACAAAAGCTTATTTAATATCCAGTCCAGTATTTAAACCATTGGATATGATTTTAACGGTACAAAGATGGTAGTATCTTCTGATTATGAAAGCTGAATTGTAGAGAATCACTGATTGGTTTGGTCTTCTGTGGGTCAGTGTCCTGAAACGAGCAGAGAAGGAAGCGAGCACGAGCTCTGAGCCTCTGAGCCGTTTGGTTGACTCCGTCCATGAGCCGTTTAGAAATTGTCTCTTGTAGTTATCGTAAAATGTTAATAGAGAAGACCTATATGGGCCCTTAAGAAGTTAATAGGTAGTTAATAAATCAATAAATTATCACGGTTCCGATTAGCAAGTAAATTATCCCTTTTCGGAGACATGCTTTCTATTACTTAAATAATAGGTATAAATAAGTTTATTAAGGTTAATGCTGTACCTTAAACGTGATAATAAACAATATATTATCGAGATAAATACAATAAGTCAGACACGTATAATCTACGTTTTTAATAAGTTTGATGTGTCAAATATTAATTATAAACTGTTTGACCCCTCGTTATGAGCTAATTATGAGCTAATTGCATCGTATTAGAAAAATATGATTAGGTACTTGGGAGGATTTTAATACCAATTTTTTTTGTATTAAGTATTAATCCAAAAAGTAACCCTTTTTTTAACGCCAACTCATCGTTAATGAATACAAGAAGTTTCTCACCGATCAGTTCCAACGTATAGGTGTCCAGATCATTTATATTCAATGAAAGGTGAATAAAAGCGTTGCGACTCACTGACATCGGTATTCATGCGTTTTTCTCAATATCTTTCTTGCAACTACACGGTATTATATGATTCAATCGATATAGAAAACTTTGCATTCACGACTAGCGCACTATCTGTTCTCCCTGCCCCTTACCAAGGAGCGTCCCCTGTCCTCAAATAGCGATATCCAGTTTTGGCAGAGTCTGTAAATTACAAAGACGTCCTTAAACATCTTTAAAATTTATTACTATCATGTGATCTTTATACTTTTGTTTTCAAATTCTCAATTCATACCAAATAAATTCTACCATTATCGCTTTATAAATATTATTTTTTTATAAATTTATAATGACATAAAAATTATACCAGTGGCTTAATTGACTATTAAAGTTATAGTGGTCATTATATATATTTTTAATGTTAATTGTATTTTCTCTTTATAAAATGAATTTGTTGTAATGCTAAACTGAATCAATTTCATATGAATTGAAATTTTAAAAAGTGATGATATAATTTTAAAATTTTACTTATTGGTACATTAAGAACATCTGTGCAATTTACTGCCCTGAAATTATAACTTATCGGTACAATATAATTATTAATTAGAGACTGTTTTTTTATTATATATCACTAGACCAGCTGGCATTTCGAAGTTGATTGTCTCATCCCCTCCGATACCTCAGGTTATTTTACTTATCCGTCTAGTACTTTGACCATCATATACAAATTGAACGAGACAAAGGTCTTGAGCATATCTGGACAGTTCATTCTGAATTGTAGAGAATCTTTTTTTTTTTTTAAATCTTCCCTGGGCCCAGTGCTCCGCAACGAGCAGAGAACTGAGAGAAGGAACTCAAGAAGCGAACACGAGCACTGAGCCGTTTGCTTGATTCCGTCGAGGAGCTGTTTAAAAAATTGTCCCTAGTAATTTTTGGAGTTAATGGAGAAGATTTAACTAAACAGGAAGTTAACAGATTATTAATAAATTAATTTTATTTTGAAGACATTCTTCGTATTATTAAGAGAATAGATAATTAGGGATACATTTAGATTCATGAAGACATTGTTCGTGATATTTAAAAGAATGTTATCAAAAGTAAAGAAATAAAATCAGATAATATCAATGTTTGTATCAATTAAAATCTTCCATATAAACGACTTTAGTAAAAAAATAGAAGGTTCACATTATTTCATTTTATTCTTTCCTTCCGAATTTTAGACATGATGGATTTTCTCTTTATTTTTTTGCTATATAAATTTTATAATTTCGAAATAAAATCTATAGTTCGCTGATGAAGACTTAAAAACCAAGGTCAAATAAATTTATAACCTAAGGCTTTTCCTCACTAGTCGTTCTGGTAAAGTTTTAGGGTCGAACCCACAGTGACGAATTAAATTAAATACAGGACTTTACTTCCTCACGAAAGCTAGACAAGACATGTTTTGAGATTTTGTAATTAAAAAGATAAATAAATAAAGTACAAGTAAAAGAAATATTTTTGGTGATTTAAGGACTCAAACTAATGCAAAAATACGTCCTAAGGATAAGTGTTCAATTAGTTTAGTTTTAAGGCACATGTGTCTGCGATTTTCACCGAGACAGAGGGATATTTCGGACCGAAATCAGTACTGGTTGGGGCTAAAACCTGCCTTAAACCTATTGTTTCGACTTGATAATTTTACTGGATAATTTGTGAAGGTTACTAAGCGACCAGACCCTAACCCTAACCTCAACTTTCGATTCTTGGTTCTGGTTTGGATATGATGTCGGGTTTTACCACATAAATAACTAATCCTATACTTGCGTAATTAGACTAGTTTATTTAGGAATATTTGGTTGGATTTCTAGAGATATCTAAAGTCCTGTCGGTACAATAGAAGTTAGTCATTTCGGTCGTTAACTAACTTATTCTTTCGAATCTGGGTTTATCTCAAGTACTTTAATTAAATTGTTTATTTGGTCGAGTTATGTCCTATCAACGCTACGTATCATCAATAAGCTAACTTTCAAGCAATTAAATAATTCCATCAAGCAAATAAATTAATTCAGAACCAAATAAATCACAAAATATCATAATAAAGCTATCAAGTCATAACAATATCCTAAACTAATCTACTAACCATCCATAAGACATAATAAACTAGCCTAACATGCAAGAAATATAAGATACAAACTCCATCATTAATACAAACAAAGAGAGAAGAAGAGATACAACCAAATAATCCCGCTAAACTCTTGTTTGCAAGGCTATGGAGTCGTGGTTGGATTGGTTCTGCCGCTGTCGCGTGTCAAGAATTACTCCAAGTTGCTGTCAAGGTCGTGCTCAATGAAGAATGGTGAAAACCCGTGCCTTTCGGCGCGAGAACGGAGGTGGAAAGGTGAGATTTTGGTGTATGGAGGCTTGGATGTCTTTCTCTGGAGGCAGAAACGTGCATATAAAGTCATCCCAGGTGGCCAAGAGGCGGCTAGGGCAAAGGAGAGGCGGTTTGCACTTTTCTTCTTCGAAAATTACCAAAAACGCACTTTCTAGAAGTGCATTTCGCACCGAAATCCGTACATTTCGGACCGAAATGGCGGCACAGCGCACCGATAGTATTTGGGCCGTAATTTTCTCATCCGGACTCCGATTTAGGTGAGCTCTACAGTTCTATGGACCCATTTAGTCATTTTGCTTCTCCAAAATCCTCCCTTTTATATAATTATTATGTCCAATCCACCAAGTTCCTACAAAACAAATGAAATGCCACGGCAGTACCAAAATCTAGGAAAATATAATAATTTATGAGACAATTTGTAATGGTTTGATCAATAATTAAGGGCCAAGTACGGTCAAAACATGTATAAAATAAGAGACATCATTCGCAAAATATATTTCAATCTCTTCGAGACAAACCACGTCATCAGAATTTCAAATGTGCATGTCAATCACGGTGAAGATTAAAAAGAAGAAGAAATTAAAGTATATAAAACAGGATTGATTAATTCAACGCAATCAAAACACAATTTTAGATCATAAAAGTAGCGAGGTTTTATCTCTAATTGTATCTCTTGCCTCACAACATTCCACTACCCTTCCATTTTTTTTATTCAACTGCATTAAATGCTTTCTTAAGTGCCAATGTGTGATGGAGAGTGTTTTCTAGCGGTAACAGATGAATACCTGCTGCATTACAACAAATCACAAATGTAATTTCAACAAATTAATTGCAGGGTTAGATTAGGAACTTAAGTCCAGAAATGGAAGCACCGTCAGTTTGATGACAGTGAATTTTCCACCACATGGCTCTATCGGATATGAGCCCGGATCTTTTGTTTCCAATAAAATGTAAAATAAAATTATGGCAGGTAACTGACATGTAAATTTGAAATATTTATGACTTACCTTACATTGGACGACACAGACTTACATAATTAAATTGGTACAGAAAACTTCATATTCACGACGTGCACGCTACCCATCTGCTGCTTTTCACAGAGTCCTTCGTCCTCTGTGATAATGATTATGGGAAGAGTTAGAAAGGATCTGATAGCTGACTCCTTTCTCTTTCTCTCTCTCCCTCTCTCTGTGTCTTATCGGAACCTTTGAATTTATAACAGAAACAAATATGAATGAACAAAATACCCCTGAAAGAGACGCGAATAGCGCGACCCCTGAAGAGACTCCTTTCTCTTTCTGACATGAATTATGTGTACATTCAATATAATTAATGATGGGCAATCATTTTTCCACTATACAATTATTGCTGAATCAAGTATTTCCAAATGTAGCGAGATGTGAATCAATTTTTACCCTTCACAATGTGTTACAATCATCAGTTTGAAGAAAAGAAGGCTGAACGACGACCAAGTCAAGGGGTGTCAATGTGTCGATGTCATCATCGCCTAAAGAGTGTACGAGCAAAGTGTGCATCTAAGAACTTAGATTAAGTTTGATGTGTCAAATATAAATTATAAACTGTTTGACCCCTCGTTATGGGCTAATTTCGAGTATTTATTTCAAACTGATAAATTGGTGATCAATTTCTAAATTATTTCCAATTTGAAATGCAACCTACCTAACTATATAAATTGTAAATTTTACAAATGCCATTTACATAATCATTTGTTGAATTGTCAATTTAATCTTTTCAATTGCATCGTATTAGAAAAATATGATTAGGATCATGGGAGGATTTTAATACCAATTTTTTTGTATTAAGTATTAATCCAAAAAGTAACCCCCTTTTTAACGCCAACTCATCGTTAATGAATACAAGAAGTTTCTCACCGGTCAGTTCCAACGCATAGGTGTCCAGATCATTTATATTCAATGAAAGGTGAATAAAAGCGTTGCGACTCACTGACATCGGTATTCATGCGTTTTTCTCAATATCTTTCTTGCAACTACACGGTATTATATGATTCAATCGATATAGAAAACTTCGCATTCATGACTAGCGCACTATCTGTTCTCCCTGCCCCATACCAGGGAGCATCCCCTGTCCTCAGATAACGATATCCAGTTTTGGCAGAGTCTGTAAATTACAAAGACGTCCTTAAACATCTTTAAAATTTATTACTATCATGTGATCTTTATACTTTTGTTTTCAAATTCTCAATTCATACCAAATAAATTCTACCATTATCGCTTTATAAATATTATTTTTTTTATAAATTTATAATGACATAAAAATTATACCAGTGGCTTAATTGACTATTAAAGTTATAGATGGTCATTATATATATTTTTAATGTTAATTGTATTTTCTCTTTATAAAATGAATTTGTTGTAATGCTAAACTGAATCAATTTCATATGACTTGAAATTTTAAAAGGTGATGATATAATTTTAAAATTTTACTTATTGGTACATTAAGAACATCCGTGCAATTTACTGCCCTGAAATTATAACTTAGCGGTACAATATAATTATTAATTAGAGACTGTTTTTTTATTATATAGCACTGGACCAGCTGGCATTTCGAAGTTGATTGTCTCGTCCCCTCCGATACCTCTGGTTATTTTACTTATCCGTCTAGTACTTTGACCATCAGATACAAATTGAACGGGACAAAGGTCTTGAGCACATCTGGACAGTTCATTCTGAATTCTAGAGAATCTTTTTTTTTTTTTTTAATCTTCCCTGGGCCCAGTGCTCCGCAACGAGCAGAGAACAGAGAGAAGGAACTCAGGAAGCGAACACGAGCACTGAGCCGTTTGCTTGATTCCGTCGAGGAGCTGTTTAAAAAATTGTCCCTAGTAATTTTTGGAGTTAATGGAGAAGATTTAACTAAACAGGAAGTTAACAGATTATTAATAAATTAATTTTCTTTTGAAGACGTTCTTCGTATTATTAAGAGAATAGATAATTAGGGATACATTTAGATTCATGAAGACATTGTTCGTGATATTTAAAAGAATGTTATCAAAAGTAAAGAAATAAAATCAGATAATATCAATGTTTGTGCCAATTAAAATCTTCTATATAAACGACTTTAGTAAAAAAATAGAAGGTTCACATTATTTCATTTTATTCTTTCCTTCCGAATTTTAGACATGATGGATTTTCTCTTTATTTTTTTGCTATATAAATTTTATAATTTCGAAATAAAATCTATAGTTCGCAAAATATATTTCAATCTCTCCGAGACAAACCACGTCATCAGAATTTCAAATGTGCATGTCAATCACGGTGAAGATTAAAAAGAAGAAGAAATTAAAGTATATAAAACAGGATTGATTAATTCAACGCAATCAAAACACAATTTTAGATCATAAAAGTAGCGAGGTTTTGTCTCTAATTGTATCTCTTGCCTCACAACATTCCACTACCCTTCCATTTTTTTTATTCAACTGCATTAAATGCTTTCTTAAGTGCCAATGTGTGATGGCGAGTGTTTTCTAGCGGTAACAGATGAATACCTGCTGCATTACAACAAATCACAAACGTAATTTCAACAAATTAATTGCAGGGTTAGATTAGGAACTTAAGTCCAGAAATGGAAGCACCGTCAGTTTGATGACAGTGAATTTTCCACCACATGGCTCTATCGGATATGAGCCCGGATCTTTTGTTTCCAATAAAATGTAAAATAAAATTATGGCAGGTAACTGACATGTAAATTTGAAATATTTATGACTTACCTTACATTGGACGACACAGACTTACATAATTAAATTGGTACAGAAAACTTCATATTCACGACGTGCACGCTACCCATCTGCTGCTTTTCATAGAGTCCTTCGTCCTTTGTGATAATGATTCGATATCCCGGTTTCGGCAGAATCTATAATTTACACAAGTCCTTAAATATCGTAAAATTTTGAAACCATTAATTAATATCAATGATTTAAATAGCGGCCGCAATGACCGCAATGACGTCGCTATAGCGGTGTGACTTAGTAGACCGCTATATTGCTAAACTAAATGTGCCGCTATAGAGCTGTATTTATTAGTATACCACAATACTACTTACAAAGTATCTATTTTTAATGTTTTATTTCTTATGGTGTCTAAATTAGTAAAAATTAATAATATATAAATGTATTTAGAGGTATTTTAGTGAAATATAACTACGCAATTTGCTATTTGCTGATATATAATAAGTATTACGAATATATCTTTGACATATAATGTTTGCATATACGAACTGCATATGAATATAGCGATAATTTAGTGAAATATATATAACTGCATATGGTGTCTACATATACAAACTGCATATATTAAATTAAACTATTAAAGTATGAATACAATGTAATAAAAATTTAATTTTTAATTAAAAAATGTATGTAAAGTATATGATCATATAGCGGCCGCTAAATAACTGCTATCCGCTATTCACTATGATTTGAGGTTGTCCGCTATGAACCCGCTATCCGCTATTTAAACCTTAGATTAATATTTTTAATTTAAAGGTCTAATTTTCTGTCTTTCAAAATTTGCGTTTGTACCAAATATGTTTTGCAATCATCACAATATCACCTACCAAGATATCTAACATCTTAGAAATTCATGCAATATCCACGCCGTGAGAATATCTATAATGAGATGTATCTAAGTATTTTTAATAGTCAATTTATGATGATGTAATTATTATATTAGCGGGTATTTATTTGATTTTTAAAGTTGCAGATAATTAATTTATTTTAATGCATATTATATTATTTGTAGTATCTTTTGATTAAATGATGCCATAGTGAATAAGAATATTGTCTTTTATGACAGTGAAATATTAATCAATTGATATGAATTGGTATTAAAAAAAAAAAAACTAAAGTGATCATTTAAAAGATTATTAACCGAAATCATAACTAAGTGTTACATACAAGGACTATTTCGTGTACTTTTAACTTTTTTTTTAAAAAAAAAATTATCATATAAATTCAACCTTCCGGGTATTTTTTTTGTGTGGAAATACTTGATATTTTATTATTAGGTGCCGCCTGCCTTTCATCTATGCAACATTTTTATTGGTACCTATTTATCCAAAATTTTAGCTCTCTCTTTGGGTAATTAGTATCGATACATCATTTTTTGCCCTCTCTTGACGACGGTATTTTCGAAATCAGCTATTTGGAATTTAATGATTAGCTAATTGGATATCAATGATAAAATTGCAGCATTCGCACTAAAGGGAAAATAGGTTCAATGGCCTGGCCGACATTGAACTCGAAACATGATGATTTTGTTATCTGACAGTTTATATAGAGACTGAACATAAACATTTTGAATTCGAGAATCGGAGAATCAATCATACAAATTTGAGCATCTACTGAATACTTAGCTCCAGAGGCCGAGTTCTTTCATCGCAAAAATAAATTTTCCTTACTAGCTAGTTGGAGTTCAATTATAATTTTTTTTCTTATTTACTATATTAACAATTAGCTTTCAATGCAAATTTCTTAACCAAAAATATATATATATATTAACGAATTAGCTTCCAATGCAAATTTCTTAACCTGAGAAAAAAGCCAAGTTATTATTTATTGGAAATTGGATAATCATGTATAATATTTTTTGATATACTGTGTTCTAAGTGCTTTATTACTAACATAGATTTTTCCGAATCAGCTAATTAAATAATCAATTATATATTTTCGCAATAACCAATCTATAATCAATTATAGATTTTTCCGAATCAGCTTCAAATGCAAAATTCTTATTTTTTTTCTATTATATGCTGGACAGTGAAATTTTGGATAGAAACCAGGATTGATTAATTCAATGTAAAACACAATTATCTTTCAAATTAGCTTCAAATGCAAAATTCTTATTTTGTGATGAAGATTACAAAGAAAAAATTTTTAAGTATGTAAACCAGGATTGATTAATTCAATGTAATAAAAAACACAATTTTGGATCATAACATTCCACTAGCGTTCCATTTTTTTCTTGGACTGCATTAAATGCTTTCTTAAATGCCAATGTGTGATGATGACTGTTTTCTAGCGGTAACGGATGAATTCCCGCTAAGTTACAACTTACAAGTTACAACAAACTACAGGGTTAGATTAGGAGCTTAAGTCCAGAAATGGAAAGCAGCGCCAGTTTGATGACAACGAATTATTCACCACATGGCTCTATCGGATATGAGCTCGGATCTTTTGTTTCGAACAGAAAGTAAAATAACACCGTGGCAAGTAACTGACATTCAAAATTGCAATATTCATCTCGTACCTTTCTTTTAGGCTACACAATGTTATATCTTATATATGATTAAACCGATGTAGAAAACCTTGGATACACGACTTGCCCGCTACTATCGGCTGCTTCTCATAGAGGCCTTCGTTCTCTCTGATAATGACTGATATCCCCTAACAAGGTGTAATTTTCTTCTTTAAAATTTACAAATTATACCAAGTATGCTCTACAATCATCACCTAACAAGATATATAGGGGATGTTTGGTAGTGTAGTAAGGGATTGTATAAGTTAAGGATGTCTAAGTGTTTATGTAGTGTTATGTAATGAATGTTTGGTTATGTAGTAAGGATAAGTAACTTAATGCATGCATATATTCATGTCAAAAGACTAAAATGTCCTTAAATTTGAATTAGTATTATATATTGATAAGACATTGTGATATTATTATTGTTAATTATTAATTATTATAAAAATTAATTATTAATGATGATAACAAATCATTTTGATTATTATGAAATATTAATAATTATTTTTAATTAAATATTATAAACATTGTTAATTATTTAACAATAGAAAATTATTGTTGATTAATTATTTTAATTAATTATTATTTAATCGTTATTATTAATAATTAATATTACTTGTTAAATATAACTAATTATTATTATTTAATTATTAATGGTGACTTTGTCCCTCGTGATGGGCGATGGAACTTCAACAACAAGGTAATCATTTCTGAGTGTTAATAAGACTTTGCTTTAAATTCTGTCATATTTCTGCTCTCAAATAAACAAATCAAATTTCGTAATACTTTGTCTTATACAGACACTTTATCGACCCTGCTTTGTCCATAGGTGGGCTGTGGTCAACTTCTCAGTCCAGTGTAATGTGAGAAATCTCGTACAGAGCCTCATTAGATGTGGTCAAATGAAAGGAGTGGTTAGTTTTGTTCGTGTCTTACACATGATAATTTTTATTTGGTCCTTTCTTTTTGAATTGATACAGTATATTATTCTGTCTTTTGTGCAGAAAATAGATCAGCCTTTCGATCACGTATTTGAAGAGGAGCGTAACATGCAGGGCGCTTCTCCAAATGAGAGAGTGGACAAAATGTTCGAGCAACTGCAGAGTGGACAAAGAAAGCTTCCCAAAGCTCCTCTCTTTCTTCTCTGTCTCCTTCCTAAGAAGAAGAATTCTGATATCTATGGTTTGCTCTTCATTTTGACCTTTAATATGATACGTAAAAGCATCGTTGGTTTTATTTTCTTTGCTTTTTATGTACTAAACTATGGACTGCCTTCTCAGGCCCCTGGAAACGCAAGTGCCTTGCTGATTCCGGCATTGTCACTCAGTGCCTCGCACCAACTAAAGTGAATGATCAGTATCTGACAAACTTACTGCTCAAGATTAATGCTAAGGTAAGCATCTGGTAGCCTTGATTTTAGGATTCTTGTACTTTTTCTTACCAATATTGAGGTATCTGTCAAGCTCCTATTTTTTTCTTTTGGTGAAAACAGCTTGGTGGGATGAATTCTCTGCTCCAAATTGAAGGTTGTTCTCCCTCAATTTCTCTGATTTCCAGCATTCCAACAATTATACTAGGAATGGATGTTTCTCATGACTCCCAAGGACAATCAGATCGCCCATCCATAGCTGCTGTCTGTTCACCTACTTTTGAATGTCTCCTTTGTTTTACCTAGGCTGAATGTATTTCCTAAATTTATTTTGAACATTTCATAGGTTGTGAGTTCCAGGCAGTGGCCATCAATTTCAAATTATAGGGCCTCTGTGCACGCACAATCTGCAAAGGTTGAGATGATTGATTCACTTTTCAAGCCGAAGGGCACAAATGATGAAGGGATCATTCGGTAAAGGTTCTTTGTATTCAGTATATCTTTGCTGTGTTGCACTGTACCTGAGGAATACACTTTCAGCATTTTCATTCCTAGACAAATGTTTTTATAATTTTTTTCAGGGAGCTCTTGAAAGACTTTTATGCTAGCTCCAAGAATATAAAGCCCGAACACGTGATCATTTTCAGGTATACTTTCTACAATAGGATTTATAGTGTATTTCTTCTAAGCTATAATGTACATGATTTGGTGTGTAAATTGATCTTAACTTCTCGATGACAGGGACGGTGTTAGTGAGTCGCAGTTCAACCAGGTTTTAAACATTGAGTTGGATCAGATTATGGCGGTATATTATCTTTTAAACCGATTTTTTCTCGTCCAGTTCTATGTTCTTTATTTCTCATATGATCTCTGATTTGAACCTTGTAATCTTAGGCTTGTAAATTCTTGGATGAGAACTGGAACCCGAAGTTCACGGTTATTGTGGCACAAAAGAATCACCACACAAGATTTTTCATTCCAAATAATCCAAATAATGTGCCACCTGGTACTATATATATTTTCAAATACTCTGACCTACTTTATTAAAATTGTTTTTAAAATCTTATAATATGTTATTTCCCTGTATGATGTAGGTACTGTTATTGACAAGAAAGTGTGTCACCCTAGAAATTATGATTTCTACTTGTGTTCACACAAGGGTGCTATAGTAAGATGTTCATACCCTTAATTATTCTTGTAAATAAAAATTGTCTTGTTTATCAGTCATTGACTACATTACGGTTTTGTTTGTTTCTTCTACCAGGGAACAAGTAGGCCAATTCACTACCACGTTCTGCTTGATCAAATTGGCTTTAAACCTGATGATCTCCAGGATTTGGTCCATTCACTTTCTTACATGTAAGTTTTTGAATTTAATTCTCCTTTTCAACATGTAAGATTATGGCATCATGATTGTGCTAACCGTGTACTGAATTCTTCTACAATTATCAGCTATCAGAGAAGTACCACTGCCATATCCATTGGTAAGCTGCTCTCATCTCTTAGAAATATCTTAATATTAAAGAAATACACAAGGGAACTTCACAATAAAATTAATGTGTTGCCATTGAGATTTGTATGTAGTTGTAGCCTCTGGTTGGCTAGAAGAAGCATTATGTGAGTTGCAGATACCTCTGCATCTGAAACTCTAATTTTTTCCTAGATGCTTAGAAGTCAAATAGCAAGTTATATAGAACTACACTTAACCAGTTGTTGTATTTTACTATAATAGTATTATGGCCTTAACATCATTTTCTTGTAGTTGCACCAATCTATTATGCGCATCTGGCTGCGGCCCAGGTGGGTCAGTTCATGAAGTTTGATGACTCTGACACTTCCTCATGCCAGGGAGGCCAGCAGGGACGGAGCCAGGAATATTTTAAGCATAGGCACGATTTCAGAGCCCCTTTAGGGGTTACGAAAGAAGACAAAAAAAAAACCTATATTTAGCGCAAGTACAATCACAAGTCCAACGGAGAGTAATTTTTAGTGCAATTTTGTAGACAATCTTTTCATTCTGTTTGTGTAAGTGAAATTGCTTGTTTCTTTGTACCAGACTAGTCCAAGAATTTTTAGCGCAAGTCCAACAATTTTGATACAAAGTGGTACCTGATTTGGTACATGCTTGGTCTAATTGCAAAGAGATTGGTGACAATGCAGCACTCATCGGTCTAATTTAATGACTCGCATATACCATGCCACATGTCTAAGATTTGGCATTTCAATTAGCTCAATTTGCGACTGGATTTGTCAAATAAATGAGTAGGATATGGTTAGGTAGATTAGTTTACAGAGAAGCACTTGGAACTAGTGGACTTGATCTAGTTTAACAAATTGGCCACAACATTCTCAAGTAACTTTTCAATATCAATTGACACCTCATCGCACGGCCTACTAATTTCCAACTATAGTTTTTCATACACTTTGACATGGTACCTCCATGTTTTACATACTGTTCTCCTTTAAAAAAAAATGACTTTGACACTTTGAGTTCATAATCCTCTTCCAGCTTAGCACATCAGCATCAATCCCCACGCCCACGAATCTGAACCAAGGACGGAAGGTGGGGCGCCACTCGAGGTCGAGGCCGACGATGAAGTGGTCCAGGCGTTGCTGCCTGCTGGTTCAGTTGGCGCGTGGTTGAGATCCAGTCGGCCGCGACGGCCACGGAGGAGGTGACAGTGGTGAGAATGTCGTGGGCGGGGAAGGTGACAGCGTAGGTTTCTTCGTCGTCGTTTTGTCAGATTCCGTGTCGCCATGGTTTTTGGTAGAGCGAAAGAGAGAGAACAGGGGTTGATTTTTTATATAATTTGTTTTCTGATAGGGACTTACAGAGAGAAAGGAGCGATTTTGATCTCCACCCTCTGTTTAGATCGGACGGTCGTTTTAATCAGACGTCCAGTGGATGTTTTTTTTTAAGACGTCCAGAGGATCCGGTTCCGACATCATGAGCTTTTCCATTTTTCACAAATAAGTCACGAAGGAAGGGACTAAGTAAGAATTGAGCAGGCCACCACAGGCACACTATAAATTTTACCCTGGGCACATCCATAAATATATATAATTGGGCCCTAGTTTTCAGAAAATAAGCCCAGGCAAGTGCCTGGGCTTGCCTCTACATAGCTCCGTCCCTGGAGGCCAGTCCTCGGAGGGCAGTGCTCCAGTGCCGGAGCTTCCTCGCCTCCATAAGGACGTGAGGAGCTCCATGTTCTTTTGCTGAGTTAGAGCTCACTTTGGTCTGTGGCTTTGCTTGGTAGCCCGTCTTGGTGGTGGTGTTAGGCTTTAGATAATCTGACTGCCATTTTCTGTTGTTTGCATGGGGTCTGTTTGACTTTTTGTGTGTATATATGTGTCAAGTGTGGCACTTAGGGTTGTTCCAGGCTCTGTTTTATGTTAATCTAAAGCTCTCTTGGAGCCCTGATAAGTTATGCTAGCTGAAGGGTCCTGTGGTGTTATTTTGTTGTGTTCCCTAGTGGGGAACCAAGTTTAATTACATAATGAATGTTTGATAGCAGTAGTCGATGTTTTATCGTTGCTATAGTTTTGTGCTAGTTATTGTCTTCTTTGTTTTGTTCTGATCAGTTGAGTGATTTTAAACTTCAAGTACTTTAGGTTTCGTCCTTGACTTGTTTTGCATTACAATTTAATACCCTGGATAATGGAGCAACCAAGATGAAGTACACACAATACTTGTAAATTATAATTACCGCTTTGAATTGATCTTTGTTGTTAGTACACTGCAAAATATATGTATTTATCTTGATCTTTGATGCCTCATAGTAAAAAATTGTAATTTATTTCTGAACTTTATACTTGACTTGTTTACCTCGGGGATCATACAACCATATTTCCCCAGTTGTGCTGGTATATGTCGGATGCCAATTAGAACATTACTCGGTAAGAGAATCCACCACAGGCCACAGCCTAAGAGCATCCACACAAAATTGAAATGGTTATCTATGTTGAGCTTTTAGCCCATGTAGGAGTTAGCCTTTTCAAGCTTTCATGAATTCATTTCTGGGCCTCGTTTATGAGTATTGCTTGAATCTATCGGCAGCTGTTATAATTTAATTAGATCCAGATTCACAAAAAATGTTGAAAAAATAAAACTTTGATTACAAAATTCATACAGTGGATAAGAAACATTTGTAATTGACTTCCATTTCCAATTCACTGATCCAGAAAATTGGAGTTTGTAATAAGGAATTTGGCATTTGGGGATAGTTTTCACAAAGTGAATGTGAAAAATTTATAATTAATTTGTCCAAGCTGCTGAATTGGAAAATTCTGATGCCAAGAGTAAATGACTACCTAAGGAGAGAGAAAATATTGTGATAATTATAACAAAAGCTATTGTAATTGGCTAATAGAGATAGCAAAGAAATTGTATAAAATTTACCGATCTGCTATTATTGTTACATAAAATATATGATAGCTGTCATGTAATAAGAAGAAATACACATCGAACATCTCTGTTCAATTGGATAGGAGAAAGATGTCGCATTATAGCCTTACAGGTTAGAAAAGTGTTTTCTCATCCAAAAGTGTTTTCTCATCCACTATATGAATTTTGCAACACGAGGATTACTTGCATCAATATTTTTTGGTCTAATCTGGCACTGATTTAATGAATTCCTAAACGAGGGCTAGAATTGAATCCACGAAAAAATTGGATAGGCTAACTCTAGCCGAAAAAATTATAACTAACTTTAATTAATTAAGAAATTATAAAATAATCCGTTTTTAATGAAAATTTTAAAACTGACTGCGCAGTTTCGGAATCTGAGATTCCGAAACTAATTCTGCTTAGTTTCGGAATCTGAGATTCCGAAACTAGCTAGTTTCCCGCCTATTTTGTCAGAATTTCACTATTTAATAAATTTCACTATTTAATAAATTATTTCACTATTTAATCACTATTTAAATTTTGAGAGAACAAATATTTTTAAATTTTTTAAATTTTATAATTTCACTATTTTAATAACTAGGCCTTTCATATTTTTTCAATTTAACTTTTTTAAATTTCACCTAACTTTTGAAAATTTAATAATAGTTATTTTAATAAATAATTTATGTTATTATTTTCAAATTTGCTAAAAATATTATAGTAAAAATAGTAAAATAAAAGTAATAAAGTAGTGTTATATGGTAAAGTATAATAAAAGTAAAGTAAAGTATAGTAATAAAATAGGGTACAATATTAAGTTTTTTGACGTTTGAGCGGGCCCGCTAGCTAGTTTCGGAATCTCAATTGTGTCCATTCAACTTAGGCTGCGTACAATGAAAGAAAATATTTAAAAATCGATGTTTTGGAACACTATAACTTGAAGGAGGCTTAACTTTTGATAGGAACGTCCGTTTTGGGCATATGATGACTTTTCGGAAAGCTTGCGACGAGATCTACAAGGTTTACTAGGGTTTACCCCGTAACGACCATTTTCGGGGCCAAAAAACGCTGTCTGAACCTCCAAAATCTACTTTCAAAGTTTTCAAACCTAAACATCACATAAAACTACTTAGAATTTTTTAAAAATATAAAATTAATCATAAAAAAGAGAAATGTAGTAAATCAAGTGACTTTCATTATAGTTAACAGGGGTGTTTGCATCCTTTTTCCTGTCTGGATATAGCATGAACCTCTTGTCATTCCTCTCTAGCGCAATAAAAAGTGTTATGTTGAGTATTATCTCGTATTGATCTGAAGCTATGGGGTTATATATAACGCGTAAATTCTAGTATCGGAATCTGATTGAAAACTGTTTAAGCAGTGAAATAATTGATGGAACACTGTTTAAATAGTCGAATATTAATTTTGTAATATTTGGAAAATTTTTCGTCAAGAATAGCAATTTTTTTAATTTTTTAATTTTTTTAATTTTTACGTGATATAGATTTTGATATTAATAAAGTAATATATAATTTATTAAGTATTATAAAACAATAATAAAATAACAATAAAATAATAATAAAATAATAATAAAAGGTTAATAAATATCGGAAAAAATCGCCCATGCTAGTTTCGGAATCTGAGATTCCGAAACTAGCTAAAAGTTGAATAAAATAATAATTAAAGTTTGATGAACGTCGAAAAAATGGCCCATGCTAGTTTCGGAATCTCAGATTCCGAAACTGCGCAGTCATTTTTAAAAAATTAATTAAAAACGGATTATTTTATAATTTCTAAATTAATTAAAGTTAGTTATAATTTTTTCGGCTAACTCTAGTCTGACATGGCCACATGGGTAAGCCCAACTTAGATAACCATTTCTAGATTCTGCGGCTGTGGGAAACATGGTGTATGAATATAATTTCCGAAATAAACAATACAACTTAAGCTTCGTGGTATACATTTATCGGAAAAATAATAGATTTCTGTTATAAAAGCATCAGACACCATAACACCAAGATAGATGCATATCTTTTGTATTCAAGGAACTTCATTCCCTGACATCCAGTTGACCGAATTGAAATCTGGTGCCGCGCGACACTAGGGCTGTCAACGGTATACCGTGTACCGTTTTTCGTGTACGTTCCGTCCAAACGGAACGGTTGACGGAATGGAATTTCATTACGTTTCAGAAACAGAACGGTAAACGGTACGCATTTCGTCATTCGTTTGGGTGAAATACAGTGCAAATATGCACGTTCCGTCCAAACGGAACGGTTGACGGAATGAAATTTCGTTTCGTTACCAGAAACGGAACGGCAAACGAAATGGACCATTCCGTTGCCGTTCCAAACGCCCTACGCGACACGGGATAAGGATTTCCAGTTGACCAGTCAATTCATTATGCCGGAAAGATCAGTTTGGGATATAAAATCGCAATTCGCAAATTACAATAGTAATTTTTGAACAAGTGAAAAATTAGAAACCTTTTACGTTAAAGGGCTCACATATTCATATTATTATAACATATGTTCCAAATAGTAACAGTGGATTTACCCAAAGTAGACTGTGATGTCTTTGATAAATTAGTGCTTGATTACGTTGACACATGGTCGCACCATGAATATTTTATCCTCGTTGTTTTGATTTTGCAATTTATTTTTATTCCTTTATTTGGGCATGTTTGGATGCACAATGAATAGCTCTATTTATGAGCTGCTTTTTTGAAATAATGCCTCTATTTTTACGTTCTAGATATATATTTTTTCAAATAAAATACTTTTATATTTAGTAGTTTATCGTATTTTCAACCTTTTTATTTAGGAAAATAGAATTTCAATAATTGAAAATTTTCCATCATACTAAGAGGGGCGCTTCAGTCTTAATTATATGGTCTGTTACATTATCTGCTTTAAAAAACATATAGTAGAACCTGGGTTCGGGTGCACTATTTTAACAATTTATTGTACCCTTGTCAACACTTAAAAAGGTTGCATATATTTGTTAGCAGATTGCAATAATTTTTCAAGACGTGATCGATATAACTTCCGTTTCGTTGTATCTCACTACTATTTGAGATGCATTATGTTAAAAACTTAAAATAGTAAGCTCATATATTCCTTGTAGAACTAAAGGTTAAATGTAGTTTAATAAATATGTATCAAAAAAGAAGGTTATTTGTCGATTAGTCAATTAAGGTACTTTTGAAGTACTTAAGGTTTTTTGCATTAGTTTGTTAAGGTAGTCAATTACTTCAGGTTTTTTTTGCATTAGTTTGTTAAGGTAGTCATTACAGTATCAAAAAAAGCCGGTTATTAGTCAATTAGTCAATTAAGGTAGCTTTGATAAATTAGTTTGTTTCTTTAATGATATTTGTCGGTGTGTGATTGTCACCTGACCTTCAAAAAAAAAATATGTATCAAGTTTTATACATAACATATCTAAACGAGTACAACTTTCAAAATCACTCTCTCTATTTTGATATTATAGTTGTCAATTAAGGTAATAGAAATGATCATTTCCCCTTCCCAAATAATAACTGTTATAAATTCAAAAACTCATCGAAATCAGTTCATAGTTCATACATATTTTCCTGCAACCGTTTGGGTAGGAATTCGCATCCTCAGCAGCGAAAAGAAAATCGCTGCTAGCAGCGGACCATTTTTAACCGTTCGATATATTTGACTCGAAATGAACGGTGAAGATTCGAACGGATCATTTTGTTCTTGAAAAAAAAAAAGAGACGCTCTTCGTCTGGGTAGTATTCATGTGCTACGGGAACGGCTGTACCTTATGTAATATATATGAGCACCAAATTCGTTCTTCTTAAAAAATACAAATTTCTTAAGCATTCAACGCGGTGATATTAATATGTATTGTTTATACTTAGAACTTTGTTGCTACATTATCCAGGCTTTAAAATTATGATGCAAAAAACCTGAAGTACTTTTGAAGTTCAAAATCATTTAATTGACTAAGTGAACAAAATTACAAGTGGACGACAACGATCACAAAATTACAATAAAAAAAGCTACCCCTTAATTATAACATGACACAATACTATACAAAATCTAACACAAATTTAACACGATATGACATGACATAACACGATATGATATGACATGATAATATGACACAACACGATATGACATGAGCAATTAAATTTGTTATAACGTGACATGACACGATAAGACATGAGCAATTAAATTTGTTATAATAAGACATGATATGACATGACACTGTACAAAATCTAATATAAAAAACACATGACATGACATGAGACAACTCAAAACCTACACTTCACAGTCCCTACAATTAAATTACAAAATTCACATCTCTGCAATTCAGTGTTGTGACTATAATAATAGTCAATAACTTTTTCTCACTTGTACGTCACATTCGCGCCAATATTTTCCAAAAATATCATTTGAACAAGGCGTTATATATCGTCCTTAAAAAAAGTTCAAATTACAGGACTTTATCCACCTTGGATCAGTGCTTTAAATCATATACTTCCCACTATATTTCCGAAGAACAGGATGTAGTTGACAAAAAAATGGTGTGACCACCAAACCAAGTGTATTCAAGCCGAAGACTAAAATGGAAAAAGATGAGAGGGCGCATATTAATGTTTTGTCTAACCCCAAAATAGATATAGGCCAGCGTCGTAAGAGCAACTTTAAGACTGTTTTAATTGTGACGTGTTTATTGGGTTCAAGCTGGCAATGATAACCTTCTCAATTCTCATCCTCTCCGATTCCTCGTGTTAGGGCTCGCTCCAGAACTTGAAGAGGAGGGGAAGGAAAGTTATGGAAAGGTAAGCAATGGTAAGGAAATATATGTGCCTTGCTCCAAAATTTAAAAAGTATAGCTGGAAGTTAACTTTTGTCACCTCTATTTTAATACATAAAATGACTATATTACCCTCATTTCAAATTTTTCTCAGTGAAATAGAATCCACGATCTAATCTGCAGCTATGGAAGTGATATCTTAGCAACTGAATAGAACTGTGAAGAGATATTCACAACATTCATATATGTTGAACTTGTCAGTTTCCAGCACGTGTCAGACTCCAGCACTTGATCTTGCCATGTTGACCTTGTAACATAAGGACAGAGAACTAAAGAAAATACTTTGTACATTTATACTTTTTTCAATTTACAGTTACCGCAAACCACAAATAAAAGCATAAACACATGTTGCAAGCACTAGTCTGAACATTTGGACCTTGCTTTGTTTGCATTTTATAAGTTCAACTAAAATATCACTTTTCAACCTTATGAGGATTAATAGACATTATTTGAATTATTTTTAAGGAGACATGTGTAATAGACAGGAGGGTATTGTGTGATTTTAGTGGTAACAAATGTTAAGAATAAAATTTGGATAACCCTCAGTCCACAGGCGCATATCAGCAAAGGGCATTTTTGACAGTTCAAGAAATATTTTTATTTTACGAATGGTTAAGTAAAATTAAACAAATTTTTTAGTGAAAATGAATCATGGTCCGAAATTTCGTATACATTATAGGTAAAATATTCCATGCTGCATTGCAGAGAAATTTCGTATAAGAAAGTGGTTGCTTGCAAGTTGCAACTGAACGGGAAGTCACTGGATCAATAATTTTGGGATATTATTGGAGGATTTTTAAGTTCAAATTATTTTCTTCGATTTTTTTCCTTTGAGGGTTTTAAGCATCATGGATCTTTCTGTGAACTTTTCTTACAAATATTTGTTAAATGGATTTGTAAGTTTATAAATAAAAATTATTTAGTTCAAGATGATAAGTGGTTTTCATATATACATTCAAACCAGGTTTAGGACTTAATTTCATTGAAATATATGTGTTTCTAACTAGTTAATTGTAATTTAGGGTAGAAACTAGGTACTGCTATGGTTTCCTTTATTTTGTACAGGATCTACTTGATATGGCTACTCAAAATGGTGAAAAGACCAAGTTCTGATCATGATCGGCGACCCACCGAACACATCCGCGACCCACAGAAGAGCACAGCGGGTAGCAGGTGAGACTGGCGACACAGAAGATTTTCGGCGGGCCGCTGAAAAGGTGAAACCGACATCCAGAAATAGCTCAGCCAGTTCTGCATCCACCTCTACACCGACTTACCTATTTCCGGCGCCTCAACTCACACGTTTTCGATATTTCTGGAGTTTCTCATGCCTATATAAACACCATGAGTCGACAGAAAGAAAGGGGAGAGAGAAGTTCGTGAGTTTAGAGCCATTGTTGCTAATTAAGAGCACAGCCGAGGGTTTTCGGCGGGTCGCCGGAAGTATCCGCGACCCGCTGAAAGAGTAGCAGAGAGCAGAAAAGCAAGAGATTTGGATACAAACCGGTTGTAATCTGATTTCTTTCTTTATGTTCTTTAATTACTTAGATACCTTTGTTTGTTTTGTTATGTATACTCATGAGTAGTCGTATATTAGGGGCCATAGTAGTGAACCTTTTAAGTTTATGATTGATAATATGCTTTAAGTTATATTTTCTTTGTTTGTATGTTGTGTTTTATGCTTTGATTGAATTGCTTAGATCACTTTATCTGATTTGCTTAAGTTGAATTGCTTGCACCCGTTAAAAGAGACGTCTTTTGATTGCTAGGTGGTTAAATCCAAACGTTCTTAAGTAATTAGGTTAAAGTATGGTTAACACGAGAGTTGGTGCCGGAAAGTTATGCTAGGGTCAAGAAACGAAAGTGGAAGCCCTTCCCGATTACGGAAGTATAGGGAATCGTAGGTCGTAAAGCATAAACTAATATAACTTAGACCAAGAAACGGAAGTTGAAATCTAGGTTGAATTAGAGAGAAATAATGTTAACTATAGGAAACCTGGCCTTAAACGGAAGTGAGATTTAGGAGCCTTAGTTAGAATTAGTTCTCTACACAAAACAACAATTAAAATATGCAAAAAGCTGAGTCTGCGCCAAACCTAGCGGGCCGCAGATAATCTCTGCGGGCCGCTGATTCTGGAGTAAACTGAAAAGTATTAGCTACTAGTTAAACCCCTAATTCTTAATTAGTGTTTTATTCCCTTTATCTCATTGAACTGTTTAATTTAGGACTTTTATTAATCTGCAAACCTTTACTTTTGATTTGTTTTAAATATTATTTCTTCATATCTTTTAGTCTAGTTAATCAAAGTATATTAATCTTAATTATTTGAATATTTCGTCCCTGTGGTTCGACCCCGATAGTACTTAGACGATTGTTGTACGCTTGCAACTGATTTTAGGTATAATTGGGTATAAATTTAAGTGTTGATTATCCACATCACAAGACGTTGAAGACAAATTATGTATCAAGTATTTTTAATTTCAAATGCTAGACAAATCAGAAGATATACTGAGATTTGATACTTTTTCTAACAAATTAACATTCATAAATTCATATAGTCTGCTCCATTCATTGCATGAAATAAACATCCGGAGATACTTTTCTATTTATAAAATTAAATTCAATTACGATATTTGTCGTTTGAAGTTGAACTGTTGAAGCCAATCTCAATATTATTGACTGTACCATTAAATTTTGAAACAACTTGTTGGATGATCAATTAATTATTTAATTATCAAATAATTTCAAACAATTTTTTTTCCCGGCTCTTCGCCAACTAGCCTTCAAAAAAATATATATTTTTATGATGTTAATAATCTTATAATTATACATATCATTGTTGTCAAATAAATTAGTTGTCAATGCGATATATATGACGACCTTAAAAATGCAAATGAACAATGCTAGAATCAAACGCGATTGTAGACTCAACTATTGAAATTTCAAATTACCGATCCGAACCATTCAATATGATCTTCATATTGAAATATTCTTATAGACCAAATTTTATATTTTTTCAAAATTTTTAACTATTTTTTTCGGATTTTTTAAAATTGAAGGGTCCAAGATTAATTGGATTGAAGATTTTCTAAAATTCAAAATAAATAGTAAAAACCTTTGAAAAAATATAAAAATTGATTACCAAGAATATTTCATTATGGAGAACAAATTGAGTGTTTCGGATTGGCTGTTGTAGTCTCGAAAATTGAGATTCGATCGTGTTGGACGAACCAATTTTGTCAAACGCGTTTGACTCTAGCATTACTCCCCAATAAATGAGATATCCTTTTAATTCTATGCACGAAGGCATAATAAAAAATAGTGTCCTTTTTCACTGTCATGGAAATGCCTCGTCGTTTCAACTATTTATAGATTACTAGCAGCAGTGCCCGCTTAATGTGCGGGCGGACTTTAAAATGTGAATATATGGATGTGTTATCCGTTTACAATATTTAGATCAATGTTGTATTGATCGGCGGTGAAGGTAGCAGCGGTATTCACCGATATAAACAGATATAATTAGTAGAATACCACTTTAAACAAATAGAATTAGTAAAAGTAGACATGTGTCCAAGCTCAATGAAGAACCATCTCTAACCAGTGCCTAATTTGTAACAATTTTATTTATTTTATTTCATCATTCTTGTTTAATAGCTTAATTGTATATTTGGGAGGTATAAAATAAAATAAAATAATTAAATATAACATATAACAAACAATAAATAGATCACTGGCAGCCTAGCCATATCGACAAGAATATACCTCGGTCTTTAATATAACATGTAACAAACAATAAATATATCAATAAAAAGAGCAATGTTGTTTCACATTGGCTTCTACAAGACATTTATCAATATCAAATACTACTATTTTGGCTAAATCATGAAGCTTGTCTCCCTGACATAAAAGATTAGGAATTAGAAAAAGTTAATCTTAATCCATATGCAAAATCTTCTTTTCTTTTCGCAAATAGACACATCAGTCATTGTTTTAAAATGAAGACCCCTTAATATGTGATATTACCAGTAAAAATCCAACCATTAGATTAGTTCTATAAAAAAATATATAATTCATAAAACCTTAAATGACTTTGCACAACTTGAAGTGATTTTCATTTCGGAGCCAAAAGTGGCAAATATTAGCTCAGACTACAACGAATGAGAATTTGTGTATGTAATTTTTCTTTAGCTTTGCATAACAAATCAGCGTAACCAAAGCAGGTGCATTTGATAATCCAATAACAAAGTTTACCTTGAGGATAAAAATCAATCTAACCCAACCTCTGAATTAACTCCCCAATCAAATCTAACCTGAAAAAAATAAGATGGAAAAAGTAAGATCTTGAATGTAGGACAATCAAGTGCAAATATTACCTCAAATATTTGAAATAAAGAATAACAAACCTTCTGACAATGAAATCATCAACTCCTAGTGACAGTGTTTTGGCTGTCAATTTGATTAAATGTCTCCATTTGTCTGAAAACACCCTTCCATTTTCACATTTTGGATTTGAAACAAAACAACAATATAAGTTAAATTCATGACTTAAGCCAAGTTCTGTGCTCGTTGGACAGCATGGTAGGCTGCTAGCAAGATAAATGAATATAAAGTACAAAAAAAATTAAGAAGACAGATGAGCCCTACTTAATATTTCATAATTTTCAACACTTAGAGAAGTACCAAGGAACAAATAACAGCGTAAAAATGTTCTCACTCAAGCCCCTAGAAGCCTCTGGATAATAATTGACAAAGTCCTCATATGTGTCACAGTTACATCACAAAAGAAGGAAGTTATGAGAAATTTGGTATATTAAAAGAAATAAGAAACATTGTATACAAAATAGTTAATGTATCTGTTCATGTACATCATCAACCAACACTGAATTGCAAATTTAGTTGATTTGCAATTACTTCGTGAAAAAACGTGGACATCATTCTGAAATTGTAATTTGGCACTTGAGCTGTTGTTACACAGGTCAAAACCTAAACCAAATTTAAACTAATTTCATCCATAAATAGGTAAAGTTCAGTTTGTAAGCAAAAAAAATGAGATTATACATGTTGGAAATAACCTCAGTTCCGCACTCTTTTTAGACCTCTGTTTGGGGTTATAATCTTTAAATTGGGAAGCGAAAAGGCCAGTGCCATGGCTAAGGGATATAAATTAATTGGTCGAGTCATAACATGTACTGTGAAAAGAAGCCCAAATTGAAATTCAGAGAAAACAAACCAGCATGCCAGGGGTTGATCAAATTGCCCCCGATTCTGCACAACCAGGTGAAGAGGCAATCCCTTGGACTCAAACTCCTCTTCATAAGATCCATCTCTGGGCTGTTCCAGTGAATTCGCCAGATTAAGCGCCTCTTCCAGGTCGGACTGGAGTACACGCTAGGGTCTGAGTCGGGGCTGAACTACGAATAGCTTCGGTGCTCGACTCGGGTCCACGAACAGACTCGATCCGTTACGATTGTTGGTATCGGGATCGAAGTCAGCTTTGTAAGGAGAAGAAGAGGAAAATGTTTGGGCTTGCGAAGAGAAAAGTTCTCCTTGAGTAGGTGGGGCGACGGAGGAGGAGAGAAATTTGCCCGAGGGCTATGTTGGACGGTTCATGGCGACCCAAAGAGGCGCAATTCATGTTCCTCGTACGCGACTTGATCGGAGAGAGGTGAGGCAGCGAGCCAATCTAGGTTCTAAGACCGTGAGAGAGTTCTAGAAAATAAGAAGGGATAGCGCAGGGGAAAAAAATAAATAACCAAAAAAAGAAGAGCGGAGAATCGAACGCACGAACAGTTACGAAAGTTTCCCTTAAGAAACATTCCAGCGACTCGACGGTGTCAAATAAAATGTTAGCTTTTTATCTGATAGCCGCATTTGGACCACAGATCAGATCAACAAAATCAATGGTCCATATTTGACGTTAGAGATTGAATACAACCTTTATCTGGTTTTTCTTACAAGGTTTGTTAGGTGCATTTATAAGTAGTAGAGATGTAGTGTTTTTTTTAAATACGCACGTAAAATAAGGTGATATATATTAATTCCAGTCGTTTTGTTTGGTGATTTTGAAAACAATCTTTGTACAAAATTAAAAAGTAGTGGCAAGAAGAAGATTAAAAGGAAAAAGAATTCGAAGTCTATAAATCCTCATGAATTCGAATTCAATGCAAGTGAAGCACAATTAATTCTGGTGTCTGGGTTATAAAAGTATGCGGAACTATATATAGCTTTAATCATTTCTCTAGCTCAGGATCACGTTCCTGTGACCTTCATTTCTCCTTTTTCAATAGCATTAAGATCATGAGTTTTTCTAACCTATAGGCTATAAGGCTATAAGCCTATAACAAGGTGTAGACCAAATAAAATCAGTACGCTGGGATTTGGTATATTCACAATCACATGTTACATTATTGAACCAGCATAAAAAACTTGGGATTTGGTATCTTCTGCCCGACTGCCTCTGACCCTCCTCAGAGTCCTCTGAAATCCAGTTCTATAGAATTTGTGAATTTCAAATGCTCTTAAATATCTCATTTAAATGATTAAAAGTTAAAAATTTTATTTATTTTTTAAAAATAGTTATGTTATTTTTGTTTTAAAATTTTTGCTTTATATCAAATAGGTTATATTAAAATTTTCAAAGCAAAGTATTTTTGTTGTGTCTATGTGACTATTAAGAAATTTACAGGAGAAAAACAATTTTCAATGCTCATGTCAGAAGTTTGTAAAGAAGCATAAACAAAGTTTTTTTAGAATAAAATGGAGTCAAGCAACTTATTTTTAAATTAAATGTCTATGAAAGACACTCCAATCGAGTTCTGAACCTGTGACTTTTCACTCAAGATGCATTGTTCTTTGTCACTAGCCGGTTCTCCATAAACAAAGTTGAAAAATTTAAAATTTTCTACAGTACACATGGACTATAAAATAGAAGTCGCAAGATTGACATAAAGGAGTAAAGGACGACAAGAAGAATAGATCAAATAATTCTAAATGATTATTTTATACCATAATTAAAAAGTTTCGAAAGTTAATTATTTTAGGGATTATAGTTTAATTTTACTTATATTATTATTCCACAAAGTTAAATTGAAAATTATAACTACTATACCTCCTATAATTATTTTAATTTTTATTGCTGACCATCAATATCAACAATTTTTGTTAAATAAATTAAAAGTCTTAGATCGTTAAAGATGAACAAAATAATTATTATGCCCCCTTTAAAAAATATATAAATATTTTGAGAAAGATCAAAATTCAATTCGCGTCTAGTTTCCCTTCCCCTTAATCGCACAACATACCTTGCTTTAGGCTCCACACTTAATCACACCAAATTGACGTGTGCTGATCAGGAGAATTTGAAGAGATGTAAGAAATTGCAAAGAAAACCAAATTTCTTGTCTTACAGAGTAACAGCCCAGACCCGAACAGAACGCTAGATTTCATTTGAAAAGAGCATGGTTTGCAGTGCGATATAGGGATAAAATTAGACACATAAGTAAGAAATAACACAATCACGAAAGGAAGAGAGCATCTAGGAGCCAAATTGATCTTTCTCAATCTTTTTTTTTTTAATTTATTTTTTATCATTCTCTACTGAGTATTGATAGTGTGAAAAATAAATCGTCTTACGTGTGTAAATCTGGGCAGGGATAAGTCGGATGATAACTGGCCTGTATCAAAAAATTAGGCCCGGTTGTGAGATCTAGATAGATCTGTGTTGAGTAACTATACGGGCCTAATTTTGACTTGTAAGTCAGATTTCTGATTGGAATGTATTTAGGCATATATATTGTTATATTGTTATCACTTATCAGCAAACAACTATGTGATAAAAGCTAAACTGTTCACTTCCACCGAAATGCATTCTTTCAAGGGTTAACAGTTAAAATTTGTAGTGGAATAACAGCTGAAATTTGTCATGCTGTAACCTGCAATCAATTTTGTACTCAAAAGAGTCGAGAGAAAATAACAAGTCCTCAATAGATACTAGCAGGTAGCAGCGGTCAAAATTAAGTTTTCTAAATCAATATATAAATATCAACTTATCAAGTATAAAATTATAAAACATAAAAAGTTCATTCTTTTACATTATTGTTCAAAATGAAATTTTTATATTTCTGGGCCTTCGTTTCAAGAAACGGCCTAGAATTTTAAAGGATTTTGCACGATTTTGTACACTTCCGCGTGGAAATCTCCAATCAAATTATGAGCTGCTTTTTGAAATAATAACTTTAATTTTACGTTCTAGGTTTTTCTTTTCAAATAAAATACTTCCATATTTAGTAGTTTATTTCATTCTCAACCTTAACACTCTGCTTGGTTCAGTGGTAGAGGATGAGAGGGAAAGTAAAATATAAAGAGGGAAGGAAAGGGATGGGATGGAAAGAGAAATAATTGTACTTCTTTTTGTTTGGATGAATAATGAAGGGAAAGTAAAAATAATTTTTCTTTCCTTCTTATATCTTGTTTGGATGGATTATTTTAGTGAAGGGGAAATTAATTTTTTGACTACTTTACCCCTGCACCCTTTACCTTTTTACGTTACTGAGCAAAACAGAGGTATTTAGGTTTTTTGTTTTTTTAGTTCTTTACTTTTTATTTTATTTTCTTCTTTTTTTAACTCACTTTTGTAAATATCAATTTTTAATATAATTATTTTGTCGGAGTGGTGATTGCCACTTGACCCTCAAAAAAAAAAAATAAAAGAGAATAAAGTAAATACAAAGAAAAAATAAAGACACTGCTAATCCAAAATTCTCCAGGAGCAGTACAAGGACCAGACCTCTTGCGAAATAATGAGCGGCAGTTTGGAGGTCGAGGCAAAAATTCTATTATTCTGCTCCTTCCAGATTTACCAAAAGGTCGCTGCCAAATGATGTCCCAAAGCTTGCCAACTGTACGTCTGTTGCTGAGCCAGAAAGTCACATTATCCTCGGCTAGGACTAGCAGAGGAAGACCAAAGCGGTGCCGCACAAGGGACCACACTCTTTGGGTGAAGTCACAAAGTAGAAACAAGTGTGTTGAGTCCTCTAGTTGTGAGGTACCACAACAGTGGCAACCCACCGAAGTCGGCCAATTCCTCTTCAATAAATTGTGCTGAGTGAGAAGCCTATCCAAAAAGAGAAGCCAAGAGAAAATCTTAACCTTTGGTGGGATTTTCATGCGCCCAAAGCTTCGACTGATAAGGGCATTTACAGCCAGGATCCACTAAAACCCCATAACCCCAAAAAAATAACATATCTAAATTATAGAGAATACAACTTTTAAAATTACTCTCTCTATTTTGATATTAGTTGTCAATTAAGGAAATAAATAGATCGAAATGATTTCCCCTTCCACTAAGAACTCCTGAAAATTCAAATGGTCATCGAAATCAGTTCATACATATTCCCCTGGAACCACTTGGGTAGTATTTCTGTGCTACGGGAAGGGCTGGTACCTTCGGTAACATAATCGCCAGATTCGTGTGCTTTTTTTTTTTTATATTTCTCAAGCCGCAAATAGCTTCTTAATTCAACGCCGTAATGTTAACATGTACTCTTTGTACTTGATCTTTGTTGCTCCATCATCCAAGCTTTAAAATCATGATGCAAATTTAAAATAACTTCAAGTACTTTGAAGTCAAAATCATTGACAAACTGAACAAAAATAACAAGTCCACGATAGCAAGCACAAATATATAGCAACAAAACTAACTTAATTATGCTATCAGACATCAATAAGCAAGTTAAAATTGGTTCCCCACTAGGGACCACAACAAAAAAAATAAAATAAATAAACAGCATCAAAATCCTGCCTCCAAGAGCCTTAGATTAACATATATATAAAACAGAGCCTGGAACAACCCTAACTATATGCCACAGTTAGATTAACATCTATACACGCAAAAGTTAAGCAAGGCATATGCAAAACGGCGCACTGGAAGTCAGATACCTAAAACAAAGAATACAACCACCCCAAAGACATTCTACCGAGCAAAGCAACAGACAAAACAGCTCTAACTTAGCAAAAGAACATGGAGCTCCTGACCCTCTCATGAAGACGAGGCAGTTCAGCACAACCTTCAGAGGACTGACCTCCCTGGCTAAAGGAAATGTCAGACTGGTAGTCATCAAAGTTCATAAATTGGCCCACCTGGGTAGCAGCCAGCTGTGCATAGAAGATTGGTGCAACTACAGGAAAATGATGATATATTAGAGCACAAATTAGAATTTAAGCATTAAACGACCAGAAATTTGAGTTTCAGATTCACATAATGCTTCTTCAAGCCAACCCAGGGTTTTAACTGCACCCGAGAGTCACTGGCAACATAAATTTGATTGTGAAGTTCCTTTAGGTATTACTTTAATCTTAAGTACATCTGAGATGAGACAGCTAACCAACAGATATGGAAGTAGTGCTTCTCTGATTGCTGAAATTTGCACAAACAATTCAAGACAGTGTTAGATTAACCATAGATCTTCAGAATTTGTACAAGTTCAAAAGGAGAGTAAAAATTCAGAAACCTACACATAACAAAGTAAATGGACCAATTCCTGGAGATCATCAGGTGTGAAGCCAATTTGATCAAGCAGAACGTGGTAGTGAGTTGGCATACTTGTTCCCTGATAGGAAAAGAAAAAATCAAAACCGTAATGTAGTCAATGAATGATAAACAAGACATATTCATTTACAAGAATACTTTATATATTAACATCTTACAGTAGCATCCTTGTGTAAACACAAGTAGAAATCATAATTTCTTGGGTGACACACATTTTTGTCAATAATAGTGCCTACATATCTCATAGAAAACAACATATTAAAGATACCAAACAACTTCGATCAGGTAGGTTAAAAGTGTTTCAAAAATATATATTACCGGGTGGCACATTCTTAAAATCATTTGGAATGAAAAATCTTGTGTGCTGATTCGTTTGTGCCACAATAATTGCGAACTTCGGGTTCCAGTTCTTATCCAAGAATTTACAAGCCTAACATTTCAAGGTTCAAATGAGAATGATTATATAAGAAACAGAGAGCATGGAACTGGATGAGAAAAAGTTGGTCAAAAAGCGATTATACCGCCATAATCTGATCCAACTCAACATTAAGAACCTGGTTGAATTGGGACTCATTAACACCATCCCTATCAACAAGAAATGAAGATGAATTTACACACCAAATCAAGTACATTACATGGTAGAAGAATGAACGAATACACAATTAATATTTTCCTATTCTAGGAAGTACACCTGAATATGATAATTTGATTGGGCTTTCTTTTCCCAGAGCTAGTATAGAAGTCTAGAAGGAGCTCTCTGAAAAAATAACAAAGCAAGCAGCCAGGAATGAAAATACAGAAAGTGAATCCTAAGCGTACATCAGAACAAAGATGACAAACAGGAAGAAACTTACTTAATGATCCCTTCATCTTTACTTGGTCCATCATCTGTGACGTTAGGCTTGAAAAGGGAATCAATCATCTCAAGCCTTGGCGACTGCGCGTGCACAGATGCCCTATACTTTGAAATCAATGGCCATTGCATGGAACTAACAACCTATGAAATCCAAAATAAATTTAGAAAACCCATATAAACAAACTTAAGTAAAACACACAGACATAAGTTCAAGCAAAACATACAGCTGCTATAGATGGGCAATCTTAGTAAGCCCATATGAATAAACTACAGCTAAACACACAGAAAAAGTTCAAGCAACACGTACAGCTGCTATAGATGGGCGATCTGATTGCCCTGGTGATCCACGAGTAACTACCATTCCCAGTATAATTGTTGGAATCTTGGAAATCAGAGGAATTGAAGAGGAATCCTCAACTTGGAGCAGAGAATTCATCCCACCAAGCTGTTTTAAACCCAGGAAAAATACAAGTGAACTTGACAGATAACTCATTAGTCATGAAACATTTAAGCATTGTTATCAGGATGGCTACCTTGGCATTAATCTTCAGGATTAAGTTTGTCAGATACTGATCATTCACCCTACTTGGAGGAGCGAAGCACTGAGTAACAATCCCGAAATCTACAAGGCACTTGCGCTTCCATGGGCCTAACATGGCAATCCACGTTTCTGTGCATAAGAAGAAAAGAACACAGAATAACAATGCTAGCAAGTTGAAGGTAAAAACAAAGAACAAACCATAGATATCAGAATCCTTCCTCTCAGAGAGGATACAGAGAAGGAAGCGGGGAACACTATGAAACTCAGCCTTCAGCAGATGCTTAAACATTTCATCCACTCTCAAATTCGGAGCGGTGCCTCGCATGTTGCGCCCCTCTTCAAATATATCAAAAGGTGAATCAATTTTCTGGACACAAAGCATAAAGGACTGTATCATTAGAAAAAGAAAAGGACCAAAAAAGCTATCTGTGCATGACAGGAACAAAACTAACCACGCCCATCATGTCGCCACATCTGATGAGGTCCCATACAAGCTTTCTCACATAAAGTATCGACAAGGCAGAGAAGTTGACAACAGCCCATTTATCAACATGGCAAGGCCGAATCAGCTTCTATAAAAGAGAAAGTAAAGTAAAGAAACCATTAGGAAAATTAATTTGTGTACTTGGGCAGAGAAAAATGCCAGAATTTAGAAAAACTTTATCAACACACAGAAACAAGTACCTTGTTGTTGAAGTTCCAGCACCCATCACGAGGGAAGAACTCATCATTTCCTGTTTTCAGCTGTTACATCACACAAAAATACTGTAAGACTCGAGTATTTACAACCAAACTAATGTTTGACGAAAAGATTTCTTACGTGTACAAAAAAGGGAAGTTTTTCCTTTTCCATTTAACCACTGGATACAATAATACAATATACATACATGTATAATGTATTCCATCATTAAAACATAAAAAGCAAACAATACCAATCTACAGATTATAATTTAAAATCAAACCTTAGGTGCTTGTAAAATTCGACCAAACACCTTAGTGAAGGTAGGAGAAACAGAAATACCACATGCACGTAACATGGGCTCAGAATCATAGTTGCTTCGTTTTAGTGCCTGCATTACAACAGAAGTACAACACATTAGCATACACAGAGTATTAGAGAGAGATGTAGAGTGAGAGACTCACATCATACAATATATTCATCCTTTCCTGCGGTTTCTGCCAGGATTTTTGCACTAAGGATGCCCTCTGCGATGAGTTCAGAGCATTTGTGTAACACTGAAGTACCAGGTGGCATAACTGAAACAAACAACAAGAGTGAGCACACTACAAGAAAAGATGGTCTTTAGATAAACTTTTTTTACTAGACTTTTCTATATGTGTTGGACCTTGTTCTATTGCTAGACTTGCTTGATGCACTAAATCTAACAATTTTTTTTAGCAAGACTCAATTTTCTATTAATATATCCTTAAAATCTAGCAATTTATTTTTGATAGACTTTTTCGAATCTTGCAATATCTAGTGTAGCAATTGCTAGATTTAGTGCATCATCAAGTAAGTCTAGCAATAGAACAACTTCTAACACATATAGAAAAGTCTAGTAAAAAAAATCTATCTAAAGACCATCTTTGTTGTAGTGGCAACAACATATTAAAATAATGGTTTCATGAAAGCATTTAATTCCATATTGTCAAAAGTAGAATAATACCTCTAGCGGAAAAAATGTGGGGCGCCTCGGTTTGCCAACAATGATACAAGGGAAGTTATCATACTGTAAGTCGACATTCTTTTCCTTGTAATACTGGGAGATGGTCACCTCTCTTTCAGTCCCCACTTCGCCATCTTCATTCCTTTGCTTCTGTATAAACCTGAAAATAATGCACCAATTTACTTCTAACTTCTATTTACACCAATATAGAATAAGTACAACTAACTTACGTCTGATCCCTGCATGGCAAGTCACTAAGGCCAACAATCTCGTGTTCCTGGTCGGATGGACGAACTCTAATTCTAAGATTTTTTAGCACTCTCTTTGCCTGAACAAGTATCAAAAGTATATCAGTAAATCCAGAAGTACGATCAAACAAAAGCTTAAACTCAGAACATAAAAAGAATTACCTTCTGCCAGTCTATCTGATTGGGATTATCTATATTCTGGTTGGCCATAAGAAAACCTATCAAGGGACCGGGTTTGACAATCATGATGTTTGGCACATCTGTAAATCGTAAAAGTGAGGTTAACAAAATTTATTATTAGACAGAAAACGAGTTATTACATACAATCAACATGGAAAATAGAAATAAGTGTACCGATGTTTAGAGAGAGACCACTCTGGGTTGTACAGAAACTACAGTGAAATCCATGACATCCCATTACACCACCTCCCAGGTCAATTAAATTGCTTGGGTTGTTGTGGAAGAACGACCGATGAGCCAAGAGAAAACCCCTGCAATGGAAAGAAAAGAAGAAAACTGTCATTCATATACCCGTTGTGTAAGGCTGTAAACAATTTTTAATATGAAGAGTCAGAGCTAACTATTAGCTCTTAGGGTGTTTATTAAAAAATTTTACGAGTTGTATTTGAATTGCTGATACTAACCAGAAGAGTCTGAGGTAACTTTTAGCTCTTAGGGTTTTTATTTTTTCGAGTTGTATTGAACTGCTGATACCACTATCAAAGGAGTCGGAGGTAACTATTAGCTCTTCCGATGGCTGGTTATTTTTTTTTCCAGTTGTACTTAACTGCTAATACTACATGTCTACAACCAAAAGAAGGTTTGAGCATACTGAGCTGCCGAGTGCTGGCGCATGATGATATCTAGCACCTGAAGAGCCTCCTGAGCATTCTCTGACTCATGTCCCTTCATGTCCTGGGCGATCGCAGACATTGGTATCTTCATGTTAAATTTAAGCTCCACTTTAAATTTTGTTGTACTGTACGACTTTCGCAATCTCTTGCAGTCACTGCCTTCAGGATTGTCACCACCAGGACTTCTTCCTGGGCTGCTCATCATTCTAGTTTTGTAAAGAGACAAGAAAACTTGGTCATTTAGGACAGGCCCATGGTTGCCACATAACTAACAAGACTCAGCATGCATGACCACGGGAAGCACCAAATTAACTGTTGAAGTCCTAGCAGCTTTTTAAAGGTATGAAGCATCACAGAGTTGGATAGAAAGGTACTGAAAATTTGAACTCAACTTTAAGCTTCAGAAATACCATGTTGACAGTATGAAAATAGCACTAATTGACTTTCATACAAAAAAAGTACCCACTATCATTGTCTTATAATCCTGATGCACCTTAATTTTAAATTGACTAATCTAAAGCAACATCAAAGACAAATCAACCAACGACCATATTCTAAAGAACTGATCATGTCTTATGAGCGAATCAATCAATTTTAGATTAAGAATTAAAAAAAAAAATAGTACAAACCTCCCAGAGAGAAGATTCTCAAGCTCTACATCAAATGCAAACTCGTTTTGTGGGAGATGGCCCAGTGTGAAGAGAGCTCTCTCTCCATCATATGCTAATTCCTTGCCCCCTAGCTCAGAATGATAAGTCTGCATCATTTTATCAATAACCTCTCGCAAAATTTCCTTCCCGACAATTGGGCTGTCGTTTTCGTCCTTAACCAATACCTGGTTACCGAAGATATAAAAACTTAAACCATGACACTAAATAATTTCACAAAATGCAGAAACGTATACACATATCTATCCCAGAGACAATAGTGGTTGCATGGAATAAAAAATTCCCAGAGACTTGCATGTTGACAGAGACACAGGGTACATACACTAGATTATAAAAAAACGCCAGAAAATAAATATCAGCAACTATTTGTGAAAACTTAAATGCTTCGCAGATGTCTATAAAACTACGAATATACAAAAGGACGTCAGCTTGCAAATTTTAAGTTCTAATTAATAATCATTTTATTTAACCAATAGTAAATTTGTGATTTAGGGTTTAGGGTTAAAAGGGATTAGCAGTTGCCCCAAAATCATGAATATTTACTACAGAGATTAACAACACTTGCTCGCACAGACATGGATACCTCTCATGAACTCCACAAGCACACTTGCACTACAAATCAAAAAGATAAGAGAAAGATTTATTCAACTTACACAGTAGTGATAAAAATATTGATCAGTGCTCCTAAACTTAACATCGAAATGGTTGGAAAGAATATTTATGGGCCAACCCCTGTTGCCCGTGCCGGGTCGAGTTGCCAGGATCATGTTGGGATGAACTGAAAATATGTATGTCACCAGCTATATTAATTTATTTAATGCTTTTTTAAATAGAGGAAGTGAAAAGGACTTGAATCATGCACTTAATAATTTATTCAAGGCAAAGTCAGATATACACCCCCTCTACCTGTTATTATTGAACCGATACTAGTGCGCTGACAAAAATTTAGAGTAGATGAAAAATTCTGAGAAATTTGATGTTGCATATGTTGAGAGCTTTTCTTTGTGTATTTAATTAGATGTAATAAGCTTCAAACGATATATATACAAAGCTTATTTTTTTTTTTTTTAGACAACTTAGCAGCGGCTGCTAAGGAACAATGTACAAAGCTTATTTTGTTTATCTATTTACTGGATGCAACATCTAATTAAGGAGCTACAATTACTATTTAATTGACTTGTTTCATTATAGTTTTGCATTATCAACTAAGCATTTTCATTAAATTGACCAACTTGTGTGGTCAATTTGAATGACTATACTAAATCAGTTTTGGAACTAAATAATTACAAAAATCAGTTGGTTTCAACCTGAATCTGTGCTTTTTGGCTGCTGGTCTACATCAACAATTTTGCAATTAGAAAGAACAAATTCAAATACCTATTGTATTAATACCATTTAACTGATTGTAAAATTAAAAAAAAAAACAAGGAAAATAAAACCTGCACTCTCATTTCTCAAAGGATCAACATATGCTTCTGCAATCTGCTTTGATATCATGGCCCTTTTATTAGTCTTTCCGTGACCCTTTAATTTTTGCACATCATCACTCTGCAGATTTGGTCCATGTTCACTCCGCACAATGTGTAAATCTTTATCACACAAATGGTTACTAATAATAGCATTGTTCTCGTTTGGTACAAGATGTCTGTCCCTCTCCTCATGTGAATGGACACTAGGACTAGCCAACAAATCAATATCATCACCTTGACAATTCTCGAAGCACTTAGACATAACAACGCCTAAGTTGCAATCTTCACATGCCCATTGAATCTCCTCATCAAATCCTGGAATGGTCTCCAAACAATATCTATAGCATAGATAAAATTAATTAAATTTTAGCGTAAACAATAAAATCTTGATAATAATCATTAAAGAATTTTTCTTAATAATGATGCCTACGGAATATATGTTCTTCTTGTATAAAAATAAAAGAACAAACATTAACCTAACAATATATATTAATATATTGGCATTCAATTTATGATTAAACACAAATCAAACAAGTTATCAACAAAATTTAAACATACTGATGTTGTGCAGTTTCATGACACAAACTGCAATATACAAGTAGATCAGCAAACCCAACAGCTCCGCACTTATAGCATACAGTTGCCTACATTCAAAACAAAAGGTAAGAAGTATTACTCCAAGTTTTAGTGTCATTGTTACTTAACAACACTCAGAACTACAACATAGTACTAAAGAAACAAAGTTATAATCAATCAAATCATTAAATTTATCTTTTTATGATAATCAAATCTATCAAATTAATATCGACAAATCACAATCTACTAGTTGTCCCGACTAGCAAATCAACAAGCACCCTCCTCTATCTACATGATCTACCAGCTAAAAATTCACAACTCCTAGTATTTATTTACTAATAATTTCCCGATTCGATTTTAATTTGAAGGTGAAGAAAATGACCATATGTATCGTTTGTCTTGAAGGAAAAAAAGGTTAGATTTTGAGGAAAAAAGATATAGTTTCTTTTCCCTATCTTTTTTCAACAAGGGTTCTTTCAGTTCAAAAAAAAAGGCAGGAGAAAATGGACTACAATAATTACTCGAGCAATGAATCAGGGATTCAACAAATGATTAACTCAAAATCCTTTCGATTTAAACTCAAATCTGTTTGAACCTCAACAGTGATTAATCTTCAGGGTATAAATATAATTTTAAATAAAAAACAGTTGTTAAAAGTAATTTTGCAACTCTTAATAAGAAAGCATGAGCAATAATGTGAGATTCGAGAAGATGGAATAATTTCAGAGGGGAAATCAAGGCATTCTCTTTTCGTCTTAATTTTCTAAGTAAAAGTTACTCACCACACTACAATTACATAAGAAATCGTGAAGGGTATTACAAAAAGAAAGAAATCACCTACTCACCATAGTAAAACTTATGAAATCGTAGCTTCTTGTGCTAAGAAGGTGAAGATGATGAGAGCACTCTGCAAGAGAGAAGGAATAGTAACAACTAACAAGTATAGATCGTAAAAGGGTACTGATGTCAAGGAGCGCTTTCGCCAATTTCTTTCCCTTCGTTCTCCTCCAATAATATTTTTGTGCATGAGAGAAATTTCGGAAGGAAACGTTGTCCCCTCGTTAAAACTTTCCCCTCCGAATTCCTCTCTATCCAAACAACGAAAATTTCTGAATTCCACCTTCGTTCTCTTCCCTTCACAAACAGAGTGTAGTGCTGCAACTCCATTCCCAATGAAAGTAAAACTACTCACAAGCATTAATTATGCGTCAATACGAGACGACGTGTCAATCGTGTTGTGCTAGGATATGTAAGTGTCGAGCATGTGAATCGCTCGGTCTGTCCAGGTTCGACTCAACAGTGACAACTGACAACTAAATACAATTGGGGTGTTTGATTATGTAGTAAGAAGTTGCATAAGTTAAAAATGTCTAAGTTTTAAAAATGCCTAAGTTTTATGTAGTGTTATGTAATAAGGATGAGTAATTTAATGCATGCATATTTTTATGGTAAAAGACTAAAATGTTCTTAAATTTCAATTATTTAATTTGAATTAGTATTATATATTAATAAAATATCCTGACCTAATTATTGTTAATTATTAATTATTAATGATAATAATAAATTATTTTTTATTATGAATTATTAATAATTAATTTTAATTAAATATTATTAATTATTATTAATTAATATTAATTATAATATTTAAGATTTATTATTAATTATGATATTTAATAATTATTGTTACTTATTAAATATTATTATTTATTATTTATTATTAATTATTTGCTAATTATTATTATTAAATACTAATTATTGTTAATTATTAATTATTATAAAAATTAATTATATATGATAATAATAAATCATTTTTGTTATTATGAAATATTAATTAATTACTTTTAATAAAATATTATAAATATTATTAATTATTTAATAATGAACATTTATTATTGATTAATTATTTATTATTATTATTATTAAATCGTTATTATTATTTAATTATTAATTATAATAATTAATTTTTTTATTAATTATTTGTTAATTATTAAATATTATTATTAATTATTTTTAAGGAGTATTGTTGAAAAAAAAATAAAAAAGAATGGTGCATAACTTATGTAATCTATTTAGGTTGCATAACTCGTGCACCCATTACCCAACACCTCTAAGTTCAACTCGTTGTGCCAAAGCATCACTTTGACTCTTGAGCTTGCCTTTTCAGATTCTGCCAAAGCATCATTGATTCTGAGCAGCTTGTTTTTCCAATATTCTGATTAATGTGACGAATTTACGTTGCTTCCCGTACTCTCTTATTTAAACATTATGACATTATTAAAAAAAAAATTTAACCAGTATGAGTGTATGACGGGACATGACACATAAATTAAAAAATTATTTCACGACACAACGACACAAGTGCTATCAGCGCAGCAACAATGACATCACATCTCAAGGGCTCACTAATTTTGCCTCGCATCTACGGCACCTTCCCGCCAAAATTTTCCCAAGAGAGCATGTCATTATATTTCGCTAACTACGTATCGCCCCTCAAGAAAATAGAAATAATTGATTCATTGGATTTTATTCACCTTGGATCATTGCTTTATATCTTCAAAGAACACTAGAATAGTGTAGTTGAACAGAAAAATCGCATGACCAAGCCAAGTGTATTAAGGCAAAAACTAGAATAGAAAAAGACGAGAGGCGCAAAAGTTGTCTAACCCGAAATGGATAAAGGGTTAAGGGTGAGGACTTTAAGACAGTTTTAATTGCGATGTCTATATTTATAACAGTTTTGTGGGTTCAAGCGTTTTTTTTTTTTTTTTTTTTTTGTAATGATCACCTTCTTATAAGAAGATATGTAGGTAAAATCTAAGATGTTTCAATTTTGTTTGCTGCATCGTAGAGAATTTTCGTATATGAATGTGGTTGCTTGCAAGTCAATCTGCCCCATAGGCTGCAACTAATGTTTTTAATACCAACGGCCAACGGGGCACCAGAAAAACCGGGTATTACCGGGTTTCGGGTCAGAATCTAGAAGCAAAATTATAAAAACCCGTGTTCTTAGTGAACCGGTCAAAAAACAGGAAAAATTGGAAAAACCGTACGTATATCCGGTTTACCAAAGATTTATTGTGGTTTTTCATTTCTTTTCCAAGACAAGTTATATTTTCAAGGTGTAGCCTATAGCTCTGTTCTATATTAAGACATATGAACCCATATGATGTTTGTAAGGAAACAAAGATTATATATTTAAATAAGCTTTTATCTCTGTTATATTTTCAGGAACCGTACACCAAAGTATCACGGCCATCTGTCATTTTTTTTTTCTTTCAAATTATCCCACCATGTTACTGCCCACGACTACAAATTCGCTCATTAGAAAACTGTCTAATATTTTATTTTAATTTCAGAAAAAGATTTGTTACATGTGTAGGTTATTCAAGCGTGTGTCTCCTTTCGTGTCATGTACGTCAAACACAATCGTGTTGAAGTCTCATGTCATGTCGTGTTGACACTAATTACTTTTTAATCGTGTTGTATCGTGTCATGCTAAATGGTGAAAGAAACCAACACGACACGACTAACGTATCGTGTCGTGTCGTGTCGTTGTGCTAGTCGTGTCAGAATATTTTATTATTTTTAAAATTAAAAAGTATTTAAAAAATAAATCTAAAGGAAAATTTTTATTAAACCTAATAATTTATTATTTGGTTAAATTTAAAATTCTTATTAAAATTTTTATATAAAAAATAATAACGTTTTGATATGTCGTGTTAATTCGTGTTCGTGTCATGTTTCGTTTCAAATCGTGTTGTGTTGAATCATGTCAATTTTGTATTCGTGTCGTGTCATTTTGGAGAACGCTACATTATGTGCAATAATAAATATTTATTTTGGTTTTGTTACTATTTAATTAATTCAATTTTTTATACTTGTGTGTATGATATCGGTTATTATAATATTTATAAAATTGTTGTCCGGTTTTTTGAAACCGGTTTAACCAACCCCATACCACTAGATTGGCTGGTTTGACCTCCGATACGATATTTAAAAAATTGAGGGGAAGTTATTAGATCAATAATTTTGGGATATTATTGGAGGGCTTTTAAGTTCAAATTATTTTCTTCAATTTTTTTCCTTCGAGGGTTTTAAGCATCATGGATATTTCTCTCAATTTCTATTGCAAATGTATTTTTTGTTAAATTGATTTATTATAAGTTTCTAAGTAAAATCTATACTTCGTAAAATTTGTTTAGTTCAAGATGTTAAAGACTAATTATGTATCAAATATTTTTCAAATGTTAGGCCAATCACGAGATATTGTGTGAGATTTTTTTTTCTAACAAATTATTATACATAATAAATGCATATAGTCTGCTTCATTCAATGCATAAAATGAACATCCGAATTCAATTGCGATATTTTTCGTCAGAAGCCAATCTCAGTATCTTTGAGACTGTACCATTAAAATTTCAAAACTTGTTGGATAATCGATTAATTATCAGATAATTTCAAACATTTTTTTTATTTTAATAATCTGTTAATTATATATCATTGTTGTCAAATAAGTTAGTAAGTGAATGTGGTATATCTGAACAGCATTGATCTTACAAATGCAAAAACTCCGTATCCCAATGAATGAGATATACTTTTCATTCTATGCACGAAGGCATAATTAAAAAAAAAAATTGTGTTATTTTTTTTCATTATCATGCCTCTCATATTTTGAACTATTGTAGATTATGTACTGTTTTTTAAATACGTATGTAAATGTAGCGATAGACATTAATTCCAATCGTTTTTATTGGCGAGTTTGAAAACAATTTTTCTTCAAAAATTGAAAAGTAGTGCCGAGAAGAAGATTAAAAAGAGGGAAAAAAAAGTCAAAGTACGAAAACCCTCTTTTTTATTATTATTATTATTATTTTTTTTTAAGAATGGAACCCTCATGAATTCGATGAAACGATAACACAATTCTGCACTATAAAAAGTAGCGGATTACAGCTCTAATCACTTACGTGCCTCAGGATCGCGTTTCACCGACCTTCAATCAAACGGCATCAAATGCTTTCTGAGTGCGGATGAAAATCTATTGTACTTCCGTTATACTTAGATCATAAGAAATATATAATTCTTTGTTTGGTTCCTATTATATCTCATAATATCGCTATGTAATTTAAGATATATAGGATTGTGTCATTTTTTAGATTACATATTTTTAAATTTAGAGTTGATTGTATAATGTTGCTAACAGACAGTCTAATTCCATCAAGGGGTCTAATAGATATTATCACTTACTAGGTATATTAATAAGGAACATATAATTTTTTTGATAAACAATTTTTCATCGCATTATTCATATATATGAACTGAAATAAATTATGTATTGCAGCTTATTTTAGAAATTAACGTCAGACGATATTTATAAAACCAATCCTCATGTAGAAAAACATAACCATCTAAACTTAGAATCAACAATATTATGAAATGAACAATCACACATAAGATAATTCATATATTCATTTCAATTGGTCAAGTCTTGTATTGTGTTATTCCAACATACACATTTAAGTTGATAACTTCTTATCCGTGATTTGTAAAACTCAATCATCACTTAACTTGTATAATATTTTTTTATAATTAATTAATGTTCATTTGTTAATTATCAAGACTATGGACCTTTTAGAGTTATTATTGTCATTACTATGAATGTCGTACAAAAATTTACAATTCAGATCCTTAACTCGAATGATTCATCAATATCAAAGTACTCTAGAAACAAATGATCTAAAGATCATTAATAACATAAACTATATTTAACAATTGACTTTATAAAATCTAATTTGTGTCATCTCAACTCTTCCCCTTCTTATTCGACCTCATTTTTTTTTTTTCCTACGGTGATTAACTCTACGGACAGGTTTGATCAGCTAGATCTCATTTTTTAGATCGTAGAGTACAGCCTAACTGATACGGCGCGACACAAATAAAAATTAAAATTTTGTCATCATGAGACGACATGAAATCTACCATTATATTTGACGCGACAAAAATTAATACTAAGTAGTTATGCGTCACGTTGTACGGAACCTTCCTGCCAAACTTTTTTCTGAAAGTATCGTTTCAGCAGGACGTTGTATAATGTATTTCATGCATCAAAATTTAAAAGGCTGTATGACCAAGTACATTTAATTAGAGGACACTAGGCCGTGAGCCCGTGAGTTAATATTTCGAACTGTAAATCTGTAATACTAGTATACTACTGTTTATTTTGTCCGGTCTATGAATCGTTGAATGTCAGTTGACCAGTCAAGAGATAGGTGCAATCTCTCGCTTTTTTTTTTTTTTTTTTTTTAAGAAATACTCGCTTGCTGAATTGTAGAGAATCTTCATATATGAGTCAGATTGCTTCGTTTCCCAAAGGGGCAGTGGGCCATGGCGCACTGCAAGAATGCAAACGATCAAAGATAACAATTAAATGGAAAGTAAACAGATCAATACATTAATTTTTCTTTTTTAAGGCATCCTTCTTATTGCTAAAGGCAGAAAAATATTGAAGACCATAGTTGTACAATATATATATATATATATATTTGAAAAGTAGACTCCCAAGAAGGGAGGCCTGCATCTATTAACAAGCCATTTAATCAAAATAAAGAAAGTAAACTGTTTAACCTTAATTTCGTTACAAACTAATTTCGAGCATTTAATTTTTCAAATCGCTCAATATAATATATTATAATTGATTTCTGAATTATATCAAAATTGAAACACAACCTATCTAAACTCTCAAAATGATATATAATGCTATAGTTCTATTTTTTAAAATCATCCGTTCAATTATTATTGTTGGCACTATATATAATATTATGTCTTAATTTATTTGCTTAGGATTAATGTTTGGGATTATTGAAGGATTTTCAGTGCTGACTCGATCGTCCATTCATCCACCAACAGATCCATCTCCCTGAAAGTGCTAATCCTGCTTGTATCGAAATAGAATTTTGCATGAAATTTTTAAATTTATGTAGGATTCAACGCTTAAAAAAGAAACAAGCTAGAAATTACAAGTTCTTGCTGGGAGCGAAATCTTTCCCAAAACAAAAAGTTCTTGCTAAAAAAATTATTGAACTTCAAATTTTTTATTTCAGTTATTTCCTTCAGGATTCTAGGCACGACGCATCTTGTGTTTGGAACCTCTTGTTCTCGTGAACAACTCACGAACAGTATCCAAACAACTCATGAACTACTGTTCGCGTCTTGTTTCTAATTTCATCATTTTGTGCGAACACGAACAAGAACCAGGAACCCATTTGTTCCCAGTTCCTTGTTCCACGTGTATACTTCCAAACACACGAGGCTCATTTTTTGGGAATTTTTGTATAAAAAATCCAAATTTAAAAACTAAAGACGCAAAGCACCAAATTTACCTCCAATTTTGCTGAAATGGCCTTCGTCAGGACGTCATTTCTAACTGCGTCCCAGAACCACCACACTGCCCCACCTGCAGACGCCACGCAGACTGCCAGGTGGATGATGCCATGTGGATGTGAATTGTCGAATTGTTTACTATGGGACGACGTCGCTAAAGTCGTCATAGAGGGCAAACTGCAGTCAGATAGGATGGATTCCTCTGGGACGACTTTTCTAACGGCGTCCTTAATTACAGTAGGAAACGTTGTTACTAACGTCGTCCCAGAGGAAAAAACTGCTGGATGGATTACTCTGGGACGACGTTTCTAACTTCGTTCAATAAATTAATTTTCTATTTCAGATCTCCCTCCGCTCTCTCTCTCTTCTCCTCTATTCTAAACTTAGTTTTTTTTTTTCACCTCTTCTTTCGATCCCTCATCTATACCTCCTCTCCACTCATCTCTGTTCTTCTCTTCCAAGCTGTCCTTTTGCTCTGGCACATGCAACTGATTTTCCGAGAGATAGAGATTATTAAGGAGAGAGAGAGAAAGAAAGAAAGAAAAAAAATTCACAAATCGTGAAAATAACAATAATAATCCAATCCTAAATTAAAAAGTAATACATCGAGACGTAGTCCATTACAATAATAAGAAAATTAAAATAAAAACATTAATCTAATTAATAGAGCTAGAAGAGACTATAAAAGTTAAACCCTAAACACTAATTTAATTTTCTTTTGCCTTCATACTTGTCGGCCATTTGACACGCTTTATCCCACCATTTAGCCTCAACATCATCTGCATTTTTACATGCTTCATCCCACCATTGTTCTTCCTCTGTATTTTTAGATGCTTCACCTTCCTCTACGTCTCGAAAGTACTCAAAGTCTGGAACATCGTCATAGTCTGGAATCTTTCCCGCTGCTATTTTACGTTGTCTCTCTCGTTCTTGTTCTTCGGTGCGACGAATAATTTCTTCGATACATGCTGTATTCTCTTCACGAATTATTCTCACTTGTTCAGCTCGGTGTCTTTCTTCTCGTTCCCTTTCCAGTCTTTTGCGCTCTTGGTATTCCTGCCATTCTTTTTCCTCTTCGCCATTTACGTGCCAGTTGTAGTGCATTTTTAGAGGCAAATCGTAGTATGGTTCCAACACATTGTATTCAACACTACGAAAATATTTTAGACACGTTGCGCTCCAGTCTCTTTTTTTTTTGTTTTGTTGTTGAGAGTAGAATGCATGAATGATGACCAGTACTCACGCATAATAGGATCTGGAGGGACTGGCAGTATATAGCGTTTGTTGGAGTTTGAGCTATTTCCTTTCTCCATGGTGGTGAACTTCTTAAGGAGAGAGAAAATGGAGGTTTGTTTGTGTGTTTGAACCTTGGTAGTTTTATATAGATGAGTTGAAAGATAATTGAAAAAATGGACGTTTTGAGACTCTCAGAGCACACATGTCCTATTCGCAGAGGTCACAAGCCATGCAGACAACTTTTCAGGCTTTCTCAGAGCACGCCTGTCCTATTCGCAGAGGCCACAAGCCATTCAGACAACTTTTTCAGGCTTTCTCAGAGCACGCATGTCCTATTCGCAGAGGCCACAAGCCATTCAGATAACTTTTTCAGACTTTCTCAGAACACGCCTGTCCTATTCACAGAGCACGCTTGTTCTCTTCTCAGACGAGGCTTGTACAATGTTTATAGTAATTAAATTTTATTAAACACAATAATCACTTTATAAGAATTAATTAAATCAAAACAATTTTTATTATAATAATAATAAATTGAGTATATTTTATTAAATCAAAATAATTTCTATAGTCAGGAACGTTGTTACTAACATGTAATTAGCTGAGAGAAATCTCAAGCCAGAAAAGATGTGCTTCCTAAGGGACGACATCTGTAGCTGCGTCCCAGTAGTGAGTCAGGAACGTTGTTACTAACGTCGTCCCAGAGAGAAATCTCAAGCCAGAAATGATGTGATTCTGTTTACCTCTAATTTTTGCCATATGAGGGAATCTCAACAAATCGCAAGGCGGCAAAAGCAGTACCCATAAAAAACATGACGGGTCTGGATTCTCAGAAAGGGGTTCAATTTTTGACAAAACATGAGCTTGGATTAAAGATGGCATGATATTGATATTAATATTAATATTAATGTGATATACCATATGTTGCATTAGTTTAATATTTAATATTCAATATCCATAAAAAATGCGACACAAATGTCATGGGTAATTTCAACGGGATAAGAAACCTGAAGATATGCACAATGATGATAAAAGATTGATTAAATGAATTACCCCATTGAAAATTGAAAAAATTCATTTAATTAATTTTGAGACTCAATAAAAAAAAAAGAGAGAAGAAACAACCATTCAAGGTCTCATGAACACATTGATAAAAAAAAAATCATAGCCGTGTTAGTGTTTTTCATGCAATCACATGGAAATGTGACATGTCCATTTATGACATCAAATGGGGATCGGTGAAAACAAAAAATGTGTGGCGATGTTTGAGGCAAGCAGTAAAATGGATCAACATGCCGAGTAAACTGTGCAAGCCAATTAGATTGAGTTATACGGTTTGTGCTTTGTGCTCTAATCATTTCATTAGCAAAACAAAAAAATAAAAGAAATATATAAATGGGCCGGTGAAATAAATAATGCAAAATGGAGAATGGGCTTCGGCTAAAGGAAAAGAATTAATTAACGAAGCTCAACTTCTTCTCTCCGAACCGTTCGACCTACCTGATATTAGCGCAACACTCAGACAAATGGCGCAACCCAATTCGCCTCTCACACTGACCCCACTCGCCAGCGCATCGGTTTGTCACACATGGCACGTGCCGATTGGCTTTTTTTTTTTTTTTTTTTTGAAATAAGTGGGCTTTTTTCGGCCCACCACTTTCCATTACTGAAAAGCATCCAAATACAAAAAATGTTTACCACACAAATACTATCTAATCGTGCCGATTGGCTTGATACACGGGTCCCACATCCAACGGAATTAACAAAAAAAAAAAGATAAAAGAAAATGAAAAATCGGAGAAAGAAGAAGCTCCGTCTCCGACAAAACCCAATCCGGCAATATACTGCACCGGTGGTGGAGTTCTTGATACCGCTGGGAAGCCTATGCCAAGGAGAATGCAATGACACTAACCTCGCCTCCTATAATGGTCAGAAAGGCATTCAATTTCGAAGAATAAACTCCCATGCCGATGCAAAGAGGAACCAGAGATCGGCACAATTAGACCATTGAAGATCAAATTGAATGCTCGGAAGGCTCTGTGAAGGTTCCAGGAGCACAATTGTATCATCAATTTTGCCTGAAGTTAAGCAATGAGATGGGAGCACCAATTGGCGCCATGGATGGTTCGAGTGCTGGTCAAGCATGATGAATTGGTTCATCCGAGTGACAATTGGTGATATAAGCATATCAAACATGATGCTTAGATGCTACAGAAGCTGAAATACAAGTGATAAAACATCTGAAATTAATTGAAGAGAGAGTTGATCTTGGCTGCACATGAGAAGAAGAGAAGAAATGGAAGCAATGCAACTAAATGCTCTCTGATGGTTCTCCCTGCATGAGGAGCACGTGAACCATGTGGAAAGAAGAGAGGATGGCCCCACAAGGCAGCGGTGAAAGAGGTTTAATACGGTTTAATACGGTTTATTTGTTTAAAACCCAAGCCTCTGTACTTCTTCTCCAAATCTCCAGAAACGATATCTGAAGGGCAGAAAGGGTATAACAGTTCAAAACTATGGTCCCCTCCCTTCATGTGCTGCCTCACCATGCCAAATAGAGACAAAACCCAGCAAACTTGCTCTCCAAAACTTCTCTTACAACCATTGGATGAAGATCAAAGGTCCAAGATGCACCAAGGCAAGAAAAATCTCTACACAGACCCTAATTGCGCCTCCAACTTGAGCTCACCTGTGGAGAAAGCATTGGAACATGATAGCAAAAGGTGCAGGCACAAGTTAAACTGCTTAAAATGTAAGCATCAACCCACAGCTGCTGGATCAACTTAAAGCCACTGGATGGATGCCATGTAGAGGGAACAACGTAAGCTAATCTCCTCCATAGAAGCCCATGCGCCTCTGCCTATATAACAAGCTCAAGAGAGATGAAGAGAGGACCTTCTCTTCTTCATTTTCAATTGTTGCTCTTTTCTTAGCTATTTCTGTAAAAAAAAAAAAAAGAAGAGAAGTGTCAAGTTAAGATAATCTGTAGGTATGTTTGAGTAAAACCTTTGTAAACCATCTATGTTACATATCAATAAAGGAAATTTTAAACATTTGATGGCTGTTTCGAAGTTCCTTTTTTCTTTACATAGCAGATTTTTATTTTGTATAGTCTTGCATCTTTCTTCTTCTTTTGCATAAAATTGTTGATGCTTGTTCTCATGGAGATTATGACTAGCACTGGTGGGGTACGTGACATTAGACTCCGTCTTCACCCGTGCTAGCCATGTCCTCAGCGAGATCGAGTAACAAAAGTTCCTTTCCAAAAATAAAGTTTGCATCGTCTATTTTATTTCAACTTGTTTAAGTTTCTGGATTGTGAACCATTGGCTTCTCAGAGTGCGTGACACTAGACTCCGCCTCTATAGATGCCATGTGGGTCCCTCGGTTCAGAATCACGAGCAAGATGTAGTTTAATATTCATGAAATGTCATACTGCACTTAGGTAAGTTAATACATCCTGGTCTTTTTGCTTTCTTTTGAGTTATTTTGGTGTTGTCAAGAGTATGGTCTCACCTTATGTTATGCTTTTATTAAGTGCATTTAAAACTTTTTTCTGTTCGTCGAGGCCACTAGTTGGGCTGAAGCATGGGGTGCGTGACATTAGACTCCGCCCTCATGATTAAGCTTGATTTGTGGATTAGACGGATAATCAAGGTTTCAAATGAGCTGGAATAATAATGGCAGTTCAAAAAAAAAAAAAAAAACAACTCTCCACTGTTTCAAAAACTAAAAAAAAAAAATGAACTTCGATTTAGATTAGTATACTAATTTATTTTAACCTAACATAAATTCCTAGTTAAGACTTGATTAGAAAGAAATGATGAGTTTTGAAAATCATGCATGTGTCTATATTGTTTGCATTTCAGTTCAGTTTATCTATATTGTTTGTATTTTAGTTCAGCTTGTCTTTTTATTATTAAGTAAAAGAAAAATATAGTTCTTTTTCACTATGGATCTGAATAAGGTTTGAAACACCATATCTTTGAACTTATATTTTCAAAAATAAAAAAATTTTGTTGTTACAGCAAGTTTATCCCTAGTTCTGACATTTTCATTTTTGTTGAGTCATGTTCCACTAGTTGCATAAATTTTGTGGCGTTAGCATTTTTTTTATTCCATCCTGCATGAGATAGCATACATCCATTCATAAGGAAAAAGTGAATCTGAACATACATGAAGCATGTAGATTAAGTTTAAGCCACATTTCTTATTGTGTTTCCTGTTTTACCCTTCTGCGCATCTTTATCTTCACATAAAAAAAAAAAAAAAATTTACATGCTCTAAATTATGCATGTGCATTCAGGTTTGCCAAGAAAATTCAACAGTAAAAAAATATATAATGGTAACAATATTTGCCTTCTCTTTACAGAAAGGAGCTCAGGTTACTGTTGTAAAAAAGATATATAATAATTTTGTTCCTACGTCCAAAGTCTGGTCTGAAAACAAAAAAAAACTAAACTTGAGATATGTGACAAGAGTACATGACCTCAATTGAGCGAGTTGATTGTTGTTTGCTACCCTCATAGAATTTAAAGCTTTGAATGTGCTTCAAAGAACTGATGAATAAAGTGAATGTAAGAACTGAGTCATAGAACTATGCAAATATGACAAGCGTTGAGAACCAAGGATTGTGGGGTTATGTTTCTCTGGACCCAGGTGCAAAATCAAATTGTGAATTCATGGACCATGCTCCCCTGGACTCAGATCCGAACTTGATTGTTGAAGGATCATTCTTATTTAGAACTTCTTAATCATTGTTGACTGGACAAATAAAAGAACTTCCAAATAAAACTTGAAAAATAAAATGAACAAGTAAATGTCATATGCTAAAACCAGTTGTCTTGCAACATCACTTCCATAAGTTTTGGATCAATTTACAAAAAATAAGAGAAGAGAGAATAATCTGTGTATAAGCCTGGCCAGACCCAAGGTACAGACCAAAATGCCATCCACAACTCATGACTCTGCCACATGTGCTTCAAAAAAGCATAAAGAAGTGTAGGTTGATAAATAGCTTCGGCCCATTAATCATACCCAAGTGCATAATTGTGATATTTGAGGAATTAAATTTGTCAGAGTAATGGAATAAAACCAAATTCACGTATAAGCTTTGTCTAAAATCTGAAGTCTGAATTGGTGTCCCATGACCCAGTAAAACCAAATTGGTGGAAGTCAGATTTAGGAGGGTCAAGAGAATAGCACAAAAGTCACTTCAATTGTCTAATTATGCTTAGAAACAAACCAACCAGAAATAATTGTCGTTAGCAAAGTCAATTCAATACAAGTAAGAAGTTTAGCCAGACCAAAACCAAGGACGTGGCCAAATCACTTTGAAGCAGAAAACGCAACATAAATTGACACTATTAAAAGTCACAAGGCACTCTTACGATGCTGTAAAAGCTGTTTCTGGCGAGGAAGTCGCCGCCGACAGCTCAAAATCGACACCTCGAATTGTCACCGGACCATGACTGAGACGAGGATGAAGCTCCTCAAATCTGAAAACGCGACCTCAACTCGAATCTCAGGCGACCTTATGGTGTCTCCACGATGCTCTTGGAGCCTTCCTCTGCTTGAAACCGCCACCAGAATTGCTGCCGAGCTCTCACTGGACCGGTCCAGTCGAAAAATCGAGTTCACAGCCTGAGTCGAAAGGAGGGAGACGAGTTGAAGCTGAGGAAAGAGTCACGTGGACCAGGTGCATGGAAATGGTGCACCGAACGCCGACGTGGCGTCGTCAGAATTGACGAGAACCCATGACATGGCGCTGACAGAGCGTCCCTCTCACTGGTCCACACCAATGAAGACACAGCAACTCCATACCCCTCATTCGTCTGGATCCCGTACAATCTTTGAAGCATGGGATTTCATACAACCCTCTCCAGATTAATCGAACACATGTCCAAAGGCTGGAATTTTCTAAAAAAATGCTGAAAATTCAAAAATACATTAAAAATAGTCAGAAAGTCCAGAAAATTTCCATAAAATATCAAAATGTCCAGAAAATTATGAATAACATTTTCATATGACACATCAAGACCAAATTCTCAATAAAAAGGGAAGTTAAAATTAAAATAACGAAAGTCTTTAAATATCAAATGTCCAAAATAACTCAAAGTCAGTCCACAACAAAAATTAATAAAAGTGGAAGGGTTTGAACCCCTTTGACGCAGGTATATTGAGACAACAGGTACACCCGAAGAACAGGAGCAATAAAATAACGTTTGTCATCAAATTCCTCTAAACCAAAATCTCATAAAACCCAGACCCATAATACAAGTACGGAACCAGACAATCCAAACCCAAAAATATAAATCCAGAACTATATCTAAATTCAGAAATTTCAGATCCATAAATAGAATCTTAATCCATATCTAATGACAACCTTCAAAATCCATACTCCAGGGGCCAAGTTGTAAATATATTTGAAAGCTAGGGTTTAAGTATGGTAAAATAACCAAAGCCCTAGAATGCAAACAAACTTAAGTTCGGATATACCCAAAAATGTTTAAACTGACCAGAACTGTTAAACACGTCCTAATACCGGAGTTTAAAAATATTTTAATAACCAAACTCTCACACGTCACGGGACCAAAAGTTCACACGTCAATAGTTGACTAAAACTTAAACACATTATAATGCCGGAGTTTCTACATGCTAGAATGCCTGAAACTATAACACGCCAGAGAATCATAGTTTTGACACGTCAAGAGCAGACTTAAGTCTTAAACACGTCAGAAGACTGAAGCTCTCACACGTTTGATACACCGGAGCTTCGACACGTCAGAAAACCAAGACCTTGCACGTCTATGTCTGTTCCTTTTGGGTCTGCAATGTGTTTCGACCCGGAGTGAATGAAATCTTGACGACTAGGTGGCCAGATAAAGAGTCGACCGATGATCGTCACAAATGTTCTTGTCGAGTGAACTCTGATCAGATGTTTTAGCCCCAGACTAAAAAAATCTAAATAGTGGCTCCATGCCCAATTCAGCAAAACTCTAGAAAGGTTAAAAAAAGAAATGCAGAAAATGTTAAGTAATACGGTTTTAGTGAAGTCATACTCCTTGCACACATAAGCATGCATCATGAGAGCTTTGTAGACATTCATATCATACCATCTGCATCCATAGTGCATGTGTCTTATTCTGGACTATATTATGTTTTCGTTCCTCGATATATGCATTTCATTTAATGTTAGCCACATGTGAAATAAATAAATTGGACTCCTTGTAAGCTTATCGTGCCTAATCCATTGACTTTCCCGATCTAGAGGTGCTCTTGACTTGGTTCAGAGGTAATTAACAGTAGGAGCTTGCGCCTACTGGAAGGAAAGGACCTGCAGTAAACAATCAAACTCTCGAGAGACCCGAAACCACGTCAGTACCCTCATCCTTTATCAGGTGGGTATTGATGTTTGAGTTTCGAGACGCTCGAGGGGTATCTGATCCGTATTTTTTCACCCCCACGGAGGTATCCCTAAATCCTATCCGAGGTGCGGACTCGAAAAAGTGCGAGACAGATTCCTAAAGGACGACATCTGTAACTGCGTCCCAGTAGTGAGTCGGAAACGTTGTTACTAACGTCGTCCCAGAGAAATCTCAAGCCAGAAAGATGTGCTTCCTGGGAGACGACATCTGTAGCTGCGTCCCAGTAGTGAGTCAGGAACGTTGTTACTAACGTCGTCTCAGAGAGAAATCTCAAGCCAGAAATGATGTGATTCCTAAGGGACGACATCTGTAGCTGCGTCCCAGTAGTGAGTCAGGAACGTTGTTACTAACGTCGTCCCAGAGAGAAATCTCAAGCCAGAAATGATGTGCTTCCTGGGAGACGACATCTGTAGCTGCGTCCCAGTAGTGAGTCAGGAACGTTGTTACTGACGTCGTCCCAGAGAGAAATCTCAAGCCAGAAATGATGTGATTCCTAAGGGACGACATCTGTAGCTGCGTCCCAGTAGTGAAGTAAGGAACGTAGTTACTAACGTCGTCCCAGAGAGAAATCTCAAGCTAGAAATGATGTGCTTCCTGGGAGATGACATCTGTAGCTGCGTCCCAGTAGTGAAGTCAGGAACGTTGTTACTAACGTCGTCCCAGAGAGAAATCTCAAGCTAGAAATGATGTGCTTCCTGGGAGATGACATCTGTAGCTGCGTCCCAGTAGTGAAGTCAGGAACGTTGTTACTAACGTCGTCCCAGAGAGAAATCTCAAGCCAGAAATAATGTGCTTCCTGGGAGACGACATCTGTAGCTGCGTCCCAGTAGTGAAGTCAGGAACGTTGTTACTAACGTCGTCCCAGAGAGAAATCTCAAGCCAGAAATGATGTGCTTTCTGGGAGACGACATCTGTAGCTGCGTCCCAGTAGTGAGTCAGGAACGCTGTTACTAACGCCGTCCCGGAGAGAAATCTCAAGTCAGAGAAGATGTGCTTCTTTTGGGACGACGTTCCTACTTGCGTCTCCATTTAAAGAGTACTATCGCTCAGCATTTACTGCCGTGTACCTACCGAATATGTAATAAATATTTATGTGGGACGACGTTAGAAGTTGTGTCCCAGTACAGATACTTACATTTAATTCGTCTCACCAAACCTCTTCTATCCATCTTTCTGTCCCTTTAACCGTGCTCTTTTCTTCTCCTCCATCTAAACAGATGCGAAGAAAATGGGAAAAACAAGGTGATTGAAGGTGATTGAAGGGGGCATTTGCCATTTTTTAAAGTGCAAAGTAAGTTCTTCTCCTCCATCACCTTTGCTGGTTGTACCAATTTTTGTCACTATGCTCGTTCTACTTTGCTGTTCCAGCATACCAAAAAGTATTACAACATTCACCTATTGAAGTAAATCGTACAGAAAGGATAATATAGCTGTACCTTTCATGAGAAGCATTGTCTGACTGATGTTTGCATAACCACCTCAGACAACCACTATTTGGTTGAAGTAGTGAACCATTTACATGAATAAGTGTTAGTTGATCGTTGCATATAGCTTATGGTTTATCAAATTGCATATTTGTAGGAAATTACAAATGTTTATCATCAATACATATACCGGTGGAAATATATTGCACGGTCCAACTGGCGTGCATTATTCTCAAGGGCCTACATTTAATTTTCCTACAATTGAGGGCATCACATTTGAACAACTAAGAGACGAGATTTACAACCGTCTACAAGTCTCTCAAGCAGAAAATGAGCTAGATATTCGTGTACGGATGAATATAGCTCCAAGTGGTACTCTTTTCTTTTCAGAGCTTCAAATCCGAAATAATGATTCATGGAGCATGGTAATTGGAAATTTGATTAGTAACAGTAATTGGGCAATGATTGAGTTGTTTGTAGATGTGGTACCGCTCTGTACTAATGATGTCTCGACACCGATACCGATACCTAGGCATTCTAATTCTAATAGACGAAACGAGCGTGCACATACTACAAGAGAAATTAGCCTACCTATTCCATTAGATGAAAATGAACAAGGGCTAGAGGAGATTGGAGAATTTGGTGATATTTTCTCAAATGAAGGTCATACACATGATAATGTTGCTAACTTAGTTTTCTCGGACAACACACCATTTCAAAATACATGCGGTAATGATAATTTTTTCAATGACGATATTAATATTGATACAAATTTAGGCCCATTTGAAGGAGAAGAAGAAGAAGATGATGATGATAATGTAGAATTAAATATTCCTGAAACCTCTAGCCGGTCTACTTGGAGACTTACCAGCTGGTCTAACACCCATCCCGTACCTTCATTTAATGATGTTGAAGATATGCTTCGTATAAGGGGAGATGGAAACTTTTTTCCAAAAAGTTCATACTCAACCAATGAATCTTTACAAGAGGGTGATCTATACCGTTCAAAGGCACATCTAAAATGGTTTGTGCACCATTATCACATTAAAAAGAATCGTACTTTCCGTGTGAAGAAGTCAAATCAATCTGTGTATACAGTCATATGCACAGAACAGAATTATAAATGGAGGTTATATGCAACTCGTCGGGAGGAAGATGGTGCATTTATCATAATTAAGAATGAATACCCCCATACATGTGTTCTAGAAAAAGATAGACCTCTTCACCCACATTTGACATGCTCTTTTGTTGCCACACTTATCAGAGATAATGTGAAAGCGAATGTCGAATTTAAAATTAAAGACATTCTGGTTAATGTCCGACAGAGGTATGATTTTGGCCTCGCATATCATAAGGCTTGGCGTGCCAAAGATATTGCCATAAATCAATTATTTGGAGGATGGAGGGAGGCTTACAACTTAATGGTACCTTTAATCTATGCAATTTGTCGGGCCAATCCTGGTTCGAAACTTCAATTTTTCATTGCAGAGTCCTCAGAATCGAATGTAGCTTTATTCCGCATGGTTAGTTGGGCATTTGGTCCTGCTATTAAGGTTTTCGCGTATTGTCGTCCTGTGATTGGGATAGATGGTACGCACCTCTCAGGTAGGTACAAGGGAAAACTACTAACAGCTTGTGGTTATGATGCAGATGATCATGTAGTACCGCTTGCATTTGCCTTAGTACATGAGGAATGTAATGAAACATGGGCAAATTTCATGAAGTTTGTGCGTATAAATGTGGTGGGTAGTCGGAAGGTATGTGTCATTTCTGATAGGCATGCATCCATCTTGAGAGTATTCAAGGAACCAGATCTCGGGTGGAATGTTGATGCCGGTGAGGCTTTACATCGTTATTGTTCTCGCCATATTGTGGCAAATTTTCAAGACAAATTTGGCAAAAGTCTCGTTCCCACGGTACGTGATACCCGACCCAACATTATATAAAGTTAGAAAAGGTCGTCGCCAAAAACTAAGAATACGTAATGCAATGGATGATGTGCCTACAAAAAAAAAGTCATATACTTGCAAAAATTGTGGTCAAACCGGACATAGTCGTAAGACATGCACTACGATAACAAATGTTGAAGGTATATATTACTTGTAGTATACAATTTCAATTCCTATATATGTATTTTATTACATTTATGCTAAATTTAATTTTTATATTAATCTTGAATACAAGGAATTAGAAGACACATGTTGTAACATGTATGCTAATTTGAAGACATGCTAATTATATTTTTTTGGAGTTGACAATTTAGTTAGTTTTTTTATTTTAGCACTTTATTTGTAAGAGACTCTATTGTAGTACTTTATTTATTGGAGTTGACAATTTAGTTATCCTTTTTTTTGGTGTAAGAATCCAATCTAGTATGAACTCTGTGGATTATTTTACTCGAATTTAGTATGAACTCTATGTGGATTAAATTTATCTTGAATTATTATGAACTCTATGGATTAAATATGTTGGAGAATTAACAGCATGGCTTGCTAACCCAGCTGTCTGATTACAGGTGTATTTGGTTGAGACTAGATATCTTGTTATGCCCTTTTTATGTTCTGTAATTTTCTAGACAAAATTTTTGAACAAATTTGACAGGTATTCAGTGCACTTAGAGCAACAATGTTTGTACTTGGCATCTCATTTGTTTTTGTTGGTATATCATTGTATATTAAGAGAACTTCGCATATCTGATTAATTTATTATTTATCAGTTAATGAGACCAAGGACTCGTCCATGGCAAGTCAAGTTCCAGCAACAGATGTGAAGAGGTGATTATTAAACTTGTCGATCGTAATTAGTTTGTACAATACCAGGTTTATGAATATGATGAGATCAGTTAAAAAAACTTTAAAACATTGTCATTGCTTGCATTAGGTTTTCCAAGGAACATATGACTACACTATTTAGCACATCACAAAAAGCTTATAATAACTAGCAAATCAGTCAAGGTCTGCAACTGACATAGCAAGAACCTAATCCAACAATGACCAAATAGTAGAGAAATCACTTAGATCTCTCAACACAGATCTAACGACGCCCACGTCTTCGACCCCTTCCCCGTCCCCGTCCCCGTCCCCGTCCCTGCCCATGTGCCTCGGGTGATGTTGGTGTAAACACATCTGGCCGTCGTGCCTCTCTCCCAAATCGAGACACATAACCTGTTTGTGGTGACGGCACTGTACCCTCATTACTCGGTCCTTCATGACCACCAGACGACCCTCCTACCTCCCACACGCCTTCTTGAGACAATTGTTGAGTTTGCGTATGGAAGATAGGAGCTTGCGGCAAGAACCTTCCATACTCAGAACCTAGGATTTCTTGAACCCATTGCACCTCTGCTGGGTTAACTTGTGTGTTCTCCTCCTCTGGAATATTCATTTCCTGTTCTGACACATTATGGTTGGCAAGGAATTGGTCAAACACATCACCTCGATTGACATCTTCTAGGTTCCCTCGGCAAGCATGGAGCACGCGGCGAGCAAATGTCTGAGCTTCATCAGTGAACGTGCGGATGGCTCCTACAGCCTCACTTGCTAATGTCACATTGCGAATGATCTACAAGTTTGAGATATTGTTAATAACATGGATAAAATTTTGTGTAGAGAATGATTCTTTCAGTTAGTCTTATCTAGTTAACTCTTTATCACTATAATCTTTCCATGCCGTTACTTATCATGATGATCCACATAATTGAGTTGGACAATTAGATTGTATCCAAGCCCTTTGGAAAATGGAATATGCAATTAACAAATAATAAGCATATCACAGAATTCATGGTTAAATTAAACAAAGTCAGATTAACTAACAGTTTGTTGCACCCTCTCCCCTTGTGGGTTGTATGTCCGATTGATCGGGTCAGCAACATCCTCCAATGGCTGAGGTTCATTTAGATCTTTTGCAGTCGAAGCACGCCAGAACACGGTCCGCATTCCGTGTTTATTAAACCACGCCATGTATCGATTCTATTGCTTGTTGTCAAATGGATCGTCATTGACTACAATGTGTTGGGTTCTTGCATCCCATGTTGCTATTGCATCGGCATGCACCTCCTCCCAATCATCATTAGATAATGACGAGTGCCTAATTCCATGCATTGCGTCTGAGACCGGCAACAATGGAGGTGGCACAATCTGATTTTTTTTGTAATTGCCGCATGACTCGCTGTGTCGTGTACCCCTCCACAATTCAAAACCATATAAGAGGGCCCTCATAAAAAAACAACTCCTTGTTGTTCGGTGCTCGACACAACTCAGGGAGTTCTTCCTCTATGTCATTGTACGGCGTCCAATTAACTTCGGCCTGCCGTAGCTCCTCGAACTGGCGGCGGTATGCAGCCACACTCCCACGTGGCACATCACCAAAATGGTGCTCTCCGACCCATCTCACTCTAAACGGTCGCTGGCCCAAACCATTCTCAAAGTATGTAGCCTGCGGCCTCCCAATTGGAAATCGAGTCCACACCCAAATTTGCAAAAAGAGACATGGGACAACAATCTCTTTTGAATCCCTCATTGAACCATTGCATAATCCTCTATAAAGGTATGCCAAAAGCCCTGTCGCCCAACTGAACTGTCGCGGATTGTCAACATCTTCGATGAGGGGCAAAAACATGGAGTACACGTAACCCGAGTGATCGGGAACATCACAGATCCAAATAGATCAAGCATGAAGGCAATGGCATACCTTCTCGGGGACAAAAAGTTTGCGAAGCCATTCGACATTGAGGTGATAAGTGTCGGGTGGTTTGGCAAAGGTGTCCCAATCATCTTCTCCGAAAACTTCCACCACTTCTTGCGACCAATTATCATCAGTCACTACCATGATAGGTTCACCATCAACTGGTAGGCCCAACAAGTAACACACGTCCTCGAGAGTAGGAGTAATTTCACCAATCGGTAGGTGGAATGTGTGTGTTTCGCGCCTCCATCTCTCTACAAGCGCGGTCATGAGCGGCCAATCAATTTTCATTGAGCCGAGACGAGCTATGTGGTCAAGTCCAAAGCCACGGAGTATAGGCTCAATCTGATCGTTGTATGTGAAACACATGTGCCGATTCCTCGCTCTAAGCCTAAAATCTGCCTGCAAATTAAACAACATTTCAGATCAAGCAATTTCTATTTAATTCATCATAAAAAAATGACTATATCTTAAATTAAATCCAAATGAAATCATATAATTAATGGTATACATCCCTAACTGCCATAAAGAAAATGAATTAATAAAGTTATCAATCTCACTATCCTAATCTGTTTTGCAATATTTTGCTTTTATATTTTGCAATCTGCCATTCCTAATATGTTATTTGAAGTCATTTATTTTTCTTTTATATATTACCCCAATACACACTGCCATTTCCTTTTTTAAAACAAAAATGAAACAAATAAAACCAGACAAAGTCATGTATCGGGGCTGAAACATCTCTTTGTTTTTTTAAAAAATAAAAGAAAGTATAGCCTTTTTTCTAAAGTAATTCATGCACTTCTCTTTCAACTTCAGACCCAACTACAATAAGGAGCCTTTTTTTATGTTCTTTTATTCTTGCATGCCATCATAATGAGCGGCCAAAGTAATTCATGCATGCCATCAAAATGAATTACTACATGTACAGCTTAATTCGACCCAACTTCAAATTGGAAGCAAATTGGACAACTACAATCAGTATTGATATTGTACCAGATTTTCTTTGCTAAGATGAATTGATAAAACATACTAAACATAATAAACAAAGAAGAAGCTTACCATATCATATGCACGAGTAGAAGCGTGATCGGCATTTCTCGTCAACAGTGGGACAGCTTCGTTGTTGCCCTGGCCTTGCGTTTGTTGGGTACGTGTCCTCGTCATATCGTTCCTATTTTGTAATGCATTGTAAATTTAATTAAAAAAAAGGACTATGAACACAAGAGATATGATATTGCACATGTAAGGGATATATGGATAGTTCTAACTGAACTCATCTGCTACTTGTACCAGTTCTGAGCTGGTACCATTTATCAATTGATTAATTAAACAGAATGTTAACAGTAGAGACAATAAAGAAACTAAACAGAATGTTAACAATACAGTCAATAGAGAAAAAAAATTAATTATAACAGAACCCAAAAATCAAACACTGAGATGATAACTTAACTAATTATATATGTCACAGATCATAATTTAAGAGTAGACAAATCCTAAAATCAAGGTGTGAGCTAACATAACAGTTCCTAAATCAAGAGAGCCAATCAGTTATTGTGAGTTAACTAAGTAGTGATTCATTCATGTGTGCCTCAAGTTTACCCTCAAATTGATTAACCGTGCTCTCACATAGTTATTAACCTAATTGATTTACCCTCAAATTGATACGAGACCTGCACTCACATAGTTATTTCAAGCTTAACCGTGCACATTTTATACATGGTTAAACCTCAATTTGGTCCATTTCAAGCTTAACAGTACACCTTTTCAACAGTAAAACCTCAATTTGGTTCAGGCCGACTCAGAAAGTCTCAAGCATACAAAGCAATCCTATGAAATCCAAAATCAAGTTGAATACGATAAATTGCTTACTTTAGAGGAGAAGCAATGACTGGCTGGGACTGCCACACGACGCTGGAGAGAAGAAGCAGCTGGAGATTGATGGGAGAGGAGATCGGAGACAAGAGGCGTTGGACAGGAGAAGTGTGGGGGAGGAGATCGGAGACAAGAGTCGTTGCTAAGAGGGATCTGAGTGTTGCCGAGCAAAAGGGCAGCTTTGGAAGAGAAGAATAGAGAGATGAGTGGAGAGGAGAGGAGGTATAGATGAGGGATCGGAAGAAGAGGTGAAAAAAAAAAACCTAAGTTCAGAATAGAGGAGAATAGAGAGAGACAGCGGAGGGAGATCTGAAATAGAAAATTAATTTATTGAACGAAGTTAGAAACGTCGTCCCAGAGGAATCCATCATATCTGACTGCAGTTTGCTCTCTTGGACGACTTTAGCAACGTCGTCCCATAGTAAAGTATTCGACAATTCACATCCACGTGGCATCATCCACCTGGCAGTCTGCGTGGCGTCTGTAGGTGGGGCAGTGTGGTGGTTCTGGGACGCAGTTAGGAATGTCGTCCTGGCGAAGGCCATTTCAGTAAAATTGGAGGTAAATTTGGTGCTTTGCGTCTTTAGTTTTTAAATTTGGATTTTTTATACAAAAATTCCCATTTTTTGTTGTGAATATTTTTTTGCTTATTAATTAAACTTTCATTTCCTGCCGTGTCAGGCTGAAGGCTGAAAGTTTCCTCTAGGCTCCAGTGTTCTATCGTATGAACGTGGTTATGGGATCGCGTGTTTCCGACGAAAAGGTGAAATGAAAGCAGAGCAAGAAGCAAGTAAAGTGACATTGAAAATTGGAATGTGGAAAACTAATTACCTGTTATTATTATATAATCGTTCCGATGCACGAATCAATACAATCCGCTGCCCGCCTGGGCTGCCCCTTTCTAGAGTTTATTGAATTCCAGTTTTTGCATTATACGTTAATTGTAAATTTCTTGAATATCGTTTTATTGTTTTTTTTATTTTAAAATATTCTTCAGTATTAAAGTTTGGGAAATATTATTTTGGCAGGTTAAAATTTGTAATATGTACCAAATAGAAATAGGTCTTATTTAAAATTTTGCAATTTACTGATATTTACGAGAGTTGTATGTGAAATATATTATTTTAATTATTATGACATAAAGTTGGTAACATCAGCTACTTAATTGATGTTTGACGCCATGACCGATTATATTAGAGTGTTGCATTGTTTGTATTATAATTCACGACACTTGTAATGCTCAGTCTCAAATGATGCCATGATAAATTAAAATGTTACGTTTTAATGAAAGTTAAACTTAGAACCAATTTGATACGAACTGAAGAATATATTGAAATAAAGTGATAATTCTAAAATTTTAATGATCAAAATAATAATTGCATAAAATTTAGAGCATTCGTGCGATTCCATCCTTCTTAAACAATTGGTAATTGAATAGACGAAAACGTAGGTCCTGTATCTTTTTATTACGTGACACTTGTCATTCATTAATTTAACATTCTTTGGTAATTGTTTATGCAATTTTGGCTCTCTCTTCGATTGTAATAGTTTTTTTTTTGTTGTTATTTATACAATATATTTTGTCATCTTTTTGAGCAATTATTTATGCAGAATTTTTTTCTCTTGATATTCAGAATTTTCATATTCATTAGTCACTACGTGGAAAATTCGTTCAAATTGCACGTTATTGTCATGTTCTTTACAATAACATTAATTCTTCTGAACAAGCGAATGGGAGAAGCGATTATAAAAAAAAACTGCATTCAGTATATAAAAAGTTATCGTCAAAGGCCAAATTCTTAATTACAACATTAATCTTTCGTATCAGCGAATTGGAGAACCAACTATAAAATTTTGGCATTTGCTATACGAAAAGTTATCCTCAATGCCAATTTTTTTCTTCGCAAACATGAATTTTCTGAATCAGCGAATTGGAAAATCAATTATAAAATTTGCTCATCCACTATGAACTTTGCAACACGAGGATTGTTTCTTTGCTACTTTGTAGTGTAATATGGCTAGGCCCGGCAATGAATTCATGGAACTCGAACAGGCTAACTCTGACTTGGGTCAAGAGCCCAACTTAGATAACCATTTCTTGTTTTTGCGTGGATTCTCTGCGGCGCTATGCAGATGTGTTGATACATACTAACATACACAGACACAAACGCAACTTGGAATTATGGTGAATATCCCTGGATAACCAACTCAAACTTAATCTGTGGTATAAAGCGTTAGAAAAAAAATAAATTAATTTTTTTAGAAAAAATATCATGTCCATTTCATGAAAGTATCTGGTTGGAATTACATTACAGATGAAATGTTACTGTGCATGCGATGTCTAGTTATACTTTCGTAAAAAAAAAAAAAAAAAAATTCAGAATTTGAGGATATGGGTTACAAATTAAAGTACTTATTTTTGAACAAGTGAAACAATAAGAAATTTTTACATTAAACGTATTGTATATTATAATAGTACAACTGTACAAGGAGGCATCAAAGCAGGAAATACGCAGCGTAACACATGGTGGCACCATAGATATTTCTGTTGTTTTTATGTTGCAATTTATTATTATTAATATTACTCTGTAGTAGGATTCTTTTTGGGAAAATTATTTACATGGATTGTTTTTGTCCGTCCATTTTTTTAAGTTATATTGCTTATTTAAATTCAATTAGTATATCAATATTTTTGCGTTATATCTCCTGCTTCATCATAAATCAAATAAAAATTTCAAATAAACTTTATAATAACGTGCTAATAATTAAGCATGCTATAATTTTTGGAAGGAAAAAGAATCTATCTTTTGTCAAAGAGTCATTAACGAAAAATGTCAAGCAAAATACTTCGTTGTGTGTCTATCTGACTATTAAAAACTTCGTAGGATAAAATTTATAAAACAAATTTCATCGCTCACGCCAGAAGTTTGTAAAGAAGCATAAAAAGCTGAAAAACTTAAAAATGTCTACTGTAATGCATGCACTGTAAAATAATAAATTGACATAAAAGGATGACAAGAAAGTTAGATCATATAATTCTAAATGAGTATGGTGTGCCATGATTAAAAAGTTTCGAAAATTAATTATTTTATAAAGTATAGGTTAATTTTACTTGTATTATTATTCCACAAAGTTGAAATGAAAACAACTATTATGTCTCCTTTGATTTGTTTTTTTTAAAAATCGACGGTGATTATCATATCAACAAATTATAAAGAAAACAACTATTATATCAACTATTTTTCCACAATGTCGCATTTCAAAATGAACAAAACACAAACCCTTTGAAACAGAAAAAATGTCGCAAAAACCGTCTGTTTTAGAACTCGCATCCATCCACCAGACGATCGACTCTATAATCTCTCGAGTTAGCTCCGAGCTGCCGATCGACCCTCTAAACAGAAACCCATAAACCTCAAACTCGCACTAAAGGTGCTCGATGAAATGCACATGAGAGATTGAGTAAAAGGTCGAAACTCTCAGGGCTTTGGTACAAACTGTAACAGGCAACAGGGCTGTTTGAGTTTGCTATGCTTTGGTATGTTAAGACTCCCTCGAGCCTTGGACTTATTTGCAAAATGATGCCAGTAAGGTACATGTTTAGCTCAAAAACTTGCAATTGCATGTGAGCTCCAGCTCAAAGAAGGGTAAAATTGGAATTACTGGGCTTTTTTTTTTTTTTTTTTTTTGTATGATTGTACTTCCTCAGTTCAATTTGGGTTACTAAGCTGAATTCTTCAATGGTTGTTATCAGGGATTCAGGCCTATTTGTTCATTTGTTGTGTATAAATGAAGTGCAAATGGGTTCGTAGACAAGACTTTGAGAAATGGAGGTCGAGGTGAACAGTTTCTGAATGGTTTCATATGTATAGACTATGACTAGTATTGCTTCTTTCTCATAATACATAACAATGGCACAAATGGTTGCAATACTAGTCATGCATGAAATGAGTAATAGCATTTGAAAATTTTATTATAGAGTACAACAAGGAGATGAAATCTATAGTAGTTCTACTGAGGCCTATTTTCAACTATTCATAATCACCTAAACAAAAATTTCTCTTCCAAGGTTCAAAACTTATATACAAAAAATCCTATGCATCATATAAGAGGTATTTGGCTGATTAGTCTCCATCTCTCACAACAAAATGACCATGTTTATCAAACAAAACAAAACCACTCTCAAAATGCCAGCTCTAAGCCTATACCCATTACTAAGTGGTAGCTGATCTGGGAGTGCACACTCTTCGCCATTGAAGTACACTTTTGTGGGGAATCCAGCTCCCTTTGATAGCTTGATATTAGGTGTCTTCTTTTTAGTGAAGGAGATGACTGTTTGCTGTTTGCCTGGGATTGGTGGGTTTTTTGTGGGATCTGTCGCATTTACAATCCCCATCAGGTACTTCAACCCCTCCAATCCCTGCATGAACACTGTATGTTTTGTGCTATTTAAGATTGTACCATTGAAGGAGTATACCTAGTTCCGTTCAAAACAAAAAGCCATGTTAAATTGTATATAATTTGGTCAGTTTCTCTGAACTACTATAGTTAGTATGAAATGCTAATCATCAACTGTAGTGTTAGATTCAATACCTTCTGGTAATCTACAAAAGCATCGTGATCAAGAGTCACAGCAGTAAACCAATCTTTGAAAATGTATTGCTTCCAGTTAAACAAGGTTATGCGGGCACTCCAACCATTGCGATAGTTGGAGACAATATGCCAGTTAATGCTGACACCACAGTTGTCACCACACGGCAGGGGATTGGGTACAGACCTGTGCTTGAGCTTAGCCCAGGCCTTCACTTTTGCTGTGCGGTTCTTGAATGGGATTAGAAGTGCCTCTGAAGGGAGGAGAAGGGGCTGGGCATCTGGGTCGCATGCAATTGCATCTGAGCAGCCACATGCACATGTGTTGCAGGGGATCACTGACTCATTGTAGTATGCTGAGAAGGAGACACAACACCTGGATTGAAATTTTCATTATAAGACAAGTACATGGATTGGTTCTTACAGATCCTGTTCAGTGGTACCATGATAATGTGGTTGTCTAGGTATATGTATATAATTACTCAATAGGGTGCGCTTTATGGTGAGTCATCTGATATTAATTTCGAGATTGGAAATGGTAATTTTGGATTAAAATATTTTTAAGGTGGTAGTAATCTATTGCCTTTACTGGTATGCTATGATAGGACGGGATCTAACTGTAGAAAATTGCAAATGAACCTCATAGTAGGTAATATATACAGTCAATGATACAGTATATTAGCATTTCAGTACAAAATACCAGTACATCTACGATAGATTAGCATACTGAGTTCATACCTCTTACTGATTTCTGAACCAGTTATTTAACATGTCCAATATTATCTGTATATGGTAATTACTTGAAACTCAGATTCAATAGCATTGCTAACTAACCTATTTTGTCTGGGCTTTGGTCGGGTGATGTTGCAGCCTACCTGCCAGCTGGCGACTGCTGCAGTCTCTGACATTAGACCACTAGGATCGGGAAACTCCATTGGTTCAACTCTAACAGGTGGCCCGCAAACATAGTTTGGGTTGAGCTCGCCTATGATCTTCCAGTTTTGGGGTGGGTGCAATGTGGTGCGGTTCAAGTCTGGTGGCATTTTGTACACCTGAAGTTGGAACATGGCTGTCGACAAGCTTGAATTCATCTGTTTTGGTACAAGTGTGCCATTCTTGCAACAGAATGGTAGGTTGCCTATGTCTTTATCTTTTTCCTGTAAACACTTGGATATTAGATTATTGAATATAACATAAACAGTTAAATTATAGACTCAATTTGTTTTTTTTAGTTTTTTCTAACCTTTCTTCCTGTTTACTTCATGTTACCCCCCTACTGTTTTCTTTTGACTGAACCAGTAAATTCGCCAGTCGCCATTAGTGTTATTGGCCTGGCATATTTTAATTTTAGTGTTTATTGATGGTTTGTTGAAAACAACTTCAATGGAGCTCCTGGACTAGTTTAATCCTTTTTTTGCAAACTGATTCCATCTTAACATCATATATAACCATAAAAATTAGATGCTATGCAGCATTGTAGCAAAAATTGTATACCCTTTCAGGGGGGAGGTCGACTATAATAGGATTCTTGTCGCAACTAATAACAGGAGCAAAATCAAAATCAGTGTAGTAAGAAGCAGGTTGGCTGTAGATGCATGAGGAAGAGTCACGCTTGAGGGTGTAAGCACCACGCATGCTGTATATGAACTCTCCCCGTTTCCATTCCCAAGTGAGGTTCCAGTTGTCGAGTCGGCCAAGTGGATTCCAGTTGTCCATTGTCACCTAATAAGAGTTGAATATAAATAGCCTTCTCCGTTAGGTTAACCTTAGGCATGCATAATTCTATCAACAAACCAAGAATGTATATTGGATTAGCTTTCCTGCAATAAATTGTTTGCATCTTTTCTATCAACTATAATATAATTGTATGATTATAGTTGTTTGCATCTTTCACTGTAAAAGTGTAGCATTTAATTATGCCAGCTCCTGATAAATTGTTTTTATAAGTATAGGTTAATAACAGTTATTGGTCTTCCAAATTTTGGTTTTACAGCAACTAATATGTTAATTACCTGTGCCAGGTAGTTATTCCCATATGCTTGTAGTATATCATATGCTATAGTTAGGTCAGCCTTCTGTCTTTTAAGAAATCGTGTAGCGTTTGTTTTTTTCTTCATTTTTGGGTCCTTCACACAACACAAGTACATCTGACCTCCTGCAAGTGGGGCAACATATTATTGTGAAAAGATCTACTGCTGTTTACGTATGATTTGTAGGGTGGGAAAGTATAACAGATATGAAGAGTTATATTTGGGTGGGAGGGGGTGTTGGACATGCTATGACCAAGAACATGTTCAATTAATGCTATTCCTTTGATACATATGTTTTCCAATTTATGTTGTGAACTTGTGATATAGCAGGCAAGGTCTCCTAAAAAAGAAAGACTTATAACAAATCCTCACCCTTTTTTGTTGGTTCTGGGCATTTGAAACCACCATTCATCAGCTTAATTGTCTTGGGCATCGGTGTACCAGGTGGCTTCACCCCAAACTGTGTACCCTTAATTTTAATAATTCTCTTTATCTGATCCATGTCCCCAGCTGTTTCAATGGCATTCAAAAGATCTGTATTAGGAAATCCTGAAAATGTCGTGCCATTTCCAACCTTCACTGGAAAATCTGTGCCATTTGTCAGAACAGCATTCCCAACTGACACCAAAATCTCATCATGCTGAAACCCAACAAAAAATTCCCATGCTTTTAGATCCTCACTCATCGTGTTAAGGATTGTTGCCTCGGCATCAAATGCATAGGCTTGTGCTGATGCATTTTTCACATGGGGGTATTCCTTTGTTCTTTTAGTGAAGGTGTATGTCAAGAAAACTCCAATGCATTTGTCTTGTTCTGGGTTTGCTGGTGCAGTATCACTGTCATCATAGTCTTGGCTGTTAATGCTGGTGATTAGCAGCAAACAGGTGAACAAGATGATATTTTGCCACAAAAACCTTTGCATTTCGTGCCTTCTTAAAAAGAAATTAAGGTGATATAGAATTTTACTTTTTTATGTAGGAGAGAACATCGACTGGATCTTTTCCTTTTCTTTTGTTTTGAGAAACGATCTATTTTTTAGTTTGAACTTTTGAACGTGAACGGAGATGGAAGAGAGATAGAGAATTATGTACTTAAATGGATAAAAATAGGTGATCTTAAGTGTGAATTTCAACATGTCAGCTTAGTTGTTGACGGACTCCAGGGAAGGAGTCGCGCAAGGTAACTAATTTTGTACAATTTTTACTCTGTGTTGCTGTAGCACTTCCAATGGAGCAACATTTATAGCTGTCCAAGTGATGATACTTTTGCAAAGAATCAGTTGGATGAGTATTTCAATTTGTCAGCTGATTTATTATTTAGATAATGAAATGTTATAATTAATAACGCAAATACAAATGTGCTAATTGCAACCTTTGTAAAAACCTAAAGTAATTAGACGAGATGCATAGAATCCGCATCTCATGTGCATTCCAAATTTATACATCATGAATTTCCTCACAAGTACATTAAAAGAAACGTAGTTCACTAAAATTAATAAGCTAAGCAGTAACCCACACGTTCCTCTCTGCCCCTACCCAAAGTAAGAAAATGCCATATTGTTAATTTTTTATAAGCAATAGTTGTCAGTCAAAAATTGTCAAAAAGACAATAATCACAATGAGCAACAGTCTCAAAAGCCCGACACTTATTCTAACACCATCTCCTCGTGGTATCTCATGAGGGAGTGCACATTCCTCACCATCGAAAAACACCTTGACCGGAAACCCATCACCATGGGCTATTTTTATGTCGGGTGTATTCTTCTTAGTGAATGATATTACTGATTGTTGTTTGCCTGGAACCCGTGGGTCAATTTTAGTATTTTTCCCATCCATTTCAGGAAGAAGATAATTCAACCCCTCCAGCCCTTGCAGGAACAATGTATCATTTGTCGTATTCAATTTGGTGCCGTTGAATGAGTACACATTTTCGTACCCAAGAAATGCATTGGGGCTCAGCTGCACGGCCGTAAACCAATCTTTGAAAGTATAATCTTTCCAGTTGAACAGAGTTATTCGGGCACTCCAACCATGGCGATAATTGGAGAGGATGTGCCAGTTGATGCTTACCCCGCAGTTATCACTACAAGGCAAGGGGTTGGGGGCATCCCGGTGCTTCAGCTTGGCCCAAGCCAATGCTTTTTTGGTGCGGTTCTCGAAAGGCAGGAGTAAAGCTTCAGATGGTAGGAGAAGAGGTTGTGCATCTGGATCGCACGCCATTGCATCTGAGCAGCCACAAGCACAGGTGTTACATGGTATCACCGAGTCGTTGTAGTAGGCAGAGAAGGATACACAACACCTGGATAGTAGTGGCACGAAATGTTGTCAGTTGATAACACATAGTTTGCAAATTTTAGTTGGCACACCAAATTTTAAAGTTTTAGAATTAACCTTGACTTTCTTTCTATTGGGCGGGTGATGTTGCAACCAATCTGCCAACTGGCAACAGCTATTGTGTCAGACATAAGGCCGCTTGGGTCGGGGAATTCCATCGGGCTAACCCTGATTGGGGGTCCACACTTGTATGTCGGGTTAAGCTCGCCTTCGATCTTCCATTTCTGGGGCGGGAATAGTATAGTACGGTTCAAGTCCGGTGGCATTTTGTATACCTGGAGCTGGAATATTGCCTTGGACAGGGTTTCGTTCATCAAACTTGGTAAGATCGTGCCATTTTTGCAACAGAATGGTAGGTTTCCAATGTCCTTATCCTTTGCCTGTCGTATATTTGTTTAATTCCCAGTAATAGTTATCTCAGGAGTCAGGATGCATAAACACTAACAATACTATCGTATTTTCTTTTTATTTGCTAATTATTTAAGTAAAGTGGTACTAGCAAGCCAGTAATAAAAGCTAAAAGAGGAGTTAAATGTACAATTTTTTTTTTTGGGTCGTCTATCATTTTAGTGGTGTCCAAGTTGAAACTAGATTAAAGTACTTTTCTACCAATGATAACCATCAAGATACAAAAAGTTCTTAATCCAGATTTTGTCGAGTTGTTCTAGATAGCACATACATGTACCAGATCAGTATGCTAGCAATCCTATTAATCTACTATAGCAAAAACCAAAATTACCCTTTCTGGAGGGAGGTCGACAATGATCGGCTTCTTCTCGCAACTCATAACCGGAGAGAAATCGAAAGTAGTGTAGTAAGAGGCTCCCTGTCCATAAATACAAGATGCAGAATCGCGTTTGAGTGTATAGGCCCCACGCATGGAGTATATGAATTCACCACGCATCCACTCCCATGTTAGGTTCCAATTGTCGAGCCGTCCAAGGGGGCTCCAGTTATCAATTGTCACCTGCGCAAGGTAGTTGTTCTCGTATGACTGTAGCACATCATATGCAATTGTCAAGTCGGCTTTCTGACGTGGCAAAAATTTTGTTGCATTTGCCTCCTTCTTGAATTTTGGGTCCTTTACACAACACACATACATCTGGCTCCCTAGAGAATCCCCAATAGAAGCTGTTAAAATTTATGAATTGCATTTGCCCATATAACTGAAAAAAGAAAAATAAAATGAACGGAAAAAGACATGAAACACAAATTATAGCATGCATTACATACTGTAACTGGATAGATAAATAATACATGGTAGAAACCTTTCTTGGTCGGCGGAGGGCATCTGAATCCACTATTGACCAGCTTAATAGTTTTTGGCATTGGAGTCCCTGGTGGTTTTACCCCGAATTGTGTGCCCTTGATATTAATCTTTGCCTGAAATTGATTGAGGTCCCCAGCAGTATCAATTGCATTCATTAGATCTGACATGGGATAACCTGAGATTGTTGTCCCATTCCCAACATGTGCTGGGAACTCCAAGCCATCCATTACCACTGCCCCATCTGTGTTTACCAGTATCTCATTGTTTTGAAACCCGATGAACATCTTCCATGCCTTTAGATTCTCACTCATTGTGTTAACGACAGTCGCCTGGGCCTTAAATGCGTATGCCTGTGCAGATGCATTTTTCACATGCGGAAATTCCTTGGCACGTTCAATGAAAGTGTATGTCAAAAACACTCCAATGCAGGTGTCTAGTGCCGGTATAGCCGGTGTATTGTCGCTATTATCATAGTCTTGAGCATTGAGAGTGGCAAATAAAAGGCATAAACCTAGGAAAATCTTGTGTGGCCATGAGTGGATCATCATGGGATTTTAATGGCTGAAGGAGAGAGTTTCCTTTTTCCCTACCTTTTCTTTTAAAAAAGTTTTGAAAGAAATTAAAGGGTGTGTTATAACTGTTCTGTTATGAGGCTTTGTGCAGTAAGGAAGAAGAGAGAAATGAGTTAGTTTGTATAAGACAGTTTTGTTTTGCGTAGGGTCAGTTAGGGGGTTTAAAACAAGTTCTATTTTTAGATAGTGTGACCATGCCAGCTCTTTAGTTTGTTCTGGAAATGAATTGAAGTTTTTTCTTCAATTGCCGATAACTATATTTCATACTCAAAACACTATCTAACAAAGAAATGTAATTTTTGTTCTTTTTTCCTTCCGACTAATTTGTTCTTTTGTTTTTAAATACCGCTTCATTTTAGATGACTCAAGCCATTTTCATCCCAAACATTTTAATTTAAATCACAGATATGTTTGTCAATGTACTGGTTTATTACATCTTCGGGACAGAGAGTCTATGCATGCAATAATTTCACTTCGGCTTCATGTCCCCAAAATATAAAATTATCTATAAATAACCAAATGGTTATGGTTGTTAGTTACTACAAATATGCCGTATCAGCTGAAATTTACAGTCAATTTTGGGTCTATTTGCTTAAAAATGGAAATGTAAACCAGTTTATTATATGAAAAACAAGACCTGCAGATTAATTCCAAAAATCAACTCCTCAAAGAGGCCCAGAAATGAATTAAAACTTGAAAAAGGCTAACTTTGACATGGGTGAAGAGCCCAACATAGATAAACCATTTCTATTTTGCGTGGACTCTCTGGGGCTGTGAGGATACATACACAGACATCACGATAGTGGAACAACACAGCTTAAGCTTTGTAAAGAGTTTGAAGAATATAAATTAAATGTTTGTTAGGAAAAATACGATGACTTTTTAATGAAAGTGTCGGACTGGAATTCCATTAGAGAGTGCAATGTTATTGAGTGTGCTATTTTTATGTTATAATTTCATAAAAAAAAAATTAGAAAAAGCACTTTGAGGATATGGCTTGCAAATTATAATACTTATTTTTTAACAAATGAAACAATAAGAGACCTTTACATTAAACATATTATATTATAATAGTACAATTGGAGTTATCCAAATGGAAAGTGGGCTGTCTGTGGCATGTCGTGTATAAATTAGTGCGTGAAACGTGGTCTCACCATGGATATTTTATCCTGCTTGTTTTTAACTTTTTATGTTGCAATTTATTATTAATAATGTTTTTCTTTAATAGGATTCTTTTTGAGAAAATTATTTACAGAGATTTTTAATCATCCATTTTTGAAGTAATATTGCTTATTTTAAATATAATTACTTTATTAATGTTCTATTTCTAAGTTATCTCTCGTGCCTCAACATAAATAAAATAAAAAATGCATATGAACTTTAAATAATTTGGATTATAATAACGTGTTAATAAGCACGTTAAATAACAAAAATACACTATGCAAAAGTAGTCTATAACTGTGACGCTGAGCAAGTTTACACATAATATATTTCTTTTATTCCCATTAAAAACATCATGTTGATGAGCGAATAATCAATTATTACAATATGAAACGCTACGACTTTGTTTTAGGAAGAAGAGGCACTTTAAGCAAAAGTAGTTCGGGGTTTACTTTTGTAGCCGCTATCAAGGTTTTCAAAAAAAATAAAAATAAATAAAGATAAAAAATGAATAATAAAAAAAATAAAAATAAATGATTCGACTTTTGTCAATGTGATTATTAAAAACTTTTAGAATTACAAAAAGTCTCAATGCTTGTCTAAATTAATTATAGAGCAAAATTAGTTCTTTATCCCTCAAATCATAGCTATAGCTAATTGATCCTCTTTAATATCCAAATTTGAAAATTTTTCCTCCAATTATCATTACTATAGATAATTATCTCTATGATTATTCCTATGATTTATAATTTTGAAAAATCTCAGGGAAGATTTAATATGTCTTTTCCAATTTTTGTAAAATTATTTTTTTTATAATTAAAAAAATAGAAGCAATATAAAAGAGTAAATATCTGTAATAATGATGATTGGAGGGGTATATTTTCAAATTTGAAGATTAGAGGGAACATTTCCAATATTGTGATTGAAGCATGCATGGAAAATATTTCCCTTCATTTTACTCGACTAATTAAAATGAAAAATAACTATTAAATTTATGCCCCCTTTAAGATTAAAAAAAAAAATACAATTGACAACAATCAATTCGCGCCTAGATGTTCTCTTCTGTTCGCCTCTGTCGCTCTTCCAAACCGCTGTCCCTTTTCCTTCCCTTAATCGTACACCATACCTTGCTTCATCTCCCTCACTTAATTTCACTAGATTCCCTTGTACTGATCAGGATGATAACGAAGAGATGAGAAAGTGCTAGAAAACCAAGTGCCCATCAGCCCATCCCTTGTCTAAACGCAAGATTTTATTTGAAGATTGCAAGGTTTGCTGTGCGATATAGGAAACGAATAGAGACGGAAGTACCACGGAAGGAATAGAATTGGGGATGTTAATAATGTAATTAATTTTGGATGGTAAATTACAAATTTTAAATTTTGATGGGCACAATATTTTTTGAAGTTTTGATGTGCATATAAATAAACCCAACACCAACACCAACACCAACACCAACACCAACACCAACCCCTCAGGTCCCCCATAAAGAAAAATTAATAAAATAAAAAAATAAATAATAAAAAGGGAAAAAAAAAGTTAGCTTGGTCACTGCTTCTTCTCTCAGGCAATTAACAGTAAGGCCGTACTGGAAAGATATATTATGACTAGCATATTTGCAAAATCAGGTTTTCACAGCAAAATTGCTTTTGTATAATGTACCAGTAGTATACTTTTGACTATAAACATTTGTGGAAGTGTTGTTGCTATATATTCTAATCTACAGTAAATTTGCCTTATTGTTGCATAATGCTATTTAAATCAGATCAAGTAGCAACAGCAGTCCAGTAGCTCGACAAGCAAGTGCTAGTCGGGGTCCCAATAATGCGGGCCCACTCCCATTCTCCAGTCTCATCCGGTCTCCTCAGCTCAGCTAGCTGCTCATTGGTACAATAATACCTCATTAATCCATATTCTACGTTAAATTCAATGATATCAGCCACAAACTAAAGTACTTTATTTATGGAACAATTGTTTACCCTGCCATCTTGTAATTCAAAAATCACTGAGTGCTCTGAAAATGGAATTGGTCGAACAGCAGCAATCTGTGTCATTCCAACAAAGAAATGTTAAATTAGCATAGAAGTTAATACTGGTACAATCCTATGGTATTGTACCCTAACAGAAATTACTGGTAATTGTAATTGCCAAGACTTGAGTCTACCTTTTCACTGCACTGCCCTGTGAATCTATTCCCATATAATCCCTCTGTTGTATAACCGCCACCAGGATGCTCCTCAATATTACAACTTTGCTCCTCAGTGCCAACCTTCGATGCTGGGTGCAGCTTTTCTGAACTGGGGTACCCATGACTGGTCCAGCGCCACGAACCCATATCCAAATGCCGCCTGTACGCCAAACCATCAGAGCCAATTACGAACAACTGGACCCCGTCAAAGCATGGACCTGGTGCACCAACCAGGCTGGTACCTGGGTTTGGTGTTCCGTGCTCCACCCATTCCCATCCATCTTGAGAATTCCAGTGATACTCCACAAGTGCACCGTCCTCTGAGAACATGAAGATTGAACCAGCCAGGGATTGTTGGTTCGGTCTCATGGCTGTACCAGGGGACCGGGAGAGAATTAGATAGGGAGATTGGCGGTGCTGGTGCCATAATTCTGTTATTCTGTTATACTGGTAAAGGAGGCCATTTCGGCCAACAACAAAAACTATGTTTCGTCTGAAGACTTCTTGGTCTACAATAAATGCAATTTTGGTATTAGGTGGGTTCTGGCAATCTTTCCATTTAAAAGCTCTTAAAGCAACCTGAAAAAAAAATTAAATAAAAACATGCAAACGATTAAATTATTACGATATTCAATCTTATAATGTTTGTATTTCATCCAGTTAAATTAGAGAAGCTCATATTCAGTCAATTAAGTGGTTAAAACATAAGGAACAGGAAATTATAATAATAAGTTTGCTATATTGTAACAAATTATACTTGCTAATAACCTTTGGTACCAAAAGTGTACCAGTGATTACGGTATAGGTTCATGCAATTTCTACATCGTTTATTCATGAAAAATTTTCAGGAGACAATATGGTCCCCACCAGGAATAGAAATGTATTACTTAGCAGAGGTGGGGGATACAATACCAGTGCTTGAATTGAGCTTGACTGGTACAGTTGCAAGATGCAATATTGAGTTATCTTAATTGTCTAAAAGCTTACCGTAAATTGTAGCAATCTTCCTCTTTTGTTCACAAAGAAGAGTGCATCTTCCATTGTTACCCTACGCGATTTTCCAGGAATGCCATCCCAAGGGGACCCACTTGCCACCTGTTTCCCTTTCTTCATACCTGTGCAATTGATCCACGACAATTCCTCTCCACTCCTTTCCCTAATAAGCAAATTTCCATTAACGTCTACCAGATATAAGCTCCCATTATAACTTCCAAGCGCTCCCTTCATACCGGTTACATACTCATGCCTCAACCACAGCCACACACCATCACTAAACAAATATTCAAAAGTCATCCCGTTTTCTGTAATCAGAAAAAGTGATCGTTCTGCATGCATGACACGCATTCGGAAGTTCAATTCAATGCTCCTTGACAGGACATTGTAGGAGTCTTGACTGCTACCAACGTCCTTTGAGAGGGTATAAATGTAATCAGACTGTTTTTCCTCAGTTCTTCGCCTTCCAAAACCTGTTGGATTGACCAAGTCATTTTTTACACCAACTATGCAGTTGTTGGGGCCGTGTTCCTCCGTGCAGTATTCGGCATTCCATCCTTCAGTTTCTGGCACATCTAAGATAGACCACTCATACATGTTTTGGACTTGTTTTCTTCGGATTGTTATTGGATTGTGGGTTAAAGCTGGACCTGCTTCATCGCCTCCAATGCCTGATAAGTGGAGCTCAGCGAGCCGGCCATCATCTAGTGGGAACATGGTTCGGCCTGCTTGTAGTTGCACCCCGACTATGCTTTGTGCAACTTTTGCATCTTTTGGATGCATGTGGTTGATCCATGTTCCTTCTATATCGCTCTGCGCTCCACCTTTCCAAATTAGGAACCACAAATATATTTGTTAGATATATGGCTATGACTTTTTATACAGTTATAATCTTAAAAGGTTTGGCTTTGTTCCAATTCAAGATTAAATCTACTTGAAGTAATTAAAAACCAACTCCTAAAGTCTGGTTTAGGGAGAGTGTAGCAAAATTATTGTTCAAGTAGGCTCATTATAACACCATGTGGTATGTCCGGTTTTGGAACAAACAGCCTTGGCTGCATATTATGGTCCTGGGAAGGATAATTAAGCCCTTAAATTGCCTCAAATCTAAAATATATGCAGAAGTATCTAAAGGAGAAAGAAAATGCCACACTGCTTCAAGTAATTTATAGCATACCTGAGAAACGTACAGGAAACTGATACTCAAATACACAACCGGTACTTGTTGTTGCAAAGAGCAAGGAAGAAACTTTTACATCTGCTTCAGTATTTTGGTAAATAGTTGTGAGAGAACTCAGTCTCAGATTCTCTGGTGCACCATGGATGGTCCATTTCCACTTCCTTCTGTGTAGACGTCTCTCTACTAAAAAACCATCCTGTGGATCTTTAAGTCTTTTCTCAACAGATAAATGCACCAAAAGTATAAAACATTTATACTGCAATGTGAATTAGGTTGCAGTTTGTTTGAGGAATAATATTAAATGATTGGCTGAAGCACAAAAGAAGTTTAAATCAGGTTCAGTTTCTGTTGATGCTAATACAGAGGAAATTAATCATTTTATGGACACTTGATAACTATTTCTAATTCTCGTAGAGAAAATAATTCAACCTCATTACCTTTTTAAAACAGAATAAATGAACTTCAGGGAAAATAAATATTAGCATTGTTAGTTTTTGGTAATACCTTGCTTAAAAGGAAAAGGGACATGGACTGAGCTCCAAAAAGACCTTGTATAGCACAGCCAGAAGAAGGTCTTAGAGATACATATTCAGTTGACGGATCACTCCAAATATGTTTTTTCCATGATGGTTTTGACCCCTTGTCAAACTCATAGAGATCGCCACTTGAACTGCACTGCATGTGTAAATCTTTTAGTCTTTACCAATCAATTTTAACTTACAATCAGGTAAATCATATGATACGGAGTATATTGAAAGAAAAGAAATCAAGTTATTTCTATACCTCACTGTGAACAATACACCTGGCCTTATATTTCCAGTATCAGCTATACCTGCAACATCTCCTCCAGGAGGTCGACCATGGTTTTCCCACCTGTGCACCAATCATTAGTTTTCTCTAGCGTTATATTCTTTTGGACATTTTTCAATTATCCTGATATTTATATTTGTGTGTATTAGTGGCTGCAAAAATGCAAGTAATTATCAGTTGCTCTTCCTTACCTCAATGGCTGAAATTCTGAGACCTCAATCAATGAACCATTTATGGATGATAGAAACAACTTCCTGATTCAGATAGCAACACAATTTATCAATAAAAAGCTCGAAGTATTCTCTTTTCTTTTGTCAAGTATTGGGCTCTTTTTGAATAGTAGTTGAATCCCTTTTTAGGATTCATTTCCATTTATGCCCTTTTGACCAATTAGTATTGCTCACCTTCCATCATAAGAAACGGTACTAGATTTAATAAGAAAGGCTTGAGTTTGATCATCTTCTTCATTACTTGTATTTGATTCCTCAGATTCAAAAAATACTTCTGACCAAATTGGCTGAGAATTTTCATTTAGTTGTAGCTGAAAAATTATTTACATCAAAAGTCAGCAAGGTCTTAAATTTTAAACTAAATATTAGCAAAAGCTATATATACTTTTACTAAATATCATTGAAAGATAAATTAACAAAGCAGCTGGCCATTTGGCAAGCAAAATTTGGGCTCATGCTTACAACCCTTTTGAAGCTGCAAGTCCGAATTGAGATATACTTAAGGCTGAATTCATGTATTTGATACAATATTAACAAAAACAAGGTTTACCATCTAATACATACTGGTACCGGTATATGACTTGTACCATGTGTAGCAGTCCACCAAGGCCTTTGTTGGACTTCTAAAATAGCTAATATCCTAAAAGACAAAAGTAGGATCATATGTGGAACCCACTAAAATTTGAAATCCTACAACATCATTTTCTTCTTCTTAAGAAAAAAGAAATTAAATGAAAAAAGAAATAGAAAAAAAAAGAAAGAAAGTATACCGTAAATAAATAACATAAACAAGTTCCTAACAAGATAAAGCGAAAAATACTTCAAAAATTTCTCAAAGTATGCAAGAACAAAAAGAAAGCATCAAACTTAAAAATTCTCTCCAGTATTAATTATATTGTGCCATCATACTCGTGCATTATATGCGCTGTCAAGTTGCAAGACCCAACTTTTGATTCTAGTGAGCAAACTAAACAATTGCCAAATTCATATATGTATGTAAAGAAAAAGAACGTCACAAACTAATCTTTACCTGGTATAGAATACCATCTTCTGAAAGAGCAAGTATTGTCTGATTAACGATGTATGTAGAGACTGCATAACCGGCAAATACTGGTAACTCATGCGGTGCGATAACCCAGTGGACCCCATTCCAAAATCTCTCAAAAATCGACCCGCTTTGACCCGTTATCCAGACTGATGACTCTGACATCCTATTCAGCGAAACCCGTTTCCTCACTGGGACCACCTCGTCGGAGTCTTCTCCCCTCACAGGTTGGTTTCCCATGGATTCCATTTTCTGTATTGACCCGACTTTGGTGCATGTGCCATTTATGCATGACATCAGGTCGTATGGTAAACTAATCTCCACCCATGTCTTAGTTTCTTCTTCAAACTCCCAAAATCTTGTTGTTTTCTGTTTGAATTTGAAGTTTGGGTTGGATTGGGGGCACCATGATTGGACAGAGAAAACAGAGCTTATGACTATGATGAAAAAGAGAAGTTCAGCAGATGAACTAACCATTCTCTTGTTTTCAGGAAAGGTTAAGAAATAATAAAACTGAAGGAATAGTGATTTGTGAAGCCATGGGAGATGTATGGGGCCTTGCTCTTGTACTTAAAAAATGAAGGTTGGTAATAAATGGGATGTCAACAATAGGTGTACTAAGCAAATTGATTTATGTCCGTTTTAGGCCACATCAAAACGTATAGTTAAGTCACATATGACAGAAGTAATAAAGTCTATAAAGTCACCTGGATTATTGGTTCTTTTGGTCATTTGGTTTCTTTTTCTCAACCAACCACATCAGTGAACTATTAAACTAGTTGTCTCGGTGGATGCTTGTTCTACCTTCACATTTAATTTATCTCATTTGTTTGTCCTAATTAACAACATCAAAGACCAACAAAATTTCCTACTATGCTATTGTTTTATCTTCAGGACATAAAATAGATTCTGACATCAATTCGACAATAACTATAATATCAAGTTTATCTGTTTTTATATCCTTATTTAAGTTTTGTTGGAGAGGTTTTCTTCTCTTATAGAGAAAGCAGCAGAACTGTGTGAACCCATTTATTTATTGGTTTATTTGTGATATTTTCTATCCTCTTATATATAATCAGAACCTGTAGATGGTGACATAAAGGCATCTCTCTTATCTCCGAAAAGGAAAATAAAATTGATACCTTTATCTTCCTTTTCTTTTTATTTGTGGTTGAAATCAAATTTGGATTGTTCTTATTTGACGTCGACATTGCTTAAGTATTCGTCCACCTATTACTAGATGCTAATTCATCAACTCTAGTGCATTTTGTGGGAAACATTTGGTGATGTAATTATATTTTTTAAACTGAAACTTTTGAAATTGTAATTGACCCTCAGATAGTGAAACATTTTAGCCCACCTCGGGCCTTACATATTTCAAAAAGCATGTCATCACGTGGCTAAGAGTTGAAAAAAGGAAAAATAAAATGAATGAGGCATCAAAAGACTAAATTATACTAAAGTTACTCAACGTTTTTCTTAATTTAACTATAAAGTTATCTACTAATAGAGCATCGTGTCTTCATCAACTAACATGTTGGCGGTGTGGGTAATAAACTACAGTGCTGCACGGTGCATGTTGCTCTTAAATGGTCTATGCGTGGTGGTTGGTTTGATTTGTATATGGCATTTAGCAGTTGGCATGGTGACAATATCTATGCGGCTATGCCAATGTTTCTTATGTTAGGTTGCGTTATTGACTTGGGTCTCATTATTGCTGGGGTTACTCACCGATCACCCAACAAATCGTCACCTGGCAATTATTTGAGTCTCATAATGGTTCTTAGAATCAATAATACATAAAATTACATGGATCGATCCTTAATGTAAACTTTAATGCAAAAATATGATAAAATTTAATGTAAACTTTACTCTAAAAAACTTGAGTTTTGTAAGGATTCAAATTTAATGGAATTTGATGGAATATCAAATAACATAAATATTGTATAACGTTTATACACAACTAATCTATTCGACCAAGAATATAATAAACATTTTCTCATTTTTTATTTTAAAAAATTAAATTAAAAAAAATGTATCATCAAATTGTTTAGTTAACCATCGAAAATGAATGCTCCATTAAATGACACTAAATACTAAAAAAAAAATAATCTAATCAATAACCACGATCATCATATTTGTATGAAATTCAATCTAATTCAAGCTATTGACACATACAATTGGGTTCTCGAACGGACGTACTACTATTACCTTATGCTTGTTACTTGGAACGATATTTCACTTTAATTTCTTTCTCAAGTCAAAACCCAAGTACTCTTATTCTATTTTGACCCCATCTCTTGGTAGCCATTTATTTGTCATGGAACGTTGCTATTTACTCTTCTTAATTACAAGATTGCTGAGACATTAACTCTCGAAGCATCCAATTCCCGGCTGCTGCTTGGAGAAGGCAACGGCCCCAGTTCCTCCACATGTAAGCTCTTTATTGGAGCATATCATTGACCTCATTTTATAACTACGGGAACTTTCAAGGTGGGACCCACCAGGCGATTCTTACCTTCGATTGGCTTATGCCAGCAAAGCATTAGAATCTTAGTTTGCCAGGTCGGAATCTGTGGAATCTCTTATAGTTGCATTCTTTGTTTATCGTCAAAAAATTAGACGAATTTGTATAAAAGTCCTGTATTATTTTCATAAATAAATTACAGATTCTACGCACCAGCATTAGAAGTTTAGAACTCATCTTTTGTTTAACTCCTCTTTCTAAAATTTGAAAATTTCACATAAAATATCCTAAACACTTAATTCCAAAAAGAATGTTATTAAAAAAATTGAGTAGGCGTCTAAGAAACAAATATATTAACTACAATATTTGTTCTGACAATTATGATCAAGTGCCGATAAATTCGAAATTTTACTTTTCAAACCATCTGATGAGATAACTAATAGGTTTTCAAATTGCAACGAATTTAATACACCTACATAATCGGTGATCAAAATATATATACTTATTGTTCTTGCAATTTTTCTAAATTATATAATTCAATTATCGCGGTTTAAAAACACTTTTCTGTCGATACATATGATTTTTCTTTTTTTTTTTTTGTCTAGTGTAATGAAAATAGAATAGACTTACAACCAACATGCATATATAATATAATTGAATCACATCATAATTATTGAAACACATATAGACACTTTACATTTTTTTTTTCTTTCTAGAAAGGTTTGCCATCGTTTTCTTAACACTGTGTGATCACAGTACTAATGACGTTAAAGAATAATCGGCAAGTAAGCTTTATGTATGGAGACGAACTTTCTATAATATAGATTGATAAAAAAAGGGATCTCTTTGCATATTCTCTGCTGTTTGAATCTCTCCGATCGAAGATTCCTCCATTGGCGATGAAGTTGTTAAGCAAAGCCGAGAGCTGTTGGTCTACTTTTTATAATTGCAGTGCAAGGTTGTGACTTGTGACCACCTTCTTAAATTAATAAATTATTCATACGTTTCTTTATAAAATTCCTGCTCCGATCTCAAAATGAAAAGGTAAAACAAGAATCTAACTAGTCCAATTATTGATATTTACTTCTCACTGTAAGATTTACAATTTATAACAATAAAAATGCAAATTAGCAATGGTTAGTAATTTCATATTTCATTATTGAGTCATCCACAACCACCTCAACAACTTTTGTTTTGAGAAAATAATCTTTAACTTTTATATTTGAATATTAACATTGTGATTTTTTTTTGTTTCTATAATTTTTAGTTCATCCCAATTTTCAGTTCTCTTTTAACTTATGAAGAGTATCTATATACTAGATAGAGGAGTATCTATATACTTGGTACCAGAATAAGTGACATTTAATAAGTTAGGTAAGCAAGTGAGCTCACTGGTATTAAGCCTGGTACGGAACAACATATAATGAGTTGAATTATGAGATTTAGTGATAATTTGAGCATGTCAATTCCTTGTGATGGGATCATTTAACTAATGTAGTACAAAAAGGTGAGAAAAATGGTTAGACTACCTAATGTACCATGTCGTAAGCACAGAAATTTTAAAAAGGTTGGGTTCGATTTGTCATAGTTTGAGTCAGAGCACTCGAAAATGACACAAAAGAAAATTGCTCCACAGAAGCTGATGTACACATCTGCTAATTAACCAAATTCAGCAATGAAAGATTTTTTAGCGCCATGAAGACCCCCCAAAAAAGTAAAAGAAATAAAAAACACTTTTAATATGTTCAATAACTATTGCACATTTCAGCTATATCCAAAAGTTGTTTGGTCGCTTTGAAAATAAATACGATTTGATTTTGGTTGCCTTTTTTTTATTTCTTTTTATAGTAAGTTTGTGTTCTTCAGTTACATTGACACCCCCGCCCTTCAAAAAAATATTAAAAACAATCAATTCAAGGTTAGTGATGAGATCAAGCATAGAGAAAAGTGCCGGTTTATAAGGAAAATTAAGCGCCCCATCAATTTGGTCAACCGCTTGAAATTGTTCTTTATGCAACATCTGATTTAAACGTCATTAATTAAATGGGGAAAAATAATTAAAAAGAGAGAACTCCGAAAGTTTCAATTAGCTTGGATGCCAACTAATCTCTACTACTTATAAATGTATGTTGCGAAAGATCATAATAAAAAATCACCAAAGGGGTTCAAATAATTATTAACATCAATTATAAACCATTGATCTGTACAATTTGATATGATGTACGGTTCAGATTTATATTCCAGAGAAAGAGTCACTCTTAGACATAAAAAGGTCAGGGCGCTGTTAACAAGTTTTTAAATTTTTCGTAGCTATGCACTGGAGTTCGATCCCAGCCTCCGTATTTTTTTTTCTTTTGCTGCCTTAAACAAAAGAATCAAATAAAAGGAAAGAATATATTTCTCAGGCCAAACTTAATTTCTGACTTTGTGTTGTCTCTTCGTACGCACATGTTAGTTAATTTACTTTTGATTTTTTCCCTAGAAATTGTTGCTCTCATATATGAATGCATTTAGTTTTAAACAAATATAAATTTGCATTGATAGCCTTCAATAATTACTCGAACTCTTTTGTTTAGCTTTATATGATGGTTTATCAAAGATAGAAATTAATATATATATTTTTTTTGTGAAAACTAAAAATCAGTACTTTCTGGACTTAAATTGTCTAATTTCAAAAAATTGTTGTAAGTAATCTTTAAGTACAGCAATTCTGAAAAAAATTACATAAGATTAGTTTGGCCATAAAGTGTGTACAATTAAAATTTTATTGAATTATGTTCAACCATTGAATTAATAAAAATTATTTAAAAAACTGCCGAAAATACCTTTTTCTGAATTATGTGAATGTACTTTTAAAAATATCAACAATTACTAATTGCACTAATCACTTACGTGCTTCCTTTGAAAACAAATCATAGACCACAGTTGATAATTTAGGGATGATATCAAGTAATTGCTACATGGTCACATATACAACAGGTTGCGCAACAAACATATCCTCTCTGTATATTTCTTTATATGCACAGATTTATCAATCTATTTAAGTTGGAATTCTAACAAGTACTTCCTGCCGCACAAATCAGGTTCATTTCATCTCTCTTGAAACCTTTCCATTCTGTGGAACATCAGATTTCAAAATAACCTTTTGATGGAGCAAGTTCAAATGGTTACAGGTTTCTCTGGATTTCACTTCTATAAATGTAGATCCTTCCTTTTGTTTTAAAGATATATGGCATAAGTTTCCTTTTGTTTTAAATATACATTGCATAAGTTTGATTTGATATATATGGCATAAATTCTGATTATCAAATTTCTTTAAAGATACAAATCATGGCCTACGGGCTTTTATCAAAAAAAAATAAAAATAAAAAAATAAAAAAGATACAAATCATGAGTTATATTTCTCATTAGCTGTATTTCCTTTTTAGTCCAGCTACTACTGACGTTAAGGAAACATAGAGGTGATCATCAGTTGGAGCATATTTGGTAACATAAATCAAAAGAAATCAAAACATGCCACTTAGATATTTTTTATTACCTTGCGTGTTTTAATTGAAGGAGATATTGTCATCTTGTGGAGCTCAACAATAATAGCATATTCTAATATTATTTTCCTTTGTGGCATATACAAATATTTGGAATCTTAGGTCCATATATGCATATCTCTTCAATTGTCTGAAAATCTCATTTGTAATAGAGTGGGTGGGGCCAATTTGTCATAACCAAGATCATGACTTGTTGCTATTCCCGTCTTCATTTTATTATGATTTTAATTTTGTGACACTCTAACAATCTTATAAACAAGTAGAATAGAATAATTATATTTACCAGTATGTACTTGGGAGTTGGGTACCCTAATGTACCTTCTAAATTGGCGCAATTGAGTATAGATTGAAGCAAAATTGGGTTTAGTCGAGACTTTATTTTTGTGATGCCAACTGCATTTTGACTATTTTTAAGCTTGGTGCTGTGTGAAAAGTATAGTGCCTACCTTTCTAAGCTTTCTATCTTAATTATCGATAGATGTCTTGATTAAGGAAATTATTTCATTTTGTTTTAGTAATAAGTAAAGATTGTTGTAAGAGAATACGCCTATTCAACTCAAAATTTAAGCTTAAGGTAAATTAACCATTCTTAATTTATTTGTTGCTTTTTTTTTTTACTGCCAAAATGGAATTGTTTAAGAAAATCTAAAATATCATTTTCTTCTTTATTGTTCTCCATTCATATTTTTTAAAATATAATAATTTTTTTTTTCAAAATATGATTTATTTAAGCTGTACCCATGTCTACTTTTATTAATTCTATTTGTTTAAATAGGTGAATACCGCAGCTACCTTCACCGTCGATCAATAGAACATTGATCTAAATATTGAAAATGGATAATACATCCATGTAAAACAATATTTTCACATTTTAAAATCCGCCCACACATTAAGCGGGCACTGCTGTTAGTTATAGAAGATGATAGCGTACAAACAGAACATATATTTAAATATATATAGCAATAATGACCATTGATTTGTTTAGCATAACGTATACATAGAATCGTGTATAATTCTTGCATTTTTTTTACAAGTTGCATATTATTAGATGGTCCGTACAAGATATAGTCTTAGAACAAAATACATTTTGTGCCCGACTAGTTATAACTAGCTGTGTTGAAAAAAAAATGTATTTAGCTAATGAATATGACAGTTCAGTTCTCACAAATTAATATATTATCTACTAATTTATAAAAGTACGCACGCCATATAAGTGAATAAAGATAAACACTTCTTGCTGAGGTGATAATACGTCGGAAAGAAAACGAAAGATATAATAAAAAATTGAGGATTTAAAAGTAGAAAACAGGCAGGACTTAATTATGTGCAAAGAAAAAAAAAATCAAACGGATGCACAAAATTAAAGAACAGATGTTTATCGCAGTGAGCAAATGCTCTAATCTACAATTGAATGAAAACACAAAATTCCTGCACAATGAAAGTTTGTTCCATAAATAGCTACACAATCAGATGGGGGCATGTATAAGGCCTTCGTGGGAATGAACATTTTGTCCCTCCTCCCACATGCAAACTCAAATTTAAGAAAACGGAAATTGAAACAAAAGAACATTACTTCCCCAGTCGTGTACTTGCTAAAAAAGTCATACTTTCTTTAAAAAAAAAATTTGAGCGATAATAATTAGGTGAGAAATTAATTATTAGTAGGATAACAATCAATCAGCAAGCTAAAGCACAAAAATTTAACATCTAAATAACCATTTGGATTCACGCAGAATTTGGGAAAATTACATTAATGTTAAAAGACTGCAACCCATTACCACCCATTCGAAATTCCAAACTGATTCTGCAGAAAAGATAATACTTGTATATAACATTATAGGTGTGCAGAAAATTATAATGAGACAAAGTATTCATAAAGAGTGTGGCAACAATTGCCCAGGGCTTGTCATTGTCAACCAATATGCATGCACCACAACACCAGGTCGCTCGCCATTGCCAACCATACTTGTGTTGACACGCTTGCAACCAAATTTTGTTAATTCTTCTGGCAGATGCTTTTAATTTTGTACTAGATTTTCATGTTCTACTAATAATTAGTTTATTGTGCCTCTAACATGACCAATATCAGCACATGTACAAGGAACTGCTCTAATTATCAGGTCTACTACATCAGCTTCAATCGAGTTTTACACATTGGTAAATAGTGACAACTTTGCCCCTATTCAGGTGAATATGGCCACCATTCACTTAAGCTACAACAGATTTTGACGATCCAAAATTGATCATTTACATTAAAAACCTTTAATAGGAATTCCTCTTTTGAATAATTTTTTGTGCTCATTCCTGTTCCATTTGCAATAAACCCGAACTCCCACAAGCTCTCATCCAATTAGGAAAATTAAACTTGTGTAAAAAACTTTTTGGGCGTTCATTTCTAAACATAAATTACAATCTTTCTCCAAAGATGAAAACCCAACCTCCTTTAAGCTTTCATCCAATTTTTTCAACAAGCATCTCACAATACACTTACCTAGAATTGTGGATTCCCTATCCCAGCACCGCTTTGGGGTGGCTTCACTCCACCAGCTGATGTGGATCCACCACTGGTCAGAGGAGACACCCCAGCTGAATTCAGCAGACCAAGTCCAGCCATAGGATTAAGCCCACCAAGTAGTGCAAAATTCGGCCCCAAGTCCACACTGGCACGAGTAATTGCTGTAGCAGTTCCTGGTTTTGGTTTCCCCGTGGGCCCACGGGATGCCAACTGGCATTGAACAGTGCGCTCACCAATGCGCCTCTGTGGCTCCTTGAGGGCATTTTGGGCAGAGGAACGGTGCTCGAAGAGGACAAAACCATAGCCCTTGCAACGGCCCGTGACTCTGTCACATACTGCTTTGACCTATTTTAAATTGAATTAAACAAAAACATCGTCAGAAAATAAATGAAGGAACAGTAATGATAAATCAATTAAGAAAATAATGTATCGACGGATGTTTTTATTTTTGCCTGTGCTAAGGAGCGTTCAGTGCAACAGAGAATTATAGAAGTCAGAGATAATTCTAGTTTTAAAAATAACTTGTTTAGCCTCAAATCTTCTTCTACCTGAAAAGTTAATGCCAAAAAGAGATTTATAGGAAACTCCACAACTCTCTCCACATCTAAAGCATATAGAGTAAAGGAAAATATTGGAATAAACTATACTATAGATATGAGGGAAGGGAAGCAAACCATACTTGGATTAATTATTCCAACCCATACTAATTCCCACCAAACCCCAACTAAAAACCCTAAATATGCTTTAGATGTTCAGCACCCACTTAGTATGTTCAGCACTAACCAACCAATCTAAGCAAGTCTAGTAATATGCATAAATTTGCAAACAAGTAATGCAATGTAAAACATGAAAAATCAATAAACCTCCTCAATAGGGCCAAAAGGCGCAAAAGCATGTCTCAAATCCTCTGTCGTAGCATCAAAATTCAACCCATGAACGAAAATCTTGCGGTGCTCAGGATCCGACTGGGCCGAAGAAGAGATAGCCGACATCACCGACGGGCTCTTCATAGCGGCCTCAGTCAGAAGCGCCATGAGCTGCTCTTTACTAAACGGCTCCACCAGCCGCCTTATCGCATCCCGGTCCGTCGGATCAATCACCTCCTCGCCATTGCTCGATCGATTCCTCTTCTTCAAAGGGGCTTTCTTATTGCCTTCATCCTCGGATTCCGATTCCTCCGATTCGGACTCGGATTCTGATTCCGATTCGGATCCGTCGCCTTCTTCCTCCGACTCTTCGACCTCTACTTCTTCTTCTTCTTCGGATGAGGAGGAGGAAGATCCGGATTCGGACTCCGATTCCAATTCGGGTTCGGATTTAGATTTGCGCTTCATGGCGAAGTGATTAATTCAAGTTGGAGCTGGATAGGGTTTACGTTTCACAAATGAAAAATAGGGTTTTTACGAGAAATCGCTGGGTTTGCAAAACACTCCCATTCTTTTAGCGAAAAGACTAAAATACCCTCGTTCGTTTGTACATTACGGGTGTGTTTGGGAATAGGCCGTATAAGAATAGGAATAAGGAATAAAGGACCGGATTTAGAATCTCGTGCCAATCCTTATTCCTAATTCCAATTCCAACATTTAGTTAGAATTAGAATTGGGTCGGGAATAGACCTCTATTCCTTATTTCCATGGTGTTTGGTTTGGCACCGGAATAAGGAATAAGAGGCTTATTCCTTATTCCCGCCCCTAGGAGACTCATCCAAACATCCCCTACAATCATATTTTCATTTGAAATGAAGGGATATTTTGGTCTTAAGGGGGAGTGTTTTGCGAGTATCAACGAACCTGATTTGATTATTCTAATACGTTCATTTGTTGAGCACTTAATCAAATATCAAATCAACTCCTAATTTTATAAAACTTATATGAAAACGCATCGCCCGTTAAATTGAACAAGATCAACGGTTTGGATTCGATATTTTGAATTTTTAAATTTGGAAATATTTTTTTAAAAAAAGAGAAGGACCGCTCCAGCAGTCCTTTGGACTGCTGAGGATTTCGTCGCGACTAATTCCCGGTTTTTATGGTTCTCAGTGAAGAACACTTTTATAATTCCGAACAAATTGTTCAATTAGTAAAGGGGCTAAGGCTCTGATCGGAAAGGTGATGTGGTGAGAATTGATTTCAATTCAATGGAAAAGAATTGATTGGAAATGATTTCGATTGAAATCTTGTGATCGGAATCAATAGAAAGAGAATTCACGGGAATTGAAGTTTGATGATCGGAAACAACATGAAATTAGAGTGGAAATGATTTCATGCTTTGAAATTGACTATTATGCCCTCCTATCTGTCTCTTTAGAGCTTGTGATCTTTACTAGAACAGTTGTATTTGAATCGGTGCACTAGTTGGTACCGTTATGCCAGGGATTGGTACCGATGAAGTTTAGAGAACATATGTTGTACCAGAAAGGGATCATTTAATACCTGAACTACAACCCAAATAAGTATATTAGGAATGGGAAGGGGGTTTTGTGCTGTTAATTGGTTACGGAAGGCTTCATTTGGTGGGGAAGCTAACGATTGGTATGGTGATGAAATAATTAGTACCAAGAGATGCTACCTTAAGTTCTTTACATTGCATACCATGGAAACAGTTACGTGCACATGCCAGTTGTCATTATGTATCACTTTCAATCATTTTAATTATCATTAACTCACATTTAAGCACTTGAATGTGTAAATTAAACACCACGTTCTTCATACACTTTGTTGCTTTTGTAGTGGTACCCAATCACCACAATCTTCACTCCTGCAAACTCTTTTAGCCTCTGCCTCAGTAGTCAGTACTTGCTCCATCACAGCACAACCAAGTACTCTATTTTGTAGTAATGCAAGATCATCAAGTTGAAATACTCTATTTGCAAGTGATTTTACCCCCCTCAAAGCACAACCAAGTACTCTCCATGTATCAGGGATCTAATTGTAAAAGTATTCACCAAGTACTGTAGTAGAAACTAGTTTAATAACTTCAAATAATTATATAAAAATCAGAAGCAGATTTTCAAACATAACCAACAGTTGATCTGACAACATTTAGCAAATTAAGTTCCAAGAAAATTGCCATTCCAAGCAGAACAAAAGTAAAAACAAGCTCTACAAAGTACTCTCAGTCATGCAGTCCCACCACAGTATAAACATTTATATATATAATTTTTTATTTGTTTCCATTTGTCAGTATAACATAATTTTGTATAATCATGCGGACCCAAGAACTTCTAATAATCTATTTCTGATATCAAGATACACAAAGACTTATTTATTGAAAAAATAAAATATTATCATTAACATCAACAATTTGCCAAATTACACGAGCACAAATTTCCACTTTGCAGAATAATACTTCACGAGTTGTCATCCACATGCTAATACAGTTAGATGAAATCAGAGAGAAAATCAAAATTATTAACTGACACCATTTCAGTTAATTAAAGGGTTAAGACCATGTTGTATAGTTGCTTCCCCTTGAAACTTGCAAGACTGTAAAAACATAAAAAGCTAACACATTTTAGGAATATGCCAAATAAAATCCTTGAAAGGACAAGGCATGCACACCATTACCAGTAATTGTACAGGATGTAGTATAGAACAGCATAGCATCATATAATACAAGCATCTTATTGGTCCAGAAAAAAATTTCTCAGTCGCTTCTATGCAAGCATCATAACCATTACATGTGCCTTTTCAAGTAAGTGTATTTTCATGTGTTTTTGAATGAAACTAAACACTTGCTCTCAGCTTTTCAACTTTTGTCAAGCAGCTGACTAAAGCAAGAACTATCCTATCACCGTGTCTAAATCCAATTATTACATCTCAACATTCAGCCATAATCTTTCTCTGTATGTAAAGCTATAGAACTATAACATTTTCAGCTTGTAGTTGGTCTACTTCATCAATAGTCACTGCCGAATCTTTCCACTATTGCCACCTTTCCTTGGGTGTAGAACCCTTTACACCATTTGCTAGGTCTAGCTAAAAAATATCACGTAAGAGATCGAAATTAGATATCTCCTTATCTTGAATTCCCTGCATCTTTGGATTCGCCTAATTAAACAAATGAAGAAAGTTAGTATTTCTACTGTACCATGGAAGTTACCGTTTACAATAAAAGAAAAAACTTCAGTCTCACATACTTTTTCTTTATCGATAATTATGAAAGGAACAAAAAGATTGTTGCATACTGCATACAAACTTTATATTGTAATTATCATGGAAATTCGGATTAATAAAAAACTTCAGGTACGTACCTGTATAAAACATTTCAGTGCAAGCAAGGACTAGTAAATTGCAAATACTCTTCAGGTTTCACACCAATGCATCGTTCTACTACGTTTCGTAGAGATGAGTGACGAAGATTATACAATTCCTGTGAATTTTAGGAGGTTGGTTCGAATACTCCTTAAGGTGGTATCTAACAACACAATAAGGAGTAAGAAATGATGGTGTGAAGGCATAGCCTGCATCTGCCAAGTAATATCTACCTGCAAATATTAAAGAGCACGTCTTAAATTATGTGCTAGTTTAAATATATCCAATAAAGTATGGATGAGATAGTCTAGCTGCCAAGTTTTGATATACCCTATAACTGATGACATAGTGACCTTGTTGGTGTAATTCCTTTACTTTGAGTCAAGCATGTGAGACATATGAAAGACATAAGGACCAAAATGAATACTCAAATGTCACAGTTGGGAAATAGCTCCTTAATAATGTGGTTGTATAAGCTGACCTTCTCATGATTGAGAAAGCAGTGTATTGCCTTGTTGCTTTCAGACCGAATTAGAACTCTGGAATAGATGGTATAAGCAAATATGCGTCTAATTAGATAAATAGAATGATATCCTCATTGTCAGTACCTTTGTTATACTTTGTAGGTTAAACTTTGTTAGTGTAAGCCCCTTTATTATACAAATGGAAGGTTCAGTTTGCTTGGATTGAAAATTAGAAAATTCAGGGACTAATTTGCATAGTGTAGATACATGTTAGAAATGTAAGAAGACATAATTTGCAGTTGTTTCCATGAATCGTATACTAACTTTGCTTTCTTTCTTACTTCTGGTATTCTGTGAAGAGAGTCAAGGTTTTCATCTAATAAACATTTTTTTTACAAGAGTTCATTGAGATTTGTAATAATTAGGAGTACCCAGTTCTTGGTTTGTAATATACCATTTGTGTTTATAAATCTATGGCTTGACTTGCAACTAAATTAAGTACAGCGTTTGGTAAACATTCATGACAATTCATGTCTGAATTTATGCAACCCATTAATAGGTATAGAGATATGATGACGTTCAGAGGACTGAATTGCAAGAACAATTATATATCTATGATAGTAATATACAGAAAAAAAATAATTTGCTACGAAGAAGAACTAACCATGAGTACACGAGTAATCAATTTTTCATAAATCACTGATTACTGTAATCAATTTTTCACATCTCCAGAACCATATCCACACTCTTTAAGTACACGAGTAGAGTAATACCTTTTCTTCGGCAAGTACAGGGTCGCTCCCACTAGATCGCCAGATTGCTCCTCTCTATCGCCATGGCCAGGAAGTAGATAGTTTTGAGTGTGAGAAGAGAGAAGAGAGAAGATTAGATGTAGATATTTCGTCAAAATCGGAGGGGCATTTTGGTCCATGAAGAAGTGGGGCGCTCCGCGCAATTGGAATCGCACCAAATTTCATGGTTTTTCACGGGAATTCTCCAGCGGAAAATTTTCCCACCAAATCCTCCCAATTGAAATCGTTTCTCGTCAGTGCACTGTTTCCGATCAGCGGAATTCTCTAAAAGGAAAATTCCATTTCCGATTCTCACGGAAAAATTAGTTTCCGATCAGCCGAAAAAATTATAACTAACTTTAATTAATTAAGAAATTTTAAAATAATCTGTTTTTAATAAAAAATTTAAAAATGACTGCGCAGTTTCGGAATCTCAGATTCCGAAACTAATTCTGCTTAGTTTCGGAATCTCAAATTCCGAAACTAGCTAGTTTCGGAATCTGAGATTTCGAAACTAGCTAGTTTCGGAATCTGAGATTCCGAAACTAAAAATTCAAATTTTAGTCGGCAAAAACAATTTGTTTTATTCGATGATTGCTAGAAAATCCGATCTCAATGATGAAAGGCGTCTGGAGCATTTGGAGTTTAGTGACATGAAAGCTGGAATAAACAATAGAGCCTAATAATATAAAAGGGAATGTTCTTTGATAGTCTCCTCTCAGCCACAAATTTTCTCCTGTGAAGAGTGCTTGTCTCCTTCGACAGTACTTAATTAAACATATTTACCAATGATCATGTAGGGACCAGGTACAATAATACGTACTATGTCAGGAACGGAAGCTAACAGCCACTACTTTTTCAATAAATTCAAGGAGAAAATGAAATAATCATATAAAACTGCACATAAATACAAGATTGCAGATAAAGTGTAAACGAACCATGTTTCCGAGGCAAAGGGGCTTCATTATGAAAGAGGTGCAGCGGAATCGATGCTGAGAAAAAGTTATCATGCTTATCGAACTTTATTTGTGCCTTAATCAATTCAATGAACCGTGATATTTTTCCATATGCGCCCCTACATTTTCACTATTTGTGGAAACAGATTTTGGTGAGGTTTAAATAATAGGATTAGGTCTCGTGTATACGAGGATATCTGATTGCTATGGTGTATATTTATTAATTGTTTATAAAATATTACTTTCATAGTATTAAAAATTGTAGATGCAATATTCATCTTTTAATAAGATGCAGAATTGCATTGGATTTATACGGATTTTAAAGTCATTTAGCTTTTCGTCAATTATTTATGAAAATTTTTAACAATTCAATTTTGATACAAACTCTAAGTCAAGCACAGATTAATTTTCAAATTTATATTAAAAGTATTATAAAAATAATGAATACATGTATTATAACAATTGCATTGTATGTTCGTTATTGATAACTTCAATCAATTTTGCAACTTGTTGGTTTGATGTAGGGGTGGGCAAAAAAATCGTAACTCATGAATTACTCGAACTCGCCTCGAAAAAAATTCGGATATAACTCGATTTAACAGAACTCGAGTTGCCACAACTCGAGTTAGGAGCAACTCGAAATGAAACGAGGCGATTTCGAGTTGGATCCAACTCGATCGGCACTAACTCGAGTAATCAGTATAGCCCAAAAAAATAATCCCGACTCAAATACATCAAAGTGTAGCGGTCCAAAAATTACTCTCAAACATTTCTACTTATATACCAGTATATTATACAGTAATATCTCAAGCTAAGTTTAATTTTGGTGTCCTTTATGATGAATAATAAGCACTGTACTAGTGTACTACACAGTAATATATTAGTTTTGCATAATAGCTAAATCAAATTTCGAGTAGAAATGTCGAGTCACGAGTTAACTCACGAGTAACTCGAGTTGTCACGAGTTGATTTCAAGTAAGTCAAGTGAACTCGAAAGTGTGTCACGATCAACTCGCGAGTTAACTCGAAAGGTAGCGACTTGATTTCGAGTTGATACTAACTCGATCATAACTCGACTCGAAACCACCCCTAGTTTGATGTGCGATCTATTTTGTGATTTGTCGTTTTTTCTTAAGCATCAAATTTATCGAAACTCATTAGACAATAATAATTATTTATATTTGGTTTTTATTATATCTGTAAATTAATTGTTTTGTATTTAGGACAACACAACTTAACATGCACGCAATACGTTGTACATGTATGTAGATATCTTTTCTAGTTGCAATACATACTAAAGAAGTACGCATGTATGTATTAATTGAGATCTTTACAAGCTCATTGTTCTCAATTTGCAAACAAAAACCCAATTCAGCGTACTTATGACTTAAGTTATATTTTTTAAAATCACACGCATAGAAAATACAAAAAATACAGTCCAAACCAAAATAAATTTCTATCTGCTCTAAATAAAATATTGTTTCACTTATCAAAACTCGAGCAAGAAAGACAAATTCATCATGTCAGAACTCTTTGCGTTATAACAGATTGTCGGAAAATCAGGCTGTCTCATCCACTTTAATTTTCATTAATTAACGGACTCTTGTGCATTTATAAAGTTGAAATTTTGAACGGTCTTTGTGCATTTATGCTTGAATTGTATTAGTTTATTGTACCCATTTTGTCTATTTCTCTCGAGTCCTAATGAAAAGTACAGTTTGTCTTTACTACTGTTCTCTTTCCCTATGTGCTCCTGCAACAGTCATCATAGCAATCATCGAATAAAACAAATTGTTTTTGCTGAATTTTTAGTTTCGGAATCTCAGATTCCGAAACTAGCTAGTTTCGCAATCTCAGATTCCGAAACTAGCTAGTTTCGAAATCTGAGATTCCGAAACTAAGCAGAATTAGTTTCGGAATCTGAGATTCCGAAACTGCACAGTCATTTTTAAATTTTTTATTAAAAACAGATTATTTTAAAATTTCTTAATTAATTAAAGTTAGTTATAATTTTTTCGGTTCCGATCAGAGCCTAACTGGCTGCCGTTAATAGAAAACTTATGGGCCTCCTTTTAGCCCATTTATAGCTAGTAGTAGTAGGCCCTATTAAAAAGCCCATAAATCGAAGACCATTGTATCCGTGGTCCCCACACGTATATCTATCTTTTGAGCTCTCTGAAATGTCTTCTACTTCCCCTTTTGTTAATCCTAGGATTTTGTAAATCTAGGGTTTACTCTGTCCCGACTCGAGCTCTTGAGAGACGATTTCAAGGTAAAGTTTTCCATCTCTCGATTATTTTTGTGGGTTATTTACTGATTCTTCTTTCCTACCTCTTTTGAAGTGTCTCGGGGTTTGTAATTCTCAGTGATTCGTGATTTATCGAATCGTTGATTGAATCAAATTTTCTCCATTTCTGAGTAAAGTTTGTACCTTACCCTGCCCGAGCTGTAGTAGTATAAGAGGAGTTCAACGGATTAGGTTTTGTTCTTGCTTGGAGAGGTTTTCGAAGTGGTGTTGATTATAGGAAGGGGATGCTAGACGGTGATCGTCAATCTGCAATCATTTAGTTGAATATTTGTGTAACATTTCCTTAAATTTTGTTGTGTAATAGCTTAATTGGGGTTACTTATTACTTGGCTATTTAGATAGGACCGCATAACACTTTGGAAAACCAATTCTGTACCGAACCTTATTATATAGTACCAGAAAGGTCCAGTTCGAGTCATACGCAGGTTTTCACCAGATGCATTTTTCTGTTTACTTTTCTTTTGATCACGTTGTTGCTATTACTGATATTTTGGATTAAAAATTACTTAACGCAATTTCTATGAAATTAGTTAATTTTGCCTTCTAGTACCATCAATCGTGTCCTAACAGTTTTCTCTTTTATTGCAGAAAGACTTCTTTTAAGTACAACGAACAAGTGTGAATGTCGAACAAAGATGATCAGAAAGCACAGGCAGCAGCTGATCGGATCAAGGCTGCTGCTCTGTCAGCCGCAAAAGGCCTCAGTAGGGCCCAGGCTGAGCGTGCTGCAGCCAATGCAGCCCGCAATGTGAACGCTTATGGCCAGAAAGAAGAAGGCCCAAGCCGATGGCAAGAGAGGAAGGAACAAAAGCGCCGCATGTACCTCATGAGTACTGAAAAGGCTGTTCGGCTCGGTGAGAGGAAAGATCTCAAGGCCACCTCTGCAGCTGCTACATCTGCTCAGTGCCAGAAGTGCTTCCAGTCAGGTCACTGGACTTATGAATGCAAGAACGAGCGGGTCTACATTTCACGACCATCTCGGTCACAGGTTTTGAATAACCCTAAATTTAAAATGACTTTCTCAGTTTCGTTCGAAGGTAACCCTGATGTAGAGAAAGCGAAAAGTGTAAAGGAGGAGAAAGGTAAGGATAAGAAGAAGAGTAAGAGGAAGCACCGATCTGGTAGTGATTCTGACAGGGAAGACAGCGAGGCATCTGTGTTTGATACTGAGAGTGAGTCAGAAGTGACTGCTTCTGACGAGTCGTCAGAGAGCAGCTCAAGTTATAGCTCTTCAGATTCAGAGGAGAGGAGGAGGAGGAGGAAGAAGCAGAAGAGAAGGCGGCACAGGAAGAGGTACAGCTCATCAGAATCATCAGAGTCGTCAGAGTCAGAGTCTGATTCTGACAGTGGATTGGATGAGAAGGCGAGTCGCAAGAAGGGTAAGCGACACAGTCGTAGGCGCTAGATGGCTTCTGTGGTCAGTTACTCAAGTTGTTTCAAGAGTGGATAGATGTATTGCTGTTATAACTAGCTGTGATAGTATGTTTGTTGATGTTAGTAATGAGATTGCTAGTATGTTTGGTATAAGAAGGTCATGCAAGAGATTGTGATTTTTCCATTGATGTGTTCTATGATACGTTTCGTTATCTACTTTATGTTGAGTTCTATCTCTGTAAAGGGTGTTCTTTTCTTTTTGTTTTCTTGCCGGAATCCTTAATTTCTTGGGCTGGCACTAGGTTGTACTATTTTCTGGTACTGTTTAACTGTAGCCAGGCCACCTAAGTGCTCATTCATCTAGATGCTTGTGGGGTTTCTGGTAAAGCAGACTGGTACAACACCATGTCTTAGTCAGGGGCCTGACCATTGTCGTGTTTTTTATTTTTTTTTATTATTTTGTAAGAGAAAACTGCTTTAAAGTATAAACATTTTTAATACAAGCTTGGCTGTGGCTGTCAAGTGGTTGATGGTATGAACTATGGCTTATTAGGTATGGTGTTTATGAAGAGTATCATATGCAGTTGTGGTGTTCTGCATCAGTGAGAATTATATGGCAAACTTATGATACCAGGAAGATTTAGAGAAAAATATAGGTTGGTGATGTTGCTCCTTTCCAATTTCATACTGTAGCTCAATCAATTAAGGGTATTTGATTTAAGAGCTGAGTTTTGGATCAAGATGAAGATATGAATCAGTAAAGTTAGATCCTCCATCTGTTTTACAACGAATCTCTCTAGCTTCCTAGTATCATTTTTGTTTTGAATCTTCAGATGCAAAAAAGGAGTACATGGTTTTTCCATCAAAATATTTCATACATGATGTAGTAAGCAGAATGTTAACCTAGGGTTGTAAGAATTGGTTCTTCTATCACCCAAGTGAAGTGTCGTGAAGATATCCCATTGCAAAATTATAATACAAGAAATCACATGTACCAGGATGTACGGCAGTACAGGTGGGAGTAAATATATATTGCATTGGCTGTTTTAATTGTTACAGGTGTGGCTTAGATTTGGTACATAGTACATGTAGTACTGCTGTTGCATGTATAAAGATTTCATTTTGTAAAAGATTCAATTAAGAACCTCATTCAATGTGCCTATGATAGAATGTTCCATGGAAACGTTGAAATCTCCAAAGCTCTTTTATCTAATCAATTGCTGATGCGTTTGATGTGACCTACTTTTAGTTATTCTCATATTGGCCTCATAATCCATGTTGACAGAATTCCAAAGATAGGAAGAAACAAGCGATAGAAGGGATTGGTGGATGCTTCCTCTGTATGCCAACCAAGAACACTGAGCATGTGGTCCTCGATTATGTACACACCAGTTGCTATAAAGTAAAAAGAACTTGATACATATCATGTGTGTAGCCCCACAAAACCTCCTAGTATCATGTATACTACTGTTAATATTAACTTTTTCAAAATTATCTCAGTAAATGACTACATAATGATTTGGGCCGTATTAGTTCATTTTTTGCTTTTGCAAGTTCAACATAAATTTAGCGCACTTTATTATTATTTTTTTTTTCGTGAGCACAGAACACTTACAAGATCTACTGCCCATTATGTTATGTGAACAGTACTCGGTGGATGCCTCTTAATTCTCACCTATTCAAATCTGCTCTGCTGGTCTTGGTTCATTCATAAAAGAAGTGTTAATGTGGTATCCGTTCCTTTTCTCGACTACTACATTTGTTCTCTGTAGTTGCACACTTGCCACTCGTAAATTAAGAAGCATCTAAAAATGGGACAATTTAATTAAAAGTCTCACAATTTAATTGTCAAAATGATTAATTAGTATTTTATAAATTAACCTATATACGTTCTACAGGTGAATTGGTCTCACTAACTTTTTACTGTCATATGATATGATAGGTAGTGGATACATATTTTAATTCAATAATAATAGTATCGTACCGTTGAACCTTTTGTTTTGACACTATAATTCAAACCTTAAATCCACAGAATAAACCTTATATTGGAGCATAGCTAGTGAACCTTCGACCAGTAAACAAGGGACGCCACAGGTCGACCAAATTAAAATGGTTTAACCGATGCTCCTTGGGATTTTCAGTATTACCGTTTATCTTTTTTTAGCTTCAAGCTCGTTTACTTTTTTAAGTAATTGACTACATGAAAGTAGGCTTTAAATTTCATATTTTCTTTTATTTAAACTTACAATCACCCCTCTTGCAGAGCTTCTAAAATAAGGTTCTTATATTTCATATAAAAACAGTGCGTATATCGACTGCTTAAATTCTACATGCACACAGATTATGCATTCAGCATAATTTATTTCTAAATTAACAACTCAGGATAGCTAGAGTTCGATTACATACGAGCAGCAAGAAAATAATATTACATATCTCTCAACATATAATGTTATGAGACGTCAATATTTTCATTTTGGGAGTAGAAAAAAACAGTTCAATATGAAATTAATGTCTGAAGATATTATTAACTCATACAAGCAGGATATCAACATTTTAGAAGAGTGCCGAGTTTGTCCTTCGTAGCTGTTTTAGCCTCGTTGCTTCTTGTGGTACCAATAGCAGCTTTGTTGAAATAAACTCCTATAATGAATTTATTAATTTTAAAAAAATAATTAAGCAAAAAATATGCCACAACTGCCAAGTGTTATGATCACTGATTAATTGATCACGTGAGGTCTACTATATATCGCAGAAGTGGAAATGCTATTTTTTTTTTTTCATTTGAACAATTAATACTGTTCAATGAAGAGATCACCAATCAACCTACTGTTGATCCAATGTTATTGTGAATGAGGAACAATGTACATTTATATTATGTTACTATCTCAATTGCAAAAAAAAAAAAAAAAAAAAAATGCCTCTGGTTATTAATTATATGTTAAAAATTTCCTTCAATGTGGCTCGTTCAGAGAATCAGAGGTGTTTAGAACTTAATACAAGATATACATAAGCTTTGTAGATAAAAAGGAAAGACTAAGAAAACAAATTAATATTACAAAACTGTAGTCATATTAAAATTAAATATTCAATAAAAGTTCATATATACCATCTCTTTTCTGAGCTTTCTGTTTTCCTCTTCCAACCGGTGTACTTCCTCCTCCAGCCCTTTTATATATTCCTTCATATTAATCCAACAAAAATCATATATTTACAGTCATGCACTGAAATAAATGTATAGAAAATGTCTCTACCAGTTTTTTTATTCCAATACCATATAAAAAGAGAAACACTGTACATATAAATGCTAGACCAGAAATTATGGAAAAGCTTACTTCAGTCAAAAGTCAAAACTCCATCCATACTACAAGCATAGTTTAGTTTAGTCAAAAGTCAAACTGTATCCATACTACAATGAAACAATTAAAAGTTTTACTACTAGCTGCTCTCAAGCCTTAATCTGGAATCTGGATACAAAAAATAAAAGAAGGGAAAGTATGGATATAGAAAAGGTAATTAGAAACGCAGATAGAAAGTGAGACTGACCAATTTCCTAGCCCGAAACCTGGCTGCGGATTCCCGATTCTTGATCTTTCTCTTCAGTTTTCTCTCCTGTATATCCTCATCAGGCTCCCTCTTTCTGCCTAGAATTCGCGGAAACAATGCCATTTGCGCCATCGGTAAAGTTGCTACAGAACTGCCTGATGGCTGAGGCATTTGCTGCTGCCGGGTAAACTGCCCGTAGCAGGGAGGTGGATTTTCCATTATTATCATATTAGAAGAGTTTGTACATGTCATTCTAGAAGCATTTTGTTTGTTTCCCTGAGGAGAGGTCATTGTCTAGCTGCTTCCTCATCTACATACAATATCTTGGCAGCTGGCTACTTCGCTATTTAAAGAATCCAAAATTCTAGTTTCATATTTTTTTAAAAAATAATTAAATTATGAACAGGAGGTTTCAATATAAGTCAATGTTGACCAATGCTTTTTAGGCAGAGTTTCTTGTGTTCACCTGAAAGACAGAATATCATAATTGCCCCCATTTATAAAGAAATTACATGAAACAATTTCATACCTTTTGTCATAGAAACAAATAAGGCTATAATGATATGACAAACACTTATCCTCTTTTTTTTGAAGGTTGGTTTGAAGCCAACAATTTTGTTATAAGAAATTTGAAAATAAATGCTCTCTTCGTGAATCTAACCAATGACCATTTGGTTAGTGGAATAGAGCCAAACTACTAGGCCGAACAACCCAGCTTGACAAACACTTGTCCTCATGAAATACATCTGTATGGTATTGGCATATTGGACAACTTTATAGACACAATTTATAGTTTATACCTTGATACACTCTGTTAATTTCCAAAACATGGAGATATTGTGTTGTATCAGATATATGTGGACCATTCCATACTTAATGCACTATCAAACAATTTGATATATCAACTGTAAATATGTACTGATATAAAATTAAACTATAAAAGAAAGAAAAATATGATGTACAGAAGTGTAATTTCATCTCTTTTCCCCTTTTGCATTTGTTGATTTTAGGTTTATCTATTTGTTATGCAAGCTAACTATTCTTAATAGACATGAACAAGTTCGCAAAAAATAAAATAAAATAAAAAGAAGAAAAACAGAAAGGTGATCAACTGCAATTAATATGAGTGTCCTTTACTATCAAAAGTTGATACATGCCATCCATTCCTGGAAATGACTGTTATTTATTTTACATTTTTTCCACGTGAAGTCTGGAGTATATATATTATTAGATTGGTAGTTGGTACTTCAGAAGATATTGAAATAGATGACTTCACATCTTCTGTCACAAATTGTAATAGCAAGCTGCTGCCATCGTAAACTTCAGCTGTAGATTAAAATTCTGACCACTATTTAAGATTGGCAACTGGAACCACTGTATCATGACCGCAGATGTGGACTAGGAAAGAGATATCTATGTACTATCAACTTCTTTTTTGGGATGCAAGATATAAAATAGTTATATTTGATGCATTATTAATGTACTATCAAGTTTCTACTTTAGTACAGCAAGATATAAAATAGTCCAAGTTGGTGCATTACTCCTTAAATTTTGTTATGAGATCGCACATATAATTGGTAATGTCAATAGTACACTCTATACCTGTGTGGACGCATCTCCATCAGCACTAAGCAACTAACATAGCGCCTTCCCTGTTGCTAATACTCGTAGAGTATCATTTGTATTCAACCAATGGTGTCCTTTTAGTGTCGGCCAACCATAAGAAATTGAAAGTCAGCTACCAGTTCAGGGGTCTGAACTGGAACTCATACAGATGCTCATCAATCATATCTTATGAACTCTAATTCTGTTCTTTAGTTAACCACCTTTAAGAACAGTTCAACCAATATAAGTCTTGGAGATCCAAAGTATGATATTGCACAAGAGCTCTTTGGAGCATTTTATCGAACACCTGGCGGGGAAGTGGAAATCAGGAGGACCTCAGTGTATAAGGAGCAAAACTAGCCATTCCAGTCACACCTTGCTATAGCATAGTTCAGGTTGCCTTACATGGACATAGTGAATTACAAATTGTGGCGTGTTTGGTGTGTTGACACGATACAGACCCGTGTTACCACGACACGACACGCCACACATACGGATTTAACACGACACGGGTGTGTTGGTGTGGCGTGTTAAAACTGTGTCGTGTTGCAATTTTTAAAAAAGTGACAAGGTTTAACACGACACGGTTCAACACGGTACAATTTGACACGACACGGTTACGACACGACACAACACGGTTCCATATATTTTTTAAATTTTAAAATTCAAAATAAAAAAATAGTATAGGAATATTAATGCATCATTAAAAATAAATTAAGGATGATTTGAAATTTTACATGATAACGCAAAAAATATCAATACATAAAAATTAATAGTGACAGATTATTTAAAATTTCAAGAAAAAATTATATAAAAAACATATAATTTTCAACCAAGATATTACGAGTTAACATCATATGATTCCTATTTTTTTTTAATTATACTTTTTCTCATGAAATATAAAAAAAGAATAATATTCTCAGGTAAACATCGAAACTCAAAATTTTATTTCATTTTTAAATATTTTTTAACATTTTTGGATAATTTCTATGAAAAAAAAATAATAAGCTACTAACACGGTTTGACACAGTTGACACAACTGTGGCGTGGCGTGTTAACACGGTTTCCAACTGTGTCGTGTCAGTTTCCGTGTTGTGTTAGCATTTCCCTCCATTCAACACGACACGACACGACACGGTTGCAAATATAACCCGTGTCGACACGACACGACACGGTGCTAAACACACATGTGTTTGGCACAACACACCACAACACGCTAAGAATGTAATTCACTGCATGGACACACAGATTAGATTTTTCTTTTTCTTTATTTTTCCTTTTCGTTTCAGCTCAAGACTCCAGAAAAGAATGTTTTCACTTTTGAGCCATTTCAATCAATCTCATCAGGCCTTCTAAACAATCTAGCAACTGGGCCTCATTTGATGTAACCCACTAAGACACAAAACTAGGCCCTAAAAACAGGCAGTGGAATTAAGGTTGAAATTGAAAGTTTTCATTGAGTTAAATATTTGACCGACTAAAACCTGTATTCTTATCCTCTTGTTACATGCCTTATTCACATTGGTTGAGAACAAAAAAAAAAAAAAAAAAAAAACCCAACCGACTAATGACCCTTATATATTCTTTCATCAATTCAATTATTTAAAAATTCCATTTACCATTGTCTCTGCCGAAGTGCAGCCCAAAAATCCAAATAAATTAAAAAATCCATTTGCATATATAATGGGTGTTTGATCAATCATCCGATTGGAATTCGAGTTCTACGTTGCAGTCGTATTGGATCGTTCTTAGAATTCTTTTGATAATCGCTCAGTCAGGTAACTGGACTTCTCTATAATCTAATTTCGTTTTGATTGAATTATATATTGTTTGAATAATTTGTTGAATTTATAAATTGGAATTATGACCGGTATATTTCATTGGATAACGGGTCTTGATTTTGAAACTGGAAATTGTGATATGGAAATTTGGTACTGGAATCGCCTTTATAGGGATTTTCAGCAATGGTAGCGGAATCGTCCGGCATGGGATTCCGAGGAATGTTTATGGATTGGACTTGTATTTTGAAAAATCTAGACCCGGTTATCTTTATGAAATATATATATTGTTCATTTGGTGTTGTTATCCGGATTAATCTATTTATTTGGACTTTGATTATATAAATTAGTAATAGCTGCGTCGTTAAATAACCGGTTACTGAGCTTTGTAGCTGACATATCCATTTTGTTTCTTTTCTGCTTGCGACGTAGGTTGACGGGCCGTCGGATGGATGCAGATGATACCACCCCACCTTCATGCCCCGTACTTCAGTGCGAGGTGTGACATTTTGGTATCAGAGCATTCATTCCTCGGACTGTGTTTGGGTCCATTGTCATTTCGTTTGGATTTTATTTTAGTACACTATTAGTTTTTCAAGCTCCATTTGATTCGTACCTTTGATTTGTTATCATCCGTTTGAATTTCGAGAACGAAATTCTTTTGAAGGAGAGAAGAATGTCACAATCCAAAATTTTATGAATTTTGTTTTTGGACTCGTTCATAATATTCCATACTTACAGGTTGAAATTGAAAGTTTTCATTGAGTTAAATATTTGACCAACTTAAACCTGTATTCTTATATTACATGCCTTATTCTCATTGGTTGAGAACAAAAAAAAAAAAAAAAAACCCAACCGACTAATGACCCTTATATATTCTTTCATCAATTCGATTATTTAAAAATCCCATTTACCATTGTCTCTGCCGAAGTGCAGCCCAAAAATCCAAATAAATTGAAAAATCCATTTGCATATATAATTGGTGTTTGATCAATCATCCAATTGGAATTCGAGTTCTACGTTGTAGTCGTATTGGATCGTTCTTAGAATTCTTTTGATAATCGCTCAGTCAGGTAACCGGACTTCTCTATAATCTAATTTCGTTTTGATTGAATTATATATTGTTTGATTAATTTGTTGAATTTATAAATTGGAATTATGATCGGTATATTTCATTGGATAATGGGTCTTGATTTTGAAACTGGAAATTGTGATATGGAAATTTGATACTGGAATCGCCTTTATAGGGATTTCCAGCAATGGTAGTGGAATCGCTCGGCGTGGGATTCCGAGGAATGTTTATGGATTGGACTTGTATTTTGGAAAATCTAGACCTAGTTATCTTTATGAAATATATATATTGTTCATTTGGTGTTGTTATCCAGATTAATCCATTTGTTTGGACTTTGATTATATAAATTAGTTATAGAGAAGCTGCGTCGTTAAATAACCGGTTACTGAGCTTTGTAGTTAACATTCATTTTGTTCCTTTTCTACTTGCGACGTAGGTTGATGGGCCGTCGGATGGATGCAGATGATACCACCCCACCCTCATGCCCCGTGCTTCGCTGCGGGGTGTGACATTTATTCATCTGGCTTAACATAGCCTGGGGTATTTTGTGGTAGGCCTAATGAATTGGGGTGGGTTCCACACATCTGACATCTCTTTTGGTGGACCCATGTCATTTATAAACTAAATAAATTGATGAATATTGAGACTAAATAAATTGATGAATATTGAGAAGTGGGGAGACAACCAATGGTGGCTGTGAGAAAAAAAACCCAAATATAGGCTAAAACCTAGGCTAGATGAAAGCTATGCACAAGTTGCAATTATTCCTTTTCCTTTCCTGTTATGGAAAGAAGTAATTGCTCCCTTAGAAGGCATGAAGAGCTCATTTGTGCTACAACCTTCATCTTTTGATCACACAGTTTTTTTAAATGCTTGAGCTGTGCCCACACTGAATAAGAATATAAGAAACAAGGCTAAGTTGGCCAGGTTCCTTTCAAATTTATTGATTGGATGGATATTTATTGATCTTTATCCAACATTCACAATAATAATTGACCAATTACCTTAAAAAGGCCAATATAAATACGGTGTTCAACATTTTTAAAGTGTGTTCTTCGATTATCCTAAAATAAGAAATTATGGTATAGAAGAAGCGACAGAAATAGCTCTTTGAGATATAATTTTAAAAAATTTAAGCAATTGCAAGTGAGTTCTTAATCATTTTAAGTTCTGAGTATCGTATGATATATCGCTTTGGCGTAGATAGTGAAAATCTTCCGTATAAATTAATCCCAATCAATCTGCTGTCTTGAGATCTGTATAGGAATGAATGTCCATGTAGACAGCTGTTATGTGCCAAATTATCATACTTGAGAGGGTATGGGTAGTCATCATGAAGAAGTGGTTTAATTGCAAACTAATTAATTACTTGATTCAAATAAAAGTTGTTTCCCATGTCCCATCCTTTTATACATATCACACATAAAGTGCCTCGACTCAGCAATGAGGTAAAAGTTTTTACTACATTTTAAATAATGGATAAAGCTTAGTTAGGACCTTTTCCTAATGTTCTCATATGGTGAGTCAATTTGATGTATTCAATTGAATCAGATGTTTGTATTGTTATAGACATATATATATATATATTTCTGTAACTGTCGAACAGCCGAGTAGTTACTATTTACCAAATAATATTTGAGAAGTATTCTGGCGCTAAGAAACATCAATGCTATTGCAATTCCTTAGACAAGTCAACAATTTGAGTTTTCAACAAATTTTTTAGTCTATCTTCAAGAAACTCATTGTCCTAATAGGATATTACGTGCAATTTCAAATGGAGTTGCAGAGAACTTTTGGTGGTGGTCCGACAAAATCGTAGGTGGTATGTTTAGTATTTAGCGATGGCCTGATAAATTTATGACACTGCCTTTAGGACTTAGTTTAAATGTTTTGATGTGCAGTTTATGGATTTATAATGTAGTTTTTAATGCTTTGTTATAGTTCACTGGAGCACTACACTAGAATTCAGGTTGTATGCTTTATTATTCAGGTTGTTTCATTTAAAAACTTCTGAGTTAAGTTTAGTTATTTTAGAACTCTACTTTAATTCTTAATGGTGAAGTTTAAATGTATGTTTCATTTTTTTTCCTTTAAATATTTCAGAATTCAGTGCAAATACTTTATTATTCATTTTTAAATTCTTTTGCCGGAAGTCCACCAGAGTACCATTCAAGTTCAATCCAAATTATTTAAGGTTCAGTTTGAATATTCAGAATTCATTTTGTGTGCTTTATGTTCATCAGTAATTGTTTCGACGGAAGTTTGTGGAGCTCCAGTGATGGTTCGTTGGACGATCTATATATGGTTCGTCAGATCTCATAGAATCAAAAACTTGTTGAGCATATATATTAGCTAAATAATTGTTTGATTAAACTATGCTAAACAATCTTCTCGAAGAATTCTCTTCATTTGAACTCATCAGTTGACCTGAACTCATCAAAATGACCGATCCAAACCGTCCAATATATTATGATCTTCCAATTGAAATCTCTATGCAGACCAAATTTTTCATTTTTTCAATTTAAGTATTTTTTTCGGTTTTTTAAAAACTGCTGTTTTTGAATGGTTCAGAACTAATTAGATTAACGATTTTCTAAAATTAAAAAAAAAAATTAAAGATTTCGAAAAAAAATGAAAAATTTGGTCTGTGAGTCGCAACTCACCGTAGCTAAACTATATATATATATATACCTTTATATGAACCATCATCCTAAATCTGAGGTAATAATTGTAAAACATGCAAGTGGTTTAGACACTTATTCTAACGGCTAATTCCGCGAATGAAAGGCCATCAATTTCTAGCTTTTGTCGAACAGGAAAATAGTAGTCATGATTTGAGGGGGTGTGTCCGTACTCTAAAGTAACGATAGCGGATTAGCAGTGATTAAGAATCATTAAACGTGAATATAACGGATAACGATACTATTGTAGATGCCATTAGTTCATACTATAGATCATTTTTTAAATTTTACTTTTAAGTTATAGTTCAATTAATTTAGAAAAAAATGGACTTTTCTAAAAATTAGGAAAAAGGTAACCCGTATATATTAATTGTGACAAAATTGTTGAACAACAATCGCAAGTGAATCAAAAAGTCAATTAATATATAAAAAAACAATTTTATTTTGGATATATTCTCTATGATTTTTACATATCTTTGTAAAAATCTGGTTTCATATGAAAAATTGACCATCCTTAAATAATAAAAGTAACACACTAGCTACCCAAGAATTTTTCAAGTTTTATTAAATTTAAATCAATCTATCGAAATATTAGAAACTTGAGCAAGTCAACGTTTGGTGAATTCTGTGGAAACTTATCGTACATCTAAACAAATAATATCAATTGAATGAGGATTAATTTTATCCACGGAATTAATTGCTAAGTTTTTATTTTCTATCCTTGATTATTTTTTTGATATATATCCTTGAATTAGTGAGCTAAATATCAGTTCTGAATTAATGTATCACTTTTTTCATTTTCATATTATATTTCTTACGAGTTGTTTCAGAAAACCATGAGAAAGGATGCATCGGCCGACTGAATTTTAACACATCCATAATACTCGGTTACTGATCTCTACTCTGATACTGGCAAGAAAAGCTCTTCAATTGGCGTCATTGATATCCATTAGTCGTTCAGCTACCTAATTTTCTCTATTTGGTAAATTCCTGATTTTATAAAATTGATTTCACTAGCACCCATTAGGATATTTCTTTAAAATTGATTCTTGTGGAATTTCAAGGAGTGAGACACAAGCTAACAAGAGAAGCTTATTAGTTACTGTTGTTATTCAAGTACACCACTATCACGCTTTTATTTGAGGGTTGATTTTCTTATGCACGCACAACAATATAAAAAATTGCGTACACCCTGCAAAGCATAACATAATATCCTTGAATTATGTCAGAATCAGTCATTAGGCTTGTTTAACTTCTCATATATATCGAGCTCTGTTAAATCTTTCTCTCTTACTGCATTTAAATGGTACGAGTCGCTGCTTTATAAATTTTAACCTCTGTAATTAAAAATATCAGCATGAACCTCTGCATTTTGAGGTTTTGCTGGGTACACATACTCTGCTTTCAATTATTTAGCCCTTTTCTTTAATTATTATTAGTGGTACATTGACATATTATGGGCATCAGCTTATTAACAGTGCTAGAAAGAGAGAATCCACCAGTGAAATTATGTGAATGGAGTTTATAGTAGCCTATATAAATATATTTATTTTCTATTTCTAACTAATTAAATACGAGAATCTTCTTACATAAAAGAAGCAACAGCCAGCTTGCTATATATGTAGCATCCTTTGCATGAATGCTAGTCAAGCATATGGATACACACAACAAGAGTATGGATACAGACGAACCAATGGCTGTGACAATGTTGTCGAATTACGACATCTTCTGCCAGCATTACTCATATTGGCAGCAATTAGCTCAACCTGCGAGCATTGTTGTGCCTTTTCCAATGGATAAAACAGTACCATTTCGAAAGGGTTCATCAAAGAAGAGGCGCTTGTCTGACGAGGAACTTCAAGAGATGAAGCTCAAGAGGATGCTGAGGAATCGTGAGTCGGCCGCCAGGTCTCGGGCCAGGAAATTGGTCTGTCTCACAATTTATTCATTTTTTTTTATATTTCTGTTTAAGTAGTTAACTAATAGAGACAAAAAGTTTGAATACATTTAGCTAAGTATAATTTGGAAACAATTAGTATAGTTTGGAAACATTTAGCTGAGTGTGCCAATTGGAAAAGACAGTATAGGCGCTGTGCAGTAGATGTTGCCTCCCCTGTTTATTGTGTTGTGATGTTGCTGCTTTAAATTTTTATTCTGAAGATTTTCTTTTTCTTAATTTCTTTTCATTTCAAGGTAAATGCGATTGACAAGGAATTAATATGTATTTTCTTTGGTTGTTTCTTTGATGAAGGCATATATAAAAGAACTTCAGAATAAGATCTGCCAATTAGAGGAGGTAATTAAAAGGCTAGGAGGAAATAAGGTATACATACTTCCAACATTTTTTTGCAACAATTATATACGTACAGGCTTTGTACGTATGCCCAAGTATTTTGGTTGTTAATTTATTATAGGAATCCAATTTCTTTTATTTTATTGTTTTTCTTGATATAGTGCACAAAGCTTCCTTTTCCTCAGTGTTGAAGCCAAGGCGACTTAGATTTTCTTTTCTTTTTTTAAAAAAAAAAAAAAAAAAACTAAAAGAAAGCTAACATGTTCTGTTTTAATGATTTTAAACATAACAATCATTTTTGATATAATCTATGTACATATTTATGATTTAATGAACTTTTTTATTGGAGGAGTTGAACACAATGGAGTGGCCCTCGGTACCAAAAGAAGCAACAACGTCTCGTCTACAAAGAACAAATTCGTCACCGCTATGATCAAGTGATCATACTGATGGCAAGCACAATTGTACGTCTTGAAGATCTTCATCTTGAGATATGAAGTTCCATTACCATGCATGCACGAACAAACAATACATATCTGCTAGTACTTTACTAACAATACATGGTGTTCGTGTCTTAACAATAAATATACTGAGAAATAATAATATGAACATGTATGTATAAACTGTTGGACATTAAATTTAATTTAAATTAGTAAAACATTCGAAGTGTACGTATTATAATGCATTCTGTGGGTGTTTTATTTTTCTTGTTATACTTTATTCTTCCTTTTCCCTTTTGTTCTTTCTTCCTTCATTGTAATTATTTAGTAAAAATTTGCTGATAGGCATGCACTCACTAACTGATCTTAAAAAAATAAAATTAAATAACAAGAAGTGCATTTTAAGTTTGATGATGCAAGTAACAAGTTGCGCGCCTGGTATGCAAGTGTTTCTATTGTCATGGAAGTCTTCAAGTCTCAACGCATTTTGAACCTGACCCAACTTAAATTTAATACATAAATAAGAAAACAGCAGAGATGCGGTTTCCCCGTTCAGGTTAGATCCAACGAGATTTCCGACCTAAAAAAGGTAAAGTTGCATAGATATAATCATTGAATGGATTAATTTGTTCTTGTATGGAAGACAGTGCATTATGCTTTCTGTTATGTAAACCATCATGAGCTTTTGTTGAATCAAATATAAATTTTCAATAAAAAAAAGGAACATATATGTATAGTTTGCTATATTGAAATGCATCATAAGAAGTCCTTCATGAGTCGCGATTAAAACTCTTAGATCTGCTTTAAGATGATCGATCCAAACCGTTTGATATGATCTCTTTATCGAAATCTCTATATAGACTAAATTTTATATTTTTTAAAATTTTTAAGAATTTATTGAAATTTTAGAAAATCGTTAATATAATTAATTAGTTCCAAACCATTTAAAAATAACAATTTTTAAAAATTCCAAAAAAAGATTTAAAAATTTTGAAAAAAAATATAAATTTGATGATTTCAATAGAGTGATCGTGTTAGATAGTTCAGTGCCGCAAAGGAGTCAGAATTTTAATACAATGTTGGGCCTACTGCATAATTAATGCTCACTGCTTAGTGCTCAGTGGGTGGGGCTCATATAGGGCTCGTTTGGATGATAGTGGGAATAGCCACTTTTCCCACTCTTCCCACTCTTCCCACTATTCCCAACAACACTCTTCCCAACAACACTTTTCTCTTTACTTTTTTACACTTCCCAACGCTATTCCTAAACTCACCATCCAAACGACCTAGGAATAGCACTCTTCCCACTCTTCCCACTCTTCCTACTATTCCCACTTTTCCACACTATTCCCACTATTCCCAACCCATCCAAACAAGCCCATAGGCTTGTGATTTCCATGACTAAGAAACAAGGATTTGCTTTGCAGATGTATCTGGATGCGGAATATAAAATAAATAAAGTTCTGCAAGTTGTCAAGTGGGAAGGTGCTGGATATTATTACCTCAATTAAAAATCTTGTCATAGTCAGACGCCTTAAAAGGCATATACAATGTTTCGAATCCCAAGCCCCACACAGGTATTAATTATATATACAAAAGTAACGCCTATACACCAACCTTGACACTTTGGAAAAGAATTCAATATAGAAAATCACTTCGATGAGAAATTAATCTCAGAATTATTTAATCAGACATCAATGTAAAAAGATTTCCATGAATTCGACCATAAGATTTTCATGAGTAAAAAAACTAAAATTAACTCTAATTGTGAATCCGACTGGTAACATATAGACAACAATGATGTTTACTATTACAAGTAACATGCATTGTACAATCAGTCTGGGAAAATAACAGAAAGTATTTCATTTGGTGCTACACTTTATTGGTTACATAGGGGATCCAAATTTGTACATAAAGAAGAGTGCATTTTGCTGTTCTTCCCTTAACAACAAGATTCTCTTATGGAAAAGAACAGAAGAAATGTGAAGAATAAATACAAGTTTTCCATTTTTGGTACTTCCCACACGGGCCGCAAAATCGAAGTGATATATACGTGTAATTTTTTACCTCTAGATTGGCTTTTACTACCTCTAGATTCCAATCCAGTACACCCACTTGGTAATGTTGGACATCCAAGACCTAATCTATTGTCATGATTAAATAAATTAGGAAATACATTCTAGGTAAACAAGCCTTTATTGAAAATTAAATATTTATTCCTCAAAACTTCATTCGCTTTGATATTTTGACATAATTTGTGAACATTCTCTTTATACAAAGCAGAAAATATCCATCAATAACAAGTTTTGAACGTTTTCTCCACTTTTTTATTTTCCTTATTTGCAAATCCGTATCCTCTTCTTACCATCAGAATATGACGAAGGAGCAATTCGGATGGCTTAGTGCTAGCTCACAGTGGATGAAAGGTGGTAAGGGAAGGGACAGAAACAATTTAAGATTTATTTATTTAAAATTTGGAAAAAAGAAAACAAATTTCTTTCGTGATCTCCAGTAAAATTAAATCGAATTTGTTGAATCCAGCTTATTCGATCACGAGGTGTAATCGAACCATACACGAGCCTAATTATTTTAAATTTTATATAAAATTCATATTTTTTAAGTAACACGTAAAGAAATTTATATTTATTATTTTTAGATTATTTTTATTTATAGACTAATATTTTATACATTTTTTAATAAGATTTGAAAAAAGCTTTTGTGTGTGTGTGTGTCTATATATGAAATAATACATTATATAACAAAATGTTAAATATTACAAATTAGGTAATGAAATTACATATGAAGATAATTTCGGGTTTATTTGAACAGAGGAGGGTTCTAGTGCCTACAATTTGAATACCTCCAAATGTCCCAAATTTCATTTTTTATTACTTTTTTTTAAATATAAAATTCAAACATCGAATCCAAACTGTTGATCTTATTTTATATAAAGAGCGATGCATTTTTCCTATAAGTTTTATAAATTTTGAAGTTTATTTGATACTCGATTAAGAATCTAAAATATGAACATATTAGAATTAATCTATCATATTTAACTAGATTCATTCAACATCCAATCTCTTGATTAAATACCAAATAAAATTTATATTTATGAAACTTATAAAAAAAATGCATTCACTCATTATATTGAATATGATCAATGGTTTAGAATCGAAATTTAAATTTTATATGTTGAAAAATTGATCGAAAAGTAACTTTTAAAATATTGGAATAATTAGTTTTATGCCATTGTGAAAATCATCTAATTAGTGATATGCCATTATTATATTGTAATTAGTTTATGCCATCATCTAATTGTTTAAATTAGATATATGCCATTATCTCATTCCATAAAAGATTCAATTCTAAAAATGTCATCCTGAATCCTCTCAATATTTTAAAAAAAATCCCAAATTGCCCTTGTTAATTGTAACAAGTTTAATTCAGAGATCAAAAATAATATTTACAATTCAAATTATATGATGATGTAACTTTTATGAAATCTGAATATTGAGACCTATCAATTTAAACGATCTCGCATATATTTGGTTAAAGGTTAAATAGTCAGTTTGTTGATATCATTTCTGATGTTATAATATGATACCTCTTTGTTCGATAAACACAGGGAGAGACTCAGAAATGAAACTTTATATAAATATTGTCTTATTATTATACACAATAACACAAGGAGCGAATAATTCATGCTCCTTGCTAGTAGCTAATCTGATTGCAAAAAGCCATTTAATGAAACGATTATATTATTTGTTTATGTCAGTTAATAATTTCTTTTAGTCTTGTTCAAAACTCATATTCGACTGGATTGAAATATATATAGTAGCTTGGTTTTGGATTGAAATACACACATTCATATCATATTACATGGCATTTTTTTAGTTTCAAAGTTTTGTAGTGGCATAAAACTAATTTGTCATTTAGTAATGATATTTTTCTAATTTTAAATTTTTTTAGTGGCATAAACCTAATTTGTCATTTAGTGATGGCATTTTTCTAATTTCAATTTTTTTTTTGGCATATTTAAAAGGGTAAAATTGGCAAATTAATTTTCAGTGGCAAAAAAACTAATTTTTACTATTTTATAATGACATCTATAGTATAATTAAGCCTCGATCCGCTATGATATGCGGAAATCTGAGCCCTCTATTTTTTCCGCGATCGATCGATCGATCTGATCCGTTTATCAATTTCTTTCGCGTCTCTTCTTCCTTCGCCTCTCTTTTCTTTTCTCCTCTCTCATCGACAACAGAAAATAGTTGTCGCCTCTTTTTCCTCTCCTCCGACAGATCGCTCCCGCCGCCTCCTCCGCCAACTGCCCGCCTCACCTCCAGCCCCTCCTCTGCCAACTGATACGCCTCACATCGCTTTGATTTTCTCCTATTTTTAGCTTAGCCATCGCTAACTGCCTCTTCCTCTTTTGCCGACCACGCCACACCTGACACCCCCAGCCCCCTCCTTGGCTCTGAAATTTCTCCATTATTTCCAGCTGCAATTGCTGCTGGAAATAATGGGTACCTGTTAGACCTGATTGAAGAATACCGGTTAGACTAGGTGGGAAAAAGTCTCATAGAGTGCGTGCTCCAAGAGCGTCGGCTATTATAGTGCACAGGAAGTTCTCGAGAGTTCTTCACTTCATGTGCCTCTATGTGGTGCTTTTCCTTTTCGCTTTTTCGCTCTCACCGGACTCCAGCTCAGCGACGATTCTTAGACGGTGGAGAGAAACTCCGGCTCGCCTTGCTTCGACTCTCATCTAGGCTTTCGAATGGAGCATTTTTTTTTTCTCAGTTAGAAAGCTCTTCGATTGGGTAAGGTTATCTCAATCAAGTGTCCAAAATTCTTATTGCTGTGTATTGGTATTGCTGTTACTCTTTTTACGTTTTAGGTTTCCTTTTGCTAAATACAAGGTAATTTGACAGAATTTGAAGGGCTACATACTCGATGGGTTTGCTTAGATGTGCTATCCAGGATTCTACGGAGTTTTTTTGTTCCTTCACACCCACTAAAAAATTTCATTGGCGATCTTAAACTGATATTCCTTCCTTTATCCAACGATGATTTTTCTTTTTTTGATGCAGGTTGGTAATAGTTGACATTTAGGGTGAAGTTCATACAGATAAGGCAGTAAATACAAGATGTGTTTATCGACAGATACCTTTTAGTTGGAAAAAGGAGAGGTTTTTTTTTAAAATTTTTTATTTTTTTATCTTTTCAATCATTGGTGCATATTTTGGGAAAATAAGATGATTTCAGTACACAAAAAACATGCCAGGTATGTTGCAATGAAAAAATTTGTTGCTTTGGACTATAATCTGTACCTCAGTACCACTACTGTAGCAACCAGTATGCAAAAAACGTTTATGCTCTCTTCATAATTATTGGGTTAGGATATGGAGTTCTCTAAACAGTTCCTTGGTTCTGCTTGGTTTTAGCATCAATAGTCACTGAGTGCTAAACTAGGTTTCATCATAAATCGATTATAAAATTATCGAGTTCTTTGAGTGTTTCTTGGTTTTGCTTTATTTGTGCTCTAATATGTTCCATCATATTTAATGCTTAGGTGTTTTGTGGTAATTGCAGGTCAAGAAATCAGCATTCACATTTGATAACATGGAACCTAATAAGACTGGTAAATGCACCGGTTTAAAGGTTAAGAATATCCTTTTTAATTCTCTTATCATCCAAAATTACTATTATCAATCCATTTACTAAACAAAGGATCAACATGGCCTATATATCTGTGCTTAATTATGAAAAAGGTTTAAGGTGTTTTTTTTTTCTCGAGTTAACAATTTCAGGTAAATCAAGTCTATAATGTATGTTCAGAGAGTCAGTGACCACCAAACTGGGTTTGAAATACTAATTGGCCAAATTTGGAACAATCTGCATGCACAAAAAGTTAGGCCGTATATCAAACTTTTTAACAAGAGATTCATAGGTCATTTGGATGGTCAAAAATTGTATCGAGAAAAGTTGGCTGTTTATGTTGCTTGGTTCCCAGTTGGTAGTTTAGTCAATTGGGCCACCTCTTACAGAATTTAATTTTTATCGAATAGCAATATGATTGAAAATTTCTTTTGCAGCCAGATAAATTGAGGTTTGTTTGTGTGTGAGAGTGTGTGTTCGGAGGTGGAGGGGCGGATATAGCGTGCTTAATTTGATTCCTACGTGACTTGCAAACTGGTATCAGATCGCATACACCAGGTATTTTGACTAAAATCTGGGTTTTATTTTATACATTGATCCTATTTGTTCATGAATTTAATTGTAACAGAAGGCACAAAATTTCATGCTTAAGTGAGAGCTACTAAAGGTTTAATAAAGACCTACAATCTAAAAAATATTTCTTACAAGAATATTTGCGAGTTGCATGGATCAGTTACTATAGCTGCAGTCCAGTATGGAGAACCCCTTATTTCAGCACAAAATGAACATTGAATTCTGATGTTCCTTTTCTTATTTTTTAAAAATAAAAATATCTCTGTTACTGTGCATTGCTAATTCGCTATATAGCCTTACTGTATTTTGGTGTAGTTGACAAAACGGCCATTTTGATTAGATATTTTAGTTGATAGTATGTGAGATTAGGCTATAATTTGTATGGATTAATTTTAAGTCTAACTAATGATCTAAAAGTAGTACAATGCTCATGCATTTGAATCTTTCACTAATATTGATGATTACCGAGGATGATTACCCATGCCATGATGAGTTTCGTTAGTTCTTTTCCCCTCCTGGTGCGTTCTCTTTATTATTTTATATATATTTAAACATAGGTCAGCAAATAAATAGGACACATCCTTTAGAGAACTTATAATAAGTGCATATTGCCAATTTTGGAACAAATTAATCAAATCTCATTTCTCTGAGTTAATAAAAATCAATTGTATACATGATTATTTTAATGATCAGAGTTTGATTACTATACTGGTAAATATCATTGCAGAGTAACTAATCTTTTTTTTTTTTGTTGGATAATTGAACTGCTGGTTTTTAATTTCACATAGATCAACCAATTTGGATTCATGGACTCCAGAGCAAGTAAAGACAATGAACATTTTGTGGCAACAACATGGGTGGACAGATGATGAAAATATAGAGGCCAATTACACCTCCTGTGCGACAGAGCTTTACTGCCAAATCCTCTCTGATGGGTATTCTGATATTTCAGTATAATGGCAGTGAGGTGTGGTCTCTTTTATTTTTTCCTTTCTAGATCATTTTATGTTTTTGGTGAGAAAATGATACTATCTTTCAAAAAGTTGTGACATAAACTGCAGTCATGGAAGGTCTGGAAGCCATTACTAGCTGTAGTAGGAGGAAAGTTGTCCCATCTTAAAAGAAAAATAACAATTTGTGTATCATATCTAATGCACATCTGTATGGCTGATCATTATTTTTAATTTGTTGAGGTTATGTATAAATTACTGATATTTTTTATTGACTAAAATCTATGTTTTAGTAAATAATACAGAGACAAGTTAGTAAATTGAGGTTCCTTGCATGAAAAGTGGTGTCCGGTATAGCATGGCTGATCATTATTTTTTATTGACCAGCAAGGTACTCTTTGGCTTCATAGTATAGTGAGGAGAAGAAATTGCTTTGCTCACGTTAAACACTTCGCTAGAGACCAGATATAGATACAACTTAAAAATAAAATGGTTGACGTCTTCAAGTTCATTATAGAAAAAACACCGAGTATCTCCTGTCAATCTTTCATAGTGATATTAGTTTTAGTTAGATTTTTACTGTGTTCTAATAACCACATAGACATTTGGATTTTGTGAGGTATTTTTACTTTCCCCAAAGTTTGAGCATATTTTACTTTCAGACCATTGAAAGTTAAAAACTTACAGGAAGATTTTGTGGAGAAAGATCATTAGAATTCTCATGTCCAATTTAAACAGTCATAAGAGTTCTGTCATTTTCTATGATTTGAATTTGTGAGATATATATTAGTTGCAGATGCATGAACGTGGATGTCAATAGATATTTTTAGAGCTATTGGATATTGTCTTTAAGACAAAGTAGAAGATTTAGAGATATCCAAGACATCTTCAAATGTTCAACAAATTCAACAGATATTTTTATATAATTGAATTCTATAAAATTTTGCTACAGGTAAAACATTATGTTAAATTACATTTCTTAAGAAATTATATGTTACCAAATAGATCGAAAAATTTGACGAAATAGTTTGAATTAATTTCAATTTAGAAATCATAGTGCAGCGAAGCTGCGACTACCATAACTAGTAAAACTAATTTGTCATTTAGTGATGATATTTTACTAATTTTAAATTTTCACAGTGGCATAAATCTAATTAACTCTAAAATATTTGGGACATTCAAATTGTGGACACCGAAACCTCCTCATTTGAACGAGCTAAATTGATGACGAGACTAAATTGAAAGAGCCAATTTTAAATAAAAATCGATTGGATCAGGAAGCACGAGTTTTTTTCCCGGTCTTGCAGGAGTTTCCTTCACAATGTGACAGCTATTTAAAAGTTATTTGGTACCTTTTCAGGGTCTCTAATGAAAATTTCACCTTAAATCATTGTTGGAAAAAGTGAGCTCCTCGTAGAGTACAAAATTAAAACCACTTCTTTACCTTTCTTTTCTTTTTCTCACTCTCTTTTTCTTTAAGCCTCCTCAACTAATTCAAACTAGTGCTGTTATACCAGTAAGAACTAAGAAATACTTCTTATTTTCTACTTTGATTAATTATAATAATAACTACAATCTTGTTTGGTAACTAAGCTGACACTCTATTTTGCCTTTTTCATACAGCAAACAAGAGAAACAATGGCATCTCGGCATGGAAACCGATACCAAATATCCATTAATGACGTCAATCTAAATGAGCCTCAGGGGATAGTACTTGAGGGTTTCCAAGACCAGTCTAACTGGAAAAACTTCAATCAATCCAATCGGCACCAAGGAGCACAACTTTATTTTGCCAATTCTTGCATTGGAACAGTTGTGCCGAACCGACAAGTGCCAACTGGAGTGGTTCCATCTATGCAGCTAATGAACGGTACTGTGTCATTTCCGGAGAGTTCTATGAATCTGGTGAGTCGTGACAGGGATGAAGAGGAGGAGACTATGAATCCGAAACTAAAGAGAATTATGAAAAATCGAGAATCAGCTGCTCGATCTCGGGCAAGGAAGATGGTAACTTAATATGTTATAGTTTTCTCTTCTTTTTTCCTTTACACAATATATTAACTTCGGAATTTGTTTTTTTTTTGGGTTTTTAAGGCATACACAAACGAACTAGAGAACAAGGTCAAATGCTCGGAAGAGGAGCTTAAAACGCTGCAACAACAAAAGGTATCTTTTGCATTTTTGGGACCACATTTATTTTTATTCGTTGCATACTAGAATCGCATTTTAATTTTGTCTACCAAAGTTCTGATCACCTTGAATATTGGTGTTCTTTCTTTATATTATCTTGCAAGCTAGGACCACTTATTATCTCTATCTCTACTACTTATAAATGCACCCAGCAACATGTTAAAACAATTTTTGTTAACAATTTTTATACCGTTGATCTGTAAATATATAGTTCAGATCTGTATTTCATAAAAGAAGCTGACTCCTTTCTATAAAGGGGTTAAGTCGCTGTTAATAATTTATATTTTTGGAAAGATATCCATCTGTATCTGAAATATTTAACCAAATAATTTTATTTTCTTTATTTGCCCATATATTAGAATATTAAAATTTATCAAAAAGACGACATATTAGGAATGATTATTTAAAAGTATCAATCATTTTTTTAATTTATTTCCTATTTGTTATTTTGGAAGTTCGGATTTCATTTTGTATTAATTGTTATATTAATATAATTATTATAAAGCAGAAGAAGATAATCATTAAAAGTGGAAAAAGTGAAATAAAAAGACAAATCAAGAAAGTCCGAATAAAATCAATTAAGATTTTGATTGATATATCATAATATTTAAGTGTCTGATTTGTTATGTGTTTCGTAAATACTGTGAAAAAATTGGAACCAAATTTTTATTTTCTGAAGAAAAACAAGAGTCTAAGAAAATTTTTAGTTGGTCAGTACGAAATAGAAATATATATTGTACAAAATATTATGATATATTTTGTACATAAAATCTTATTTTTCTCTAGAAAAATAAAATTTTAGTTGGTTAGTACGAAATAAAAATATATATTGTGGGGTTGATTAGAACACTAGAGTGGCAACTTATTTTTTGATTTCTACTATTATTTGATGTTGTTTCAAAGTCATTTCAAATTTTCCCAAACATTGGGTGGGCACTTTTGCTAGTAAACAAATAATCCTCTTGCACAAGGTTTTACATTTCCATAGAAGTTGGACAGGCTCTACCAAGAAACAATAAGAGCAAACTTTGGCTTCTCTTGCTGAAACGCTTCTCCTCCTCCGTCTTCTTCTCCCTATTTTTTTTCCCTTTTATTTTAGTTTTTTATTTTTTAACCCTGTATGGACGATCTGCTTCTTGTGTTTCTATTTTTGATAAAATTTATCCTTAAAATTTTGTTAATTTCTCAAATTGGGTCTTTCTATTAATTATTCCTGGGTGCGCTTGAGAATCAAGACTGTCAAATGTCCAGAACCTAAAGAATTATCAAGGCCAAATTAATTGCCATTACTTGGCGCGCTTGAAAATTGCATCAACCATCTTGATATATTCATATATATTGGACTACTGCATACTATTATTTGTAGTCAAGCTGTACATATAAAATTCTGAATTCTCCTTTGCTTTATAATATATTTTTCATTTTTTTCTAGAAGGATTCTTCTATGAAAGGAAAAAACAGGGAAAAACAGTACTTACGGGGTCTTCAGTAGAAAGTCTTCAGGAAAAAATAGCACTATCACATATAATAAACATGTTAAAAATCTTGTACCGGATTATATTGAATACATGATCAGTGGAAGGTTCTAGATATATTACCGGATTATATTGAATAATACATGTTAAAAATCTTGCACCGGATTTTACCTTCTGATCTAGTCCAAATTTGATCATCCTGCCGCTAGCTATTGTTGTGGTCTCGACAAATAAATGAAGTATTACTATTGTTGTGGTCTCGACAAAGTTTTGTTTATTTGATTGAGGAGCCACGTACTGAATGAGTCATTATACTGTTATTTCCTAATATCTGATCATGTGTATCTCTGACATTCATCTATTTATAAGCAGGATATGACCATTTTGGTCTATCCTCGATCCGTTATAAAAGTAATATTTTATATGAAATTTAGACATAGAAGTAAAAATTCTTCAGTCTTTTCTCAGTCATTATTGCAATATATTTTATTTTCTATCTAATTTTATGGGCAGTGGTTCTTTGGTTGGTCTAAATCTTTAATTTGCCTCAACTCTTTGATACAAAGAGTCATTATGATATGAGAAAACATAAAGTGAAGTTAGGACAATATAGGATATTGAGCACCATAAGTGCTCATCTTGTATACATTTATATTGCAAAACTGAAACATGAAATTGATTGCACTAAAATTGTGTGCTTCTCCACTTAACAATATATGTGCAGGAGAAGGAAGCAGTTGAACAACACCGTTATTTTTAATAAAAAAAAATATAACCTCAGAAATTTTAATAAGAAAAAAGGAAAAAAAAAATTTTAATAAGGAAAAAGCCCTAACGCGTTTACGGACGCAGTATATGCGCTGCGTCCTAACGCGGTCAAGAAACGCGTTAGGGCTTCCTAACGCGGTCAACGACCGCGTTAAGGGGGGGGAATAATTAAAAAGGAAAAAGCGAAGAAAGGGGAAAAAAGGGAACGGAGGAAATCGCGGGGAGGCAGCTAACGCGATTTTGAAACACGTTAGGTCCCCTCTAACATGTTTTTAAAACGCGTTAGCTGTACATTAACTTTTCCTCTAGTCATTTCATCGTCTCTTTTGTCATTTCAATCAAATAACTGTCGACGCATAATTGAGTTTATAACCGCGTTAAATAAACTTATATATAGGATATAGGATCTGCTTCACTGAAACATAATCGAATTCATTACCTCTTATATTAAAAAATGACTTCGATTTCTGTATTTGTCAACCCATCTCCAAATTTCACTGGTTGTTGTTTGTACCTAAATTGTAGTCCTTCCACAACTTATGCCGATATCCGAAATGAATTATACTGTAGACTTCAGATTTATGAAAGTCATTATACAGTGTACATTCAAGGTCGTTACAACGATATAGTAAACGGTAGATTTGAATCTTTACTTATCCCTTTGAATTTCGAAACTGAATGGCGGTACTATTACCAGCAGACGTTCGAGATGAGAGGAATACCAATTCTTGAACTGTTCGTCGATTTCATGCCCGTATACGGAACGGGACCAGACGTAAACTTGACGTCGGTTGATGAGCCCAGTAGTAGCGAGCCAAACACGACACTAAATCTTTTTGGTGGTCAGGATTCCAATTGTTACGAGTAAGTATAATAGTTATGATTTTTTCGAATAATATTTAGTATACCAATTGTGTTTCAAATTGAATTAATGTTAAATATTTTTTATAGCGGCAATGTTGAAGATAGTCGTGGTGCCCGACTGTCGCCTGTGGTCGAGAACGACTCCTCGGAAGATGATGTCGGGGTCGAGGATAATGGCGATGAAGAAGGTCCGGATAGTTATTCTGACCTCCCCACCGGAGAGGAATTTTCGGATGAAGAAGACTTACCAAACACAGAACTGCCATTTTATGCAAATTGTGACCAGCCGTATATTTCCGGAAGAACAGACACGCACCATCCTGTAAGTGATTTGTGTGATATTTCGATGTTCGAATATGCTGGTAGAATAGAACAAAATTTAGAATCAAAATGGGAACTCGGACCTGGTAAAACGTTTGGGTGTAAGAAACAACTAATATTGGCAGTCTGTGATTTTTGTTGCAAGAACAATGTTGAGGTAAGAACCGAAACAAGCAACAAACAAAGAGTCGTAATGAGTTGTATTCAGAAATCAAGGTATGAGTGGCGATTATATGGCAGAGTTGAAAGTTGGAATACTAATTGGAAAATTTCCACAAATCCTAAAGACCATACGTGCTACAGACCGCCCGGCGTATTCGGTCACGTAAAGCTAACAATTAGCCTTATTGCAGAAAATGTTCGTGATGAATTGAAAAAAAATCTAAGTAAAACTGTTGACGACATAGGAGGCCTCATAAGGGCTAGATATCCACGTATTCAACCCACTTATAATAAATGTTGGCGTGGGAGAGAGAGAGCGCTCGAGCAATTGTTCGGGTCTTGGGAAGGGTCGTACGATAAACTTCCACGGCTCTTGGAGGCAATGAAGTCCACCACTCCCGGGACGAAGTACAATATCGTTTCGTGGCCAACGAACGATCCGAATGCTCGGATGTTCAAGATGGCTGCATGGGCTTTCGGGCCATGCATAGAAGCACTAAGGTGGGCCAGACCTGTCATTTCTATTGATGCTAGTTTTCTCTCAGGTCGATACAAAGGCAGGTTGTTTGTGGTTGCTGGTTATGATCCGGAAAACCATATAATTCCGGTTGCATTCGGATTGGCTGAGAAAGAAGAAATTTTATCTTGGGGTTGGTTTATGTCTTGGGTTAGATCAGAGGTTATAGGAGATAAAAATAAAAAGTATTGTGTCATTTCTGACCGGCATCTTTCCATAAAAGCCGTATTTGCATCAACAGAGTACGGTTGGAAGGCACAAGGTCCAAACGCAGTTGCAATTCATCGTTACTGCATGCAACATGTCGCAGAAAACTTACATAAGAAGGCCGGCGGGAATGAGCACCGCGAATTGAAAAATTTCTTCAAATGTAAGCTAGCGAACAAGAAAAACCCTCGACGTTTCAGACTAAGGTGGCAGGAATTGAAGACAACAAATCGGAGGGCCTATCGGTATCTGAGAAATTGTGGGAAAAATAGGGAAAGTGACCCCAACGAAATACCAAAGTTGTACAAATGGGCACAGTCCGAGGACAAAGGACATCGATGGGGTATAATGACAACTAACGTAGCCGAGAGTTTGAATAGTGTTTTCCGAGTGGAAAGAAGATTACCGGTGGCAGCAATTGTTGAAGGCACGTGGTATAAATGCGCCCGCTGGATGAACAAGAGAACACAAGAAGCATTTGAACGGATGAGTTCAGGAGAAAGATGGGCGGAAGCTGTCCAGAATAAATTAAACAAGCACGGTGAAAAATCACGTATGTATTTTTTATATCTTCTTTATTATTCATTCATTTTATTGTATCTTTGAAATTAATAACTTTTCAATGTTGCATTTGAAGGTTCCATGCACGCTTTCGTGGTGAGACTGGATCTTGGTGAATTTGAAGTAAAGGTTCCAGGCCCATACCGGGATGGTTCAGGTTACGAGTATGAAACGTTCAGGGTCATTATGCCACCTGTATCGGATGAAATTGAATTGGAAGATCTTATTTATCAGGAACCTCAATTGGGTTACACGTGTGAGTGCCAGAAACCGCAACTGACTGGTATACCTTGTGCACATTTTATTGCTGTTTGCAGGGAGATGAGATGGGATGTGAATGCGTTTGTAGATAATCGGTACAGTGTATGGCACCAACACACGATTTGGTCAAAGGTGCCCTTTCATTCTTACGGAGACGAGAGTGAATGGCCAATTTATAATGGTCTGACGTTGGTCCCCGATAAGGATCTGATAAATCGAGGAAGGCGCAAGGTAATCCGAGGCGAGATGGCCATGGATAAAATGGAAGGGAAGAAGCCGGGGGGTCCAAACCCAGTCGTACAAGAGGGCAGGGTTCAACAAGTCAACGACGACAACCCCAGCCGCCATATCCAATGGAAACACTTCAATCTGGTCGCCGGAACAGCAGACCACCATCAAGGACCAACAGTCGACGAAGGGACGCTGCACTAAATGTTGAAGAGAGTTATCAACCAGGCAGAAGGTCACTTCAAGTTGACCCACGAAGCAGAAACACGACAGCGGATTCAGATTCAGTCCAACCACGTCGTGCTTCAATCAGCAATGATCCGCGGAGCATGAATGCCACATCAGGCCAAACAAGCACATCTACGGCTTCTGGGCAACCAAAAGGAAAAGTATTAAAAACGACAATCCGTAATATTTTTAGGAAGAAAAAATAATTCATTGAAAAGCTTGTATGAACTATTTTAATATTTGTAATATTTGAGTGTGAACTATTTACAAATATTTGTATGAACTATTTGTAATATTTATGTATGAACTATTTGTAATATTTTTTATTGTGATTTAGTCGTTGTAACTTATTTATGTTTTATAAATTTTCCTAAGGTTTTTTACTGTTTTTATTATTGTTCTTATTTATTATAGATCTCTAATATTTATTATGGTTCTTATAAATTTTCCTAAAGTTTTTTACTATTTTTTGAAAAAATAACATAGAAACATTAAATATATAAATAAAACATAAACTTATATTACATAACACATAAAACATAAAATACAAAAAAACTTACCAACATAAGAACATAAAACTTAAAAACATACATAAGAACATAAAACTTAAAACCATACATGACATACTAAAAAAATAAAACATAGAGACCCTAAGCACGATAAGGGTCGCCTGCAGCAGCGGGATGATTTTCAAATCCAGGTGGGCATGCTCTCTTCAACCTAAGCCAAATGAAGCGATTGTTGGCCACCTTGACGCGGATCCCCCCTTCCCTCTTGACCTTGTCGGTCCAATGCTTCGGTCCTCTAACCTCCCACACTTCGTCGTGCGGATAATCGTCCAAATCTTCCAAATAGAACTTGTCGTGCGGATACATCCAGTACAGTGTCCTCAATATGTGATGGTCGAATACTTCACTATGTCCCTCTAGCAGCACACCGGTAACAACCTTGCGTGGTTTCAAATCCATTTCTATTCAATCACAATTGACAAATATCAATTAGGAACAATATATTTAAATTTATTTCAAATTAAAAAAATCTAAGCAAGTCAATAATTTATTGTGTAAAAAAATCTAAATTAAGACTATAAAATAAATACATTCTATGATTTTAATTCAATTTTATCGTCAATAATTAATATCATTAAAAATTGTGTATGATTTAATTTAATTTAATTCTATCGCCAATAATCAATATCATTAAAAATTTCTACTAATTTTGTCTTAACAAATCAATAAAAAAAAATTAATACAAAATTTCAAACCAATAAAAATCAATAAAAAAAATTTAATACAAAATTTCAAACCAATAAAAATCAATAAAAAAATTTAATACAAAATTTCAAACCTTTTTCTTCTCTTTCTTTCTTTTTTTCTTTCTCTCTTTCTCTTCTGATTGCCTCACTCTCCCTCAACCATCCCTTTTAAAGGAAAACGCGCGCGGAAAAAGAGAAACGGTCGAAAAAAACGGTAACCTGCAAAAAGTTACCCCACCTAACGCGGTAGTTGACCGCGTTAGGGAGCCCTAACGCGTTTGTTGACCGCGTTAGGACGCAGCTCATGTATTGCGTCCACAAACGCGTTAGGGCTTTTTCCTTATTAAAATTTTTTTTTTCCCTTTTTTCTTATTAAAATTTCTGAGGTTATATTTTTTTTTTATTAAAAATAACGGTGAACAACACCTTGTGAAGCAAGAGAAAAAAGGGCCCCACCTCGACGAGCAAATTCAGCTTCATTTTGATTGCATCCACCAGCACCTTTCATTTCTCTTGAAAGCTTTGTAGCCTTTCCATTTGAGCTATTTCTGATTTCTCTTTGTGAACCAAATTAAGACGAATTAAGAGGACTCATATAATTCAGTACCCCAATTGTCGGGCAGGTCGGTCAGCAGACCTAGATAGCAGTGTAGTTATTCGAGCTTTTATTAAAAAAAAAATTGAACTTTTTCTTAGTACAAATTACAAATTCACAAATTCGAGTACGACAATCCCCTCTCCACTAAAAAAAAGAAAATACAGCTGAGGGACAATTGATTCTGTTCTTCCATACGTAAATCCATCCATACATCAAGCACACCATTTTCCTTTTGTGGGCCTTTTTCCTTTATATATAGATCTGATGGGTTATATTATATATATGTAGGCTTTCATTAGGTCGATAGGCCTTCATTTCACAAGGAAACAAAGTCCAAATTAAGAACCTAATAGTTTTTAAGCCTAATCAAATAAATTACCAGCTGTAGTTTATCAGTTACCAGCCCACACAAATAAATTTTGTGTCCACATTAGAATTTCCCAATGTATATTATAGAGTACCAAACCAAATGCTTATGCACGAAACTATATGGGCCAGTGGCTCAAAAAGAAACTATATGGGCCTAGAATTGTTTCTTAGCTCATTCAGTTGTTGACTAAAAACGGTAACGTGAAAAAGTTTGAGCCTACTATACTCTTGTATCTTCTACATGCCTTACATGGGCTCAGTTACAGCCCTGATTTAGCCCTCAGAAGTCACAAGTGAAAAAAGAAAAGCGAACTGCATTGAGTGCGAAATTAATGTAATCAGAATGCTAACCACAATTTTGAAATTACATAAGCCATAGTATGATTTTTTAAATAAATCAGCAAGAAGCACATACCTAGAAAACAAAATTTTATTACCTGACAATTAATTTATTTTCTAGAATGCGCAGATTCATCCTGACAACTATCAGGCGATTCAAACTGTACTAAAAAATTATAACTCTTTACCAGAGACCACATCTGTGGAGAACACAATGCGTCTCAAGTAAGAAGTGACGCTAGCAATTACTTAGCAACATAAAGCATTATACCTTTCTCACAAACTCCTTAATTAATAAACTAGAGATGGCATCGTTTGCCTTCTTACTTAGTAGTACAATTTTAGTTGCACATTCTATATGTATATCATATTCTCCGATAAATTAAATGATGAACAGATGCCTATGGCAGACAGCAATTGGTGCCTTGGTGGTACAAGTAAAAAGAACCAATTAGGGTAATATCTAAGTTAGATGAACGCACAAATTGTCTTTATGACTTCAAAATTTAAATGGCTGTATGTTGCATATATATATGGCTCCCAATCCCAGGGAATACTTAAAAGTGTAAATAGTGCTACAAATTGCATCTTATTGTCATAATTTAATTTAAATGATTCGCTATACATAAGAAGATGAGAATCATAAAAAATGAAAACAAGTTGGCTGTTCTCCTTATTAATTGCCAAGTGGGTTTGTTAAGAATCATATATATTTAGTGATTCAGTTTACAATAACCTGCGGTCTACGAGCGCCGTATATCGCATCCATATCAGGGTACATCAAATATATATGTTCAAGGGCATCACTCTTCCACTTACAAAGCAAATGAAATAAAAACACTAATGTGGCGATTACACTTTTAATTATATATAAGAATCCATTCTGTAATATCTCTAGCTGTTTCGCCTTATGCTTTTGTCAACCTCAACGCAGCTTATTTCATTAATTTTTATACAAGTTGGCGGAAGTTGAGGAATTATAGTAATTTAGTTTTGGAATAGGAATTGCGTGGAGTCACAAAGAGAGAACGCTTTTAGTAGTGATGGTTTGAAAGATAGAAAAGAGAGCCTTATAATATACAATGTTGGAAAACTCATGATAAATAGTCACAGTTATAAATATAATTAATTACTTTTGACAGGATGTTAGCGAATTAAGGATTAATTTGGATGAAATTGCTATAATGGTTAGTATAAATGCATGGTCCAGTACTAGTATACATTGTTTGCAATTATAATTAATGCATATAGTTTGGCAAAAGTAAGTGTGTTGATTAGCTAAGCACCGGCTGGGGTATTTCTGAAAGATGCATCCAAATTGATCTTGGAGACTATTATGAGATTATTATCCCTAAATAATATTATCATACATGATGTCCTAATCAAGATCCAAGCTGATTGGAGCTCAAAAAGCAAAGCTGATTAGAAAACGATCCTCATGATGGGCTTACTCTCATACGGCAGACAATATATAGTTCGGGTGCAGCAATGGAATCGGAACTTTAATTTTTATTTTCTGATGTCCTTACTGCTCACTGGCCAGTGGCCACTTCTTGGTGTGTCCGGCTGTTATTTCCATGGCTCAAAAAGAAGGTTTTGCTGATTGGTAGATTTATTAGCTGGATAAGCGGAAAACTAAAATAAGGAAAAGTTGAGCAAGTTTGTCAAGTGGAGGGATGCTAGGTTCTTTTTATTTTTCTGAGAAACGCGCGTGTTAAATATTGGTTTTAATTTTTAAAAGTAAGCTTCAAAATAAAACACTTCAAGAACCAATAAAATGGTATCTAAGGTACAAAAGGCAATTCATCAGGGTTTCAGAGACACATTATCACAGAATTCAAAGAAGTTAGCCATAAAAATCAATTACTCAAAAAGCCAGGCAGTATTAACAAGCATATATACTATCCTTCAAATAATAATAGGCCCCCAAGCAGCCCGGCTGCCTCTATCTTATATGAATCATAGCATCCTGTTACAGATGTTGATCCCTATGCAAAATCTGAATAGAATAAATTGAGAAGCTATTAGTGATCGAAGAATTGTTCAACCCATGCATAATTCCATAAAAAAGTCTTCTCGTTTACTCTAACCAATTAATCGAGCAAGTTGGAGCCGTCATTCTTATAAAAAAAAATAAATAAAAATAGAACAAATAAAAAAATTTAGAGCCGTCATATAGGTTTGACGATGTGTGTGTTCCTTGGGTAAGTGAGTGCATGCAACTGGCCCAATACATATACAATTATATACGTTCACAAAAGGAAGATTAATACTCGATCCCCTTTTATATGCCTGGAGAAATTGCTTAAAATTTACTTTCATAATCAATCATAATTTTGGACAGCGTCTTTGGCTCTACTTATTTGAAAGAAAAAAAAATGTAGAAATTGTATAGCATTCGATTATATATCTACTGTTTATAGTTGAATAATATAATATAACAAAATATACATTAGAATGGTGAACCCTATCACGAATTGAATGTTAAACAAAAAAATACAATGCATAAGTTTAGGGGTGGGTAATGTGTAATATGGAAACGGAATGGGTCATTTCGTTTTCCGTGTCGTTCCATCAACGGTATGACCATTTCGTTCCGTTTTCCGTTCCATTTTCAGAAACGAAATGTTTTTCCATTCCGTTAGCCGTTCCGTTTGGATGAAATTGGACGGAACAACGTTATTTCAACATAAAATTACGAAATCACTAATTCCGTTTACCGTTCCGTTTCAGTAACGGTATGGTTTCTCATTCCGTTTACCGTTCCATTTTTTGGAACGAAATAAATTTTTATACCGTTAACCGTTCCGTTTGGACGGAACGGAACGGTTTCGCGAATTAACGGCGTTCCGCACCCACCCCTACGTACGTTGCAGTGTAGGAGAGAATGTGCATATATGGAGGGGAGGGACTGGCCACAAAAGAGGTGTCCTCCACACATGTAGGTGATAGGTTTGGACCTTTGATGGTCCTTGAGACTAATAAATTGCACTGCTTCTTATTTCTTTTTATCCTGAAATGAAGATAGATTATAACTTACCTTGGAACAGATTGCGATGACATAGTACTTATTTTGAAAATTTACAGGGTTACATCCAAAAGTTCAGACTTAATGTTAATTAATTTGTTTTTTCCCAACTAAGCAAATATCTGTTGTACTAATTAATTAAATTAGAATCTCATATTCCCACAAAAGGTAAAGCAGTTTGCTTGCTATATAGTAGCCTGTGCATGCTGGAGCTAGCAGTAGCATCTAGGCGTAAAAAAAAAGTTTAATTAACCTTAAAACCAGCATGGATAGCGACCAACTGGTTAGCATGTCAATGACCGCAAATGATGACATTTACTTCCAACAATACTCGTACTGGCAGGGAGTCTCTCAATTGTCTACCATAGTTATTCCTTCGCCTATTGTGAAGGCGGTGTCATTTCCACCGAAAAAGACACAGAGGAAGAGGCGGTCATCATCTGACGAGGATCTGCAGCAGAAGAAGCACAAGAGGATATTAAAGAATCGTGAGTCAGCTGCCAGGTCTCGTGCTCGGAAGTTGGTCTGTCCACCGCCTCTAGCATCATCTCCTTTTTTTTTTTTTTACGATTTTACTTTAAAAAGTTTAAAATCATTAGTTTAAAATTTTTATTTTATTAACACCGATTCGACATCAAATTGCATCATGTAATGTTATCCTGATCTGCGTTTCTAGGATTCTTAAGCTGTTGAAAAAAAAATCTTCATCTTTTCTTTACATAATTTAATTGTTAATAACTTGATGTAATGATCGTTTTTTTTTTTCACCCTTTAATATGAAGGCATATGTAAAAGAGCTCCAAATCAAAGTTTGCCAACTGGAAGAGGAAAATAAAATCCTAATCACACGACTTCAGGTACATGCTTCAATATTTCTTGGTCGAATACTATTTTCTACTACCTAGCTACTTCTATTTTATCATTAATTACTAATTAAAAAAATATTATATTTTCTGTCTTAAATAACGTATTAATCCTATTATCTGAATATGAATGAAGATCGATCGCTGTAAGCTAAGTTGATTTAGTAGGATATCTACCTTATAGATTCCACCTGTCAAAATCATATATGTTTCTACATATATAAACTGATGCATAAATTTCCATACCATGCGGATATGTAGAGAGTAAAGTATCATTGCATTTTGAATTTTGAATGCTCGAGGGGGGCTTTGCTTGGCTGTAGTTCTCTTCATGCATAACATATCTCTTTCTTTGGCCTAGCTACTCATTGAGTTAATTCTTTCATGAAACCAGCTAAAGCAGAACAATAAGTATCATAATTCCTTCCTTTACATTTAATTTTTTATTACCACGAAAAATGGGTTAGTAGTAACACCTTTATTTTATTTTCAGTTGCAGTACTAATTAAAACCTACAAAAAACGTGCATGTTAAAATGTTTTGAAATTAATTTGAAAGAAAATGTTTTTTTGCATACTTTATTTAGCAGTATATATATTTACCCTATTTACACGTACTGACCCATTGATTTCATTACCAATGTTGAATGCAAATTAAGGAGCTGAACTGGGTGCAACAAGAAGGAGCATCTCAACGACAGAGAGCAAATTCTGCACCACTGTAGTCATATTGGTGTGCACATATTTATATGCGTATGTATTGATTGAAAATGTTAAGATATGTGCTATAAAAATATGCTTGTATTGTAAAGCTTGCTGTTATTCTTGATGATATATATAATGTTCTACAAGCTTAAGAAATAATGCATGATGTTTGTAGCTATATGGCGTTGTTACAAATTGGAGAGTAAGTGCAGCATTTATGTACATATTTAGACCAATGGCGGAATAAAGCTCTGAGTCCGTCACTAGTTCAAAAACACATACATGGAAAAATAAGATATAAACAAAAAGTTACAGTATCGTACCTAGCACAATTACAAAAAGTAAAACACAATTAATATATAAAAACTAAAAAGAATATTTGCTAATTACAAAAGGAAGATGGTAGAAGAGAAATTAATAAAAAGTAAAACATAATTATGCTAGCAAGTTCTAGGAATGCACAGCCAAGGAGATCTGGTGCAGTTCATAAACCGGTTGCATAGAAACCGTCTTAAAGATCCTTGCGTTTCTTTCCTTCCAAATAGCCCAAGAAACAACACCCCAAATGATATCTCATTGTTTCCCAAGACGTTTCCGATATAACCAGAAGCTTTGAGGATCAGCTATTCAGCTGTGAAGATTACACTGGGGAGATTGAAGTGAAACTGTGACGAGGTCCACAAATGTTGGGCAAGGTTGTCAATGTTTATTACATTCTTATTTCTTACAATAAAAAGATTACTTTTGATGGGGAGCATTAATTACAACTTAAACGCACGAACAATGCCATTTGCAGAGAAAATATATACCAGCAATTTTCCTTGATGCTAGCTAGCCACAACTTCATTATGGGCTACGTACGTAGGAGATCCAGTCTCCAGAACTGCACATTAAGGTGAATGCACTTTACAATCCTTTTCTTGAATAAAGATTCTTTTTATGGTAAAACTAAAGAGAAAAACGGAACGAATAAGGACATTTCTTTTCCATTTTTGGTTCTTTCCATACAGGTCACAAACCCGAAATGAGTGGTGCTTGTTGATGGTGAGACAGAAGCCTGAGAAAGAGATCGGCTGTTGCTGGTCTAGATTCCAATGCAGTACATCCAATTGTTTGTATAATAATGGAAATCCAAGATTCCAATGCAGTACATCCACTTGTGAATCATATTGGACATCCTAATCTATTGCATCCACTTGATTATATATAATTGCACATCAGGATCTGACCTAATCCAGATTTCCCGTCAATTAATTGCAGCTATTCGGATCATTTTTTTCTTATAGGGTCGTTTGGATGGGTGGGGAATAGGTTACGAATAGCAATTCCGGGACTAAATTTAAGGAAAAAGTGAGATTTCGGGAAGCGTGGGAAGAGTGCTATTTCGGAAATAGGAATGTTGTTTGGATGGTGAGTTAGGAATAGCGTTGGGAAGAGTGTTATTGGGATGAAAAGTAGGGAGAAAAGTGTTGTTGGGAAGAGTATTATTGGAAATAGTGTTATTCCTGGAATTGGCAATTCCATTTGGATGAAAAATTTACGTCAGGAATAGGCAATTCCTGGAATTGGCCTATTCCTAGTGTATCCAAACGACCCCATATATTATTAATTACCTCCTAAACGTTTTTCTAGGAGGTGAATTTGTTTGTCATGCATACTGATCATACACAATTATTGTCTACAGCAGTTAAGAAATATATAAATGTTGACAATCGGATTGCCCTGATCTTTCAATTTTATTTTATGGACCTTTTATAAATTAAAATGCATACTTAATTTTTGTGGTGATGCAAAACCAATTACTTACCTAATGCACACTTCATTATTGCGTCAATGCACCTTTTATATATATAAAATGCAAACTTAATAACTATTGTGGCGGATGCATGCAAAACTAATTATTTAGCTAATTCACACTTAATTAGTTTTAAAATATTTAGAAGGTAAGTGGTGGAGAGATTAGTATATCATTCCATTTTTCAAGGAAAATTGTTAGATAATTTGATCAACTCTCATTTAATTAAATAAATTATTCTTCATTAATTTCTTCACTCTGATAGATATTGAAATAAAATTAAAAAAACAAATTTAGTAAAATATTGTTTGATTTAGGCTTTAATCAGAATAATTTTTACCCGGGATTTCATAACATTTCATTCGAATTGGTTTCATGGAATTTCATTGGGTCTAATAACATAGAGATTCCCAGTTTAATTTGAACTTGTTTTCCCCTCTTCTCCCGTAGTATGACCAGAATTCGGCAAATTACGGAGCTTTAGGTTCTTAGGGTGCAAAGAACTAATTGAGGAAGCAATGAGGTTTAATTTCTGCAAAAAAAAAAAAAGAAAAAAAAAAAGGAGACAAAGGTGATTCCAAACCACTAAGGCCGTGCTCTAGGCGATGAGGTTGCAGGGAATGGAAAGGGATGGAAGTATAAGGAAGGAGGAAGGTAGAAGTTTACTTTTTACTTGCTCCAGTGAAACATACAACGGAAAGGACGAAACAAAGAAACTGAGATAGAATATGACCATTTTAACCTTTAGCAAATTATTTGACTCTATTGGCGCTAAATATTTTAGGGTATTTAGTCATTGCACAGGATTTACTCCATCTACATCCTAATTTGGAGGGTAACAAATTTACTGGTTTTAATAGAACAATTTAACTTCTTGTACCGTTCATTTCCTTTATTGAAGAGTTCTACAGCAAGTAAACATATCATGTTCACCTTATCTTCTATTCCATCCCCTCCAAAATTAGAACCTAGAGCACACCCTAAGGGTCCGCTCCAGAGGGTGGGAGTCGGAGCGAAGGGAAGGGAGGAGGGTACCGGTTACTCCGCTCCAGAGGGGGAGAATCGACGGAAACGAAGGGTACTGTAGAGACAGAGAGAGGAAGAGATCGGTTACTCTCCGATTTGGAGTGTACCGAGTCCCTTTACTTCTCTCCCGATCGAGTCCCTTCGTCTGGAGCGGACTCTAAGGGGTGAGAGGGAAAACGGCAAAGCATATTTAGGGTTAGTGTTGGTATACTATGATTAAATTATCGTTCTCTAGATTAATGAGTGGCCCGTCAGATGCATATATAAGATATAACTAAAGTATGATAAATATCAGCTAGCTTCAGTTGGAAAACTAGATTAGTTACACGTTAGAAAAGTAGATTATTCCCTCGGAGAGAGAGCAACTTAATTATTATTTAAATATTGCCCACTCTTCTATATCATTTTATTTTATTTTATTTTCAAGATCCGTTATAATTTATAAAGTTAGTTAGAAAATAAATAGGCAAGAGAAAGATTCATGTGTCTAAGAAGCACTACGCGAGATTTTCGTTTTTGCAACGTTCAAAAAAAATTGCTCTGTAACGTTTGGGCCCACGTTGCAGAAGTCCACATTGCAAATCCAAAAAAAAGTTACAGATCTGCAACGTTTATAATGGAAAAAACGTTATAGATCTGCAACGTTTATAATAAAATAAACGTTACAGATTATTAAAAAAAGAATTTTTCCATACTTTTTCTGACACCTTTTGTAACGTTTATTTTAAAAAAAAACATTGCAAATCTGCAACCATTATTTATAAAAAATGTTGCAATTATTTTTTTCTGATATTCGAATATAATCTGTAACGTTTAATTGTTAAAAAACGTTGCAGATAGGTCTAATTTGTAACGTTTTATTTGTAAAAAACGTTGCAATATGTATAATTTTTTTTTAATGCACAATTTGTATTTTGTGGCTAGCCCATTTTGCTAGCCGTACCAACTGGTACATAACAGTACCATAACAAATATATAGATGCAATATACACATTACCAAAACACACAAATATAACACATAAATACACATCAAAATAACAAAACAATTCTCAATAACATAACACATATAACACATAATCAACAAAGTATCAATTTATTTACAAATTTCAAGAATTCAATCATCCAAATACATTACCATAAACGAATTCCATGAGCTCATCCACGATTTCGTTAATGTCTTGCTCCGAATATGGTAATCCAACCGGATCGATTTCCTACATTTTCAATTCAAAACCCTAAACCGTTTAAACCCTAATATGTAATTAAAACCCTTAAATCCTAAACCGTTTAAATTAAACCCTAATATGTAAATATTAATAGAAAGCAATACCTTGGGTAATTATCCAGTTGATTTGACATAGCTTAATATGTGCCTCATGGCCAACATCGTGAAATATCCGCACTCTGTACCACCTAATTGTTTCGGAGCCTACAGAATCACAATTCAAACAAGTAGCTAGGAATTTATAATAGTTTTAGAAACTCTAATAACTAAACCTAATTCATTAAATTTCGTACCTTTATTTCATACCAATCGAATATCCGATTTGTACGTACACTCTTTCTAGACTTTTCCATCATATAATTTTTATATGCCCTGCATGCGATTCAATTAATTAAATTAGATTAGATTCCTCACAATCATTATTATCTTGTTAACTAATTTGAAACTGGAACTTACGAAGTTATAAATGGCTTGATTGTTAAATTTGATATTGGATCTTCGCGAACCAAGAGATCCACGAAATAAATTTCACGTTTCTTGATATCAATGACAATAACTGTCCAATGAAACCTGCAATACACATTAATTTATTGATTTCATTTGAAAAGAAACAAACTATTGACTAATTTAATAATAATTGATCTCATCCTTGATTATACGGCAAAAGAAAATATTGACATTCTGGATTCTCTAGAAACGATCTCTTCATTAAATTCACATTAAATCCTTGATTCTTCTGATCCCGCCAGGCAGCTTCAGGTAAAAATTCTGGATCCCATACGGTGATCAAACTAGAGAATCCAATGCCTTTTGAAAGTTCGATCATCCAATACCTAAATTTCATCCAAAATAACATCCAAAATAACATACCTGAACCCATGCCTTTTGAAACAAAACAAAATAAGTTTAGAAATCATACCAGGAGTACAACTTGATGATCGAAATGTTTAGGGATTCTCTTTTGAAACATTCGATAATATCGCAAAGGTTCAACGTGAATGGCACATCGGTGTGCGTACCCCAAGGGTTGCAATCAGGAAGCTCAGTCGACTCCTCTCCCACCGGTGTGAGTTTCAACAATGAATAGACTTTCCTCTCGGAATAGGAAAGTCTATCAATATGCATCTGGTCGAGGAGATCTTCACGAAAAATTGCAGAGCCCTCACTTGAGACCGCCACCTTCTCCTTCCTTTGATTATCTGTTTCTTTCACTATCTCCTTTCCCTTTTTTTTCTCTCCACGTGGTTTCGGTCGATGTTTACCCTGCATTAAAGTTTCTCATCAATTAAGTCACACATATTAATTAAAATAAAAGAAATGAGTGAAACATATAACGATATTTTTTGTCGTGGTTCCACATCAACTGACGGCCACGCAAATCGTGTCCCTAAATTAGCGCCTAATTGTTCCTGTGAATTTCCAAGGACATACCATTCTCGGTATTCGTCCTCACATTTGCAAAGTTGGATTAAAACATCGTTTTCAGTTAGAGGCACCCCATGTACTAACTGACCAACATGTGAAGGAACAATTAACCCTTCGGCCACGAGAACACGCTCTCCATCTGAAGAATGCAAGTAGAGATCGCATTGAACGGAGTCCTACAAATTACAAACAAATTAGTTAGTTACCAAATAAATTTCCAAAAATTAAGGACTTGATAGGAATTATAAGATGAAATAAACCTGATCACCGCCACTCGGATCTGGATGATTGATAGAGTTTGAGCCACCTCTAGGCATTACTGAGTCCACCTCGGCCGATAAAACTGGAGCCTGACCCTGAAAGAATTGAGATGACAACTCTAGAATTTGCACTCAGTTCATGACAAGCCAATTTGTCATCTCCCTAAAGTACTCTCCCTTCAATTCATTCCTTACCTCTTCCTTCAACTCATTTTTACATCTCTCTGTCACCGCTTCCATCAAGGCCGTAATCTGTATCGGTGACATGCATTGTTCATGCACATCTTTCCTAGACTTCCTCCCATACAAATGTGTTATGTTTGTCCATCCAGACTCTCCTCTCGTTATACCAGGATATTCTGGCCTCCCAACTGCCTTACTCAATACTTCTTTAGGATGGATTTTCCCAGAATTGGCTTCTTGAGAAAGCGATACCGACCGACCGAATGCTTCAATAGTCTCCGTATCCGATGGGTTGAAGGTGTAAGAACCTATATGAAATCAAGTTCATAATATCAACTCACATTCAATATCAAATGACAATTCAATACATGTCAAATCACATTGTAATTAAGTACCTTCTGTGCCTGTAGACATGGCCCTTCCTATGAAGTACTTTTGACTTCTCGGTTCCAAGTCGCCGACGATTATGGTTGTTGAACTGCCCTCTTCAGATGGTATGGTAATCGTGTCCGTAGGATTCCATGTACCCTTCTTTCCTTTATAGCTGGCTGAACCCAGCCTGTGAACATCTTTCCATTGCTCTCTCAACATCTTTCCTCTTTGACTCTTTACCAAAAAGTTTTCGCTTGTTCTCTTCTGATAAAACTCTTCAAATTCCTTCTTTGTGAATGGGTATACGTCCCACGCATTTTTGGGATTGTTTGGATCGGGGTGTGTAATGAAATCCCTGGCAACCCTACTCCTAAAGGTCTTATGAGCTCTTCCCATGTTTGTGAGGGTCTTCTTCTTGGCCAAATCATTTTCTATGTTAAATATTTTCTGAAATAATTTGTCAAAACAATCACAAGTTAGACATAATCACATAATCACAAGTTATAAAAAATCACAAGTTAGACATAATCACAAGTTCTGAAATAATATATCTTGATATCAAGCCACATCTCGTCCTTCAATTCATCTGGAACGTCTTTGTTCCAATCATCAATTGTGATCGACACTCTTGCCTTTGCTAGATACGCGCATTATGTACTGAACTTTGCAACGAATCCCTTATCAAAACAATCACAAGTTAGACATAATCACAAGTTAGATACGTGCAGTATGTACTGAATTTCGCAACGAATACCTTAGCGCCGATTGGGCATCCTTCGGCATCGAATTTAATAGTGAATGTGCGTCCTGCAGCCCTTTGTCGCCTAAATTCTTCCATGTTGGTCCTACTTCTTTTATTGTGACTCGTCCCTTCGCGGGATACTTCTTCCATGTTAGGTTGTTCTATTTCTTCTTCAGAAGACATCTATTAAATTAGACATTAACATTTTTCAAGCAATTCACAATGATTAGAAAAAGTTCAAGCAATATTAATTGTATAAATAAAACAGTTCAAGCATTTGACAATTAATTAGATTAAAAACTTCAAATTTCATTTAGATAAATTAAACAAGTTCACATCAAACCCTACAACAAACACAAGCCATGCATAAATAAAACTCTAACACAAACCCCTAACACAAACCCTAACCATAATTCCAACCTAAGCCCTAACCCTAACCACCTTAGACGCTATTCTTCTCTGGTTCCTCCTCTTCCGGTTCCACTTCCGGAACCTCATTGCCGTTCGCCACAAAATCCTCAGGAACTTGACTGCAACCCGGAGGAAAGTGACGAACCGCAGAAATAGACCTTCTAACCAGAGGATTTTTTAAAAGTCTAGGTGGAACATATCTTTTGTAACGCACATCCACCTCCACTTTCTCCTTCTCTATCTCTTTCTCCACATTCTCCTTCACCACCTTATTCTCCACCTTCTGATTCTTCATGTCATTCTCCATCTATATTTGCAATTTAACCCAATTTTAAAATCATGACCATAAATTCTAGTATTTCATTAATTTTAAAAAAATTTTGGCATAACCTCCCCTGTATATGAGCATTTTACCAAAAAAAGACATGCACAATCATCCATAACCCATTATCATCTATAATACATAACCACATTTATCAATCCATAACCCATTAACATCTATAATACATAACCAATAACCCATTATGAAATCCAATAACCCATTATCAAATCCAATATATAACCATCATGCATTTAAAAAATCCAAGCATTTCAACCATAATCAAACCCAATAATTCATTATCAAACCCAATAACCCATTTCAACCATTTATCAAGCATTAATTATGTACAATAAAAAATTATTCATGCATTTCAACCATTTATCAAGCATTTTATCAATTATCAATTATCAACCATTTATCAACCCATTATCAAAACAGCCCCAATATATCAACCAATTTCATATCAATTTCAACCCATTACAAACAGATCCAACCCAATTTATCAACCAATTTCAATCCAATTTGAACCCATACAAACATATCCAAGCCAAGTAAAATAAAAGAGAGAATGAAGTTACCTTGAATGCAGAGGTTGAAGAGAACTCCTTGTCGAGGGGGAGAGAGCTTCTTGTCGAGGGGGCAGAGAGAGCTCCATGTCCGAGAGAGAGGGCAGAGATCGAAGAGAGAGGGGGCGGTTCGAGGTGGCCTGAGATCGAGAGAGGAGCGGAGTTAAGAGCGGCGGAAGAAGGTTTGAGGGCTTCGGCAGAGAGAAGGATTGAGAGAGGGGGCGGCTAGAGTGAAAAAATGAATTGATTGAAGAGAAGGGTTCGGAGGGGAAAACAAATTTTAATGACTTCTGTAACGTTTAATAGTAATTAAACATTGCAGATAAGGGGTGTTCTGTAACGTTTATTTACTATTAAACGTTACAGAATAGATTTCTTATTTAAATAATTTTTTCAAAATTTTATATTATTAAATATTAATATTTTGTAACATTTAATAAGTAATAAACGTTACAGATAGTAGGGTTCTGTAACGTTTATTATATATTAAACGTTGCAGATTAGTTTTAAATTGTTTTATGTTTTTTTAATGTTTTCTGTTAATTTATTTTATGTTAACTTAATTTCGCAACTTTTATTATGTTTTGCATTTTTAATTTCTGTTTTTATTTTAATTTAAATACCATGCATGCATTTTTGCATTTTTTTATTTCTTTTTTCATTTTACTTTAAATACCATGCATGCATATTTTGCACTTTTAATTTCTTTTTTCATTTTACTTTAAATACCATGCATGCATATTTTGCACTTTTAATTTCTTTTTTCATTTTACACATGCATGTTTTGCATTTTTAATTTCTTTTTTTATTTTACTTTAAATACCATGCATGCATGTTTTGCATTTTTAATTTCTTTTTTCATTTTACTTTAAATACCATGCATGCATGTTTTGCATTTTTAATTTATTTTTTCATTTTACTTAAAATACCATGAATGCATGTTTTTCATTTTTAATTTCTTTTTTCATTTTACTTTAAATACCATGCATGCATGTTTTTCAATTTTAATTTCTTTTTTATTTTACTTTAAATAAAATTAAAAAAAATAGAACTAAATAAAATATTAAAACTACAATTAAATAAATTTAAAAATACAACTAAATAAAAAAATTACAACTAAATAAAAGACCTGCAAAAATAAAATTAAAATAGTAAATGCATTTTGAATATTAAATTAGAATATTTGAACTAACATGGAACTATGCATCTGCTTTTCTTTTCTTCCTTTGCTTGTTGACCCACACGTCTTCGGTGTTGTCTATACGCCTGTGACTAAGCGACACGGGTTGTGATGCATCATCAATACCAGTGGAAAATGGAGGTGTTTCCTCGAAATGGTCGTATGCTTCTTCGTCAACGACATCTCCAACGCCAACAATGCGTCTCTTTCCTTGAAGGACAATATGTTGTTTCTTATCGGCCGGATCTTCAATGTAGAAAGTATAAAGGGGTCATCTTCATAAGATCTTTTTTTGAAGTCAATAATAGTGAACCCAAATTTGTCTCTTTTTACTCCACCGCGAAGGTTGTTGATCCATGCACACTTGAATAAGGGTATTTTGAATTTCATATAATCTAGTTCCTAAATCTCTTCAATGCACCCGTAATAAGTAGCAGGTTTTCCATTATTGCCAGATAGAGCTAGAACTGAGACTCCACTATTTTGCACAGTGCTTTTACCATCTTGTTGCTTTGTGTACCAGTTGAATCCATTCAAGTCATACCCTTGGAAGGTTTCAACCACTGAATCAGGACCCCTCGATAACCATTTGACGGTTTCATCGACCTCGGTTCCTTCTTTTAATTGGGAAGCTATCTTTTCTTGAAACCATTCCACAAAATTTAATTGATGTTGTGTGTTAATCGTGTTCTCATTGTGAGATGGGTATTGTTTGCGCAACTCGAGTAAATGCATGTTGATGTAAGGTGTCACAACGGTAAGGTGTTGGAGCACTTTCATATGTGCTTTTGTTCTCATTTCAAGACCCGCTCTACACATTTTGGCTCCAATTGTGCCTTTTCCTTGAAGTCTACCCTCATGCCGAGATTTTGGAAGACTGATAGATTGGACATCTTCCAAGTAATCTGTATAATACTCAATAACCTCCTCGGCAACATATCCTTCTACTATACTTCCTTCAGGTTTAGATCGGCTATGTACTAGCCCTTTCAATTGACCCATTGCTCTTTCAAAAGGATACATGTACCGTAAAAATACTGGACCGCACATTTTGATCTCCCTAACCAAATGGATGGTCAAATGCACCATGGATTCAAAAAATGACGGCGGAAAGTACATCTCCAGCTCGCAAAGGGTAGAAATAACATCATTCTGTAACTTATCCATTATTTCTGGATCAATCACCTTACAACATATTTTGTTGAAAAAAATCACACAACTTAGTGAGGGTCTTCCTCACTTCTTCCTTCAGAATTCCTCGAATTGCGACTGGGAGTAAAACGGTCAGCAAGACGTGATAATCATGTGATTTCATACCATACAATTTGTTATCATTCATAGACACCTTTCTTGATATATTGGAGCAATAACCAGAAGGAACCCTAATCTCCTTTAAACAACTCAACAAATATTTTTTCTCTGCCTTGGTTAAATTAAATTGTGCTGCAGGTAGCCAATCTCGCTTTTTACCCTTAGATTGTGCTCGTAGCTCCTTTCGGATCCCCATTTCAACCATGTCCTTCCTCGCATTCATGCCATCTTTTGTTTTTCCTTGAATTTCCAACAAGCAACCAATCAAAGCTTCACATATGTTCTTAATTATGTGCATCGCATCTAGGCAATGCCTAATCTCCAGAGACTGCCAATATTCAAGTTCCCAGAATATAGATTTCTTTTTCCATATACCCTTCGGAATCTCTTTTGTAAATTTCTTCCCAAATTTCATGTCTATGTCCTTAACCTGTCGATATACTGCCTTGGCAGATGACGGCATGGGGGGCCTACCATGCTCCTCTTTACCATTAAATTTTTCCTTGTCAAGCCTGTAAGGGTGTTTGCGGCTCCTAAGAAATTTGCGGTGTCCCAGATAAACCATTTTTCTGGAGTTTTTCAAGTAAACAGAATTGGTATTTTCCTGACAAATAGGACACGCTTTAGCTCCTTTATTCCTATACCCCGACAGATTACCGTACGTAGGAAAATTATTAATTGTGCAAAATATCATGGCACGAAGGTTGAACTCAGTTCTTGAGTGTGCATCAAATACTTTCACTCCCTCATGCCACAATTTTTTAAGATCATCTATTAAGGGACGCAAATACACATCTATGTCATTTCCTGGTTGTTTAGGACCTGAAATCAATAAGGGCATCATTAAATATCTCCTTTTCATGCACAACCACGGAGGAAGGTTGTAAATACATAATAAGACCGGCCAAGTAGTCTGACGGCTACTCATGTTGCCGTAAGGATTCATCCCGTCCGTGCACAACCCCAATCTCAAATTTCTTGGTTCATTTCCGAAATCTTCAAATTCACTGTCGATGTTCGTCCAATCAGGACAATCTGCTGGGTGACGGAGCATTCCATCACCTCTTCTCCTACATTTTGCATGCCATCTCAACAATTTGGCATCCTTCGAATTAACAAAGAGCCGCTCAAATCTTGGAATTATCGGGAGATAAAACACCACCTTCGCTGCTGGTCCCTTACTACCTTCATCAATCTGATCATCCCTCGGTTTATACCGTGATGCTTTACATTTTGGACATTTATTCAAATCTTTGTACTCATCTCTGAATAATATGCAGTCATTTGGACATGCATGAATTCTCTCTATATCTAGTTTCAGAGGACACAACATCTTTTTAGCCTTACAAATGGAATCTGGCAATTGGTTATCTTTGGGAAGAAAATCTGTACGCAAAAGTTTAAGCAAAGATGTGAAACTGGCATCGCTCCATCCATTTTTAGCTTTCAAATTAAACAGTTTGAAAACAGCATTAAGTTTTGACAATTCACAACCGGGATATAACTTTATCTTATCTTCCTCACGTAACATACCAAATATCTCAGCATTATCAACAAAATCTGCATCCACGTTGTTTACAATTTCATCTAAATCAGCATTCAATTCTGTATTATCTATATTTTCATCATCAAACACCTGTTCATCATCAAATACATCATTTTCATCATCAAATACATCATTTTCATCATCCAACATAGTTTTACTACTCCCTGCAGCATTAAATGATATCCCCCCAGTCTCTCCATGAAGTGTCAACTAAGTATAATCCGGCAGAAACCCATCTCTAATCAAATGAACTTTCACTTCTTCAAAATTAGACCATTTCACCAAATTCTGACAAATACGACAAGGACAACACATTTTATCACCTTTATTCTCTCTTATCAAATCATCTTTAGCAAAACTCATAAATTCTTCAAGCCCTTTCAGAAATGCTGACGAAAAACGATTACTCAAGTACATCGACGTCCGATCCATCTGAATAAATAAAATATATGCGAAATGTTAGGGTATATATGGGTCAATTTGGTCACATTAGGTTTTCAAGCCGGTCACCATCCTAACCCACTCTTTGGATACTCTGTCTCATTAGCGAGCGTATGCTAGATGTAACATGTTGTTTGAGAAAAATTCGACAGCATTTCCCCTAATGTTCCCTGAATGCGCCAACACACGATTGCTCGTGAGAACGCATCCGTGGGAACATAAAGGAAAATATCGTCGGATTTTTCTCAAATAATAGATTACATCTAGCGTACCACTCGCTAATCCTAAATGAGACAGAATATACAAAGAGCAGTCCCAAAACGGGGACTATCCGAGATTAATCCCTAATGGATTAATGTCGGACGGGCAACGACCTAAATTTGGTATTGTACTGGTATTTTTGGTCCTATATGACAATACCATTAAATTAAATGCATATGCAAATTATTTATGCGTGCATAATTTAGTAATAAATAAAAAGACAAAAGTTATGTAAAATATACCATCAATATTATGACGAAATTCTTCTTCTTTTTCGATGTAATTCTTGTCGTCTTCAATGAGACCTAAAATTATTCAATACAAAACTACTAATTAATTTAATAAATTTAACCTGAAATATATAAGAAAAAATTAAAAAAATATAAAATATAGTTAAAATGAAATATTTTTAACCAAATATATAGTTTTCTTCTCCTTCTCCTTCTAATTTAAATTTTCTAGATTTTTCACATATTAATTTCTATTTTTTTCAATAAAACCGAAATAAAATAAGGAAAAAATAGAAAAATATGAAATAGTGCTCAAATTTAATTTTTTTTACCTTCTATCTGCTCTCCTCCTCCTCCTCTTTCTAATTCTTATTTTTCCTGAATTTTTGCAAATTTTTTGCTAATTTTTTGGAGTGAAAAAAAAAATGAAATATTTAGAGGGATATAAATTGTATTAATTGGTGGTTGGTGCAGCTTGGAAGAGAAATGGGAAGAGAGATGGCCAGACAGACGTTATTGTGAAAATATCTCCACATTCTGCAATGTTTTTTATGTAATAAGCGTTGCAAATCTGCAACATTTTTTATGTAATAAACGTTGCAAATCTGCAACGCTTATTACATAAAAAACGTTGCAGAATGTCTGCACAGATTTTTTTTTGACGAAACGCGCCAAGATTGAAAAATAGATTTTCGCGCCAACAGTCTGTAACGTTTTTGAAAAAAAAGGCTACGGATGGACTGTTGCAGAATGTCTTTTTTGTGGTAGTGAAGAAACTATAATTAATAGAATATTCATTATAACAAACTAGATTTCATTACTGATATTTCATATTTATATATGTATTTTGACCGTACTTAGCATCCAAATATTACTCAAACCATTATAAATGCCTCATGAATTGCTGTGTTTTCCTAGATTTTAGTACTGCTGTGGCATTTGATTTGTTTTGCAGGAACTTGGTGGATTGGACATAATAATTGCATAAAAAGGAGAATTTTAGAAAAACAAAATGACTAAAAGGATCCATAGCATTGTAGAGCTCATCCTAAACTTTCCAACGATCTTTGAATCACCTCAATTAGAGTCCGGATGAAGAAATTATGGTCAAAATACTATTGGTGCACAATGCTGGATACACCATTTCGGTCCGAAATCGCGTGAAAATGTCAATTTTGGGGAGTTTTGAAGATGGAAACTTTATTTTATGATAAGATCTTGCCTTAGCCTGTCTCCCAAGTCATTCCCCTGGTGTTATAAGTACGAAATTTCGTACAGAAAGAGGATCCAAGCCTCTATAGACCAAATTCTCACCTTTCCACCGCCGAAGAACCAATCCAACTATGATTCCATATCCTTGCAAACAGAAGTTTAGCGAGATTACTTGGTTATATCTCTTCTTCTCTCTTTGCTTGTATAGATGATGGAGTTTATATCTTATTTTTCTTGCATGTTAGGCTCGTTTATTATGTCTTAGGGTGGGTTAGTAGATTAGTTTAGTATTTTGTGATGACTTGATGGATTTATTATGATGTTATGTGATTTGTTTAGTTGAGAATTATTACTTGATTAAATTGATTGTTTGCTTGATTGTTTACCTATTAATTGTTAGAGTTATGTCCTAGAAGTCAATATTTAATGACTTATTTTCTTAGTTTATGTTAATGATGATATTTGATCATTTGTTCCTAGAGTTTATTATTGACATATCATTCAGGTTGAGGATCTGAATTGTAGATCTCTGTGGATCAGTTCATTAGAATGACAATAATAAATCTAAATCGTCCATAATCTTGATAATTAACAAGCAACATTAATTATCATAAAAGATTAGTATGTAAGTTAAGTGATGATTAAGTTCTACAAATCATACATAAGGAGTTACCAACTTAATTGCATATGTGTATGTTATTGGAACATAGTACAGGACTTGACCCAATGAAATAAACATATGCATTGTGTTAAGTGTCATTGTTTATTTCATATAAGTTTGATTCTAAGTTTGAGATGTTCACCTTTTCCACATGAGGATAGGTTCAATAAATACGTCTAACGTTGATTCCTGATAAAGGCTGCTATAAGGACTTTATTTATGTTCTCTTGAATTGTGCGGGGAAAAATTGTTCATCAAGAAAACCGTATGTCCCTCATTAATACACTTAATGAGTGATGATATCTGTTTGGGCCCCTTGATGGAGTTGGATCGTATGCATGCAAACTAGACGATCAACTCTAGATCAAGAAATGTATAATCTGCAAGAATGACACACTCCTATCTTGGATTATACAATGATATCATATGACATAAGAATCAGACAAAGGAAATACTTATATTTCTTATGCAGGATTGAAATATTGTAACGGTACACTATTTATGCGAATTGGGAATCATAACGTGTTGCTAGATACCGCTTATGATTATTGGAAATAAATAGTGATTTATTCTCCATGGCCAACATAGCATAAATTCTCAAAGGGTCACACAAATAGGACTTTGACCACACAATGCATTATCTATTTATTCGCAACAGTGAGTATTGCAAAAATATGATGAGTTGATTAATTAATTATATACTGTTATGAACCGTTATAATTAATTAAGTCAAAGAGATCATATAGAAATAAATTAATGCATTATCTAATCCCAAAATAATTATTAATGAGTTAATAATTAATTTTAGATCAACACATTTCAATATAAATGGTTATATTGATTAATTGGGCCGTTATTTAATAGGAAAATATATAGCCCAATTATAGAGCAACCTAATGGGACTTTAATTAGGTGAATTAAAGACCCAAATGAGATTGTGAGGTGGCCCATATAGGCCCAATTCGTGGCCAGCCATAGGGTGGTAAGAGGTGTAATTTTGGGGAAGTTTTTCCTAGGGTTTGAGCTCTATAAAAGGACCCCTTTGGAGGCTCCAAGAGCTAGCCTTTCTCTCTCATCTCTTCCTTCCCTTTGTGGCTGCCACAAACCTCATCTTTTCTCCCTCTTTTGCTCATGTGTTGAGCTCTCTTCTCCATTTAAATGAAAGATTTAATTGCTAGAAGAGAGAAAGCTAATGGGATTAGGCTTGTTCTTGGGTGTGCTAGCACATACCTTGAGAACGTGGTTAATCTCCTTGGTGGACTCGAGGCCGGCGGCACAACCATGGTGGTGGTGGTGGAGAAGGCACACCATCGACTCTCATGCCATGGATTCGAGCCTCATGAATGCGAATTCATGAGAGGTACAATTCTTCCTACTCTCATCTTGAAATGCTTGTGAATGATGTTGAAACCTAGATCCCTTGTGTTTAGTTGTTGTTTCTTGCTATTTGATGGCACAAAAATGGAATTAAACACTTCCTAACATTAATGAACTGCAGCATTATTAGGGCATTAAACTAAACCATATAATTGATTAATTAAGTACTTGAGGTAAGCCAATCGCTCAAAAGAAGAGGTTAGTTAACGACTGAAAGGTGTAACTTTTACTGATCCGACACAAAAGTTTAGGACTAGTTGTTTACGTGGTGAAAACCGAGTTCCAAGTCAAGTCACACCAAAACGCGACAGCTGAGGTTAGGACTTAGGTTTGGTCGTCGAGTAACTTTCACATAGTGTCCTGTAAAATTACCAAGTCAGATTAGAGAGTATAAAGCGAGTTTCGGCATGAACAATACTGATTTCGGTTCGAAATCCGTATAGTTTGGTCCGAAATCTGCCTCTGTCTCGGTGAAAATCGTGGACAGAGATGCTTTAGAACTAAACTAATTGAACACGAAACCCTAGGACATTACTTTCATCTGTTTGAGTCCAGAAAATCTTAAAAACCAACCAAAAATATTTCTTTTACTTGTACTTTATTTATTTGTCTTTTAAATCATAAAACTCCAAAATAATTATCTTGTCTAGCTTTCGTGAGGAAGTAGAGTCTAGTATTCAATTCTAACCGCCCCTGTGGGTTCGACCCTTAGCTTTACCAAAGCGACTAGTAAAGTAAATCTTAGGAATAAATTTATTTGATCTAGGATTAAATTCCTACATCAATTGCAATGAAGAATAGTGTCTAGAAGCAATGATTCAGAAGGGTTAGGTAGGTCTTATACTGAAGAAAACATTTATATATAAGTGCTGTAACAATATTTAATAATTTAAATATGTGAATAATTTAGTTTCTTACAATTAAGTATGAGATATAAGATCTTAGGCAAGCCATTCCATTTTGTATTGGGGCAAAAAAAAATAAAAATAAATGCATGACATGTCCTGAAATCAGTTCTGTAATATTTAAAATATATACTAATGATGTTGTATACATTACATTACATAAAATGCATCTAGAATTTGCATTCAGTATGCATGGAAGAATACACTACATAACATAACTTTCGAGCACTTGCTTTAATTGCCGACATGAGAATATTCATTAACGCAATATATGGACATGGTATATTCCATAATATCCGCGATATTATTTTATTCATAATTAGTCTCGTAACTTGTTGCAATTGAAGTCAACCAATGACTTCAACCCTCGTGCCGATTGGGATTTCTCTATTATATTATTTACAATTTATTTTGCTTCAAAAAATATTATTTATTAGAAATATTTAAGTTTAAATCACACCACTTTCTAGAACGAAAATTTCTAAATTTCCAATGTTTTTATGCATGATAATCATTAAGTAAGCCACATGAAACTCATGCAGTGATGCAGATCGATCGGGAAACGCAAACAAAAATTGTATTAATTTAATAAAAAAAAATTGAGCCTTAAACACATTTTTATAAACATCTCATGAAAATTTGTAGAAAACAGAAAACTATGTATAAAATATTTGAGTTATAGGATCAAAATTAATTAAAAAAACAGATCTTTTAGCGAAATATACATAATAATTTGAGAATGACTACGGTACACTTTAAAGCACGGATCAAGTGGTGTTTTATTCTTGTTTTTCAAGATTCAGAATTCAAATGGCGTGGCCGATTTAAACTGTACAATATATCTTCAAATTGAAATATCCTTAGAAACAAATTTTTACATTTCTTGGAAATTTTTTTATTATATTTGTTTGAAGAAAATTTTTATTATAAATTTCAAAGTTTTCAATACCACTTTATAAAAACGAAATCCTAAATTTTTTAATATTGTTATACAATATTTTTTAATACCTCAAGTATATACAATAGCAAGAAAATGTATATAACTAAGTGACATGAAATTCATGCGGAGAAATACAAAAAACTGTATATTAATTTACAAATTTTTGTTGTGTCTTAAACATATTTATAAAAATCTCATGCAAATAAGGAGAAAATTAAATTTAAAATCCATGAGCTAATAGATCAAAATTAATTAAATTCATATTTTTCAGCGAAATATTGTTGAAGTTATGTCCTAGAAGCCAATCATTTTGGTTACTTCTATGGTTTATGTTATTGATGATATTTTATCATTTGTTCCTTGATTTATTTATTGATAGATCATTCAGGTTGAGGATCTGAATTGTAGATCTCTATAACTCATTTGTTCTTAAATGACAATAATAAATCTAAAGATGTCCATAATCTTGATAATTAACAAGGAACATTAATTATCAAATAAGATTAGTATGCAAGTTAAGTGATGATTAAGTTCTACAAATCATAGGTAAGGAGTTACCAACTTAATTGCATATGTATATGTTATAGAACATAGTACAGGACTTGACCCAATGAAATAAACATTTGGATTGTGTTAAGTGTCATTGTTTATTTCATGTTAGTTTGATTCTAAGTTTGAGATGTTCACCTTTTCCACATGAGGATAGGTTTAATAAATATCGTTCAACGTTGATTCCTGATAAAGGCTGCTATAAGGACTTTATTTATGTTCTCTTGAATTGTGCGGGGAAAAGTTGTTCATCAAGAAAACCGTATGCCCCTCATTAGTATACTTAATGAGTGATGATATATGTTTGGGCCCCTTGATGGAGTTTGGATTGTTTGGCCAACTTGTACAATCAACTCTAGATCAAGAAATGTATAATCTGCAAGAATGACACATTCCTATTTTGGATTATACAAGGATATCATGTGACATAAGAATCAGACAAGGAAATACTATTATTTCTTATGCAGGATTGAGATATTGTAACAGTACATTATTTATACGAATTGGGAGTCATAACGTGTTGCTAGATACCGCTTATGATTATTGGAAATAAATAACGATTTATTTCCATGGCCAACATAGTATAAATTCTCAAAGGGTCACACAAATAGAGTTTTAGTCACACGGTGTATTATCTATTTATTCACAATAGTGGGTATTGAGAAAATATGATAGTTTGACTAATTAATTATATACCGTTATGAACCGTTATAATTATTTGAGTCAAAAGGATCATATAGAAATAGATTAATACATTATCTAATCCCAAAATAGTTATTAATGATTTAATAATTATTTTAGAATCAACACATATTAATATAAATGGTTATATTAATTAATTGGGCCAACATTTCATAGCAAATGAATAGTCCAATTGAAGAGCTTTGAAAATTGGTTTTAATTAAAGGAATTAAATACCCAAACAAATGGAGGAAAAGCCCATAAAGCCCAATTTGGTGAGGCTAGGGTAGGTGAGTGGCATTTTGGTAAATACAAGGAAGAGCTCCCTAGAGATTGTGTCCATATAAGACCCCTTTTGGAGAGCAAACCCTAAGGCTTTCTCTCTCTTCCTTCCTAGCCGCCACCATCCTTCTCTCTTCCCCATTTGCTCATGTGTTGAGCTTCATTCCTCCATCAAATACAACTAATAGGATTAGTGCAAGGAGGAAACTAAAGGGATTAGACTCTAGTCTTTGTTGCTAGCACAACTATTAGACTTAGTGACTAATTCTCATTGTGGACTCGAGGCCGACGCCGCCATTGGAGGGGAGACGAAGTTGGAGAGCACCACATCGATTCCAAGTGATAGGATTCGAGCCTCTTTGTTGCTACACAAAGAGAGGTATAAATCTCTTCCTCTCATCTTAAAATGCTTGTGAATAATGATTGAAATCTAGATCCCTTGTGTTTAGTTGTGATTTCTTGCTATTTGATGACACAAAAATAGAATTAAACACTTCCTAACAAATATATCATAATAACTTAGTATTTGAAGGACATGAAAACTTAATCATTTTGTGTGATTAGAAATTTCAAAAATTTAATCATCTTTATTAATTATATAACTATTATAAATATATAATTTGTCGGTTAACATGTAAAAGCTAGGTTAATTAATTTGTTGGCAACTTGGCATGTTTGGTCTTAATAATTCTCTTGTTGCTTGTAATTTTCTTTTCTTTTTTAAGTAAAAGACTATGTTATACGTGTAAAGAAAGTAAATAAGATAAAGAACACGAGAACACAAAGATTTAACGTGGTTCAGTATAATATGTACCTACGTCCACAACACACGCACACCTCTCTTTTTATTATTTTCTGTAAATCTGAATTGATACAATACAAGGAGAGAAAGCCTATAAATAGAAAAGATTTCTTGCACATCAAGTCACTCATGACTTGCACACTAAGTCAAGCGTTTCTTGTGCTCCAAGTCTGGCGTTTCTTCCTTGTCAAGTTAGGTGTCACATTAGATCTAAACCATGATCTTCTGTGACACCATATTCCAACACTCCCCCTCAAGTTGGCAGGTAGATATTTCGCATGCCCAACTTGCCAATTGCAGTATGAAATATGGTACTGGACACTCCTTTTGTCAGTATGTCAGCCAGCTGTTCTTCAGTTCTTACATGAGGAATGCCAATGATTTTCTCTTCAAGATTCTGTCGAATGAAATGTCGATCCACTTCAATGTGTTTGGTCCTATCATGTTGCACAGGATTCTGAGATATAGCAATAGCTGCTTTGTTGTCACAGAACAACTTCATCTCCTCGCCATCATAAAGACCAAGATCTTTGAGTACCCTTTTAATCCACAATAATTCTTGAACACCCTTAGCAATTCCTCTGAATTCAGCTTCAGCACTAGACAGAGCTACTACTTTCTGTTTTTTACTTCGTCAGGTGACCAAGTTGCCACCAACAAAGGTGAAGTATCCAGATGTGGATTTCCTGTCAGTCACATCTCCTGCCCGTCAGAGTCTGTATAGCCCTTGACTTGAAGATGACCATTTTTCTTGAAGAAGATACCTCTTCCAGGGGATCCCTTGAGATACCTCAAAATCCACATAACCGCTTCCATATGTTCTTCACTTGGAGCATGCATGAACTGACTTACCACAGACACGGCATAAGCAATATCAGGTCGAGTATGTGATAAATAAATAAGTCTTCCCACCAACCTCTGATACTGGTCTTTGTTTGTTGGTACCTGACCAGGAAACACTCCTAGTTTTGTATTCTGCTTGGATGGTGTATCCACAGGTTTGCAATCTAGCATCCCTGTCTCAGCTAGCAAGTCCAGTACATACTTTCTTTGAGATAAAGATATACCTTCCTTATTTCGTGCCACTTCTATTCCGAGAAAGTACCTCAAGCCTCCAAGGTTCTTCATCTCAAATTCTCTGAATAATTTTTCTTCTAGGTCTCGGATTCCTTCAGAGTCATCACCTGTGATTATCATGTCATCAACATATATTATCAAGATAACAATTTTTTCTTTATTCTTCAAAAAGAACAAAGTATGATCTGCATCACTCTGGGTGTATCCATATCCTTTCATGGCACTGCAAAATCATCCAAACCAGGCTCTCGGCGACTGTTTTAGACCATACAGTGCTTTCTTCAATCTGCACACAAGAGGTTGTTCACTTGAGTAACCATATCCAGGTGGAATGTCCATATAGATTTTCTCATCTATATCCCCATGTAGAAACGCATTCTTCACATCAAACTGATGCAGAGGCCAGTCTCGGTTTGCTGCAATGGACAACAGAATCCTGACAGTGTTGAGCTTGGCAACTGGTGAAAAAGTTTCTTGGTAATCCACTCCGTAAGTCTGAGAATAACCCTTTGCCACCAGCCTCGCTTTGTACCTGTCAATTTCTCCAGTGGGCCCATATTTGATTGTAAATATCCATTTGCAACCTACCGCTTTTCTATCTTTAGGCCTTCTTACCAATTCCCAAGTCTCATTCTTCTCTAATGCATCCATCTTTGTCTTCATTGCTTCAACCCATTTTGGATCACTGAGAGCTTCATTCAGGTTTCTTGGAACATGAGCTGAGGCAAGAACCTTGTCAAATTCCTTCACTTGTTCTGGCATGTGAGACAAAGTCATGAAGTTAGCCATTGCATACCTGCCTTCACCACTTTCATCCGGTCGATATCTCTTCGGAGGTATGCCCCTGTTAACCCTATAAGGCAACTGATAACCAGGGTTAGTAGTAACAGGTTCAAGAACACTTACCTTTGACTCCGGAGTATGGTCATGTGGTGATGGAGGAGACTGTATCATTTCTTCATCTTCATCATCATCTGATGGACCAAAGCTATCAAGAGGGTCTATTTCTGGATCAGAAGAATTCTCAATTACCAGTTCTGAATTCGGACCGAAATCCAACAAGTTCAGACCTAAATACATGGTGTCATCCTCTGTTCCTTCTCTGTTTGGACCGAATTGTTCTGAGTTCGGTCCGGACAAAGGTCTAGTATCTCCACTGGTATCTCCGTTTGGACCAAAATCACTAGAATTCGGACCGAACTGAGGTTCATCATATGTCATTGCATCAAACCAAGGCTCATTCTCTACTGTACTCTCCCCCTGAGAATGAGTCTGCTCTTTCAGAAAATACCCCTCATTTTCAATAAAGGTTACATCCATTGTGGTATAAATTTTCCTAGAGGCCGGGTTCATACACCTATATCCCTTTTGACGTTGACCATAACCTATGAACACACACTTTTCAGCACATGGGTCTAACTTTGACCTTTGATGTTTTTGTATATGAACATAGGCTATACAGCCAAATACTTTTGGTGGAATCGTAAGAACTGAGGGAATTAAGCAGTACTTTGAAAGTACTTGTAAGGGTGTTTGAAAGTCAAGTACCACAGAAGGCAATCTATTCATCAAGTAAACTGCAGATGTAACTGCGTTATCCCAATAAGAATGAGGTACATTATTTTCTAGCATCATTGCCCTGATCATTTCTAGAATTTGCCTATTCTTTCGCTCCGCTATGCCATTTTGTTGAGGGGTGCCCACACAACTTGTTTCATGTATAATTCCATTGGTGTTAAAGAATTCCCCTAATGTTTTGTTGACAAATTCCCTTCCATTATCACTTCTGAAAATTTTAACATTCCTATCAAACTGGTTCTTTACCATGGTAATGAAAGATTTGATGGCAATTGGTACCTCATGTTTATGTTTTACCACATTAATCCAAGTCATTCTAGTGCAATTGTCAACAAATAACACAAACCATCTGTTACCAACCTGGGATTCAACCGGGGAAGGCCCCCATACATCAGAGTGAACCAGGTCAAAAGGAGTGGTATTGTCATTATCCAAGTTTTTAGGAAAATGGGCTCGATGGCTCTTAGATTTAATACATACCTCGCAATCAAAAGATTCATTCTCAAATCCAGAAAATAAACTTGGATAAAGTTTCTTTAGGTACCCGAAAGAAGGATGGCCTAGACGTCTGTGCCACATCCAAATTGAAGACTTCCTACTTGAACTTGAGCTAGCTGATAAGTGAGCTCTTCCAGCAGCTATGTCTTCCAAATGATACAGTCCTCCCTTCTTAGTACCACGACCAATAATCTCCTTCGTCATGAGATCCTGAAAGAGACAAAATCTAGGATACATGAGTACAGCACAATTAAGTTCTTCACATAATTGACCTACAGACAATAGTCTTGATGAAAGAGAAGGGACCAATAAAGTATTTGAGAGTGTCAAAGATGAGGAAAATTGAACATCTCCAGCGCTTGTGACTGGATAAACTTCCCCATTCGCATTGGCGATCTCAGTCTTCCTAGGGTGAGATTCTCTTACCAAATCGTCCTTGTTGTAAGTCATGTGATCTGTTGCTCCAGAATCTATAATCCAAGATTCGTTTATGTTTTGAATAAGGGCCATGGTCTCCAGTAAAGATTATCTACACAAATCTCTTGTGTAGGGAAGATGTCAAGTCCAACTGTGCAGTAACTCGCACAGGAAAAATGACAAGTACAAAAAACACGCAAGTCAGTAAGGAATTTCAGTGCGAAATGAACAAATTTTGGTCCGAAATCGCAGGTCTGGTCGGGGTTTCGGTGAGATAAGGGTTGGTCGAGAAGATCCAACTGTGCAGTAACTCGCACAGAGACAAAGGATTCAATCTTGTGCAGTAACTCGCACAAGACAAAGAAAACACACAGATTTCAGAACCTACCGCTCTGATACCATGTAAAGAAAGTAAATAAGATAAAGAACACGAGAACACAAAGATTTAACGTGGTTCAGTACAATATGTACCTACGTCCACAACACACGCACACCTCTCTTTTTATTATTTTCTGTAAATCTGAATTGATACAATACAAGGAGAGAAAGCCTATAAATAGAAAAGATTTCTTGCACATCAAGTCACTCATGACTTGCACACCAAGTCAAGCGTTTCTTGTGCTCCAAGTCTGGCGTTTCTTCCTTGTCAAGTTAGGTGTCACATTAGATCTAAACCATGATCTTCTGTGACACCATATTCCAACAATACGTACTAGCGTTCATATAAACCAGTAAGAACTGTTAAATTACATAGCATCAGCAGGTACAAAACTCACACTTATGCAGGTAACAGAGTCATCATTACTAAAACAGGTACATACATTAGAAGGGAAGTAGAAACAACACTGGGACAAGTCCTTTTCGCCCCAATTTGATTGTAATTGGCTACAGTATCTCTTCTTGCTGTTGTAGTTAACAGCCTTAATTAAACCTATCCTATGTAAGACTGTAAGTAATTATCTACATATGCAATCCTCACTTGGCAGTCCATAACATTTTATTTTAGAAAAAAATTAAATGAGATTTAGTCCTCTTAACTTTTTTTTCAAATTTAAATATGTAAATTGAATCTCTAACTTGATTTTAAACCCAAAACTTCTACTCAAACTACGAAACTTGATACTTTTTGTCGCTGGACTAAATACTGCTTTTTAAGCATTAGTACAGCGAAGTATCCAAAGAAAAAGACAGGAGGGGGACCACATAGTAGAAGTCTTGAAGGGTTGGATCCTGGCAAAGGTTGCCAGATCATAAGCTAATCGGGTACCTTTATCTGGGTTTCTGTTGTTAATTAAAGGGAAGGACAATAATTTTAAAAAAAAATTAAAACAAAGGACAACTACATCACTATTTGAAAATTAAAGAACCTGATTGATGTCGCGTCCTCATTAATTTATCACGTATGATCCTCTCTAAACGATAATAATGATAGATATCCTTGCGTTTAGGAATTGGGCACACGCTCTACAACTGAATGAATATTATTTATAATTTCTCAGGGTCAAATATGAAAACATGTCTTATTTATTTTTGTTGGGAAAGTGACCTCCTCTTTTTTTTAATGATGAAAGTGACCTCCTTGTAGACTCTTCAAAGTTGAAAGTTGAAACTTCTTTATTTATTCTAACTTTTTTCCTATCATCACGTTCCTTTTCATTCTTCTTCCGTAACTGATATCAAATCTATTGGTATACCAGTAATTACTTTTGTGTTTTTACTTCGCTTCGTTATAGATTTTGTTGATTATGTAATAGGCAATTAGAACTAGCTAACTGCTAAGAATATATACTTCACTTTTGTTTTCGGTTGTAGAGGACGAACAAGAGGCAAGGAATGGCATCTCGGTATGAAAGCCATTACCAAATCTCCTTCAGTAATGTCAATCTAAACGAACCTCAGGAAATTTCACTAGATGATTTCCAAGAGCATCAACAAACACAACTTGGTTTTGCCAATGCTTGTATGGTAGCAGTTGTGCCAAACCGACAAGTGTCAGTTGGTGTAGTTCCATCTGTGCTGTTAATGCAGAATACTGTGTCCCTTCCAGAGGAATGTACAAATCTGAGAAATCGAGTTCGGGACGATCCAGAGGACGAGACGATGAAATCAAAACACAAGAGACAAATAAAAAATCGAGAATCAGCTGCCCGATCTCGGGCTAGGAAGTTGGTAAAGTAATCAGTGAATTTGGGTTTTCCTTTATTTCTTTCACAATGTATATATAGCATAAATAAACTTTGGTCTTGTTTGGTCTTGAAGGCATACAGAAGCGAGCTAGAGAATAAGGTTAAGTGCTTGGAAGAGGAGCTTAACAGGCTGAAACAACAAAAGGTATCTTTTTTATTTTTTTTTTCTTTTGGACCACATTTATTTATAAATTTTCTAATTCTCTATGGAAGTTCTTTATTTTGCTTCTTTTTTAATTGCTTTGCAAGTTAGGACCACTTCCACGATATTAACAAATCCTTTATTGAACGAGTTCCTCCACAAATGTTGGAGAGTTCTTACCAAAAGAGGAAAACTGCAATCCTTTTCTTCTGTTGTTGGCACTTCTTTCTTTCTTGTATTCTTCTTTTTATGCTCCTGCATGATCTATCTGCTGCATCCCATTCTTGAATTTCGTGTTTCCATTGAATTTAGATCAATTCGTCCTCAAAACTATATTGATATATTGAATTGGTTCTCCTTCCTATCAATGGTTCCTTTTATTTACTTGGCACATGCCGACACAAATGTTTGGTTCCAAGCGGGTAATGGGAAGGAAAGTAAAACCTAAAAGGGGATGAAAAAGGGGTAATGATATTTTCTTTTTCCCATAATCATATTCGGTCGATCATATTTCTTCCGTTACACCCAAATTAACACCTCTATTTAGGAAACAATAAAATAGATGGTTTAGGAGGTTAACTAAATAATCTCATAATCCTTCATCTCTTATTAAATATCTCATATAACAAGAATAATTTAAATTTTTTATATCGCTCTTTTTTGCTGGCCTTTCTCAACCATGCATGCATCCATCCAAATTAACAAGATGTTAGAGGGGATGTTTGCGCACAATAAGGAGCCCAAGCTCCATTGTAAATGGAAAAATTACATTTTTTTCTTAATCATAAAATTTCTGGGACCCCTCCACCAAATTAAATTTCAGTCACCTCAACTATACTTACTTTTTTTTTTTTTTGACAAAATACTTACTTAAAATGTTAATTATAAATTAATGTAATTTTCAAGATGCAATGAAAAAAAAGGTTGTGAAAGAAATAGATTTCATTTTTAATGTGAAAACAGGTATTTCATTTTTAAATTAAAATATTCAAAACTTTGAGAATTTTAGTGAATACCAATGATTACCACTAAAATTGTGTTCCTCGTCACTTATCTGTGCAGGAGAAAGAAGCGGTGGAAATACACCACCTTAAACAAGAGCCAAAGAGATCACCACTTCGGCGAGCAAATTCGTCACCATTATAATTGCATCCACTAGCACCTTTACCATAAATGCATCTCATGTGTGACAGCATCAAGTTTATATCGATGAAGGAATCTTTAATTTCACTTTAATGCTTTGTACTCTATCTTCTTCAGCTACCTTTTTCTGATTCTCCGTACGAACTCGTTTATGATTGACGTTAAAATTATGTAAGCATTTTTTTTTTATGTAAATTTATGCTATCATAAATTTTTCCTAGCTTGGTTGATCGTAAGTCGGAGAATAAGAAGACAATAACATTTATATTATTGCATATAAAAATATTAAAAAAAACAACATCAACAACGATAAAGTAATGGTTTCTAACTTTTAGAATGAATTAATGATAATGACAACGATATTAAAAATTAAAAAGTATTGTAAATCATAACAATTCTGTCATGAATTTTTGGATCTTACTCGGGCATAACTTGAGAAACAACATCTGTAAGGGTCTTGATGATGGAACCGTTACTCCTCTATTTTCATTAATATAGACTTTATCCTAACTTGTATGAACTAAATTATGACAAGTTGAGATAACCACCCCTTTTAATCACTGTTTTTTAAATCCTACCGGCTTTTCTACCGGCCACTGATTGAAATTTGGTATTTTCAGATATTTCCCGATATTTTATCTCTTTTTTACTAGTTATTGTTGTTTCGGCCCTCTATTTCAATTTCGGTAGAACCCAAAAAAGAGAACCCTCAATGAAAAAAAAATAATAATAATAAATACAATTGGAGAAATACTTGATAATGTCCAGCAATCAGTTAATTTATACACCAAAGTATAGCTGAGTTTTTGTTCCAATATATTTCATATCTTCGCCTAATCGCCTTCAAGAGATGTCTGTGATTTTTTGTGTTTGCTATTTTGTGGGCTGTAGATATATGTTCCCTCTAAGAATTGAAATGTCGAATTTGTTCATTATAAACCATGGTCAATCAGGAGTATTTATCAGGCTATTCCGCGGTAGTAAGTTTAGAGACTTGAATGTCGGGTCAAATCATTTGATCCGCTTCATACAATCTGTATCTAACGAGTTATTATTAAGCAGTTTAATTTTGATCCGCTCTATAATCCTACAGAAATTGAGATTATAGGCAGTGAAACAGCTTAATTTGACCCGCTCTTAATATCAACGAGCAGAGCAAACCTGTGTTAATTTTAACTACACAAATTTCGGAAAAGAAAAGAAAAAGAAATAACACAAATCGAGCTGCCATGGATTGTACAAATATATTCACATGCCAACAAAACCAAAGAAGGGCAATACAATTGACATGCGCCCGGATATGTTTTTGAGTTTTTCACAAATTGTACAAAAATGTTTAGATACAACTGACATCGTCTCAGCATGTTAAGTAAATTCTTAAAGAATTGATAACATCACTGACCTAGTGACAAGGATCATTTCCCCCTTTCAGACGGCAAAACACATGCACACATCAAGCATTTACACAGCAATTTTATGTAACCTTTTCTTTTTAGTTCTTTTGCTACAATACCTCCTATATTTTTTCCTTTGGGGCTTCAATGGGGAAAGCTAATACTTCTAGATGTGCAACTTTCTATGCTCTTGCCTCAAGTTGTAATATACCTTCAAATGACAAACTTGTAGTTAATTCTACCTGAATATAACACTACTAAGCTAATACTTGGGCAATGTTAGACTCTAAACTCTGCATACAGTTGCTTAAACATTTTTTTTTTAAATAACTAAAGAAAAAACTGCTTGCCTCCAGTCACACAAAGTTACATACCTTTAATTGAACAGCGCATTTATGAGATTCCATCTAATGGAGAGTTTAAGATGTGTGTGCCTTTTGTCTCAATCAGTGCATGTACTTTCTGCAAGGCAAAATTAAGAGTAAATTTCAATTAAAACCTCACATTTTCATAATATTTGACAAACTTTCATTTGTATGGTCCAGTGATAGTAGTTTTGATATTTATTAATATAGCAGCCAAAATATGTGCCTTTCATTGAAATTTCGCAAAGAAAAAAGTTCCTATCAAGATTCAGAAGTAAACCATTAGGTTGAGGTGCAATTCCATGTCAGACATTGCTTCAACATATGGTAAAACTCTGTACTCTTATTTTTTTTTATATATCCACATAAAAGAGGAAGAACAGGAATTGGTTTTTTTTTTTTTTTTTTTTTTTTTTTTTTTTTTTTTTTTTTTTTTTTTTTTTTTTGATTGAAGTATGGCTAGATTCTGAAGGACCTCTGAGAGCAAGGAAAGTGCAGCATTTCAACACTCTTTGAAGGGGCATGTATGCTATTCTCATTTTTAAAATATGAATCATCTGAGAAAATTTGGTCAGTTTGTGTATTTTCCTTATGTTTGACACCGGGGTTTGTAAGCATACATTGGATCATTACTTAAGAAATGACAATTAAAAGAATACACTATAAGAAACTAAGTCCAAGCGCAGTACATGTTGTGGGTAGGGGGGAGGAAGGGACGGAAATTTACCTTCAGAGAACCCTCAACTTCATCAAGCTTTTGTAATATCAAATCTCCTGATGGAAGTGCCTGTAAACTTATATCAGTTATTACTGAGGAAATGCATTTAGTTAAAACTTCGAACTGCAACAACAAAGTTTCGTTTTGTACTTAGTTCACTAGCACAGGAGAATAACAAGTTCAAAGACAGACTCGATGAAGCAAATTATAAAAATCAAGTATCTTAACAATAGAAAAGACACAGACGTTCAGGTTTTTTGAATAAAATTAAAACTCTGGAACAGATTGTAGATATTCAAAGTCACTAGTTGGAAATGGGAAATCCATGGGTTGATAAATGGTTTGATAAGGTACCTCTTAAAACCTTATTTCCATCACTGTTTGAGATTTGTGCTTAAAGAATAGTTCAGTTGCTGCAGTCTATGAGAGCAATGGCTCAATTTCTTAGAATAGACAGTTATCAAAGTTGCAAACAATTTATTTTCAAAAGTTGCAACTTCAAAATAAGATCTTTCATTCTCAGTCATTCCTCAGATAGGGTGGTGTTGGGGGGAAGAGGAAATGGAATTTTCTCTACAATAGTGTATATGATTGGTTAGGTGATATGCGGTTGATAGTTTGAGTTTATGATAATATTTGGGCCCTTACCCTCAAAATAAGGATATTTCTTTGATTACTATATAAAGGCTCAATTTTAACTAGAAATGTGCTGAAAGGGATGGGAGGGGAATCATCAAAAAGATTATACAGTAAACCATCAATGCTACCAATGGTCCCAAAATAAAGTAATCTGGTCTCGGTTTACCAAACGATTTGGTTGTAATTTCGGTCAGCTATGTGGAATTCCTCATTCACGAGTTGCCATGGCAGTTGTCGGGGGACATTGGACTTTACATTGCAGTGTAAAATTGGTTCCTATGCTTGCTAAAGTGTTTGTGGAAAAAGGTTAAACAGTGGTTTGTGTGGCTATTTCTGAATAAGAATGTTTGTATCTTACATTTGCTGTTAACTTCTGATTTGCTGATGAACGTCAGATGGGTTGTAATAGTAAAATTTAGACAATACTACTGCACTGGTGCCATAGAGATACGGGTGCCAGTGGAATACTGTTAGCTGTTATTTTTGGGAAAAAGGATCAGCTAGTTGAAAACTAAAATTGGAAAGAAACCAATAATTGTACATACCGAAGAAGAAGAAGTTGAAGCTTGCTTCCCCAATAATCCCTGATTTCTAATACACTCTAGCTGCGCTAAAACCGCCTTGCGAAAATGAGTAGGAAGAGGAACACCATGTATCTTGAGATCATCACTAGGAGGTCTTCTCAGACCCATAAATTCAATTCGGACCGAGTACAGTCCAAAGAAGGATTGCAAATAATCTTGTTCGACGACGACATCAGCGACGGCGGGGAGAAGAATGTAGCTTTCTTTCTTGCTGATAATGGGTGTGGAAGAGCTTTGCTTGTAGACGATTGCGTCGGGAGTGAGGTAGAGTTTCCTGGACCGGAATTGCTTACGAGAGAGGTGAATTCGGAGAGGGAGGAACAAGAGCATGAGGAGACCGATGCCCCATGCTAGGAGAAGTAGTAGCGAGTAGAGGACCCACTGCGCAGTCTCATACCGAACCATTCTTTTAGTATCCTCTTCCTCTCCGTCAAAGGAGGCCGCGTATAGTATCTTCTCCTGTTCGTCATCATCCTTGTCGTGTCCAGTTGGGGTGGAACTGGAGAGGAGGAGCTGCCTCTCCAGAGCATCTACTGCTATTGCTTCATCGTTTGATCCCATTTCGCTCTCTCTCTCTTTCTATTCTTGTGGCGTTGGAATTTGAGGATTTCAGAATGGAAAAAGTTCTTTTGAGTTTTGATCGATTTGAGGCTTTGACCCTTTGACTGGTAGATATCACAAGATGTGATGTTGGGTCATGGACGGAGGAGTCGGATCCTCTGGACGTTTTTTTAAAACGTCGAGCGGTAGTTTTTTATCAGAGCGGTTCGATTTAATCTCGACGGTTCATTTTTTCGGGTCAATATTTTTTTCGGGTGTGGTGGAATGCACGGGGCTCCTTTGTAGCCGTTGAGATTAAATCAGACGGTTCAGATCTAAGGACGTCCACCAAACGTCCAGAGGATGGACGTCCAGAGCAGTGGCGGATCTAGCACTGGTAAAGAATTCGTTCAATTTGGTGTTTCCGTATGTGTTTGTCTACTGGTAAAGAACTAATTTTGGTGTTCAATTTTGATTTTTTTCTTTGTGCTCAATTTTGGTGTTCAATTTGTTCAATTTTGTTGTTTCCTGGTTAAGAATGTGTTCAATTTTGGAAGCAGTAACATACTAGCTTGGTACCAGTTGGTTTCCCTTTGTGTTTGTCTACTGGTATAATTGCTCTAATTTGTGATCTTATTAGTTTTTTATTGCATGTTTGATCAATTTGTGCTCATGTAAAAATCTTCCTCTATTTTTCTCTTTTCCAGCTTTTGAATTTTGATTCAAGGATGACAATATGGCTTGCTGCTATGCTATAGGGTTTGTGGCTTGAGAGAAATAATAGGCTATTCAGAGCTGCTGCCAGGTCTCCACATATTCTGGTGTCATGGATTTTGGAACAAGCGAGAGAGCACATGAAGTGCTGCTAGTTTTTTTTTGCTTTTTTGTTCTTATCTTTTTTTGTGTTTTCTTTCTCCAATTGACAGCAACTAGCAATTCCTCTAAAAAAATCTTCCTCTATGGTTGTTTCCTTTCATAAGTTTGGTAATTATAGGCACGTTTGTTAATTATTAGGCAGCATTCAGTGTAATTTGTGATCGTTGTGTAATTTGCTCACGGTTAAACGGTTAAACCGTTTGATCGTCTAATTATAACGAAACGATCAACGCAACAAAATCTGGTTGCGTTCAATAGACGAAACGAAAAACGCAAAAAAAGAAAATTTGCTTATAATCAACGAAACGATCAACGAAAGAACTCATTTTCGTGATCGTTTTCCACGTTATGCAGCCCTATACCCATCCAAAATTCCAAATGCAAACAAGAACTTTTTTTTTACTATTTAGTTCAGAGATTAGTTGAGTTGAGTAGGCCTCTATATTTTTCGAATGAAATTTAAAAATTAATAAGCCCATAATTTCATTTCAGCATGTCTAATAAAAAACAACAACGAAGGAAAAAATTAGTCTATTGAAGAATGTAAAAATTATATATATTCATAAAATTAATTAATTCGTTAAAATAAACATCCTGTTACATGAGAAAAATTTATATGTTGAAGATTCGAAAACCATCTGCTTTCTATAATTTTCACTAAAGAATTTTCCATCGCTTATTCTCGCTTCCTTCACTCTCTGTACCAGCAGGTGGTCAGATTGCGTACATTGATTTACCAAGTGGTGTTGAATTGAAGTGTTTTGGTTAGGTAATCTTGCTCCTGCAAAGGGAAACAACCAAGGCCTGTCCATGGACCGTACTATTTCTTGCCATGACACCACTCGGCTCTCATTTGATGGGTGAAAATATGTCAGGTACGAACTTGATTGCTAGCAGTGTGAAAACATTGTTATATGTTTGTAACAATTTACTCAGAAATGTTGTCAAAAATGGTAAATTGAAAAAATTAAAAGGGTTATTTACCAATCGATTGATACAGAGCCTAGTGGGCCCCTTTAGAGAGACCAACAGAGCCAGAAGCTCAGGAAATATTTTCTTTTAGGTTGCTACTTGCTAGAATGCTAGTGATCACGTGTCCCAGCTCATAATTTTGCTACTTGCTTATGAGACATTTATGTAACTAAGCATAATTAATTAGCTTAGTTATTAAATATATGCCCTTCATGTCATAAGGAATAAAGGAAACGTCATCTCTGGAGCCTAATCCATGAACCATGATCCATCTTGCGAGGCTGGTCAGACTTGTATAGCCCTCTTCAGCTAATGAACTTGGGCCCATGAGAGGCCTGGTTTTGGCCCGATAAGCTAACTCATAGAGCAATTCTCAACCGCTTGGATCAAGGCACTAGTCTAATCGAACGGCTGACAATTGGAGGTCTTCGCTCAAGCCGCTATATACCTTCTGGCCTTTCTCGAAGCAAAACCCTAACCCTAATTCCCCATCCGCCTCTGCGCCTTCGCCTTCTTATATAAGTTTTCCTTTCCTGACTTTATTGGTCGGTTGCCATAGCTCAAGCTTTCTATGAGCTGTTATGTTATTTATTTTGCTTTGTTGCTTTGTTATTTTGATATTTTGATTTGATGTTGATTTTGTTGATTCGCTGTTAATCGTCATTTCATATATCCCTTCTGAGACGAGAGATTTTGAAATTTTTTTGTTGGGGCAAATGAGGAACAAATGAAATAATGGGTAATTTGCATCTGATTGTTCAGTGATGTAACCCTTTCAATCACCTTGGAGATCTGATTCCCCTTAATTCTTACTAATTCTTTTCTAACTATTTGATTTATTGTGTTTTTTGGAGTTGTGCTTTTTGGCAAAATTTATATTATATAATAAAAGGGTTGAGATGAGGAATGATATAGATTCCCTATTGGTTTGATGGCCGAAATGATGGCTATTTTGTATTAGCTCTATCTGATCTCCCTTTAATATTTTTTTGCTGATGGCGGAAATGAATTTCCCTTGCTTTTATTATCCTTTTAGTCGCGTTTTATCCCGTTCTCGTTTGAAGCGCGTTTATTCGCGTTTTAATGGCAGCGAGTTTTACTCGCGTTTCATTTGCTATTTAATAGGTTTTTAGTTCCCGATTTTCTCGCGAAATTTTGGATGTTTCGTTTCGTGCGCTGGGGATTGCGTTATTTCTTTCCACTTTGTTGGAATTCGCAAAAGGCTGTTTTATGAGTTCAACCAAAGTGTACGAAATCATATTGCAACCTTGAACATACCGTTTAAAAAACTAGTCGACGAGAGAAATATTCACAAGCCAAAACACCATCAGCTGAAGCCACTAATATCATGAGAAATCTCTTTACCTTGACTTAAAGAACATAACAGAACTTGAAAAACATCAATGAGCAAAATGTAACAGTTGAGGCAATTCTGTAATTTGCGGATTTAGAATTTTAGATGTAGAGAACTAGAGGTAATATAACGAATATACACTAACCTAGTCGAATTAATCAACCAGAAAAACTCCAGTACTTTGTCAGTACTTTAAAAACAAAGAGATTGCAAAAATATAAGATGCAGAGTCATTTCATTCAACAGAAAAACAATGTAAAATAAAGTACAAAATAAAACGAGTTCGGTAGCAAGGAAAATAATAAATCACTATTGAAAAAAAAAGACTGATAGATTTTTCTCAAAAAAAAAACTGATAGAAACATGCATTCAACTTTATTTGGACTTCAGAAATAAACATTCCCAGTTTCCCACTTTTAACGTCATGTGCGCTAGTTGACTACTCAAGCACGCAAATCTTCCAATGCAAAAATTTTTTAGTGGGATTGTATTCTCTATTCAGGATGAACCGCAAGTCCCAGCTGATTCCTGAGTAAAAACACTATTATTTTTTGTATCTACCATTGTCAACTCGTAAAATACCTTTTCAAACAGAGGCATTATAGTAGCATCAAGTGTAATATACATTTGTACCCCTGCATTTCTTCCTGGTTCATCCAGCACATAAACATTATTGTTTCCAGGTGCAACTGCCCCTGAAGCCTTTTGTGGTGCACCCCATCCAAAATTGGCTTCATATATTGGCAAACCAGAAATGCTAGAAATTCTCAAGTTAGATTCTGCTAACTCCAGCGTTGAGTGCAAAGTTTTTCCTTGCATCAACTCCATGTAGTCGATGAATGATCTGACAAACTCATCGGTGATTCCATCAACTGCAGATTGCACAATTTCAGCCAGTACATGAACGGGCTTAGAGGTGATTGTGGAAACTTCACTGACTGCAGAAGTCCTTACCACTGCATTGCGAATATTTTTGGTAGTGGTGGGCAGAGGCGTTGGCGTACGTCTGCAATAAACATTAGGCGTGCCTGAGTGCTGGGAGCAAGTCCTTTCGAAATACAATACAATAGCACTTCCACACCAGCGCGTCAGTTGTACTGAATGATGAAATTCTAATGCTTCCACTCTGTCGACTTTTCAGGGATTGAATCTACTTTCTTGAGAGTGTGAACTTGGCTGTTAAACAACATTTCACGGCAGCTGCTGGAATTGGATCAGTTGTGTACTCAGGATGATTGAAGGTGATTCTCGGAGGAGAGCGGCTGCGCAACAAATTACGATCAAAGGATGGTGGTATTATGTCAGCCACGTCCCCTCCCCCCGTGCAACTGCAGCCCAGGTCTGGATGAAGTAAAAAGCACTACAATCGTCTCGTGAGATGTGATTAGCAGCAATTCCTAGCACAACACCACCACATTTGAGATATGTCACCTGATCACAGAGATATTTGCAGTTATCAACAATTTCTAGAAACCAATTCCTTCAGTGGAACCGTAATTTTCAGTATGTATAATTAAGAATTCAAGGTCTCTCAATATTAAAAACGAGGCATTAATTCTGTCGTTGATATCCGAATTCACTAAATTATTAAAAACATAATAAGAGGCATCAATTTCAGCCGAGTAATAAAGTAAATGGAATATATACAATTTATTCACATTAGCTAGTGTTTTGTTGGCCTCCATTCCTCTCTAAGGGTCCGCTCCAGAGGGGAGTATTCGGAGCGAAGGAAAGGGAGAGAGGATATCGGTTACTCGTTTCAGAGGAGGAGAATTGACGGAAACCAAGAGTACTAGAGAGACAGAAAGAGGGACAGCTCGGTTACTCTCAAAATTAGAGAGTACCGAGTCCCTTCCCTTCCGCTCCGAGTACTCCCCTCTGGAGCGTTCAAAATATCAATTAATATCAAGGAATCAATCAATTTTAAAAACATTTAATTTATGTTTTTCTCAACAAAGAGGAAGATCAAAACCAATTATTTACATATTTAATTATAAACGGATTGAGGCTTGAACCCTTTACTTTCAATTATTACAAGAAGGATAGGCACTCAATTTTTCTTTCAATATGTCCTTAAAATCTATCAATTCTTTTTTGATAGAATTACCCTAATTTATTAATTTCAAATGTAGCAATGTGCTACACTTAGAATTTTCTTATGTGTTGGGACAACTTAAGAAAAAGTTTGCTAGCAAACTAATTGGTATAGCTAGATTTCTAATATTTTCAAAATAATACTACACCAAAAATTGTCTAGAAAAAAAATCTTAATTATGTATCTAACTATAAAGTTATGTGAAAAGTCTAATAAGGAAAATCTATGTAAAGATAAACTTTTTTTAGTGAATTATAATACATTTGGTGACTTGGCGATCTACAACTAACTTTATCGTTGAACGTTATCCCTACTATTTATAAAAAAAAGCACCCATAAAAATTTGCAACAATTTCACTAACGGGCTGTCAATGGTACCTTTTTAATCGTTTACCATATCTGTATCGTATTCGATAAGACAAGTATGGATAAAGTTTTATTTTCGTTAAGTTATCGGGTATGGGTATGGATAGAAAAAAATTTTCGTTAATTTATTGGGTAAGGGTATGGGTAAGACTATTTCGTATTCGTTAATTACATGTACCGATATATGTATAGTAAATTATATCTAAATCATAATCAGAAAGGTATAATTGTAAGGTTCAATTATATATAATTAATAACAAACAAAATCAGAAAGATATGATTAATTATAAGATTCAATTGATGCACTAATAATTAAATTACTAGATTTGATTGAGATAATACTGCATTAAATTGAAAAAATATGATGGTAAGATTCAATTGATATATTAATTTTTTTTTTCTGATCTTCATTCACACGGTACATTAAAAAAAATTAAACTTTTTTAAAAGATCCCTAGTTCCCTACGTTTGAGAAAATTTTGTATAGTTAGTAATTACTGATTAGTTATGTATTTTTTTATGACAATTGGTATGAGAAGATATTGTATGATTTTATTATATTTAAAGTATACTATTAAATAGTGCACTTTATTAATATACTTATATGATGTTATGTATATTCATATTGTGCAATTTTTTTCATTGAATTATTAACATTATTATCCATTTTCTACCTTTCACCTACCCTTACCGTTAATTATTAACGGGTAAGGATAGGGTATGGATAAAGTCAATTTTTAACGGGTAAGGGTAGGGTATGGGTAAAGAAAATTTTAATGAATACGGGTATGAAAAATATCTCTACTGTATCGTACCCTGTCCATTGATAGCCCTAGATGGAAGATTATTAGTAAGGCTTGTTTAACATATTTAGCTGGCAAGTTGTTAAACACACAATCATTTCTTATTCTCCAAATAGACCAGCTGAATGCACTAAAAATAGTAAAAAAAAAAAAAACATTTTTATTGTTGCTAGGTAGAGCCATGGCAAATTGATAAACGGTTGTATTCTTGAATGGGATCGAATCAGTGCAACAATGTTACCGCATGCAAGGAGTTTCTTCCGGGTTCGGACATGTCGGACTCGTTGATTATGAAGCAATTCTGTAACTTCGTATTATCTAAAAACGGATCGATATTTAAGCACCTTTGTTATGGTTTACCAAGACATTTTTTTTAAAAATTCAGATTGTGTATTTTTTTAATAAAACAATGATATTAATTTACTTAAAATATAAATTTCACGTTAATAGCTACATGTTTTAAAATATAACAGCAAATAAAAATTTTACTAAACTAAAGAATTCATATTGTACATTATGGTACATATGTTCTTTATAATTTTGATGACCCTTTAACAAATCGGTAAAATTTATAAACCGATGGATCTCTCATATAGTAATTGGAAGAGTAAATTTTTCCGGAAGTCACTAAAGTTTGTATGTTGTCCACTTTTAGTCACCGAACTTTAATTTGTCCTTCCACGACCATTCAACTTTGATTTTGTCCAATTTTAATCACTCCGTCATCTTTTTTATAACTTCGTCTGATTGATTGAGATTTGGGTGAAAATTGGAGATTCGGATCGGAATGCTCCACCACCTCTATCTCCCAAATAACGGACCAGGATCCTCGGCAGTCCAAAAAAGGACTGCTGAGCAGTCCTCCCCCATTTTTTTTAAATATTTCAAAATTTTAAAATTTAATTGTTGAATTCAAACCGTTAACTTTGTTCAATTTTACGGGCGATGCATTTTCATATAAGTTTTATAAAATTTGGAGTTGATTTGATACTTAATTAAGTACTCAAATTATAAACGTATTAGAATTAATCAAACCAGGTCCGTTCATTTGTTGTGCATTTAATGAAGTACCACGTTATTTGGCAACGTGGTACCTCCTTCGTCCCTATGAAACCATGTTCATCTCTCTTTATTAAATCATGCCTCTTACGCACATCTCATGGAATCTATGTTCCTCTAGAAACATGCTTCAATCGTTTCCATCCTTGTGCCTCTGCGTCAGTTCACTTCCTCTTGCTTCAGTTCGCACCAGCCAAAGCTCCTGTTGTGAAAACCCAAAACTTTTTAAATTAAAGTTTAATAATTTTAAGAAGCCAATTAAATTTAATTAACTTATTTAACAAAAGTCTAATCGTAAACCCCATTTGTAAATTAGGAACGATTTTATTTTTGAATCCGATAAGATTTTTTTATTTCCGGCCATTTGAAAATTTTCTTTAAAAATATTGATTATGTGCCTAATTATACGTTTTATGCTTCAAAGTATTTGAATATCTATTTTTATAAAATTATCCATGAATTAATTCTATCCTACAAACTAGTTCGATGTTGGTGTAATTAAAATTCTAAACTTTTCCTTAATCTGGACCGTTGGATCGAGTTTTAATTCCTGGAATTTCTGAGCCGTTGGATCACATTGGATTCCCTCTTATTCTCTCTATTTCTCTTCCTCTCTCTTCCTTTCTTCGTCGAAGCACCTTTGACCCCTTTTTCCTCTTTCTCCTGTTTCGCTCGAGAGCTCCGTCTCTCTCCCCTGACAGCATCGCGACTATCGCGATTCTACTACCTACCCAACCCACTGCCTTGACTTACTCTCCCCTCCTCGTGCTACCCCTCTCTCACAATCTCTCTCACCTCTGACACGAGAGCTTGACTCTCGCGCGACCAAACCCTCTGACAACACCCACTCCGCCACCTCAGCAGCACGCCCACTCCCCCGACCCCACTTCCCGCCTATTTGTGTCACCCCTCTCATCTCTCTCTGCTCAAACCGTTGCCTCAGGTAAGAACAGAAAAGAGAAAGGAAAAAGAAAAGGGAGTAAGAGAGAGAGGTGGAAACTAGGCGGCTGGAGAGGAGTCGGAGGTGGTCGACGAGGCTAGGTGGAGGTGCCGAGGTGTGCGCGAGAGCTGTCGGAGCTGACCCATACCCTTCTCTTCTTATTCTCCTCTCATCTCGGTTTGTTATCTCTTTTTCTTTTCTTTCTTTGCTTGGTGCTGTGATTGCTTGATGTGTGAGGTATGCACTCAATTGAACTGTCAGTATGATTGATGGACTTGTTATTTGATTGATTGGGAGAGTGCAATACCTCGATTTGATCTGAATTGATTATGTACTTGCTTTGGCTTTGATCTGTTATGATAGTCGCTTCTTTCAGTTTTTATGCTAGCTATTAGCTCAGTAGGGTTTGTTTAGTGTCACATATTAGCTTAATCTCTGATCCGTTATCAGTTAGGAGTCTCCTTGGAACTTTGTGCTTGTTTGATTTGCTGACAAGATGGTAGCATCAAATTAGTTTAGTTATAGTTGTTGTTTAGGTTATGCTATGCTTGTGTGTGTGTTTTCTGGTATGTTACCAGGCTGGTGCAGGTCGGTACCAACCACTGTACCTCTGTTTGTTCTTCTGGTACACTATTTCAGTGTGCAAAATCTTGGTTTGTTGGCTTGAAGACTTGAGCAAAGTCTGTTGCTTAACTGTGTAATCATTATAGAGAGTTTAAGCTTGATGTTAGGCTATTCCCTATCTTTTTGAACTATTGAGTCGAGTTATAACTGTGAAATTAATTTAGAGCTTTGGTACTTGAGGTTTTAGGTCAATCCTTGCTTATAAAATCTGCTAAGTAGCTTGTATAGCTGTAGTTAAGTTAGATGTTTGCAATACAGGTTGTTTCATGGTTGTGTGATGCTCTCGGCTTGGTTATCAGGCTGGTTCAGGCCTGGTACCAGCTCTGTACCTCTCTATACCACTTCCTGGTACGCTATGTTAGCGTGGCAAACCTTTGTGTATCTGGTTTCCGAAATCAGGGACCTGTATGTGAACTTTTTCGAGTTTTAGGACCTTTCCGTAAATATTTTACAACTGGGCTAGGACCTTTCTATAATTCTTTCTGGTATTAGGGACTTAGTTGTAAAGATTTTGTAAATAAAATTGATCTGGGGCCCTTTCTGTTAATTTCCGTGTTTTGTTGGGGCGGGTTGCATTTTCTGTTTGGGTCCGCCTGGATTTTTCCCCCGCATGGGCTGTGTTTTTCCGCTGGGCCCATCTGGCCTGTTCCTCTTTGTGGGCCTTGTTGATGATTTCTTTTTCCGTGGCTTTTCTTTTACTGCTGGCTTGAGAATTTGAAACCGAATTGATTAAGTTGGAATTCAAGAAAATTAAAACTAGAACTATAAGTATTTGATGGCATAATTATGTTAGCAAATTGATTTGGATTTGAGTAAAAGCTTTTTGGCCGAGAAATTAAACGAGTCGGAATCGGAAATAAAATGTTGGCTTTACAAATGGGAAATGATTAGATTGTCCGTAAAATAATTTCAATACAGATACTATGACTTAAACGGACACAGTATGATCCCAAAATATTTTCAAACAAACTTAGTTTTCTTCGTTAATCTTTTAAAACGAATTTTATCTTAATTTAGTTGTTTTATCAAAAGCGTTTCATACTTGAGCAAAACACTATTTAAGTATTAACTGAACTTCTCAAATGATTTCCTAAACAAAACTAAATATTGCCACGTCTCAAAACGTCGTAGTTGGACTTATAGGAATCGTCAAAAACGTCTTTCTACACATTAATTTTATAATTGGAACTTAACAAATTATTCCCAAAACTAGTAATTTAACTTTCCTTCACAACTAGTTTTAAACGGAACTCCGTCAATTTATTTTTATAAACTAATTAAGTATAATAACATATTTAATACCGAGTTCCTTTTTAATTTAATTAGAAGTTAAGTATGGTTAAAGATAACTTAACCGGAACTTGAAACTAGTTAAGGGATAATTGGATTTAATCGTTAAATTAGTTTTAACGATAATTTTTCGTTCACCAGGTGATCAGGCCGACGACCAGGGTGATTACTACTATCCTGAGCCCGAGGACGGTGACGCAGGTCAGGACTCCGTCGACTCTCCAGTGGAGTAGTAGCTTCTACGCCCTACTTTCCAGGTGTGGATGCCTTAGGTTTTGTTTAATCTTTAGAATAAGGATTAGATCAATAATTAATTGTATGCATTTCATGTCATCAACATTAAGTAAACATTTAAGCACATATCATTAACTCAAAACTAGATTGCACTTAGGATATGCATTGCATATTGTTAATGATGTAATTAATAAACTTGAAAGTGCCCTTAATCAACACTTGCATCTGGTGTGGATTCAGGATAGAGAGACCGAGTGTGATAAGTTCGTTTTGTCTGGGGTTTCCATTATCGGGAGATTGCACCCAAGCCATTGCCGGTGGTCTCCTTATGATAGAGATCGTGGACAACGCGATTCTGATGATCACTCAGCAGACCGACCGTTAGGCGGTACTGCGGTCACTTGGTAGTCATTTATTATTGTTAGGTTGTTGTTATATATTTATGTATTCCTCTTGTTTCGACTGGACTCTATGGGGTTGTTACTGCTTATTTGATAGACTACCTCTCGACCTCCTATGTTTCGATACCGGTATTGACCTACTCCTCGACGGGGGCAGTAGGCTTGGAGCTGGCCTTCGGGGCTCTCGAGCTATGATTCTATTAGGTAGATCTACTTTAGGCAAGGTCCATGTCATATTGGGATATGTGAGGATTGATTCTGGATTATGATACGCTTATGATTGACTACTGAGTGTGGGTGTTTGACTCTCGTATAATTATGATATTATCTCGTATATTATTCCACAAAACCAGATCTTTGCTATTTTATTTGGGCATGTCATAATAGGTAGAATTGCATCATTAACACTTTGTTATTCACTTAGAGAATTGCATTAACTTATAGGACTTTAAAAGTATTTAAGTATGGTTTAGTTCTGACTAGATATTAACCAGAACCTTGTAGGCTCACTCTATCACCACACTGAGTATTAATGTACTCATCCCACATACTTTGATTGTGGAGACAGGTTCAGGTTTGGCTGGCTTAGCAGAGGAGGATCTAGCAAAAGACCAAGCCGAACTGGAGTAGTTATCTTTTATTTTATCATTAGGATTTTGTTTAGACTTTGGCTGGAAACTTTTGATGTGTAAACATTTACCGGCCCTTTTGTTGTTCGAACAAACTTATCCTTATTATATGATTTTATTTGTGATATTATTGCTGTGACACTGTTTTATAGCCTTACGTGTGCACAGTAGAGTGTGTACACGTGGCGGGGTTGTCCATCTCGAATTACGGCTTGGTTCGGGGTGTGACACCTGTAGTAAACCGAAGCTCAAGTGACTTTCGCCACATAATTCTTTGGCCTTAATCTGAGATCGCTTTCCCTTTCCTTCAGAAAGGTGGAAGATTGTTCTTACAAATATTTTTTTTTAAAGATATGTGAGGCCTCATAAGTCATGACCTCTTTTTTTTTTTAGTTTTTTTCCCACTCTGATTATACTCTTCAGTTTTTTTGCAACAATCAAACAATATTTTTGTTTACAAAAATTACATGAAATGGTTTAACTTTTCATTGCGTTTTCCCTTTTATGGTGTAACAAAAGATTACACAAAATTCCTTCGAAATAATCTTTTATGGTGTAAGTAGTCTCTTTACCGAGGGCTGAAACAAACGGGTACAAAAAATGATACCAGTACACTTGTAATCTACATCAATTGAACAATTTCACATTGCCGCAATCTAATTCGGCATTTTTCTTAAAAAAAACATGCAATTCAGAAATTCAGCTCAATGAAAGCAGTATAAGCATGAACCAAGTGCAATAGACCAAGTAGCAAAAATCAGAAATGAAATCTAGAAAAGAAATTTTTACCAGCATGTCAATAAAATACAAAATTGTAGCTACTGATTAAACCATAACACACAAATTAATGAACATCATAAGATCTCCTAACTATTTGTAGCTACTACTCTGTATCTCTTTGCCTAATTAGGGGCATTTTTTTACCTTAACAAAAAACACACTAACCGTAAAAAGTAAAAACAAACAACAACAATGTCAAGAAAACTAATAAAATAAATATAATTAAAATGAAATATTTTTATGTTCAGTCTTCTTGTCTCTTTCCAAATTTATTTAATCATCTAATGAGCAGCATGGAAGATAAATGTTGCTGTCTAAAGCCACCATGGTTGATTAATTGAAGGAGATGAGGCTGTGAGAAAGAAAAGAGATATTGGTGGCTTAAGAAGCTGTGATAGAGAGAGACGAAGTTGGTACGCTTTGGTAGAGACAGAAAAGAAGAAGAGTTGAAGATTGTCGTCTAAAGGAGAGAAAAATGGAGGCGGCAGTCTAAAGAGGTGGTGTGTTGGGAGATAAGGAGATGGAACACTCTGATCCGGATCTCCAATTTTCACCCCAATCTCAATTAATCAAACGGAGTTTAAAAAAGGATGACGGAGTGACTAAAATCGGACAAAATCAAAGTTGAATGGTCGTGGAAGGACAAATTAAAATTCGGTGACTAAAAATGGATAACATACAAACTTTAGTAACCTCTTAAAAAGTTTACTCTAAAAAATATAATTTTTCGATATTGGTGATATTTTATTAGCGATAAAATGATTTTTCACTTGCGTTAAAATTAATATATGATTTATAAAAACGATTAGAATGTTTAAATAATGTAGTTTTGAATAAAAACTTTTCATTCCAGCGGATTATAATGATAAACGATTAGAATTGCGTTCAGTGGCATGCGCTGAACACAGCTCCTACTGAGTCCCTCTTTTCTTCTTGAGTTTCTTTATTGCTTTTTTTTTTTTGACCCCTGTACGACTTATAGACTATGGTGAGTTTGGTTGTGTAGTAAGAGGTTGCATAAGTTAAGGGTGCCTAAGTGTTTATTTGTATAAAAGGGATTGTATAAGTTAAGGATGCCTAAGTGTTTATGTAGTGTTATGTAATGGATGTTTGGTTGTGCAAAAATGATGAGTAACTTGATGCATGCATATATTCATGTTAAAAGACTAAAATGTCCTTAAATTTGAATTATTATTATGTATTAATAAGACAATGTGATCTAATTATTAATGATAATAATAAATTATTTTTTAATATTATGAAATATTAATAATTACTTTTAATTAAATATAATAAACATTATTAATTATTTAAAAATAAAAAATATTATTGATTAATTATTTTTAATTAATCGTTATTATTAATAATTAATATTACTTGTTAGATATTATTAATTATTATTCTTATTTAATTATTAATTATAATAATTAATCATTATTATTAATTTTATTTTTTAAAAATTATTGTTACTTATTAAATATTATAATTTATTATTTATTATTTTCTAATTATTAAATATTATTAATTATTAATTATTGTAAAATTAATTTTATATGATGATAATAAATCATTTTTATTATTATGAAATAATAATAATTACATTTAATTAAATATTATGAATATTATTAATTATTTAATAATAAAACTTATTATTGATTAATTTTTAAATATTATTAATTATATATGATGATAATAAATCATTTTTCTTATTATGAAATAAATCATTTTTAATTATGATTTTTATTAATTATTGTTACTTATTAAATATTATTAATTGTTACTTACTTATTAATTATTAAATATTATTATCAATTATTTCTAAGGGATATTGTTGGAAAAAAATTAAAGGGATAGGTGCATAACTTATGCAACCTAAATAGATTGCATAAGTTATGCACTCTTAATGCGTCTTATGTAACGGGTGTTTGGTGACTTAAGGATGTATAACTTAAGTTATGCACCCTTTTAAGTCACAAACAAACAGGCCTACAGATTTTAATCTTTTGAACTTTTACAATTTGGTTTGGTTTAGATAGCTTTGTTTTGGGTCGCTTTAGCCCTTTCGGTAATATCTTTTTTCCTTCCTTTTTATCTATCACTAGAGTGGATCATCGAGCTTCGCTCGATACATGAAAAGAAAATTACAATATTTTCTAAATATACTATGTTTTAAAAGGAAATATTTGCAGTTTATATCTGAGGAAAAAAACTAACCCAATTATAAATTATAAATATCAATCGATCAACATCAACATATCTGTTAGAAAGTGTTTAATTCCATTTTTGTGCCATCAAATAGCAAGAAATCAACAACTAAACACAAGGGATCTAGATTTCAACATCATTCACAAGCATTTCAAGATGAGAGGAGGAGATTTATACCTCTTTTTGTGTAGTAACAAAGAGGCTCGATTCCATGGCATGGGAGTCGATGGGGTGCGTGCTCCACCACCTCCACCATCTATGGCGCCTCAAGCTCACCAAGGAGCTAACCACGAGCTCCATGAAAGTGCTAGCTTTCAAGAGCTCCTAGCTAGTCCCCTCTATGAACTTCTTCATCCTATTAACTATTTTAATGGAGGAGAAGAAGGAATAGAGCTCAACACATGAGCAAGAGAAGGGAGGAAGATGGGTGGCAGCTAGAAGAGAGGAGAGAGAAAGAGGTGGATGGCTAGGGCTTTCCCAATCATGCTCCCACTGAAATGTATATATGCTTCAAGGATCAATTGATGAATTGAAGCAAGTATTGTGGAAACTGGAATAAACATTTTGACAAGTAAGTCAAGGAGTTGAACTTCGTCAAAAGTATCTTGTATAGACAAGATATTCAGTGGGAGCATGATTGTGTTACATGTATTGTACAAGATACAAAATACAAGACATTAATTGGGAATAACATTTAGAAAATGAATATTGTCAAGATCTCACTGGAGAATGTTTTCTCAATTGAGAACTTGAGCAAGTCACCTAAATCCAAGGAAACAAAATCTATGGAGATAGATTATAATGGATGTCAGGTTTGAGAAAATGTGCATATAATGACAAAGTGTTATAGTAACACGAAAGATAGACTCCAAGAAAGGATGTCTAACCATGTTGTATGGCATACACTTGAGTTCGACTCGGTGTGTTGCAACTCAATTCGAGAAGAGTGCACGATATAATTCGAGCATCCTTCTGTTATGAGTTTCATTGCATACGCCATACTTATGCACATCCCCCTATATGTTGTACCCAAGGAGTATGACAAGCAGTTGTCAATTGGATACAAAGAAAAATACATTTGGACAATAATCGAGAATATCTTTCGAGTATCTTATGAGAAAAAATGACATATTTTTCATCTGGTAAGATGAAAGAAAGCTGATATAAATTGTTATATTGATGCTAGTTTTTCAAAGATTGACATAAATACAATTGAGCTACGTATTTTTTTTAAATGTGGTGTTGTAAATTTAGAAGGTGTTCTAAATGGGATATTACAACCGTTTCCGTCACCAAAACAAAATATATAGCAACTTGTGAAGCAATGAAAGAATGTAGTATGGATCGAGAAGTTCTCAGTCAAGCTAATATGATTCTATGCATCTCGAATCATAACTTAAACTTGAAGAACCCAATATTAAATTGGTGATTCAACTAAGATCTATGACGATGGCACTTGATCTCATATGATGATGATCAAGAACACATATATAGGAGTATATATGTATATAGTCAAACAAAATTGGATAGGTTCACGGACACAGCGAACACTCTAACTTTACCTCTACCTTAAGCGGTATACGAGATGCAGTTGTGCATCCATGCGTGATGGACGTATGAGTAACTTGCTTTAAGTGTATTATATCTTTTGAGGTTCGAGACATGTATATATATGGATATATGACATTGTTCTAAATTCTTCATTGGCTAGAAGTCACTATTGATTGACTCTAGGCCAAGTGGGAGATTGTTGGACTTATGTCCTAGAAGTCAATATTTAATGACTTATTTTCTTAGTTTATGTTAATGATGATATTTGATCATTTGTTCCTAGAGTTTATTATTGACAGATCATTCAGGTTGAGGATCTGAATTGTAGATCTCTGTGGATCATTCATTAGAATGACAATAATAAATCTAAATCGTCCATAATCTTGATAATTAACAAGGAACATTAATTATCATAAAAGATTAGTATGCAAGTTAAGTGATGATTAAGTTCTACAAATCATACGTAAGGAGTTACCAACTTAATTGCATATGTGTATGTTATTGGAACATAGTACAGGACTTGACCCAATGAAATAAACATATGGATTGTGTTAAGTGTCATTGTTTATTTCATATAAGTTTGATTCTAAGTTTGAGATGTTCACCTTTTCCACATGAGGATAGGTTCAATAAATATCGTCTAACGTTGATTCCTGATAAAGGCTGCTATAAGGACTTTATTTATGTTCTCTTGAATTGTGCGGGAAAAAGTTGTTCATCAAGAAAACCGTATGTCCCTCATTAGTATACCTAGTGAGTGATGATATCTGTTTGGGCCCCTTGATGGAGTTGGATCGTATGCATGCAAATTAGACGATCAACTCTAGATCAAGAAATGTATAATCTGCAAGAATGACACACTCCTATCTTGGATTATACAATGATATCATGTGACATAAGAATCAGATAAGGAAATACTTATATTTCTTGTGCAGGATTAAGATATTGTAACGGTACATTATTTATGCGAATTGGGAATCATAACGTGTTGCTAGATACCGCTTATGATTATTGAAAATAAATAACGATTTATTTTCATGGCCAACATAGCATAAATCCTCAATAGGGTCGCACAAATAGGACTCTAACCACACGGTGCATTAATTGTTTATTCGCAACAATTAGTATTGTGAAATATGATAAGTTGATTAATTAATTATATACCGTTATGAACCGTTATAATTAATTAAGTCAAAAGGATCATATGGAAACAATTTAATGCATTAGCTAATCCTAAATTAATTATTAATGAGTTAATAATTAATTATGTTCAACACACTTTAAATAGTTTGAGCTATTTGGGCTTCTAGTTATTTAATTAATTAAAGGCCCAATTTGAGGAAGGATGAAGGATTCCTCTTTTGTTAACTAAATAACTAAAAAAATTTCATTCCTCGTTTGACTAATGAAAAAAATCTGGTGCTACGTACAAACATAATGAAATAATATTACTACAAAAGATGATCATACTATTATTATTACTACCGTCATCATCAATTATTATGATTGCCAATATTATATTATTTATCAAAGCAAACAATGATAATACATTTAGATATAATATTTCTTTATACAAAAAATAAAAGAAATATCGTTATACTCAATTTGCTCCATTTTTATTTCCTCACACTACATTCAAATAAACATTTACTTTTGGTAAATCAGTTCTATTCTTCACCGAACTTGTTTCCCAATCTTCTCAATTATCTATTCCCAAAAAACACATCCATAGAAATCAACCTATCTTACAACTGAGATAATTAATAAAACAGTTTTCAAAATATAAAGTTTGAATCTTCCAACTATCAAATTTTGAATCATCCATCAAATCAAAATACTGCAATTGATTTATTGAAGCTCCCTTAAAACTTGTCCTGTATTTGGCCATGCTACCGGAGCAGATGAGAGATTGCTTTATATTAAATGGACGGCCGAGATCTGTGCAGAAATCAGGAAGGCCCACTGAACTCCCTACAACTTGAAAGAGGCGGAGAGCTGAGTGGCATCGGTATACATTGTTCAACAAGGACTGTTTTGTAATTCTAGGCGCCTTTTAAAAATTCATAATCTTTTGTCTTAGTAGAACAACTCTGACGACAAAGATTAATTATGTTTTGCAGAAATTTTCCTCTCTCTGGTTTAGTTCCCAGGAAATTTACCCCTAAACTCTCTCATGGACTTCAGAGCTCTCTGCCTCTCTCTCTATATAAGCGTCTCTCTACCAGCAGACTAGACATCAACCTCCTCCAATGGCTCCAAAGAGAAAATTGGGTCCCTACAGTGAAGGAGCCGGGCCATCCCGGCCGGCAAAGAGTCGTGAGTTGACTTCCAGGTGAGTGGGTCCCACTTCTGAGCAGGCAATTTGTCTTGGTAGTTCTTCATTTTGTTCTCTTTGTTAGTTAATTTTCCTTGTTTTACTAATTTATTTGTAATTTCTGCATTGCAGCTATCAAGAGAATATGGCAGATCCCTCTACACTAGAGATGCAGCGTATGGTTAGTGTTTCCTTTGTTTCTTTTCCCTTGTGTTAATTTTATTTTCATCGCTTTGATGCGATGGTCACGTGTCAACTGGTTAAAATTTGATATGGTATGTTTTCCAAAACCAACGAACTGTTTTCCTTTTTCACCCGTTTTCAAAACCCTATGAGGTGCTTGATATTGTGCTGCTAAAATTTAAATATGTTGAATTTTACAATGGGTTAACTTTTGTATATAAACAAAAACTTTGATGTTTTTCAAAATTATGAATGATTGTGATTGATCAGGCTCTAATTAGACTCGAAAAGAAAAATCAGTCCACCAAGAAACTTTGAATGGTTATTTACATATTTGTCTCAAATGATCTGCATTGTTTCAGACTCACACTTTTATTGATTTGACTCAAAATTTTATCTCTTTGATATACCTTTGATGTTTTCATAATTTCACACTTTACATTGTTAATTTTTTTATAACCTGTTGGTGTTATCCTACAGGATTTCTGACACTTTTTTTGCATAAATTTCAGCCTCGACACCCTTTTGGATTACTGTCCTGTCTAGAGTTTCATTACATATTTTTATAATTTCGTTTTTTGGATGAAGAGCACTCTTACAGTCTTACCTTTGATCTTTTCTTCTTTTTTAACTGTATATCAATTTAATGCTTTGTGAATAAAATTCTTTACAAAACTGTTTGTGGGGGAAATTTCTACAGAAGTTTGCGTATTCAAGTTCTTTCACATTGTTTCTTTTTCCTATAGATAAGAGCACAGAATTCCAAGAAAGAACTTCAGGCTGAGGTGAGTGGACTCTGATGTTTGCTTCATTGTTTGCATCTGTACCAATTGACCGCATTATGTGTTTTTATTCTGGACAAACTCTATTTGTGGGTAAACTTCTGTACAAGGTGCACTCAAGAAGTACTTCCACATTTTTCTTTTGTTCTATAGATAAGAGCACATAATCTCAAGATAGAAGAACATTATGCTGAGGTTAGTGCACTATAACGTTTCTTTCATTGTTTTCATCTGTATATCAATTCAACTCTTTGTGAGATATATTCTGGACAAGCTCTATTTGTGGGGAAACTTCTATACAAGTTTATTTGCACACTCAAGAAGTACTTTCATATTGTTTTTAAAATTTTCTTCTGTTTTTATTTTTTTCCATAGATAAGGGCAGAAAAATTGAAGATAGAAAAACTACAGGCTGAGGTTAGTGGACTGAAACAGGAATTATATATAAATATTCTACAAGACCCTGTTGATGCTAAACCATTTGCTTACACTAACTTTACAAAAACCATACGAGGCGTTTGATGCTTTGCCACTTGATTGTGACCATCTGAACATTTTTTCATAATATGTCTGATAAATCCTGGAAAAGGACATCGAGATGGCTGTATTGTGGAAGTTCATTTTTGGATCAAGTCCACTCTTTCCTTTAATTCCTACTCGATTGTTAGCAACTGTATATGGAATACCAAAATTAGGGACATTTGCAAATTTCTAGTCTTGCAAATTTATATTATTAACTCGTCACTGTTTACAGGTGAATGCGATTGACGAGCAATACCCTTCAATGATTGAAAACCCTATCGATGAAAACCAAGCTACAAGGTAGCAATCATCATTGTTTTTTTTCCCCCTTTCTTTTTTGAAGTGCTTCTCAAGTTCTTTCTGGTCTTCATTGTAATAGGTTGTCCAGTATTAGAATCAGAATAGTAACCGTTTCTTCTGAACCTGGGTATTTACATCTTAATTTGATGAAAACCGTACAACTACAATGCTTGAAACCTATTGTGAAAACCAAAGTATACTATAGTTCGAATTACGGAGAGAGCATTTATTTTCAAATTTCTTAATGACAAAAATTCTTGGCTTCAAAAAAAGCAAACCTTCAAAAAGAAAACCAAAGTGTAAAAGAAGAATCATTTAGTAATTTTTACATTTTGGAATCATGTCTTCCTGGTCATATCTGACAATTCCAGAATAGGTTTTCCAATATTAGAACAGCGAAAGTTTTGTCTAGATCTGGGTATCTCGATACTCTGTTGTTTTGACTCAGAATTATGAATTATGTGCTTAATCAAAACGCCCCACTGTCATGCTAAAAAGAGATGATTAGATTTAAGCCACCACAATATCTGCCTATTTGAAATGTGTTGTTGTTAGATTGCTATATTTATGCTACTATAAAATTGTTATATACGCCATTTTCTCAAAAAATATAATCAAATCTGAAACTGTCATCCTCATGTTTGTCATCATTTTCAAAAATCCCCAAACTGCCTCTAGAAAAATTGTTCTGAGATATTTCCTATTCATTATCTTACAAAATGAATTTGATTGTTATATGCAAATTTAAGTCTTCTGAAATAGCCAGACAATAAAAGATATGCGGGGTTTTTAATTTATATACTAAATTGTTTACCATATTTATGTAACATATACCATCCAGATTTGTTCATCCAAGCACAAAATAAAATTAGGAGTATCAAACTGGTACGGCTGTAAAATCAACTTCTATCTGAACCTGTGCACTAAGACTAGGAGTATTAAAGAAGTACAATGTTCCTACAAACTAAAGTATTCCATCTATTATGTTCTCAGTACTAATTTTATGTTTTATCCTTAGAGAACCTGCTCATCACAGGAAATATGGACTAAGGATCATTGGTAAAATAAATGAAAGGGTCTATACAGGATCTCAAGTAGAAGGACAAGATGGAAAGCTACTCAAGGTAGCTATATTCAATGATGGTCAGAAAATTACATCAGGATCTCTTGCTTCTGCCAAATTTAAAGTTATGATACTTAAAGGGAGCTTCGGTACAAATGACCAAACAAGTTGGACTTCCCACGAATTTGAAGAAAGTTTAGTGGAGGCCCGGTCAGCAGTGGGTACCATTTTGGCTCATGCTTATGAATATCAATTTTTTAATGGAGAGGCAGTTTTAGAAGGTTTAAAATTTAAAGATAACTCGAACCGGGCTGTATGGCGACTTGGAATTAAGGTTTTAGGGAGCTTTAACGGAAGAGTCCAAGAAGCAATCAGTGATCCTTTCAGAGTTTTGGATCGACATGGAAAAGGTATTTCTGATAACTTTGTTTACTGTATGATATTCTTCTGTTACATATTTTCATCTGTAGTTCTTTGTCCATGATTTATACAATTATATACACCACAGCCATAAGTAGCTGTAAATTAAATATTCAAATTAAAAATTTGCATTACTTGTGCATCAATAATTTATTATTGTTATTTCATTTAGCATCTGAAAAGCCAGATATCCCATTATTGGAGCACGGAGTAGAGTGCATAAAAAAAGTAGGTAAAGATCGTGCCTCAGACCTCAAGGAGAAGAATGGTATTAACACTGTTAAGGACTTTTTGCAGCTCTATCACAAGAACCCAGAAAAGCTTCGCAAGGTTAGAAAAATGTAATTGACCACAAATGGTGGTTGACGTAATTATTATAAATATATGCATTTAGGAAATTTGGTTTATTTTTACTCCTATATTCTCAAAATGTATTAAAATTTAACTATTAGAGTCCCATGAACTTGGTCCTCACCAAAAGTTTACATTTTCTTTTGGTTTTCATCTTTTTCTTTCCTTTTTATTAAGAGGTTGAGTTTTTATATTATCCTAGTATAATTGATGCTATCCTAGATTACAGATAGTACTTATACAGAACAAATAATAACATTGCTATTTGTAATAAAAACGTTATGAAATAAGAAACACTGAGTTTTCTGATTGCTTCAACTTAGGATCAGTGTTTTATTAAAGAATCTGACGTGACAACACTTGTGGCATATATACTGTTGAGAACAAAGGAAATCTAACTATATATGTAGTTAAAAAGCATTCTATGATTGTTTTTGTAGATTCTCAAGATAAACTCAGAGTCTGATGAATCATGGAAAACTATGATTAGACATGCCAAAAAGTGTGATGCAGGATCCGACCTTTACTCATATCGAAAGGAAACAAATGTGCTCTTTTTTAACTCTGTGCATGAGCTTATCGGTGCTAGATTTGGGAACGGATACAAACCCTTTGATAAACTACAAAATTCCGAGAAGGTAAAAATATATTATCTCAATGCCCAGTTCGAACTGGGCACTAGATCTAACTGTTGGGTTAAGGTTTCTGTACTGCAGCAGAAGAAATTTGTAATGGGCGGTTGATCTCTACAAACTTTGTTGTTTATGCCTATGACGTACCTAACTAAGCTTCTCACCATATTCTTTTTGGAAGCTGTTCTGTGTTGATTTTTCCTTGGTTTTGCACTAATCATTTGCAGCAATCTGCATTTCAGATATTAGTCAATGAATGGAAGGAGGGTTTCTATGAGAACATCAAAGACAAATCCTTTCCAGCTGATTTTAAACTTTTGAATGGTCAACCTGTACCTATTGGAAGCAATGTTACAGGCAATCCAACTGATGACGATGCATCTCAACATGGTAATAAACTTGCTTTAGAAAATTTTTTCTATGTATATCCTTACAAAAATTCTAACACCCTGCTATTCACCTGTAAAATGACATATTAGCCCTTTCTGATCACAAAACAAGTCAACTCAACACTACTGCTCTATCCTAGGTGAGGAGACTGGATTTAGCATTAGATCAAACTAACTAAGATACATATTTAGCAAGGTATTCTTGTGTTGGTTTGGTCAGTTGGGTAAATATGAAGACGTGTTAATTAGCTGTTAAATGCAATACTGGTGTTTGACAAATTCTTACCAATCTTTTTGTTCTATTTTTCTTTCATTCTTTATAAAATTGATGCTATATTATCCCAGGTCCAGGGCTTCAACATGCTTTTAACTACCAGCCTGAGAGTGTGTCTTACGTCCCCGCTAGCAACCCAGGAGATCTCTTGAGGCCAGTTTCTTCTGTGCCAGACACAGACAGCCGGATATTGCTGGACTTAGGCAACATGGAATCGTGGGATGTGGGTCTCTTGCTGGACTCACTGGGTAAATGTGCACTTCTTTTATTAATTTTACTAATATTATTTTGCCAGCGACTTTTGCTGCTTAGATGTCAAGATTTAGCTAAATTGTTGCTTGGAAATTTGGTTTTATCATTTTCTCTTGTACGGCCTTTCTCATGGTTCTTTCAATCCCGAGGTGTCTTACTGCTAAATGCAGGTTTATGGACCTGAATCAGTTATTTATTTATTTATTTTTAAGGAAAAAGAAAAGAAATAGAAAGATATTATCAAAATTCACACATAATGTTTGTTATGTTTTCTAATTTGGAAAAGGTTCTCATACATATATCAATATATTTGTTACTTAAAATCATTATCTTGACAGAAAAATATGGCACACTATTAAGTCCAAAGCACAATTACAAGAAATGCAGGTCACAACAAAAGAAAATTGCACTAAACATGCATCTAGTGCCAAATTACACTTTTTTTTTTTTTTTTGCAGAACTTCATTACTATTTTCTGTTTTCACAGGTGAGCAACCAGCATTAGTAGATACCCCGTCTGTGCAGCGCAATCACAGGGCTAGAGGGAGATGGTTAGTTGTGCGCTTTGTATTGCTACGTCAAAGAAGAGATCCTTCTGTTGCCAAATTAAAGTTGGCAAGGCTCATTTTGGTCGCACGCTTTCTTACCAAATTAAAGACCAATTTAAAGATAGCACATTCTATTGCCCAATTAATGACATATCTATCTGGAGACCCAGTTGCCAACTGATCCATGCTTCAACTCAGTGAGAGCATTGTATTGTTTGCGTGCTGAAACTAAGATACAAAATGTTGCAACTTTTAACAAATTTCATTTATAAGGATGAGTATGTAAGAATGTAGCAATGGTGCAGTTGTTTGCCTTTGGTAGTTAAAAGAACTCTCAAGCTGTATATTGTGTTTTCATGTGATGTGTACACAATAATAAACGTTCTAATTAATTGGTTTGTTGAAGTTTGTAAAACATGTTCCTATTTACTTAGTGGAATAGAATCCCCAGTGGTCTGTTCAAGATGTACCACATATCTTATGTTCGGTTGTGATGCATATATATCTACTATGAGTGAAACTTAATCACTTTGTCGGCCAGAACTTTTCAGTGGGAGGCCAAGGTTCAGATACTAGATTTTTTTTTTTTTTACTCATTGTTTTTAAATAAAAGAATAGGGAGTTTTATTTCACTCAGAAGAATACCAGCATTACGGGATCTAAATTTTTCCTTCCTGAAGAGCTCAATAAAATAATCAAGATAAATTTAAAAGGCCTAAACATGAATACATGTTTAATGGAGGAAACTATCTGATTGAATTGATAGATATTTGACACATAAATGAAATAAACAATTGTTCCTGTTAAGATTGAATGGATTTGCCAATCTTGTTAGTTGCAACAATGACATATTAATCTACTTTGGATTGGTGGTTGTGTCAATAATTTTCAAAATTGGTCCACTTTTCAAAACATCTTAGACGATGCTATGCTCTACACTGGAGTAGAAAGAAAAGCTTTTCTTGTGGTTATTAGTGCCATTTGTTGGACTTTGTGGTTAAAACGCAATGATTTGATTTTTAACTCCAGAAATTTTGTTGAGAAACAAGGATGATTTAGGGGCTAATAGCCTCAGAATAATTTCATCATTGGGTATTTTAGAAATAAGGAGCATCACTTTTTATTTACTAAAATTAGACACTCAACTTTTTCCTTTTTTAGTAAGTTACCATTAGATACTGTTGGTACCAACGGAACAATTGTGTACCATTGTAAATTTTCCTATATAAGGCTCTGTTGTACATCATTTTTCGGAATAATAGAAATTATTCAACCAACTATTCACTGTCTCAAAAACTAACAAATTTGCCTACCACTAGAAGTATACTGACACATATTTGTACTTTGATTCATTATTGGACAGGTAAAATGGAAGCACAGATTAAGCATTTGGTGCAAAAATGGATGCCCTCTGATTGGGAGATCATACCACTCCAGGAGGTGCCAAACCCACTGCACATTGCTGGTGCAGCCTGCAGGTGATCCTGTGTTGCAACAATGGGTTGCAGTTTATTGAGAGCAATTACTGATCTGCATGGCCTCAAAACTTTATAAATGTCTTTGCTGTTTTCGTGGATGTAATAAAGTTAATATCTGGAGATTTTAGTTGCTTTGAATGTTTAATATGTTGTGGTTGCCTTTCTATGTTGCTATTTTGTGTCGTGTGGAGACGGACCAAGCGAACTTAAACTGGTGTTTAGGATAGTATATGCGAGTGTTAATGTAATAGCTTTAGTGAGCTTAGCAAAAATAGGTTTTGTATTTGTTTCATTTTTCAAAAATGAAACGGGTGGCGCTCCCACCTTTTTTTCGAAAAAAAAATATTAATCTACTAATAAAAAAAATGGCATGTTTGATGTTTTTTATTGCTTTTGTCAATGAAAGATGCAACTGCCACTTTGTGCCAGATTTTGCATCATTGTATCAAATGTGGAACTTCCAAATATGTTGGGCATCCATTGTACTTGGAGTCAGAGATGTAAAACTAGTGATTTGAGATACTGATCTTCTAAATACTAAGAAATTCAAAACATTGTAGAAAAATGAAAGCTGAAAGCTCTTATAAAAGTATTGTCGAACTGAAAGCTCAAAACTTCCCAAGTCAGGCATTTCATCGAACGGGTAGGCTGCAGTACTCTAAATTCCCGCAGCCTAGGGTTCTACTTTAATGAAGGGAACAACTACAACAGTGTCCAACAGAAACACTAGTTTGAATCCACACTTATGAGCACTGAGCCTCTCACCAACCTCCATTCCCTCAGCTACCGGCCTACCGCTGAATGCAGGGTATTGGAACTGGATCATTTTTTTCAGGACAGAAAAAAAAAAGAGATTAAATAAAGTTTCACCATAATGCTTGTTATGTATGGGATCCCACCTATGACTGTTTGTCTTGTTCATTGTAATTGTCATGGAATTACACTCAAGCTTGCACCGTATGTTGTGTCAATGTGATATGTATACAAATGAAGCGTCTTCTAATTTGTTGGTTTGATAGCTCAAGCTTGAATTCTAGTTCCCACTGGCCACAGCTGCATGAGATACAATAAAAAACAACCCACACTGAAAGATTGTTGCAGTTCAGAGATGGAAGCCAGAACATTAGAGAAGATGAAAATAAATTGGCAACCATGTTCGTTCGATTAGTTGCAACAATGAAAATATTTAGTATATAGAAAGAAAAGGACGTATTTAAAATTGATTTGTGATATGTATCAGTATATCTAAAGCACATAATAGGTACAATACTGTCATGATATTGCATGTGTTCTTTTATTGCCTTATCACTGAAAGATTCAAATGTCGGTGTTTTGACAAATTTTGCACAGCGTATCAGATAAAACATCCAAATATATGGGCTGCCCCGTGTACTTGGAGATGTAAACTATTAATTTGAGCTACTGACCTCTACGATTGCAAGGAATTACAAAGAAATTCAAATCGGTATAGGAAAATAAAGGCTGAAAGCTCTTACAACATTATTGCCGAACTGAAAACTGAAAACTTCCCAAGTCAGGCATTTCATCGAACGGGTAGGCTGCGCATCCAAAATTCCCTCAGCTTAGGGTTCTACTACAACCAAGGGCATACCTACAACAATGTTCAACAGAAACACTAGGTTGAATCCACACTCATGAGCATTGAGCCATCTCACCATCATCCAGTCGTCGGTTACCCGGGAAAGCATCTGAAATGGAAGAGTGTGCATTACTCCTAGAAGGTGATTAAAGCTGATTATGAGTTCACCTGTCTGTATTTCAGCTAATTAACATTCGGCTTTGAGTTCAACTATGTGTAATCATCTTCCAATGTCAATGTTATTCATAATGGATCGACTGCCGCCGATCAAACAATTGATGTACCTTTTCCTCTCGGCCATTGATTATTTAACATGAAATTATGGACGAAACCTTTAGAATTTCCAACATATCGGACTTACTCATTGCAATTTTTTTTATCGGCGATAAAAGTTCATTTTGAACTTCTTTTTCTCTAAAATCAAACTTGACTAAAATTAAGCTTTCAATAATGAAGAGTTTTGCTTATTTTAATAGGAGTGTTGGTTTAACTCACTCGTTTTTTTTAAAAAAAAAACAATTAATGAAGAAACTGAACTCAAGTTTCAATTTTACTCCTTTTGACTTTCTAAAGTGGAACAACACTTTGTTACAAAATAAAGAATTACAATGTTTGACTGAGTTATATAACCAGGCCTACAAATAAATCATCGAAAACTATTATTCTTCGAAACGGTTGTATTTTTTTTTTTTTTTTTTTTTTTTTGAAAAAAGTGGGAGCGCCGCCCAGTTTCATTTTTAAGAAAATGAAGCGATTACAAAAGACTAGTTTTTACATAAGCAAAACTAAACACACTGCATAGCTTAAGGCATTGCAGTGTCGCTACTCAACCAGATTTCGCACAAATGCAAAGAACATTCTGAGTATATCTCCTCATACATCATAACTAGGAAAAGTAAAATAAAGACTAAGTGTCTCACAGAAACATTGAACCAACGCAACATTACAAACCAAAGCAACATTATAAACCAGTGCACTAAAGCAAAAACTAAGTTTCTCTTTTGTATAAAATCACTCTTTGTTTCAATCATCTACTGATGTTGGCAGCGCCATTGGGGCTCGGATCATCTGTAGTGGTATTAAGTCCCATTCCATAGGTAGCCACTGGTCCACATTAGCATTGATTGCAGTCTTCCAATTACATATCCAATATTTCACCAGATGGAAGTAGGGCTGTAAACAATTTTTTATCTATTATGGACTATTGATTTGTGCAATTTGATCTGGTATGATATGTGCTCTAGATATTGATTTTATATAAAAGGTGAGGTCATTTGTCAAAAAAGAATCAGAATGATGTTAAGATAATTTACTTTTTAGAAAGACATCCACATGTTTATTGACTTTTTACAAAATAAAAAATAATATCAATCATTTTGTTTTTTATTTGCCCACATTTGGAACATTTTGTACTAGTATTTATATATTTTCTTAAGTTCTCATTGTTAGGAAGTGTTTAATTCCATTTTTGTGCCATCAAATAGCAAGAAACGACAACTAAACACAAGGAATCTAGGTTTCAACATCATTCACAAGCATTTCAAGATGAGAGGAGGAGATTTATACCTCTCTTTGTGTAGTAACAAAGAGGTTCGATTCCATGGCATGGGAGTCGATGGGGTGCGTGCTCCACCACCTCCACCATCTATGGCGCCTCAAGCCCACCAAAGAGCTAATCACGAGCTCCATGAAAGTGCTAGCTTTCAAGAGCTCCTAGCTAATCCCCTCTATGAACTTCTTCATCCTATTAACTATTTTAATGGAGGAGAAGAAGGAATAGAGCTCAACACATGAGCAAGAGAAGGGAGGAAGATGGGTGGCGGCTAGAAGAGAGGAGAGAGAAAGGGGTGGATGGCTAGGGTTTTCCCAAGAGGTGACCCCTTTATATAGCCAACAACTCTCATCCTCTCTTTGAACTATTTACAACATTGCCACTAGGGCTAGCCGAAATTATATGGGGCCATTTTGGGCTACATCAAATGTTGCAATGGCCCAATAATTTATCCCATTAATTAATCCTCCATCCTTCCTCAAATTGGACCTTTAATTAATTAAATAACTAGAAGCCCAAATAGCTCAAACTAATTAAAGTGTGTTGAACATAATTAATTATTAACTCATTAATAATTAATTTAGGATTAGCTAATGCATTAAATTGTTTCCATATGATCCTTTTGACTTAATTAATTATAACGGTTCATAACGGTATATAATTAATTAATCAACTTAAACAATTAATGCACCGTGTGGTTAGAGTCCTATTTGTGCGACCCTATTGAGGATTTATGCTATGTTGGCCATGAAAGTAAATCGTTATTTATTTTCAATAATCATAAGCGGTATCTAGCAACACGTTATGATTTCCAATTCGCATAAATAATGTACCTTTACAATATCTTAATCCTGCACAAGAAATATAAGTATTTTCTTGTCTGATTCTTATGTCACATGATATCATTGTATAATCCAAGATAGGAATGTGTCATTCTTGCAGATTATACATTTCTTGATCTAGAGTTGATCGTCTAGTTTGCATGCATACGATCCAACTCCATCAAAGGGGCCCAAACAGATATCATCACTCACTAGGTATACTAATGAGGGACATACGGTTTTCTTGATGAATAACTTTTCCCCGCGCAATTCAAGAGAACATAAATAAAGTCCTTATAGCAGCCTTTATCAGGAATCAACGTTAGACGATATTTATTGAACCTATCCTCATGTGGAAAAGTTGAACATCTCAAACTTAGAATCAAACTTATATAAAATAAACAATGACACTTAACACAATCCATATGTTTATTTCATTGGGTCAAATCCTGTATTATGTTCCAATAACATACACATATGCAATTAAGTTGGTAACTCCTTACGTATGATTTGTAGAACTTAATCATCACTTAACTTGCATACTAATCTTTTATGATAATTAATGTTCCTTGTTAATTATCAAGATTATGGACGATTTAGGTTTATTATTGTCATTCTAATGAATGATCCACAGAGATCTACAATTCAGATCCTCAACCTGAATGATCTGTCAATAATAAACTCTAGGAACAAATGATCGAATATCATCATTAACATAAACTAAGAAAATAAGTCATTAAATATTGACTTCTAGGATATAACTCCAACAATCTCCCACTTGGCCTAGAGTCAATCAATAGTGACTTCTAGCCAGTGAAGAATTTAGAACAACGTCATATATATACATGTCTTGAACCTCAAAAGATATAATACACTTAAAACCAAGTTACTCATACGTTCATCACGCATGGATGCACAACTGCATCTCATATACCGCTTAAGGTAGAGGTTAAGTTAGAGTGTTCGCTGTGTCCGCGAACCTATCCAATTTTGTTTGACCCTATATACATATATACTCCTATATATGTGTTCTTGATCATCATCATGTGAGATCAAGTGACATCGTCATAGATCTTAGTTGGATCACCAATTTAATATTGGGTTCTTCAAGTATAAGCTATGATTCGAGATGCATAGAACCATATTAGCTTGACTGAGAACTTCTCGATCCATACTACATTCTTTCATTGCTTCACAAGTTGCTATATATATTTTGTTTTTGGTGACGGGAACGGTTGTAATATCCCATTTAGAACACCTTCTAAATTTACAACACCACATTTAAACAAAATACGTAGCTCAATTGTATTTATATCAATCTTTCGAAAACTAGCATCAATATAACAATTTACATGAGCTTTCTTTCATCTTATCAGATGAAATATATCATTCTTTCTCATAAGATACTCGAAAATATTCTCGATTATTGTCCAAACGTGTTTTTCTTTGTATCCAGTTGACAACTGCTTGTCATACTCCTTGGGTACAACACATAGGGGCATGTGCATAAGTATGGCGTACGTAATGAAACTCATAACAGAAGGATGCTCGAATTGTATTGTGCACTCTTCTCGAATTGAGTTGCAACACACCGAGTCGAACTCAAGTGTATGTCATACAACGTGGTTAGACATTCTTTGCAGGAGTCTATCTTCTCGTGTAACTAGAACACTTTGTCATTATATGCACATTTTGCTCAAACTTGACATCCATCATAATCTATCTCCATAGATTTTGTTTCCTTGGATTTAGGTGACTTGCCCAAGTTCTCTATTGAGAAAAATATTCTCCAATGAGATCTTGACAATATTCATTTTCTTAATGTTATTCCCAATTAATGTCTTGTATCTTGTACAATATATGTAACACAATCATGCTCCCACTGAATATCTTGTCTATATAAGATACTTTTGACGAAGTGCAACTCCTTGACTTCCTTGTCAAAATGTTTAATTCAATTTCCACAATACTTGCTTTAATCCATTAATGGATCATTGAAGCATATATATGTTTCTAACAATACAACAAATCCTCGGTTTGTGTCAAATACACAACAACTTCCTTCCTTCAATCGAAGAAGACGGTTTTGATGTATCTTTCCATATATCTATATATACGAAATATAACTATTGTTAGAATGATCTTTATTGACTTATACACAGCTACAAGCGAGAAGCCGTGCTTTGTACATGATCAACTTGTTATCGACTTAGACATAGCATCAATCATGAAATTGTGCTTTGTACATAGTTGACTTGCTATCCATATCTATCTTTCCTTTAAAGATCTAAATGTTCTTGATGAATCGTTCCTTCATGAACATCAATCAAGGTCTATACCTTGTTGTTATATATATGGATTGCACTTAAAGATCATATAGATTCAAACCATACTTGTGGAATCGGGTCTTTCCATCGCTTCTGTATTTATCAACGGATTCTCATATGTCAAGTATGAGGATGTTGTGAAGCCTATGTACTTTTCAGTTTAGGCAATTCACTCTCGTTGATCTTTGTAGGATTGGTGCTTGAGGTCCATAAACTATTTCTACAAGAACATGTAGAATAAGTTCTTGATCCCTAATATATTGCACGAGTTTCTCAAACATCATCCATTCGTGAGATGTTTGAGTACTCTTTATAAGCTAGCGTGCTTATAAACTTCTTCCTTTCACAACTGCTTGTGAATTAAGTTCCGCTCAACTCCCACAAAGCACCATGTATGGAGTGACAAGTTTCCTATAAATCTACTTCTTGTAGTGACGCATAAACTCCTTTAATGCTCACTTTACTCCCACTACTTCTTCTTGAGAATATTATTCTTCAAGATTACGTTATGATTAGCAACAACTAATTTGTTCTTATCATGTTCGTTGAAGTAGTACCTTTCGGTTAGTTCAATATATCCTACATAATATTAAGCGTCTTATTTGGGTCCAAGCTTATCAATCAATCGAACCTTGAAATAAGCTTCTCAACACCAAATCTTGAGAAACAATATACCTAGAGATCGAATCTCGTTAGATATCTTTCTCAATAGACTTCGATGGAATTTTTATTCAGTGTAAACAGTATTGTCCTCAAACATAAATCCCTTACATGAGTCGAACAAGTCAATTTGATTTATTACCGATCGAACTATATCAAATAATGTTCGATACCTCCATTATTGGATACATTCTTCAATGTTCCTCATGGAGCGAGTAGTGAAACGTCTTTCATACTCTTTAGGTAATATATCAAATTATATGACTTAACTATTTACCATGATCAATCTTAAGACTTTTGCTTTTATTGAATAGTTTTTCAACTTTACTCTTGAAATCCTTTTGATCTTGTCAAAAGATTCATACTTATACCATATCAAATAGATACGTTAATATCTATAATGATCGTTGGTGAAGTGGTAAAGTGTCAACGACCTTTCAATTGCACAAGTATCTATAGGTCTATATACATCAATATGTATAAGTCTTAATAAAGTTTCTTGTCCTTTAAACCTTCGTACTTCAAAGGCGCTTTTGTCATTTAACAAACACGATTTGCATAAATTTCAATTGATTTGCAATCGAATTGATTTACGAGCTCCACGTTATGTAGACTCCCATAATGCGATTCTTGTTTATATTCGACTAAGCGACTATTTTTCATAAAAGTCAAATACTTTATGTGAAGTCTTACATATTTGTCATTCAAAATTTGTTTATCTATTTCAAGCAAATTCAATCAAGATGCATGAAATCTTATACACAAATTCATAACAATTAGAGAACAAAATTTCTCTATTACAAAATATGATCATCCATCATCAAATATGAAACGGAGATAATGTTTTATGAGATGTTTGGAATATGGTATACAACCTCAAATTCCGAAACAAACTCTTTATTTAGTAAAGATAACTCTACGTATTCAATGGCAGCGGCTTAGACGTATAAGCCATTTCCAAAACGGAGTTTACTTTACTTATCTCGAACTTTCTCTTATTCATCATTGCCTACATATTTCGTTAAATGCGAGCACATGAACTAGCACCTAATTACTAATGTGAATTAGAGATAGTGAGATAATTTGAACGAAAAATATCTTAAGGTTTAGAACATCATGGTATTTCGGACAACCTTTCAAATGCCTCCATAAATGGCAAGTGAAACATCTCATGTGACACACGGTCACTCGTGAGGGTCTCAAAATTTCAACTCATATCTTGGTGAAGTATTCCTTTAATACTTAACCAATCACTTTTAGCACTAATAAGTGTACGAACAATATATCCTTTATCCATAGAAAGAGATTGTATGACAATATCAACAATCCTTGATATTGGAGATCTCAATATCTCTAGTTGTCAATTAGCTACTCAAACCTTTCGGTTCGCAAGCTAATGAAACATTTATCTTCTTATAAGAAGAGTCTCTTGGTTAACTCACACTCCATTACTCGATCATAAATAATTGAGTCTATCTTTATTTTCTCTAAGAACGCCTTCTTGAGTAAGTGGATGAGAGCGTGAAAGTCTAGTCTAGTCCTTATGAATTCTCCAATTCAAAAGTCTAGAAGTTCTAAAAGGATATAGGCATTCGCTTCATTGAATAATTTTTCGTCGAAACTAATCAATCATTGCGAAGTTATGTTCGGGAAGTCGAGGAACGTTTTTGGGATTAAACTTGCTCAAGTTTCTCATTTCCAAGAATATGTCTTAGGAATCGGTATTACTTCTCCAAGTAAATACCTTAGAAACGAGCTTGTCGTTTTCCAAAGATTGATCGCAACGAAATTAACATATTTAATATCTATAACAATTTCAATTTTAAGGTCATTTAGTTTATGCAATGTTTTGTTTATGGAATGATAAACAAAACTCTCACTACATTTATTAATGTCCCAATGTAGTTGGTTTTCCAAGATCCCCGTTTTCATCAAGTAGAGCCTGCTATGGCACGACACCCTATTTAACTAAACAAGGTAGGTTCTCCAACCAATCATATCAACTATACGACTCTTGGTTTGTGAATATCTAAGTATATTTACAAACTTCGCCCCGATGTCCAAGAAAACTTGTTGGGTCCATCGATAAGCAACCTCTCTCTATTTGCTCATAACAAATCTTTTCATTTGTACCCCGACTATCAAGGTTGACAACCATGATGTCCGTTATGGCGAACCGCGCCATGATTGGCTATTGACGTGAAGGGGATAAAGAGAAGGAAGACAGTCGACTTAATCAATTTAGTTTGGGACAAAGCAATTATGCGACTTTTGTTTGGTGGTCATATAATCATACACCCATACCTACCTATGACAATTCAAGGCATTCACAAACAATCACATAACATAAGCATCTCAAGCATTGTCGTGGGTTTGTATGGCTCCCGCTTGCATTAGTCTTCGTCGCATCTCCATGTAACGAAACTAATCTAATCAAACCCTCCCACTAATTACTAAGATCCTATCTAATAATTAAGGGAAATAAATACATGTGATAAAATCCTAAAACCCGCCTAGGCCTTAGGGGCATGCAAGCCTCACAAGTTACATCAAGAATTAATCAATTATTAATTATCAAGGCACCTTAGGCCACATTACAACCAATCACATGCATTCACAACATTTTACAACACACAAAGCATTGACATCTTGAGCCATATCAAACCCACATCCTCCTACAAAAATAAGTTAGCACAATATACAAATATATGTCTAAGTTGTTCATAACTAGTAAGCTCTTAAGTGTCTTTGCGTATTGTTTGCTAATTTGTGTTTTTCCATGCAAAGAGAGTTTAACATTCAAACAACTAATTGCTTAAACTCTTTGATAAAATCAACATTCAAAAAATCCAATGGATGACAGCAAGGAGAGTTCTAATCAACTTATCAACTAATTGATTAATTAGAACGAACACCTTTCATTCAACGGGACCCGAAAAAATCAAGAAATTTTTCGGTCTCCAAAAAATTCAGAAAAAATCATGAGCAATCCTTATTAAGAGACAAACTAACTGTTCAAATTTCAGAAAGAAATCATTTACCAATCGGGAGAATCAAAATTATCAAACTTCAGGTTGTGTATTAAAACACTGTTTGACCATCTTCCAAAAACTTTTAATGCAAAAAAATTTTACAGTAAACAATCACAAGTACAAGGCTAGTAACCATGAAAGATTTCCAATTTTACTCATTCAAAATCATCAAGTTTAAGGAGTTTGAATACAAGTCCCCTGTTCTGGAACAGCACGTCGACGAAATTGATTTTGAGTGGTTGGAGTACCAAAACTGATCCGATTGATATGAAATTCATTTTCATGGATTCAGGACTTTAAAAGAAAGTTTTCTATTTAAACACTTTTTCTATAAAAAGTCTCAATCAATACCAGTTTTCAAAACAATCCGATTGGTACAGAAAACCAATCAGACCGTTCTTGTCTTTCATTGCTTCAAAAAAATAGAAAGACTTCGATCCATACCATAAAATTGGTATGGAAGGAACTACTCCAAGTCTACTTCATTCCTAGCCAATAAAATTAGGGTCTCTTTATCAAGATAACTCAAATAATGCCCACAATACCAGATCTGGTCGCACAGGAACCAGTCCTGCGCACCGTCACGGAAAAATTCACTAAAAATCCAAAACAACTCGGATTAAAGTGAAACCAGTGGAAAAATGCTCAAAATTTATCCCTCTTTCAAAATCCTTTAAAAAGAAAAATCGAATCGAAAGCTCTGCTATGCGAAAAATACATAAAACCTCGGAAAAAACAGAGTTCCAGATAGCAAACAAAGGCAGCAACTTAATTACTCAACTAATTACACTTTTCTCATCTAATTAATGCACAAAATGTATTAAAACCGACCGTTTGCTCTGATACCACTGTTTGTGCGACCCTATTGAGGATTTATGCTATGTTGGCCATGAAAGTAAATCGTTATTTATTTTCAATAATCATAAGCGGTATCTAGCAACACGTTATGATTCCCAATTCGCATAAATAATGTACCTTTACAATATCTTAATCCTGCACAAGAAATATAAGTATTTCCTTGTCTGATTCTTATGTCACATGATATCATTGTATAATCCAAGATAGGAATGTGTCATTTTTGCAGATTATACATTTCTTGATCTAGAGTTGATCTTCTAGTTTGCATGCATACGATCCAACTCCATCAAAGGGGCCCAAACAGATATCATCACTCACTAGGTATACTAATGAGGGACATACGATTTTCTTGATGAACAACTTTTCCCCGCACAATTCAAGAGAACATAAATAAAGTCCTTATAGCAGCCTTTATCAGGAATCAACGTTAGACGATATTTATTGAACCTATCCTCATGTGGAAAAGTTGAACATCTCAAACTTAGAATCAAATTTATATAAAATAAACAATGACACTTAACACAATCCATATGTTTATTTCATTGGGTCAAGTCGTGTACTATGTTCCAATAACATACACATATGCAATTAAGTTGGTAACTCCTTACGTATGATTTGTAGAACTTAATCATCACTTAACTTGCATACTAATCTTTTATGATAATTAATGTTCCTTGTTAATTATCAAGATTATGGACGATTTAGGTTTATTATTGTCATTCTAATGAATGATCCACAGAGATCTACAATTCAGATCCTCAACCTGAATGATCTGTCAATAATAAACTCTAGGAACAAATGATCGAATATCATCATTAACATAAACTAAGAAAATAAGTCATTAAATATTGACTTCTAGGACATAACTCTAACACTCATGCCAACATGAAACCATATAATAATTAATCATTCTCAATGTGTTTTGTTTTATTATATTTACGTAATATGATCCTATTCGCGTAATTAAATTTTAAATCACCGATTTAACCGTTAGATTGAATTTTTATATTAAAAATTTGTATGAAGCCAAATTTTATATTTTTACGAATTTTTTTACTATTTATTTTGTATTTTTAAAAACGTTGTTATTGGACGTTCCATATAAATTTTAAGAGTGATTTTTTTAAAATACGATAAAAATAGTAAAATATTTCGAAAAAAAATATAAAATTTGGTTTTATACAAGTTTTCAATATGACGATTCAATCTAACGATTTAAATCAGTGATTTGAATTTTGATTATGCGAATACGATCATGTTTGACAGATACATTCATCGTACGCGTAGGACCTTAGCATTCATATATATATATAGTGAATAAATAAAATACACTCATGTGTACGGATCGTTCCCATACAGATGAGTCGTTTTTCAAGATTCAAAATTCAAACGATGAATCTGAACTGTTCAAGTTATTCTCCATGTTGAAAAATCCTTGGAGACCAAATTTTACATTTTTTTCAAATTTTTTTACTATATATTATGATATTTTCAAATTGGAGGGCCTGAAATTGTAGTGTTTTTTGAAAATATCATAATATATAGTAAAAAAATAAAAAATATATATAAATTTAGTCTCCGATGGTTTTTCAATATGGAGAACAACTTGAACGATTCGGATTGACCATTTGAATTTTGGATCTCGCAAAACGGCTCATGTGTACGGGGACGATTTGTACACACATTAATGTTCTATATCCATTCTCTCTTTATATATATATATAGTTATGACTTTGTTTTAAGGATTAGTCTGGTTAAATGAAATGCACAGAGCTATTGGGTTTTCTTTTTCAGAAAAAGAAGGATTAGTCAGATATACGGACAACTGATATTGCAAAAAAGAATACTTCAAATAAAAGTAAATCAAAAGTAGGAGTGTTCACGAGTCGAGCTACGAGCAAGTTAGCCCTGTCTCGAACTCATCTCGGCAAGATAACGAACGAGCTGGCTCGTCTCGTGATAGGCTCACGAGCTCATATACATAGATTGATCTCGTCTCGTTAAGAAACGAGCTGGCTTAGGCGAGCTCAAGCTAGTTCGTACAGAGCTATCTCAGGTGACGACTAGTGTCCCCAAACCAATTTATGATCATTTCCTTAAACATTTTCTGATTTCTGAGTGGCGATTGCTCGCTTGTGAAGAGAAGTAGTAGAGAGAAGCGATGGTTATCAGTTGAGAGTGGTCAACGGCGTTGTCGGAGTGGATTTCCAGAGAACAGTGGCAGCGAGGTGGGAGATGGACGAGTAAGAGACAAGATTGTTGAGTGGGAATGAGAGATACAAGAGGTGTTGCAGCGGCCGAGGGGACAGCAACATGGTGTGAGCTGTGTTGGACACTTGATTGAAGAGAAGAAGACAAAAGGGTGGGGTTCGGGAATTGGGGTTGGATTTGGGAAGTGGGAGCAGCGCTGAAAGATAAAGGGAGTAAGCGGCCCGATGGTTGTGATTTATTTGCACTTTAATCAACGGACCATATTAACTCGTCAATGTATCGAGTCAGTAACGAACGAGCTAGACAAAGTTCGAACTCGTCAATTTAACTCGCGAGCTAACTAGCAAGTCTCGTTAACAGCTCGAGCTATAAATGAACGAGTTGTGCAGCCGGTGTGTGAGAGACGCGACCAGTGCAACCGGTGTGCGAGAGACGCTACCAGTGCACAAGATGGTATGGCCAACGCGAGAGGTTCGGCAAGTGCTTGAGGAGGTGCGTCGGATGCACAAGGATGTTCGCTAGACACTCTAGAGTTGGAGCTGTTCGGTTAGTGAGTGAGACACCCGAATGGAAGGATTGGTACGAAGGTGGAGGCATTGCGACCATTTATCTATTTTTGTCTCTTTGTTATAGGTTTAAACTTTAATTTTTATTTTTATTTTGTATCGAATTGCTATAATCCGCTGCTTGTGGCCGCTATCAAGTTTCTCTAAAAAAAAAAAAAAAACTCTCGTGAATTAATTTATTTTTTTCATAAACTCTTGTGAATCAAGCTTCGGTGGTGACTATAGAAACAAAATCCGAAAGCAACGATTACTAATAGCAGAAACTTGTAATGTGCAATTTATATTTGAATTTTTTTAGCAAGAGAATCTACAATTCAAACCCTAAGCAGTTCACGTAAATATAAGCATTATATAATTCTTTTTAACACTTATTAGGCATAAGAAATGTCTACTTCAGTTGTTAATTACTTTTCAATATAGATTGAACACTATTAATTGAAAATTTGAATATGATCAACCATCCAACTCTTTCTCCTATACCAAACCCCAGAGGAATATATTATACAGCCAAGGAAAAATCAAATAACAAAATTAAATATAGTATGAAAAAAGCACAAAAGATAATTACCTAACGAAAGAATAAAAAATATCTTTTTACCTTAAATATAGGGAATATAAGATACAGGAACGGAGCTAACAAAATTAATAAATTGAGGGGACTAATTTATAATTTTATTTTCGGGAGGGGCAATTATTATTTTTATACATGTTCACATAGGTTAATAATTAATTAATTTACAATAAAATTAAAAAATTGGACGAATAAAGCCCTTCCGTGTCCCCCTATTAATAATCCGTATTTTAAAGAAAAGTTTGAAATGTCCTAGTTATAAACATGTTTTACTCTCGACTAAACCGTTAAACAACCATAACACAAGCATAAATTCAAATTTTTTTTTTGTTTGGATGAACATTAAGCATAAATTCATACTAACAAAAAACTTCGTCAATAAATGTGTACGACAAGCTTTCATGGAAAACCAAATCTATCCGTTCTTTCTATCTGAACATAAATCCTTGGACAAGGACAAATAAAGGTTGCTTTTTTAAAAGTTAGAACATAAATTTGTCCATAATTCTACAAGAAAAAAAGATGATTTCGTCATTACCACAATTCTATAATATTTAAGAAGATATTTAAGAAGTATAGGGTAGGAATGAAATAATTCAAGAAAATGTAAAGAATATACAAACAAATCTTTCCGTTCTTTCCATCTGACGACCCCACCGGCCTTTCCGCCTTAAACGGTCGACAAGCACTACCAAACTACATCCGAACTTTCGCATAATTACATCAATACCACAAGAAAAATCATATACCACAAGAAAAATCATATCTCCGCGCCTCATAATGGCAATTGAGTAATTTCAAATTAATTCTGACAAGCTGTCTAGCGCTCATGCCTCTCTCACACTACACTCTTTCCATTTCAATCCATTAAACCCAAAATTAAAACCCTCGAAAATTGAAATCTCCTCCAAGAAAAAAAGAAAAGAAAAGAAAAGGCGAACGTTTCAGAAATTCTAACGGTAACTTATAGAACCTCTAATCTAAACCCTTTTGCTGAGATTTGAGTTGATTTAGTGTCTAATCTTGCTTGTTTCTTGTAGAATTTGTGATTCGAAGGGAAGGATTTGTAGAGAGAAGAAGGAGCTCCGTGAGAAACCCTCGTTTGAGTTAGTTGAGTTGCGAAGAAGCGATTAGTCTCGTCTCATTCCAGCTCTGACCTATAGGCTTGTAGTGGCTTCTACTAAGGTTGAATCAAGGTTGGATTTTCTTGTATCCTCTTTTTCTGTTTGCAATTTGATGAACAAAGGGTTAGGGTTTGAATGGCGATAGTGACAAATTAGAGTTCAATTGGATATTTTTTATTGCTTAACATTAGATCCTCGTCAAATCAATATACCACTGGATCTAATTCTTGTTCTATCTAGGTTTCTTTTTGAATTTCTGGAGTTCGTTTTGAATTAATCAGATTTTTTAGTTGTTAGTAAATTTCAATAGTACTTGATAGATTTTTTGGATTAAGAAAGCCGCATGAATATGGAATGATTAGCAGTATGAGATTTGTGAAACTTGTTGAGCACTTTGAATCAGATGACTGCATCATAGCTCTGTGTTGCTATTTTTTTATCTTTTAATTTTCAATTGAGAGGGATATTCCTTGGGTTTTAGTTTCTGATGTGTTTTGCATAAATGCAACTCCACATGTTCATAGATTGTGCGTCTCACTGGTTGTACTATTTTCTAATCTGACAGTAGCATATGGAATTTTATTGCAACTCTAAACTTGATTTATATTCTCCTTCAAAATCCACATGATCTGTATTTCAAGCAAGAAAGAGAACAAAAAATTGTATGCATTTGCCCATACTAAGAAAATTGCAATCTCTGCTTGTTATCTCTTCAATTATTTTCCTGAGAAAACATCATAGTATATTACTTTAAAGAATAACCAATACTTACCGGGCATTGCTAGCATATATTGGATTGAAATTTTTTTATGGCGACCTGTTTGATGATTTGCTTGGCTGAAATTCTGTAGCTCAGTATCTATTCCACACCTAAAATACTTTCCAAAGCCCACTCATGACTTAAGTATTCATTTTGCCTGACTTTTTTTTGTTGGCTTTGTGAGTGTATGTGATATTCTTTGCATGTGCAAGCACTTCTATTTGGAAATTTTATCATCTCTATTTGTTTGTTTTGTAGAACTAGGAAAAGATGAGGAGATTTTTTTTCTTCAGATCCAATGTTAATGAAGATAATAGCAAACCGCCTCCATTGCCAGCTGACAAGAACAATTATCAGAAACTCCCAGAAGTGGATGCTTCTTTTAGTGGATTCAGAACACCTGGTGAGTTTGTTTCGAAGTCAAGGAAGCGATGTGCAGATAACCAGGATCTGTCCAGTCCTCATCTAAGAAGGAGCCTCTCTTTCTCATCTCCAGCTCCTTTCCATGACACAGACGAATTTGACTCGAACTTCGCACATAACTTTAGTGGATCACCTCCAATTTATCAGAATCCAAATCATACTGTTTCTGATTGCCCAATTCAGTAAGTTCACCCCCCTATATACCTGTCCCATTTCAGAAAAAAAGTATCATTGGAATCCACATTTCTAGTGCATTATATTTTTCTGTTCAGTCTTAAAGGGTTGGGATAAACCACAGAAATGTGATGCCATGCACCTTTTTCCCTTACAGCATTTTTTTTTAATTTGAATTTGGGTTTGCGTTGAGAGACCGAAAGCGATACAAAAGGGAACATATACAGAAAGATTAAATTTCAAGCCCTTCCATGAATTAACTTTTCTTCTGTATCTCTAGTTATTTCATTATGCAAAGTTTCCTATTGCAATTGACAATTATCTCATTGTTTGTATATTCTTGATTTTTTTCTATTTTTCATAGCCGGCGTTTGCTGAAGCCCGAAAGATATCCATACTCGAGGGACGAACCTATTCATTACTCTGACCTCTCCAATTCAGACCCTCCTTTCGTCCCTCCAGTCCCTCTGAGATGTCACTCCTCACACATCACAGACATTAGAAATAAAAACAATGTCCTAGATGTGTACATGGAAGGAGAACAACGGCTCGAAGAAGCCAACTACAAACTAGAAGAGAATCAGAGCACCTTTCCTGACACCAGTAAGGAACCTGATTCACTCACTAGGAAAATATCTGCTCTTGGTCTAGGGAGGCCACCACGACCTCATTCAATGGAGTCAAATTCTTTCAGAGAGGCAAGAGATCTCGAGTCTGAAACCACTTCCAGTTTTGAAGATATCTATGAGGATACATCTGATGCAAGGGCATTTTCATCGAATGCTTTGGTGAAATTGTGTGCTGAGGACGAGGCATTAATGAGGAAGGCTCAGGAAGCTGATGAGATACATGCGCGCCTATCCAAAGAGAATTTTGAAGCAGACGGTCTTAATCTCAAAGGGGTACTGAGTCATATTATTTCAAATCTTAAGTATTTTTGAAAATAATGTAGCAAAAAGCTCTGAAAAATGATTTTTGTTTGGCTTGTTTTGTTTGCATGACTATAAGTTGAGAATATGGAGAGCTGTACATGCTTGCATGCCCAGTCTTTAAATTTTTATGAGAGGCTAAATAGGAACAAAGAACACAAGACAAGAAGACATTGCACAATACAAAATAATCAGAAGGTTTCAAATATTCTTATGGAAATAATAGTACTGTTTAGTTGTTATTAAAAAAAAATTCTCAATTGTTAAGGTTATATCAAACCATTACAACAAGCCTTGAAATCTTTGCCAATGTTTCAACAGATGACTGCCAAATCACTGCTTACAATGATTCAAGACATAAATGAAGACAGGAGGAGTCTAGCTCTGGAGCTGTCCACACAAATTAATTCTAGACTTGCTGAGCGGTTTCACTCAAAGGAGAAGTATAGAATCTTAAGGCTAGAACTGGAAACATGCATGGGGCAGCTTGAAATGGAAAGGTCCGATTGGTCTATCAAGTTAGGAAAGTATGCATCAGAGGAGAAGAGGCTAAGAGAAAGAGTGAGAGAACTCGCTGAGCAAAATGTGGCGCTTCAGAGAGAGATATCCTCTCTGAAATCAAAAGAAGGAGAAATTCAGGCTAAAAATGTCGAGTATGAGGCACAGTTAGATCAAGTGAGGAGAGAGAATTCGGAGCTCAAGCACTCATTAACAGAGGTGACTGAGAGTTTTAAAGTGGCTGAGGGGCAGTTAGGTGAACTCCAGATCAGCTATAAAGAGAAAGAAGATGAAGCAAAGGCATTGCATAAGACGGTTCTCAGGCTTCAAAGAACTTGCACTGACCAAGAAAAGAGCATCAACAGTTTGAGGCATGATAAAAAGCCAAGAGAAAAAGAAAGCTGGTACGATACTGAGATTTCAAGGCTTACTGGTGTGGAGCAAAATCTAAGACGGGAGGTCGAATCATGCAGGTTGGAAATAGAGGTTTTGAGGCGTGAAAATATTTCTTTCTTGGGGAGACTAAATATGGGCAACAAAGGTAATGCTAGTGGATTTGTGAGATTTGAAGAGCAAATCCGCCAGAGGGTTGATTTTTTGCAAAGCAAGGGGCTCTGTTTGCTTGAGGAATGTAGCCAAGTATGCAGTGAATTGTTAAAGTATGTGAAAACTAGGAATAGGGAAAATTTTGAGGGGCTGGATGGAAATGAGAAGTACTCTTTGATGCAGTATACTCTTAAGTGTGAGAGCATTAGAAAAGGGGTGGAGGGTCTCAAGAGAAGCTTGCAGTGTGCCTCGTCCGTATTGGATGAAAAGTCTGGTGTTGAAAGGTCATCAGAATACTCAGAAACGCCACTCATGGTTAATTCATCAGAGGTAATAACAAAGAAAATGCTCATTATCAGACAGTTGTTGCTAGTTTGGGTGCACTTTATTGTTCATTTTAAATAAAATCATGTTGGGTCAGGAAATATTGAGTTGTTAACCTGTGCAGTCTTCTTGAACAGTTGACTCAGCATCAATGTGGTTTAGATTCAGATAATTATCAGGTTTTGTATCTTTCCTTAAATATCACTATCTCTAAAACAATGATATATAAGACATACTACTCATAGGAGTCCTTTGCAAAGCAGAAAAATATCCCCTCTTTTCCAGAATTACATGCAAGTAGGTCAGGATAATTATCAGGTTTTATATGTTTTCCAGAATTATATGTAATTAGGGCTGAGGGGCTATGACTTAATATGTTATATTACTCCCATTCTTTTATGTCTGTGCTAGTGTGTGTGTGTGTGCATGAAGCATGTTCGTGCATGTGTATTATATTTTGGTTTCAAGGGGTAAATGTGCTATAAAATATTGCTAAGCTATGCGTGAATTTGTCAATTTTTTTTCTTGGCTTAGCTCAATCAGGCTTTGAATAGAAATCGTGAATCTATTTTTGAAACTTTGCTGGATTGTAAAGGAATTTTTGTTTATGTTTTTTCCCCCCTTTTTCCTTGGTTTTTCAAGATTGTCAAAATAAATTTTTGGACAGCTTGTGGTGGAATCACAACTATAGTCATTGACTGATAAATAGCATTTTGGAGTTATCAAGAAAATTTTGTTTTGCATGGGCTATTGTGAAATTTGCATCTTGATATATAAACTGGCCTTTTTTTTTTTTTCCTTTTTCTTGACTCATAAGATGTTAATTGCTCTTCATACATATAACTTGATTAGGTTGAGTTGGAACAGCAGTTGAAGTTGGAGACTATGATAAATAAAATTTTGCGAGAGAATTTGTTCTCAAAGGAAAAGGAAATCGAGCAATTACAGGAGGAGGTTGCTTTGCTAGTTAGAGGTGCTGAGCTCTTGCAAAGCGAGATACATCGGTTGCAACAAGAAATTTCTTGCCGGACTTACAAGATCAGAGACCTCGAAGATGAGGTATGTCTCTCTTTCTCTTTCTCTCTCTCTCTGGTACCTGGGGTAAATTTGTCACCAACAGTCAGATACCTAGGATGATTTTAAGTCGCTTGTATGGGGCAGCTATCAATCTTTTACTTTTTGACCTTTTTTGTTGGCCTTGATTTTTTAATTGCAAAGTGGTTCCTACTTTTTCCTATTTCTTTTAATAGAGGCATATTGCAATTAAGGAAATGCTCTTGGTTATTTTTTTCCCCTTAGCATTTCATTTGTTACCCTGAACTCACTGATACATACATCAATTGCGATAAAACAATAATTGGTGTGCTTTTGTCTCTGATTAAACAGACAGCAAAAAAAAAGGAGAGGCTCAACCAATTGCAAGAGGAGCTCCAAGAAACAGTCAAGGAACTAACGGTCACTCGCTCAAATCTCAAGACAACCATGGAGGAGAGAGAGTATGCATATCATGAGGTGGCGGGTCTTCGAAAAGCCAACAAGAATCTGACAAATGATATCACCTCCCTGCATAAGCGAGTAGAGTCACTTGAAGAGGATTCAATGGTCAAGGATGGCCAGATCGACATTTTGAAGGAGAGAATTAAGAATCCTATGGAAGATTGGGGTTTCAACTGATGATTGGTTGAAAAAAAAAACTTTTATTTTGGGTTTATTGGCATCTCATAAACCATAAAAGAAAGCGATTATTTTGTATAGGTGATACATGTTTGCTTTTGGATATCAGGCTTATGATTTAGTTTACAGAAAGGTAAAGAACTATAGAAATGATAATTCTTGCATAAAATTAGGACTTCAGATATGATGGGTCTTAATGTCTGTGTTGATACATCTCTGATACCTTGTTTACTATGTGTAATAAATAAAGATTCGGGACAGATTTTTTCTGGTATCTTAGGAACGTTAGGACCTGGTTCAATCTGAGATTTTTCTGGTGTCTCACGGATATAGTCTGAATAAATGAGAATATAGAGGCTAGATGCATTTATTCATTGTTAGAGTGTCTACTGGTGACATAAGATTGAAGACATACTCTGATATGCCAGCGAGAAAGAGAGAAGCTTAAAATCCGAACTTAGTGGTTCTTTATTTTACGATAAGAAAAAGATATTAAAAAAAGGAGCAGTTCAATTTAGAAGTAAAACTAAAAGCATTGCGTGATCCGAGATAATAAACAAAACACTATTCTGTCAGGTGAGTCACGCCTGATCATGTGATTTGATTAAACTATATTATACTGAATTTTGAATCAGTGCCTTGAATAGTCCAAACTGTGGCGACGTGGTTTCCCACTTTTCACTGTTAAATAATGATAAATAGATTGTAACATCAATCATAACTTCATCAGCAACTGACAAACGTAAAAACAGTTAATAGGACTTTACATCATAACAACATAGGATTTATGAGTATCATATAAATGCTTAAAGAAATAATTCATCTCCAATTCTATGCCACATTACACTCCTTACCAGATGATCAAAGGTTGGACTAAGATGCTATGCTAAGCGTAAATTTTTCCCACTATTTATATTGATGAAAATTGAAAGCCTTTTCAGGCAACGTGTAGAATTCTTATTGTGTTATGAACCAAGACGAACAATGACATCTTCTTTCCTCACTGGTAATTTTATTCCTTCAGTCCGAGGTGAAAGAACCCCATTTCAGGTAAATTTCTCGGGATCAACTCACATGCTTCTGGCAGACAAACATTCAAACTTGGTACAGTCTTCCACCAATTCTTAGAGTAGTTTAGAATAAACAATTAGTTCACAAATAGTGTTTGATCCTAAGCAAATACCAGAGGTTTAAAAATAAGGTTGAACCACAGACCTTGGTTACATGTTGTGCCTTTACAACTGTCTTTTATGTTATTAATTACTCGTGGCTTTCTGTGGCTGCAGTCTAGTTTAAATCAGATTAGTGTTATCTACTCCATTTCAATTTGAATTGGAGAGGTCGATTGCTCAACCTTATTAGAAACTGTTTCAATTAAAAATGTAATGGCTTCTCTCTGTACGTGCACTGCTGGAGAGTAAGTGGGCACTAAATACTGAGTTAATATGTATAAATGGAGTGTCTCTGTAAGATTCTAACTTCCCATTTCTTCTTCCCTGCCAAGGAAACACAATGAACACTCTACTGAAATTCATGCTTCTACTTTCTGCTTTGTGTTTGGTTAATTTCATGATCATCTCTCATTCACAGTCAGTGGTTGAGATGAATTCCAACAGAGCCTCAATTCGAGGAAGGAAGTTGCTTATTTCAAGTTCACCTTCAACAAATACAGAAAGAATCCATGTTAGAGATATACATCCCAACAGAAGTGTCAATGCAAGTTTCAGAAAGTTGCCACATGGCGGACCGAATCCAATTCAGAACTAGTACGTAAATGCTGTATGGAAGAAGATAGAGTCCTTCTGTCTCTTAAATTTTGAACTAGTTTTTTGTCTTTTTTTTTTTTCTTAGGTTTAGTTTCTAGATTAGGCAAGTATTAGAGATGAAATGACAAATAAATAATTATCTTATTTCCTTAAATTTGTAAATTTTGTAGCTTTTTATGCAGTTTTATTTATTTTTTTCCCCTTTTATTCCATGCTAGTAATTTTTCATGTAACATGATTGTTGTATTGATCAAGGTTAGTTGATTGCAAATGTACGCAATCTATTTCCAGACACATGACCAAGCAGAACCTAGCTTGAAAGCACTGATATAAATTAACAAGGAAAGACACACTTGCAGTAATATACTAATTAAAGCTGAAATTTTCAGAGGGAAGTCAAAATCTCAGTGACCAACAAGTACGTCACAACATCACTATTATCACTAATAAAAGAATCATTTCATAACTAACGTTAGTAAGGCCACTCAGACAACAAAAATTAAGGACCAACAAATGACAAAGTACAAAGAAATATTGTAGTAAGGCCATGTTCATTAGAAATAGTGAGTGTGCTAGTTTTCCAAAGAGGATTTTTGGTGCATAGAAAGTAGGTTTCTATAGAGGTTGGATTATTATTTGGGTTTAGTTTTTTACTAGTACAATGATCTCAATCTCAACCTTCTCTAAGCCGTTTTTTGTGGACACATACATAAGAACTGCATTGTCCTACCATGTAGAAATTCCTTACTTTGTGGGGTTTCTTTGAATATTTTTCATCAAGCCTAATAAGATTGGCGAAAGCCATTTGTCACATGACAGAACATGTCCAATTTAAATCATTTGGAAATATTTTTAGTCTCGTGGGGCTTTTCTGCATAAATTCACAATTCAGCTCACGTGGTCCCTCTCATAGTAAATATCGTATCTTCAGTTTCATTAAGAATAACCCATTTCTTTAATCCTTATAAGATGGGATCTTAAGAGAAGTTGGAACCCTCGGTTGTCTTTTTTTTTCCCCTTTTTTATTGCTTCCATATGCTTCATTGATTTTTCTGGCCAGGTAAGTTTCACTGATTTTTCTGGCACATCTGACATGGTAAAGATCTAGAATTTCACATTACAGTACAAAGTGGATCCTGCCTGGTAGATGCTTCTTTTTCTGTTTCAAGGAACCATTTAAAGGCCATCAAAAATGGTATACCTGAACTATGCTTAAACTGGTTAGAAAATCAGACTTAAGTTATTGACATTCGTCTCTCTCCGCAAGCAATCTGTGTGAATAAGAATTTAAGATCCATACAGATACAGCACTAAAAATGCCAATTTGGGCCGACATAAGTCTTAGGATATTATTCTGTTCAACGAAAAAGAGTCGAGTAGTCGCTATCGTAGTACCTTCCATGGAATTGGCACTCGATACATAAGCTTTTTGCGTTGGACTTCTGCATTTTTTTTTTTTTTTTTCTTGATACATGCAACGTTAAGGATAATCAGCTTTGAAAGTTTGCAATGCTTTGGTTTTCTAAATATACCAGCTATTTCGTATCACATTCACAAATTCAATAATAAGCCACTAAAAAAAGCAGTAAAAAAACAAACGCATGAAGCCATGAACACACGAAATGAAAAATACTGCATGAAAGAATAGTTATTATTTTTAAAAGATAATATAAAAATAATTTTATTATTATGATATAAAATTATTATATATATTTTGGTAAAGACATTTCGAATTTGAATTTTTGACATATTTAAAAGGGTGGATAATGACATGAATTGACTAAACATTACATAATTTATATTATAAAATAATCTATCATTTAATAGTGATATGATATTTTTTTAAAAAAATATTGCAGTTAAAAATTCAAATTAAGCTTAAAAAAAGAAATAATTAGATAAATGCGACTACAAAAAATGATAATTAGAAAATAACAATTTTAGAATATAAGTTAGTTGTATGTCACTATAAAATGGTTAAAATTAGTTTTATGCCATCACTTAATGTCAAAATTAGAAATATGTCATTCAAATTAAAAAACCGCTATTCCAACTTTTAGTGTAAAAAACACCCTTATTACAATAAATCATTAAGAAATGAAAAATAAAATAAAATTTAAAATTTTGGGTTTTAAAAATCAAAATTTCTAGTTCAATTTTTTTTATTTTCAATTTAAAAATTCTAAAATTTGAAATGTTAATTTTCAAATTTAGAAAATTTATTTTGTTTGTTCATGGCATAAAATCAACTATTTATTTTACGGTAGTTTATTTCTAGTTGTAATGTTTAAATAGTGAAATATTTCTAATTTTATTGTTTTATAACAATATCTTTTAAAATGCAGAATCGCCAAATCTATTAATTAATGGTATAAATCTAATTTTATAATATAATAATAACATAAAAATAATTTGTTATTTAGTTAAATAATCCTTAAAAAAAAAAAAACTAAAATCTCAAGGACCTAGACCCTACAGCGGCTCCGGCAATGGCTGCAGCCTGCAAGTGGTGATCTCTGGCGCCCGCCGTTGCCGCAAAAATCCCAAAATCAATCATTCAATCGGAGCGGAGAGTTTTGTCGAATCAATGGCCGACGACATCAACTCTCTCTCGACCCTCCCGAACGACGTACTGATCACAATCCTCTCATATCTTCCGGCTCCCGTCGCCGTCCGCACGTCCACCCTATCATGCTGCCGTTTCTGTCACCTCTGGGAGTCCTCCCATTCCGTTGGTTGACTCCGTCACATCTCCCTCGGCCAAGTCTCTTGAGCTTTCTTCGCATGGGGGAGCGTGTCATAAAAGACTAATTCATGTTCACCTCAAAAAGGGAATTGGGTATTTGACATCATTTTGACCTTTTAATTCATGTTCACCTCCTCTGATCTCTCGGAAAATAGTTGGCAAAATGTCATCATATTTGTTTTTTTTTTTTTTTTTTTTTTTTTTTTTGGTTATTGGTATGTTGAACCATTCTGGTAACTAAACAGATTGACTAGAATGCCCTCGTGGTTGTCAGCTAGTTCATGGCATTTGGTTGCTTTTTCTGTTATTTTCTCATGGTTCATGACTCCTGAGGTTTAAGTGTAAAAATATGGCCTTATTAAATTTACTGTAGAATCACACAACTCGTCCAATACTTTACCACTTTATGCCCATTATTGATCACAGTAACTTATGTTTAAACAATTGGTGGTTTTTGAAAATTTATGCAAAATTTTGCCCGTCCATACTAGTCATACTGTCATAGATCATAGTTTTTTATATATATATATATGAGGAATGCTAATGCGCCATCGATGGCACGGAGGGTCTCATGCCATCGAGTCATTTTTTGAGATCCAAAATTCAAACGCTCGATCCGAACCGTTCAAGTTGATCACCATATTGAAATACCCTTGGAGACCAAATTTTACATTTTTTCAAATTTTTTTGCTATTTATTATGATATTTTCAAAAACATTATAATTAGAGTATTTTAGGCCCTTCAATTTGAAAATATCATAATAAATAGAAAAAAATTCGAAAAAATATAAAATTTGGCCTCCAAGGGTATTTCAATATGGTGATCAACTTGAATAGTTCGGATCTAGCGTTTGAATTTTGGATCTCGAAAAACGACTCAATGAAAAATTGATGGCACGTGCCATCGATGGCTCGTTAGCAATCCTCTATATATATATATTCTAAATTAGTGATACATATGCCACTGTTGTTCTGGTAATATAGCTTAAAAGTTAAAACACAAACAGAGTTCATACTGTTCACAGTTTAACCAGTGGTTGAGCTGTCTGGTAATGTGGGCCATGCGGCCTATTAAAATCCTCTTTAATTTGTATAATTATGTTGTCCTTGATATCTTTGGTATCTATTCCTATGAACAATAATGTTTGCTGCACTGATTGTCAAACTTTCAGATAAGCAGTTAGCACTCAAAAGAATACAGTAAATTAGTTTTTATTCCATTGGTGTGATGAAAAATGGTCTAGGTTTTTTTTGCATGTTTGCATTCTCTCATTGTTTGTTTTCCAGAAATATCTGATATACTTGTACCAGCTATATAAATATACATCTTTTTATGTTTCTTCATTTAGATTCCTAAGTTCAGCATTTGGGCACAAGGGAGAAAAAGGAAAGATTGGAGTTCAGAGCTCCCACGTAATGCAGATGGTAATTGCCTGTATGCTTATTTCACAAATCTCCATTTAGGGAAAAATAGAAAAGAATTCATGAAGTTTCTGGCTAAGAAATGTACCTTTATGCGTTGCACATAGAACTTGGACATGTAGAAAACTAAGATAAATGAATTTGTTTTCATGCTTGCTTGTATTGTTTAGAAGCAAAACATCGATAGCAATGTGTTGTGTTGAAACGATTTTAATTTGTTTTGATAGTTAAGAGAACTCGGACAATGAAGCTTGTTGTCCAAAGCATTGATGGAAATGTCTTTTTTGTGATGCACTCATTTGCAAGAGGTGATTTGGCAATTGGCGAAAACCCAATGGAATTTTCTAATCTAACAAGAAACAAAAAATAAAAATAAGAAAAAATGGTGCGTCAACTACAACAAGGCCGATACAACCACAAAGCGTCGACCAAATATTGCATCAGTCTAAAAATAGCAAATAAAACAGCATGCTTACAATCCGCATATTATAGAAAAACTGTACCGTGCACGCCTCCGTTTAAACTTCTGGTTCATAGATGGTGTTTGTTCTTGCGAAGGACTGTAATTAAATTCTTCATGTTACATGTTAAAGAATAATATAAAATTAAATTGTTTATTTGTTGCGGAAAATGGATATTCCAAAACGAGCTATTATAAACCTTCAATTGTTTTTTTTTTTTTTTTTTTTTTTTTTTTTAATCCATGATATAATTGCTTCGAACAAATGACGCCAAATATAGTTCCCTTACCATCATTTCATCAGAACTGTATGTCAGAACTTAAAACTGTAACGACCACAAAAAGAAAAGTATCTTCTCATTCAATCATTACTGGTACAAAGGTTCAGCTAATTAACAACCAAAAAAATTAAAAAGAAAAGAAATTATTAGATAAATATATCACCACCAGACTTATCTACAAATTATCCATACGCTAATAAATGTTCTACACACATTGGACAGCCACGTGTGCATGAACCTACCACCATAAAAGGAAAATAAAATAAAGGAAAAAGGCCAAAGAATGAGAGGGAGGAGAAAGAAAGCTTCTGTGAGTGGCTTCTCAAAGCTCAACAATAACTAACCCATATATAATCACTAATTAAGCCAAGAAAGAAACATCGCCGGAAAGAACCAATTCCAATTCCAATTCCAGTAGATCCAACCAATAATTGATGAACAAATCCCTCTCTTGTTATCTCCCTATCCTGAACTAGAAGTGATTCATAACTCTCCTTTCCTCATAAACCAACAACCTTTCGTGGCAGATGATGTGAGTGCTCATCCTCACCATCATGGTGATGAAAAACATACGTCAGAATGCCCACAAGACAGAGAACTGACCCAACCAGAAGCTTGTCGTACCTCTCAACCCAATGAAACTTTATCTGACTTGCACCGTAGTACGAAAGAGCCACCAGTGATGTCATTACTGATATTGTGCTGGATTTGGTAAATTAAGAAACAATGCATTAATTTCGAAATTTACATAATGCCTTAAACCTAGAGTTCAGTAGTAGAGTATCCCTTTACGAAGGTCAAATGAAGGTACAAGCCAGTCCACTAATCAGCATACATCTGTATCAATTTTGACATGTTAGCTCTCTATGTTCTTTTCTTTTGGCTTCTAGTTTGGTTTGTGGCACGTCACAGGTGAAATTTACAATAATCGGCTTATATGGAGCTTACTAGAATTCAATTACAAACTGAGGGGTAAAAACAAGACTAAATTTTTACAAAAATACACAACACATGATAGCACTTAATTCCCCAATTGACAAATGATTCCTTACCATACCATAGCAGCATGCAAAACATAAACAACATACCTGAATAAAAGTACAATGATGGCACAAACCATCATGGAAGACGAGTTACCAACAGCGAGAAACACTGGAAGTGTAGTAGCGCAAGGAGATAATGCGGGAAGAAGCACAAGACCCGCCACAGCCATCTTCTCCATGGGTTGGTTGTGCGCATGGTTGCAGCTTCCTTTCCCACGTAGATATAGCAAGATGTAACTGCCTCCGAGAACAATAAGCAACAAAGACGCGAGCTTGTGAACAGTCTCTTCACCGGCTATGGTGGTAGCCATAGTTAGTGCGGCTATCCCGAGTAGAGAGGTCGAAAGCACATGTAAAACCCCTCCAAATGCAGCTAAAATATTTACAAATAAGTCTACATTAGGTTTGTACAACTAATTAAACTATACAAAATTACTAATGCCAGATGGTTCAAACAGTTATATCATCCAATTGATGTGCATTAATTAGCTTAGAATACAAGAACAGAGAATCGAATCTTTGTTCCAATCAGACACATCATAGCATCGATTCACCTAATAGTTTAGATACTCTTTTCAGATCTCATATCAATTAAACTGTGTTAGTAACCCTTAAGTTCCAGATCTATTACAAGAAAATAATGAAAAGGAAAAGGGGAAATGGAGACTCACTGACGAGGAGAGTACGGGAGAGGGTCCATTTCTGAGCGCGACCCACGATGGAGAAAGGGAGCCAGTGGGTGGGGATGAACGAATGGAGGAGCGACACGGTGGCGATGCCTCCGATCGTCGACAGTTCCTCAGCGCTGATGCCCTCCATTTCGACCGGCGATTGATTTTGATCGGAGAACTGTTTTTTTTTTTTTTTTAATCGGTCGGTGATTTTGGTGCCAATATAAATCAGCGACTGTGTGTGAGATTGTGTAAAAGGAAATAGGTTGAGGGTTTATTAGTTTGATTTGATTGCTCGCTTTTCTAATTTTTTTTTTTTTTTTTACATTGTTCTCTAAGTTTCCGAGCGTCGAACCAGGAATGATGCGGACCGGGCTTTAATGGGCCCATTTGACTGCGCCAACCTTAAAAAAGCTATTTTTCTTCATATATGGTCCAGCCGATATTGGAAATCGGCGGTGATATACATTATCCAATAAAATATAACCCATATCATCCAGTGTTAAATTTCTTCCCTTCTGCGTCTCTCTTTACTTTTTCGTCGCTCTTCCCTTTCACCTCATCTCCTTTCCCTTTTTGCTTCTCTTCTCTTTTCCCTCACCTTCGCTTCTCTCATGTCTCGTCTCGCCTCTCATCTCCTCCGCCAATCTTCATCCATCTCCATATATTAATATAGTCTATAATATATTTATGTACTCACTTATTCAAAATGATTGGATTACACACTGTAATTACGCATATAATGTACTTATTATGCAGATTCTGCGTATATTAGATCATTTCGAGAGTTCTCTCATTCATTTTAAGTCATTTCATCACAATAATCTATATTTAAGATCTTCATATATTCTAGAATTTGTTTATGAATTCACTAATTAAAAATGATTTGATTATACACTATAATTAAGCATACAATGTGCATGTTATGCAGATTCTGGGTATATATTATAGCATTTGGAGCGATTTTACATTCATTTTAAGTCATTTGATCACAATAATTTATATTTTTGCTCTTCATATAGTCTGGAATATCTATATAAACTCACTTATTCAAAATGATTGGATTATACACTGTAATTACGCATCTAATTTACAAAAATATGCATATTTTGGGTATATTATAGTATTTCGAGCAATTATGCATTCATTTTAATCTATTTGATAACAATAATCAATATTTAAGCTCTTCATATAGTCTATAATATGTTTATAAAGTAACTTATTCAAAATTATTGGATTCACTGTAATTACGCAAATAATGTGTATATTATACAGATTCTGAGTAAATTATAGCATTTCGAGCGATTGTGCTGTCGATTTAAGTCATTTGATCACAATAATCTATATATAAGCTCTTCATATCGTCTAGAATATTCTTATGAACTCACATATTCAAAATGATTGGATTATACTGTAATTACACATATAATATACAGATTATGCATAATCTGGGTATATTGGAGCATTTCGAGCTATTGTGCATTCATTTCAAGTCATTTTATCGCAATAATATATATTTAAGCTGTTCACATAGTCTCAAATATGTTTATGAACTCGCTTATTCAAAATGATTGGATTATACACTTTAATTACGCATAAAATGAGCAGATTATGCAGATTTTGGGTATATTAGAGCATTTTGAATCATTGTGAATTCATTTTAAGTAATTTGTTCACAATAATCTATATTTTAGCTCTTCATATATTCTATAATACGTTTATAAACTAACTAATTCAAAATGATTGGATTATACACTGTAATTACGGATATAATGTGCATATTATGATGATTGTGAGTAAATTATAGTATTTCGAGCGTTTATGCATTCATTTTAAGTCATTTAATCACAATAATTTATATTTAAGCACTTCATATAGTCTAGAATATTCTTATAAACTCATTTATTCAAAATGATAGGATTCTACACTGTAATTACTCATATAATATACAGATTATGTAGATTCTGGTTGTATTAAAGCATTTCGAGCGATTGTGCAATCATTTTTTAATTATTTTAATCACAATAATCTATATTAAAGTTCTTCTTACTGTCTTGAATATGTTTATGAACTCAATTATTCAAAAATGATTTGATTATACACTGTAATGACGGATATAATGAGCAGATTATGCAGATTCTGGGTATATTACATTTCGAGCGATTGTGCATTCAATTTAAGTCATCTGATACAAATAATCTATATTTAAGCTCTTCATAGAGTCTCGAATATGATTTTGAACACAGTTATTCAAAATGATTGGATTATACAGAGTAATTACACATATAATATGCATATTATGCAGATTCTAGGTCTATTATAGCATTTTGAGCGATTTTGCATTCATTTTAAGTCATTTGATCACAATAATCTATATTTGAGCTCTTCATATAGTCTGGAATATGTTTATGAACTTACTAATTCAAAATGATTGGATTATATACTGTAATTACGCATATAATGTGCAGATTATGCAGATTCTGGTATATTAGAGCATTCCGAGCGATTATGCATTCATTTTAAGTCTTTTAGCACAATAATCTATATTTTAGCTCTTCATATAGTCTAGAATATTTTTATGAACTCACTTATTCAAAATGATTGGATTCTACACTGTAATGTGCATGTTATGCACATTATGTGCATACAATGTGCATGTTATGCAGATTCTAGGTATATTAGAGCATTTCGAGCAATTGTGCATTCATATTTAGTCATTTGATCACAACAATCTACATTTGAGCTCTTATATTGTCTCGAATATATATATGAACTCATTCAAAATGATTGGATTATACACTGTAATTACGCTTATAATGTACCGATTACACAGATCCTGGGTATATTAGAGTATTTCGAGCTATTGTGCATTCATTTCAAATCATTTCATCACAATAATCTATATTTCTGTTTTTCACTTAATCTCGAACATGTTTATGAACTCACTTATTCCAAATGATTGGATTATACACTACAATTACGCATAAAATGAGCAGATAATGCATATTTTTGGTATGTTAGAGCATTTTAAGCGATTGTACCTTTAGTTCAAGTCATTTGATCACAATAATCTATAATTAAGCTTTTGATATAGTCTCAAATATGTTTACGAGTTAAAATAATTGGACTATACACTGTAATTAAGCATATAATGTGCATATTATGCAGATTCCGGGTATATTATGACATTATTGTGCATTCAATTTAAATCATCTGATCATAATAATCTATATCTAAATTATTCAGATAGTGTAGAATATGTTTTGAACTCTCTTATTCAAAATGATTGGATTCTTTTTTTTTTGAAAGCTTGACAGAAGCTGTCAAGTAAGAAAAGAAAGAAAGAAAGACAGATTTACAACAAGCGCAGGTAAAGCTACGCTACCAATCTAACAGCTTCTGAAAAAGAGCGCGCCATCTTCTTGTATACCCCTAGCCAGTACATGCACTGGCCTAGCTTCATCTCTGAACCTCCTATTATTTCTTTCGTTCCAGAGTGACCAAAGCGTAGTGAAAAGGTAACATAGAAGCTTATCCTTCACAGTACCCCTTGAGTTGGAGACCATTTGTAAGACTGTCTCAAGAACAGTGTCTAGAATCAGTGGTACAGGAAGGCCTGTTGAGGAACTAATCAGTTGCCAAACTCTAGTCGAGTACTCACAATCAAAGAAGAGGTGTAGATCATCTTCAATTAAAGTTGCCGAGCAGAGAGAGCATCCAATCTGTACTTGGATGTTTCTTTTGAGAAGAGTTTGTTGGGTAAGAAGTTTCCTCTGGAGTAGCAGAAGGCCAAACAATTTAATCTTGGGGGGTAGCTTGAGTTTCCAAATCCAACTAACCGGGCTTTTTATCTTCCCAATAGAAATCAGGGTTTTGTAAGTGTCTCTCGAGGAGAAGTTCCCATCCTTTGACCATTTCCAAAAAATAGTATCATTTCCTTGTGAAAAAAGAAATTGTCTTGCTCGTTGGAAAATCAAGGATGTTCTGTAGTCATGAGGCATCGGTAGCAACCTAGCAATGAGTGGAAGGGCCTTTTGAAGTGTGATGTAAGGTTTTGTCATCTTGTTGTCATTCTTTTGTAGGAAAAGCAGAGGTTGCCCTCCCCAAGCATCGTACCAGAACGAAGGTAACTCTCCACTAACTACTTCCCAGGTAGTGGATAGCTGAAATAAAAGTCTTAGTTTGAAAAGGTCCTTCCAAAAATAAGATCCAGAAGGAAGCCAGTTGATTGGGGGGGAGAGGCAATTTCTCCTAGAATAGATAGCTGACGCAATTTCATACCACAGTGAGTGGTTGGACGAGTACAATCTCCACCACCAACGTAGAAGAAGAACTTTATTTTGCAAAGCCAAGTCCGTAATTCCACATCCCCCCAAATCTTTTGGTAGACAGATTGAGGTCCAGCTTTTCAAAGGTATACCTGAAGATGAGCCCCACAGAAACCTCCTGCTAAGCCTTTCAATTCGTGACACCAGCCAATTGGGTAGAGAAAAACAGGAGAGATGATAAGTGGGAATAGAGGATAGGACTGAAGAAATGAGTTGCAAGCGTCCTGCTCTAGTAAGTAGTTTCCCTTGCCAACCAGCCAAACGTCTCTCTAACTTCTCCAAAAGAGGTTGGAAGCAAAGTCTATCTGGTTTTCTATGAGTCAAAGGAAGGCCAAGGTATGTGATAGGGAGAGTGTCGGTGCCACATTCCAATATATGAGAAACTATGAGAGTATCATTATCCGAGAGGTTGAGAGGTACAATAACGGACTTTGAGAAGTTGACCTGTAACCCTGAGATTTGTGAAAAGAGTTGCAGCGTCAGCTTGAGGGACTGAACCGCTCTACCTTTCACAGGAGAGAAGATAATGGCATCATCCGCATACTGAAAGAGGTAGAACGGTTGTTGTAATCTGTCTGTAAGTGAGACACCTAGAGTAGTTGAAGTTTTTAATAACATAGCAGAGAGGACATCAACTACCAGGATGAAGAGATAGGGAGATAGCGGGTCGCCCTGCCGCAAACCCCGTCGGTGAGAGAAATTGCCTCTACACTGTAATTATTCATATAATGTGCAGATTATGCATATTCTGGTTATATTAGAGCATTTCGTGCGATTGTGTATTCATTTTTAGTCATTCGATCACAATAATCTACATTGGAGCTCTTCATATTGTCTAGAATATATTTATGAGCTCACCTATTCAAAATTATTGGATTATACACTGTAATTGTTCATATGATGTACAGATTATGCAGATTCTCGGTATATTAGCTCATTCCGAGCGACTGTGAATTCATTTCAAGTCATTTGATCACAATAATCTATACTTAAGCTCTTCATACAGTCTCGAATATGTATATGAACTCACTTATTCAAAATAATTGGATTATACACTGTAATTAAGCATAAAATGAGCATATTGTGCAGATTCTCGGTATATTATAGCATTTCGAGCGATTGTGCATTCATTTTAAGTCAGTTGATCACAATATTCTATAATTAAGCTTTTCATATAGTCTAGAATATTCTTAAGAACTCACTTGTTCAAAATGATTGGATTCTACACTGTAATTATGCATATAATATACAGATTATGCTGATTCTGGGTATAATAGAGCATTGCGAGCTATTGTGCAATCATTTTAAGTCATTGGATTACAATAATCTATATTTAAGCACTTATTACTGTCTAAGATATGTTTATAAACTCACTTATTCAAAATGATAGGATTATACACTGTAATTACGCATCAAATTTGTTGATTATGCAGATTCTGCATATATTAGAACATTTCGAGCGATTGTGTATTTATTTTAAATCATTTGATAAAAATAATCTTTATTTAAGCTCTTCATATAGTCTAAAATATTTTAATGAACACACTTGTTCAAAATTTTTGGATTGTATACAGTAATTACTCATATAATGTGGAAATTATGCAGATTCTGGGTATATTAGAGCATCTGATCGATTGTTCATTCATTTTAAGCCATTTGATAACAATAATCTATATTTAAGATCTTCATATAGTCTATAATAGAGCATATTAGAGCATTTTGAGAGTTTCTGCATTCATTTTAAGTCATTTCATCACAATAATCTATATTTAAGATCTTCATATAGTCTAGAATCTGTTTGTGAATTCAATAATTAAAAATGATTGGATTATGCACTGTAATTACACATATAATGTTCATATTATGCAGATTCTGGGTATATTATAGTATTTTGAGCGATTGTGCATCCATTTTTAGCTATTTGACAACAATAATCGACATTTAAGATCTTCATATAGTCTAGAATATGTTTATAAACTAAATTATTCAAAATAATTGGATTATACACTGTACTTGCGCATATAATGTGCATAATATGCAGATTCTGAGAAAATTATAGCATTTCGAGCGATTGTGCTGTCGTTTTAAGTCATTTGATCACAATAATCTATACTTAAACTCTTTATATAGTCTCGAATATGTTTATAAACTCACTTATTCAAAATGATTGGATTTTACACTGTAAATTACGCATATAATGTGCTTATTAGGCAGATTCTGCGTATATTAGAGCATTTCGAGAGTTTCTGCATTCATTTTTAGTCATTTCATTACAATAATCTATATTTAAGGACTTCATATAGTCTTGAATATGTTTATGTACTCACTTATTCAAAATGATTGGATTATATACTGTAATTACGCATATAATGTGTTGATTATGCAGATTCTGCGTATATTAGAGCATTTCGAGCGATTGTGTATTTATTTCAAATCATTTGATCACAATAATCTTTATTTAAGATCTTCATATTGTCTAGAATATTTTAATGAACACACTTATTCAAAATTATTGGATTATACACAGTAATTACACTTATGCAGATTCTGGGTATTCTATAGCATTCTGAGCGATTGTTCATTCATTTTAAGTTATTTGATAAAAAAAATCTATAATTAAGAAATTAATATAGTTTCGAATATGTTTATGTACTCACTTATTCAAATTGATTGGATTATACACTGTAATGACGCATATAATTTGCTTATTATGCAGATTTGGCGTATGTTAGAGCATTTCGAGCGTTTCTGCATTCATTTTAAGTCTTTTCATCACAATAATCTATATTTAAGCTCTTCATATAGTCTAGAATATGTTTATAAATTCACAATTTCAAAATGGATTATACACTGTAATTACGCACATAATGTGAATATTATGGAAATTTTGGGTATATTATAGTATTTCGAGCGATTGTCAATTCATTTTAAGATATTTCACAACAATAATCTTCATTTAAGCGCTTCATATAGTCTAGAATACTTTTATAAACTAACTTCTTCAAAATAATTGGATTAGACACTGTAATTACATATATAATGTGCATATTATGCAGATTCTGATTAAATTATAGCATTTCGAGTGATTGTGCATTCATTTTTAAGTCATTTGATCAGACTAATCTATATTTAAGATCTTCATATAGTCTCGAATATTCTTATGAAAAGACTTACGGAAAATAATTGGATTCTACACCGTAATTACGCATATAATATACAGATTATGCATATTCCAGGTTTATTAGAGCATTTCGAGCGATTGTGTACTCATTTCAAGTCATTTTATCACAATAATATATATTTAAGCTGTTTAGATAGTCTTAAATTTATTTAGAGAAAGACTAAGATCAGCCGCGACTGACGGATGAGCCCGTCAGCCGCGGTTATATCTCAGGTTTAGAGGTTCTAACGTCCGATCCGAACCGCTCAATACGTTCTCCATATTGAAATCTCGTTGGAGACCAAATTTTACATTTTTTTGAATTTTTTTACTATTTTTTTGTGATTTTTAAAAATCAGTGTTATTGAAGGGTTCAGAATTGTTTAGATTAAGAATTTTGTAAAATACCAAAAAAATAGTAAAAAATTTCAGAAAAATGTAAAATTTGGTCTCCAACGAGATTTCAATATGGAGAACGTATTGAGCGGTTCGGATCGGACGTTAGAACCTCTAAACCTGAGATATAACCGCGGCTGACGGACTCATCCGTCAGTCGCGGCTGATTTTAGTCTTTCTCATTTATTTATGAACTCGATTATTCAGAATGATTGGATTCTATACTGTAATTACGCATAAAATATACAGATTTTGCATATTCTGGGTATATATAAGAGCTTTTCGACCGATTGTGCCTTCATTTTAAGTTTTTTAATCACAATAATATATATTTAAGCTCTTCATATAGTCTAGAATATGTTTATGAACACACTTATTCAAAATAATTGGATTATACACTGTAATTTCGCATATAATGTGCATATTATGCAGATTCTGGGTCTATTATAGCATTTTCGAGCGATTGTGCATTCCTTTTAAGTCATTTGATCACAATAATCTGTATTTAAGCTCTTCAGATAATCTAGAATATTCATATGAACTTACTTATTCAAAATGATTGAATTATACACTGTAATTACGCAAATAATTTCTGATTTACCAGATTCTGTGTATATTGGAGCATTTCGAGCGATTGTGCGTATATTTTAAGTCATTTGATCACAATAATCTATATTTAAGCTCCTAAAATAGTTTTATGAACTCACTTATTCAAAATAATTGGATTATACACTGTAATTAAGCATATAATTGGCGTATTATGCAGATTTTGAGTATATTATAGCATTTCGATCGATTTTACATTTATTTTAAGTCATTTGATCACAACAATATATATTTAAGCTCTTCCTATAGTCTAAAATATGTTTATGAACTCAGTTATTCAAAATTATTGAATTATACATTATAATTACGCATATAATGTGTTGATTATGCAGATTCAGCGTATATTAGAGCATTCTGAGCTATTGTGCATTCATTTTAAGTAATTTGTTCACAATAATCTATATTTAAGCTCTTCATATAGTCTAGAATATGTTTATGAACTAAGTTATTCAGAATGATTGGATGATACGATGTAATTAGGCATATAATGTGCATATTTTACAAATTCTGGGTTTATTATAGCATTTTGAGCGATTTTGTATTCGTTTTAATCATTTAGTCACAATAATCTATATTTATACTCTTCTTATTGTCTGGAATATTTTTACGAACTCACTTATTCAAAATGATTGGATTATACAAAGTAATTACGCATATAATGTGCATATTATTCAGATTCTGGGTATATTATTGTATTTCGATCGATTGTGTATTCATTTTAAGCTAATTGACCACACTAATCTATATTTATGCTATTCGTATAGTTTAGAATATGTTTATAAACTAACTTATTCAAATGGTTGGATCATATACTGTAATTTCGTATATAATGTGCGTATTATGCAGATTCTGAGTAAATTATAGCATTTTGTGCGATTGTGCATTCGTTTTAAGTCATTCGACAACAATAATCTATGTTTAAGCACTTCATATAGTCTAGAATATTCTTATGAACAAGCTTATTCAAAATGATTGGATTCTACACTGTAATTACGCATATAATATACAGATCATGCATATTCTGGGTATATTAGAGCATTCAGAGCGATTGTGCCTTCATTTTAAGTCATTTGATCACAATAATCTATATTTAAGCTCTTTATGTAGTCTAAAATATGTTTAAGAACTCAATTATTCAAAATAATTGGATTATACACTGTAATTACGCATAAAATGAGCAGATTATGCAGATTCTGGGTATATTAGAGTATTTCGAGCCATTGTGCATTCATTTTATGTAATTTGTTCACAATAATCTATTTTTAAGCTCTACATATATTCTAGAATATGTTTATAAACTAAGTTATTCAAAATGATTGGATTATAGCCTGTAATTACGCATATAATGTGCATATTATGCAGATTCTGATTAAATTATAGCATTTCGAGCGATTGTGCATTCATTTTTAAGTCATTTGATCAGACTAATATATATTTAAGATCTTCATATAGTCTAGAATATTCTTATGAACTCACTTATTCAAAATTATTAGATTGTACATAGTAATTACGCATATAATATACATATTTTGATGATTCTGGGTATATTAGTGCATTTCGAGCGATTGTGTTGGCATTGTAAGTCATTTGAATACAATAATCTATATGTGAGCTCTTCATATAGTCTAGAATTTGAATATGAACTCACTTTTCAAAATGATTGCATTATACACTGTAATTAGTTATCTAATGTGCATATTACGCAGATTCTGGGTATATTATAGCATTTCGAGCGATTGAGCATTAGTTTTAAGTCTTTTATCACAATAATATATATTTGAGCTCTTCATCTAATCTAGAATATTCATATGAGTTTGCTTGCTCGAAATAATTGAATTATACACTGTAATTATGCATATAGTGTGCGGATTAAGCAGATTCTGTGTGTATTGGAGCTTTTCGTGCGATTTGGCATTTATTTTAAGTCATTTGATGACAATAATCTGTATTTAAGATCCTCATATAGTCTAGAATATGTTTATGCACTCAATTATTCAAAATAATTGGATTATACACTGTAATTACGCATATAATGTGCATATTATGCAGATTCTGAGTATATTATAGAATTTCGAGCGATTTTGCTATCATTTTAAGTTATTTGATCACACAAATCTATATTTAAGCTCTTCATATAGTCTAGAATATTCTTATGAACTCACTTATTCAAAATGATTGGATTCTACACTGTAATTATGCATATTCTGGGTATATTAGAGCATTATGAGCTATTGTGCATTAATTTCAGGTCATTTTATCCCAATAATATATATTTAAGCTGTTCACATCTTCTCAAAAATGTTTATGACCTCACTTGTTTAAAATGATTGGATTATACACTGTAATTACGCATACAATTAGCAGATTATGCAGATTCTGGGTATATTAGAGCATTTTCAGCGATTGTGCATTCATTTTATGTAATTTGTTCACAATAATCTATATTTAAGTTCTTCATATATTCTAGAATATGTTTATAAACTAACATATTCAAAATAATTGGATTATACACTGTATTTACGCATATAATGTGCATATTATGCAGATTCTTATTAAATTATAGCATTTCGAGAGATTGTGCATTCATTTTAAGTCATTTGAAATGAATTGATTCTACACTGTAATTACCCATACAATATACATATTATGTAAATTCTGGGTATATTAGATCATTTCAAGCGATTATGTCTTCATTTTAAGTCATTTGAATACAATATTATGTCTTTATATAGTCTAGAATTAATTTATGAACTTATTTATTCAAAATAATTGAATTATACACTGTAATTACGCATATAATGTGCTTATTTTGCAGATTCTGTGTATATTATAGCATTTCAAGAGATTGTGCATTAATTTTAAGTCATTTGATCACAATAATATATATATTTGAGCTCTTCATATAATCTAGAATATTCATATGAATTCATTTGTTCAAAATGATTGAATTATACACTCCAGTTAAGCATATAATGCGCTGATTAAGCAGATTCTTTGCATATTGGAGCATTTCGAGCGATTTTGCATTCATTTTAAGTCATTTGATCACAATAATCTATATTTAAGCTCCTCATATAGTCCTTAATATTATTATGAACTAACTCACTTATGCATATTATGCAGATTCTGAGTATATTATAGAGTTTCGAGCGATTTTGCATTCATTTTTAAGTTATTTGATCACATCAATCTGTATTTAAGCTCTTCATGTAGTCTAAAATATTTTTATAAACTCACTTATTCAAAATGATTGGATTATACCCAGTAATTACGCATATAATGTGCTGATCATGCAGATTCTGCATATACTAGAGCATTTCGAGCGATTGTGTATTCATTTTAAGTCATTTGATCACAATAATATTTTTTAAGCACTTTATATAGTCTAGAATATTTTTATGAACACACTTATTCAGAATGATTGGATTATAAACTGTAATTACGCATATAACGTGGGGATTATGCAGGTTATGTGTATATTAGAGCATTCTGATTGATTGTGTATTCATTTTAAGTCATTTGATAACTATAATCTATAATTAAGCAATTAATATAGTCTAGAATATGCTTATGTACCCACTTATTCAAAATGATTGGATTATAGACTGTAATTACACATATAATGGGCTGATTATGCAGATTCTACGTATATTAGAGCATTTCGAGGGTTTCTGTATTCATTTTAAGTCATTTGATCACAATAATTTATATTTAAGCTCTTCATATAGTCTAGAATATGTTTATAATTCACTAATTAAAAATTATTGGATTATACACAGTAATTACGCATATAATGTGCATATTATGCAGATTCTGGGTACATTATAGAATTTCGAGCGATTTTGCATTCGTTTTAAGTCATTTGATCGCAATAATCAATATTTAAGCTCTTTAAATTGTCTAAATATTCTTATGAACTCACTTATTCAAAATAATTGGATTCTACACTATAATTATGCTTATAATATACAGATTATGCATACTTTGGGAATATTAGAGTATTTCGAGCGATTGTGCATTCAGTTCAAGTCATTTTGTCACAATAATCTATATTTAAGCTCTTGAAATTATCTATAATAATCCTATGAACTCATTTATTCAAAATGATTGTATTCTATACTGTAATTATGCATATAATATACAGATTATGCATATTCTGGGTATATTATACCATTTTGAGCGATTATGATTTCATTTCAAGTTATTTTTATCACAATAATATATATTTACGCTTTTCACATAGTCTCAAATATGTTTATGAACTCAATTATTCAAAATTATTGGATTATACACTGTAATTACGCATAAAATGAGCAGATTATGCATATTCTGGGTATATTTGAGCATTTCGAGCCATTGTGCATTCAATTTAAGTCATCTGATACAAATAATCTACATTTAAGCTCTTCATAGAGTCTCGAATATGATTTTGAACACAGTTATTCAGAATGATTGGATTATACACTGTAATTACGAATATAATGTGAATATTATGCAGATTCTGAGTAAATTATAGCATTTCGAGCGATTGTGCATTCGTTTTGAGTCATTTGATCAAAATAATCTATATTTAAGCTCTTCATCTAGTCTAAATATTTTTCTGAACTTGCTTATTAAAAATAATTGGATTCTACTCTGTAATTACGCATATAATATACAGATCATGCATATTCTGGGTATATTAGAGAATTTCGAGCGATTTTGCATTCGTTTTAAGTCATTTGATCACAATAATCTATATTTAAGCTCTTCAAATTGTCTATAATAATCTTATGAACTCATTTATTCAAAATGCTTGTATTCTACACTGTAATTATGCATATAATATACAGATTATGCATATTCTGGGTACATTATAGCATTTCGAGCGATTATGCTTTCGTTTCAAGTTATTTTTATCACAATAATATATATTTAAGCTTTTCACATAGTCTCAAATATGTTTATGAACTCAATTATCCAAAATGATTGGATTATACACTGTAATTACGCATAAAATGAGCAGATTATGCATATTCTTGGTATATTTGAGCATTCCGAGCCATTGTGCATTCATTTTAAGTAATTTGTTCAAAATAATTTTTATTTAATCTCTTCATATAGTCTTGAATATGTTTATAAACTAACTTATTCTGAATGATTGGATTATACACTGTAATTACGCATATAATGTGAATATTATGAAGATTCTGAGTAAATTATAGCATTTGGAGCGATTATGCATTCATTTTAAGTCATTTTATCTCAATAATCTATATTTATGCTCCTCAAATAGTCTGAATATTCTTATGAACTCACTTATTTAAAATGAATGGATTATACACTGTAATTACGCATATAATATACAGATTATACATATTCTGGGTATATTAGAGCATTACGAGCGATTGTGCTTTCATTTTAAGTTATTTGTTCATAATAACTATATTCAAGCTCTTAATATAGTCTAGAATATGTTTATGAACTCTCTTATTAAAGATGATAAGATTATATACTGTAATTACGCATATAATGTGCAAATTTATGCAGATTCTGTGTATATTATAGTATTTTGAGCGATTGTGCATTCATTTTAAGTCATTTGATGACAATAATCTATATATGAGCTTTTCATATAATCTAGAATATTCTTATGAACTCACTTATTCAAAATGATTGGATTATATACTGTAATTACGCATATAATGTGCTGATAATGCAAATTTTTCGTATTAGAGTATTTTGAGCGATTATGCATTCATTTTTAGTCATCTGATTACAATAATCTATATTTAAGCTCTTCATAAGGTCTATAATACGTTTATAAAATTAATTATTCAAAATTATTGGATTATACACTGTAATTACGCATATAATATGCATATTATGCAGATTCTGAGTAAATTATAGCATTTCGAGCGATTGTGCATTCGGTTTAAGTCATTTAGTCAAAATAATCTATATTTAAGCTCTTCATATAGTCTAGAATATTCTTATGAACTCACTTATTAAAAATGATTGTGTTCTACACTGTAATTACTCATATAATATACAGATTACGCATATTCTGGGTATATTAGAGCATTTCGAGCGATTGTGCATTCATTTCAAGCCATTTTATCACAATAATATATATTTAAGCTGTTCATATAGTCTGGAATATGTTTGTGAACTCACTTTTTCAAAATAATTGGATTATACACTGTAATTACGCATAAATCGAGCAGATTATGCAGATTCTGGGTATAGTTGAGCATTTTGAGCGATTGTGCATTCATTTTAAGTCAACATTTAAGCTCTTCATATAGTCTAGAATATGTTTATAAACAAACGTATTCAAAATTATTGGATTATACACTGTAATTAAGCATATAATGTGCATATTATGCAGTTTCTGGATATATTGTAGCATTTCGAGCGATTGTGCATTCATTTAAGTCATTTAAGCACAATAATCTATATTTAAGCTCTTCATATAATCTAGAATATTCTTATGAACTTACGTATTAAAAATAATTGGATTCTACACTGTAATTATGGATATAATATGCAGATTATGCAGATTTTTGGTATATTAGAGCATTTCGAGCAATTGTGCTTATTTTAAGTCTAGAATATGTTTATGAACTCACTTATTCAAAATTAATGTATTATACATCATAATTATGGATATAATGCGCAGAATACGCAAATTCTTTGTATATTACATCATTTCGAGCAATTGTGCATTCAATTTAAGTCATCTGATCATAATAATCTATATTTAAGCTCTTCATATAGTCTCGAATATGTTTTTGAACCCACTTATTCAAAATAATTGCATTATACATGTTAATGATGCATATAATGTGTAGATTATTTAGAATCTGGGTATATTAGAGCATTTTGAGTGATTGTCCATTTATTTTTAGTAATTTGATCAGTGATCACAATAATCTACATTTGAGCTTTTCATATAGCCTAGAATATATTTATGAACTCAGCTATTTAAAATGAAAGGATTATATACTGTAATTACGCATATAATATACGGATTATGCATATTCTGGGTATATTAGAGCATCCCGAGCGATTGTGCATTCATTTTAGGTCTTTTAATCACAATAATCCATATTTAAGCTCTTCTTACTGTCTAGAATATGTTTATGAACTCACTTATTCAAAATAGTTTGATTATACACTGTAATGATGCATATAATGTGCAGATTATGCAGATTCTGAGTATATTAGATCATTTCGAGCAATCGTGCATTCATTTTCAGTTATTTGATAATAATAATCGACATTTGAGCTCTTCATATAGCTTAGAATATTTTTATGAACTCATTTATTCAAAATGATTGGATTATACACTGTAATTACACATATAATTTGCAAACTATGCAGATTCTTGGTATATTATAGCATTTCTAGAGATTGTGCATTCATTTTAAGTAATTTGTTCACAATAATCTATATTAAAGCTCTTCATATAGTCTATAATATTCTTATGAACTCATTTATTCAAATTGATTGGATTCTACAGTGTATTTATTCATATAATATACAGATTATGCAGATTCTGGGTATATTAGAGCATTTCGAGCGATTGCGTGATAATTTTAAGTCTTTTAATCACAATAATCTGTATTTGAGCTCTTCTTCCTGTCCAGAATATGTTTATGAACTCACTTAATCAATATAAATGGATTATTCATTGTAATTACGGATATAATGTGCTGAATATACAGATTCTGGGTATATTACATCATTTCGAGCGATTGTGCATTCAATTTAAGTCATCTGATCATAATAATCTATATTTAAGGTCTTCATATGGTTTCGAATATGTTTTGAACTCACTTATTCAAAATGATTTGATTATACACTGTAACGACACATATAATGTGCAGATTATGCAGATTCTGGGTAAATTAGAGCATTTCGAGCGATTGTGCATTCATTATTAGTCATTTGATCATTATAGTATACATTTGAGCTCTTCATATATCCTAGAATATATTTATGAACTTACCTATTCAAAATTATTGGATTATAGACTGTAATTACGTATATGATGTTCACATTATGCAGATTCTGGGTATATTAAAGCATTTCGAGCGATTGTGCCTTCATTTTAAGTCTTTTAATCACAATAATCTATATTTAAGCTCTTCTTACTGTCTAAAAAGATGATTATGAAATTATTTATTCAAAGTAACTGGATTATACACTGTAATTACGGATAATTACTGTCTAATACTTGTTAAACTGAACATTTGAACACAGCAAACAATTATAACAGAAAGTGAACATTTATATTAATAAAGTTAACACTTATAACAACGGATTGAACAAAAAAAAAATGACGCTAGGTGAGGGGACCATCGAGAGAGGCACTGCTCAGCGATGGTGCGCGATGGCATTTCTTCCGATGGCATTAATCAATTTCCTTCTGCGACTATGTCCTTAGTATAAATGTTTAGTTTGTTAAGTATATATGCGCAGCTTATTAAGTATAAATGTTCAGTTTATTACATATAAATGAGACAGGAAAGATGCATCAATTAGTATGTTATAAAATCATCAGGTGACATATTTAACTGAATACTTTGATTTATTAAGCTAAACACATTGGTTATTAAACTGAATATATATAACGAACATCTAGAGCTCGCCCTCTGTTCAGCGATGGCAAATTTGCGGATGGCATTTATAATATCTGATTTTTTTATATTAGTTCAATGATTATGACATATGAAGCGCTAGTTAGTGGGTAGTCAAGTTGAAAATCTTTTTGACTTCATTAAAATCAGTTCTCGCCTGACATGTGGGCCCCATCTGATGCTGGAACGAACAAAAAAAGCTCTAATATCAAGTCGATATGCTGATATGCATATAGCACAGTTGTTAATTTGTTATGCATATTAATGACTCCTTGTAATTTGTTCTTATAATGTACTTCTGTTGTTTTTCTACTTTCACCTTACAATATATAGGGGCTTCAAAGCGAGATAAAGTAGCTTAGGTCATTTCTTCTTTTGTCTTAAAGGCATAGCAATAAACGACAACGATAAAAGCAACAACACTGCTTCATGACGGTTCATAATTTTACTTTTGAAAATAATACTGAATCATATGTAACTTCTACTCGGTTTACTTCTTGTCACATAAGCAACCAAATCTTTGATAAAGTATGATAAGAAATGAAAAATCGGACTACCAAATGAAACCAGAAAATTACGTGGATCCAATTTTTTAAACCTAAAAAAATTGCATCCCAATTAGAAAAGTTAATCCTGCCATGTTGATACTATACTTTCCCGTATTTAAACACCAGCAAGAATATAAAACAAAAATTATGGGGTTAGCTTAGGCCGTCAGTATTTTCTTAATTGAAAATGTTTCACTATTATAAATCTACGTTATATAGATTCAGGAAGAGAGAAATGAATGGAGGCCTCAGCTAGAATTTTTTTTTTTTACCCTAGTGTAACTCAATCATCACAAAATTTATTAAAGGTTTTAATCCCTAGGAAAAGAAAGGTAGGAAAGGAACAAATAAATGTCAATTCATCTTTGCAGTGGTAACTTTCATAGATACTGAGTGAGTGAGGTCACACTCAAAAGCAATTGAAAACTTTTAACGAAGATTTAGGAAAAAAATTCTTTGAACGGCTTAGCTTAGCATCATTCACCAAGTGACTATCATGTATTTCCAGACAAAAACCAGCTGACAGCTGTCTTTTTCTGATAGATGCTTTTCAAGGTCCGGTAGGAAGTTCCTATCTAAAAATTGGCCGGTGATCCTAACACTATACCTAATTCATCCTTGGTTTATATAACTAGCAATTGCTCTTTTTATTGTGGAGTTAGTGCGCCAAATTGTACCCACACCCAATTAATAATCATAAGTTTAATAAACTGTAGGTTGTAGCTATATCTAACTGGTCAGACACCAAAACCCATATTTATTCATTTTTTCCCAAAGTTGGACACCAAACTCGTGTTTGATTCCCCGTGTCTTGCGTGCGATAATAGTAAGAACACAAACTTGCAAAGATATGCTCGCACAATTCTGTATCAAACTTGAAACTACCAATAACACCTCAAATTTGACTCCTAATTAACCAACCAACTTGGTTTGTTGGCATAGGAAACAAGGAAGCAATCAAAAGAAATGTAATTGTCAACGTTGTCACAAAACAAATTCCAAGTTTCTGTTTGGCTTGGATGATTAGATACTGGATAGACATTGGTTTTTGGTCAAAGGATGAGGCAAAAAAAAAAAAAAAAAAAAAAAAAAAAAAAGAAAGAAAAAGAAAAGGTATGGGATCTCCAAGCGAACTTGTATAAGCAAGTAATGATTTTGCAAAGGAAGAATGATAATAAAAACAGATTTAGAACTCCATCGTTCATATATTCCTCATAATAGTAGCGAAACTACCAAACTAAAACAAGGATTACAATGCATAACATATTGAAACAGACCTCAATTTAAACCAGGCTGCGAACAATACCACCATCACTTGCATCCAAAACTAGAGTGTACCCACTTGCGAGTTGCAATGTCAGTTCTTCTTAACTGCACACTAGTCTAGTAATATGCAATTTATGCTGCTCATAATTCACAACCTATTCATTTCCAATAGGTAAGTCCTTTTCAGCTATGACTTTACCTGCATCTTTGTAGGCAACCTTGAATGTACCACTTGTCGATCGCTGACCAGTGTATCTAAAAAAACCTTGAATGCACCAGTAACAAATGCCACCGTGTCCTTATCTCCACTTCTATCATCTCCAACCCAGTAACAAATGCCACCTACAGCTGACCTGATCGTGATAAGTGTAGCACCCTGAATGCCAACACCTCCTAGCAATCTGAATACACTTACTACAATCATAATAGAAGCTGGGCTGGATCCTACTAGAAGAGGCCAAGGGAGCCAATGGCTTCTCTCTGAATTCCTTCAATTGCAGTTTTCAATAATCACAATCAATTATGACCATTGGCACTAGTCAAAACCTAACTCTGTGAGACTGGGTACCCCTTAATTATTCGGCCCAATAAGAAATGCTGCATTGATGCCACAATCAGAGAACTCATCCACAACTACGCAACACAATTCCAAGTCACCATTTGTGTAATATGATTCATGAATGTTGTGTTTTTCAGGAAGAGGTGATGGTGGTATTGCCCAAATCAGCAGCCAGTTACTCAACGTGTAAATCTCAAAATTGGTAATAATCTTTAATGGTTAAAACTTGTACCAGGGTATGGTGGAAAGAAGGATATCAACGACCGGGCCTAAATCAGCCATCTGTTCAATTAATAGTATACTAGTGAACATAGTAGGGGAATGTCAACAACTGGGACCACCCTGAATTTATTGTCTCAATAAGTTCTGTTTGATAATTAAGTTATGCTGGTCATATTTGAGTAGGTATCTCCCTAAAACAAACTCTCATAGAATAGTTTAAATATCAGGCCCACTTAATTATGGATGTAAATAAGGATTTTATAAATGCCGAAGACAATAATAATCAACCATCTGGCTGGTAGTTACTAGGAATAGAATCAATCCTCAAATTTTTGGCATGTAAGAACATAAATCAGGGCCACTTCTTGGTACACTGTCCTTATTTTGCAATCCCACTTTATCTTTAAATAAGAGGTTGCAAAAATAAAAACATGAACATATAGACTAAATCTATAAGCATTTTTACTACATTTTGGTTCTACAATAACCTTGAATTTTAACTTTACAGGTGAGCTACACTCAGTTTAATAAGAGCCAGCACGTGAGTCAAATGCATGAATCCAACATTTAATTTGCCAAATTTCACAACCCAAAATGACCACTTACCACATAAATAAACCAGCAAATCCAATTGTTGCCAAAACTGTATCGAATTCACCCTATCTCATCAAACTTGATTTCACAGGCTTAAGCTCTCTTCCATAAAGCATTGGTTGTCGTGAAACAGGTCGGATTGAGTCGTTCCCAACCTCAATTATCTCCTGAACTCGGCCAACAGGACCAGGGTCCACAATCACAACCAATCCCCCGCCTCTTCTCTCCTCTCTTATCAATGAAGGATTGGAGTTGCTAATCTCACGATTACCTCCTCCATTTTGAACATTAGTATTGGTATTACTACTGTTGTTATTTCCATTTCCATTTCCGTTGTTACTACCGCGATTCTCCCTCTCCTGAGGTTGCACCCTGGGTACCACAAGGGCCTGTACCGGTTGCGGCACCGATATAACACCGGTACGGCAAATTGGGCAGTTTGAGTGTTCTACGAGCCACTTATCAATACAATCGACATGAAAAGCATGCGTACACTCGGGTAAAAGCCGTAAACTTTCCCCTTCATTAAATTCCCCTAAACAAACCGAGCAATCAGTACTCACCACCAACCCATCATTCTTTCTATACTTCAACAACGCAATCCGATTGATCAACGATTCGCCGAGCCCAGTGTTCGGATCTAGAGGCTGAGCCTGCAATTGCGACTCTTCAATGGTTGGATCTGACGATCCGGTCCCGCGGCTCCGCCTGAAAAAAGAGGAAGTGGAGAGAACATAGTACGATACAAGCAGAAACGCAGCAGCCAAAATGGAGATGAGAGCAATCAAAAGAGGAGAGAGAGCCGGTGAACTCGAGCCGCCGGGTGTGGCTGATGGGTCGTCGGGGTAGTAATTGTAGGCAGCAGGGGAAGGAGGAGAGCAGAGATTGGGGCAAAGAGGAGAGCAGGAGGCGACGCCATTGGTGCAAGAGCGAGGTGGGGAGATGATTATCTGTTGGGGCGGAGATGGCGGAGGCTGAGGTGGCATCGGAGGGAGGCGCGTGGCCATGGAGGAAAGAAATGAGGTTGCGTGAAATGAAAGGAAGGTGGATTGATTTGGGTTAGGTGGAGGTTAGAGAAGAGAGAGAAGAGAGAGAAGAGAAGAGGTGGTGATTGGAGTGAGTGATGGAGTAGAGGTGAAGTGCTTTTTCTTTTGGGAAAGTAGAGGTTGAGTTGAATCTCAAGGGAATTAAATGCGCTGTTGATTGGTGAATAGGACAAAGAAACCTTCAGTCGTTACGAGAAAGTGGCGCTGCGAGTGGGGCCCGCGAGACAGAGTTGGTGGATTTTGGATAGGAAATAGAATTTTTTGTCTTTTTCTTTATTTTTTTTCTCAGCTCTTGAGACCAGTTTTCTAGATTTTGTTTACCTGAAAGAGTTACAGTACAAAGTGAATTACGTTACTACGTAGATGTTAGGGAAGAGGTATTAATTGCTTAGGATAAATTGTACTAATTAGAAAAGAACGTTGATTGAGACTTTGAGAGAGATTTAACAATTAATGCTAGTTCATGCCTGGTCATGGAAATCATGGAGGCGGGTACTCAGATTAAAAAAACAGAGAATAAAATACCAAAAGTATGCTGCTTGTGTAATAGTGTTGGAGTTTGACAGCAAAATTAGGAGACAAACTTTAAATAGACCAAAGAAACTAGTAAAATTAATGTAAAAGAAAAATAAACTGCAAAAAGTTGACAGAATATTAAGTGACTGGTGAAGCAGCATGCAAGAAAGATAAAGTGACAATTTGAGTTAAAAAAAATAAAAATAGAATTTGAGTTGTGAATTTAGCCAGCTTAGAAGATGAAAAATTATTATTATTATATCAAATTGAATTTCACAAAACTACCACAAAACAGAGATTCATCTGCAAAAGCCCATAACAAAAATTGACACTGAAAGCTCAAGTTAAAGAATCTGGAAGTTAGAATTTTTCTCAAACAACAACAAAGCACAACCCCAAAATTATCTTTAATCTCTATCTTAGACTTACATAGCGCAAAAATGACCTGATAAAACAGAATATCAACGAATTCTTCTAAATAAAATAAAAAGCTCTTCAATTCACTTTGCTTTCGTAAACCACAAGACCCATTTGGACCTCGGTTGATTGAAAGGAAATAGACTCAACTGGATTTTGTAGATCGGTCGTTATTAATTTATGTTGCTTCTTGTTTTACACAAGACTCGAGAGAGACGACTGAGAAAAAAAAGATAAGATTTTGGAGTATGGATCGGATCACCTGCCAATGTGGATGGTATTAAAAAGTGGCTATGCAACAAGTGAGCTTCTGGCCGACTATCTAGAAGAAAAGTAAATCATGTCGTGTTAATGAATCAACAACATTTAATCTTCTAATCTAATCTAATCTAATAATACTACAATGTTGGGTACATTATCTACAATAACTTTTGATGAAGTCATATCTCCATTTTGAAAAAACAATGGACACCTCCATTTCAGAAATTTCAGATTAAATATAGTTTAGTTTTTAAATTATTTAGCTACATTTAAAAATTCATTTGACTATGAAAAATTTTGTGTGTGCTCATAAAAATGTAAAGGATTTAAAGATGTAAATTTTTTTAATTATAGACTTAGAAAATATTTTAAATAATTTTATAATCTCATAAAATTTAATATGCATAAAAGTTTCTAAAATTGTTTGGAGGCCTTCAATAAATCATTTGGCTATGAAAATTTATGTACTTGCTCAAAAATATATGAACAATTAATTGATGTAAAATTTTAAAGTTACAAACCTATAAATATTTTAAATAATTTTTTGAATCTCACAAAAATTGAATTTCCGTAATTTCATAAATGTCATTAGGTTTTTAATTATTCTAAGATATTTACAACTTTATTAGTGTATGAAATTTTATATAAATGATGTGAAGATTATAACAAATTCAATCGTGCCATTGAGCTATTTTTAATTTAATCATATAATTATATGAAATATGGAATATGGTTGGTGCTTTTAAAATTATTTGAGGACATTTATTAATTCAATTGACCATAAAATTTTATATCCTTCATAAAAAAAATGAAATACCCTGCAATATAAAATTTCATAGTTAAAGAGTTCTAACATATTTTTGTCAAATTTCTAAATCTGATTACTCAATTCTATTGTTTCATAAATATAATTTTGTTTTTCATTGTTTCTAAACTTTTCCAAAATTTGTTGATTTATAAAATTTTATATACGTAAGAAAATCAATCTAATTTTTTTACTCCTCCTTAATTAACATAACAAAACATCACGCGCGAAGCGCGTAACAAAATGCTAATTTTTTTCATCTAAATTGTAAATATATTTTTTTTTTGTATTTCGAGACACAAATTATTTTTAACACAACATTTTTCCTGAAATATTTAAATATGACTATTAGTAATTATAATTATCTTATAATAATATATTCTTATGATATTATATGAAATCAAAGTGATATAGGTTTTTCTTTTATACATTTCTTTCCACTTTTGTTTAGTTGTTTATAAGATTTTTCTAGATTTGTTTGTATTAAATTTTGTGGATTGTCTTAAAAAATTACTTAAATAAATTAATATTTTTTAGAGTTTTAATATATTAATTTATCTATCAATATCTACATAATTTAAATGATATTCATTGATAGATGTATCATGTTAATCAAGTTCATCCTTCGTGTATTATTTTCCACTTTCCCACCTCCAAACTTAACTGGCCAGACATCAATAACACCTCACGCGCGAAGCGCGTATGCAACGCTAGTTCTTTTTATTTTGTTTTTATTCTCTTTTAAGTTGATATCTCTAGATGATTTTCATTGTCGCATGAAAGTTCATATTACAGAATAATTGCAAATTAATTATAAGCTATTAAAATAAAATGAAATGAAATAAAAAGTTTGATAGTTTTGAAGGGTTCATGGAAGGGTCATGCTGTCCAGTGTTTATGTCAACACCTCTAAAATATGATAGTTTTACCTTTATAAATTGGTGAAAGATTTAAGTAAAAAAAATAACTTACTGTCTTAATTAAAGACTTAAATTAGCGTATATGTTTATTTTATTGGTCCGACTGACAAGAGACGGTATTTGCTTTTTCCTTTTCATAACCGTTTTTGTTTCGTAAAAAAAATATCTTAAAAGAGATCTAATGAAAATTGTGGTAAGTTGTTAACAATGATATTTGCACAAAAAGAAATGAAAAGTGGAAAAAAAATTATGTGGCGCACTGATATTTTTAAATCGAGTTGACTGATTAATCTAGTGCATAGTACTATAATTAAAAAAAAAACAGATTTAAGTCTGATTTAAAAATTGAGTCCGCGGCTGAATTTGCTTTAAGAAAATCGGTTATTTGAAAGAGAGACATTGGATATATTGTTGTCTTTCTTTTATATTTATAATGGTTTGATGGTAAGTATTAATTGACTATTTCATTAAAATAAATATTGTAAAGTACAATGTTTAAGTATTACATAGATTAGGATATAAAATTAAATTATGACCAAACGATTAATTCAAGACTACGCATAATAAATGAAACTGAAGCTTTGAGCTTGAAAACAATCGTTTTTTTTTTTTACATTTTTATTCTTCATTCTAAATTTTACTATACATAGTTATAGTGTTTTGAACTATTAAAGGGATGCTATTACGAAGACATGACCTAATAAGACCCGACATAAAGGCAACAATATGTCTATAGCGTACTGATAATTTGACGAGTAGTCCTGTGTCTTTTCGTCGTGTATAATTGTTTCTTGAAGTAAAAAAAAAAATAGAAAGTAATAATAATAATAAATAAATAAATAAAAGCACGTAATACACGGGCTTATGTGGGATTCGCATCCTCAGTCAAAAAAGACTGTCGGGAGCAGTCGTTTTCTTTTTTTTATATTTAAAAATTTTAAAATTCAAATGTCGAATCCAAACCGTTGATCTTGTTCAATTTAACAGGCGATGTGTTTTCATATAAGTTTTATAAAATTTGGAGTTGATTTGATATTTGATTAAGTGCTCAACAAATAAACGAACCTGGTTTAATTAATTCTAATACGTTCATTTGTTGAGCACTTAATCAAGTATCAAATCAATTCCAAATTTTATAAAACTTATATGAAAATGCATCACCCATTAAATTGAATAAGATCAACGTTTAGATACGACATTTGAATTTTAAAATTTTTAAATATAAAAAAAAAAGAAACGACTGCTCTCGGCAGTCTTTTTTTGACTGCCGAGGATGCGAGTCCGGCTTCTGTGTGCTTAGTTTAATTTTAATCTGATTGTCCCTATTGGGATTTTAAAGGAACAAAAGTGAAGTCTGGCTCGACTTCTGTAAAAGCGAGCCCATTACCCATTGGGCTGTTAGGTAAGAAGCAGCACATATGGACCTGGAAAAGTATATAAGGGAACCTTAGGCTTTTGATTTTTCGTGTTAGAAAAATGGGAGATTCATATTCTACGTTCATCTGTATTTTCATGTTTAATTTGGAACTTGAGCTGGGCAATGTCCTTTTTTATTTAGTGTAAACTGATAAATAAAAGATAAACCATACATATTAAAAAAATATATCCTAAGAACTTAAAATGATGAAGTCTGGCTAAGTCAATCTGAATTTTCCTAATTAATGATGGAGTCATTTTGCTTAATAAGTTGACAACTTAAGAAAAGTGATGGTAAAATCAGCACTCAACTTGAAAGCTCTTTTCTTTTATTCTTGTGGATTTTTTGTCGTAGAACTCCCAGCTTGACTTCCGGTGGTAGATGTGTCTGTTGTTGAAGCATTGTTTCTGATTCGGCTATTTGGCACATCAGGAATAACAATCGAGGGGCTTACAAGCATATTTTTCACAGTCTCCATGTTTGGCCTGTCGACTGGATCTTCTTGTACACACAGCAATGCTACATGAACACATCTTTTGATCTCTTCTATGAATTCTTCCTCTAGTATTGGATCCTTCAATTCGGATGTTGTACCATTTTTCCAATGCATCATTGCCTGTATCAATGGTCATTTACCAAAAATGTACAAATAATGACATATATTCCAATGAACCATCAAAGAATATTGTAATATCAATTTAAAATAAGATTAATTAGCGGAAGAAAAGATGTAAGAAACACAATTTAGGCATTGTGTACAGATCCAAGAATGAAAGCACCAATTACTTGAGCTGTATTCTGCTTGCTTATTATGTTCAAAATTTCATCAGGATTGCCATGACTTAGTTACGCGGATACTATGCTTCTTTAATTAATTCTGCATGAGACTTCTCATAATTACTAAAGTTACGTTCATGAACAATTCAATAATTTCCTTTTTCATTTTCTATCTTTGAGTTGATAAGAAACTTTTTAATTCACTATTGCATCATTAATAATATTGGAAAAATAATCAGCAATTATGGAAGCATGGAATAAAGCTTCATTAATGAAATATTTGTAGAGGCTTATGTTACTCACATAATCAATGAGGTTTGACATGCAGGCAGAACCAGCAAACGAGCTATTCTTCTGGCCGATTATGATCTCAAGAAGAAGAACACCAAAGCTATACACATCTGATTTAGCAGAGAAATTACCATGCGAAATGTACTCTGGTGCCATGTAACCACTGCATGTAAAAATTGATATATTATGTTTTGTGGTTCTTCTACTTTTTCTACTTTTTATTGTTTTCCTGTTTTTCCTTTTTCCTTTTCTTCTCCTAGGTAGCCTATGCCTAGTTCTCAAAAAAAAAAAAAAAAAAAAAAAAAAAAAAGTTTTGTGGTTCCTCTGTTCTCCGATTAGTAGATAGAGAATAAGCATATCTTCGCATTCCTCTTATACCTATATATTATATATGGTCTAGGTGTATAGTTAGTATTAAGAATTATAAAAAAGGTACATATACGGTATGGAATAACTGACTGTAAATAGATTTCAAATTACATTTTACTATACATGATTTTTTTTTATTGAGTGAATTAGGCCCAGCTAGTTTCTCAACTGACATCGACAACCAAATCAGGACCAGATGGAACAACTACATGATAAAAAAAAAAAAATGAAAGAAAATGCAAACAAATGGCCATAATTGATTCCAAATTGTTCTTTAATATTCCTTTTTAATGAAATATGCCATTGGCACTTCATTAACAGGCCTTCGAAAAAACTAATTCCGAATTGCACAAAGGAATGCTAAAACCAGATTAATTTTACATATATGAGAAAGTATAAAGACGTCCTTAGAAACTGCTTCTAACAGAAATTCCAGCTGTTACATGCAATTATATGTTTGAAATGAATTAATAACAAACTATAACTAATTTGTTAGTTGTTAATAATAAAAAACTTTAGGTATGCTTACAATGTACCGGCAATGATACTTGTATCTTTATGTGTCTGGTCTTCCTCAAAAAATCTGGCAAGCCCAAAATCAGAAATTTTTGGGTTCATATCTTTATCGAGCAATATGTTACTAACTTTCAGATCTCTGTGAATAATTTTTAGCCGAGACTCCTCATGTAGGTAATGTAAACCACGAGTTATCCCTTCAATTATTTTGTGTCGTATCTTCCAACCAAGATCCACACGTCTGACATTGTTTGCTGCATTAGGAAAGTTGCAATTATCTTGTAAGTAATGAATTGTTTCTGAGAATGCTTCAAATATTATTATATGTTTTATTTATCATATTGGACTGACCAAAAATAATCTTATCAAGGCTTCCATTTGGTAAGTATTCATAACAAAGCAGCTTCTCTTGCTTTGTTATGCAACATCCCAGCAACTGCACTAGGTTCCTGTGTTTGAGTTTTGCAAGAAAATCCACTTCGTTTTTAAACTCCCTTGTTCCTTGGACTGAACTTCCTGAAAGTCTTTTAACTGCTATTTCCCTGCTGTCAGGCAGAGTGCCCTTGAAATGATTTTATGAAATATGTTATTTTAAATTTTAATAATTAGTCTATAACATGAGTAGAAATTAAGATAATTATGTTTTTCCAAAAAGAAGAAAAAATAGAACGAAATGCCAAAGGCAGAGGCGACGGTACCTTATAAACTGGACCAAAGCCACCTTTACCAAGTGTATTTATGTCGGAGAAGTTGTCAGTGGCGATTTTCAGCGTAGTGAAGCTGAACACTTGATATTCTGCAATTGGATTTAGAATATACTCCAGCTCTGTTTCTACATTTTCCTGTGGATGCATGGTGTTATCGTCATCATCTGTTCATGAAAACACTGATGCTAAATCAGTTTGTTCAATAATATTTCATGTTTCTTTATTAATTATTATAACATGTAAAAATAGTAAAGATATGTTCCAAATTACTTGAATGTTGGCCTAATGAGCATTTTCTCCTCCAGAAACAGAATCCAAACACAGCCAAAATGGCAACAACCACAACAGAAACTATTGAAATTATCGCTGCTGAATTTGGTTTTGATCCTGTAAATTAAGTTGAAAGTTCGATCAGATTGTTCACCAGATGCAATACAAGAATTATTTGAATGTTGCTTTTACTCTGATTCTACAAAACGAAGCAGGTTCTTATGCAATTTGCAAGACAATAGGTGTCCTTTTTACACTGAAACTGTGAAAAGTTATATAAAGTTGTAGAAGTAGACCAAATGGACTTCACCTCCTGAAGGGCCTTTTGCTGGTGGTGGTGGCAGAGCAGGCGTAGGAGGCAGTGTAGGTGGTGATGGCAGCAATAAAGATGGTGGTGGTGGTGACGGGACTAATATTTTAGGGAATGAGCTAACATTGAAGTTCATGGATACATCATAACGTATGTAGCAATTCCTTGTAATTAACTTCATCCCGAGAGCACTCCCATTAGTTGAGCACCAATCAAAGTAAAGCATTGCATGCGAAATGCATTTTTCACACTCCTGTGGAGACAGGTCCCTTGTACACTGCATAAACGCTGAAATTCCCACGCTGCTGACCACAACAGTTGAACTTGAAAACATTTCAGGTGTATATGGTACTGTTGCACTTAAATTAGCTAGGGCCTGCAGCAGGGATTTAGTATTTTGAGCAAAATAATTACCCCCGCTGTTTGAGCAGTGGACAATAATAGTTTCTGGCCTATCTGCAAGAGAGATTAAGGGTTGTCTGGAGTAGCTCAACAAGCACGATTCATAAAAAACTGTGGTGGTCGCGCTCATGGAGCATGGTTGTGTCGTGTTGGATGTTACGTCTTGCAGGCAATTGATGCAGTCGGCTTGTGTGGAATCCTCGAAACACATTACTAGACCATAAACTTTGTCCTGGCTTTCGCCAAATGAGTCGTTTGAAAAGGCACCGTTTATTTGTGCATCTTTGTAAAGGGAGGTGAGGAGCTCGAAGAGGTTGGATTCAAAGGGGGATCCAATGGTATATGTGTCATTGGTTGAACAATCTGCAAAGAGCATAGCATGGGCATGGCTGTTGAAGTGTGTTAGTAACAGGAAAGAGAACAGAGAGAGAACAGATAATGCTACAGGCATCCTGCTTGTTTTCTTTATGTTATTGGGAAGTGATGGTAGTACGATGAGTTATAATCAATCAATTCAATATATACAACGGATAAATGTTAGATTTCCGAAACTATATAAGTCTACTGAGTTTCATAAGTTTTACACTCTTGCCACTTCTGGCATGTGGAGAGACCATAACACCGATAGGGTGCAAATACAACTCATTTCAACCGTCTGATCATTTCGTTTCGTCCACCCAAAATGGTTGATGAAACTTTTTCTATTCAGTTTATTAAACGAAACGATTAATGAAACTGATCTTTTTCGTTTTGTTTTTTTCGTTTAACCGTTTATATCATTTACTTTTAGAGTATCTATGAATAAATTTTGATGAACCGAGAATAATGTAGTGTCGAGCCGACTGGTTATGCATGTGAAATAAAAAAAAATATGTATAAACATTAATTGTCAAAGCAGCGAAGAACACAATTACATGCGAAATAGGAAAACAAGTATAACAAATAATTGATAAAAAAAAATAATTAATCGTTTTGATCGGCTTTTGAAACGAAACAGTTAACGCAACTAAATTTTATTTTGTGGCATAAAACACAACGATTAACACAAGAAGTCAATTTCATGATCGTTTTGGATGTTATGCACCCTAAATGCCGATACCAGTAGGAGCGAGCATGTTTTGTTTTGTGCAGTCATGTGTAAGGCTGTCAACGGTAGGGTACATTATGTAAAAGATATTTTTATATCTATATATGTTAAAATATTCTTTATCTACATTCTATCCATATCCGTAAAAAAATGACTTTATCCATACACTATCTTTACCAGTTAAGAATTAATAATAAGAGTAGGATAACAATATATAATAGATAATGATGATGACGACGATAATAAAATAATAATTTAATAAAATATATAATGTGAATAAATAAATAACATTAAATAAATATGTGGATAAAACACAATATTTATATTGTGCTATCTAAAAGCATGTCAATTGACATCCAAACAAAATTATATAAATAATTATAAATTAGAATAGAATAGAGTGTACTAAATTAATTTTTTATCAACATAAATCATTTCAAAATAAGAAACTTCTAAAGTGCCGAAATAAATTTTGATAAAGATCGAAACTAATACCATATCTTACGAAAATATACTAATAATATAATCATATATACATATATTTTTGTAAAATTTTACCTGTTAGATAATGGCTAGGAAATAACTCTTACCCGTATCAGTGCCCGATAAGTTAACAAAAATTTGTCTTTACCCATATCCATACCCGATAGTCTAACAAAATGAAATCTTATCCATATTCGTCTTATGAAAAACGATATAAATAGAGTAAACAGTCAAACAGGTTCCATTGACCGTCCTAGTTTCGTGCAAGTATAGGCTATACCTGTCAAACGTGGTTAACGACCACGTAGAGGTAATACCGTTACCGTGCCATTTAAAAAACAATATGAAACCGATATGTCACTTACCGTTTTGTTTATTAAACGAAATAGATTTTCATGCCATCAACCGTTCCACTTCATAAATTACACATAAAATGATTTGAAATGAAGTTGTAACGGTCGAAATGGTATAATTTTCTATGCCACCTACCATTCCAATTAAAAACGATATAATTTTCTATGCCACAAACCGTTCCATTTAATTTAAGCGAAACGGTATAACGGTAAATGGTTATCGTTGACACCCTAAGTATAGCGCTTGTATACTCTCTGCTTTCTTTCCTCTTTCTTCCGAAAATACAACTTTAGTAAAGGGCATACATGTGCCTCGCATTTCCTCCTATAAAAATATAGGCTAGTTATTTATTTAATTATTTAGAAAAAATGTATTCTATTGTGAGAACTTAACACAAAACTTGTTAATTTGTTTTCAGATTTTAGCATGAATTGAACCCGGCCCCTTTTTTCTAGACTCTCACGTTCTGGGATGTTTGGCAAACGTGGGAATAAGAACAAGAGGTCTTATTCTTGTTGTTTGACCCAAAAATATTATGCCCAAAATACATGAACTAAATAACCTATTAACCCATTTTATGACAAATAAATCCAAGAAAGCTCAAAAAAAAAATCCATGAAAAATACCAAACCAACTCCAAAAATTCCCAAAAATTACCCAAAAATCCCCCATGAATTATGATAAATTATCATGGTTCCAAAACCCAAAAATTATCTACAGAAATTCCAAAATTCACAAAGAAACCCCTAAATTCCTCAAAAATTCCTAAAATAAATCTATCAATAATTTCAAAAATCCTTTTGAACCAAAAAATCCCTTATATATTCCTGGACCTACCTATAAAATTTCGTGCAAAAATACCCAAGGAAAGGGCCTCAAATGATTTATTTACATTTGGCAGTAAAAATATAAATAGAAACTAAATGGAATATCAAGAAAATCCCACAAAAATCCTGAAGTTTTGGCGCATCCAACCCATTGCAGACAATCCCAGAGAGACAAAGGATGTCGTTGCTCCAGCGGAGAAATTACTTCCTCCGTTTAAAATTCTGCGTGCACTTGTTTCTTGAGCCGGATGCTTCGAACTTTCGTTGGCTCACCGAAGACCAAGCTCACCCATCTTTCTCTCTCTCACTATCCGTTGGATGAGGCCCCACATGTCATCTCCGTCCCCCTTCTTGGTAAAAACAGAAAGCGCGATTTCTTACCGCGCCAATGCCGAGTAAAGAAGGTGAGATTCGGCGCTCCTGTCGACGTGGCCTTCTTCCGCTCCACACGCGTGAAAATCGCGTTGCCTAGGTCACGGGGCAACAAGACCAAACCCTAGCGCAGCCCAATCGTGACCGTTGAAGAGAAATGGAGAGTTGTGATGCTGCCGGGCTCAATAGGAGTAACCCTAATCCACTGTATATAAATAACCCAATTCTTCGAACAAAAAAAAAAGGGGGGTTGGAGAGGAGAGAGAGCAGCCGCAGTTAGGGTTAGATCTAGATATTAAAATTAGAGAATAAAAGAGAGGGCAATTGATCAAACATTAGAGAAAAGTGAGAGAAAGGTAAAAATTGAGTGCTGTCTGCTTGTAAATATGGAAATGTGAATGAAATGAATCAATTTGAAGCATCAATTTGATCTCTTACATCTTCTCTTTTCCTCTTTTCTTTCTTCTTTTCAATTATACTTGGTTACAAGCTTTGCCTGAGGTTTTGCTCAGGTCTAGCTCTCTGTACTTCGGTTGGGGTCTCCTCAATCCTAGTTTTTTATCTCGGGTGGAGTATCTCCATTCCCTGGTAGCATCTCTCCTCTCCATCGGAAGTGGCCATGGAGGAAGAGGCTAATCAAATGATGGAGAGAGGGGAGATGCTGCCAAAATTTAGTTTGACCATTATTGTATTGGTTTAGTTACTAAGCAAGACAATAAAAGAAAAGTAATAATAAGTTTGATTAAACCTGGACAGAACTTGAAATAAGTCAAAAATATGGCTTCAGTTGGACTAAAATGCAAAAAATGTACATGGACAGGAAGAACATGACCTCGTGAACAGCAAGAAATAAACTTTCCCATTTTAGGAGTTTCATGTAGTTTTACATGAATTAATCAAGCAGTAGGGGTAATTTATGGCATAGAATTGAAATAAACAAAAGATTGGACTTTTCTGTAAAATTGCTTAAACTGAAAGTTCATAAATATGTTAATTGACATTTCTGCAAAGTTTTATAATTTTTTTTAATAAATAAAAGTTGGTTTGCTCATTTATTTTCCAAAAAAAAAAAAAAAAGTAACCTAAATGGTTAAGTATTCTGTAAAAGAAATCAAAATTGCATTTTACTGCTTTAAGTGCATTTCTTATGATAACATTGACCTTTGTAAGTGATCTTACTGCATTAGGATAAGTCAAAACGAAAAATCACTTGAAACAGAAGCATATTTGCACAAAATAAAATCTGAAAGTTGAGAAAAGTATAAAAAGGCTTGTTCTTCCTCTTTGTGAGCGCTTAAACATCAAAAGCAACTCTCACTTGATCCAAATTAAGCACTAAATTAAGCCCAAATGCTGTAGCTTAACTTACGTGCAAAAATCAAAATTCAACAAAAATGCAAAAGCCTCCCCTCTCTGCCATACTCTCTCTCACGTCAAATTGGATTGTTTTAAATCAAAACAAAACCACGAATCAACTCTAATCAACCTCCTGGATCTCCCCAAAGGGTTTCTGGTACAAGAGAAGCTCTCTGCGGGCCCCACAGCAGAAGCTCAGTTCAGGTCAAGTTATAGGCAGAGGTGCCTCAGTTGAATACACCTTCTTCCAGTCTCCTCCATATCAAATTAGTGCCACAGTAACCCTCCATAAACTCTCACGAATGGAGGAAACCTATCACTGGCAAGAGAAGAGCACCAGGAAGCCTTAATCGCCATTAATGGCAGCTCGAACACCTTTAGGTGCTACACGGTGATATAGTCCTCTCCAGCAAAACCAGAGCCCACTAACGTGTTCTCCTCTCCTCCACGATTCCAACGCACCCTACCTCGACTGCAACAGTGGCCGGAGGCGTCGTAATTTCGTCGGAGAAAATGAGGGACCTAACTGCAAAAATACCACCTTCGACGGAGGGAGGAGGCGTTTAAACGCGATGTCGTGCGGATTTTCTGTGGTGGATTTCGTGTGGCAGGTCATCCCACTCGCTGTACGAAGTTCAGAGCAAAGTCAGCGTCCCTGACCCAGTCAACGCCCACGTGGCCCAGTCAGAAAATTCCAAATCATTAAAAACTTTAAAAATTCATTAAAAATAGTATATAACTCAGAAAAATCTAAATAAAATATCCAAAAAATTCTAAAAATCTGTAGAAACTAGATTTACTGATATTTTGGTATGAAATTATGTCAATTTGTGCCTCTTTTATATTTTCAAAGTATTTTCCCTTAAAAATTGAATTTTATAAATTGCCAAAACTTTGTAAATTCACCAAAATTAGTAGGAATCTCAGAAAAATCTAAATAAAATATCCAAAAATTTCTAAAAATCTAAATAAACCAAATCCAATATTATTTTTATATGATATTTGGTAAAAATAAATAGTTTCTTATTTTTAAAGTATTTTTATTATGAAAGCCCAATTTACAAATCCTAGAAAAATGATCAAATACTTTAATAAATTTTCTAAGTAATTTTATCGATTTTCTAGTCAAGTATTATCAAAATCAAAAATAGAGTTGGCTTTGTTTAGAAATTTCATCTTATTTTTAATAAGATTCCTAAATAATAATAATAATAAAAAAAACAAATAGTAAGTAAATTTTAAAATAATAAGTAAAAATAAATAAATGTTAAATAAATCATAAATTATAAATAAATCATAAATAAATCATAAAATAAATAATCGACCCATAATAATCAAATAATTCAATAAATAAATAAATGAATAGCCAGTGAATAATAAATAATCAAATAAATTAGTAAATAACATAAAACATAATCAAATAAATCACTTTAAATATGACTTAATCAATTAACTCAAATTAAATCCAAAATTAAGTTTAATGAATCAACCTAAATTTTACCAAATAAAAGATCAAACTAAATTGAACTAAATCAAATCAAACCAAATAAAAATCAAATCAAATCAAGCTAAATCAAGTCAAATCAAATCAAAATAAATCAAATCAAACCAAATTAAATCAAATCATGTCAAGGTTGAATCAAATCAAATGAAACCCAAATCCTTTTGTTCTCTCAAGCTCCTAAATGGCCGAGAACCCCAAAATCTTTTGTTCTCTCAAGCCCCTAAATGGCCGAGAATTCCAAATCCTTTTGTTCTCTCAAGCCCCTAAATGGCCGAGAACCCCAAATCCTTTTGTTCTCTCAAGCCCCTAAATAGCCGAGAACCCCAAATCCTTTTGTTCTCTCAAGCCCCTAAATGGCCGAGAACCCCAAAACATTTTGTTCTCTCAAGCCCCTAAATGGCCGAGAATCCAAATCCTTTGTTCTCACAAGCCCCTAAATGGCCGAGAATCCCAATCCTTTGTTCTCACAAGCCCCTAAATGGCCGAGAAATAATTCTCACAAGCCCTTAAATGGCCGAGAATTATCAAATCAAACCTCTTCGTTTTCACAAGCCCCTAAATGGCCGAAAACCGATCCTTTGAGTCCCTAAATGGCCCAGGACCATGAAATCAAATCACCCTCATAGTAATAATTTCAAATAGACTGTTTAGTCGTAATTTTAATTTTAGTTTTAGTTATCGTTAAATTTTAGATATTCTTAGTTTCAGATAGTCTTAATTTTATATGCATTTTAGACATTTTCAATTGGGCTCCGTCAATTAAGTCTGGTGTCATCAATTGAATCCAGTCTTAGCCCAAAAGAAATAAACTACTTATACCCTCAATTGTGCCCCGTCAAATTAGGTTTGGTACCATCAATTGAGCCCAGTTTAAGCCCAAAATAAATGAATTACTTACCAAATACTAAGATCATTTAAACGACGATTTTTCTAGCCTATTACATTTAATTCCTCGAATCTCTTAATCAGAGGTTCTCGTGTGAAACCACGGGGTAATTAACAATAGGGGCTTGCGCCTATTGGAAAGAAAGGATCCACAAATTAATAAACCCTCATGAGAATGGATTCTCGTCAATGTCATCTGGTCGTTAAGAGACATCAGCACTTGAACCCAGGCTCGTGAGGGGTGAATCTAAGACTTATTCTCGTTCTTGAGGAAACCCAATCATTCTTCGAGAAATGACGAAAAAATCCACACACTTGTTCAAAGGGTACCAAACACATAGGGGAATAAGAACAAGGGGCCTTTGTTCTTGTTCCATGAAAATGTTGGAACAAGAAACAAGAACAAGAACAAGCCCTTATTCTTATTCTTGTTCTTATCCCCGGGTACCAAACAGCTTGGAACCTACAGTTGTATTATCCGTCAATTATTTTTAACTAATTTAAAAATAATTAGTATTTTAAAAAACTTGCTTTTTATTCTACAGTTGCAACGCTCTTATTAATTACTAGGGGAGTTTATCGAACTTCACTCGATATATGAATTTTTATTAAAATATTTTAATTTTATTTTTATAAGAAATTTATTTATAATTAAACTTTTTATATATTTTAATTGTGCATTTTAATTTTATTTACTGGCAACGGACAAACAAAAATGTTGTCTAAATTTGTGAATGGTTGTATAACAATTATCAAAGACGTGATAGTTTAAAAGTGATAAGCTAATTTTTTTTAAAATAATCTTGTAAATAAATGTTGAATATTGTTAATATTATTTTGATTGGTTTAAAATAATATTAACATGTGAACCTTTTATTAAAGCTTGATTTAGTAAATATACATCATGCTTCATTTATTTTTATTTTTTTGAAATAAGGCCATTTATTTATAGAGGCATAGCCCACTATGTTAAATAGAGTTTATCCCTCTTCTACGTCCAGCGAAAATTGAACCCGTTACCTCTAAGATAACGGCGGCGCCATTGACCAACTTTATTTTATTTTAATTCTCATGTGTCAATACAAGGACAATTAGGTGTGAATCATCACGCACATTAGGTTTCCAAATACATTTAATCCTGAAATTTGTGCCTGTATCAATTTCAATCCAAATATAAATGAAAAAAAATTAGAAAAAAGATGAGATTAATGATTGTCGACGAAAATGAATATTACATCATATATTAACGGTAAAGATAAAAGCATTGTTGATGTGCCTTGACTTGTATATTATTCAACAGAGTAAAATACTAATACAGTTCCTTTAACCTCCACAAATTATCAATTCTCTCATTTGCATAAAAATTTTAAAATCTTAAATATATACTAATGATGATGATTACATATTTTTTCCAAAGAATCTTAGTATATATTATATTAAATAAATCTCTATAATTTGGAGAATTTTATTGAAATTTTTTTAAAGTTCATTAAAGTTTTACTTAGTTTATCACTGGAGTCACTCGTCTAGAATTAGTATCACTTTAATGTCCAAAAGAGAGAAATTTTAACTATTTAAGGGGATGATCCTTAAATAATCTAAACTTGAAGGATTAATAGTTGACTACCTATAAAAAAATGATTAAACCAAAAATAAAATTACAAATACACACACACATAGAGAGAGAGAGTTTTGCTACGGTGAGTCGCAACTCACATAGCCTTCCGTGAGTCGCGATCAAATCTCCTAGATCTCCATATTAAAATATCTTTGTAGACCAAATTTTATATTTTTTTCAAAATTTTTAAGTATTTTTTCGGATTTTTAAAAACTGTTGTTTTTGAACGGTGCATAATTAATTAGATTAACTATTTTCTAAAATTCTAAAAAATAGTTAAAAATTTCAGAAAAATATAAAATTTGGTCTGCAAAGAGATTTCAATATGGAGATCATATTGGATGGTTTGGATCGGTCATTTTGAATCAGATCCACGAGTTTTGATCGCGACTCACAGAAGGCTCTGTGAGTCTTGACTCACCATAGCAAAACTATATATATATATATATTTGCTATGGTGAGTCGCGACTCATTGAGCCTTCCGTGAGTTGCGATCAAAATTGTTAGATCTGATTCGAATAGGCTCCATGAGTCGCTATCAAAACTGTTAGATCTGATTTAAAATGACCGATCCAAACTGTCCAAAATGATCTCCATATTAAAATCTCCTTGCAGACTAAATTTTATATTTTTTCAAAATTTTTAAGTATTTTTTTAGAATTTTAGAAAATCGCTAATCTAATTAATTATATACCGTTCAAAAACAACAGTATTTAAAAATCCGAAAAAAAATACTTCAAAATTTCAAAAAAAATATAAAATTTGGTCTGGAAGGAGATTTTAATATGGAGATCATATTGGACGGTTTGGATCTGAATGAAGTGCTTAATTTTCATTTTAGAACTAACAATTAGCAATAAACACAAAATTAAACACACGGATCTAGGCTTAAGGCCATTCACACACAAATTAATGAGAAGAATGAGGAAAAACGTTTTACCTCCCACAAAATCGTATTTGTGGGGTAAACCAAATCTTTAGGAGTTGGTGGCGTGCCTCCTCCACCGTCTCCACCTCGTGCTCAGCCTCGAGTCCACCAAGGAGCCCAACCACCATCTTTTCTTCTTGTGTTAGCAAGAGAAGGATGAGACCAATCCTTTTGCACTTCTCTAATCAATCAACTAATTGAGAGATATAGATTTGTGCTCAACACATGAGCTAAAAGAGGAAGAGAAGAGCAAATGGGAAGAGAGAATTTCTCTCTTCCTTGGGTGTGCGCGGCGGCCAAGAGAGGGGCAAGAGAGAGGAGAGAGAACTAGGGTAGGTGAGCCTCCATCTAAGGTCCTTAAATAGAGCTCAAACCCTACCTACTCTTCATGGGTATTTACCCTTTTGCCATCCCTATAGGCCAGCCACGAAATAAGCCTTTATGGACTCCATTTGTTGCTCAATTTAGTCTATAATTTATTTAATTAAAAACCCATTTAATTACTCTTTAGTTGGGTTTTCAATTTACTAATAAATAAAGGTCCAATTAATTAATATAACTAATTATATTAATATGTGTTAAATTAATTATCAATATCTTGATAATTATTTTAGGATTAGTATATGTGTTATTTAATTTCCATATGATCTCTTTGATTAAATTAATTATAACTGTTCACAACGGTTTATAATTAATTAATCAACTTATCATATTTTGCATTCTCCGATACACATAAATCAAATAACACACTGTGTGGTTGAAGTCCTATTTGTGTGACCCGTTGAGGATTTATGCTATGTTGGCCATGGAAATAAATCATTATTTAATTCCAATAACCATAAGCGGTATCTAGCAACACGTTATGATTCCCAATTCGCATAAATAATGTACCGTTACAATATGTCAATCCTTCATAAGAAATAATCGTATTTCTTTGTCCGATTCTTATGTCACATGATATCATTGTATAATCCAAGATAGGAGTGTGTCATTCTTGCATATTATACATTTCTTGATCTAGAGTTGATCGTCTAGTTTGCATGCATACGATCCAACTCCATCAAGGGGCCCAAACAGATATCATCACTCACTAGGTATACTAATAAGGGACATACGGTTTTTTTGATGAACAACATTTCCCCGCACAATTCAATAAAGCATAAATAAAGTCCTTATAGCAGCCTTTGTCAGGAATCAACGTTAGACGATATTTATAGAACCTATCCTCATGTGGAAAAGTTGAACATCTCAAACATGGAATCAAACTCATATAAAATAAACAATGACACATAGCACAATCCATATGTTTATTTCATTGGTTCAAGTCATGTACTATGTTTCAATAACATACACATATGCAATTAAGTTGGTAACTCATTACTTATGATTTATAGAACTTAATCATCACTTAACTTGCATACTAATCTTTCATGATAATTAATTTTTCTTGTTAATTATCAAGATTATGGACGATTTAGATTTATTATTGTCATTCTAATGAATGATCCATAAAGATCTACAATTCAGATCATCAACCTGAATGATCTATCAATATAAACTCCGGGAACAAATGATTAAATATCATCATTAACATAAACTAAGAAAATAAGTCATTCAATATTGACTTCTAGAACATAACTCTAACAGGATCGGTCATTTCGAATCAGATCTAACAGTTTTGATCGCAACTCACCATAGCAAAACTCTATATGTGTGTGAGAGAGAGAGAGAGTGAGAGAGATAAATGAATCGTGTATTAATTTTGATATATTTGATAAAAAATCATTATCATAAGATAAGTTGAAACACTAATAGTTCAATTTATCCGCACTTGATCGATGACTGAATGGTTTTCAAATTAAACTAAATATGGTACACAACCGAGTTATAAAGATTTGTAACCATAATTTTAATTTGCAATATATCACTTTTTAGCTTGTAAAATTATAGAAATAAAATTCACGGACCATTTTTAATATGTAATTTGTAGAAAGTTGGAGAATTTGTAATTTGATTTGATCTAAAGTCCAAACTCGATTGATTCGAAGCATGAAAATAATCCTAGTTAGAATGATTAGAAACTTGAGTAGGTATGAAATTCCAATATTACTGCAACCGAGTGACTTTATTGTCAGTCAAATTTTATCTATCGTCCTCTAAATTGATTAATATTTGACTGATCGGACAGCCTGTAAAGTATTGTTTATTCAAAGAGATAATTAGATTTATGCCACTATATTTTTTACTAATTTGAAAAATGTCATTGTTAGATTGTTAATTAAATCTATGCCACTATGAAATTGTTAAATTAGATTTATGCCATTATTTTTCTAAAAACATAATAAATTCTAAAAATGCCATTCTTAAATTTCTTATTATTTTAAAAATTCCTAAACTACCCTTATTTACCCGCTCTCCATCTCCATGACGAAGTGAATTATGTATTTTCATTCTGGAATCTACTTTAATTCTGAAGAGGTAATATCAATTGGTGAATTCAAACATGACACATGACAGAGGTCAAAATAATTAGATTTGTGTTTTTAGATTTTTTATCTCCTCCATGTCCGTTTTTGGGGTACTTTTATCAAAAAAAAAAAAAAAAAATCTCGTCCATGTCCAAACATGCATATGCCATGTTTTAAATAATATTGTCATTTCACCAGGACGGTATAAGGTGACGCTAAATTAAAATAATTTAACTTAATTCCTCCCATCCGAATTCTCTTTCTTTGTTTTATTTCAAATTCATAAATAAGAAAATTCCTTAATACACATGAATAGATAAATCTAATGGCATAATACTAATATTTGTATTTTTATAGTTGCATAACACCTTTTTTTTTTAATTTGTAGTGGCATAAAACTAATTTGTCATTTAGTGATGGCATTTTTCTAATTTTAATTTTTTGTAGTGGCATATTTAAAAGGATCAAGTTGTCATATCAATAGATCGATGACATAAAACAAATTTTTAATATTTTGTAGTGGCATAAAAATAATTTGTCATTTAGTGATGTTATTTTACTAATTTCAATTTTTTGCAATGGCATAAACCTAATTAACTCTTATTCAAATTTTGTTTTCTTCATCCAAACATTGACTTTAATTATCTTAAATTAGTGATTTTGTTCTAATCCATGGATCAAGTGGCCCATAGAAAAGCGGAGTATTAATGGCATAGTTCTAACAAAACCACTAATTTTGAGAATGGCAAGAACCAAATCTCAGATTTCTAGATACATCATATGAAACGTGGGATATAATCTAGAAGCATAATTGTAGAATTTTTTAGTTTATGGGATTTCAATGAATCCAAATTAGGATACCTCAAAATTATGCGTTTTCCGTCTCAATGTTCGACAAAAACCGTAACTAAGATAATCTGGGGTTGACATCGCTTCTTAGGACACGACCATGGAAGCGACTGCGACTGATGAAAGCCTCAAAAAATATCCAGCAAAAATAATTTGAGTATTGGCAATACATATTTGGAATAAAATTATAAGAAAATATTGGAATATAATTTTCAACTGGAAATTGCATATAGCTTAATATTTTTCAGGATAAAACTCTTTCTATCGAATGGGATTATATTTATAGCAAATTAGTTTAACGGGTAATAGCCTAGAATTAAAGAATTCAATACTTATTAGCCTAATTATTGTTACCATTGGGTGGAAATTAAATGAGCAATGAAGGTTTTTGATACAAAACATAACTGTAATATTCAATCGGTCATTGGGCATAGGAAACAATTTCAACGTATGGGATAACGGCATTAATAAAATGAAATACTGTAGACATACGAGTAACGACAAAAGACAACTTAATATGAAATAAGTGAATTTTACATTGGCTGCTTCAACAGAAAAATAATTTAAGACGGAGATAATGAATTTTAATTTCATGAAAGAATTGGGATGCGGAATAAATATTTTATAAACAAATTAATCAAACAATAAAATTTGAGTTTTCTTTAACAATACTCACAAAACTCAAAATTTATAAAATGATAAAGACAGGGATTGGGAATTTTATACAATCAAATGTTGAACAAATTTTGGATCGAATGGTGATCAAATTGTTAGATATTTATATTGTACATCGTAGAAGTAGTTTACAAAATTTGAAATTCACATAGTGTTGATGGATTAAATTTGGAGAAGACAAAAAGAACTTATGTCTTAAACTCATTTCTTGAATCCAAATTACACCATCAAACACGCAATATAGAGAATGGTTAATGAAAACCTCTTCTCTGTCACCATAAATTTAGTATGCTGGGCCAGAGTAACAAAAAAGGAAGGACATGAGAGTGACGCAGTGTTATAGGAGGAGGAGGAGGAGAAAAGAAAAGGCGGAGAAGGACTCCGAGCAACACAAAAAGAGACGTTGATGGGATGAAAATGAAAATAGGAAGGGGACACAAAATTTAGAATTAAAACAATACAGTGCTAAGTTATTATCTGCTTGTGAATCGAGTTAGTTTTATGAGGAATAATATCCGACACACAAGTAGTTACATAGTATCACATTAGAGAAATCGAAAAAAAAATACTATTTCATAATGTTTAGAGTATTGGGTTACATTTAACTAAACAATCCCGACGTCCACACATCTTTATTTATAATAATTTTGTTTGATTTGATTTGATGAAATAGGCTGTAGCTAACTTAAAGCGAGCTCAGCTGAAGAATTTTAAAGTGAATAACAAAGCATATAATACAGAGCAAACCCTAGCCGCACAGAGGAGACTTGTGAGCGATACCCTCCACCCCACCTCTCCATCCATCTGACCTCGTCGACTTTCGCCGCCGCCGCCGCCGCCGCCGCTCTCTCCCTCAAACAAATTGCGAACGCTAGGCGGGGGAGGCCGCCACTGGCCTTCCCCGCCTTCTCCCCTCCTCTCTCTCTTCATTTTCCTTTGATTTTGGATCCGTTTTCTCTTTGTTTCCTTCTCCAGCGATTTGGCTCCTTCGACGGCGACTTCGTGACCATATGATGTGAATTTGTGAGCGATTCTCCTGTGCAACCTCCGCCCCCATCTCCCCACCACCTTTGACCTCGGCGACTGCCACCTCCGTTTCCTCCCTCAAGTTTGGCTCCTCCTCCGACATAGTGACCGGTATTCCTCGTATCTAGCCTTCTCTATCCTTTCTGGTTGCAGAGAATGGTTAGCCGTCGGCATAGTGACCGGCATTTTTCGCCGTCGTTTTCTTCAGCTGACGAATTTGGTACCATGGTGGTTGGCTGGTCTTTGAGGTCGTGGTTCGGTACGACTGGTCAGAGCATTCTGCTTTGTTGGTCTCGTTGCAGAGGCGTTTGGTAGAAGGCTTTGTTTTCGGCTATGCGAGGGAGGTTTGTTTAGCATTGCTTTGTTGGTCTCAGTGTTGAGACGTTCGAGGTGTAAACAAGTGGCAGCCGTGGCTTACATAGGTTGTGTGAGTTTGTTTTGGCAATGGCACAACCTAGTTTATTTTGTGGTACCAGTTTCAAGTGATATGAGTCACGAGCTAGTTTGTTGGATCGGTTTTGGTGATTTGGGGAAGTTTTGGTTAGCCGTTTAATACCAGATGTTAATACTGGTATGGATTTGGTTATTTTAGTTTTTCTTAGTTAGGAGGTCGTTGGTAACCGAATGTTGGTACCGGTTTTGGTTATATTAGTTTTTCTTTATTAGGAGGTCGCTGATAACCGGATGTTGGTACCGGTTTTTTCTGTTTTTGCTATGTTTTTTTGTAACCTTTTTTATTTTATTAATGAAAATTGTCAGCTTTGCTGGCCCTCAAAAAAAAAAAAAAAAACAAAGCATATAATATGAATAATAAAGTATTGCACGCGAACATTAAAGTCGAGTGGTGCTTCAGCGAATTTGCTCCGAGTCATTTAAAGTAAATAAAAACATACACAAAGTAAATGCTAAAATATTTAAGCCAAATAATAAAATTTTGAACTGAATTAATAATAAAAAATACAAACAAAATATTGAAGCACTTAAATTAAATACTAAAAATTTAGAACAGATGACCACTTCTGTTATTACAATTACTAAGAGGTTCGTGGGTAAAGTTGCACAGTGCAGTTCATTTTGCTTTCATCCGAAACTTAGAATAAATACACCTTAATAAGTATATTATTTGCATGAATATCTTTTATGCACCGTAGTCAATTGTAGACACACATAACCATGGGCATATATTATTCTATTCTTTTTTAAAAAAACTCGATACATCATCTCCACTACTTATAAATGCACAGACCGTACAGGTGTTACACGCTAGGTCTAAATAGTAAACATATGTTTCTGCCGTTGGATCGATTTGATCTGTGGTTGGATATCAATCGCCGGACGAAGCAACACTATTATTTGATTTTCCATCTAATATAGAAACAAATTAAATAACACATCTATTTGTATTGCTAGTAAATTAAGTAACATATTTTTATTGTCTAACATTATTTTGTTTCTTTATTTACCCATATATGAGGGAATCTAATGCTAGTACATATAAATTTACTTTTGACACTGCAAGTTGGATCCAAATGTTGTTTACCTTTGTTTTAAATGTATAATGGATTGGACTTTGGGATTAGTGAGCAACATTCAACTCCAAGCTCGCCAGACTGGCTTTCCGGTTTTCAAGGTTTCTAATTTCAATTGTAAAATCCACATTCAACGGAGGGATTAATGCCACCAATAATTAGCCGTTAAAATGTACCAATAAATGAACAACTGAGATAACTTCTCTCATGCATATAATTGGGTGGCAAACTGCCAATCAATGATTGACCGAGAGCAAACGTCGCTCGAAGCTCCGGAGAAGTAGATACTAAACACTGATAAAAGGTGAAGTCCACTGGAGCAATGCTTATTTACCCTAACCCAAGACGGACACAAATGAAGAAATTTCAGTTTTCTATTATCTGACCGTTATTTCTTTTTGGAACTAAATAGGGAAGCACACTCTACCACTTCTCTCTTTATTCAAACTAAAAGCATCATTTACTATTACACAATGAGATTAGTCCTGTAACAATTATCGTCCAATATCTAACCCTGAACCCAATAGTCCGTACCAGGCAATAAACCTGGTATCCAACACCTCTTTATTCCCTACTAGGAGGGAGGGCTAATCGAGCTTCACTCGATACTTGACTTACAAATAAATATAAAATATGTTACAATTTTAGAATTTGTAAAGATTAATGTAATTTTCTTTGGCTGATGGGAAAATAGGTAATTGCAAAATCAATCTTGATAAATTGAATTAAATTTGACAACGATATCAGATGCGACCAATTATAGGCAAGTAATCATAAAAAGAAAATCGTGCACCTAAAGAAAGAGATTAGTTTGCAAACCCAAAAAATGATGAAACGCTTCTAAAAATGACCGAAATATTGTCTCAAAATTTTATTAATTGTATTTTATATTTTATTTTGAAGGGTATTCCAACAATTTTGGCATGTGCAAGTCAATCCCAACATAAGACCTACAATTAGACAGAGCTTAACCAACCCTTATATCAGAAAGCTAGGAATCACTCTCTACCACCGTAAGTTTGAATAGATATTTGAGATTAAAAAAAAAATTGTTGGTTAATTTGCTTGCTCTCAAATTTCGATATAATCTGTTGATTATTTCTAAAGTATATGTGTATTGGACAAACTATTGGCAAAACCCTACCGAATCTGTCCAGTAGTTTGTGCCGGTCCTGCAAAATGATATTATGAATATAATACAGGTGTCATGTGGAAACTTTTACTATGCATAATCTGTGCAAATCAGAAATTGACAAAACTGATAAGCATTGATCAGACAATCAAAGGCGAGTGACCAAATCAAATGAGCTATAGGCATGTTCATCTGTGGAATTAACCATATACATTTATGATTAAAATTGCAACGAATTGGGTTACTGTCTGGCATTTGCTCTTCGACCTCAACGGCTTTACTGGCAACTAAAAACTTAATATAAAAAAAAGGTAGATTAAATCAAAGACATACTCAATTGGTAGCTGCACTTCAGCAATACCAGTTGTCCATTGTGTGGAGCTTTTCTCAGAGTTCTCTTCTTAACGTACAAATATCAAAACCATCAAAATTGAAGGTACACTATACACCCTCTGGCTAATGAATAAGAGACACAAACTCAAAATAACCCTCCCTTTAGATCTGGTGTTAATAACAAAATGCTCTGGATATTGGCACAGAGTGTAAACAGGCCAATCCATGGCTTGCCCTTGGTTTCATTGAGAGCAACAATTATATGTCAGGTACATAATCTTCTGGGTGGCTGACGTCTTTGGTATGATTTTTATTTCAAATATTCTAGAGTTTGATTGGCGTGTCATGTAAGGTGTTATGCTTGCAACTTTAGGCCCCGTTAATAGAACTTTTTGATGAAAAGACAAAAAAAAAAAAGGCAAATTATTCATTTCTAGTCTTTTCTGCTCATCCATTACAAGCTATAAATTAGTTAAACCCAGAAACGGAACAAATCAATTGACTAAATCTTAAACCAGTAAAACACAACCTGTACAAATTTATCGGACTCTACATTGACATACAATTTAAAAAATAAAAAAACTGATGCAGACCATAATATACCTTACACCGAGTTGCAAATTGAGCATGAGATCATAATTCTTTTGCCCTTTAGAAAAAGTCTCCCTTTGTAGCTTCTGGACCGTGGCAGGCCCCACCTCAACTCAAGCGTACCTGTTCGACTTGGTACTGTGCTAGCAAGCCCTAATGCCACCTCATTTAACCCAAACCCTGAAAGCAATCCTCAATACCACCTCCAACCGAACTCGATTGCCTGTTATTACCATTTCCATCCCCATCAGCCACCCTAACTATCAACCCATCTAGAGTTGAGCCCGAAAACTCGTTTAGTCGCCTGATATAGTCTGGTTAACGCTGGAACAATTGTGGATCAGGTTGCAACTGGGCGATCTCCAATTACCCGATTCTGTCACACTGCTGCCTCTGACCAATTCAACTGCTTTTGATGGTAAAATCAAGACCAACTCACCAGAGCTACTAATTTTGCACTCTGGCAAATTCATGGCAAAGAAATCTCTTGGATCGCGTGCTGTTGGCATTGATGCAGCCGCTAACGGGTAGTACTTCCTCTTCTGTTGCACACCTAGACTGGTCCCAGCCAAATTACGGGTCCATGGACCGACATACATGCTACCATCTGCTGACCTAAAGCTCCCATTGCCACATGGCGACCCATCCTCCCAGCCGTCGTCATACCGATTCCCATTGGCCCATGTCAGGGTCCCCCGGCAATGTATCAACCCACCACACCATTTGGCATTATACTTTACACCATTGCGCCATATGTACCGGCCCTTCCCATCTTGGAGCCCTTGCCATCACTCCCCGTCATAGAAATCACCATTCGCATAGTACTTGTGCCCCAGTCCATGCTTATATTTATCGACCAAAGGCCCCGGTACGTGTCACCAGCTGCACCAGTGTATGTACCGTTATCATCCATGTACCCTTCTTTGAACTTGCCTTCATACGTGGTACCACTTGGCCCGGAGAATTTCCCCTTACCAGTTGCTTTGCCAAGGCGCCATTCTCCCTCGTCTCAACTCTCTTCTTCACCCAACCCTAGAGAGTCAATCAAAAATCAAAATTTCATAAATTCAGCATAATTTTAACATAATGACAAATTTTTCCACACTAATAAGAAGTTGAAAACACACTTTGGCTATTGTCTTCACCACCTTAATAATACCTTCGTAATCCTCTTTTGGCAGCCCCTCCATAAATCCATAAATGAATTTTCATAAACATAGCTAGGGTCTCCGTGCTGGAAATCATTCGGAGAAGAGGATGAACGGAGGGAGGAGGTGTGTAATAATGGGTAGGTGCAACGGAACACCGAAAAAGAGGAGAGGCCGCGACATTTTTTTTCTTGCGGTTGAAGTGAAGAGGAGAGGCGATGTTGCGATGACCTTTTTTTCCCCTTGGTTGCGATGGGGATAACATGGCGATGAGTTTTTTTTTTTTTTTCAATTTTTGTCACGGTGGGCTAACAAAGTAACAATGGACAAGGGACGACATTCTTTTGGGAAAAAAAGAAATTGGAAAGGGACGGACAAATTGGGGAGAAAGAGTTTGCGATTCAAATTACAATTCAACTGATGAAACGGGTCATTCCAATGAACATAATATTATTCTTCACATAAGTTTTAACAGAGTTACCATTTCATAGTCGCAATTAAAAATCACCGCATATATAACCAATGCAAAAATAGTTAGTCGTGTTGTTTAGCTAAATTAAAAATTCTTGACACCCACATATTTTTATTTATATTTTAAATTTTAGATTTTAGATTTAGATTTTAAATTTTAGATGAGCAACACAAGTATACTTTGCAAAGTGGTATTACTACTCCCCACCACTTGCATCCGTCAAGGAAAAAAAGCAATTATTACGAGAAAGTAGCTATCATTATTACAAAACCAGAATCAAAAGATGTTCAGATACAGTCTTACATAACTCCTCGTGCATAGTTATTTTTGAGTCCTTCAGCCAACAGGGGAATCCAAATCCTGGGTTGCGCTATATAGCGTGTAGCGTAATCACAGACCGTCTGATCTGAATCGGATGGATATGTGAGTCCCGTGTATGTAGTCAGATTGATAGGCCCGCCAAAATGAACTGCTCGATCAAAATCGAACGGCTCGTGAGTGCGCTACACGGCATGTAGTGCAACACAAGATCAGGGTCCCAACAGGAGCCTTTTTCATCCAGGCAACAGAACTTTGTAGGGTAGTTTCTTCCATATGTACTCCCGCCATCCATTAATTTCTCAACTTTTCCTGCAATGGAACCCGTTATAATGAGGTGCTATTTCTTCCTTGGGTTTTTTTTTTTTTTTTTTTTTGAAACTTTGTAGTGCCCGTAGGCTTTTCATTAAAAGGAGCAAGCCAAAGCGGCTGCTAATCAAGTACAAACATCACCTTACAATCCCCTGGATACAAGCTACTAGAAAAAAGAAAAAGAAAAAATACAGTCCACAACTACAATAATAATAAGTAACAAACCTACCATCTAAAGTACAAAGCATAAACAGAAAATTAAAACAGCAAGTAATAAACTAATCCAGGGGGTGCATAGAAAAAAAAACAATTAAGGAGGGTTAGCCTGTACCCTCTCAAAGAACCTGAAATCCATACAATCATTCACATCTCTTTCTTCAATTATCCAAACTCTTGGCATTCCTTGAAAACTCCTTCCTGTTCTTCTAGCCATGTTTGCCAGTAAGTGAGCTTGTTGTACTGCCTCTTCTGAGGATGCAGTAATATCAGCATTCAGATTCGGGCCCGGCTATTAAAATGGTGTTCAAAAAAAGTTCAGAGCAGGAAACATTTCTTTTATAAAAAGGTAGGAAAACGTTTATTGACAATGGAATTCTATTGTGATGAATAAGCCAACGGAATTTGCAAGGAAACAAGATATGTATACAACCAATTTGCAACGGAATTCCATTGTGATGAATAATTCCACCTTCATTTTGTGTTGATTTCATTCAATTCGATAGCTATCGATATGTACAAACTTTTTTGATCCCTATATACTTTATAATCTTTCTGGCATCACATGTAATGCTAGAAGAATGATAGTTTTTTTTTTCCCTTAAATAAGGTTATAATTAATGAAAGAGTGATTAACAATATTAGTTAGAGTTAATTTGAAAATATTTTAAGAAGGTCTATTTTATTTAGTTTTGGTTAGCTACAATGTTTTTCTTATGTTCTTGGTGAAGTATAGACCAAACTCAAGCGGAATTTTAGTGCCCCATGCATAAAATCTTAAAGCAGTACACGAACCAATTAAAAACGTGATATATCGTCCATACTAATATATTTCCAACGACTGAGAGAGGAGGTCGTTATGAGAGTGAGGAATGAGGGGTTTGATCCAATTACAAGTTGAAGATAAAAAAGAAATTTAAGAAGTGTTCAGCGATACTTTGTCGGAGAGCAAGAGACTGAAAAAGTTATTGTTGTGATCCCATGCATTATGCCAAAATCAGAAATTAAAATGGCCTGCGAGTTTATGTTTCATTGAACATTTTTTTGGGCTTTTAATACTTTCGGTTCAGAAAATTAAAAAGATGTATAATTGCTCTTTTTTTATATACTTTCGGTTCTGTAATTACAATCCTCGCGGTCCGTGGGTAAATTAAGTTCAGGTGTTATAAATGCAATACTAAAATTGTCATTCCGTCATTCCAACCAAAAAAGAAAATAACACAAGAAAGCGTCTTTCCTTTTTTGACACCCGCGCTCCCTCCCCTCTAACTTCCGCTTCTCTCCCTCTCCTCTCCTCTGTCTCAGGCGCTTCTCACCCTCTCCTGTCTCACTTGTTTTCCTCCCTCTCCTCCTCTCCTATGTCCTTTGACTCTTGTCTTTCTCTCATCTGCACTTATATTAAGATTATCCTTTTTTACAACTAACTAAATATTTATACTTAAAAATTGATTTCATATATATACATACATATATATATATATAGGAATGATAAATACACTCTGGTGTATGGATCGTCTCCGTACACTTGAGTTGTTTTCTAAATTCAAAAATTAAATGGTCGATCCGAACCATTCAAGTTGTTCTTCATATTGAAAAATTCTTGGGACCAAATTTTACATTTTTTCGAATTATTTTGCTATATATTATGATATTTTCAAATTTGAGGGCCTAAAATACTCCAAATGTAGTGTTTTTTGAAAATATCATAATATATAATAAAAAAATTCGAAAAAATGTAAAATTTGGTCTCCAAGAGTTTTTCAATATAGAGAACAACTTGAACGGTTCGGATCGACCATTTAATTTTTTAATTTAGAAAACGACTCTGGTGTACGGGGGACGATCCGTACACAAGAGTGTATTTTATCCATCCACTATATATATAGAGAGAGAGTTTAGCTACGGTGAGTCGCGACTCACGGACCCTCTAGTGAGTCGCGATCAAAACTCCTAGATCTAGTTCAAAATGATCGATCCAAATCGTCCAATATAATCTCCCTATTGAAATCTCCATGTAGACCAAATTTTCATTTTTTTCAAAATTTTTAAGTATTTTTTTTGAAATTTTAGAAAATCGTTAATCTAATTAGTTCTGAACCATTCAAAAATAGCAGTTTTTAAAAATCTATAAAAAAATACTTAAAAATTTTAAAAAAAATGAAAAATTTGGTTTGCATAGAGATTTCAATAGAGAAATCATATTGGACGGTTTGTATCGGTCATTTTGAACTAGATCTAGGAGTTTTGATCGCGACTCACCGGACCCTCCGGTGTATTTTATCCATACACATCAGTGTATTTTATCCATTATATATAAAATACAAATTAATGTTAGACAATAAAAATATGTTTCTTAATTTACCATCGATACAAATTGATATGTTATTCAATTGTTTCTATATTAGATGGAAAACCAATCAAATCCAAAGAAATTTTTTTCCTTCTGTGCAGCAATTCAAAACCGAATTAATTATTTCCTTGTGTACGCATAGAGATGTGTTGAGACAGATCTAACCATACATTTACAGATCAACGGTATAAAAATTGTTAACAAAAATTGTTGTGACATTTCTCTAGGTGCATTTATAAGTAGTAGAGATAGATATATATATATATATATATATATATATATATAAAAATGTCTTGCTAATTCAATGTTATTTCAAGTTATTGAATCAGCACTATTTTTTTTACATGTCTTGCTAATTGAATATTTTTTAGAAGTTATTAAATTAGAGTACTATTAAAACTAGTCTGAAGAAACTTATGAGGAAAACAAAAGTGTTGTGATGTTCATAGTTTATTCATGTTTACAATGTCACTACTAAGTCAATATAAAAAAAAAATTGAATAGGAATTAAATCATTGGAGGAAACTAAAAAATTTTAAATATGATAAGAAAACAATATTTAAAGACTCTAGCATCGGTTCTGATCGTTCCTCAGATCGTTCCAGCATGGATCATCGATCTGGTCGTCACGCCTGCCATCTCACCACAATCGCTGATGATCTTCACTATTGTTTTCGTTGATGCCATTTCTGTTGTGAGAAGCACACACTATAACGAGAATGAGTTTTAAATAAACACGATTCTCTTCTAGCATACTCAATAAACTCTAACTAAATTTTCTTGCAAGACTTAATATTGTCATGCTTAACTCGGTGTTGCAATGATCTATTGCATAATTTTTTTAGAGTGTTAGTAAAGAAGAAAAACAGTCTTGCAAAATAGATTTCTTACTACTACTTTTTGTTTCAACATTAGCATGATGAAAAAAGTCTTTCAAAGATAAATTTCTTGCTACATGCACTCACTTATTTCAGCAATTGTATGATCACATAATCTTCCAATAAATTTCTTTATGCATCCTTGCTAAATGGTTAGCATGATCAAATAATCTTGTTATTTGTTTTTTTCATTTGTATAATTAAATTATAATATTCTAGTTAATTGAATATTGACATTTCTTGCAACACTTTTTTTCATTTGTATAATTAAATTATAATATTCTAGTTAATTGAATATTGACATTTCTTGCAACACAAGATATGACTGTTTGGGAAGACTTTTAATGTCCATCTAAATTTAATATTTACTCTCATTTGTATACATTTAAATGATAATAAAATGGTAATCAAACTATATTAATTGATATTATATTATAATTAAAAAATCATAGTAAAAGAACAACTATAATACAAAATATCAAAATCAAAATAAATTTATAATAAACCTAGATATCATTCACTCATGTTTTACAACAACAACAAAAAATTATCGAGTACAACATAAACCTAACAAATCTTCAAATTATATCTTCATGCAGTCCATTCAATACGAAACCAAGTAGCTCCTGATAAGATTGTAAGAGAACTTGTTAATTCCATAGACTTTATTTACTATATAGAATATTTGAAAATATTATAAAGTTAAAAAAATGGCCACAAATAAACACACCTGGTAGTTGATTGATTTTGCATACCATTATACCAATATTAGCATTGGCATATATATGGAAGCTATGAAAGTGTTCATATTGATAGGTCTTCATGTCCTAGTACTTCTTCGATATAATTAAAAAAAGAGGAGAAAAATAGAAATTCAACCTTTGTAGGTACTTGTACAGTAGAGTACTAAGGCACACAAGGGACCTTATCCATAAAACATACATCACATACTATTTTTTTAACAATTCACTAACACTCCAAGCCAAGTACACGGTAGTAAACTCTTACTTGTGAATAGCATAGGGGCAGTACCTTCTCTTCTCTTTGCCAATGTTACCAAAAGCTTCTAAAAATAAACAAAAAGTAAACGTTTAAAGTTAAGCAATCACATTTATTTCTTCTACCTCATAATAAGTAAAATATGTGCGAGTTTTCAATTATCTAAGAATAAACTAATGAATAAAGTTTACATGAAAATTAAGAAAATTGATGAAACTTAAACCCTGATCCAAAAAACCAAAACTGTTGGCATGTCCAGGTAAACGATTCCAAGTTTGCTTGACCAAATAGTTTGTTATTAAACCAAATTACTGAACAAAATTATCACACATCCCTAGTAAACAATCCAATTAAATAAAAATTTCGTTGATTTAAAACTAATCATCACCAACCAGTACAAGATGAGTGTTTACTTATTCGTGTCATGCCATAATTTTTAGCTCTTGCCGAGTCCTATAACAAGCTACAATTACAAGTTGGATCGGCTTCAGTTCGTACCAGCAATTCCTCAATTAGTCAGGGTCATGATGGATCTGTAACATGTCAAGTGGACAGGTCTTTCAGCTTGCCAGATATGGCTGGATGGGCTTACATATTGGGGGAGGAGGACGATGGCATGCTGCAGTATGGATTGTAATCAGGTGCTCTGTCCTCACCATTACATGCTGAAGTCAGGGCTATGCAGAATGATGTAATGGCTGTTAGCAAGAGAGGGGTGCATGAGTGTGTTTTCTTCACTGATTGCGCCAGCTTGAATTTGGTCATCAACAATTCCCTGCGAGCTGACCAGTTGGATTTGAGAGTGTACCATGATTTACTTGATGTAATTTATACGTTCAAGATTAATACTTGTTTCAAATGTGAGCATGTATCTAGGGCTATGCAGAATGATAGATTGGCTAAATTCGCTAGACAGAATAGAGTTTCTTACGAGGGTTTTACATTTCCTATTTTTCATCCCTCTACCTTGTAAGTTGTAACTTTGTACTCTTCTTTGTGTTGAATGAATTACCTAAGGGTTCATAAAAAAAAAAAATAAATAAATAAAAAAAAAAATAAAGAGTTATTTAGAATCCTGTCTCAAAAGGAAAAGAAAAGAGCAACTAACAGCTAGCTAGTTGGATGTGTATACCTTAGTTTATTTTTTCCCTCTAAAGTCTAACCGACACAATACTGCATCTGTCCTTATAAGCCTGTTATTAGGAGAGAAATTGTTGTCGTCATTTTTCCATTGACCCATTGACATCCCATAGGCAACAAATGGTGCACTCATGCTACTGAGAACTTGAACAATCCCTCTTAGCTCAAAACTCAGAGCCGAGTACTTTTAAGTAAAACAATATTTACCATCTAAATTCCAAACATAACAACAACAAACCACAAAATTAATCATAACCAGGAAATTTAAATATCCATATCAGTATTAAGTATATAGAAGACTAAAGGCCGTACCATCTTCGCCTGTGACCACCGCCATATTTGCAGCTAGGCCATCTTTCTCGAAGAACTGTTCAAAAGATACTTAATGTAAAGTTATTTATGTTTCTAATAGAACTTATCTGTCCTGCTGCAACGGAAGATATTGTTCAATAAATGTGGCAAAATTTTATTTTATTAATTGATAGTGTATGTGATGCGTTTGCGCTTTTACGCGGCGGGTTAACGTTGTATCCCTCTTCTCACGATGTTACATAAATAGTTGGGTCGGGTAGGTTTCGCACTCCCGGCATATGGACTCGACTCGAGTTCAAGTCGAGTTCTTGGTTGTGTTTCGCACTCCCGGCATATGGACTTTGGAATGAGGAAGGAAATAAATTAATTACTCCTTCATTTTTTACAACTTGATTTTATTTTATTTATTGATTTTTGACGCCTTTACTATTGACTCCCTTGCTTGGGCGATCTCTTTCAGAATAAGAAGAAGAAGAAAAAAAAAAAAAAACTGTTGTTCAATCCATAAAAAGAAAAAAAAGAAATGGCAAAGAGAGTTTTAATGCTTTCGTTTAACTAGTAATTTTATTATTTAACACTTATAAAGCTATTTTAAAATGTAATGCTATCCAAACCACCTTTTCTAGGAGATACATCTCTCGTTAGTCATTATAATCTTTTAAAAAAAATAAAAATTAAAGAGTAAATATCCAAAATGCGCACGCTGACCACATGAAGGGATCCTTTTTCTTTATATCAGAATATTTTTCTTCCCTACCAAAATAATAAAATATATTTTTTTTTTCTTGACTTTCAGATCCGCCTACCCCACACTGCAGTTTTATAATTGATTTCCTTCAAAACCCAGTCAACTACCACGTTCTCCTTCCCTTTCCCGTTGGAAACTTGGAATCCCCCAAATGGCAAAATCCGATCGGTGTTGACACTTCAGCTGAAATTCAAATAAAGAATCCGATCGAATCTCTTCATTCCAGCAATTTTGCCTTCTCTTTGTTTAAACCTCTGATTTCCTAATTCAACCTCTAACTGTCACTAATGGGGATTGAAGACGAGGCAAGCTCCTCTGCTCCTCTCCTTCCGCTTCATCCGTCTCCCAAATCCGATCATCTCTCCTCTCAACCCAAAACCTTTGCGAATGTCTTCATTGCCATTGTTGGTGCCGGTGTGCTCGGTCTCCCTTACACCTTTATGCACACCGGCTGGGCTTCCGGCGTTCTCATTCTACTCGCCGTCGCGGCCTTGACTTTTTATTGTATGATGCTTCTTGTACATACTCGACGCCGGATCGATGTGAAGGATGCATCTTTTGGTGATCTTGGTGCCGTGCTGTGGGGCCCTGCTGGTCGCGTCTCTGTCGATATCATGATCGTTCTCAGCCAAGCCGGCTTTTGTGTCGGGTATTTGATATTCATCTCCAATACTCTCGCACATCTTTACCCACTGAAAACTCCGGTATCCTCTGTTCTCTTTGCACCAAAAGCTATTTTCATATGGGCTATGTTACCATTTCAATTGGGACTCAATTCAATCAAGACGCTCACTTTGCTTGCTCCCTTGAGCTTATTTGCTGATGCCATTGACCTTGGTGCCATGGGAGTCGTCCTCGGACAGGACGTTTCCATTTTCCTAACCGACCAGCCACCTGTCCGTGCATTTGGTAGCCCTTCAATTATTCTTTATGGAATTGGTGTGGCTGTATATGCATTCGAGGGAATTGGCATGGTTCTTCCATTAGAATCTGAGGCGAGAGACAAATCGAAGTTCGGTGTGACACTCGGCCTCTCAATGTTCTGCATTGCAATGTTGTATGGTTCATTTGGTGTGCTTGGTTATCTTGCATTTGGAGATGCTACACAAGATATCATCACCACAAACTTTGGTGGTGGTTGGCTTACTTTAGTTGTTCAGCTCGGATTGTGCATTAATTTGTTCTTCACTATGCCGGTCATGATGAACCCGGTGTATGAGGTGGCTGAGAGGTGGTTCTGCGGTAAGAATTACTGTTGGTGGTTGAGATGGTTTATTGTTGTGGTGGTTTGTTTGGTGGCCATGCTCGTGCCGAATTTTACCGACTTTATGTCCCTTGTCGGGAGTAGTGTTTGCATTGTGCTAGGGTTTGTTTACCCAGCATCTTTTCATTTAAAGGTGTTCGGTGGTGAGATGCGGTGGGGAGGGATTGCAGCTGATATAGCACTAGTGCTGATCGGTGTGGTTCTTGCCGCATCGGGTACATGGTCATCTCTCATGGAGATAATTTATTCAGTGCATACATGATTTAGGAGTTCAATGCCCATTTCCACGATTTTGTGGATGGAAATGTGAATATTATTAATTTAAACTTTTGTGCATGGCTAGTGTGTTTTTGGTGATTATGTACAATTAAATGTGAAATTCCAGTTCATAATCCAAGGGATGGTGTATGCTACAAAGTGATGCTATTTTCATTTCTTGGTCGATTTGATGTTTTGACATTGCTGATGAAGTGTACTAATGCAAAAATTATGGCGTATTTTGACAATGTTCGGATCAGCAGCTGCTGAACAAGCAAGTTTAGTTGGACCTGTTTAACTACTTTTGTGCTTTTCATAGGTTCATAGCAACAAAATACAGCTTATCTTCATAAAGAATGTCATTGTCTAGAATGATCTACACTTCTTTGTGCCATCAGAATTCTGATTTTCTGAAATATAATTATCAGAATTTATTTCTTATGTTCATGATTAACTAGTTATCATGAGATTTGTCAAACAATGAAGGATTCAATATACCAGGTCTGACTGATGACGTTCCACTTGTTATTTTGTAAATACCTGTAAACTGTTGCTCCCATATCTGAGATGCTGAACTGTTTGGAACTCTAATAATGCACATTTAGTCTAATAATGCACATTTAGTGGGTTATGTTTCCAAACAGAAATAGAGCATGTACCCTTGTCATGTTTAGATTTGTTTGTGATTAAATGATTTTTAATCTTCTCTCGATCTGAAATGAGCATTAACGTCTGATGATGACATATTCCTTGATATGCTTGGTGTCGGATTTTTGTTCTTAATTGGACTTCTGATGGTCTCTGGGGTTTCGACCCGCATTCACAGTGGTACCAATATGGATCAGGTCTGTTCTGATCCTTCCTTTCATTTTGAAAAGCCTTTTTAGTGAGCTGTGTCAGCTATCCTAGTATTATTGCAGTTTGTTCTGTGTACCAGAACTGGTACCGGATCGGTAATAGTAGATGTTTATCTATTCCCAACTGTTTGTAAAATGCAAATTGTTTCGCATGAAAAGTGTGAATATATTCACAGCTGGATATTTGTTTATGACAGAAGAAATATGCTTTTGATTTATGTTTTTTTTTTCTCGAAACAAATTGTGGCAAAAGATCATTATTTTTTATCTGTTGCTAGAAGGATTAAAGGTGGAAACCAAAGGAAATGGTCTTTCTCGCTGAAGGGTAAGTTACCACTGGAGCAATCCCCATCTTGGACTTGTACAGGCACATAGAGAACACTGCCTCAAAGCATGCAAACCTAAGATCCACAATACAAATAACTGAAATTATTGGCAGTTTAACCAAACAAACCATAAAATATCTAACCATGAGAGAAAATATCTAAAACATGTCACGCTAATTTCTAAACATGACGCTCAATTCTAAGTTCTAAGCATGTCAGACAACTTAAAATCTCATTTAAACATACAAAAACACCAACGATTATCAGAAATCTAACTACTTCAACTTGGTAACAGAAAGTCAGAGAGACCATGAAGAAAAAGTTTCTAGCAAAAACCCAATCAGTCCAGCCCATATAAATGCCAGCCCAGAAAGGCCCATTCAAATACCTCACAGCCCATTTGTGGCCTTTACAAAAATTAATTCCCTCTCCGCCAATACACGGCTAAAAACCAAGCCGCGTATCTTCTCTTCTTCAAACAAACGAAAGGAATCCTTCCCCATGGAAAAACTACAACATTCTCCAAACCAAAATCGGAACAAGAATTTCACTTCCTTCCTCCTCCTCCAATGGAGCAAGACCACTACAAAACTCTAGGTCTGAATCGCTCTGCGACAAAGGAGGAGATCAAAGATGCGTTCCGCAAGTCGGCGCTCAAGTTCCACCCCGATCGCCACGCGCAATCCTCGGCGGCGACACGCAACGCCGCGGCGACCCAGTTTAAGAAGGCGTCGGAGGCGTATGAGACTCTGAGTGATGAGAGGAAGCGTGCCGATTATGATTTTAGATGGAGAAATGGTTCTGGGTCTTCCAATTGGAGGAGTTCGAGTTCGAGTGCTGGTTCGGGGAATTATTATTATAGAAGGGAGTATGCATATAGAGGTGGAGGTGGTGGTGGTACGAGTGGAGGTTATTATTGGACTGGTACGACGGGGAGGTCGAACGGGTTCAATTGGCGGATGATGTTGCGGGTCATGACGACCTACCGATTCCTTCTAGGTGTTGGTTTTGCTAGGTGAGTTTTTTTAATTTGAGAATTTTATGTATGTTCAGTTGATTTTGTTGTGATTGTATGTAAATTAGGTTCATAGGAATACTCGCTGGGTGTTGTATTCCATGCTGGTATTGACTAGTTATAGTGATATTGTAATACACGAATATGTTGCCAAAGCACTATGTTAAACATTAGTTCCAACATTCAGAGTTACACATGCTCATGAGTCATGACCTGCCTTACCAAACTGTCAAAAACAGACTACAATATATCGGCTAGCATAAACTCCCTGTTGATTATACTGGATTTGCATCATCATGATCTCAATCCCAACACTACTCAAATAACATAACTTATCTGTTACTTTCTTCTTACGCAAAGCTGCAGTCAGTTGTTTGCTTGTCGTCGTGTCTTCTTCCAAGTTATGTAGTTGATGCTATTCCCTGGTAATCTGATGCAACCTTTCCTAGAAAATGCTTTATCCAGCAATTGCATTTTCCAATTAGTGATATTACTCCTATAAATTTGCTGTGAACTTTCTATCAGGTTGCTTTATCACCAACTTCTTTACAATTGTCATTTTCTGGTCATAATTTCCATACATCAATTTTGTAGTGCTTTTTTTTTTTACATCCTCACCAATTTATTTGTTATAATGTCAATAAGATAACTATAAAATTATCTTTTTTGCTAATTTCTGTCCACCTGAAATTGTTATTTTCACTGTACCTATCCGTTTTAGGTCCTTCTAAAACCATTCAATCAGTGCTTTGAATCAGTGACACAATTGAACGAATTCAGAGTTAAGAGTTGAATAGAAAAATGCTCTAAAGCCAACTTATTGGGATCAACCTTTCTCCGTTGGTTTGTTAATTCTGTGCAATTGCCTCTGTAATGGCATGAGACTTCCAAAGTCATTTATTCTAATGAAGGACAGTTAGTCGATAACTCTAAATTCTTGTCACTCTCAAACTTCCTTTCAGCAATTTTAGGTATTGATGGGTAGTAGCAACGTCATTAGTAATTAGTTCATCTAGACTAACCATTATCCCTTTATGAACTAGCATTTTCCAGTTCAAGAATGAGATCCATCTGTGAGGCGGGAGAATGAGTGAATCTTTGTCTTGAAATGACATATGAAAGTACCAACTAATAGCTGGTTTGCTTGTATGTAACAACTTGTTTTTCAGTTCTTTGCATGCAATATCTTTTTTATCAAGTATTAAAGGATCGCATACCCTTTAAGTTTCTTGGTACAATCTGGCTAACTGTTACATGGTGCCGAGCTTGACCAGCTAGCTAAAAAGTTGCTCAGGTATTCAATGGATTTAGCTTCTGCTTGGTTTCACAGTTGACAAAATGATTCTAAAACTTGGAAGCAGAATTAATTAACAATGCCTTCAGTTTTGATCTTTTTTTTTCTTTTTTCTTTTTCTTTTTTTTTGTCGTCGTCGTCGTTTGCTTTGAATTGTCTGATTTGGTCGTGGCCGGTGAAAGTCCGTCTTGCTGTGAATTTGGGAAATTTCTCTCTGGCTCCATTCATATCCAATTCAAATTAGCCAAATTGGCTCGAACTTGGGATCTGGGGTTATGATTGCAATAGCAGTATAATAAGATAATTTATTGGTACAGTTCAGAAATGCATGTGTATTACCCTGACAACTAAGCTTGGTTGCATAGTCTATCAATGGTCAATGAGTAGAGTTGTCTGATTTCTTTTTTTTTTTTCTCTTATAGTATTTTGGTTGGATCAGCACTTGCTATACAGGATGTTGCTGAAGGTGCTTGGAGAAGAAACAATGCTGGGGTAACGTTTTTATTTATTTTGTACATTTGTCTCTTTACCTTTCTTACCCCTCTTTTCTTTACCTTGAGGCATGAATAACTTGTCTGTATCCATAATTTTCTGTCTGTAAATAAACTAATACTGGCTACCATGTCCTCTGATCATTTCATTTCCATTTCCTTTATTGGAAAAATTTTCTAATTGGAAACATAAAATTTGCAAAATTAACATGTTCTAACTTCTAAACATATTGGATATATTGTAAAGTAGGTCAATTAGGAAAGACTGTTTTTAAAGGGAACGACCATGGCTTTAAAACTGGTGCATTTGTGTAATGGCATGGCTGGCTACCTGTGTAATATCATGGCTTTAAAGAGTGTCTGTAATATATGACATAAAATATGGGCCAAGCAGGGTTACATATGATAAAGTAAAAGGTAAAGGTCAAGACGGGTGATGAAGAGGTTGCCAGAGTTATGTACAAGTCGTATGCTAAGGAGATAGCCGGAGACAGGGGCAACAGTTTTGAGGTTAGGGTTAGGGTTTTGAACAAGGTATGAGATTGAGATGAAATTCTGCATAATGGTTCTGTTCGTTCTGAGATTTTGGGTTTCCAAACACCAATCTCCCCCAGTTTCTGCCTCACAGACAAATATTAGGTTTACACCTTACACATTGGCCTAATATAATCAACATGCATTATATAACTAATCACATTGGCCCAATATTATGTAAATCCAGTATATCTTTCAATGGAAAGGGAAGCCTGCACAATATTGCCATGTCATTAGTCTATGGATTATAATAAATTGGTTTAGGTTTTCTTGTTTATTAATGCTCTTAGCTTGGTGTTATGCTAGATTATATATTTGCTGCTTCTACTACTCATGGTGTTTGCATGATCTTTTTTTTGCAAGTAGTCGTACCCTAAAGTTTGTCTTGTTTGCAACAATAAGCAAAAAATTAATAAATAATTCAGCTGCTTCTATTCATTGATGTTACTTTGAGAAAACTACTGAAGAATGTTTGGTTCTTGCCAGTAAATTATTGCCATATAACTATAGTTAATTTTATTTATGTAGAAATCTTTTGAGGAAGCGATGGCGGCACTTGAGAATGCTAGAGTACGAAAGGATAAAGATGCAAACGATTGAAACACATATGTGCACAAGAATAATTCTATTTGTTATTGCTAACATGTTTGAGCAATGTATATAAGAAAATTCATTTCTTGAACTGACATTTCATTTTTTTTTTCCTCCCTATTTTTTTATTTTGGATAACTACATAATGACTGTAAAGTATATGTAGTATAACCATGAAAGATTATTCTTACATGCTTGTAGTTTGTAGTCTGTGAAATTTCAAAATGAATGCAAATCACTAATGGAAGTATGGATATATCTTTGTTAAAAGAGACATTTCGACGCTAGGTTTTGCACTCAAAATACCAGCTGTGATCTTCACTGAAATACCCTTGCTGCTCATACTATGCCCATCTATCAGATAATGATGTTAAAGTGAGAAGAAGTCGTTTGGTATATAATAATGCAATTTTCTGTTAGTTCAATAAAAGCATCTCCTAATTTGTCTTCTTCCATATTTTAGTACCAGTACACCTATAATGTTGATCCAATGATTATGAAGCACCATTTGGTGGGGTGGTGCGAGTACCATGGCCTGTACAGGACTTCAGTTTTGACTTAATTTACAGGTAAATCCTTCATTAGTCAATCCTCACCGACATGTGGGTCCTCTTTGATGGTGGCACATGAATAAGAAATGCTCATGCTATTAAGTAGATTTAAGATATGCACGAGCAGTTGTGCCCAGCAACTTTGCAAAGGCACCTCCGTATTGTCTATATTTTCTTTTCAATAACTTTATGTTCTTGTCTGCCACTAAATATAGGCCTCTCACCTTATTTCCTGTTTCTATTATTTTTCTCTGCATATTTATAAACTGCCTCTCTATTGTCATGTGAGCATCCTAACCTTTTTTTTCAGGGAGTGTTTCATGTCTTGAGCCTATACTGGTTGTTGACACCTAATTATTTTTTCCGAATTTTTTAATTGCTCCCCCCACCAAACATGATATTTTTATCTTTAACATAATCAATGAGAAATAGAAAAAGAAAGAATAAGAAAGAAAGAAAGAAAGAGATTCCATTATCCGTGACACATACAGGAGACAGGCAATTACCAGAAATTCATGAAAATGGAGATAATAATATTCCTTTTTCACAAAAGAAGACAAAAGGAATGGAAGCACCATTCAATGTAGGCCTAGCGTTGTGCCGGCACCAACAGGAAATGTGGGTTCCACAGAAAGAGGAAAATGTATTTCTTCTCCTCCATAACTGGCTATGGGACCTATACTCTTTTTTGTTATAATTGAGGGGGTCTAATTTTATATTGTTACTGTACGATGGAGCGACAAGAGGGGTTTGTACAAGAAAGGCCACTCCATGCTGCTCTGCTTATCCTAAGAATATGGTTATATTGTGGAGCAACTCCATGTAATTTGTTGATGTGTGATATCTTGCATTTGAGAGAATAATTATTTGATTTTTCTCCATTCGTTGAAGATAAGAAAAAACATCTTTCCTAAATAAAGCAAAAAAAAAAAAAAAAGTTGTTTATTACATGGGATATTAGTAATCTAATTTGAATACAATAGTGACGTTAAAAGGGAAAACAATCATCAATAATCAGACATATTGAGATGAATAAAAGAGTTATTTGTCATGTATGTGTTGCAGTATAATATGTACCTAAGTATCGAATGTGAAATGTAAAAATTTCGTGAAAAACTGTTTCTTAAGTATAACTTCTTGTTCTTTTAATTTTTTTTTTGCAAAATTTAATAGATAATGGCTACTTCCACTTTCTTAATTCGAGCGAGATTCAACTTATAGAAATCACTAACAATAACTTCGAAATAAATGAAATCATAAATAAAACAATGGTTTGTCGAACTGTCTAATTTTTACAATATAAATATGGCTCGTTCTTGAACGAAATTGATCCTTAGTCGATACAGTGATATATTTTACATTTTAGGAAACATATATCGCATCTTCTCCTTAAATTGCCCTTATGCCAACGTTCAAATTCTTTTTGAAAACAAACTTATCTATATTCTAGTTATACTATAACACACATAATATTAATCTATAAAAGAACCCATGTACCAACCCTATCTTTTGTTGTCCTCTTGCTTAGCGACTACTCTTACTTTATCCGCGCCATTGGCACGTCTATTCCAAAAATTCGTCAACTTGTGGGTTTTTTTCTCTTTATTTCTTTCTTTTTTTCCCCTTTTTTTTTTAAATTTAGGATGACAACTTGTGGGTTGTCAAGATACTCTATCATGAGTTTTTAAATGATTGATTTAGTTTTCAAAAAGAAATAGTGACGTCTAGAAGTTGGTGCCTCCGAGGGCCATGCATCATTATTCTCTTAATTTTTTTTATAAAAAAATTAAAAGAAAAAAGCTCGTTTTATTATTGAAATTGTTAAATTTAAGAGTGTATCAATCGAGAGGATAGAGTTAGTGGTCTAGTGGATGTATCTGTCATTTCTTCATGAAATTTTCACACGGCTCCAAAAGATCTGTATCTGGATGATTTGAAACATGAGGATATGAAAGATAACACTGCCGAACATGGAAAGAGACGTCAATTTGCTAGCGTGGTAGTAAAGATTATTATTTTCTGTTTTTTATTTTCTCGGAAAAGAAAATTCATTTTTTTTTTTTTGAAGGACAAGAAAATTCAATTTACTCGTCAAACAATGTGCTCGGTTTAAGCTGGATGAAAGCGAGTGCTTGTTTTGTAAGTCCAACAAAGGTCTCACTCTAGATGTTTAGGTAAAATTTTAAATTGAAATTTGTAAAAAAAATAATAAAATAAAATAAATAGTCTGCGTGGAAGTAAAATAAATAAATAAATAAATAAAAATGGATTTGGTACAACCAACAGCAAGAGCAGAGCTACAGAATGATAAGGGATTCATGGCCCCATTAAATAGAGATTACAATAAAAACAAACACATGATCATTGAATACGTGATTTCATTACTTAAATAAAAAAAAATGTTGATATTTTATAAAATTTATGTATTAGTGCTTTATTGTAACTCCAACGTTTTCGGTGAAGATTCTTATATATTATGACTATTTATTAATAAAATTGTGTATAACCGGCTACAGCTTTTTGGTAGTCAACAGAGCTATACGAATCTAGGTAACCATTTTTCAACACCTAAGTATCAAGATGGATATTTAAACTTGGCAGCTACTGCAATTTTTTTCTTTTTTTTAAAGTCTCAGAATGGATAATTTTTGTATTAAGATAAGTTTCGTGATAACATAAATTTCTCAAATATATTAACAAGGTTTTTCATTATATATAATACCAAGCCCAGCTAATACTGGGCCCAATATAAATAAATAAAAATGAATGCAGGATTTTAAATATATATATATATTTGGGAGTTGTTATTTTTTTTTTTTTAATACCAATCTGCAACTTAGATAGCTCCGGCTGTACAATTCAAATGTCAGGTCGGCTTGGTTTTATTATTATTATTTGTAAAGCCCGTAAATGGCACCTAACTTGTAAACCATGAGACGATTAATTAATAACTGACGTGATCAAACACCTCAGTATGCAAATAATTAATCTTAATAATAAGTGGTAGCAAACTTGCTTTTTGTTCTTAACCTTTTATTGATGTTCATTGATGTTAACATAAATGTGACTGTAGGAAATTCAAGCCTACCATGAGTAAAATAGCAACTTACTCAAACTTAATGCGTTATGTTGACAAGGATTACGACCGACTCTTCGGTACAACATTAGTCACTCTTAACAGCCACATATTGTTTGATCCACACATTAACAACTGCATAGTGATTTTTTGTTGCGGTGTACTTTTGTGATTGAATTAATTTATTGCCTGCCGATATGATGAAATTTTAATAAAAGCTTTGTAAAAAGAATCGTTGTGTTGAAAAATTACGGTTATCATATTCGCTTCATAAGAATAATTTTGATTTATCTTGCCATGTGCACGACAAAACAGAATTGTTTATATACAGGATATTACCTATATATAAACTTGACGATCAGAATCCATCGAATATTTTTTCAATTCAATCCTAGGCAAAATTTAGAGCCTAAACACAATTGATCATCATATGTTTTTAATGAAATACAGGACTAGCACATCAGTCGTAAGTCGTAAGAGATCGAGTTAAATAGTTCTATACAAAACATGAAACAAGAACAAGGAAGAATACTAATTTAAGGTTGTATATTGGGTTCGTTGGATTAGATTATTAAATTTGAACACCACATCATCAGCTCTATCTTCTGAATTTGGTAGTATGCATATGGGATGCCCCCGTTCCTCTTTTAAAAAGAAAAAATGGGGGTCAGATAAACAACTTCAATAAATTCACTTCATAAAAATATCCCTAATATAATTTTTCATAAATCACAAAATACTTATTCAATTATATATTGCAGATGTATATTCAATTATTGTTCAATGTATACGTATATCTTTTAGTTAAACACATTGATGACAACTGTCAATAGTTGTCATGGACTTCGAGATATATTTTTTAAACCTCTTGAAATGCGCGGTTTATTGCAGCACATATACTCGTTTATTGTTTAATGCACACTCATTTAGTATCAAATGCACATTTATTGTTTTCAATTTTCAACTTAATAGTTTAAATCACTACCCAAATATTGAATATATATATAGAGGACATAATGCATACTTAGTCATTTTAGTTTTTCAAACAATTTAAAAAAAAAAAAAAGCAGAAGATATTTATAGGGTGTAATGATTTGGAGCGCTAAGTATAGTATTTCATTTTTTTTTTTTTAAAAAAAAAAGATGCATATGGGAATTGAAGATAGAGAAAATTTATTTTGTGTCAAGTCGCTATCAGTTTTATTTGATTATTCTTTGTTATAATTTTCTGTATCACGTCACTATCGTGACCAACCAGCCTCCATTTGAAGAAGAAAAGGCGTTGGAGGTTCATTTCTTGTGACCTTTTGAAACTTAAGTGTGACATTTGCAAAAAAGATAACTATTGGAAAACAAAATAAAAAAGTGTGACAGGACCAGTTCCATGCTCTTGAACAATTAGGATAATTAAATATTTTATCAATTCGAGAAAGTTTGGACCTTGAACTTTTCAAGTTTTAGGAGGGCTTAAGGAAATTATATATTTGTTCTCAGGAGCAGTTAAGGCACCTTAAACACTATTCATGCAATCAAATTGCTCACTTTTTTTTTGTATTTTGCTGATGTGGGTGAATCAATTTAGAAAATCACCATTCAAGATAGATTTGGAATGAAATTTACAAAAGTCACGGAAATTTAATTTTATTCGATTTTAATTAATTATTTTTTAAAAATAAAAGAGCAGAGACTAAATCTCGTCCTTTATAGCAATAAATATATGCACTGATATAATCATACTTAAAAATATTCGATATCAAAATTCTTTTTTTTTTTCTATACTGTCAATATTGTTCAGATAGTTATCTAGTGATCTTTTCTTTCTTTGATTTTTTTATTTTTATCTAAACTATGATTGTTTTCTGAACTTCTCTCTCGACAAGAAATATTTATTGAAGAAAAATATAATCATTGAATGAACTCAATGTATTCAACAATGTAGAGAATTAAGCGTTCTATATACTCTGTTTAACATGTATAGAAGTATTTTAAAATATTCCGTATTAATTGGATAATTCTAACATATGTTATAGATTTGTCTGCATCAATTATAAAAAATGAATTATTAAATTTGACCAACTTGTGTTATTCATTTAGTCATCCATCGTATCGTTTAAAAGCAATCTATAGTTGATCTTTGACATTTTTATAGATAAACCTATTAATTCGAAATTGAACTAAAACTGAAGTACAAACCTTTATAAACTTATTTTTTTATTTAAACATTTTTAGAATGATTAAAAAAACATTTACGTATATAACATAAATGAAATTGTATTTGACTCACACCTTATATTTTCGTTACTCACGTCTGACATTGTCAAGGTATACACTACGGGATTTACTAGCATTAATTTGGTTGACGAAACCTTTTGTTATAAGAAAGTCAAAAGTGTTTTTAACATGAAAAGAGGCATCAATTTATTATAATTTTGTGTGGCTTGTAGATATTGCAATTTTACCTAGTCTATCCATGATATTAAAATATTTCGTTACAAATATAAAGGAAATTTCAAAGAAGTGTAGAGTATTAAAAATTCGACAGTCTGTACTTAACCTGTGGATTGGAAAACAATAAAACAAAAATTGTCATCTCTAAAATTGGCGGTTTAGAGTGGGTGAATAGACTAAATCTAAATCGGTAAATGTTGACTAAAACTTCTAATTCGATTCCAACAAAATATCAATTCAATCAAAATTCTAAACACACATAACAACAACAAAAATAAAAGAATAAAGTAGTTAAGAGCGACATGTAAATTTCATAACGAAATTCATCTAAACTATTTTTAGATTCAGGCTTGTAATCGCATCCAAACCTATATCCCCAATTTCCAAGAAAATATAATTTTAGGGGCGTGCCTTTCTTTTCATTTTGTTAAAAAAAAGTTTTGTTTCTAATTCTTTGAACATTAACTGATATTTCTTTTTGTGTTGAGTCATGTCTTTCAATTAATCATGTGCATAAAAGGGATTGTAAGAAACCCAAATGATTGCTTAGAAAATTAGAAAATTGTAAGAAACCCAATTTTTTTTCTTTTGGTATCGTCAAAAGTTTGCTTAGAAAATTAGCCCTTGGTGTAATGGCAATGAACGATACATTTTGAGTGAAAAATTGCCAGTTCAAAATCTGGTTGGAGGTCTGCCATTGGCATCATCTGCCATTGGCATTTTGTTTTTTCAAACTTCTTACATTGTTGCTACAACTATATACTGCTTGCAGGGAAAATCAACGGACGGAAGAAGGTAAAATTAAAATGTGCTGTACATGAATAATGCTAATCAACAAAAATTGTGGTACAGAAACTCAAAGAATCCTCTATGAATAGTTTATATGGTCGGAGAGTTCCATGGGAATTGCTTTCCTCACGTCCCAAGTTAGAGATGCACTCCTATTTGGACAAAAATGCCCTTATCACTCCTCCATTTTTTATCTGATGCTGCATCTCTGCCAAGGGTATTTGACTCACTTTGAAACTAAAAGGGAGTGGATCTCTAAAAAATGAGCGTGTATGAAGTAATTCCCGAGTTCCATGCTACAAGAAACATCTCACATGAATAATAGTACGGTTTGATTCATGGTAAAGTTTGCTAGGTCGCTGTCAAAAAATTAATAAATAAATAGGATTCAGTGTCAAAAGTTGTTGGGGCCAAAGCAGCAAACAGATTCGGTCTCCAATAATTAATTATTTTTAAAATTTTCATACTGTCAGATATGTTACGTATGTTGCATATAATATCTTCATGTTCATTTACATAAGAAAAATCACAACATTTCTATTTATTTCGATAAGAATCGCCTTCATAAAAAAAATAACAAATACACCATGTTAACTTGAAACTCTTGATATATGAGAAGGATATTAGAAAAATAGTTTTTTGCTCACTCCAATGATAAATAGTACTTTTTCACCTGTTTGAATTTATCCTTCGAATCATAGTTGGTCAGCTTTATCTGAATCTCAAACAGAAGTTGGCTTAATTGGGTAACAGTTAAAGCATAGGATCTCTCGAAAAATAAAACAAAACAAAGGATTCTACGGCAACATATTCTGAAAATTTAACTTTATATAAGAGCAACAGAGCACCTCCCAGTTCAAATAAGCTTTATACCCCAACCACATATTTAACTAAATAACAAATAAATCAATCATGATCTTTACAGCAACGAAGGTTTGTTAAAGATTAAGCAGGTAATCAAAAAGGCATGAAAGCTGTCCACGTTGCACAAACATTGATTTATTCCATTTAAGAGCCGTTATACCTAATCCTTTTCTTTTAAAAAAACACTATTCTTCATTGTGGGGTTAGTGCGCAAATTGTACCCATACACCATTCATAGTCATAATTGTAATAATTCTAGCTATAATTAACTAGTCAGACACCAAACCATGTTTGATTCCCTCTGTCTTCATGTCTAATAATAGCACGAATGCAAATTCACAGAAAATAAATCCTTGTACAAGGATCTAGCAAATTTGATGCTCTCCAATAAACCAACAACTTGGTAAGTTGGCACAAGAAACAAGCAAACAAAAGACTCTCAAATTAATTAAAAACAGAAATAACAGCCCAAATAACTTAAATTGACAATTCTGTAGCTGTCAAAGTTGTCACAAAAACAACTCAAAGTTTTTTATTGGTTTAGATGACTAGACGCTGCATAGATAGAGATTTTGGGTCAAAGGATAGCGCAAAAGACAATATCAGATTCTCTAATAAACTCACATAACCCGGTAAAAGCAATGGTTTTGCAAGTAAACATGATGATGAAAAGAGATGAATATATACAAAGATTTAGAACTTCAACGTTCATATATCCTCATAGAGGTAGCAAAACTACCAAATTAACTCTGTACATGTACTACCAAAACACAGGATTTATAACTTATAATATGGAAACAGACCTCATCTAGCCCAAGCCGCCCGCAATGATAACACCAACATCTGCATCTGCAAGTCTATCTACATGCAACACTAGTTGGATGTAGCCTCACAATCACAGTTTCTGTAAGCTGTAACTAACACACAAGTCTAGTTACACGCAATTTCAACGGCACACAGTTCAAAAGCCATTCATCTCCAAAAGATAGGTCCGTCGCTTAAGTAATGCCTTCACTGCATCTTTGTAGGCACCTTCAAAAGAACCAGAAACAAACGCCTCAGCATCTTTCTTCCCACTTCCGTTATTTCCATTTCCAGAATTCACATTTCCATCAGTGGCCGGCCTAATTGTGACAAGTGTTGCGCCCTGAATCCCAACACCTCCTGGTAACTCCAAATATGGTGCGTACCTCAATTTCATATTAGAGGCCGGCACCTGTGTCCTACTAGAAGAAGCCGAGGGAGCCAGTGGCTTTTCTCTAAATTCCTTCAATTGCTCTTTTCCCATAATCAGGGTCCCTTGACCATCTGCATCAGTCAAAACCAAGCTCTTCAATGTAGGGTGCTCCTTAATTATTTGTCTCAACAAATAATGCCGCGTCGACGCCGCAATCAGAGAACTAATTGTCCATACAACACGCAATTTCAAGCCGCCGTTTGTGTAGAATGATTCAGGAATGCTGCCATTGTTTTCTTCAGGGGATAATGACGAGGTAATTGTGGCACTGTCGGGTGCAGGCTTGTGGTCCATGTGGGTCCCACCCAATATGACACAATTTTGCAAGGTGCTCCCAAACTCGGCTTTCCATTTTAGAATCACCCCCTCCTCAGTGCCCACATCACCAGCCGGTAACTCGATGCGTAAATTCTCAACATTGGTGAAATTCTTCAGCACTTGTACTGGGGAGTGGTGTGAGAGTTGCGGCAAGAGGGGACGGTTGGGTCCGCTGACCCCGCCGTGAAGGTGGTTCAAGGGTTTGAGAATGGTAAACAGCATGAGCTTTAGGAAGTGAGAGAAGAGGCTTCTTGGCTTTGTTGAGGTCAGGGTTAAGGTTTCGTCTGAATCCCCGGCACAACCTGGCCCGTCAGAAGTGACAACCCGGTCAATCCGCACAAATATATCACTGACCATTGGTACAAGTGAGTTGAAGCGGCGTGACACGGCAAGGCACCGGCCGAGGGACCGTACATCAGAGAGCTTGTTAAGTATGACAAGGATTAATGGGTCAGGTAGCCGGTCAAATTGGTCCTCTTGGTCTTCATCAAAGAAGAAGATGGCTGGGTCGGCATGAATGCGGGATTTGGATTGAGTCATTTTCTTGTCTTTTTATTAATTCTCAGATTTTTGGCTTTGATTTTATTTGGTTTTTGATTTTTCTCTTGACAACAGTTCTCTTAACCTGAAAGAACATAAATAGAGTTAAAATTGAATTAGGTAGATGTACAGAACCGATATTAATTAGCTCTTGAAAACTTGTACAAAAAAAAAAAAGCGAATAAAAGTAAGTCATTTAACAATTAATGCAAGCTCATGGCCCTGGTCATGAAAATAATGGAGGTAGGTAGTCGGATAAAAAATAAAGGTTTAAATAGAAAAGTGTGCTTGTGTTAGGAATTTGAAAACAAAACATGGATACCAAATACACAGATAACCAAAGAAAAGAAAATTAAAGAAAAATATTATACAGCTAAAGTTAAGGTAGCTGAAAAAAAAATAAGCAAGAAAATGAGAGAGTTCCAGTTCAATTGGTAAGTAATGAACCTATCCAGCTTAAAAGATGCGAAATTGTGAAGACACCAATACATAAGCTTAATACTTTTTTTATCCTCTTTTTGATTGTATCAAAATAACCCAAAATTTTTCTCAGGCTGGATCTATCTAGCAATCTAGCTAGACACTAAATTAACCACAGAAAAGAGTTCCATTTGATAAACCCCAAAAACAAAATTGAAACAGAGAGCTCAAATTGAAGAATCTAGAAGTAATTTCTCAAACAATAACACTTCAACTCTTCCTAAATCCCCTAAAATTCTCTATCCGAAAACACACAAAAACCCAAGAAAAAAAAAAATACACAATAGCACTTAAATTCCTCCTAAAATCCTTGAATCCACGCACCTTTGTTAACTTGATTCTTCTCTGGAGTTCGATTGATTCAAAGAAGAGAAAGACCCAACTCGATTTATACTCGGTCGCTAAATCTCTCGCTTCTCTATTAAGTCTAGAGAGAATTTAGAGAGAGAGAAGTTGAAAGAGAGAGGTAGAGAGAGAGATAGAGAGATGAAATTTCTTGGCTGGGTCTATGACGCGGTTTTAGAGGCACCATTTGGTGCCATTTCTTATCTCTGTCGTATTAATACTTCCAATGAGAGACAGAGATATTTAACGCCGTTTCCAATTAGTTGTTAGAATTTAACGGCGTTTTCCTTGAAAGATTAGATTAGATTAGATTAGCGCGACATCAGGCAGCGTGTCGGATCAGAACAAATATCCTCCTCCTTCCTTATTCACTGTTATTTATTAATGATGATATTTTTTGTTTTGTTTAATTACAGCGGTAATTTCTGGTTTTTGTTTTTCTAGTGTGGAGGGGTGGAGCCGCAGTAACTGTTGTATAGAGTATAGTACCAGACAGTCCTCTCCTCTGGAATGATGTTAATAGAATTTCATACAATCCTTGACTTATACCATCAGAAAATAATTGTATTTGAAATCCACGCGATTAAATTTGATTTGTTCACTTATGTCTCGCATTAAAACTTAGCTAATATGAACCTTACTTTTAATTTAATCTGGACCACCATCTTTCGTGTTGTGTAGAATTTACCCTGGAATTACCGGATTAGTAATACCCGTATTACTGTGATAATAGTTACAGATATCAGAGATCCTCTATAACGGCGCAACATGCGGCAACGGTGCAGTTTTATCTTGGGCAGAGAAATAGAAAGGATATGACCCTTTCCGAATTCAAATATATATATCAATATATTATTAGCGGTTTAGCTGCAGATAAGGATAATCATTAGATAAGAGTAAAAGTTTCAAAATTCTATCCATAATGCATTTTACTTAGTATAGAAAAAACTCATCATATACATTCCAATAAGAAATTTTTTCTTACTAAAGCATTACAATAAAAAAAAATGTTAAATGATATTTCAATTACTTGTCTCTTTTCAATGAGATAGCTAATATTAATGTTACTGTCTGGTTCATATAAAATATCTCAATTCATCAATTTTAAATTTTTAACTGATGCACGCTTTTATATGTGCTTATCTTAGTATGGTCACCGTTTTGAATATGAATATTCATTTAGGCTCTGATCAAAAAAAATTTTACGGGAGATTTCATTTTATTTGAATTGATTTCTCAGGAATTCGTTGGATCTAATAACATATAAATTACAACCAAATGACTATAAATCCTTCATTTTGATAAAATATTTTCTAATGATATGAAATGAAATGAAATCACATGTTATAAAAAAAAGAAAGGATTTTGGTCAGGCCTTAATATTTTCGTTCATGCATATATTCGATCAATAATATTATCAACTCAAATTTCATCTTTTATGAATTAGTATTTTTTCTAAAATAAATATAGAAAGAAAAATGTTCAGATAGTACCAAAGAGAAATATCGCCCACGTCATTAAACGGTTACTTCAAATCATTCCATTATTTTAAAGCCTTTTTGCGATATTCAGTTTAATATACAGAATTACAGATATAATTCATTCTAAAAATTAAGGATTCACCTTAATTGATTTTTTTCCCTTTTTTTCTTTTCTTTTAATTAGGACTATCAATGGAATGAAAAAAAGATTAAACAATAGTGAAGCTTTACTTGAATCGTTTTTTGCCAAGTCATTTGTCAATTTTTTTTTGTTATAATTTAAATAATATAATAATATTTAAATCGAGTTCAATCAATAATAACAAGAGTGATATTTCGTTGGGTATGAAATTATATAAGCATCGTATAAGAGTACCATTTTAAAGATATTTGATTTATTTATTTTATAACGTAAAAAATAAACAATATAGATATGTTCTAGCCAGATAATATATTTTTTTTATTACAAAGGTTGAGGTTTTGCAAAACTAAGGAATTAAACATGCAAGGCTCTTTACGGCACGGCATAAGGAGCGTGCATATACATACATACTGTTTGCCTCTGTTGGTGGACAATAGAAGACCTCGGCCGTTGCTAAAGTAAAATTACTGTCTTTGCTCAATTGGGACCAAACTAATAAATCCCTAATTTGTGTTGTGGCCTACTAAGCCGACATCATATTTTTTTGTAAACTTCGGATCCTCTCCAACTTAGCAAGTAATTTTTAATCGTCCTTCATGGAAAAATATTTCTACGCGTGATTTTTTTTAATTAATACGTGTGATTTACCAAAGTCTGATTAGAAACAGGGGACAGATGTGCTTGGGAATTGGATTTTTTTTGTTTTCTTTCTTTTTTTTTTTCCCTTAGCTTGATCACATGACAAGTTAGGTTATGATCGGATCCAATAAATCAGCTTGTTTTTTGTGTTTTTAATAAATCAGCGTGTCAGAGAATGGCAATTGTATTTGTACCAAATAATGGGACGGAATATGTGTTAATTTCATATTACGGTTCATGAACTGTATTATTCTCTCACACATTTGTGAGGTACCAAAGTTTGTTATGCTGTTTATGCAGGACAAGGATGTAACGCGTTATTGTGTACGGACTTAAAGATTTGATGCAATTTTGTGTTAGAGAGTTTTGAGTTGGTTGGTTGCACGTACAATTAATAGTGTACTATTAGGATTAGTTAAGATTAAGATAGTGCTTAGCATAAAAAGTTGTTAAGGGATTGCTTGTTAGTTACTAGAATTTATGCTAAGAGTGATAAAATTGAACCGTGAATTTTCCTAACCACTCAACAAAAAAATAATTGATTCTGTTTTGATGTACAGACATAAGTTAGTTATAGATTAGATATATTTTTTAAAATTTTTTATATCTTTCTATTGAGATGTCACAATTGTTAAGTAAACTTAATTTAACGTTTTTGTGTCGATGTAATTAACCCATTTCATATTTATTATTAGTATCTTAAATAACATCTCACTCTCAAAATTAGAAAATGTCTTTTTATCTTATCTGTGTTTTCTTCATCCTAGTTGTACACTACTCGTTCCATATTTAATTTCACAACTTCTACATCCGGACAATTATCAGTTGCAAACCAATTATAAATTGACACGACACTAGTTAGTAAATTAATAATTGTTCAATTTCTTACAGATAAAATTGTAATTAGTACCTCGAATTTTTTTCAAGTGAGGTAAGAACCTCTCAAATATATTTTCTACGTAAGTTTTTTGGAAATTCATAATAAGTTTTTTTTTCTAATCTAATTGTTGTCACTGAATTTCAATTTATCCTCTAGAACAAAACTTCGAATTATCCAAATTTGATCGCTATGTGAAGATCTTGTCTAGTTAACCGTCTATGTAGCCCATTAATCACTACCTTTGCTCGATTTGGAACGAGCTCATCATACAAGATAGAGAATTTACAAGGTCTATCTGACGTTCAAATTAACTTATTAATTAAACAAAAACTTCATAGAGTTACATAATTTGAACAATTTAGAAAGTTCATTACTCTACAAATTAATTATTACCGGAACTGAATAAACTGAATTATAAACAAAGTTTAATGACTCTAAGAATAAAATTATTACTCAAACTGAATTATAGATAAAGTTTTTTTTTTTATGATGATTATAGATAAAGTTCACATGCCTTGAAAAAGATTACTCATGGACTCCTTGTCGGCTGATAACCTTGATCTCCGAACTATACGGATCCACTATTCCACTTGATATAAAGGCTCAAATTTTAACCGAATGATGAAGTACCTCAGCATCTAATCCGCAGAGAATCTCGCCACCTAACCTCTTTTTTTTTTTTTTTTATCTCCTCTCCCCTCTCTCTTTCGTTTATTAATCATTACTTATTTTGTTTTCTCGAGGGAACATTTAAAGTACCAAAAAGGGAAAAAAAAAATTTGCTTGCCAAAAATTACTATGAGGTTGTTATCTCCAGGTTTCAAATCGTCAACAGCATCGCAAATTTATTTTCAGAGGAACTTTTTTTTTGTGTAAATTTTAGCGTAATTTTGTCGGTTTAAACTATATATGATGAAATTTAAGACGCTATTGAATTTGTCGATCCTTAATTTCCACCATATCTAACAGTTGATAATGCAGGGTGGCGAATTAGTGCAATCTACAATTATATTTGTTGGTTCCGTACTAACGTGTCAACTTTCAAACCTCTCAGTCCTATAACAACTAATATATATATAGTTGTTATATATATATATAAGGATGGCTAGTGTGTTATCCGTGGCAATGCCACCCATTTTCTTTTCGGTCATTTTTCAAGATTCAAAATTCAAACGGTCAATCCAAACCATTCAAGTTATTCACCATATTGAAATACCCTTGGAGACCAAATTTTACATTTTTTCAAATTTTTTTGCTATTTATTATGACATTTTTAAATATGCTATAATCATAGTATTTCAGGCCCTCCAATTTGAAAATATCATAATAAATAGAAAAAAATCGAAAAAATGTAAAATTTGGTCTCCAAGGGTATTTCAATATGGCGATCAACTTGAACGATTTGGATTGACCGTTTGAATTTTGGATCTTGAAAAATGACCGGATAGAAAATGGGTGGCATTTAACTAGATGAGCATTCGAATCGTCTGATTAACGTATGACACTAGTAACGGATACAATTCCCGCTGAACGCGGAAGAAGCATAAATTCTATTTCACAAAGTGAACCATGTCTCTATAAATAAGTGATCTTATTTCAAAATATATATATATATATATATATATATATATGACACTAGTACCAAATTTGATAAATGCAAACTTATTAAATAGACGATTGCAGTTTACAAGAATAAAAAAATAAAAAGGACGATGGAAGTATCTATAGAATTAATTTTATAAGCATCACAAGCTAAATAATTTTAATTCATTATTTACGCATAATCAAGCAAAATACATTTTTTTATATAGTTTTTTCAATTGCTAATGAATCTTGTATCTTAGCTGGAATATTTAGGGATGATACAAAGGAACTTAGTGATTTTCCCCACTAGGCTGTAGCTATATTATTATTCCTTTGTTGTTATCATTAATTAAAATTTCTGTTTTTCTTAGTATGTATTATATCCTTTAATTATAGTCATTTGATCAAATTAAAAACCTGTCATATTGAATCTTTCTTGTAGGATTAGACATAATATTTTAAGCAAAAATATTACTTTCTTTTGCTCATTCTCCATAAAATTCAATACTTGTGCTCCATGTTCACTATCATGTACAGTGCTAAATTGTATTGCAAAATCAAATGTTGACCAAGTCAGTGGCGAACAATCAGTTGGTAATTACTTCACATTAATTTCATTATTATAATCCATCTTTAGTTCAAAATTTAGGTACTAATGTATGCATATTATAATAAGAACAGGAAACTGAAACAAGTAAGATTTTTGTGTCACGCGTTAACTTAAAAATCTTATTTCTTATATTTAAATCCAATTATCAAATTCGAAATTATAAATTTCACCAAAAACTAAATAAGATCAATGATTATAATTTTAAATTTAAATCCTATAAATAAAAACTGAGGTTGTAATATTGCTCTTGTTATATATTTTTATGACTATATCATTATAAGCAATCATTAATATGGACTTTACTCTGCAGCTAATGTGATCCTTGCTTGCACATATGCAAATTGAAATGGAAAAAAGAAGAAAGAAAAAATAAAAGTTGAATTGCTCTTGTTCAACTTAATTTTAGTGAGTTCGTAATATAACTCTTAGATTGGTCAGAAGATGTATATATAAATGTGAAATTAGAGAAGACAGCTATTAGTACAAATAAGAACAACGTTTTTGATGATTGAATGTATAATTGCAAAACACATCTCTACGTCACTTATTTCTTTAAGAAAAACGTCACAGTTTTTTTTAATTGTTTTGCTTCGTTGGTTAAAAAAAAAAAAAAAAATTCGTGCTCTTAAAAGCTTCAAGAAATTTCTTCGTACATGCATATTACTGGAAACGCACCTTGTTTCACAGAGGGACTTCTAGAAATAAAAAAAAAAAAGAGTCAACATTAAAATACGAAATAATAGTTTTAGATTTTTCTTTTTTCTGTGTTGACCTATATATCAAGAACAATTTGTATTTCTTTTTCCACTATTTGTCATTAATATGTATATTGTATAATAAATGTCAAACTTAACAATGTCGAGATCGTTTTATTAACTTGACCACGAGGATTGACTTTATAAGAAATATATTTAAAACTAAAATGATATATGTTTTGTGAAATGTACGCTACATATTGATTTTTGACCAGTAGCAGCTGAAATAGGTATTTTCAACACCGGGCGAATGATGGAGAGCTTCTCATGACTTAGCAACCGAAATATTTGGTTCTTTCACGCTACATTAATTTCATAAATATGATGTTTCATACATGACCAGGTCACATTGCCACATTAATTGACAAAAAGTTTCCTGGATGAGCTACATTTTTCAACCCCTTTCGTGTATATTCTTTTATCAAAGAGGTCATGTATCACTTCATACATATGTAATTAAATGCATAGTATGTCTTAGTCTCTCCACCTGTTTTTTCATGATAAAATATGGTATTTTTATGTTATCAGATATATCAAAATATATAAATTTTACTCTGTTCATGGTTTTTTATTTCACAATATTGAAATCAATATTTTAAAACATAATCAAATATCTTTTAAGGACTAAGGAGGGTTAAAGCAAAACAGCTTTTTTGTGTTTCTCTATATGAATTTTATGTTGTTAGTTGTGTTATTTTATATAGTGCAAAATTTTTATAATTTTTTTAATTAATATCTTTATCTGTGTTCAAATTCTACTAAAAATGCACATTTTTTCAGATACTGTCTCATTTAAAAAGTTATCTTTTGTTGGATAATTTTTTTCCCCCAAAGAAGTCTAGAAAAATTAATCCTAGAGATATAAATATAATTGCTTGATTATTAATTTCATCCTGCATTACTAGTTCTCTGTTCTCATTAATAATTATTCCATTTCCCTCTAAAACTTCATAAACATATATATCTTTCAAACAATCCTCGATGAAAATCCAGTGAATAACCTTATGAATTGATTTGATTGATCCTTAAATTAGTAAGCAATTCCCAACTTTCCCTTGTTAAAATAAAATCGCACGACGATGTAAACTCTTCCTAGTTTATAGGTTTACCTTTATTATCATTATTGCGGTTCTAATAAAGGCCTTTTGACTACTGAATATCTAATAAAACAAACACAGATTTTAAGTAGCCATTTTTGACAGCAACAGAAGATCTCAATCGCGGTCCAATCTTTTCAGCCTTTGTATTCTTCCTTCCGTTTGTTTTTTAGCCATTATTCTTGAAAAATAAAAAAGTTCAAACTGGTCTGGTCACCACCAGACTCATAAAATCACACAATGAATTTTGTGTAGCTGACAAAGATTGAAGCATCACACGGTTATGACCGACGGTTAAGACTTCTAACTCAACGACTGACTAGGTCATGATTTTGGTCCTGTGAGGTCACACTGTTGAAAATAATAATTTGCTGGATTGAATTCTAAACTTATATTTTGCATTGTTAGTTCTTTGTGATCCACTTTAAGCTATTAAATATAATAATTTGCTTGGTTTTGGGTTTGTTAAACTGCTAATTAGCAAGTATATAAATTTTGTTTTAAATGAGAATTTTTATAATTTTAGGAAACGTTTATAGCTAAAATTGACAGTAAACATGACAAAGTATAAGATGCATTATTACAACAACATAAGAATCTCAATGCTACAATTTTAATTAATTTTTCTAAATTTTAGTTAATTTATGCAAATATTACGGTCCTTTATTTTAAGTCGGAGTGAAATTAACGATGAGTGCAAAGTTCAGCGTAGATGGTCAATGTGTCTCATTTTTTTTTTTTTTAACATAAATCGAGTTCAATTTTTGGAGGATGCAAATTTTTTTTTTGGATATAAAAATAAATCAGGTTACGTTCCTGTAAATAAGTAAACTATTATTTAATTATTGATGATCTGATTAGGCCATATATTCCCAACAATTTTAGAATTGAGTTCTGGCGACGAGGAACCCTTTGAGTGATTCCAAAATTAAGATCCGACTGGGCTAATCTAACATAAGGATTCAAACAAAAACATATCTCTGGTCACATGTTTCAGTTGTTAGTGAACCACACAGTCGTGACATGACATGAGATATCAATTATCAGCCACTGGGAATAAAGCAAAGAAAAGGAAATAAATGAGAGATGCCCAAGAAGTATATAGTTTACGCATCAGAAAACGGTATAACTTGCGTGCGATTATTATTTGCGCCTATGTAAGTAGATAAGCTCTGATTTAATCGAATTAAAATGGATAACTCATTTTTAAGATAAGTTTGATAACGTCTCATGAACTTATTTCCTAAACGAACTTGAGAGCGACTTTAAAATATATATTTGTTTGCTGTTCTAATGTCTATTGATGGATTCTTATGGCGATACACACTTGTTGTATCGATATATAATTGTTTTTTTAAAGTTAAAATATATGATTGTTATCACGCTGTTTTGGCCAAATTAAAATACAATTTAACAACTGTTCTTTTTTTTCAGGATAACTTGAAGGCCAAGTTTCCTAACTTTTTTTAAATTAAATATCTATAAATAATTCTTAGAAGGATTTGAAACTTGCGATATTTCACTTGATGTGTATTGTAATTTGCCCACTAAAATAAGAGCTGATTCGTAGTTGTCAAATTTTGTATCTCAAAATGTACACCTGACTTGTATTATCAGAGCCCACGAATTTTATTATTACACGTAGTAATATGTGGATAAGAATCTGATTCATTTTGTTATTTAATAGTAACATTTAAATACAATCATATTTATCCGTATTCTATCCACTCTGATGGTACCATTATACCGAATATAGATGCCAAGTTGAAAAACAACAGAATTTTTAATAGTTAGCTCAGTACTACATAGGAAAGAAATTAAAATAAGAGCAGACAAAATTTGACGTTCCAAATTAAAAGTGCACAATTGTTGGTCGTTATCTCATCTATTCATACTTTGAGTGCGTGTAAAGAACTCTCCAAGGTCAATATAGGATAGAATCATATTAAGAAAATGTCTAGATATTCGTAATTATCTGTCCATGATCAATTAGCTTATTATGTGATAGCCTATGAAGCTTATCCGGTAACGCAAAGAAACAAGAATAATTATGGAGTGATGATGATAACTAAATTTGTATAATTCTGTCTGGTAAATATCAACTAAAAAACAAGACGAGCCAAATATGGTAAATAGTAAGAATGTCAGTTTCCGAATTATTTTGACCGATGTGCTTCCTGTCCCATGTTAATCCACAGTACAAAAATGGTAAAAACAATAGAAATGTCAAAAAGTTAGAATTAACTGCTGGATTGTGATATGGCCTCCACATCCACAGCTTGTCTAGAGGTGAACTTCTCAATATGACTATATGTAGGTATGTATACATGTATTTATTTATTATTATTATTTATATTAAATTATAAACAGAGAGTTCTGTGATATGTTTGCAAGTTCATAATTCTGGGGATGGTGGCATTAAATTCATTGTCCTTTCCGTACCTAATTCAATTAATTTAAAATATGTAAATATTTTTTTTGTCGCTAGATTGATAGAATTACAGGACACGACCAAGGATTACAATATTTGGCCAACTCATGAAGTAAGGATAAAAAAAAAAAAAAAGCATGACCGTGCATTTTCGAATGAATAAAGCATCGTGCTGAAAATATTTTTGGGGATGAGATTGTGAAGTTAGTTATTGGAGACTAGAGAGTCATAAATTTCCATAATTTTGAGATAAAGCATCTAGATTCCCTGAGGCACAATAGTATGTCATTCCGTGTCATGAGCAGCCGCAGAGGGGACTAGTATTCTCTATTCATCTTTTAAGATGAGCTATGGTCCCTCTGCCCACCTTTTAAGATGAGCATGGTGTCAACCTAAGATTCGAACCGTTCGATTTAATCTCGACGGTTAAATTTTTTTCGGGCCTATCAATCTGATATTATTCATGTAGCATCCATCATTGATCGGAAGATTCGAATCGAAGGTTGGCACCCTGCAGGCTGTAGGGGATTTCATTCCGTCGCAGAGGTATTGATATCCCGCCAGGATTGTCCAACAAGCTTTTTAAATCGTTTTGTTATAATTTATTCATATCAAATATCTCTGTCGAATTGAAATTTTATTTAAATTCTTTTTTTATCAAATACTTTAATAGTAAGAATTTTATATCTGAACTTCAAACCAATTGATATACACTCACTGAAAGATAACTCGTAAGTAAATATCGATTAAAAGTTAAGTTATCCAAGTTGGATATTCGCTAAATTAAGATAAAAATATATTATAAGAACATAATTGGTTATTTTTCTAAACATTGTTTCAAAACTCAATTTGGTGCTATGTGTTGTCAATTGTAATTTATTCATATCAACATTTCCGCAGATGCGGACTGGATTTTTTCATAAACTTTCTATCGAACACTTTAAATTTGAATAGAAAGAACTTGATATCTTAATTTCGAAACAACAAATATATAGACTCACTAAAAGATAACTCTTAAGTACATTTTGATTACAAATTTAGTTATCCAAGTTGGATATTTGGTATATTAAAAATTAATTTCATATGATATAATCTAATATAATAAGAGGAAGTTTATTATGCACTATGATACATAGACTCTTCCATGCATCATGACCTTATCGATCGGTATTTTTACAAATTGACAAATCTAATTTTATCAATGCAATCTATATATTGAAAACTCATATGAAATCAAATTTATAGTTTAGAATTTTTTTACTATTTTTTACGATTTTTTAAAACCTGTCATTTATTTAATGTTTTTATATTAGTTTGTATAAAAAATGGCAGGTTTCAAAAAAAAAAAAATAGTAAAAGAATTTAAAATTTTGGTTTATTATGAGATTTTAATATATAGATTGGATTGGTTGAATTAAAATTATCAATTTGTAAAAATACCGATCAATAAAGCCATGATGCACAAAACCTCCAATACATCATAGTGCAGAATAAAACTCCTCCATATAGCATAACCGTTGGGCTTGAAAAACCTAAGAAAAGAATTCCTTTGAAATCAAAATGATTTGTAATCCCCTAATTATTTGATGCTATATAAACGTCACAAAAAATCCGAATTCCATTGGTGGCTCACTGGTTGAGAGCCTCATGCCTTCACATGACAAGAAATGAAGAAACTAAAGATGGACATATGAGCACCCTTTGTGTGTGTTTTAAGATAGATCTTTCCCGGACAAACCATGTGAGGATGTGTACCTATTCTATCTCTTTATAGTTAATACTATTCTTTGCAAAATTCATCCCTATGGTTGTAGATAATTAAACTTTTAATTCTGATATCAAATATTTTAATCCAATTTTAATTACCTGATTCATTAGGCAGTATTCAGACCGTCAGATCGATATAAAGACGGTCCAATGTTGCTTACCAGAACTAAATATCTAAGAATTTAGTTTTTAGACAAAGATGGAGATCGAGTTTCTCAACTTTAATTTCACTAAATTTTTTCTAAATCAGATTTTGAACATGCAATTTCTATACAACAGATGCTACCTTGACCAGATAAAAAAAAGAAGACTGTTTCTCACATTAAAAAAATAATTAATTCAATTTATAGAAATTGACTATGTTTAACACTAGTGAAAAAGGAATGCGGCTAAAAAAAATTGTCAATTGTCGTTTAAACACAAATCGAGAACTTTATGTTTTCGATATACCTTGCATGCTCCAAATAACCTAAAATAGTTGAATTTCTAAGCAAACTCTCCCCAGCTCCCATTTAAAGTATCAACTTTTATTCCGTTTTGTTTTAACAAAAAATTTTAGTTGGAATCCTTGATCCATTTGAAACAATTTAACCAGCCAAAACAAATTAAGGTCTAAATACAATTAATGTCAAGTTCCTACTTTGGAAATATGAATCACACACTTGGAGTCGAAACCAAATCTGGTACCGCGCGGCACCCTTGCCGCATTCGATCTCCACCGTTGGATAGATGATGGGTGGCCCCATACAAAACCCATATTGATAGGCCCGAAAAAAATGAACCGCTCGGATCAAATCGAACGGCTCGGATGGGTGCGCGACAAGGATGCCGCACGGCACCAGAATCGGATTCCTGGGAGTCTTGGACATGGGAACTCTGCTCCATTTAAAAGAAAAGAAATGGAAACAAAAAACAATAGAATCAGGCATTAAAAACCACGTAGTTAGAAGGAAGTTACATGCAGTTCCATCTACTTCTGACAAACTAATGAATAAAAGAGTTAAAAAGAGAACAGAGAGGTACATCTCCATTTAATTGCACTGCGCATCTCAACTCCCCTGCAACACAAATCGTGGGGCCAATTTTTTTTTTATTATTTATTGAGATCGAAAAGATCTTTTATAATCGGGGCCATTTTTTCATTTAATGTAGCCTAATTAATTTTTTTTAATCTTTAGGGGCCCAAGGCAGGAGATATTTATTTACATTTTTACATAAATAATGTACCGATATAAAATATTTATTATTTCGGAATAATAAATATATGTAAAAATATATACCATGATAGGATAAAAAAGAGCTGATGAAAAAAAAAAAGAAGAATCTTAAGAGTTATTGCAAACCAGTATGATTTGGTAAGATGCATTCATTCAACAAAAGGATATCCTCCTTTTGAGGTATGCCCCTTTCTTTCTAGAGACACAGGTTAACTCCCCAAAAAAGTTACACTCATTGCTTCAACTAGAAATCATCTAGCTCTATTGTAAGTAAATTACAAAATTAGTAGCTGACACATGCATTGTAAAATTAAGCAACTACATGTTTACATGGCCTTTAGCCATCTTGAAATGCTTTCAAAAGCCTCTGAATTATTCAGAGAATATTCAATTTTATCAGTAGACTAACTAGTGCAAAAGTAATTTCTTATTTATAAGGGGAAACATAAAAATCAACCGAATGGGTAAAAATTCAATGTTGCAATTTCTCTTGCTAATAAATTCTTGGTTGACAGCAGCCACTCAGACTTGAACGGGCAAGTATCATTGAAATTATTTAAATTTATTCAGGGTGACAATTAAAGTTTTTTTTTTTAATTACTAGACGCCATCCAAAATACTAACATATATAACGTTGGAAATGTTTATAGAAACTTGTGAAAATTCAGAGCCATCCTATGTCATGGTATAATGTTTAATGCATCGACAAGCTGTGTTCCAGAAATTTGTGGAAATTCAGAACCATTTAATTATCATGAGACGCTATTAAGCCGTTTTTATTAAAAACCAGGGTAATCTGGTGTTGTTTTTTGTGGCTAATGCAAGAACTTACAGGCACACTATAATAGATGATAGATGCAATGTAAGGGTGGAATTCCTTGTTTCGGTATGAGACTAAAAGAAATAATAAAGATAACCCATAACGACATTTAACTAGTGCTTCAGGCATGGTAACAGAATGTGTACCACAATGAAAAATAGTTAAACAAGTCAACGACACATGTGAGACCCTAAATCTCTCACTTTTCCCTTTTGCCTTTCTGGATTTGGATAAATAATATATCTCTTACTTTACTAAACCTGGATCCAACCATGCAAGATTCCTCCCCACCACTACATAACATTCCTACCTTTATTCCCTGACAATTTCAAAGGCAATTTCAGGTTTAGTTGAGATTGATCACATGTGCCACTACATGGATTAATTAAATCACATTTTAACCTGTTTTCACTTGATTTATAGCTTGATCTTGACATGCCACACATGGGTTGTTCAGGAAAATTCATGCACGGTCTAGTCATTCTCACGCTTTTGAATTCTGATCAACTGATTTGTATTAAATTAATTAATTAAAGAAAATATTTTCTATCATCTTCAAATCCCTGCCCGGATGATTACCATTTACCCAAAAAAAGAAGTGAAAATAGTTGCCTGCCTTTCTCGGATCAAAGTCGGGGTTTTAACTTTTTACAAAAAGAAAGAAAGAAAATCATTGCAACCCCAATAAGTACATTTGTCAATCATGTGGTGTATACATTTGTCTATGTCATTAAATACAATTATTAACAATTGTTACATAATTTTAATCAACTCAGAATATATTTTAATGATTCTCGAATAGTTATCTTAATTAACTAAACATGATTCACACTTAACACAAATAAGATTTGAATATTTAATTTAGTAACAAAGGAAAAACCACTATTGTCGACGAATATCATATATTCTTCTCAATTGAGAATCTTGTTAATGCGTCTCAAAATTATCTAAGATTGCTTTGTTGCGTGAATGTCAAAATACAATAATAAAAAAAACATATACTAAAAGCGTAGTTACAAATATAGGTGATAATTTAAGATGTCAACTCTAGATGATTTATAAATGATCAACTTACATGTTTTAATAATATATATAATCATTCATCACAAATGATGGCTCTCAACTCTTAGAGTGTTTATCCATCAACAATTTAATTAAAACAGTCTCCGTGGACTAACTAATAGATTAATTAAGTATAGTGAGCAAGGAATGGATATAATGCTGCCAGTCTTGCTAGCACAAATACATCACGAGCACACGTGACACTTGTCTGAAATGCAAAACAATGTGTTGATATGTGTTAAGCACTTTGTTGTCATGTTATTCAAATGAGCTATTATAACGTTACTTTGGCTGCCATAAAGACCATGTGATCGATGTGCCGCCTAATTTGTAATGGTGTACCAGTACTAATTTATGATTTAGTCATAAGAAACAGAATTTGTAGTTGATGTTAAAAAGAGGAGGATCGATGGGGATTATACTGACATGATATTGAACACAAATTTTTGACATACTATATTAAGTTATGATATGTAGGCTACATTTGCTAACAATTTATAAGTTCTTAATTGGTGGAGTTTGTAGTTTATATATTTATTTTTATCATAAATCGCAATCAAGACTTTTTGCAATTGAAAAACAAAAGGGAAACGATTCATAATTAATTGCCTGATTATACTGTTTTAAATTCCCAAATTTTGTTTTTTGCTGTATTGGGAATATCCTTCATTATGTAGTTTATGTTTATATAGGTCGGGTTCCCTCCAACTCAAACCTTTTACTGTTTAGACTATGCTGTGTATCTGTGATTTATGCTTGTAAGCTTTTGTATTTAAACTCAGATTCAGATATATCAATGCAAAAGCCTACGGGTAGTCGGGTTTGTTTTCAACAAAAAAAAAAAAAAAAATGCAGAGTAACTCGAATAGTAAGCGCCACTAGATAGTCACTATGTAATTGTCCAAAAAAAAAACCCGAATAGTAAGCAGAGACACTCTAGTTAGAAATCTCTTACTTTGAGCCACTTAGTATATAGTACATACAACTGTCTATTACGATAATTCAATTCCATGATTGAGCATTTTAATTACGCAACTATAACTATCGTGACACAATCAGATGATTCGAAGGGCAAGGAATATCTCGTACCTACACCAATTGAAGAAAAAATTAGGTAAAATCTAATCTCAATACCATACAAATGATTAATCCATGGACATGTGCAAAGGAGATAATTCAACCAACCAAGTAACCATGAACGTGGGGAGTGGTTAGGTTACTTAGATTTTTGTTCGTACAACACAAGCATATCGCATGAACCAAGTCGAAGGAACATGTGACATATGTTTCACACTCTCCGTTGATCCACAGAATGGAGACGTCCTATATATTTTTAAGTTGGCAAAATACATGGAATATATTTTTGGAAAAGACCAAAAATTAATCGCAAATTCTCAAAAGAGCTTACACAAATTGCAATTACATAATTCGCCTAATTTTACATAAAAAATACTCACAATCCTTACTTTGAGTTTATCATGTGGACTCACAGAGTCGCATACCACTTCGATCTGTAGCTGCTTTTCTGTGCAAGCTCTATTTGGGAAAAAAAAAAATGAGAGATCACAACCATTTGTGAATTTATGATTTATTTTTTAAATATTTAAGAAAATATTCCAAAATATCAAGCCAAAAATAAAATAAAATAAAATCTAACCCTCAATTGGCAATTTGAAACTGATGTGAGGTTAACAATCGCTTTGGTTCTTGTATTTTGGTTGGTTTTCGCTAAAGTATAACTTCTTAAAAGATCATAAATTTTGTGGCTTGCAATTGAGAGGATTTGGAGAAAAGGTCATGTGACATCCATAAATTAGAATTTGGCTTAGCTGTTTTTGCATAACAAATTAAGCCTGGCAAATGAGACAAGTCTCCATTGGAGCTTGAATAATTATTAAGCAAACCAGATCCAACTAACAAGTAACATTCATTCCTCCGCCTTATTCTCTGACAACTTCTCCCAAGGAATGGGTTAACACATTAATTATAGTTTTCTCTTATGTATCCTGTCATTAATTGTGGTTTTGCCTATAATTTGTTTGGCTTAAGTACTCTAATCCAGAGCATTATTTTTTTTACCGAGTCTTTTTGTTGGGTCTTACACAATTGCACAGTCACAATGCTTGAATTGATCTAATTTGAATTGTTTAATCTTCTAAAATAAAAGTAAGGATATATTTGGGACTCGGACGAAGAGGTAGTGTATTCTGTAAATATTGTTCAATTGAAGTACAGGAAAAGTGTAAAGAGGTCAATTAAACAAAATGACTGATTGTAATCAGTAAATTAACAATCGCATTATACACAAATGATTTTTATGAAATTTGACACTGGCTGTCAAGGATTACGTGCATTCTATTTTAAATGTTAAGAACGTTTCATCTGATGCGGGGTAAAAGTTTTGTGATTATTTATTTTGCAACTGTCAATTAGTGTGAAAAAAAAGTGAAAGATTAATATTTTGAAACCAGGAGACTTGAAAAATAGAAAAAATAATAAAGTTCCATTCACAGAAAATTTTAATTCATATATTAATGTTAGCCCGAAAACAGCATGCATCGCCAAAAGATTATCAGTAGAAATTTCGTGTCAAAAAACTGCAACGGGCCACTGGAACGTATTAACTCTTAACTCCGTCGAAATAAATTTATCTGAACCGAACAAATCATATTAGATCTTGACCTATGAAGCCCAATATGAAAATCAATGGCCTAATAGTTTGCCTAAAGATGTAGACTAAAGGAAAATAAGTTTAATTTCGGCCCATAAATAATCGTTGCCTTCATTTCTGAAAATAAATTCTATACTTATATAGTTATATTTAATTCTTTTAGAATTCGGTCCTTTAACACTATATATTGAAAACCTACACCTCATTTTCTGATTGAATGGAAGAGGCAAAAAGATATCCCATGTACAGTTCTTAAAACGCGGCCCAAAAGTAAGTTTTTTTTTTTTTTTTTTTTTTCTTTTTGAAAGTTTGACAGCGGCTGTCAAAACGGCCCAAAAGTAAGTTGCAATTAGATTCTACTGGCCGCAATATATTGTATGGACATGATGAAGCATGGATTGGAATTTGGAAGTCGTTTGTGTGGCGAAAAACAAAATAAAGAAAACAACTAACGAAGCCGTTGTTGTGAAATTAAAGTAATTAAATAGCTCGCCAGGAAAAGGAGAACATAATAATGTTTGTACTTCTTATATAATGAAACAGAAAGGTTTTGCTAAAGAGAAAGAACAAAACAATGGATTGGAGGAGGAAGAATACCAACATACCATATCAGTTCGTAGGTAAAATTAAACAAAACACAAATAAGGCAAGTTACTGTAATAAAGAGTGTTTTGTATAGTGCTACTGTGCTACTTATCCGTTTGGATCCGCATTAAGATTCGTGCGAAAATTGAGTTCCGTTATCTTTTAATTCTCGCCGTTACTCAATCGACCTCTTTTCTTCTGTTCCACGTCCCTTTCACGCTACACTAGTACAGAACGAACCTCGTCTCTCTCTCTCTCTCCAGCACCTCCTCCGTCTCCGTCGACTCGAAACCCTAGGAAGCACTCTCCTCCTCTCCTTCTGTAGAGGAAGAATCACTCGGTCTAGGACTGCTTGCCACTTCTCCCTACGTAAATGGGCGACGAGTCGAAGGTAAAACTTACGGACCTTTCAAGTTAGGGTTTACGTGCCGATTCTATTTTGGTCTAAAATTAATTAATTGATGGATTAATTAATTTGAACAGAAAATAGCTGATACGATGTATAACGTCGAGGCATCTGAGCTCCTCTCAAATGAAGCGCAGGTGAGGCTATTTTTGTTTCTATATTTTTGTGGGTGTTTAGCAATATGATTTTCTGTGATGAAATACTGATGTGATTTTTTAACCTGATTCTTCTGTAGAATCTTCCTATATCAGAGGCTGCTGCCGTTTATGAGAAGCTTGTCGCTACCTTTCCGACCTCAGTAAGTTTAATGTACCAGTTGGGGCTGGTCGAATACTTACGTGACTATCTTTTAACTGAAAAATTAAAGTACCAAGTTTGAGTTTGTTGTAAATTTACCAGTAACAATTCCATTTTCTAGGCCAAATACTGGAAGCAATATGTGGAGGCGTACATGGCAGTAAACAATGATGAGGCCGTAAAGCAGATTTTCAGCAGATGCTTGTTGAGTTGCCTCCACATTAATCTTTGGTAATAATTTTTTTTCTTGGTATACATATTGATCCTCATAATTTCAATTCATATTGAATTGAGACACCTGATGCCTACTCTTCCAATTTTTGCATTTCTACTTGTAGGCGTAGCTACATTAACTTCATTAGAAAAGTAAATGAGAAGAAGGGTTCTGAAGCTCTTGAAGAAACTAGAAAAGCTTTTGATTTTATGCTAAACCAAGTTGGTATGCAATCTCTCTCTCTCTCTGCCCCCTTCTTTTCAAAAGATATGAAAGCTGAAAACTGAAAGGAAGTTGCGACTGCTTATTCTGTTGAATTTGTTATAAAGCTTCATATTGATTTTATTCAATCTTTCTGTTGTATTTTATTAATTCTTCAATTATCACTTTAGGTTTTGACATTGCTTCTGGACCTGTCTGGATGGAGTACATCGCATTTTTGAAGACTATGCCGGTGCTTACTGATCTTTCTTTTCTCCAAATTAACAAATCCATTAAAATTTATTTCACATTATTGGACAAAATAATAGTCTGCACAGCTAAGAAACAGTTTAATAATGCGTTTAAGAGATGTGATGATGTGGTCCTCTTTGGCAATTAATGTTACTTGTCTTCTTTAGGCTGCATCCCCTCAGGAAGAGTCACAACGCATGACTTCTGTGCGAAAGGTGTACCAGAGAGCAATCCTTATCCCAACTAATAATCTGGACCAACTTTGGAGAGACTATGAAATTTTTGAGAATTCTGTCAGCCGAACTCTGGTAAAAATGAAACCTTCACAGTTCACAGCAATTCTTCAAAGTTTGCCTCCTATTTGATGCTGTATTGATAGTCCTTGAATTATTGTAGGCAAAAGGACTCTTGTCAGAATACCAGCCAAAGTTTAATAGTGCTAAAGCAGTATATAGAGAGCGCAAGAAGCTCATTGATGATATTGATTGGAGCATGCTCGCTGTTCCCCCAACTGGTTCCTCCAAGGTATTTTGTTGTTTATATGATTTAGGACACATATTTTAAAAGAACCAACAAAAATGTAGAAGCCTAGATGCCAAGTGGACAGTAATAACTGGTATTCTTCCACTATATTCTGGCTAACTGTAATTGCTTGTAATATTCTTGATGAAATGACTTGGTTCTTCCAAGGGATCAATAAATTCTAATACAAATTAGTTCTAATCAACTCATGTCGAGAGCACAAACCCTAAAAGACAATCTTGGGAAGCAAAGATCAGATCTGATGAATAATTGACTTGTTTGTCTTCACTGTTATATTGTTTCAGATCTTTGCTGATGTAAAATTATTAATATTTGAAATTCTGATGCAAGTTGTAAATGTTTTTCTGGTCAGGAGGAGATGCAATGCATGGCATGGAAACGACTATTGGCCTTTGAAAAGTAAGACTTGAATTTTCTTTCCTTCGTATTGAACCAGTTCTGTAGTACTATTGATTTTTGCACCTACCATTTTCCTTATTTATAAATTTATCCATTGTTTCTTAAAAGTAAAAAGCTAGAAAGCCCATATTCTGCTGAGTGCTGACACTTTTGCAAATAACTCCTCTAATATAATAACAACATTAAACAGGAATAGTGAGTAAATTGCACCATTCTGTATATGAACCCAACCACATTTTTTTTAAGATAAATTTAGAGTTGATTGTAGTTAAAATTGAACTTGCTGAAAAGAGAGTGTCATAACAATGTAGCTATTGTTATTCTATTTTTCTTCTAGAGGGAATCCACAAAGAATTGATGCTGCTACTGCCAATAGACGTGTTAATTTCACATATGAACAGGTCATTCCATGCTTATTCTACGCTATATGTTTTTTTTTTTTTTTCCTTAAATCTATCCTTTTAGTAGCTACAGCTGTTTACTATTAGCATATCATGTTTTCAGGATATGTTTTACTATTTGCAGATTTTGTGCCAGTACTCAAATTTTACTCTTTATTTTCCTTATCTCAGTGCCTGATGTATCTCTATCACTATCCTGAAGTGTGGTATGACTATGCCATGTGGCAGTCTAAAAGTAGCCCACCAGATGCTTCCATCAAAACATTTCAGCGAGCCTTAAAGGCACTTCCTGGTAAGTAATGCATTTTTTCTTATTTATATTTGGGCTTCTTTGTATTTTTCGTAGCTTAACACAAGAATTTCCTTTCTTAGATTCCAATATACTAAAATATGCCTACGCCGAACTGGAGGAATCAAGAGGATTTGCATTGGTAAGGCAATTCTTATGAATTTATGTTATTCCGAGGGTTTAAAACACTCAAGTTGTCCTTGCCCATAGAATCTGATTTTTCTTTCCTTGGACGAGTTCAAATTATTTATCTAACCTAGTTATGTAAATTATTCAGATTCCTACATAAATGAGACACAAAGTTCAAGGGATTGAACTTATGTGTGGCTTAGACTTTGCTGTTCTGTATTGCCAAATATGGGCTGTAAATTCTGTTAAAATAGTAGTGTTGAATTTTGGTCAGAGATCTCCCTATTTTGTGCCCAATTTAATTTTGGATTTAGTTTGCTACCATACAAATTATGTTATATATTGCAAATAGAGGTGAATAGCAGGTTTTTTTTTTTTTTTTTTTTTTTGGGAAGAACCTTTGCTTGATTATCTCTATGATGACTTTGAATGAATGAATTAATGCAACACATTTCCTATTCAGTCTGCCAAAAAGATATATGAAAGCCTCCTAGCTGATAATAAAACTGCAACATCACTCGCTCATATTCAGGTAAACTGTTGAACTTTTTTCAGCATTATATTTATCAGTGGACCAGTAGTGCCTTCATAGATTTCATTTGTTTCCATTATGTTTTTCTGTAGTTTCTTCGGTTTCTAAGGAGAACTGAAGGAAGTGAGTCAGCACGCAAATATTTTGTGGAAGCACACAAGTCACCAACATGCACCTATCATGTTTTTGTTGCATTTGCCATGATGGCTTTTTGTGTAGATAAGGACCCCAAGGTTGTTATTTTATTTTTATATTTAAGATGCTATTTGACACTAATTATTAGAAGTGACATTATATTTCTGGGTCTAATTATGTATATTTGTATTTTTGACAGGTTGCTCAGAGTGTCTTTGAGACTGGTTTAAAAAGATTTATGAAGGAACCTGCATATATCCTTGAGTGAGGCTCTTCTAATGCATTTAAGATCTTTGGTTGAAATTTTTTTTATGGCTACAGCTAATATCATGTAGTGAGATTTCTATGTTACCATGGGTGCAATAAAGATATCACAGCAGCACAAATGGTTTGGTCTACATTCCCAAATTTTCTTCTGCTTTAAATATTGACAATCTTTTTTCTGGTTGGTTTGCTTTCCAGATATGCAGACTTTCTATGCAAATTAAATGATGATAGAAATGTCCGTGCCTTATTCGAGCGGGCTTTGAGCTTACTTCCTGCAGAGGATTCTGTTGAGGTGTGGGCTAATTTTAATTATGAAAAGAATGTATATGAAGCACAAGATGCTACAACTAATTGTTTGTATCTCATTGAGTTCTCTATTATTTTTATATGTAGGTATGGAAGCGTTTTGTTCAATTTGAACGGACATACGGGGATTTGTCAAGCATGCTAAAGGTACTAAACTTAGTTCTAATTATCTACTTATAGGGTTTTTAATATGTTGAAATAAGCTAGGTTAGTAAATCTGGCAATGAGATCTATTCTTCAGAATTGTATGGAAACAGAATTTTTTGTATGATACCTAACAATTTTTTGTCGGTCTTGCAAAAAAGCGTTCTTTTACTTTCTTCAAGAACCATTAGTTTTTTATCTTTGTAAAAGGCGCTCATTTTGTCGTAGAATGATTAATTTTTTGAACAACTTTTCCTTGTTCTGCTCAGAATTGCAGAATTATGGTTATATCTTAATATCTTTTGTTGCATTGGAAAGTGGGGTTCACATTTCTTTGTAATGAGACAGCCAAAATATATTGCAAACTTGTTTTGAGTAATAAACAATTTTCAGCTTCAATTGAGGGTCTAAATGGTATAAATTTGTCTTGACTACTGAATTAAGGAATAAGTGGCCATCTTTCCTAATAAAACTATCAGGTGCTCAAGTTATCTATATTGGCTTTTTTTTTTCAAATTCTGAAATCGTGTGTATTTTTGAAATTCTGATGTAAAGCCTGAAGAATTGTAATTTTTTTTTTCTTTTGTTAGGTTGAACAAAGAAGGAAGGAGGCCTTGTCCAAAGCAAAAATTGATGACGGTTCTTCTTCAGCTCTAGAGAATGACTTATATGACGTAGTATCTCGATATAGCTTTTTGGATCTCTGGCCTTGTTCTTCCAAAGATTTGGATCACCTTTCCCGACAAGAGGTATAAATGTTACCTATCTATAATGAAGGTTCTGAGTAAATGTACCAGTTATTTTCTGAATGGGTTTTTTATGCATTAGTGGCTTTCTAATATTGGAGACAAGAGAGCAGCTGAGAAGCCCGGTCTCAACAATGTAGGCGGTGCATTAGGTTTGTACTATTTTTCCTCTACTTAATGAGGTCATCACAGTATTCTGGAAATCTGGTTTCCTCTTTCTCTCTCCTTATCCATCACTAAAAATGTCGAAAATAGTGCCAGGTTATGTAGGCAAATTATTGATCTGAGTCAAAGCTACAAACTTGTTCTCGGCTCAATTCAAATGTATGTCTGGGTTTGGTCTGGTCTTCAGTTCACTTTTTGCTCATGGGTTGTCTGTTTGGCACCAGGTTTTTATGCTTCAATTAAGATGACATTTGGTTTTTGGTTGGTTGCCTTTGGGTTGCTTTGAGGTATATGCTGCCCTAGTTGATTAGGGGAAACTTGTCGTGGCTTTTGATTTTGGTCTGGATAAAATTTTCTTGTTTGATGGTTGATGTCAGGTTTGGATCAAATCTGATTTCAACTTTATTAAATTTCGGGGTGGGTTGGGCTAGGTTTTGGAGGATGACTCAGATTTTTCCAGCTTTTGTCGCAAAGTATGTTTTAGTTTTCGAATTTAGTTATTTTGACCCAATCACTTTTTGATGGAAAGAAATTTTACTTTGCGATAATATAAATAATATAAATAGCATAATAATCCTCAAATGCTTTGTCACAGATGGTGGCAGTATTGGACTATCAACAACAAACCCAAATCAGCTTTTGCCATCTACGAGGGTTGTCCTTCCAGATATTTCTCGGATGGTTGTGTATGATCCTAGACAGTCAAAAGGTACAAAGCATAGTTTGTGTTATCACCTTGAGCCTAATGAAATTGGGTTTATCATGGCTAGCATTCTGTTTGGGTTAGTTACTCATATGTACCAGTCTGTGCGTGGAACCTTAATTGCTCTAGTTTGATCTTTTTTAGTTTCTGAAAACCTTTATTCTAAATTCTTGATATTTTTAATTTTCAGGACCAGAATTTCCAGGATCCTCAAATTTCAGTATTCCCAACTTGGGGGGTGTGACCGGGAGTACAAATTCGACAGAAACAGATGAGTTTTTTAAATTGTGTTCTCCTTCACTGCAAGCTTTCATTGTCAATTTACCTCCAGTTGAAGGTATTTGATGTTTCTTCTTGTGTTATTTCCAACAAAATATCTGCAAGTATTAAAAACTATAGATGATAGCATGATACATAAACGACCTTCTAGTTGTTAGTATCCTTGAATATTAATTTAATCTTTGCCAACCTTCAGTTATTGTTATATTACTGTCAGAATTATTCTTATCAAGGTTTGTTAAACAAGCAGGGCTGGTACCAGATGTGGATGTTGTACTGTCGATTTTGTTGCAGAGCTCCATACCAGCCAATAGAGCAGCTTCTACTAGTAATCAGTCAGCAACAAATCCAGCTTCCAGCATGAACCAGAATGGAGCTGCCAATAGACCTGGAAAGAGGAAGGACCTTGAAAGTAACATCTCCCTCCTTCCCTTTCTAAGTTTCTTTTATGTTTGTACAATATTTCTACCAAATATGTTTTTGACTTTTGGTTGGTCATTCTGTGTTTACAACTTCAGCTATCAACATAAAATGTTACAGAAAAGGGGCAGAAAAGGTTGCGTTTGTTGTGCCAGACTGATACGTTTTTGTTGTTGATTGTGCCATGTAACTGTTATGAGGTTCTGACCAAATTGACCAGAACTGGGATCACAGTCACTGGTCTCTTCGACGATTATTTGTATAAGTGTCCACTAATTCAGTTCCATTGTAACTGTACAAATTTAAAAAAGCTGATTGATGCTTCTCTTAATTAGTTATTTTTTTTTTTGACGTTACCTTGTCTGAAACTGAAGGGAAAGATGAGGATGATGTAAGCAGAGTGCAAAGCCGGCCGCTGCCAAAAGATGTTTTCAGACTGAGGCAGATGCAGAAAACACGAGGTGCCACTAGCTCTACCCAAACAGGCTCTGCTGCTTCTGGTGGAAGTGTATTGTCAGGAGATCAATCTGTTAGCTCTAATTAGATGTATATAATTTTGTTTAATTTAATACATTTTTTAGGGCTGGACAATTTTTGTAATGCACATAGTCCAGTAAAATACTATTGACTGATCTGAGCCTTGTAATACCTATAGTTCATAAAATATATTTTTAAAGCAAAGTTTCTGTTAATTTGACGGTTTTAAAAGCCACTCACTGTAGTAGGTTAGTTGGGCCTACAAGTAGGCCTTTCTGAGCATAAAATTCTTGCACATTTAATACTGAGCGTACATTTACACAAATGTCACTACAAATCTACAATAGAGGATTGGCAGCTGTCAATCTCTGTATTCTTCTAAAGAAGCGTGTTGGAGAAAAGCCACACACGACTAAAGACTGATTTTATTCGATTTCTGGCATTAAATGTGCTTTATTCTGGACCTCTGATTTAGCTTTCAAGCCCCTTCCTGAAAAATTACAATGTGAAACTCCCAAGTGGAAGTAACGTTTTTTCCTTGCTGCCTCCTATCAGGTGCATTGTTAGGTAGTGAAACAAACAGAGTAATTATAAAACACCCAAAAACAGAAAGGGAAGTAACTGAGACTAGTAGGTCTTGAAAATTACCAGACCTATGGACAAACGGTATTTATAAAGAGAAACAGATAAACTGCATGCAAACACGGGTTTTAATGAAGAGATTTGTCTCGACTAGTCAACTAGTTTTACTGCGTGGCTTATAATATTTAAAAGTGTGAACTATTAAAAATTGCCAGACCTATAAATCAACAGTATTTATTAAAGAGAGAAACAGATAAACAGGATGCAAACAAGGGTTTTAATGAAGAGTTTTGTCTGAATTGAGTCAAGTAGTTTTACTGCGTGGCTTATAATTTTTATAAGTGTGAACTATTTAAAATTGCAGACCTATGGACAAACGGTATTTATTAAAGAGAGAAACAGATAAACTTGATGCAAACAAGGGTTTTAAATTTTAATAAGGAGTTTTTGTCTCGACTAGTCAACTAGTTTTTTTTTTTTTTTGACGAAAAATAGGAGTCCAGCTCCCATCTTTGCATTAAATTAAATAAAAAGTAACATTACAAGTTTGGCATTTAACTGAACGGTAAATCGCCATTAAAAAAATAAAATAAAAAAAATCTGAACTAAATATCTAGTCATAAGAAAGAAATAAATACAAATGGAAAAATAAGAAGGTGTGGCATGGAGAGCAGTATTCAGCCTTCAACAGAGATTAGGAGATGAGTCCAGAAGCTAAATCATATGGAACATACAGTTGCTGAGGAGTGCAGTACTCAGAGATTATTTCTTGCAGCAAAGTGGTGTGAGATTTTGCTATGTCTGAGAAAATTCTCGCACATCTTTCTCTCCAAATAATAAAGAAGGTGATGGCCCAAATGTCTCTTTTTCTAATCATACCCCTTTCCTGGATTAGCTCCATCAGATTTAGAGGAAAATCACAGCCAGCAGTTAGAGGACCCAGTATGGAATTGTTTTGTACCAGTGATCGTAGTTGCAAGTAGAAATAGCACTGAGAAAAGAGGTGGATAGTTGTTTCTGAACTACAAGTGCAAAGAACACATCTGTTGGGTAAGCTCCAGCCCCTTTTTTGCAAATTATCTAGTGTTGCTAGTTTATTCTGTAGCATACGCCAAATGAAGATTTGGAACCTTGCTGGTATTTTAAATGACCAGATTTTGTGCAAGTCAGAGGAGTGGGTTGGATAAGATTTAATGAACTTGTAGGTGGAGCTTGTAGAGAAGGTACCAGATGCTCCCGAAAATTTCCAAACCGGCTCATCTGCTGCACTTGACAGTAAGTTCTGATGTGAGTGTCTGAAATTGTTTATCATTGCTGATAGCTTTCTCAGCTGGTTAAGGGCAATTGTGGAATATTGTATGTGGTGATTAAAGAGGAATAGGGGGTTAATTATGTTGCTTGCGAATGAGCAGAGGGTGAGATTATCATGGAGGGTAAAAGAGTAAAGTTAATGGAGGTGGAACTTAATTATTCCATAACCCCAATTATGATGCCAAAGCAAGATTGAATCTCCATTACCAACTGAAAATGTCATGCCCGTTTGGAAAATGTATGATGCTTCAAGCAGTGAGTTGTGAATGATAGAGTTGTTGGGAAGTAATGCCGGCTGTGGGTGATATAAAGCCATCAATTGTGATTTCCAAAGTGAAACAGTCGGTGAGTGCCATTTCCATAACCATTTGGACATTAAAGCTGAATTGAAGGCTTTGAGGTCAATTACACCTAGTCCCCCACATTGCTTCGGTTTGCAAACCAGATCCCAAGGTACCATGTTCAACTTTTTTTGTTCAGATTTTGCGCCGTGCCAAAGGAATTTTCTCCTCAATTTGTCGATCATTTTCAGAATTATATTAGGTATCCTAAAAACCGACATAAAGTAAACCGGCAATGAGGATAGGGATGAATTTAGCAGAACTAATCTTCCTGCCACAGAGAAGAAGTTTGCACTCCAACCCTTGAGCTTATCTTGGAATCTTTGAAGTAGCCCATTGAAATCAGACTTTGTTAACCTTTTGTTTGACAGCGGTAAACCAAGATAATTAATTGAAAATTGTGAAACTTTGCAACCTAAGGTAGTAGCTAACCTTTGTGTAATCTGAGAGGAGGTATTCAAAGTTATCAAATCCGATTTAAGCGGATTTAGGTTCAGACCCGATAGGTAGCCAAAAACCAAGAGAATCAGTTTGACCAAAGTAGCTTGGCTTTGCATTGGTTTAAAAAAGAGCATTGTGTCGTCTGCATAAAAGAGAGATGGGTAAACTCCTGCTTTTGGGGTTTTGAAAATTCCTTCATTTTGAAGCTTTGTTATCCATCTAGATAGAAAGTCGAACGCCATGATGAAAATATATGGCGACAATGGGTCCCCTTGCCTAACACCCCGCTTTAAAATGATTGGTTTGCCTGCTATCCCGTTTAATACAACTCTGGAAGCCCCTCTTAGAACACAATTAATAATCCAATTAACACAAGTAGAAGGAAACCCGAGTGCCAGCAGTACTTGTTCAATGAAATTCCAACTTAGAGTATCAAACGCCTTGTGAATGTCTGCTTTGAGAATCGCCGTTGGTGTGTTGTTTTTCTGTGCAAAGGTAATGAGTTCTTGGGCTGAGAGGAAATTTTCTGTGATCGATCTTCCTCTAATGAAACCGGTTTGATTTTGTGAGGTTAGCTTGTCAAAGAGAGGAGTCAGCCTGACAGTGAGAATTTTGGAGAGTAATCTTTGCATTGAGTGTATAATGCTAATTGGCCTGAAATCCTGAGTTCGGTTTGCCCCTTCTGTTTTTGGAATCAATGCTATGATCGATGAATTAAGAGGGTACATGGAGGAGGACTGAAGCGCCGCATTCAAGGTAGCTGTTATTTCTGGTGTGAAATCATCTTTAAAGAATTTGAAGAAATCCCCGGTGAAACCATCCGGGCCCGGTGAACGATTATTAGGCCAAGATTCAATCGCTGAGGCTACTTCCTGAGCAGTTATAGGAAGACTTAAGTTTGAGAACAAATCTCGATTTGCAGCGCCAAAGAAAGAATTCCAATTTATGGTAGGTAGGGGCTTTGATTCAGAGCCCATAAGAGAACAGAAAAAGCGAAAAAAAGCTCTCCCTTTCGATTTCTGATCTGTTACTTGAACATTGTCCACCAATAGTTTTTGTATTTGATTTTTTCTTTTATTATTTGTTGCCACTGCATGAAAGAAGGCTGTATTTTTATCTCCATCTAGTTTCCATTTCATAGTAGATCTTTGTTTCCAAATTTGTTCTTCAAACTCAGCTAAAACCACAAACCTTCTTTTTAATAGCATTTTCAGTAACTTCTCCAGTTCTGTTAAAGGTCTTGATTCCATTTGTTTGTCACATCTGGAAACAAATTTCATAATTACCTCAACTTGATTTTTCACTGACGTTGTTCTGCCGGCAGCCCAAATAGTGATTTCTTTTGTTAAACAATTAAGTTTAGCTCCGAAGCTGCAAGGTGTAGCAGCAAAATCATTTGAGAACCAGAAATTTCTGACCAGGTCCTGAAATTCTGGTATTTTCAGGAAGAAGTTTTCGAGTCTGAAGATGTTTGATCCAGCGAATCTAGGGATTAAAGAGCATAGGAGTGGTGTATGATCCGAAGATGTATTAGCAAGCGGCAATTGTGAGATATTTGGAAAAGCATTAGACATGCTTTGGTTGATAAGAAATCGATCAAGTCTGGCCATTGTTGGTGTTTGCCTGTTGTTTGACCATGTATAGTTTCTATCTGTTAAAACTAGATCCAATAGTCCTAAGTGAGAAACCACTTGGTCGAAAAGTTGGCAATCAGCACTGTGTGATGCTCCTGTTGAACGTTCATTCGAAGATAAGGTTACATTAAAATCTCCGCAGAGAATCCAAGGTGTCCCAGGCGGTGGGGACAAAGCTGTAAGACTTGAAAGAAAGTTTGATCTCCCAGCTGTTGTGGAGGGCCCATAGATGTTTGTTAGTCGCAGAATGGTGGCATCAGTGTTTGAAATGAAATCGGTAGTGAGAGAGTGGGTAGTAGCAAAACAGTTGGACAATGAGAAGGAGGATTGATCCCAAGCTGTTAATAACCCGCCTCTTGAGCCGATAGAATCAACCGAGACAAACCCTTTGAGTCTCCCCCCACAACACTCCTTGATTGTGCTGTTTGAGAGTGATTGGAGCTTTGTTTCCTGGAAGCAAACTATAGCTGATTTGTCAAAAGAGATTGCTTGTCTAACCGCTATTCTTTTGTCTTTTTCATTTAAGCCCCTGACGTTCCAACAAATGATGTTAAAGGGCCTATCCATAGAAGAGAAGGTAAAGTATAGAAGCAACCGAGATGGTAAGAAGGGGGAGAATAAAGAAGAGAAAGTAGAGCTCCATTAATAAGTTGGTGATACAAAAGAAGACCCAAAAAACCCAAAAAAATAAAAAAGCTGCCGTACCCAGCCTTAAAGAGGCATTAACTAAAACACCTAAGTACTGAAATAAAAGATAAAGTAGAGAAAGCCCAAAAGGTTCTCTAAATACTAAAAAAGTAAAATACATAATAATAAAACTAAAAAAAGGAGCCCAAACAGAAAGCAATCCAAAGACCGAAGACTTAAACCACCCCGGCCTTCAGGAGGAGGTTCTTGATATCTTCATTAATTTCGACACAGGCTTTTTTGAGTAACCACTCGGCCTGCGCCATTGTGGGCGGCCCATCTTCAGCAAAAAAATCATCCAATTCCTTAGCCTCATCAAGTTCTGATCTAGAAACGGCAGGCCTGCGTTTTTTTATTTGTTTGGGCTTGATAATAAGAGTGGGCTTTTTGTTTCTGAGCCTTGCACTTCTTCTAAGCAGAGAGGTGGCCTTTTCTTCTTCAATTGAAAGACAAGAATTCCTAACTGGCGTGCCTGGTGGGGATTGGTTTGAGGGAAGTTGTATCTCTTGCTGAAGTGAGATGGTGGAAACTGACATTGGCTCATCCAAAAGGAATTGGTTCTCATAACCTTCAGGTTGTGGTGACATTAGTGGCGATTTTGGTTCCGGAATGAGACAGAAAGGTCCTCTAAAACCAGGTGGGGGCAGATCTTCAAGAAAAATGAGGCTGGCCTGATAGTTAGCGTTATCAAGAATGTCTTGTTGGGCCAAATGAGGTGAATTATCTGTTGAGTCCAGTAAGAGCTGATGGGTAAGAGTCTAAGTAAGCGTTGGGCTTAGTGGTGAGAACGTCTGAAAGAAATATTAGTCAAACATGGGTTGTAGTGACAGATCTTGGGAATTGAACTTGAAGTAGGGAATGTCAGAGGGGACAAGAGGTGATAACAGATTTTGGGAAGAGTTATCATGCAGATTGTTCAGAAAAGCTGTTTGATAAATATTCGAAAAGTCAGTCAGGAGATAGTCAAGGGAGCCGTTACTGTTTTTTGCAAAAAAGAACCGTCCATTTGCATCCAACTGGAGAGGACCATTTAGGTTATGAAGTTGATCAGCGTTAGGCGGAGGTGCACCCCCTGAGCTATTGCTGCTGACAGAGTGTTGGGATTGGTCAGAGCTGTCTGTGTCGAGTGGCCATGATTCAGTATCACTAGGTGATGGCGGCTGTGGCGGTGGTACCCATGGCATCCCTGGGCCGATTGGGTGGTTTTCTTCATAAAAATTAACTTGTCTGTAACCTTGCAAAAACACCTGAGCTAAGGCGGCATTGGGGTCCTCAGAAACAACCAACTGTCGTGGTATTCTGGCAGGGTGCGCTCCTTTTACTAACATGGTGACATGAGTGAAAACCGAAGCCGTGAAGTGAGGTGCTATACGCAATGGCGTGCCGAAGCCAGAAGTCAGGAGGCACAGGTCTGGATAATTCCAAAGATGCAGCGGTGCACCAGTTATGCGAATTCTGTTAAGGAATGTTGGTGGCTCATGTACAGTGCCTTTTGTTCTGGCCCATGGCTCAAACTGAAGCTCAACCTGGTCAACGGAGATGGGACTGCTATTACAGATAAAATTTCTTGTGACCTCTGAAGGGCAGAGTATGAGATAATCTCCTAGACCACTGTCAGCTCGATGCAGCCTGTACTCGTGAGTTGTCCCCCCAAACCGACGTGCTAACACTTGTGCTACACGAAACTGGAAGTTCAAGTGAGGCACACCAACCATAGTTGTAACTACAGCTGCCATGTCAAGTACAAGGTTTTCTTGATTTAGGTTATTTCGTGGGGGATAATACACACTTAGCAGAGGGATGCGGTACTGCTCGAATTCAGCCGCGCTCTCCATAGGCATGGTGAGCCAGTCAGAGGAGCAGCCATGTTTTGCTTTGGGGAATAAGGGACAATCTGTAAGTCAGAAAGAAGAGTATTTTGGGGAGTGTGATTGAGAGTTGGAGGAGTTGAGGATTTAGCATGGGGGTTTTGTAATGTCTGTGACACAGTAACCAAAGGCGGCTGGGTGGTGGCAGCGGCTGTAGAGTGAGTAGATGGAGCAACGTTTGTGACATTGGAACCATCAAGTTTTTTCGGAAAAGGAAGAACAACGACGTGGCATTCCCTGACTCGGTGGCCAAACTTGAAGCAGCCCATACATCTCTTAGGTAGCTTACAGGACCGTTTTGCATGGCCATGAAAGAAGCAATTAAAGCACTTTCTAGCCTTTTTCAGAGAGTTAAGTCTAGACATAACTAGGGTGCTCAGGTTTGTCTTGGCTGCGCCTTTAACAAATCTCTTCTCCTTTTTAGAAAGTACACTTTCCCAAACCTGGTCAGTCTCACTTTTTTTTGTAGGAGGTGCTGCTGGCTTTTCAAAATTTGCATCACTTTTTAGGGAGTGTAGGCTAGAGTAAAACTGTTGAGCAGCTTTTGAGACAGCGGGAGCAGAAAGAAAAAGTGGATTCTTTCTTTCCGAGGAGATGGTAGTAAGGAAATTAATGGTGGAAAGAGAAAAAGGGGGAGAAGGGAGAAGCGGTTGAACTCTGGATTTAATGCTAGAACTTAGCGTAGCCTTTCCAGAGTTATGAGATTTAGTAGGTACCTGAGAAGTTCCTTTTGCTGTAACTGTCACCTGAATCTTCTTGATTGTTGGATCGGATGGCGGAGGTTGTAGAGAGGTAGGCGTAGTGTCAGCAATGGTGGTTTTGGAAATCGCCTTGCTTTGCGCCTTCCATCTCTCCTTCGCAAAATCGCCAAATATATAAGCTCTCTCCTTCCCCTTTGTTTTCCTCTCTCAAAACCTGAAAGCCACCACCTTATAAACTTCAAACTCAAAACTCCTCTTTTCTCTCTACTTCGTGCCTAGTCAACTAGTTTTACTGCGTGGCTTATAAATTTTAGAAGTGTGAACTATTTGTAAAATTTAATGTCATATAATGTACACATCTGAAAAATGTACATGATGTAAGAAATTTGATGAACCAGTTTTAATAAAATTTGCACAAACAAGTAAATTTATTCTCTTATAATAAAATGGTCTATCATCCCCAACGGAGGATGAAGTAAGAAAGGTTCAAAGGGAAGTGATCTAATTTTTAAATTTATTTGCGCTTAATCCTTGATCAAATGATTTTCAAATTGTGTGGAATTAGATAAACTCATACACAACTTGAATAAATTATAGAAATCAAATCGATAGTATTACTTCACCATCTTAAAGGTCGTCCCGTTTGATAAATTAAAATTGTTGGTTAAAATATCCATTCCCATGCTTATTAACTAGTGTAAATATTATTTCAAAACTATTTATAAAAAAATTTATTGTCAACCTTATGAATATCCATATAGAATGAATTTATTACTTTGTTTCAGAACTATAATAATTGCATCTTAATGTTGAAATTTCGATTCGTATTTGTATTCACTCGCCTTTTTTTCATATAATAAATCAATCATAGTTATGTCCATGTAATATTGAATCAGCATTTGTATTTGAATATGTGAAAAAAATACGAATATAAAAAAGATTTAAATATCATCCGTTTATATTGAATCCGTTTCGATCCCTTAGATATGGCATGAAGGTAGGTATATAAACCACTTTTTGTTATTATTATATAATTTATGTGCGACCCTGAAATTTCCATAAAGCACCTAAGTCAATTTTATTTCACATCAATCGATATATATTCCTTTCTTCTAACAATACGATTAAAAGATAAGATAAAGAGAACACTTGAGTCACCCATAAATAAATTATATTATATCATGAACCGACTTTGCTAATGACATTAATAACTCAATTACACTGACCCACAAACTTTTTATCATGACTCAAAGATAACAAAAACATTATTTTTTTGTGTCCCTACAAACTTTTTCCCCCACAAAGATAACACTCTCTTTTATCGTCAGCAAATCTTCTTTTCACTTTTAAAACAAAAAAGCCATGTGAACTTCTCACAACAACTAGGGCCTTTTTATTATGAGACACCTCGTTGGAAATTCATCACCACTCTTTTATTACACTATCCACTCCACATTATCTCTGATCAAGTCAAGTTTACACTTAAAAAATGACATACCACGTCGTTCATTTTATTCCTTTTGGTTTTGTTTGTTGAATCACAGCTCATTGGGAATTGACTGCTTGGCTAATCAGGTTCTCGGATCTAAGAATCTATCACTGCCTCATGCTGCACAGGTGGGTCCCACTTACCACCTGACAACGCGTCTTGACCGTCAACGGCTAATATTTTTTGAAAATAATTTTCGACCCTGATAACCTGCATGGCTGCACCTGAATTCTGACACACATTTATATAAAAAAATTATAAATTATTTAATTTTTAATTGTTTTGTTGAAGGCTTGTTTAAGTGAGAAATATTACTAGAAAAATAATGATGCTAAATTGAAATAATATGATAGAAGAATGCTGGTTGAAAAAAATTAATAAAAAAAAAGAATGTTACTCGAAATAGTAATTTGTAGTTTGTTTGACAAGAAAAAATGACATAACACTAAGGAAGAAAGCATAATTTGTTTTCTCTTTTTTTTTTATCTTTTTATGCCATTAAACATTTATTTAAGAGAGAAAATGGTACTACTTTAGAGTTATTTCAAATATCAAATTGCATTTAGCAATAACGTTTTGCTCTTTAACACTGCTATTTAAAACAATGCTAACTTAAAAAAAGTTGCCGAACAATCCTACATTGTTGTGAATAATGATGATTAAGGGGAAGACTAAAGTCTATTGTAGTACTCATTCGCTGCTGTAATGGGTTTCATATCTTTAATTTAAAAAATTATAAGTTGATCCGAGCTTACCATCACGTTTACCATGTCAAATTGTCGAAATTAATTTAATACTTTTGGATTTTTTTTATAGGACGAAATGATTGATTTTGAAATATAAAACGTCAATAGCATTGTTTTATCTCAATAAACGAAGTTAAAATAAAACTAATAAAATTGGACTATTTGAAGTTGCATTAATCGTTTGAATTTAGAAGTTAAGAATTAAATTTATAATAATAACGATCTGATTGGCGTATACATATAATCGTAGCCGTCATCAATATATAATTTATATATACCACCATCACAATTCTATATAAACATTGGACCTTATATCCACCACCACCAACTTGGAATTAAGCTTTTACCAAAACCATGCTCTTGAGTCAAATCTAGCGTCAATGGTGTCATTGGTCTAACAATGAACAATCCATTGATTTTCCTTTTATTTGGTATTAAATCCTGTACGAACCATCCATTGTTTTCCTCTAAAAAATAAATCATCCGTACAACTAATGAGCTGGACAGAAATATATACATATTTGTAAAATAATATAAACGATTACTTCACCACTCCAAAGACTGCAGCCTGCAGGTCAAGCTTCTCCCTCAAGGCATACTTAGTTTAGTACTCCAATAACAACATCCTAGAGAAAGGTCGTTCAACTAATACTTATTTATTTGATAAATAATTATAAGATAGAATAACCAAAGATGAAGAAATTTAACCAACAAATCATCAGCAGTCTAAAATCTGAATCCCCTATGACCAATTGTAGATCCTATCCTATAACAAGTCACTGACATCAGGATTTATAAGGCTCAATTATTTCCATAACCACATTAAATCAAATGCAACTTGTCAATTAAAAAGTCATTGTCAAGGACTCGCCACACCAACTAATACAAAATGAGTGCCTCAGAAAATCTGACTGGTGGATAAGCACATCAACGAACCGGATTACGCCAGAGCGCTACTCGGCTTGCTCAGTACGCCCCCATTTTTTCGCGCCACATGTCCCTCTGACGCGTTTTCTCCTCCCTCACCGCCTCTTATCCCTTAATACCACAACCACACATCTCTCCAACCAACATTATAACGAGTCACGTTTCCCCTCACTCAAGATCGCCACACAATATCTACACATAGAAATCCACATAAGATCTCACTATCTCTCTATGAAATCTCTGCTTGGCACTCACTCCTCTCTTTAAAAGGCCAAACAAATCCCCTAATTCTCTCTCACTTTATCCCCTTCACTTACTCCTCTAACAACCCCAACAAACAAAACAAAAAACAAAACCAGAATAACTAAACGGTATTCCTCGATCCATGGCGGATAGCTCCTCTATGCTCGACTCCTTGTTCACGTTTCATCCTTCCAGCTTCCTCGCGCGCGACAACGAGGCGCTCACCAAAGCACTGCAGATGTCCATTTCCGAACCCAACACCGCCATCAACTCTCCTTCCTCCTCCATCTCCACCTCCGATTCGATACTCAACACCATCCACTGGTCGGATCCCACTCCTCCGTCCGAAACCCGACCCGTTAAGGAAGTGCTCGCTCCAACGGGTCGGGTCGCGAAGAGAAAATCTCGCGCGACTAAACGGAGTCAGACTACGTACATAACGGCGGACCCGTCTAATTTCAGACAAATGGTGCAACAGGTAACGGGGATCCGATTTGAACCGGGTTTGGTGGATGCGCCGCTTTTGAAACCCGAACCGCAAAGGAATACGCCAGTGGTAATGCAACAGGGGTGTCTATTGCCGACACTTGACACGTCAGCACATGTGTTGAATCAGGCGAGACAGAGTGGCTTAGCTGCGCCGGTTCGGGTTGAGAGAAGTAATGCCGGGTTCGGGTTAGAGCCCGGTATGAGCTTTCCTACATTGGAGTCTTGGGGAATGATTGTATGAAAGTAGTTTTATATTATTTTAATTAGTTTCCCTTGGGGGTCTTTTTAATTTTGTTTTAATTTGGGGCTCTGTTTTAAGTTTTCCTCCCATGGCGTGTGTGTGTGTATAATTAAGCAATGGGAAGGCCATGCAGATTATGTCTCTAGTTTTTTGCTTATTAGGAGTTGTCATTAGTATAATTTACTAGTTACTGATTTGCACCTTAGTTTGTTGTTAATTTACCAGATTATTTATTTCGTTACACGACTCCTATAGTTCTATGCGTTATGTTATGAAGTGTTGCAGAGTGCTGAATGCAAGAATGGAAAATTATCTATAAATAAATGCAATCCTAGAGCGTTTCATTTCACAAAAAGAGGTAAAGATAACAACATGTTTCTTAAATGCAACCTTCATTTCTTCAAAATTAGCATTTGAATTCAGATACCAGATATTTGAGGCGGCTGATACTATAAATTACCATGTTTGGTTTTCCTACAAGCACCTAGGATAGGATTATAGGTGCGTTTTGGGACCACTATGCCTCTTGTAAGATGTGTCTAGCTAGAACTAGCGGCTATTGAAGTTAACAAATTTAAATTAAAAAAAATTATAAGATAGATGTCACAATAAATTATTGTTCTCGTTTAAACTAATCGGTAAAAATAAAAAATAGCCGTAAATTATGCTTTCAAACATTCTTCAAAACTTTGATGTGGGGAGATATTTTTTAAACTAATAATTTCACTTGACAAAATTAATCTAGACTCACAATCAAGTAGTGAACTAGTGATAGATGTCACAATAAATTATTGTTCCCGTTTGATTTAATCGGTAAAAATAAAAAATAGCCGTAAATTGTGCTTTCAAACATTCTTCAAAACTTTGATGTTGGGAGATATTTTGCAAACTAATAATTTCACTTGACAAAATTAGTCTAGACTCACAATCAAGTAGTGACTAATACTAAAAAGCCACTCAATTGCTTACCTCAAGAGGAAATTAATTCCAAAATTGTTAGAGGAGTGAGTACGCAAAAAAGGCAGTCACAATCAAATGTAACGTATTTCTAGATAGTCAAAAATTCAAAAATTCAAAAGAACAAAGAGGATGGACAATGAAATGTCATGCCGCTTCAGCGCCTAGTCTCTCTCGACTCTCGTTCTTTCTCTTCTCATTAATTGAACAAAAGGAGAGTCAAGATGTCAACTGTTTGGACGGAGAGATAGAGAGAGAGGTTGTCAGGTCAAAGAAGGCGAGCTTAGTTGTACGGACATGGGCCTCTCAACCAACACACCTATTGTTGCTAATTGCTATACGTGTAATCTCATCTTTATCTTTCTAAACCACGTGAGATCTTCTGTGGCGCCTTTCGATGTTTACCACATAAGCATACCATGTGTCACTATACACAGCATGAGATGTATAAACAAACAATCTGATTTGTTTGACAGCGTTCTATTCTTTTCTTTTTTTTATGTGATGAAAAATCGTTCAACATAATATTGTAGAATTGAGACTATTTGATTGCATTATGCATCTATTGTAATGTTTTAATTATTACAACTAAATATTATTTTTACCGTTTAAATTAAAAATTGAGCACAGTTAATGCATCTTTGAAGTTATCTACCAAGTCTTTTAAAAAGTTTGAAATTATCTTATCCTTTTTCACTAATAGCGGAACGAAATATTGATATTTAAACTTTATTTTCGAAAGATTAAAGTGAAACATTGTAGAACTAAAATATGAGTATTCATGTATGCTCGCTTTTCCTCCCAGAAAGTGTTTTTTGTAATTTTTTACACTTTTTTTTTGAAGAAAAAATGTATATTTTTATATTTGGAGGTTCCGTAGTTCATTTTGCTGAGATTTTATTATTTTAACAATCAAACATTATGTACAGCTAAAATGTGAGTATTGTTTCTCTTTTAACAAAGTATATATTTTTTTTTTCTAATTTGATTTTACACGTATTGCAATTTATTTTACCGAATAAAAATGTTAATAAAAGAATTAAAAGTATAATAACAGTATATCTGCTAACCAAAAAAACAAAAACTTTTACTTTCAGTGTTATTAAGTAATATCATAAAACATGTTACCATGAAGTGCGACTTTAATCAAATAAACAATCCATCAAAGGCTCTTATATCAGTCTCTCCACATACTTCACTTCACTGTCACAAAACTAGCACAACATTAGAGCCACAAAGGTGTCCCCCAGGAAGGACAACATGTGAGTTGTTATCTTGACCCAGGCTCGATGGGGATTGGGAAGCATGCCATGGCTGACGTGTGCTGGTTGACACGCAGAGTCAAAATTCCTTATTATATTATTATATAATATTCTTAATTAAAATAAACACAAACCACATGCTATGCGATATTGCTATGCTATGGTAAAGTCACCGCCTAATTTATTTGCTAGAGTTTGGCCTTCTCCAGGCGACCTGACCTTGGTCTGTGCAATGCAGGACGTCTGATGCCGACGTCTTCTTTGTTTTCTATTTTTTTAGTTGATCATTCTCTCTGACAATTTTTGGGTAGTTGGCTCCATCACGCACTGCTCCCGTCACTGTGACGTTGGAGCTAGTTTGCTCTGAGGTGAGGTGATCCAGCCGGCCAGCCCAGGTTGGTTATGGGCTCTATGAGACTATGACAAGCCTTCTTGAAAGGTATAATTTTTTTTTTCAAGCAAAAGATTTTCTTTTTAAAAAAAAATATTTAGAAAGACATAAGTCAGTGTGTGAAAATATAGTTTATCTCTCCTATACGTCTAAACATGAGTTGATCTCGTTATCTCTAAAATAATGACCATCTGAAGCTCAACATGAAAAAGATTATTTAACAAGGGCGGAACCAAGGGAGTGCAGGGTAGAGCTTTACATTCCATGTGAATTTAATTTACTACAATTATAATACTAATTTTGATCCCCAACACAAAATTGCAAATTTGTGCCCCCAAGTGTTCATTTCTGACTCCGCCTAAAGAAAGGTTTAATTAATAGAAGAAAATATGGTGCCGGACACAAAAAGGATGTGGAGTTTTTCTACAAGGGTGTTGTACCATTGATGTTGTTTTGAGTTCATATATATATGTCTACTTTGAGGCATTAAGAAGGACATTTTCTTTCTATTGTCAAGCGTTGACGGTGGATATATGGAAGAAAAAGATGAGGAAGCAAAATGCTGCGTGGCCATGAATTCGACGGCATTTCTCTCTCTCCTTTTTTTTTTTTGTTTGCAGAATGCAACATTATTTTTTCTTTCAAGGGAACATTATTTTTTCTTTCTAAGCAACATTATTGCTTTGTCCATATAGTTATGGACTATATTAATATACTAAAGGTTATCAATTAAATGCCGTCCGTTCTTATGCGTTCAAAAAATTCAAAAGATCCAATAATTTGGTTCTTATATTAAAGCAAAAAAAAATAAAAATCTATCACCCGAAATTAAATGTTATGGGAAATGTTTAAATAAGTCACTGCACATGATCAAATAATTCAATGGTAAAAGTTTAAAGTTGATTCAAAATTTCAAATGGATAATAAATTCTGTCTTGCGTGTAAACAAAAATGGGTGACTTTTAAACGTCCTTATTTTTTTCTTTTTTTTTTTTTGAAAAAAAAGTTGCAATGCATATATGGAACAATTATTAATTATATAATTATATGAAACTAAAGTCTAGTTTATTTACTTAAAAAATGTCTATCTGTGGAGTTAGCCTGTAAATATATAAATCCGTCATCACCTAACGACCTAAAGCTTTGATTTGGCATGGGATCCACACAGTTCAACAACTTCGGTTCTCTAAATAATTTATAACGTGCAGATCACCTCCTCTAGGCCCCTTCTCTATACAGAAGGATTACTAGCGGGCCAATTTAAATGTACAAACAAAAATAATTTTACACAAAAAGGCTAGGGGCATGCACGGAGGCTTGATTAGTCTCCATCCTACAAATTGGCATCTTTTGTTTTTAAAATTCTGTTTTTGACCCTTACACTGACGCATGCAAGCATTAAATGATAACGTACAGTATAAGCACGTTTCGTGCAGTTTCACTAAATTACGATCTAGATCTTATGAGGTGTTCACTCAACCAACAATAAATTTAGATTTTATCATAAAATGAAAAATCATTCCCCAAGTATTTACTTTTTTTTTTAAAAAATAATTATTTCTTAAAAACAATATAATTTAAATGCCAACTCCTTTTAATTAGCACACACAGACCTATCAAGCCAGCTTGTTAAGAAACATAAATGGTGAGAATTATTGTGAAAGTAGATAATTAGAATCTCACGATTTATTAAAGGTTTCCAGGACATACTAATTTCATAAAATAATATTTGTGACTGGCATGCTTTTATAAATCAGCCCATCAAAGTCAGAATAGGCCCTTTTAGAGCCCAAAAACGCTCTACAAATCTACAATTTATTCAACTCTAGACTAGTCCCCAATTTCTGGATTAGGCCCTTTTGTTTATGCTTTGCTACCCACAAGAACATTTTGCACCGAAAAAATTATAACTAACCTTAATTAATTAAAAATTTTAAAATAATCCATTTTTAATAAAAAAATTAAAAATGACTTCGCAGTATCGGAATCTGAGATTCCGAAAATAATTCTGCTTAGTTTCGGAATCTCAAATTCCGAAACTAGCTAGTTACGGAATTTGAGATTCCGATACTAACAATTTCAAATTTTAATCGGAAAAAGTTTTGTCTTATTCACATAAATTTTGTTCTGTGTGAATAAATTTTGTCCTATTGACATAAGTTGGCTTAAGATCGGATTTTCAAAATCCGATCTTAGCCCATCAAATGAATGGCCTTTAATTTATTTAAATATCATTATCTACTCTTTGTTTAAAATAACATTTAATTTTTTTCCTTAATATGTTATATAACCAATAGTTACATCGTTAAAAAAAAATTAAATGTTGAGTTTATCAATAAAAAAAAAAATCATTTAAGAAATGCGGGTTAAGAGTAGAGCATGATATTTAGATAAATTAAAGATGATATTCAGAAACTAATTCAATATCATAAAATGCTTTGTACGTAGCAGGAAGCATACTTCATGAATTTCACGTTTATTTAACATCACTGAGTAGTTCAAAGAAATCAATAAAGTTATGTGATCGTTAGGGAATATTAATTGGTCGTTAGGGAATATTGAGGATAATTAATTTTACTTTTATTTTCTTCAATTTCGAAATAACTTGACTGACTCCAATGCACTAAGTAATCTGCAGGAAATAATAAAACAAGATGTATCCGTTTGTGTATATTGAAATCCTTAGGAAGATAAGTATGCACATGCACAGGCGTTTTATATATGCATGAACTAAGGGTGAAATCCACGAAAGTATATAATGTTTGTGAACATAGATAATCGATAAGAGGAGGATTCTAATATCAATATTTCACTATTTAGTTAATTATTCAAATTTTTTAATTTAAATATAAAATCCAAACGGTTGATCTTATTTAGTTTAACGAGAAATGCATTTTCGTGTAACTTTTGTAAATTATGGAGTTCATTTGATACTCGACCAAAGGTTAAAACATGAACGTTTTGGAATGAATATATCATAGTTAACAAGGCTTGATTATTTTTCTACCTCTTGATCGAGTATCAAGCAAACTTCAAAATTTACAAAAATCATACGAATACTCATCAAAGATCAATGGTTTGAATTTGATGTTTGAATTTTGAAAAAAAATAACTATTATAGCGAAATGTTAGCATTTTGGGTCATCCAAAATGTTAGCATTGGAACACTCCTCGGTAAGAAAATTAGGTATACGTACAAATATACTTAGATTTTATATATTCATGAATAATTGGACGAAATTACGCGTCTTTTGCAAAATCAGTTTATTAATTTTAACTCTATTCCAATTAGAGAAATTAAATGATTCTCAAATATATATTTCATATGAAGGGCTAAAATTTTCAAACTCTTTAGCCACACCATAACATATTCCCATCCATTCGATCATATTTTCTATTATAACTTATTATGATCAGATAACTATTGTGTTTCCATACTCTTTTTTTTGTACCTAAAATTTTTCATGCATCTTGTATTTATTTATGAAATTCTTCGTGTATCAGTAAAGTTTTTCATGTAAACAACTCCAATGCTTCGAAATTACATGTGCATAAAATTTGTTAAATGTAATGAACCGGCCCATTGCTTGTAATAATGGATAAGAAAACACAATGATTACATTTTGTCCTTATGAATAAGACAAAATTTTGAAAAGTATATTTGGGTTAAGATGGGATTCTGGAATCCGATCTTAAGCCAACTTATATGAATAGGACAAAATTTATTCACAGAACAAAATTTATGTGAATAAGACAAAAAATTTTCCGATTAAAATTTGAGATGGTTAGTGTCGGAATCTCAAATTCCGAAACTAGCTAGTTTCGGAATTTGAGATTCCGAAACTAAGCAGAATTAGTTTGGGAATCTCAGATTCCGATATTAAGAAGTCATTTTTTAATTTTTTATTAAAAACGGATTATTTAAAAAATTTTTAATTAATTAAGGTTAGTTATAATTTTTTCGGCATTTTACAAGCATTGCTCAGAGTATGACTGTTATATATTATATAATTTCTTATAAATTTATGCTCCGGTTTTTTTTTTTTTTACTATATATTTTAAGATATCCAACGCTGCAGAAACGTTTGATATGGCTTATATATTGAAACATCGACTTCAAGTTATGAGAATTTTTTTTTTTTTGAGAAAAATTACGTCAGAATCAGGGGCGGAGCCAGGATTCGAATTTGGGGGGGACAGTGGACAATGGCTGACATCCATTATTTATGATGTTATTATTTTACTAGTTATTACAATACTACTGTTTTTTTTTTTTTTACCAGTATCATAACATAAGGGGCAGAACTGAATATAATCAACGCACAATTCTTTGCAAAATTATAATTGAATGAGTTATGCATAATCTATTAAATTTTGACAAATTATCCATTTTGTACTAAACAAAATCAGAACATCAAAACAAAATTATAAAGATGTGCCTTAATTTTTCACATAATCATTCAACGAGAACCGAGAACGATAAAACATTTCAAAGGGCAGAAGAAACCTGGCACGTGCTAAATGGTAGCGACGGAGGTGGGAAATCTGTCGGAAATGGAGCGTCAAAGCGTGACAGGGTGTTGAGCCGCGCAGCCGGACAGACTCCCTTCCCTTTCGATTTTCCCTTGCGAGACGAGAGATATTTGGGGCCGAACATGGACTTTTCTTTTCAGTTACATTGTTTAGTGTTAGAGCCCAATAAAATAAATACAAAGAAATAACATAAGGACAGGCCGAACATGGGTTAATATGCATCTCTGACTTCCTAGTTCCTATAATCATATATATCTAGTTTTGAACTTTCCCAAATATTGAGCGAGCCAGGCCCCCCCTTGCCCCCCTACTGGCTCCGCCACTGGTCAGAATAACTAAGTTTGGTCAAGGAAATTCTTACAATGGTTCGAGAATTAAGTGTGAATTAACGGCTTAAGATGCCTTTGGATCGCTAGACAACTAAGAATAAGTTTTTCCTTTAAACTAAAAGTCTTAGAAAAAAAGTTGTGAAAAGAATGCTTGGATTTTTTTTATTTACTGCAATTGACATCGGAATCATTTTTAAGATTCACCCAGAAATCCTCCGCATATAAGGAGAAAATGTTTGTACATAGATACACCCTGTTTTGCCCAAGGAAATTCTTACAATGGTTCGAGAATTAAGTGTGAATTAACGGCTTAAGATGCCTTTGGATCGCTAGACAACTAAGAATAAGTTTTTCCTTTAAACTAAAAGTCTTAGAAAATTTTTTTCTCCTAGTGTGCTTGGATGTTTTTTTTAATCCAGATTGAAAATTAGTTCAAAACTGATTAAAAATAACACTATGAATCCATATAATAATAATAATAATAATTAAATAAGAGAAGTTTATGGGCTTGGATTCATATTTTACATGAATTGCTGTTCCGAATAAACCGAGAATGGTGAAACTAAATACTGTTTTCCTTTCATATTGCAGAAATGCAGAGTCATATATTTCTCTCTCAAGCATTAATCGAACTGAAGATTCATTTAGGAAAAAGCTACCTGACTGGCCCTATTTTATTATTACTAGAGGGACATATCGAGTTTCGCTCGATGTAGATATCTATAATAATAATATTTTTATTGTGTTTCTATAGTTTAATTATGTTCATTTTTATATATATATATATAGAGAGAGAGAGAAAGGCTATTGTTTTATGGATAGGACTGCGGCATTGTCCTATTCAATTTTTATCCGTTGGATTGCTTCAAGATTGGTGCATAGATCTAAATTTGTGGCTCGCTGTGGATAGGGAATGAGTTAATTTCCCCGTTAACTCTTTAATTTTTCTGTTGACGCCTCCGTCATCTGTTGTTTCCTCTCTCTCTCTCCCGGTCACCAAATGAAATCGCACACACCAAATTAAATTCATCCTCTGAAAATTGAGATACAGTAGCTGTAAAACCTATTATAGTGAGCGAAATAGGAGGGTACTGGACTGGTGTCAAGTTCTAATCACTTCACAAGGCAACAACAATCATCAATCGGTACAAAATCACAATTATTAGGTCGGTATTGGGTGGTACAAGCTAAGCAAACAAGGCATAAACAGTAAGGTTCGAGTACCAATATAGAATCACACAAGCACCATCCCAATTTAGAATTAAACAACAATTACAAGGCTCAACCAAGCATAGGCAAAATCCAACAAATTAACAAGTAAATTAAAGTTACAACCTTCACCCATAATCCGATTAAAGAAAAGAAAAAAGAAAGGAGAATCCCAAATTTACATCAGGAGCCCCTATCGCATTGCTTCAGCCTCTCTAATTTGAGTCCCCTCCTCCCTTTTTCTAACCGCACCAATACCCAAAGAAAAAGAAAGAGTTGGTTGGATGTAATACCAAAGAAGACGAAGGGTGCTAATTAGTCTATATTTTGATTTCTTCAGCTTGTATGTAATACCAAAGAAAACGCACCAATATCCAAACCTTGTTGAGTTCACTATGACACTTCATCTCCTCCTCTGACAAAATAATGTGTTGCCAAATTATTATCTGATGTTGAAACGAGTCGATTTTATGAGCAATAACACCCGACATACAATTAGTTACAAAGTATCATATTATAGAAATCAGAAAAAATGCTATTGCACAACTATTTCATAATACTTGGAGTGTCGAATGATATTTAACTAAAGGATCATGACACCCACACATCTTTATTTATAATATTGATATTGATTATTTTTTTGCATAGTGTATTGAATTGAAACTATTTGTAGTATTATTGTTGTGCACTAAGGAAAGGGAGAAAAAAAATACAATATAATATTTTTTTCCTAATTTTATTCCAGACTTATAAACTGTTCCTTTGAAATCTTCACGCCTAATTTTAGACAATACTAATCTATGCACCACTTATTATTTTTTTTCTCGTTGCATGGTGCATTCAAATTTTTAGCAATGTGATTAAAGTAATGTCGTTAGGAAATTTCGTGGGAGTTGGGATCCTAATTTATTGAATTGGGCCTTTCCTTTCGTTCTTCCTTTTTTTTTTTTTGAATAAGCAGAGTTGTTAATTTCGAGGGCCTTTCCTTTGTTTCGTTTTACGATCTGTAGATCAGCATGTTTCAAAAAAAAAAAAAATCTGTAGATCAGCAAAGTGACTACACAGATCATGACTCACTAGTCACTACACAGATCATGGAAGTTGCTAGTCTATTTAATTATTTAATTAATTGAAGCACTCATCCCTGCAACTTGACTAGAATCGCTGACTAGACTAAGGCACACATGCATCATGCATGGACAACTCTTCTAAACTTTCGAAGCTTTGAAGAGATATCCTCGTATTCCAGGTCTAACCAGAAATTATATGCCGTCTCTCCAATGAATTATTATATATCAATGATGGCTTGAGATAATATATTTTTTATCCACTTGGAGAATAACAGAGGAAGCAATGTTCTCACTCACCAGATTACTTTCCTCTCTATAGACTCTATTTCCAATCGAACTACAAAATCTAAAGGGAAATTAAGGTCTCTCTCAATTTCTCTCCAATTCTCTAAAATAGACTACATATACTGCCGTCATCGAGAGTTTCAGACGTGATTTTGCTTCAACTTGTCTTCAATGAAAAAAAAAAATTGAGTAAGAAATCATTTGCTCGTTTTTCTTCCTTTTGCACATTATTGACCTTTATGCATATATCTTGTAAACTTTCCTCTACATTTACAGATGATGCCCTTTCGCATCTGAAAACAACTAAACAAGCAAGAGGTTTCAGATAATATTTATTGCATCAAATCCAAAGAGATAAGTCCGATTCTTTGTTTTTGCTGTCTAATTCTGGCATTTTAATTTAGTGCTACGGAAAGTTAGATCTAGTGCTGAACAACTGTTTTGGTTCTGTCTAGTATTGTTTACAAGCAATCTACTGTGTCTGAGTAGATAGTATTTTTATTCGCAGCACTTGGAAGAAAAGTCACAACTTTATTAATTACCATGTCAAATATTGTGCAATTTGAGAATTCTAAAAGTAGGCCAAAGAAAGGGAAAGAAAAGGCTCAAGATAGGCCGTCAAATAAAAGGTCCAAGGTCTGGGATGAATTTGTTGAGATAGAACAGCCTGATGGTAGTAAAAAGGCGAAATGTTCACATTGTGGAAATGAACTATGTTGCGATACCAAGAAGCATGGTACGTCTCAACTTAGGCGCCATCTTGATAAAGGTTGCCCAAAAAAAGTAGCCAAAATTACTCTGTCGGATTCCCCTGAATGCCATGAGAACCAGGAACTTAATGAAAACCAGGATAATCATTTGGGATATGATCTGCATAATGACCAAGAAGTTTCTAGACGCCAAGATTTGGCATACAATCAGCAAAGAAATCGAGAATTTTTTGTGAAAATGGTTATTGATAACAAAACCATGTTGGAACATGTGGAGAATCCTTTCTTGAAAGAGTTCGCATTAACTCTTCAGCCACTATATAGTCCCCTGGATCAGAGGACTGTCGAGAAAGATTGCCTCACCTTTTATGAAATTGAGAAAGCTATGTTGAAATATAAACTCAGCCAGCTTAAATCTAGAGTCAGCTTTAGTTTCATACAATGTGTGACTGTGAAATACTTTGGCAATTATTGTGTTGTCGCGCATTTTACCGATAATAATTTCAAATTGGAAAAAAGAATAGTTGGTTTCACCGGTATTCACATTAGTATTGATGCTAAAAAAGATTTCTTAAATGAATGGACATTTGGTAAGACTGTCCTTGCAACTACGTGTGATTCAGCAGATCTTTTTCCCATTGGAAAATTCGTGAGATGCATTTTATGTCATTTGAAACAGATTGCTGCAATGTTCTTTTTTGAAATAACTCCGGGCAGAGTCCTTGATCAAATTCATGGTATACTGAAAAAACTGATGCAGAGCCATGAACAAATGAGTTCTTTCAATAAAATTGCAGAGGAACATTCTCTCCCCCCTAAGGCAGAATTCATACTTCGTGATAAACGAGGATTGGGTTCTCACTTTAATATATTTCATGACGCATATACCTATAAAGAGGTACTCCTTGCACTTGGCAATAATGATGTTCAATGGAATGTAGTGGAGGAGGTAGTTGGCCTTTTGAAACCAATAAATGACACGGTTGCAGTGCTCTCTTCCAGTGAATGTCCGACAATAAACTCACTTGTAAAACTTGTTTTGGATGTCAAAGATGGCATGTCAAATGCCTCTCCGTCTCCGGTTTTATCTAGCACCATAACTGCTGTTAATAAATCGGTAGCCAAGCTGGAGGGATATTTGGCAAGTTGCGATGAGATAGTGCATTTTGCTTCCTTGTTGGATCCTCAATTAAAATCATGGTTCCTTGAACATTGCAATGGAAAGGGCGGCATGCCCGACAAAAATGAAATTCTTAGACGGTTTCACAATTCGTACATTGCATATCAACATGAGAGCAAAGAAATCTCCAATAATCCAAAAGATTTAGATGAGTATCTGGAGAGCAACTCAGTGGACGAGACAGATGATGAGAATTTTGATGTATTGGGTTGGTGGAAGAGAACTGAATCAGAATACCCTATTCTTTCTAGGATGGCACGTGATATTCTTGCTATTCCCATTACCTGCTCACTAACTTCGGGCACGGAACCACTGGAAGAAATTGTGGGCGAAATTTCTCTGTCCGGAATCTCTCTCAAAATGTCGAAGGTTTTGATTTGCTGCAACAACTGGCTTAGATCGAATTGCAATTATGGTATGACATCCATTCCTTCTTACTGATTTTGATACCATGTTTGCTTAATCTAACTTAGTAATTATGCTATTGATAAAAATCCCTTTTGTTTTGAAGAAAGAACGGCTGCACACTCCTAGATTATAGTATATGTATTCATGAGTTTTTCACACTAGGAAAGTATTTCTATGTTTACAATATGCTAAAATTCCCTTTTGGTCCCAAAAAAAAAAAAATCCGTATTATCAAATTTTCTACATGCCGAATTATAGAATGTATTTATGAGTTATGCACACACTATGAAGCATTTCTATGTTTACAATATGCAAAACAATCCTTTGAACTTTATTATTTTCGCTCTCGCATTGTCTTCCCTACAATACAAGGATTTATTCTAGGCAAAATTGGATATAACCCTCTAATCTTTCTAATTCAGAAATAAACCCCTCAAATCTTCAAAATTAAATATAATCCCTCTAATCTTGTTTTCTAAGGACATAAGACCCTTTGATTGTTTTTAATCTTATCTTATTTTAAATAAAAAAGAATATTATCTAAAACATCAAACCAATAAACCCCTGCCCCCTGGCCTTCCCTTCCACTTCACGTTGCTGCCCACCCTAATCTTCCCACTGTTGTTTATAATTAATAAATAAATAAAATAATTCTATATCTTTCCAAATAGCAAAATTAATCTCTTTCCATATTTGATCCACCTTCATCTCTGTTTCTTTCATCTCTATCTATGCATAAAAATTGATAGAGAGGTACTTACCAGTAAATACTAGTAAGGTAAAACCATTGTATTACGGAACAATTATGAAAAAATTTAGTCTTTGTATTTAATTTATTTTCTCCTTTTCTTACCAGAATGGAATCTTAGTTAAGTTTTTGGGGGTGCTCCTAAAAGCATATGATGATTTTTAATGTTATTGCATGAAGTGCTTCAAATTTTTTTTTTTAATAAAATAAAGACATCCAAATTTGAGTTCTCCAACGATCTAGAGTAAGAACTAATTTTTTTTCATAGCGAAATATTACAACTTATCTAAAATAGTGGTAAAAACATAGAAAAATATAATTTACAAAGTATTTGGAAAGATATGAATCAGAACTTTTTTTTTTTCGAAAAAGTTAGGGGACATGAAAGTCTAGCTAGGCAACAGCATGGCCAAGGTCAGAAGTTTTAGAAACCTTTTTTTACTTGAATGTGATTAAAATTAATTCATAATTAAGTGCTTGTATTAGTAAATAAGATTGGAGGGGCTATATCCGATTTTGCATTTTTTTTTTTTAATGAAACTTAATAGTGGTTGCCAAGTGACATTGCAAGTAGTTGATAAATTGGGATCTGTCTCGGTAGTGCTGCTTTCTTTGAGACTAGTTGCTAAAGTTTGGAACTTCCGTGATAGATAGTCTTCTATACTTATGCTTGAGTTATGCTATTGGGTTATTTAAAATTTTTAGCGGTGCAGAATTTAGCCAGTGCACTTGGTAGTTGGTTTTAACATCATACTGTTAAACAAAATTAAAATCGAGGTTTAGGTATGTATATTTATTATGTTTTATTGCTTGTGGTGTTATGACAAATTATATTTTCTAGCTATGTACAAAGATGCCCAATTAGGGTAGGTAACATATATATACAAAGAGAGAAAATTAGATGTAAATTAAAAATATTAATGTATCTTAATCTTAAATTAAATAGAATTATTTTTTTTTACAAAAATGTATTTTATCTTATAAGCATTTCAAACAGTTTACAAAAGATCAACATGTCATTATTGTTGTTTTGTGTTTTTTGTTCTCTTTCCAAGCATGTAACGTGCAATGAAAAAAAAAAGAAGCAAAACACTAATTATTTTGTAATTGGACCTAGGCAATTTCCAAGCAAGGATGAGCAAAGAAAAGGGGCAAATTAAAATGAGTGCACAGTGGGAGAAAGGAAGTGATCTGTGTGCCATTGTCAAATCACGGAATGGTGATCCAAACCTTCACCTAGATAAAGCTTATTGCCCGAATTACGAAGGTGTTAGGATTGCACAAGGTAACAATTTCTCGGTTGCTCCGGAAAAATACAAAGAATTGCTAGTAAATATGGTACTCTCAACTAAAATATCCTTTACTTTGTTAAAAAGTAGTAGTTTTATTGAGTGGGGAAGAGACCTTCATCCGATGTATGATCCGAATGTAGTTCCTATTGAAAGGGATCTTGTTGGTTTCTATCAAATAGACAGAGGAATGTTATCAAGTTTTCTTGACAAGAACCTTTCTAGAATTTCGTTGAGTGCTTGTATGTTTGGCCATAGGTATGTCAACGTTACAACACATTATATTGATAGTGATTTTAATTTAGTCACAATAATTATTGGTATGAAAGACATACCCAGCCTTGCATACAATATAGGGGAAGCACAATTAGAGAGATATATAAAAAGTAGAGGGCTTAATGAAAAGGTACTTGCACTCACAATTGGAGAGTCAGAAAATGAAACACCCTCTGAGTTGAACTGCAGTGTTGGGCGGTGTAGCACCATTGCGTTGTTTAATAACTTATTTTATATTATAATAAATTATTTCTATATAAGGGATGACTGTATAGGAAAAATGATAGAATTTGTGGGGGAAAATCCTAATGTGATGCAAATTTTTAGTCAACCTGCCTCAGAATTACATGATGATGTGCTTCCATACAGAGATGTTTTCAGAGCACTCACATGGGAAAATGTTTTTCCTCCAGAGGTAGAAACGGTGCCATGTGAAAGATGGAAATATTGTGTCGAGCTTTTCAAACTAATTTGTAAAGCTGCTATTATTCTTTCTTCCTTTAAATATCCCACGTCACATTTATTTCTCAGAATTTATTTTGAAATCCATGATATGTTATCATATTCCTCTTATTTTAGGATGACTAGTGACCATGATATACTTGATTGCTTGACTAATTTGTTAGTATATCTAGAAAATTTTTTGGAGGAATGCAATACGCTTTTGCTAATTGCCTCTATATTGGATCCCCAATTCAAGTTTGCCTATTTGAAACGTTGCTATAAGAAAAATATCAGTCACGAGGACGAAGTTGATGATTATATGGAGGACTTGTGCAATGAATATGAAACTGAGGACGACGAAGAGGATTCGGGAATGTCAGAATTTGAAAGATACAAGGAGGAGGATTGTGTGGAGATCAAAGATGATGCTGATTTTGATATTTTGAAATGGTGGAAAGATAACCAATCAACTTATCCCGTTCTCTCAAGGGTAGCACGTGATATTCTAGCCATCCCTGTCTCTTCTGCACCTTGGGAACTGCTTTACCTTCGTATGCCTAAATGGTACAAGCAACCAAGGTTTGCAAAATCAGTACGTCTACTAGATGATTGTATATTGGAAGTTCAGGAGTGTTCTAATAATAAGCTCTCTACTGCAGGAATTAACAGTAAGTAATCTCTATCTTTTTGCTGCTCTTTTTTTTTTTCTAAAAGTTTTTACAGAAAAAAAAACTTGTTGGTTGGAAAAATAAAGCAATTGTTTTAGCAACTAGTAGTGCTTGTATAGAGTGTGGCTTCCAGCTTTCCCAATGATTAAATAAAATCTCATAATTTGGAATTTTTTTTTGGATTATATTTCCATTGATGAAAGAATATTAGGAATTAGATAGTTTTTCCTTTTCAATTGAAATACTTTTCCTACCTATATTACAAAACTTTATAAAAATTTAGTAAATAAAATTTTCAACTGATAGTCAAACGGATGTTAGTACCAAATACGTACCTACATACAATTCAGGACCTATCTTTAAGAAAAAAAAAAAAAGGTTTTTACCTAAGTTGGGTTTACATAAATGGAAAATATAATGATAAAGTAGGTTTGGCATGTTATTAGCTGAAGTCGCCAATATTTTGTTGAACTGCTGAAAAGAAGGTGGAATGCAAGAAAAGCTCCACTCCAACTTGGAGTTAATAATTTTGCAATATTTACATAAAAAACCTCTTTTTTCTTATCTTTTTTACTTCATTTTCATCCAGTTTTCTTTTTTTTTTTTTTTTTTTTTTTTTTGGAGCAATGACAAGATTAGACTAGGTATGGTCAACTGTCCTTTCTATTATCTCTCTCTCGCCTCTTTTGGAGCAAAGTTTAAAGAAAAAATTTTCCGCAGTCAGAATTTTCTCAATTACAACAAATTTCTATCTAATATATTTGATCATGTTTCTTTCTCTTCATGGGTGTGTTTGGTTGGGGCGAGAATAAGGAATAAAGAGTCTAATTCCTTATTCTTAGGAAATCCAAATGGAGCATGAATAAGGAATAGAGCCTATTCCTTATTCCGGTGTCAAACCAAACACCATGGGAATAAGGAATATGCGCTAATTCCGGTCCTTATTCCTATACCAACAAAACCTTGGTATAAGAATTAGGAATAAGGATTGGCACGAGATTCTAAACCCGGCCCTATATCCTTATTCCTATTCTTATCCGGTTTAGATCCAAACACACCCATGGACTTGTTTGGATGGGTTGGGAATAGTGGGAAGAGTGAGAAGAGTAGGAATAGTGGGAAGAGTGAGAAGAGTGCTATTCCGGGAAGAGAAAATATTGTTTGGATGGTGAGTTTAGGAATAACGTTGGGAAGTGTGAAAAAGTAGATAGAAAAGTGTTGTTGGAAAGAGTGTTATTGAAAATTGTGTTAAGAATGGAATTGGCTATTCCAAAACCGTTTGGATGAAAAATTTAGGAATGGAATTGCCAATTCCTAAGAATTGGCTATTCTTACTTCATCCAAACGAGCCCTAGCATTAGCGAAACATGAGGTTCAAATTTGTGTAAGAATCATGCATAAACATACCTCATCAGGAATCCATCTTTTTAATTCATCTTCATCAGTCCGCGCAACGAGACACCTCATATCCTCAGCAGTCAATATAGCATCTTTTGTGACTACTATTCTATTTGAGATCTTTCGACTCAAATAATCTTCAACAAAACTAAAAGAATGAAAATCCCAAACTAGACGTGGGTTTCTTTCTGAAGGTGGTATGTTCTTCTCAACATAGTCAGTTGCTGCCTTTTTAATTTGACATGCCCCTTGTTCTAATTCATATGTATTTTTCTTCTTTTCAATTATTGTTTCTCATTTATTAGCTGTATTTTGTGGGACCAACTAAGGCAAATTGCCTTATTTTTTTTTTTGAGCAAAAAATGCGGGTCCAGCCCGGCACCTTTTCATTGAATTGAAATGAAGTGTTACAAAACCAAAAGAACAAAAGAGGTTTCCTGAGAACGGAAACCAGAACAGAAAACCAAAAAGTCAAAACAAACTAAAAAAAGATAACAAGCTAATGTAAAACATTAAAGTAAAACTTCAATTTAGAGAAATTGATGGAGGAATTGTATACATTAAGATCATGTCGAGGAATTATGTTGAGCATCTATGCCAACTGGTAAATGGGCCCAAAATATGAAACACTTGATTGTTCATTCTCTCGTCTCAATCTTCACAGTTGATTTTTCACTCAGAATAAATAAAATTTTCACAGGTTATCAACTGTTACATTAACATCATGAAGAATCAACCAACTATCTCAAATAAGGTCCTGATGCTCACTTCGTTTGACACTCAGCTATTGCAGTCTTGGGGATCATTATTGGGTAGAAGTGAGGAACTCAACGAGCAGACTAAAAACAAAATCATTAAGAGAGGCAGCAGTTTTGACCAATATGAATTGGTATCTTATATTGAAATGTCATCACTACATTTACTTCATGAGGCTACTATAAAAATTATTTAATTACTTCATGAGTCACAATCATTTTTTGTAGGTGTTCTTGCCAATCAACATAAACAGGCATTGGTTTATCGGAGTTTTAAATTATTTAATACCAGAGTTTCAGATATTGAATTCCTTGGACTCAATTGGAAAACCCTATAATGAAACTACTCATAAATTGGTATATCTCTTTTTGAATAATTATAGGATGCATATTCTTTCGTAACAAGTTATAATTATTTTATTTGTGTTTTGTATTTCAGAGGTTAGGAATTCAAGTGTGTATTAATGCTTTTCTCGACTCTAAAGATGTTCCTCGAGGTCGGCGACCAATGGAAGTGCTCAGTTGGCCTATGCATGATATTCAAAATTTACCAAAGCAAGAGGATAAGTATGAGTCACATAATTTTTTTCATTTGCGTAAAAAGTTAATTAAATATGCTAATTGTTCCAAATGATTTTAGATCTTCTTGTGGTCTATTTGCACTCAAGTACATGCAATTTTGGGATGGATCAAAACTTACTTGTGATTTTACTCAGGTCTGGTATTATTCCTTTAATCATGTTTTATCTTGCAAAATGGATGGGAAAAAAAATACCAATTATGGTATATACTTATATAAATTATACATTTCAATTTTGGCAGTATGATATTCACATATTTAGGAAGCAACTAGTTGGTGAACTAATATTCTCGGAGCTCAATGAGATGAAGGAAATTCAAGAGGAGATTAAGAAAAGGAAATATGCTTTCAAGTAGTGTTGTAAGAAATATTAAGTATCGTTTGTGTGGATTACAAGTTGTATGAAAAGATTATAAATGCTCTGCAATTTCTTTTCTTCTGGTTGTTTTTTAATATAGGCTCCGTAATGTGCCTGTTTGGAATTTGTGGATGAGTTTTTTTTATGTAGTCCAGTGGTATTGTGTTAAGTACAAGTTCTTTGTTGTTTCGAAATGTGTATAATAGAAAATGTCAGTTTTAGGGTATAAAAGTGATATGTACCGCGTCGAAAATGAATTATGCTTCGCACTAAGAAATTATTACTAATAATATAAAATATATATTATTATATTAAAGATAAAATTATTCATTGTGATACCTAGTAAAACTGCAAGCAAATAAATAAATTTAAATAATGGAAAACCAAATTATAATCACTATAAATAACGAATATATTAAAAGTCTAATATATATAAATTCATATATTAGAATAAGTCTCGGTCTAGAACCATGAATTTTTAAAATTTGAAACCTCAGTTCACTATTTTTCGTAACTGCCGAACCAATGAAACCAAATAATTTATTTCTACTCTATCTGAACCGTTGGATATCCTTGAAATAAATTCAAATTTTCTCAGCCATCTGATCGAATATGTTTTAACCCCACAATTTTGTCGCTCATTTATACCTCACTTGGCCTCTCTATCTCTCTTTACAACCTTCATTTACTCACCCATTTATTACTGATGACCCGGTTCCCTTTTCACTTCCTTCTTCTTCACGACCCAGCCTCTCTTGTTTTATTCTCTCTCTGGTGAACCTCGTGGATTTCGCCGGCCTTGCAGCTCTTCACGGCGACTGAGGCGGTGGTCAGAGGTGGTGGAGACGGTTAAGTCAGTAACGTGGTTACTCTCCCTCTCTCTCTCTATTCAATTGCTTGCTCTGAGGTATACCCGTTGTTCTTACCTCGGTTCTGGTTCTAAGACTATGCTTTTGTTGTTCTGTTGGGATTGGGTTGTGTGTATGCATATCTGATTAGTGTCAATGGGTCATTGATGTTACTTGTAATCTTGTTAAATGTGACTCTGTTGAATTGATACTAGTATATATCACGCTCAATGCCATTGTTTCCTTAATCTATTGTGGTGCTTATGCTATTGAATGATTGGTTTGTGCAATTCTGATGTGTGTTAACTTGGCACCAAGTTAACACTAGACTATACTCTCTTTATTACAATTGTTGGTTGTTCCTAATTGATTTCATGTGTTACTGATTGCCCTTATCCTGATATTTCATGACCTGTTTCAAACTATCCCACTCTAGCATTCTGGTAAAAGCCGAAGACCTTCCAAGGAGTTACTTGTGATCCGTTGCTGCTATTTGGGCTTAATTGTGAATGTTGTAAATTACTTTTGTTAAAAGGATTAGTATCAAAATTTCCTGACTCAAGTAATTATTGTTGGATCTAAAATTAAGCTGGTAGAACTTCCTTGCTGTTGGATGGCTAATTTAATATTGGGCCGAGACAAATAAAGATATGGATTTATTTAAAAGCTATTAGAGTTTGCCGAATAAACTTGGGAAATTTTATCATCTTGAAAGCGGGATTTTAAAATGGGATATGATTAAGATTGTTCTAATAAATTTGAACAGATACTCAACTATGATGATCGGAGTTGTATGATCCCAAAGTAATTTCTCAAAATAGCTTGTGAAGCTTTATAACATAGTTTTTGTAACTGTGAGAGGATTTCACTGGTTGATTGGGAAATGATGGCCGAAAGCATCAGATTTTGTTACATAGTATACACGGGAGATCTCTAATCGTCATTGTTGGCACAAAATTTCGTTTTAAATATTTGGTCAGTCGTCCTAAGAATGTAAAAGAAAATTTTGCAAAGGTCTGTTGATTAGTTCTAGTTCTCATCAAGAGTAGGACGAATGGAAATTGTAATGAAATTATTGAAGACATAATTTCTAATCATTTTTCAAATTTGATTGAGTGTGAGTTCCTTACTCATGACTGATTCACTTGGATAAAGGGCAGCTGAGACCTCTCCATTACAATAATCTCTCCATTACAATAATCTGTGCATGAAAAAAATATTTACATTTCGACAAAAGCTTTGTTAACGTTATCCTCAAAAAAAATTGAATGTATGTTATCCTCAAAAAAAAAAAGCTTTGTTAACGAACTCAGAACTCTTGATTATTCCTTTGATATAAAAGGAAACTGTGCAAATCAAGGACTTTATTGTTATGTTTCCATTCTACGCCTTGTTCGGACTAGCAATCTTATTTTCTATTTTTTAAAAGTATAAATTAACATTAGAGAATTTGATCTTAGTTTATTTGCAAGGAACTTCTCAAAAAAAAAAAAATAAAAAGAAAATAAAAAGTTTATGGACCTGGATTCATGTCGCACATCAATTGCTGTTCCGAATAAACCATGGGCTGGAATAAGTGTTTTCTCACTCTTACAGTCTTACTGAGTACTGACTACCGAGTATGGGCCATGGGGAAACTAAATACAGTTTTATGTAATTTCTCTCAAGTATTGAACTGAAGACTCATTTAGGAAAAAGCTGCTTGGGCCTTTTTTTTTTTCAATTTTCCTATTTCTTTGAGCTTCTCTATACATGGTGTATTAATTTGAAACTATTATTGTTGTTTCACTTATAGGAAAGGAAAAAAATGCAATATAAATGTTTTCCTAATTTTATTTTTATACTCGTAAAACAGTTCTTTTGAAATCATCACACCTATTAGTAATTCTAGACAATAGTACAATACTAATGCACCACTTATTCGTTTGATCAATAGAGAACAATTTTAAAAGAATCGGAACTCTGAAAAAAGCAGTCTCATTACCACTGTTACCGGTCGCTCTATATAGGTCAGTTCACTTCTTTTTTTACATTTTCGGGTGTTTCTTCGTGGAAAGTGATAAAGGCATCGAGAAGGATTGAAGGATCGCATAAAGGCAAAACTAAAAGCAAACAATCGCGTTCGAGGAAAGTGCAGAGATGATGCCACGTGGCCCAAGCGGAAGAGCAGACAGGAGAAAAATAAAGGAGAGATGCAATAGAAAATGAGAAATTTACAAAGGGAGCCGATAGTGGAGAATAAAGCAGATGCCTAGAAAATTTACAGAGGAGACGATAGTGGAGACTGGAGACGAAGGTCGAAGGGACAGGATATATGGGAAAACTAATCGGACGGCAAAGAGGGGGCCTAAGGAATACTGTTCAAACCCAATTGGCATTTGGGAATGACTTATTCTTTATTTATATTTATTTATTTTATTTCTCCATGAATTGTTATTTATAAAAGATGGCTTGAAGTACTATTTTTTTTTTCTTCAATTGGAGAATAACAGAGGAAGCAATCTTCCTTCTCACCACTCACCAGATTACTTTCCTCTCTATAGAATCTATTTCTAAGCAAACTCAAAATCTAAAGGGAAATTAAGAAGTCTCTCTCAATTTCTCTTTCATTCTCTCAAATAGACTGCATATACTGCCGTCATCCAGAGTTTCAGACGTGATTTTGCTTCAACTTGTCTTCAATGAATACAAAAATTGAGTAAGAAATCATTTGCTTGTTTTTCTTCCTTTTGCACATTATGGACCTTTATGCATATATCTTGTAAACTTTCCTCTACATTTACAGATGATGCCCTTTCGCATCTGAAAACAACTAAACAAGCAAGAGGTTCAGATAATATTTATTGCATCAAATCCAAAGAGGTAAGTCTGATTCTTTGTTTTTGCTGTCTAATTCTGGCATTTTAATTTAGTGCTACGTAAATAAAGCTAGATCTAGTGCCGACAACTGTTTTGGTTGTCTAGTATTGTTTACACACAATCTATTGTGTCAAGTAAATAGTATTTTTATTCGCAGCACGTGGGAGAAAAGTCACAACTCCATTAATCACCATGTCAAATATTGTGCAATTTGAGGATTCTAATAGTAGGTCAAAGAAAGGGAAAGAAAATGCTCAAGATAGGCCGTCAAATAAAAGGTCTAAGGTCTGGGATGAATTTGATGAGATGGAACAACCTGATGGTAGTAAAATGGCAAAATGTTCACATTGTGGAAAAAAACTACGTTGCGATAGCAAGAAGCATGGTACATCTCAACTTAGGCGCCATCTTGATAAAGGTTGCCCAAAAAAAGTAGCCAAAATTACTGTGTCGGATTCCCCTGAATGCCATGAGAACCATGAACTTTATGAATGCCAGGAGAATCATTTGGGATGTGATCTGCATAATGACCAAGAACTTTCCAGACACCGAGATTTGGCATACGATCAGCAAAAAAATCGAGAACTTTTTGTAAAAATGGTTATTGATAACAAAACCATGTTGGAACATGTGGAGAATCCTTTCTTGAAAGAGTTCGCATTAACTCTTCAGCCACTATATAGTCCCCTGGATCAGAGGACTGTCGAGAAAGATTGCCTCACCTTATATGAAATTGAGAAAACTAAGTTGAAATTTAAACTCAGCCAGCTTAAATCTAGAGTCAGCTTTAGTTACAAAGAATGTGTGACGATGACAGGATACTCTCACAATTATTGTGTTGTCGCGCATTTTACCGATAATAATTTCAAATTGGAAAAAATAATAGTTGGTTTCACCATTCCTTATCCAGGAATTGATAATATAAAAGATTTCGTAAATGAATGCTCATATGCTAAGACTGCCCTTGCAACTACTTGTGATTCAGCAGATCTTTTTTCCATTGGAAAATTCGTGAGATGCATTTTATGTCATTTGAAACAGATTGCTGCAATATTCTTTTCTGAAATAACTAGATACAGAGTCCTTGGTCATATTCATGATATACTGGAAAAACTGATGCAGAGCCATGTACAAATGAATTCTTTCAATATAATTGCAGAGGAACATTCTCTCCCCCCTAAGGCAGAATTCATACTTTGTGATAAACGAGGATTGGGTTCTGACTTTAATATATTTCATGACGCATATACCTATAAAGAGGTACTCCTTGCACTTGGCAATAATGATGTTCAATGGAATGTAGTGGAGGAGGTAGTTGGCCTCTTGAAACCAATAAATGACACGGTTGCGGTGCTCTCTTCCAGTGAATGTCCGACAATAAACTCACTTGTAAAACTTGTTTTGGATGTCAAAGATGGCATGTCAAATGCCTCTCCGTCTCCGGTTTTATCTAGCACCAAAACTGCTGTTAATAAATCGGTAGCCGAGCTGGAGGGATATTTGGCAAGTTGCGATGAGATGGTGCATTTTGCTTCCTTGTTGGATCCTCAATTAAAATCATGGTTCCTTGAACATTGCAATGGAAAGGGCATGCCCGACAAAAACGAAATTCTTCAACGGTTTCAGAATTTGTACTTTATATATCAAAATGAGAGCACAGAAGGCTCCAATAATCCAAAATATTCAGGACAGGGAGTAGAGTTGGTAAAGTATTTGGAGGGCAACTTAGTGGACGAGACAGATGAGAATTTCAATGTGTTGGGTTGGTGGAATGGTACAAAATATTCAGAACAGGGACTGGAGTTGAAAAAGTATCCGGAGAGCAACTCAATGGGCGAGACAGATGACAATTTCGATGTGTTGGGTTGGTGGAAGAGTAATGAATTAGAATACCCTATTCTTTCTAGGATGGCACGTGATATTCTTGCTATTCCCATTACCTGCTCGCTAACTTCAGGCACAGAACCACTGGAAGAAATTCTGAATGAATTTTCTATATCTAGAATATCTAGTGAAATGTCTAAGGTTTTGATTTGCTGCAAAAACTGGCTTAGATCTCAAAGGGTGAAAGAAAATGATCTGTGCGCCACTATCAAATCAGGGAATGCCGATCCAAAACTTCACCTGAATTACGAAGGTGTCAGGGTTGCACAAGGTAACAATTTCACAAATGATCCGGAAAAATGTAGAGAATTGCTAGTAAATATGGTAATCTCAAGTAGAACGTCCTTCAATTTGTTGAAAAGTAGTAGTTTTATACAGTGGGCAAGAAATCTTCAACCGATGTATGATCCAAATGTAGTTTCTATTGAGAGGGATTTGCTTGGTTTCTATCAAATAGACAGAGGAATGTTACCATGTTTTTCAGATAAGAATCCTGCTAGAATTTCCTTTAGTGTTAGGATCCGCAATGAATACATGGTTTTACTTTTGAACGACCGTAAGAATTTCCAGATCTATGCTACAGTGCACTATATTGATAGTGATTTTAATTTACTCACGACAATTATTGGAACAAAAGAAGTGGCTGGCATTAAAGACTTTACAGTGGCAGCACAATTAGTGAGCTTGATACAAAATAGGGGGCTCGATAAAAATGTACTTGCATTAACAATTTCAATGTCGCAGGCCGCAGATATTTTCCATTGGTTTACCTATATTAGTAGAATTGGGAAAATAAGATTACAATGTAGCATTATTGGATTGCTTTGTGAATTACAACGATATACACATATTAGTTTTTTCGATAAAGAATATGTTTGTATCCGTGAAATGATAGAATTTGTAAGAAAAAATTCTGATGTGATGCAAACTTTTAATGAACTTGCCTTAAAATATAAAATTCTGCCCAAATCAGATTTCCGATTTGATGAAGCTAATGGGTGGGACTCTCTGTTCAACGTGGTACATGATGCAATTCTATACAGAGATGTTTTCGACGCACTTGAACGCAAAAATATTTTTCCTCGGAGGGTACAAACATTGTCACGTGAAAGATGGGATAATTTAGAATGTCATGTCAAACTTTGCAAACCAATTTATAAAGCTCCAATTGTTCTCTCTTCCTTTAAATATCCCACTTCACATTTATTTCTTAGAATTTTTTTTGAAATCCATGATGTGATATCATATTCCTGTACTGATCTCAGGATGAATAGTGACCATGATGTGATGCTTGATCACTTGAACAATTTGCTAGCATTTATAGATGAATTATTGAAGAAATGTAATAAGATTTTGCTAATTGCCTCTGTATTGGATCCCCAATTCAAATTTGCCTACTTAGAACGTTGTTACGAGAAAAACGTCATTAAGGAGGAAGAGGTTAACAAATATATGGAAAAACTGTTCAATAATTCTGAAATTGAGGTCGACGAAATTTTTTTTATCGAGAACTTGACAGCAGTTTCCGAAAGCAAGGATTTGGGAATGTTAGAACTCGATAGATACATGAAGGAGGATTGTGTAAAGATCGAAGATGATGCTGATTTTGATATTTTGAAATGGTGGAAGGATAACCAATCAACTTATCCCATTCTCTCGAGGATAGCACGTGATATTCTAGCCATCCCCGTCTCTTCTGCACCTTGGGAACTGGCTCACAGTATACCTAAATGGTACAAGCGTCCAAGGTTTGTAAAATCAGCGCGTCTGCTGGATGATTCTTCTATATTGGATGTTCAGGAGTGTTCTAATAATAAGCTCTCTACTACAAGAATTAACAGTAAGTAATCTCTATCTTTTTGCTGCTCTTTTTTTTTTTTTCTAAAAATTTATACGGAAAAAAACTTTTTGGTTGGAAAAAATAAAACAATTGTTTCAGCAACTAGTAGTGCTTGTATAGAGTATGGCTTCCAACTTTCCCAATGATTAAATAAAATCTCATATTTTGGAATATTATTATTATTTTATTATATTTCCATTGATGAAAGAGTATTAGGAAGATAGTTTTTCCTTTTCAATCGAAATACTTTTCCTACCTATATTACAAAACTTTATAAAAATTTATTTACTGATAGTCAAACGGATGTTAGTACCAAATCCGTATCTACATACAATTCAGGACCTATCTTTAAGAAAAAAAAGGTTTGAACATAAGTTGGGGTTACATAAATGGAAAATATAATGATAAAGTAGGTTTGGCATGTTATTAGTTGATGAAGTCACCAATATTTTGCTCCAGAAACAACTGTTGAAAAGGTGGAATGCAAGAAAAGCTCCACTCCAATTTGGAGTTAATAATTTTGTAATATTTACATAAAAAATCTCATCTTTCTTCTCGTTTTTACTTCATTTCCATCTAGTTTTTTTTTTTTTTATTTTGGAGCAATGACAAGATTAGACTAGGTATGGTCAACTGTCCTTTCTATTATCTCTCTCTCACCCCTTTTGGAGCATAGTTTAAAGAAAAAATTGTCCGCAGTCAAAATTTTCTCAATTACAACAAATTTCTATCTAATATATTTGATTACATTTCTTTCTCTTCATATGAATTAGAACAAGGGGCATGTCAAATTAAAAAGGCAGCAATTGACTATGTTGAGAAGAACATACCACCTTCAGAAAGCAACCCACGTCTAGTTTGGGATTTTCATTCTTTTAGTTTTGTTGAAGATTATTTGAGTCGAAAGATCTCAAATAGAATAGTAGTCACAAAAGATGCTATATTGACTGCTGAGGATATGAGGTGTCTCGTTGCGCGGACTGATGAAGATGAATTAAAAAGATGGATTTCTGATGAGGTATGTTGATGCATGATTCTTACACAAAATTTGAACCTCATGTTTCGTTAGTGCTTATTTTTCTTCTTTTCAATTATTGTTATATCATTTATTAGCTGTTTCTTTGGAGACCAACTGAGGCAAATTGCCTTATTTTATCAATAGAAATAAATTCGTTAGAGAATTGTATACATTAAAATCAACTTGAGAAATTATGTTGAGCATCCATGCCAACCGGTAACATATGAGCCCAAAATATGAAACCCTTGATTGTTCATTCTCTCTTGGCTCAATCTTCACATTTGATTTTTCACTCAGAATAAATAAATTTTTCACAGGTTATCAACTGTTATATTGGCATCATGAAGAATCAGCCAACTATCTCAAATAAGGTCCTGATGCTCACCTCGTTTGACATTCAGCAATTGAAGTCTTGGGGATCATTATTGGGTCACGATGAGCAGACTAAAAACAAAATCATTAAGAGAGGCGACAGTTTTTACCAAAATAGATTGGTAGCTTACATTAACATGTCAACTTCACATCACTACATTTACTTCTCATGAGGTTGCTCACAATTATTTTTTGTAGGTGTTCTTGCCAATCAACATAGACAACAAACATTGGTTTGTTGGAGTTTTAAATAATTCAATACCAGAATTTCAGATATTGAATTCCTTTGACCAAATTGGAGAACCCTATAATGAAACTACACAAGAATTGGTATATCTCTTCTTGAATAATTACATGATGCATATTTTTTTTAAGCAAGGTATAATTATTATATTTGTGTTTTGTCATTCAGAGATCAGGAATTCAAGTGTGTATTGATGCTTTTCTTGACTCTAAAGATGTTCCTCGAGGTTTGCGACCAATGGCTGTTCTCAATTGGCCTATACGTGTTATTCAAAATTTACCAAAGCAGGAGGACAAGTATGGGTCACATTATTTTTTGATTGATTTGCGTAAAAAGTTAATTAATTGAGCTAATTGTTCCAAATGGTTTTAGATCTTCTTGTGGTCTATTTGCCCTCAAGTACATGCAATTTTGGGATGGATCAAAGCTTGCTTGTGAATTTACTCAGGTCTGGTATTATTGCTGTATCACGTTTTATCCTGCAAAATGGATGAAAACAATATATCATTTATGGTTCAATATACTTATAAATTATGCATTTCAATTTTTGCAGTATGATATTAACATATTTAGGAAACAACTAGTTGGTGAGCTAATATTCTCGGAGCTCAATGAGATGAAGCATATTCAAGATGAGATTAAGAAAAGGAAATATGCTTTCGCCTAGATATGTTTAACCCTGTTTATGTGGATTACAAGTTGTATGAAAAGATATATAAAGTTCTGGCCAACCTTTTCCTAGTTGGTTTATTATATAGGCTCCATGATGTGCATATTTGCAGTTTGTGGATGATCTTTTTTAATTTAGAGTTTATCGTAAAAAATGAAAAATTATTCCACACAGAATTATTTGCTTTTTTTAATTAACTATTTCTTAAAAGCATTTTTAATAAGTGCCAACTCTCTTTAGCACACACAGACCTAACTATCAAAAGCAAGTTTGTTTATAAATAGTGAGAATTATTGTGAACTATTGACAATCAGAATCTCACGATTCATAATGATTTTAGGACATACTTTTATTTTCTAAAATTATTTTCAACTTCAAGGGCTCAAGGCAGGCCCGAAGAAAAATAGAAAATCTAAACTAAGTAATTATTATTTATTACTGGATACTTAGATCCATAAAAGCCCATACAAATTCTATTCAACAATTCGGTGTCAGGTGTGATACACACCATCCACCATTTTCCCATTCATCCCATCCACAGGCCAAAACTGGGCCTCTATCTTCAATTTTTCGCGCGCTGACGTCAGCGAAAATTTTTCGGAATTTTTTCGAAAATTTCTGGATGCTGACGTCATCAAATGTACTGGTTTATTTGTTCAGTTAAATACCATAAGGGTTGAATTAAAAGTTGTAAGTGTTCAGTTAGATGCATCTGAAAATGGAATTTTCGTACTTTTGTGTTCAGTTTAATACGGTAAAGGTTGAATTAAAAGGTTTATTTGTTCAGTTAGTTGCATCTGAAAGTGGAATTTTCGTACTTTTGTGTTCAGTTTAATACGGTAAAGGTTGAACTAAAAGTTTTATTTGTTCAGTTAGTTGCATCTGAAAATAGAATTTTCGTACTTTTGTGTTCAGTTAAATACGTTAAAGGTTGAACTAAAAGTTTTATTTGTTCAATTAATTGCATCTGAAAAATAAAATTTTCTTACTTTTTTGTTCAATTAAATACATTAAAGGTTGAACTAAAAGTATTTAAGTGTTCAATTAGTTGCATCTGAAAATGAAATTTTCGTACTTTTGTGTTCAATTAAATACGTTAATGGTTGAACTAAAAGTATTTAAGTGTTCAGTTAGTTGCAGTAGAAATTTGATTTCACTATTTTTTGTGTTCAATTAAACTTGCTAAATAAAACAATAAACTGAACAAATACATCAAACACAGCGAACATTTACAATAACAAAACAAACATTTACAACAATAAACTAAAGTACTAAACATATATACAAACTGAACAATTCTACTAATAATAGCATCCATTACAAATGATTGTCTATTCTAATAAGTCATTGAATCTCATTCAGAGATTGTGTATCCTTGGCTTCTTCAACTGCTTCATGCATTTCCTGAAAAGTAATATAACTCAAGGATAGCAATCTAGGAGCGCTCTATTTGTGCAGATTATTTGGGAGTATGTTGTATAAAGCAGACCTGAGCTGTAGCTTGGCGCATTTTTATCAAGTCATCATTCATCTCCAAAATAGCTTGATCCAAAATCTTCTCAGGATCTTCAAAAGTACTAATGACTGCATTTGCATAGGACTACACAACAAAATTAAATATTTTAGCTTAGAACAGATAGTATAGTGAGATTGAACAAACATCACCGATAGAACCATATACTAAAATATGAAGCATTTACCTTGACTACTCTAGCTAACCTATCAAATAAGTTCATGCGAATAGAATTGCATCTCAATCTGTTCACATTTGCCCTTTGTACTAGTACAGCTTTCAACGAACCCACTGTAACAACAGAAAATTAAACTGATAAGGCAATGTTAGACTAAAAAAAATCGCAATCCAAATTTCAATCATATCATACAAAACATAGTGGTTACATCCTCATAATAAATTACAATCTCTTAAACAAGTCATAAATTGCTCCTCTGCTCCCAATATTTTACCAATTTCAAACTAAAATTAGCATTCCACAACAAAATTACGACACAAAGATTCAAATAAACGAGAAGAAACAAAACCATCGCCAAATAAACGAGAAGAAACAAAACCATCGCCAACGAAGGAGGCCTTATTGACAACAGGGAGAGCAACGGAAGCTCTTCTCGACTGAGCGCGCAAAGGCGGCGCGAATCTTAGACTCGTCGAAGGTGCCTTCAACGCCATTAGAGAGACCATTTCACAAGAAAGGAGAAAGAGTACAAAAATATGGCAATAGATTTATGAAAATTTAGTGCTTTTTGGGCAGTGGATTGGGAAGAGAGAAATCGATGCTTGGAGAAAGAAGATGGGACCGGACGGACGGACGTAGTGTGTGGTTATGGGGTTTGTACTGTGGATCGAGCGAAGCCAGGAGGATCAGCGACGGTGGGGTGAAAGAAGGAAGAGGAGTCGGAGAAGTCAACGGTCCAGCATCGCGCCATGTCTCTGCCTTTCTCCATTGATGCGCAGATAGAGGGAGAGAGGTCGGAGGAATTGATTGGATCTGTTTCGTATGCAGCTAGGTTGGGGAGAGAAAGGGCTAGAGATATATATAGACTGGGCCTGTCGTTGGATCCATAAAAATCTGTTTGGAGCCATTGGATGGATGAGAAAAAAGAAAATGGTAGTAACCAATTCTGATTTCCCGCCGTGTTCATCAAAGTATTCTAGACTCAATATCACCTTGTTGTCATTTCTAGGATAGGCCCTTTTAGGGCCCAAAATGATTCAACAAGTTGTTAAGTCTGTTAGTCAACTCTGGAATAGTCCATAATTTTTGGAAAGGCCCTTTAATTGTACATGTGAGACGTGCACTGCGCAACGCAACCTCCGAGAACATTTGCAAGCATTGTTTAGAACTATGATTGTATATATATATTTTTATACAGTCATGCATATGTGTGTGTTTTTTTTTTTTTCCTCACTATATATTTTAAGATATTCAACGCTGCATATATGCGCTTAATACGGTTGTATTGAAATATCGATGCCGAGTCAGACTTCAGAGTATTTTTCTTTTGTTTGAGAAAAATTAGATCAGAATAACTCAAGTTTGGTTACGGAGGTTCTAAGTGGTTCGAAAATAAAATGTGAATAAAATCAGTGCAAGTGCGTTTGAATTGCTTGAGAATAAAATTAGAATTAATTATTCATGATAAAAAAAATATAACCTTTAGACAGTCGAGGATGAGGTTTGTTTTTTTAGATCAAATTTTTTTTAAGTAGTCCTGATTCCAAAAATAAATTTTTATTCCTACTATGTATGAAGTATTTTTTGATCTGGATTAAAAAGTATTCTTGAATAATTTTTTTTATTTCAAATCAAAAGATTGACCAAACATACTAACAATAAAAAATTATACTGCATTTAAAATTACTTAGAAATAACACACTTAATCCTAAAACGGACGGTATTATATGGCCCTGATCAAAATGATTTTTACGTGGGATTTCATTTCATTTGAATTCATTTCATAGGATTTTGTTGGATCTAATTATATGGAAATTCCAACCAAATGACACCAAATTCCTTCATTTTGATCAAGAATTTCCCAACGAATTGAAATGAAATGAAATCCCATGTTAAAAAAAATGGGATTTTGATTGGGGCCTATTATTATGTTACTGACAACAATCGTATCTAAACATTAGCACTTGTAAAACGGTGTGTTTCTTTTGACACGGTACATGACATGTAACAATTAGTATTGCATAGACCGAAGAAAACCCTAAAGTGGAAGTATCCCAAACGTGGGACCTAATGTCAGAAACGCTAGTATCGCAAGTATTAGTAGAACTCCCTTCAAATAAAATTCCCAAAAAAAAAAAGAAAAAAAAATTCTTTTGAGGTCTGAAACAACTCTCGCAAGTGAGCGAAATGAGAAGCAACTAGAGTGACTGAGTGAGTCGCAAATAGCGCAACACAACCCCGCACACAAACGCATCGTACTATTCACGCCACACCTCTCCTCTCTGCCTCTCTTCTCTCTCTTCTCTATTCGGATCTGAGACCTCTACTATTTAAATATGTTTCTTCTCTTCGACAACTTTACGATCTAGACAGAGAAAGAGAGAACACGAGACGAAAGAGAGAAACGATCGAACGAACGAACGAACAAGTCTCACCTCCACAAGGTATCCACCTCTCCCCAATCCGACTAGTACACCTCATCTCTATCTCTACTACTTATAAATGCACCCTGCAACAGGTTAAAACAATTTTACCTAAAAGGGATTCAAATATTTGTTAACATTATTGTAGACCATTGATCTATATATTGTGCGGTTCAGATTTGTATTTGAAATAAAAATCTGACCCCTTAACAGCAAGGGGTCAAGTCGCTGGATGGTCGGTAAACAATTCTCAAGGCTTTTCTACATATGCTAGCGCAAGTTCGATTCCTGCGTTCTTTTTTTTTCATTTTTCGCATTTATTTTTTTTGTGCGCACTAAAGGGGAAAAAACAGGAATTACATTTCTCCCTCCCCAGCTCTCCTCCGTAACTCTTACATTTTCCATCCACGATGATTCGGACAGAGAAATCTGCCCCTTCTTCCCAAATTCGGACAAAGAAATCGCTGCGCCTCCCTAATTTGGAAAGATATCGCCTATTATAATTTTGATTCCCTGATTCGAAATTTCACAAATTCGGCGCTTGCCTTCGCTAACCCTAAGTGCCGCCTCTTCTTTGAACCAAAATTTTCATTTCGAATTTTTATTTGGCGCTCACCCTCTTCGATCTCGAACACAAAAATGGAAACAGGTGATTCTAGGTCATTCGAAATTTCAAAGCTTTATTCAATTTTTCATTTGCCGCTCAATTTTTTTCTACTTATTGCCAGAAATAATGAAAATAGAGCATGCGTTTGAATTTCACTTTTGCCGCTCTCCATTCTTCGCTCTATATAAACAAGCGATTGGTGTCGACAATACAACAGTCGTCTCATTGATTCAAGGTGAGCAATAAGAAACACGACTATGTTTTGATCTGTTAATCGCTTCCTTTAGGAATTGTGCTACTGTTAGTTCAATTAATGGGTTGCTTAGGTTTAGACTTGAGTTATAAAAAGTGTAGCGGATAATATGTTATTTGTAGATGCACCTGTTAGGTTATGTGCTTGTTGAATCGATTTAGAGTAGTGTGACTGTTGTATAGTCTATCTCCTGCTTGGTTGATCTGTTTAGAATCTGGTATAATTGCTGTCAAGTCAAAATAAGTGGTCAGTTAGGACGTCTAAGGCTTATGTGTTGTTCTCTGGTCTGATATCCGGCTGGTTTCTTTCTTACTTGCTTTTCTATTTATATTTATCTCTATAATTTTGATGTTCTAAACACTTTTCCATTTTCAGTTTCTCATCAATTGCTCTGCGTTTGAAGAAAGGTAATTGCTTAATCTTTATTAAGCATGTAATTAGATGTTTTCTTCTGATATTCTGAAATTTTTGCAATAGGCTATTTGATTTGATGTTTTGCTAAATGATAATGCAGTTAATAGTAATGTGGTACTTGATACAATTGAAAGAAAAGGTTTGCTTTCTCTATGCTTCAGTTGACCTTCAAATGAAGTATCAATTTTTCATGAATTTTTGCAATTCAACTTTACGAGGGCAGTTCAAAGTGAATTTGCACAGATCTGTCTTTCATGATTCCACGTGCAGTTCAAAGTGAATTTGCACAGATCTGTATTGAATGTAGCATAATGTTTGATATTAAGGAAACTAATACAGTAATACTAAATAAAAATTATGAATTTTAAGTAATATTTAACAAATTGCGAGTCCAATAGAATCTCAATTTCTTTCCTGTCAGATTAAAAGCTTTTGCATTTGCCCATATTTATCTATTAATCCATTTAATGATGCTGGTGCAGTTTGTTCGTGGTTTTATTTTTGTTTATCTTTGCTGAATTATGTATCAAAATAGGCACTGAAATTATAAAAAATAGTTGCATTTTGAGTTACAAACTTAGAATACATCAGGAAGCACCTACTGTTAAGTTTCTTCATTTTCTTATATGCATCTGTGTTTTGGGGAAGGGCTTGTACTGAATAATGGGAAGAGTAAATTGACAGAAGGACACTGCTTGCATCCTTTAAAGTGATATCATGATAAGTTTTGCGATTCTGACATATTCAAGTTTAGTATTCTTCCTTTTCCCATGATTTTTCGCATATCGCAGATGAGCACATGGTTTGTTATATTATTCTTTTTTACTCTTTGTCCAAGGCCTTTTCTCTCGGGGTTTTTTCTCTTGAGAAAATTCACACACCAATACCTAAAATGTCCCTATTACTGATCTTCATTTCATTATTTCTGGTAATTAAATAATAAATTTTAGCCAAAGAAACTAATAAGAAGAAAACAGTAAGAATTAAAGTATGAACCAACTTCTCCTGAATCATAATTTAATTCTTTTTTTTTGTAGAAAACAAAAGGAACCATTGCTGTGTCGAGGTATTGCTATAAGGTTCAATCTCTATTTGCAGTTTATATATCATATCAGAAGCTTTATCAAGAACTATATGAAAGGAAAAAAAAAATACCATGAATGCCTATTATGTTACTCCATCATTGCTTTGACAGAAAAAGAATTAAATTCTTAATTTTGGAGGGGTCCTTTGCATAATCTTAGATAGATGCTGTTTTTGCTTATCTGCACTGTATGCGTGTATTATTCTTCTAATTTAAACATGAGTGCGTTTCCCAGTTATAGCCATTTGTATTACTACTTATAAATGCTTTTCTTGATTTTAGGTGTTGGGGCTAATATACAATATGGCATCATGTAACCAAATTCGTCGCATAAAAGCTGTAAAAGTTGTAGATCCCATTACTGACATAAACAATGTTGTGGATCCAATACAAGGACAAGTAGGTACTCAAACTCATTCAAATCGGATCAAGAAGAGGTGGCTGCCTTTGATTTTGCTTTTTTATGAATTTTTTGATTGATATTATTTTGGAGAATAAACCCAGTTGATTATTTTACTACTCACTTAGTAATGTACTTGCAAAATAGATTTTATGATTTCTAAACCGATCTCATACATTTCAGGTCAAAGAGAGCTGAATTGACATACGATCGTGTGTCAGAAAAGTTCATCATCCCAATAAAGGCTGCCGCAAAGGAACTGGGTGTATCAAAGAGTACATTGAAGTTCCGATGCCGTGAACTCGGCATTCCCGATTGGCCCTATATGAAAATGAAATGCTTGACAACCCTAGAAGCATCTGTGTCGGTTTTTGCACTCACAGGATACCAGCGCGTTATCCGCCACATAAGAGAGGAAATGGCTGCAATTAAGCAGAATCTGAGCTTAGCAATCAGTGATGAAACAAATGTGCTTAGAAATCAAATGTATGATTTGAAAAAAATGAGGAAGATGAATGAAACGAGGCTTGTTTAGTGAAATTGGTATGGGTATTGCTCAAAATATTGCCATGTATGATTTTATTTTATTTATTAATTATTAATTTTTAATTTTTATAAAAACAGGTCTTCATCATCGATTTTCATTACAATTGGGGAGCAAGAGTGATTCAAAATATTGCCATGTTGAATTATTATTTTTTTTTTGATCAGGAGATATTATTAAGAAATAATATTTTTTCAATGAATTATTTCTTTTACTGTTCACATGTCTGCCTTTATTGTTTATTTCTTTAAACCGTTCAATATTACTGATACATTCAGCGTCGATCAAAACAACATTAACCTTAACTATTGAATATTGAAAGTAGACAACATATCTGTATCAAATAAGAATTTTTTTCGCATATCGCAGATATCTGCCCACACATTTGGGTGGGCACTGCTGCTAGTCTATTATAATTTATAGATGGTTGAGTATAATTTATTTGAATTTTAATTTTTATTCTGAATGTGTTTGGATTATTTTTTTAATCGAGATTAAAAATTTATTTCGGATTCGGTACTGATAGGGCCCTAAATGACCCACTCATTGGGCTCAATACCAACCTGCCTAATAAGCCCAACGGGCGGAGAGACGTGGCAAGGCCCGAAAGGCCCAGAACGGAGGTTCCATGTATCGGCCCACTTTGGATAACTTGGATAAGGGGGAAAAGTGGGGCAGCGTGGTCATTTCCACCCCGCCCCAGCCAGGAGAGATCCTCAAGGGGGACAACGGTTATGGTCGTACAGACAGGAGGGACAGCTCAACAGACAAGCATACCGGCCTCTGACAGGGCTGACGTCACTGGAAGGTTCTCTAGACTAGTATAAATAGACCATCTTAGGATAGAAGGGGGGTCGGCAAAAGGGTCATTCTCTCTAGGGTTTATTGTTGATTAAGCTTTAGGGACTTGATGTAAAGCCACCATGAATCATGAATAAAGAGTTTGATACTTGCTTCTAAGATCTTGTTGTTACTTTATTCACACTAAACTTGTTACCAGGCTTGGTAGTAACAACCATCGTGGGGCTATACCTTTAGCAAGAGCTATAGCTGATGCTAGATCGGGGGAAGAGTTTAGAACCCAGGAGGTTGTCTTTCGATTTCCTCATGGCAGGAGACTCATCTAGCCATCCAGCGCAAACCTCTGCGCAGGGTGAGCGCATTCCCCTCGGGATGCCGCCAGAGCTCTTAGTGGGAGTCGCAGCTCAGCACACCGCTCAGGCGGTGCAGAACACACCAATCACTCCGACTACCCAGGTGGGGACCCAATCCGCTCCTCCTGGGTACCCCTGGCCTGCCTACAGCTCTCAGACTGCGGGACCGTCGGGAGTGAATGCGACCAGCTCCACCACACCCAGCGGTTTCGTCCCAACAGGAACCCAACAATTCCCAGTCCGCCCGCTTCATCCTCACATTCAGTCGGGATTGAACCAGCAAGGTTCTGCCATGCCGCTCCATCCGAGCGGGTCAGGGGTCCCTCCGATTTGGCCCTCCCAGTCCGCTCCGACCGATCTATTTAGGTAGATTTGGGACCAACACATGCTACAATCATGGGGACAGTTCTTATCTTTATCCTCCCCTATGATGGGAGCCAACCCAGCCCCGATGCTAACTCATGTCGCTCAACAGCTTGGCGAGCGGGGACCAGCACAGGAAGCTCACGTGGCTCCTTCCATGACGGGACTGAGAGCACCCCCCTACGTGGGAAACATGGGAGGAATTAGGGGAGAGCATTACCAAGGCACCCTCTCACTCCATCCCGGCCAGCATGGTCACCCGGCCCCTCATGAAGAGTATTTCCCGCCGTATGTCGGTTGTGGGGTCCCATCCTTAGCCCCCCTCCACCGAACTATAGACCCAACTCATTCACCCAGTCACCACAGTATTGGAAGCGTCACCCATTCCCCACAGAGGAGGCGACGTGAAGACACCCCCGGTCCTGGGCGACGTAGACAGCATTCCCCAGCAAGAGGGGTCTTCCCAAATCATTTCTACCACAACCCCATCAATGTCAACAGCTTTAGTAACCTCCCTAAATTCTCCACCAAGACTTTACAGTGCCCAAAAGAATTTCTTTCTAGTTTCAAAGCCAGGATCTCTCTCTCATCCCTGGACAAGAGTGTATGGTGTCGAGTCTTCCCCACTTGCCTAGAGGCAGCGGCATGGAAGCGGTTCTCGAAATTGCCACTTAACTCTGTCAGAGACTTTGCTGACCTGGCGGATCAATTCTTGCAGAGGTTCCCAAGTACCCAAGCGCCTTCCAAAAAGTTCATAGACTTGATGAGGCTCAAACAAGGTGAGCGGGAATCAACAAGAAAATTTCTCAACCGATTCGCCGAAGAGGCCAACCAAACCACTGATTACAATGATGGAATCATCTTGGCGGCAATAAGGCAGGGCCTAAGACAAGGGAGCGCCTTGCACTGGAGAGCTGTCGAGGAAGATTTCAAAACGTTTACAGAATTCAGAGCTGCAGCGGAGAAAACCTTGCAAGCAGAGGAGGACGCAGTGGTTATGGGAAAACCTGCCGGTCGGGGAGCAACCCGCAAGAGTCCCGATCAGTCTCGACGTAACCCTCGACCTGCATCTCCTCAGAAGAGGCGGAGCACTCCCCCGCCAACTCGCCGGAATACCCCTCCCCGACCGTACGGTCGGAGCCGTCCATTCCGAAAATATGAAGGTTTAGTGGCACAGCCTCGATTTCCTCCTACGGGGGAAGATTATAGGCAAGAGTATACCAATTATCATGTCTTCTCGGTCTCTGCCGACACATTCTTGCAGGTCGCTCTGGCCGATCCAGAGTTCAAGCGACCAGAGCCCCTTTCCAGAGAAGAGACGAATCGGGGTGATAGGAACAAATATTGCAGATATCACAATGGATATGGCCATGCCACTTCTGAGTGCATCAAGCTGAAGGATGAAATCGAGAGGATGATCAGAAACACTAGATTGCTTGAGAGGTATCTAGAGGCTCCACAGTGGAACAGTGGAGGGAGAGGAAACAGAGGTGGCCGCCAGGGAAACAATGATGGGAGACGGTCGCGGGATCAAGAGAGACAAGCATACCGACCGCGACCAAGAACTCTGCAGAATGACGACCAAGATAAACCTAGGGCCTCTCCCACCCCCGTTTTATACATAGCGGGTGGACCTGCCGCAGGGGGAGACTCTGAGAAGGCTAGGAAAAGATATGCTTGCCCCAGAAATCTCAATAACCCATATAGAAGGGAAGTCTTCCAGATCAGGGAGAGCGGTTCTGTGGCCAACATGCGCATCACTTTTGGACCTGAGGACTATGAAGGAGTCCACTTGCCGCATGATGACGCTATCGTCTTGATGCTGCGCGTCAATGGTACCCGGGTTGGTAGAATTCTCATCGACACCGGCAGTTCCGCTGATGTCATCTATTATGAAACATTGAAGAAATTGCATTTGCATGATCAACCCCTCAAGCCCATGGCAACGCCGCTCACAGGCTTCACAGGTGATCAGCTCATGCCCATGGAAATCATAGACTTGACAGTCACCTTTGGGGAATCACCACGAGATGTAGTATCCAAAGTCAGCTTCATAGTGGTCAACACTCCATCTCCCTACAATATCATCCTAGGCAGGAAGGCTCTGAATGATATTGGGGCTATAGCTTCTACACCTCACATCAAAGTCAAATTTCCTACTCGAAATGGAGTCGGAACATTGCGAGGTGAACAGCAGGTCGCGAGAGTATGTTACCAAGCATCCATTCCAAAGCAAGTAGCCCAGATTGAGCATGTCGGGAAGCTGCCTGAGCCTTATGATCAAGCTGAGGACATTCTGCTTCATAATCCAGCCCGCCCGGCAGGCGGTCCAATGGAAGATACAGAGGAAGTCGATTTGGGAGATGGGAGGATCACAAAAATGGGTACTGTATTGCCTAAAGAAGATTGAGACTTGGTAAAGGCGTGCCTCCTTCGTAATCGCGACATCTTCGCCTGCGAGAGCGAGGCCATGCCGGGTATTGATAGGGAGATAGCCGAACACCAAATCGCTACTAAGCAGGGCATGAAACCAGTTACTCAGGAGAAAAGAAAGCAGAGTTGGGAAAAGAGGAAAGCTATCAAGGCTGAGGTAGAAAAGTTGCTGAAAATAGATGCCATAAGGGAAGTCAAATACCCACAGTGGCTAGCTAACCCAGTCCTAGTGACAAAGTCCAATGGACAGTGGAGGATGTGCATAGATTACACCGACCTGAACAAGGTTTGCCCAAAGACTCCATTCCCTCTACCCAGCATCGATGCAATGGTTGACTCCACAGCCGGATTTAAGTATCTTAGTTTCATGGATGCATACTCAGGCTACAACCAGATACGGATGAGTCCGGCTGATGAAGAAAAAACTTCTTTTTTTACTGAGGAAGGTTTGTATTGCTATAAGGTCATGTCATTCGGCCTCAAGAACGCGGGTGCGGAGTACCAGAGGATGGTCTCAAAAGTTTTTAAGGAAGAATTGGGCGAGATAATGGAGGACTATATAGATGACATGGTAGTTAAGAGTTGTACTGGCCCAGATCACGTCTCCCACTTGGAAAAGGTCTTTGCCAAGATGAGGCAAGTCGTGATGCGGCTTAACCCAAAAAAGAGTTTCTTCTGCCACTCCAGTGGAAAGTTCTTGGGATTCATTATCTCTGAGCGCGGCATTGAAGCTCATCCCGACAAATACCAAGCAGTGGTGAACCTCAAATCATCCAAATCGATTAAGGAGGTACAAGGCCTCACTGGAAGAATAGCTGCACTCAGCAGGTTTATCTCACAATCCGCCATGTTGTGCAAACCTTTCTTGGATGTCATTAAGAAAAAGACACAGGAATTTGTCTGGGGGCCAAAGTGCCAGAAAGCCTTTGAGAAAATTAAATAGTACCTCTCTACTCCGCCCATCATAAGTCGGCCTGTAAAGGGTGAGCCGCTTTACCTATACATCTCGACTAACGATGATGCAATCAGCGCGGCTTTGGTAAGGGAAGAAGAAGGTGTGCACAAGCCCGTATACTTCGTATCCAGAATTCTGAGGGACGCGGAGACAAGATATCCCATGATAGAGAAGAGTGCGTTTGCAATAGTGACAGCAGCCCGCAAGCCCATTCGATCCGCGTGGTGACTAATATGCCTCTCCGCAAGGCACTGGGGCAATTCAATGTCGCTGGTAGGCTGTTGAAGTGGGCCGTTGAGCTGTCAGAATTTGACATCACTCACCTCTCCAGAACAGCCTATAAGAGCCAAGCCCTAGCGGATTTTATAGTCCAAGGGACTAGTGGAAGCTTCACCCCTGTGGAAGCGATTTGGGAAGTGTATGTTGATGGAGCCTCATCTGGCAAGGGCACGGATCTGGGCGTTGAGATAATCAGTCCAGAGGGAGACAGGTTCAAATATGCTCTGCAGGAAAATTTCAACCCGTCTCACAACGTGGCTGAGTATGAGGCCTTCATTGCTGGATTACAATTGGTCGCCGCCACGGAAGCCAAAAGCATTAAGATCCGCTCCGACTCTCAATTGGTGGTGAATCAGATACTCAAGGAATATAAGACTCAGGATGAGACGTTGATCAAGTACTTGAGAAAGGTAGAGCAGCTCATGGACGGTTTTGACAGCGTCCTCATTAAGCATATTCCTAGGGGGCAGAACGAGACCGCCGATGCCCTGCCCAAACTGGCCAAGAGCGGATTGGATAAAGAGCGCCCCATAACAGTCTTGGAAATTCCCTCGCCCAGCATAGAGCTTCCAGAGCCGACCGTCTTTCAGCTACATCATGAGGAGGAATGGTATTCTCCGATATGGTTGTACTTGGCTCAGGGAATCCTGCCACAGGACAAAAATGTAGCGAGGAAGATCAAAAGATGGTCTCTGGAATTCACTATAATAGAAGATGAACTGTGTAAGAAGGGGTTTCATCACCCTTGGCTGACCTGTGTAGGGAAGGCTAAAGCCGCTGAACTCCTCAGTGAAACTCATCAGGGAATCTGTGGGAGCCACCAAGGACCTCGCACCTTGGGAAAAAGGATCATGCGCCAGAGTTACTACTGGCCCACATTGAAAAAAGATGCGGAAGACCTAGTGAGGAGGTGTGCCCAGTGCCAGTTCCATGCGCGCATCGACCATAAGCCCCCTAATAAGCTGAAGCCGATCACCAGCCCGTGGCCTTTTGATATTTGGGAGATGGATATACTTGGACCTTTCCCTCAGGCAAATGGAAACCTCAAGTTTATCGTGGTTGCTGTGGAATATTTCACCAAGTGGATCGAGGTCAAAGCATTGTCCCTCATCACCTCTCAAAAGATCACAAACTTCCTGGAACACCACATAGTGTACAGGTATGGGATCCCGCATACCATTATTACTGATAATAGCCGCCAGTTCACCGGGGCGCCTTTTAAAAACTATTGTCGTGGATTAGGCATTGAGATCAACTTTGCATCCGTATGCCATCCTCAGTCCAATGGGCTGGCGGAGGTCTCGAATAGAACCATTCTGGAGGGGCTAAGGAAGAAGATTGAAGGGACAAAGAACACGTGGCCGGAATACCTCAGCGAGGTGGTATGGGCCTATAATACCACCCCGCGGTCAGCCACAGAAAGGTCACCCTATGCTTTGATTTATGGAATGGAAGCAGTCATCCCTATGAGATTGTTCATCCAACGCTCCGCACCATCAGCTATTCTACCTAGCGTAACGCGGAGCGAAGGATTGAGGAAATCAAGATGATTCATGAACTCAGGGAAGAAGCTTCAGCACGGCAAGCGGAGTACCAGAGGAAAATGAGGAAAGTCTTTGATAAGAAGGTAGCTCCAAAACATTATCAACCTGGAGATTGGGTGTTGAAGAGAGCAGCGGCAGCAGGGAAGCACATTGGCAAATTAGATCCCGCCTGGGACGGCCCTTTTGAGATCGTGAAGTCAGCTGGGGAGAGAGCATTTCACCTCAAGGACGCACAGGGCAAGACGCTAGCTAACTCTTGGAATGCATCAGACCTACGCAAGTTCTACCCATGAGGCTCCCAAAAAGCCGGATCCTTTGTTTATATCATTGTATCTTCCTTTTTTGCACCGTTTTTACTTTCAATTAAGGCGGCAAACTTGTTGGCAGCCAAGAGCCATGAGCTCGCTGTCCTGCTTTTTGAGAAACATTCCTAAGGATGTTGGGAACACTCATGCTTGATAATGCCTTTATAATAAGCAGGAATGAGCTGGTGTACTTCGCTGAAGTTTAGTACCTTGTTATAAGGGAATAATTAACTTCGCTGAAGTTTAGTACCTTTTTATAAGGGAATGATCAACTTCACTAAATCTTAGTACCTCTACGCAAGGGAACAGACCCAGGCAGCCGATTCAGTACCTACTAAATTGAACAATCCAAGTGCATGGGAATTCATGATCCATAAATCCTAGTACCTACACCAAGGGAATGGTCGGATTCATTATCCAAGTACCTATACCAAGGAAATTCATGATCCATAAATCCTAGTACCTACACCAAGGGAATGGTCGGATTCATTATCCAAATACCTATACCAAGGGAATTTAATGATCCATAAATCCTAGTACCTACACCAAGGGAATGGTCGGATTCATTATCCAAGTACCTATACCAAGGGAATTCATGATCCATAAATCCTAGTACCTACACCAAGGGAATGGTCGGATTCATTATCCAAGTACCTATACCAAGGGAGTTCATGATCCATAAATCCTAGTGATGTTTATTATTTATATACGTATTTTGACCGTACTTAGCCCTTAATTATTGATCAAACCACTATAAATTGTCTCATAAATTGCTATATTTTCCAGGATATTGCTGCTGCCGTGCTTCTTGTTTTATTTTGTAGAATTCCAAGAAAATTCGAGACGAGACGCGACTTTTGTGAAGGATGGATCACTTTCTTAGCCAGATGACTCATACCTGGCTCACACACACGTGCCTTGAGATCACAGGAGCCTAGCACGAGCCATATCTCCAGCGTGGGCTTGATTCTCAGCCCATCCAGCAGACCTGAAGTGCCATTTCACACCGAAATGGTTTCATTTCGCACCGAAATGGTTTCATTTCGCACCGAAATGCATTTCAGGAAAGTGCGAAATTGGTATTTTTCGGAGAAGGAAAGATTTATGCCGCCTCTCCTTGCCCTAGCCGCCTCCTGTGGGTACATATGTGCGTCCCTGACCTCCTGGGAGGGGGTTCTACTTTCCATACTCATTTTCCACTTTCCTTACATAGCGTTTTAGGGTTTTCCATTGATTTTCCTTGGAGTTCTTGGCGTTTTGGAGGGAGCAGCAGCAGCACGTTCGTTCAGATCGATTCCTAGGCCAGAGATAGCGAGTATTAGCACTGGGATTCTTCGGTTTACTCTTATATGCTCTTATTTCGTTATTTTATGGCTTGTATCTTTATTATTTGCATGATACTTGTTGTTATTGTTGTCATGACGATTAGTGAGTAGTTTTATGATGTCTTAGGGTAGTTAGTAGATTAGTTTAGTATGTTGTTATGACTTGATGATTATATTATGATATTTTGCGATTTACTTGTTTGAGAATTATGACTTGCTTGATTGATTTGATTGTTTGCTTGAAAGTTAACTCATGTGCGATGCGCAGCGTTGATAGGATATAACTCGACCAAATAATTAATAGATTAAAGCACTTGAGATAAACCAAAACTCGAAAGGGTAGGTTAGTTAACGATCGAAAGATCTAACTTTTATTGCACCGACAGGACCTTAAATATCTCTAGAAATCCCTTCAAGTATTCCTAAACAAACCAGTCTAATTACGCAAGTATAGGATTAGTTGTTTATGTGGCAAAACCCGACATCATATCCAAACCAGAACCAAGAAGCGAAAGTTGAGGTTAGGGTTAGGGTCTGGTCGCTTAGTAACCTTCGCAAAGTATCCTGTAAAATTGTCAAGTCGAAACAATAGGTTTAAGGCAAGTTTTGGTGCTGGACAGAACCCATTTCGCACTGAAATGGTTCTGTTTCGCCCCGAAATGACTCTCTGTCTCGATGAAAATCGTGATAGAGTTGTCTTAAAGCTAAACTAATTGAACACTTACCCCTAGGACATTTTATTGCATCTGTTTGAGTCTCGAAAATATAAAAAATAACCCCAAAAATATTTTATTATTTATTATTTGTTTAATTACCTATTTTTCTATTACCATTATTATTACCTTTTAATTGCCTATTTCTAAAAACACAAAAACTCATCCTCTAGCTTTTAAGAAAGATTAAGTCTGGTATTCAACCGTCCTTGTGAGTTCGACACCTTTGCTTTACTCGAACGTCTAGTGAGGTATTTCATAGGTTTAATTTATTTGACCTAGGTTTTAAGCCTTCATCACCTAGTACCTACACCAAGGGAATGGTCGGATTCATTATTCAAGCACCTATACCAAGGGAAATCACGATCCGCAAATCCTAGTACCTACACCAAGGGAATGGTCGGATTGTTTGGTCCCGACACCAGCCTTAAGGGATAGTCGGATCTGCCACTTATAAGCATAAGCAACAGTCATTAGTCGAGTTCGCTTCAACTAAGTCCCCACTCCTCCCTAGCCAAAAAAAAAAAAAAAAATTTCGATGACAAGACAAGGAGGTGTGTGCGTGACATCCTACAAGAAAGACGTGACATCTACTCAAGCTGCATGATTTTACACAATTTGTGCGTGAGTAACGTCAAGTTTGAAATATGAAGAATATAAATAACAGCTCACTTCGAGTTAATTCAAACGACTGCTACAAAATGAGGCAAAGAAAGAAGAACAAATCGTCGTTACGAGCGCACTATGGTGCCTATTATGCACATTATTAAAATAATGGATAATCTCGTAGAATAGCTGAGTAAGTATTTAATAAACAGAAAGATCTAATTTTATCAAAGAACAACAGTCCTGCCGCAGACAAGTCAAAAGCTCCTCTATGACATCACCAAACCCGCCCCCCATAAGCGGACAGGTTGGCGGGACCGCCCAGTTAAGTTAGTGGTAAAAGACTTGGCAAATATGCCATGTTGTCCCTAACAAATGTTTAGTATAGTTAACTAAGCAATATCAAGGGCATCTTACTTAATTGAAGATGAACATGGCAAACTCCCCATGATGATCTGACATAGCGGGATAAGTGCTTTCCAATCCAATAGCCTAATCAAGGTGACATTAGCAACGCCAAATGGCGACTGACACGCTCATCTGAAAACGGTCCCTCCCAGAAACCGTAAATACACAACTGCATGTGTCAGGACAGACACCACTTCCAACTCGAGACAATCCTACATACACGCAATAAGAAGAGTATTGATCCTGCACCGCCCAACTAGGAACAAGAAAAGGGCGGTTTTATAATGACGCTGGGTGAGGCCAACACCATTTCCCGGTAAAGTCACGTCGCCCAGACGAACATGAAGACTTTATCTCGCCTTATAGGCTAGAGAGAAAATTAAAATGTATTTACAAGTTTATATGAACAAAGTTTTATTTCAATCAACTTTTGACTGCGCGTTCATCAGCGCTTGGCGCTAAATTATAAAAGTACATTCCACCCTCCTTAAAATTCATCTCGGCCACGATCTGATTTCGTTTCCCCCAACTCACCGCGCTGAATTGCGCACTGAAGCGCGTCGCGCTCGACACGAATAAATCAGAAAGGGTTAAAATGCACATTATTTCAAAATACTCTTTATAACTTGTCTATAACACGGGTAGTACATTAGAAAAGCAAAAGTAAAATCCTAAGAGTTCACTGAGGGTTCCCCGCCATCATCTCCACTGCCGCTCGACCCAGATGATGCCGCCGCCAGCAGTTGAGCCCGCCTTGCCTCCAGCAGTTGGACACTATATGCTTCCGCTGGCTCAGAAAGTAACGCTTGGAGGAAGGCGTCATCATATTCTTCCCCCTCCACAGCATACCAGACTTGAAGGCGCTCCATGCGAAATGACCCAGGTGGTCCCTCGCGGAAGAAAGTAAGAGCTGCAGGAATAGTTCCTCTATTTGGAACCGCGACCTGAGCCCGCGCCCATCGACCCTCAACCCCTACGCGAGTTGCGGGGTCAAAAGCCAAATAAAGGCCAAAGGGAAAGAGTTTCCCAACTTGAAAGCCATTTAGCCAACCTACTGGAGATCCGACCGCGCGTACCCAGTATCTTTCAAGGCTGACCAAAGAATAAGACCACAGCCGGCGGGACTGGAGAAGAGCTCGGTTATCGCTGATGGCCGAGGCCATAAAGATATAAGGCCCTGCCCTGGTGTGCGCAACTTCTAGTGCCCGCCGCTCCCAATTAGGAGGCCCCCAGACTTGGAACCTTCTGGCGCACACCTTCTTTACTCTCCAGCGAAATCTTGGTCTTACGAGCATGAGAGCAGCTTCCACATCGACCACTGTGACGGGGTCGGGATGGTAAAGCATGATGCCGCGGTATGAATGATCCTCTGCTTCGGTACGACCAGCTGGGAGAAGGGGGTAATAAGAGACGAAAGCCATTGTAAAGATTGAGAAAATAATGCAGAGTGTAAGTGATATTTATAGGCTTCCAAAGACTCAACCAAACGACAGATACGGATCCCAAAGCGCCCCTTCATAATGAAGCGGTGGATGCGGAGCCCAAGATGTCTCTCCACAGTTGTGTACGGAATCCAAGGCATCTTTTAGCAATGACTGACATAAAGTGGTGGGAGCAGAAGACCAAACGTCCTTTCGTGGTGATAGGAGCAGAACCCAAGACACATTTTCAAAAGGCATTAAATGCATGATGTGAAAAGGTTCACAATCCACACTGTGGAAATAGAATCTGCGCGCCATGGTGATGAGAATATCCGCCCTAACCTCGCCCATTGAGCGAGATTCCATTGCCCCAGAGCGGCATCACCGGCATCCTCGCCAGCTCGGCGAGATCACAAAGCACAACCAGTGTCAGATAAACCCGCTAGCCATCAGAATTAACTTCGCCTCTGTCGAGAGACAGAGCAGCAGCGAAATCGCTAGGTGGCAATCGCGATTTTAAACGCTTCCCAAGACTGGCGCCTACACGACAAAGTGGGTAAGGACAGAAGAATCAAATCTTCTCTAGACCAGTCAAAAGGCTGCAAACCCTCTGACGACCAAAAACCGTATGCAGCACGAAAAATAAATGCTCTTTATTGACAGGGGGTTTCCCAACATAAATCCCGAAAAATCCGGATATCCAGGGTACAGAGGGATTCGGCATAAATGCTAAAATTAAAGGAATGCTGGAATTAGGTAGCATTTCACACCTATAAATACCCCCTCAATTCCACATCGGAAGGGCATCCCTTCAACAATATTCTCTCGTCTTCTTTCATCTTACTCTGAACATAAAAGACACCTGAAAGCTTTCAAGAACAGCAAGAAAAGGGGGGAAATAATGAGGAAAAAGAAGAGAAAAAGGGAAGGAAGAAGAGAGACAAGACCAAGATAATCTCGTAGGATAGCTGATTGAGGAAAGACAACCTCATAGGTTAGCTGAGATCCAGAAATCAGTTAACCTCGACGATTGTTACCCCCGAATGATCCGGTGCATAATAGCTGGCCCCAGGACTACACAATCCGGCTCGGCTCGTCTCCCAATGTTGCCAAGAGAATTAAGGATATTGGTGACATAGGGAGCGGGATAGTTGATATAGAGTAGTCGTAGTGCCCAGCGAGAAGTTCTTCTGTCAAAGCGCCGAGATCATTCGAAACCCCAACTCGCCCCGCCGAGAAGATGTATAGTCCGAGCAAACTATCACGGCGTAGCGGGACGGGAAAGCGATGGGAGTTGCTGAGATCAAATCCTTTAACGAGGAATCCTAGCAGCTCCCACCCCAGAGAAGTCATTCAATGTCAGAGCGACTCCAAGATCGACTCACCACGAGATCTCCCCAAGGTGATTTCGTCAGCATAACCTGGGTATGTCTCTGACAAACGGTGGTTGTTTGAAATCACCGGTATAGAAACAGGGCGGCTTCAAGATCAGCCGACTCCAACAACAGAACTACTTCAAGATCAGTTGACTCCAACAACAGGACGACTTCAAGATCACTCCGCCTCAATCCTCAAAGGATGGCTATTTCTTGACCCCGATAATCACTATGTGAAATGCAGTACCTTTAATCCATTTTTTTTTTAAAGAAAAAAATGCATGAGGGAATAGTGCTTCCAGGCAGTTTAATAGTCCCTATGACTTTAATCAGAGGCAATATTTGAAGACAATGTACAAGAAAACTTATCAATGAATAAAGTTTGTTTATTGGTTATTACTATTTTGAAAAGCAATACTTCACAGTGAGATTTAAACTCATTTCTCCCAGTGTACTTGCATCAAACGAGCTCAGAACTTTAACGAAACAACAAAACCGCTCGACTCAAAGCGAGTTTGAGCGACATCCAAACATGGCCAGCTATGGCAAAACTCAGTTGACACAAATATCTACAACAAGCTTCTAGCAGGCATACATTACCTGAGTTGAGTGGCCTCAATTAATAAATAATTAACTCGTTAATAGCAGCAAGGCGATCAAGCCACGCTTGATTCGGGACAAACTTCTAGTAATGATTAAATGAAAACAATAGCAAACAATACTTATTAAAAGGTATTACTGCAAACTTTCAAAATAAAACGCTATGAAAATCAAGCGAACTCGATTAGCGAACTACACCTCGCCTGTAGAGAGTTGAAAGTACTAGCGTGCTCAAAGCAGGGGCAAGATGGGTCAAGCGTCGCTTGACTAAGACAGCTCATGTGGTGAATAAACTTAATAATGTAAAGATTAAGCAAATGAGCGGAAAAATAGTAACATAGGAATCAAGAAACCACATCATCCAAGCAAACAGAACAAATAGCAACGAAAAGCAGTTCAGCGCAACCAACAAAAACAGTTCATCACTGTTAACCCAGCTAATAAATTACAACCAGATCGAATACTTGCTCAAAACAAAATAAAGAGGTCAAACTTCACTCGGCAGGAACTATTCTTCTTTTTCTGACTCCGCTAACTCCGGCTTCTCTAATCCCGCAGGCCACTGGTCTGGCGGATAGATGAACTCAGGCTGAGTACGCTTCCCGAAGAGAACTGGCAACTCATTGAATACATTGCCAGATGGATCATATAAAGTCTCAGTATCGGGATCCCAGCGAAAGTTATCCCAATCCTTAATCTTCAGCTCTTTGGGCGTCTTGCCATCCAACCCAACGTTGGCCAGCGTGAAAGGGTAAAAATGCCTCAGAAAATTAGCCTGCCATTTCAAGGTAGAGCGGATTTGACGAGCCAAGCGATAAGCGACCACTGGGATACAAGCATTTGATTCCAAGAAATCTGTAACGGCCTTGCTGCCGATCCGAGAGATTGCTGAAGAAGAGACAGGGCGAGGTCCCTCCACAGCAGGAGAATTTTCCACGAAGGTGTTCACCTGCTGCATGAGCTGAGAGTTCTTCCTTTTCTCATTGGCCAACTCCTTTTCCAGCTCAGACACCTTGCGTTTCTCAATTTCAATAGCGGAAAGGCATTCATCTCGATCTCTACGCGCCGCTTCCGTCTGGGTGGCCTGAGCATCTAAATCCTTTTTCAACTTTGTCAGCTGGTCGACCCGCTCATCCACCTCAGCCGACAGACGCTCCACCTGAAGATTTAATTCGTCTACCTGAGCCTGCAACTTGGACCTCTCTAGAGACATTCCGCCCAGATCATCCCGCATTCTCTCATAAGCGGCCTTAGTCGAGATAAACTCCGCCCTAGCAGTTTCAAGATCTTGTTTGCTCTTGTCGACCTCGTCCTCCAGCAGAACTATTTTGTCGCGGGTATTGAGATAGTACCGCTGGAAGGCCTGGGATGCACTATCCTGAATCATCACATCGCCCTTGGCCCTCAGTGCTTCTTCGTTGGCTTTTTCATAACGAGAAGTGAGAGAGGTCACCGCTTCAGTGAGTTTCTCAAAACTTTCCCGGGCCGGTGTAGGGAGACGGTTGGGGTCGAGATGCGATAGGAATTGCTCAACAATTTCATTGGGAACGCTCTTCTCTGTGAGCACGGGAGCTTTACCTCTATGGAGCTGTTCCCGCAAGTGGGTGTTCTGAGCAGCGGCCGACATGGTTGCCTGGTCGACCCTATGTCGGAACTCAAGATATTGAGCCAAGGTAAAAGAAGCTAAGTTACCTATGCGCTGAGCGTACTCACACATAAGAAAGAGCCCATTTTCAACATCCATTCCGGCATACTCGTCTTTCACGGCCCGCGGGATGGAAATTTTGCTCATTCCGGCAGCATACCGCTGATGGTCAAGTCGATCATCTGATCCCGCCATGACCGCGTTGTAGCCCGGCACATAGGCCACGAAGGTATCCTTCCGCCCAGTCACTTCAGCTATATAGGCGGTACGCCAATCATTAGAGGCAGTGGCCCCTAGAGGAGAGAAGGCAAGAGACGACCCCACGCGAGCCGAGTGAGGACGAGGCAAAGGAGGAGGACCGCTAGGTGGTACTTGATCAAAGGGAGTCTGTTCATCCACTTCCTTGGCTTTTTTCGCCAAACGAAGTCGATCCCTCTCCCCAACCCGACCAGGGGCATTTTCAATGTCCCCACATTCGCCCTCCAACTCAGGAGAGTGGGCTCGCTTGCGAGATGTTACCAGAACCTTCCGCCCGGAAGTGAAAGCGAGCTCGTCAGAATCCGAACTGGACTCGCCACTATTTTCACCTAAAAATATTCCAGAGTGAGAGAGTGCATTCATTATTTCTGAGATAGAAGGTTTCCCCTTGCCGAAAACATAAGGACCCGACTTGAGAAATTCTGGAGAAATCTCACCTGCAGCAGACTTATTTTTGGGAGTTGGTAGTCTCTTCCGCTTACGGCGGGAAGAGCCAGCCTCATCGAGATCATCACCCTCTTCTTCAACTTTTTCAACTTTTTGAAACTTCAGAGGATAAGGCTCCAACGACCGCCCGTTAAAGGCTATGGTTATCGGCCCTTCGGCAATCAGCCTGGCGTCCAGGGCGGCCACGAAGTCCTTATCGGCCTGATCAACTGGGCGGGGAAGTTGGAGTTGTGCCCACTTCCTAGCACGTTCTTCATTCCACTTCAAAGGGATGTCGAAGTCGCCGTACAACTCCTTAGAAGCAAAGACAAATTGTCTCGACCAATCTGAGATCTTCCCGGGTCGATGGAAGATGTTGGGCGTCCTAATCCTTAGATTGCAGAGATCCAAGGTCCTAAAAAAGACAAAGTAATGGCCCAGCAGCTCCAAGCTAGCGGGACGATTAGGAAGGCCCAGCGACTTCAGTTGATCCGGGCGCATAAGGAGGTCGAAGGTGTTTATGCAACACCAGGCGCCAGGATGAAGCTGTCCTGGCGGAATCTGGGCGAATTTGAGAAAGGCTACTTGGAAGTCGCTGAAGGGAGTAAGTAAGCCGCAGCGTACTGTCCGGCCAAACAGACATATACCTCGCTCAGTCGAGGTAGGATCATCCTCTTTCTTGGGGAGAACAAATCGGGTGCCAGTGGGCAAGGTCATTTTCTCCCGAAAGTCGCTCATAGCGCAGCCATCTCCCCAACCTCTACTGCGATATTCCCTGACTTTTTGCAAGGGAGGAGTTTTCTCCTTAGTTGGCTTTTTAGCTGGCTCTACCATATTCTCCTTGGCCTTATTCTTGCTGGCCAACACCTTATGCTGTTTCTTGCCTGGTTCCGTCTTTGAGGGCGACTCAACGACACGGGGTGGAACCACCGGCGGAGTAAGCGCTCTAGGTGCAGCGAAGTCAGCAGGGGATTCGGTAGAAGATCCGGCTATAAAAGGGTTAGCGGTTGGTCGGAGGGGACTTTGAAGAGCCTCATGACCTTCGTTGTGGCGGGGAACGGATGAAGACGCCATGGCTCTTAAGTTTTCATCCATAAAGAGAAAGTTAGGACAGACAAAGAAGGAAAAGAAAGAAACCAAAAAAGGAAGAAACAAGAAGGAGATACTAAAAAAGAAGACACTCACCGAAAGCAGATATCTGAAGGAGGAACGATGACCGCTAAGTGCTTGCAAAAGAAGGAAGAGAGAATGAGCTATTTGAGGAAAGAAGAATGCAGAACACAACTCTGGTAGCAAGAAAGTGAAGAACGGCGACTGAAGAGTATATATGAAGAGAGGGGGAGAGTTCGAGGCAGCACAATCATGAGAAGATCTACAGTGCGTCGGTTCGTTTTTCCCGCCAAAAAGATTTGATCAGACGTCTCTTCGAAGGCATCGCTTGGTCCCAAGGCACACAAAATACTGTCCACGTGTCATCTACTGTGAAGACACCTGTTCAAAGGGAGTCAAGTCGCTGACGCGATTCCTTAAAAGATGACATGGGGAATTTCACACCGCTCGCGACGTCGTGTCGGCCTCGTCAACTCACCTATAACGTAACACTGATTCTACTAAAAGCTTTCATCTCGCTCTGCTCGCTAAAAGCTTGGGGGCAGGTGATAGGGCCCCAAATTACCCTCGTGGTGAGCCCAACTCTTAACCACACTAAAGTTTTCATCTCGCTCCGCTCGCTAAAAGCTTGGGGACAGGTGATAGGGCCCTAAATGACCCCATTGGGCTCAATACCAACCTGCCCAATAAGCCCAACGGGCGGAGAGACGTGGCAAGGCCCGAAAGGCCCAGAACGGAGGTTCCATGTATCGGCCCACTTTGGATAACTTGGATAAGGGGGAAAAGAGGGGTAGCATGGTCATTTCCACCCCGCCCCAGCCAGGAGAGATCCTCGAGGGGGGACAACGGTTATGGTCGTACAAACAGGAGGGACAGCTCAGCAGACAAGCATACCGGCCTCTGACAGGACTGACGTCACTGGAAGGTTCCTCTAGACTAGTATAAATAGACCATCTTAGGATAGAAGGGGGGTCGGCAAAAGGGTCATTCTCTCTAGGGTTTATTGTTGATTAAGCTTTAGGGACTTGATGTAAAGCCACCATGAATCATGAATAAAGAGTTTGATACTTGCTTCTAAGATCTTGCTGTTACTTTATTCACACTAAACTTGTTACCAGGCTTGGTAGTAACAGGTACTATATAGAAATAACACTCTTACTAATTCTAATTTTAATCTCAACGGAGTGAATTACATGTGGCTAAAATCTAAACTATGACCGAGATATATTTTCGTTGTAACAAGTAAGGTTTCCATCTTCAGTTAAAAAAAAAAATTATTTATTTGCATCTATTACCTTCCTTAAATTTTCTGCATGCAATCTTTTAGATTTTCGCTATTGTCAGCATAGACAACATGAAATACAATGCATAATTATCTTTTACACTTATCCTAAAAGAAATGGTTGAGTGAAGTTAACGTAATTTAATCTCTACTACTTATAAAAGCACCTAATAAAAGGAGTAAACATGTCATATAAATTGGTATAAACAATTCTTATATCAATTATGGACCATTGATTTGTGTAATTTTATCTGATTAATGGTCTAGATTTTAATTTCAGATTTAAAAGATCAAGATTTTTTATTAGAAAATATTAAGTTCCTACCAAATTAGCTATTTATTTAAAAGGAAAGGCTTATAAATTATTGATATTACCATATCTTTGTTGCCTAACATGTAAAATTTTATATGAAACAAAAATAATATCAATATTTTATTTTTTTATTTGCCCACATATTGAGGGCATCTTTTTGCTAGTTTTAAAATAAGTGGGTTCGTGATCTTAACCTCGAAATTCGGTGGACCAACGATGCTATTGGAAAGAACTTCTGATAATAACTTTGAATCGTTAATGCGAAGCATGTACGATCTAAACATTTTCAATTTCTTGTGTCCAATTTGTACAAATCACAATAGTTTAAAACTTTAAATCAATCAAATATATAATAATTCACTTTAAAATCCTCTTGATCTTATGCAAAAAACAAAGAGTGGATTAGAAACTCAAAAGTGTCCAAGTAAAAGCCAACTGTGTTCACATAAAAAGCCCACTAAATTTCTTCAAGTTAATTCAAATACTCAAATTTTTTCGATAGTGTTAAAACAATCCCAAATATATTAAGGCAATTGTAGAATAATTATTAAAAAAAAAAAAATCAGAGCGGTCAAAAGATCATGTAACAATTGACAAAAACGGACGATGTTAATGACAACAATCGTTATCTGAACATTAGCACTTATAAAACGATGTGTTTCTTTCTTGGCAAAATTGGATATAAGCCCCTATAAACTTCGCCAATCGGAAATAATCCCTACAATCATTCAAATTGGATATAACCCCCTATAATCTTTATACTCATGGAAATAACCCTTTTTGATTAAATCTATCCCTTTTTTAATTAAAGAAAATCAACAATATTAATTTTGTGACAAAATTGCCCTTCTTCCCTACCAAATATATTTCATCTTCCTCTGACGATTTACTTTCTTAAAAATGGCGATCTTGTTTATTTTGCAATTTGTCCGTGTTGAAGAAAATCTATCTTTTTTGTTAAAGAAAATCAACAACATAACTTTGTGACAATATTACCCTTCTTCCCTGCCAAAGATGTTTCATCTTCTTTAGCAATACAACAGGTCTGATTTTGCACCCTTATAATATTTTCGTTTTTTAAGTCTGTGACGTTAAATGGGTTGAATCATTCAAACAAGCTTGATATCAAGTAAAAATAGCATTTCTTTGCTAATCCATGTTATTATTTTTACATGATTTTTTCAATTATTTTCTAAATTCAATGGTATAATACGGACAACGTTAAATGGGCCGAAGATTTTTGCAGCCTCTTCAAAATTGATATTTCATGCAAAATAATTGATTCGACTTTGCCATGGTTTTTTTATTATTTTTTTTCGACACAAACAATTCACGAGGATGAAGGATTGTTTAAGTTTTGTGCGCTGCCTTTATTATTGTTGTTTATGAAAAGAAAAGTGCATCGGTCTTCCACGAAAAATTTGCTTTGAGTCTTGATGTATAATAATTTGATGATTTGATGAGTTTAACTTTAGACTCAGCAAAAAGTTCAACACGGACAAATTGCAAAATAAACAAGATCTCCATTTTTAAGAAAGTAAATCGTCAGAGGAAGATGAAATATATTTGGTAGGGAAGAAAGGCAATTTTGTCACAAAGTTAATATTGTTGATTTTCTTTAATTAAAAAAGGGATAGATTTAATCAAAAGGGGTTATTTTCAGGAGTATAAAGATTATAGGGGGTTATATCCAATTTGAATGGTTGTAGGGGGTTATTTCCGGTTGGCAAAGTTTGTAGGGGGTTATATCCAATTTTGCCTTCTTTCTTTTGACACGCTACATACACGATACATGTAAATATGTAATCATCCTTGGAGACCTTGGCAATTAGTATTGCTAATTGCTTAGACTCAAGAAAATCGAATTCAGATCTGCTGTCGCGCAGCACAGCGTGTAGCGCAGGCTGTGGGCCGTCTGATCTGAATCTGATGGATAAGGGAGTCCCGTGAATTTAATAGGCCCAAAAAAAATAAACCGCCCGATCAAAATCGAACGGCTCAGAGTGCGTGTAGCGCAGGTGCCGCGCGCGACACAGGATCAGGATCCAAGAAAACCCTAAAGTGGAAGTATCCAAACGTGGGGCCGCAATATCAGTGACGTCGCAGGCGCAAGTACCCCAACTCCCTTTTAACTTGAGAAATTCCAATTTTCCAAAAAGAAAAAATAGGAAAAAAAAAGAAAAGAAATCCTTTGAGGCCTGAAACGAGCGAAATGAGAAGCAACCGTAGTAGTCGCAAATAGCGCAACACAACCCCGCACACAAACGCATCGTACTATTCACGCCACACCTCTCCTCTCTGCCTCTCTTCTCTCTCTTCTCTATTCGGATCTGAGGCCTCAACTATTTAAATCCGTTTCTTCTCTTCGACAGCTTTACGATCTAGACAGACAGAGAGACAACAAAAGGGAGAAGAAAAGAGAGAAAAAGTTACGATTTACGAACGAACGAACAAGTCTCACCTCCACAAGGTATCCACCTCTCCCCAATCCGACCACTATACCTCATCTACTCTTCTCGATCGATTTGAGCCGCCTCCGATCGATTGAGCTCTTCGAATCGTGTTCATTTTTGGGGTTTGGGGAAGTTCTTTGATCGAGGGATGGGGAAATTTGTGTAGATTTTGTCTGGTAATGTTAATTTGAGAAGTTTTTGTGATCAATCCAGTCAAATGTGAGGCGATTTCACTGGTTGATTGGGAAATGATGGCTCAAAGCATCAGATTTTGTGACATAGCACACACTGGAGATCTCTAATCGAACAACATTTTTGTCATTTTGATTGGGAAATGATGCTTTGATTAAAGTGAAATTTAGGTTTACTTAGAGGTCGGTCGTTCTAAGAAAAAAAAAAGTATAGCAGAAGGTCTGTTGATTAGTTTTCAATTTTGCAAGAATAGAAAGAATGGAATTGTAGTTCCTTACTCATCACTCGTTTCACTTGGATTAAGGGAAGCTGACACCTCTCAATTACTATAATCTCTACTTAATTGGAAAAATCTTTACATTTCCACAAAAAACTCTGTTAACAAACTCAGAACTCTTAATTATTCCTTGGATATACTATGAAACTGTGCAAATCAAGGACTTTATTGTTGAGTTTCATCCTGTTTGGTATTTCGTGAAGTTTGTTTTGCAAATAAAGGATATTCTGGTTAATATTTGAACATTTTAAGCGATTCTACGCTCATTCTAAATCATCTGATCACAATAATTAATATTTAAACACTTTATATTGTCTACAATATAATTCAGAGCATATTTATATTAAATTAGTTAATTATACATAGCAAATATGCATAAAATGAACAAATAAAGCATATTCTGAGCAATATTTGGGCACTTTAAGAGATTCTGCACTCATTCTAAGTCATCTAATCACTATAATCTATATTTGAACACTTTATATTGTCTACAATATAATTCAGAGCATATTTATTGTAAACTATTTATTTATACACAGATAATATACATAAAATTGGAAAATAAAGAATATTCTGCAATTTATGAGTATTTTAAGCTATTCTGCACTCATTCTTAGTCATCTGATCATTATAATCAATATTGGAACACTTTATATTGTCTACAATATAATTCAGATCATATTTATTGTAAATTATTTATTATGCATGGAAAATATGCATAATATGAGCAAATATAACATATTCTTGTTAATATTTGAGAATTTTAAGCGATTCTACACTAATTATAAATAATCTAATCAAAATAATCTATATTTAAACACTTTATATTATCTGCAATATAATTCAGAGCATATTTATTATAAAATATTTAATTATACATAGAAAATATGCATAAAATGAGCAAATAAAGCATATTTTGTGTAATATTTGAGCATTTTAAGTGATTCTGCACTCATTCTAAGTCATCTGTTCACTTCAATCTTTATTTGAACACTTTCTATTGTCTACCATATAATTCAGGGCATATTTATTGTAAATTAGTTAATTATAAATAGAAAATATGCGTAAAATGAGCAAATAAAGTAAATTCTGAGCAATATTTGAGTAGTTTAAGCAATTCTGCACTCATTATATGTCATTTGATTACAATAATGTATATTTCATCTATTTTTGTTATCTAGAATATAATTCAGGGCTTATTCATTTCAAAATATTTAGTTATACATATAAAATCGACGTAAAATAAGCAAATAAGTTCTGAGTAATATTTGAGCATTTTAAGCGATTTTGCACTCATTCTAAATCAAATGATCACAATAATTTATAATTAAACAATTTACATTGTCTACAACATCATTCAGAGTACATGTATTATAAAATATTTAATTATACATAGAAAATATGCATAAAATGAGCAAATAAAGCATATTATGTGCAATATTTAAGCATTTTCAGAGATTCTGTACTCATTCTAAGTCGTTTGATCACTATAATCTATACTGGAAGTCTTTATATGGTCTACAATATAATTCAGATTATACTTATTGTAAATTATTTATTTATGCATGGAAAATAAGCATAAAAGCAAATAAAGCATATTCTAGTTAATTTTTGAGCATTTTAAGCGATTCTATACTCATTCTATATTATCTGATCACAATAATCAATATTTAAACATTTTATATTGTCTACAATATAATTCAGAACATATTTATTATAAAATATTTTATTATATATAGAAAATATGCATTAAGGGAGCAAAATAGAGCATATTCCTAGGCAATATTTGAGCATTTTAAGAAATTATGCATACATTCTAAGTCTTCTGATCATTATAATCTATATTGGAATACTTTATATTATCTACAATATAATTCAGAGCATATTTATTTTAAATTATTTATTTATACATAGAAAATATGTATAAAATGAGCAAATAAAACATATTTTGGACAATATTATGATCATTTTAACCTATTCTGCACTTATTATAACTCATCTGATTACTATAATCTATATGTAAAATTGCAAACACATTATAGTGTCTACAATATAATTCAGAGCATATTAATTGTAAATTATTTATTTATACAAGGAAAATATGCATAAATTGAGCAAATAAATCATATTCTAGGTAATATTTGAGCATTTGAAGCGATTATGCACTCATTCTATGTCATCTGATGACTATAATCTATATTGAAATACTTTATCATGTCTACAATATAATTCAGAGCATATTTATTGTAAATTATTTATTTATACATAGAAAATATACATAAAATGAGCAAATAAAGCATATTCTGGTTAATATTTGAGTATTTTAAGAGATTCTAAACTCATTCTAAACTAGCTGATCACAATAATCTATATTTAAGCACTTTATATCGTCTACTATATAATTCAAAGGTTATTTATTTTAAATTATTTAATTATACATAGAAAATATGCATAAAATGAGCAAATAAAGCATATTATGTACAATATTTGAGCATTTTAACCGCAGTAGTCGCAAATTACGCTACACAACCCCGCACACAAAGGCATCGTACTATTCACGCGGCACGCCACACCTCTCCTCTCTGCCTCTCTCTCTTCTCTATTCGGATCAGAGGCCTCAACTATTTAAATCCGTTTCTTCTCTTCGACAGCTTTACGATCTAGACCGAGAAAGAGAGAACCTATGTTGCACGGGTGCGCCATTTTACTGCCGTGTAAAATGGATACGGTGCGCATTATTTTACTGCCATTTTACTTATCCATTATTTTTTATGCGCCATTTTGCCATTTTTACTGGATTCGTGTGCGACACGCACTAGATACGGTGCCTGACGTATCCTAATATGTTAATCGATTTTGACTGTTGGATACGGTCAAAATACGCTACCGACACGCGTATCTACGCCAAGGACTGTCGTAACGGATCCAGAAAAGGTGGTCAACAATGCACAAAGACCAGCACGTGCACTCTCAACCACGCCCATGTGCCGTTTGGCTTATTCTCCATAACTCTTAGCTTATATAGTCTCTATATATCACGTTTACATCCATCGTGGGACTAACTTTCATTTCAAGAACCGGAAAAATATTACTGCTTATTGGGCCGCCTGGGTGCATGCTTTTAATTGATCTTTAATTAGTCTTTTTAATTAATTACAAAATAATTTTTCAAAAGAGATGGCTAAACTTGCATCATTATTACAAAAATATATTATTTTTAATCATTTTAATTATTTTATATATACTGCCGTATCCGAATTTTTTGAAAAATGCCGCATCCCCGCACCCGCAACCAATCCGACGCGACACCCGCACCCGCACCCGTGCAACATAGGAGAGAACAAAAGCAAGACGAAAGAGAGAAACGAACGAACGAACGAACAAGTCTCACCTCCACAAGGTATCCACCTCTCCCCAATCCGACCAGTACACCTTCTCGATCGATTGGAGTCGCCTTTGATCGATTGAGCTCTTCGAATCGTGTTCAATTTTGTGGTTTGGGGAAGCTCTTGATCGAGGGATGGGGAAATTTGTGTAGATTTTGTCTGGTAATGTTAATTTGAGAAGTTTGTGTGATCAATCCAGTCAAATGTGAGGGGATTTCACTGGTTGATTGGGAAATGATGGCTCAAAGCATCAGATTTTGTTACATAGCACACACAGGAGATCTCTAATCGAACAACATTTGGTCATTTTGTTTGGGAAATGATGCTTTGATTAAAGTGAAATTTAGGTTTTCTTTGAGGTCAGTCGTTCTAAGAAAGTAATTTAAAAAAAAAAAAAGTATAGCAGAAGGTCTTTTGATTAGTTTTCATTTTTTGTCAAGAATAGAAAGAATGGAAATTGTAGTTCCAATCAATGACATTATTGAAGACATATATTAAGTGTGAGTTCTTACTCATCACTGATTTCACTTGGATAAAGGGAAGCTGACACCTCTCAAATTACAATAATCTCTACTTAATTGGAAAATTTTTACATTTCCACAAAAACTCTGTTAACAAACTCAGAACTCTTGATTATTCCTTGGATATAATACGTAACTGTGCAAATCAAGGACTTTATTTTTGAGTTTCATCCTGTTTGGTATTTCCTGAAGTTTGTTTTGCGAAGACTTTATTAACATAGGAGAACGTGATTTGAGTTTATTTACAAATTACAACGAACTTGTCGAAAGAAAAAAAAAAGTTTATGGGCCTGGATTCAGATCCTAAATGAATTGCGGTTCCAAATAAACCATAGATTGGAAGAAGTTTTCTTGACAAATTTTATTCCACCCATTTTGATGTCATAGGCTAAAGAAGCTTTTTCCTTGTTTAAACTACATAACTTATTTCTTGTTTGGTAGGAAATATGAGGAATAACTCCTTATTCCGCACTAAAGAAGCTTAAAGAAGCTAACCAAACATGCCCTTACTGAGTAAGGTGAAACTAAATACTGTTTTCCTTTCACATTTGCAGATTCATATATATTTTTCTCTCAAGCATTGAACTGAAGATTCAGTTAGGAAAAAGCTATCTGACAGGGGCTTTTTATCTCTTTCTTTGAGCTTCGTATATTGAGTATGTTGAAAATCAGCACCGAAGTTCAAATAACTTGTGCGCAAATGATTATTGGGGCAAGCCCAGTTCTAGAGGTGACGAGATACTTCATTGAAGTATCTAGAATTGTATAATCTAAAGAAACATAACCGACATATATAAGTCGGTAGGATAAATCTAGAATAATTGTCATGTATCTAGATAATTGATAGGAACCGACATGTATAAATAGGCCATAGCTAGGATTTGTATGTAGGTGTGTAACCACCAATGAGAAGAGTGTGAGTGAGAAAATAAATAGTGTAACTTGTACTCTTTCAAGTTAGTAATAAAAGAAAATTAGAGTGAAATCAATCCTCTCAGTTAATCTCATAGTTTCAGATAAATACGAGATAATACAAACAGAGTAGAAACTATTATTTGTTGTACACTAATAGAGAAAAGAAATATAATATAATATCTTTTCCTAATTATAATTTCCCCTTATATTTTCAGACTTGTAAACTGTTCCTTTTGAAATATTCACGCCTAATTTCAGTCAATACTAATATCTGCACCAATTTTTTTTTTCGTTCAGTTTGCATAGTTATTCAATCTTTTTAGCAATGTGATTAAAGTAATGTCTTTTGGAAATTTCGTGGGAGTTGGGACCCTATTTTATTGAATTGGGCCTTACCTTTCGTTCTTCCTTTTCTTTATTTCGTTTTACGATCTGATCAGTGATTCGTTTTAGAGTTGTTAAATGCGTGTGAAACAGTGCCACTGAAATATTCATGATTTGACCCACTAGTAGTCAATACACAGCTCGAAGCTGCTAATCTAGTGACTAGGCGTCTAGACGAGGCATAGTCATAGATGCATGGTTCCAAAGTCCAAACTATCAGATCACAACTGGAGCGCAATTTCGAAGATATATCCACGTATTCCAGGTCTAACCGGAAATTTTACGTGATTTCTCCAATGCAAATATGCAATATTATACATCAAGGAATAACGATGACATGAAGTAATATATTTTTTCTACACTTAGGAGAATAACAGAGGAAGCCGTTTGCTCTCTCACCACTCACCAGATTCCTCTTCAGTCTCCTCTCTATGGACTCTATTTCCAACCAAATTCAAAATCCAAAGGGAAATTAAGAAGTCTCTCTCAATTTCTCTCTCATTATCTCAAATTGACTATATATAAAGCTGTCAACCAGAGCTCCAGACGTGATTTTTCTTCAACTTGTCTTCAATGAAAACAAAAATTGAGTAAGTAAACATTTGCTTGTTTTTCAACTTAATTTCCTCTATACATTTACAGATGGTGCTCTTTCGCATGTGAAAACATCTAAACAAGTAATTAAGAGGTTGAGATAATATTTATTTCATCAAATCTAAAGAGGTTAGTCCAGTTCTTTGTTTTTGCCCGCTAATTCTGGCATTTTAATTTAGTGCTACGTATATAAAGTTAGATCTAGTGCTGAACAATTGTACTGTGTCTAAGTACAATTGGCATTTTGGTTCTGTCTAGTATAGTTTACACGCAATCTACTGTGTCTAAGTAGATAGTGTTTTCATTCGCAGCACTTGGAAGAAAAGTCACAACACCATTAATTACCATGTCAAATAATGTGCAATTTGAGGATTCTAATAGTAGGCCCAAGAAAGGGCAAGAAAAGGCTCAAGATAGGCCGTCAAATAAAAGGTCTAAGGTCTGGGATGAATTTGTTGAGATTAAACAACCTGATGGTAGTAAAAAGGCGAAATGTTCACATTGTGGAAACGAACTATGTTGCGATACCAAGAAGCATGGTACATCTCAACTTAGGCGCCATCTTGATAAAGGTTGCCCAAAAAAAGTAGCCAAAATTGCTCTGTCGGACTCCCCTGAATGCCATGAGAACCATGAACTTTATGAATGCCAGGAGAATTATTTGGGATATGATCTGCATAATGACCAAGAACTTTCCAGATACCTAGATTTGGCATACGATCAGCAAAAAAATCGGGAACTTTTTGTGAAAATGGTTATTGATAACAAAACAATGTTGAAACATGTGGAGAATCCTTTCTTGAAAGAGTTCGCATTATCTCTTCAGCCACTATATAGCCCCGTTGATCAGAGGACTGTCGAGAAAGATTGCCTCACCTTTTATGGAAATGTGAAAGCTAAATTGAAAGATAAGCTTAGCAAGCTAACATCTAGAGTCAACTTTAGTTTGATAAGAAAGGTACGTATGTGCTACAAGTACTGTGTTGCCGCGCATTTTATCAATAATAATTTCAAATTGGAAAAAATAGTAGTTGGTTTCATGAAAACTAATTACGAAAGTTTTGGTGTTAAAAATTTCTTAAATGAGTGGACATTTGGTAAGAGTGTCCTCGCATTTACGTATGATCCCATGTGATTTTCAAATTGAAAAATTTCGTCTCGAGTGCGATGAAACTTTATATGGTAATAAGTGCATCTTTGTGAAATGCATTTTACAACATTTAAAACTGATTGCTGATATATTCATGTATGGATTAAATCGTGTATCTTCGGCTATTCTTTTTACGCTGGAGAATCTGATGGAGAGTCATGAGCAAATGAGTTCTTTCAATCAAATTGCAAAGGGACATTCTCTCCCCCCTAAGACAGAATTCATACTTTATGATGAACGAGGACTGGGTAGATATTTTAATATGTTGCATGATGCATATACCTATGAAGAAGTATTCCTTGGCAATACCGATGTTCAATGGAATGTAGTGGAGCAGGTAGTTGATCTTTTGAATCCAATAAATGACATGGTTGTGATGCTCTCTTCAAGTGAATGTCCGACAATAAACAAACTTGTAAAACTTCTTTTGCAAGTCAAGGATGTCATGTCAAACACCTTACCGGTTTTATCCAGTACCAAAGCTGCTGTTAATAAATTGGTAGCCAAGCTGGAGGAGTATTTGGCAAGTTGTGATGAAATTGTGCATTTTGCTTCCTTGTTGGATCCTCAATTAAAATCAGGGTTCCTTGAACGTTGCAATGGAAAGGGCATGCCTGACAAAAACACAATTCTTCGACGGTTTCAGAATTTGTACATTATATATCAAAATGAGAGCAGAGAAGTCTCCAATAATCCAAAATATTCAGAACATGGATTACTGGAGTTGAGTAAGTATTTGGACAGCGACTTTGTGGACGAGACAGAGGAGAATTTTGATGTATTGGGTTGGTGGAAGAGTAATGAATTAGAATACCCTATTCTTTCTAGGATGGCACGTGATATTCTTGCTATTCCCATTACCTGCTCGCTAACTTCAGGCACAGAGCCACTAGAAGAAATTCTGAGTGAAATTTATTTGTCTAGAATCTCTACACTACGCCACATTATAGATTGTGCAACGGTTAATAAATCGGAATACAGACGGTTTCCATCCGTTGCAGAAGCCCCTGTAGCTATTTAGAAAAAAACCGTCTGAAAAATAGCAACGGTTATTAACTAAAATCCGTCTTTAAATGGCACAGATAGCAACGGTTTTAATGAAAAGCCCGTCTCCGGCCCAACAAATAGCAACGGGTATTACCTAAAATCTGTTGCTATTTTGATAGAAAAAGCTGCGCATTAAAATATAGATGTAAAATTTGCTACGGTTATCACATAATAACCGTTGCTAAAATGTTATATAAATTTTTTTGTTTTGCCTACTGACAGGAGGCATCAGGTATACTCCATCACCCTCAATCCAGAATGACATTAACAGTCAGCACTCCAAGGCTGTCTTAATCTGAGAGTAAACAATCAATTTCATCTTAAATGATATTAACACCATTTACAAGTTTTCGCTTTTCTTGTAATGATATACACATAAAGAAGATTGACAAAATAGGACAGCATGAAAGGCAAAATTCGGACAATTAATGTACAAACATATCTATTATACATATAGAAACGAAAAAAAAAAAGAGCAAGAGAAAAGCACTCCTACAAAATTCGGATGACAAGGACTAGTAAAATTCAATTTGAATTATCTCCAAAAAGAAGCCAGATCATCCAAACCGACCGCACTACACCCAAACTCCATGCGACCCATACAGCTGTCCCCCACGCTCTCTGGCAACGGGACCCACTCCCACCTCCGAACCATTGTGCCCTCTTCCTCCGCGAATTCGTAGAGCACGGCGCCGTTTCGCATCTTCGACGGATTGTACACGTACCCGCCGCGATCTGTTCCGCAGACCTCGACCGAGCAGCAGCGCCAGATGTGAGAGGCTATTACCTCAGTTGCGGAGGTGGCGGTGGCTGTCGGCTTCGAGAGAGTGAGAGGCGGAGAGTGAGGCAGTGAGAGCCGTCGGCTTCGAGAGAGAGAGAGGTAGAGAAGCAGTGAGAGAGGCAGAGAAGCAGTGAGAGAGGCAGAGAAGCAGTGAGAGAACCAGGGGCTTTGATTGGTCGAGTGAATTGGGGAAAAGGAAAAAGGGGCTTCGATGGTTCTGCCACGGGAGGGAGAGAGAGAGAGAGGCGGATTGGGGGGGAGAGGGAGGTGGGGTCGAGCCTCTGTCGTAGGTAAGGGGGACTGGTCGAGAGAAGCAGGAGCTTCTCGGATTGGTGATTCGCGAGAGGAGAAGAGGAGAAAGGGGAAACGGGTAGGACGGTGACCCGTTCGCGAGAGGAGCAGAGGACGCTGACTGGTTCGGAGGTAGAGAGAGGTGGAGGGAGGTGGAGGCGCGCGGAGTGAGGGTTTGAGAGAGTCAGAGAGGAGATCGATGGGGTAGGGGGAGGAATAGAGGATCGGGACTTAGTAGATTTTGGCGTGGGATTCGATCGGTTTTGCTCTATAAAAAATAAAAAAATTTCAAATTAACGACGGTTTTGATAATAAAAACCGTCTAATGAGGAAGATGCGGCTGGCTTTGAGGAGATGAGAGAGGGGCTGGTTTAAAACGCAAAAATAAAGACGGTTAAAATAAAAAAACTGTTGTTATTTAAATAAAGACGGTTTTATAGAAAAACTGTCTGAAATTGAATAAACAAATAGCAACGGTTTTTAATGAAAACCGTCTTTATTTGGGCTGAACATTTTCTTCTTTTTTTTGGGCCTAGAATTGGGCAACGGTTTTAAAGTAAAACCCGTTGCTATTTTTCTCTCTGGTTTTTTTCTCTCTCCTACTTTGTTGCTTCTGACGGTTATTTATAAAACCCGTTGCTAAACCTCCGTTGCAAAAGCCTCTTTTTCTGGTAGTGCTAGTGAAATGTTTGAGGTTTTGGTTTGCTGCAACAACTGGCTTAGATCTCAAAGGGAGAAAGAAAATGATCGGTCCGCCACTATCAAATCTGGGAATGCCGATCCAAAACTTCACCTAAATTACGAAGGTGTCAGGGCTGCACAATGTAACTGTGGGAAATAGTGGAGATGTTGCAGGGTCGCGGACCGCGACATGTCATCGCGGGCCGTGAACTGACTGGACGACTAGATATTGATCTGGTCATATGCACCCTTTGGGAAAGAGTGCTCTCTTATAAATAGATGGTCTCTGGTCATTTCTTAAGAGTGGGAGAAAAAAGAAAGACTATGTGAGACAGAATTTGATGAGAGAGAAACTCTACTAAGACTAGTGCTTCTTCTCCAATAAGCATAGTCACCATTAGAGAGAGATCCCATGGCCGAATTGAGTTCGGTTATCTCGTGAGAGTCAAGTCTGGCACTTGGACTGTGAATAGTGCGGGATTGCAATCAATCTCCACTGGCGATAGTAGAAGACGGGCTGTGACGCAGCGAGACCACACGGTGAAGACTTGGTGTGAAGGAAACCCGAATAAAGAGGAGATTCTGACACACTTCCGCATTCGGTATGAGTTACCGATTTTTCTTACATTGGTATCAGAGCCCTATTCCTCTTTTTCGATTTTAATACACCATTAAAGTCTTATGGTCAAAATCTGGTTGTTTGTTTGTATTTTGTGTGCTCTAATTTCGTGATTTTTGGGAAGAAAGTTGATAAAACTCGAATTACTGCAGTCCAGATTTTGTAAACTGGTACAATCTGATTGTCGAAGGCATAACGTAAGATCTGTAACTTCAATTCGAGTGAGGTTTGTTCCATTGGAAAGTGCTTCGAGTCTACTTTCCGGAATGTCCAAGAACTCAAAAATCGGATCAATATACAGAAAGTTATCGCCATTTTACCGAAAGGGTGCGAATCAGATTTCTGGACGAGATGCATGTCGCGACCCTTGACAGTTGGCCGCGATCCGCGACATGTTGATATGACCCAAAACTTCTTTGTTGCGACCAGTGGAAGGTTGTTGCGACCCGCGACAAGGTCATATGTAATTTCAGAGTGTTTGTTATGATCGGTAGCATGTTGGTTATGATCTACAACATATGGAACTCAAGTTTTCACGAGAATTGAGACATAAATAAACCAGTAATTGTAGGATTGATACTAGTAAGCCCCAATTGACCATTAGTTTTGGTTTAGAGAATTCTTATACTTTGTTTTGTGACTATTTGCAACATAGAACCCTGGAGACTATCTTGATTAGTATCGGGTTGTGATTTCTCTTCATCGGTTGAATGAGAAAGTTGCAAACACTATATGCCTAGACGGTATATGGTAGAGATGGTTACTGGTATAGTGTTATTGATTCTGAGATTTGTAAAATTGCTAGAATCAAAGTTCCAACATAGTAGACTAGTTGCAACCCGCAACAATCGGTTGCAAACCGCAATAGTTTTGTTCGGAAAAATAGAGTTTGAGTTTTCTATTCTTACGGATTGCAGTAGTGGACTGTGGACCGTAGAAGTGTGTTGCGGATCGCAAAATAGATTTGCGGACCACAACATGACACGTATATGTACAGTAAAGTCACAATTAAAGATAGAATTTGACCAAAACTTAAAACTCCTGAATGTTAACACAACCAATGGTTAAAAGGTTATCTTAGTGATAATCTTTGGTTGTTTGGTAATTGGTTTACCAAATTGTGAATATGATAGCACATGTGGTGTTGTCATTGGTTTGATGGTGCAAGTAGGTACCGTCTTGCCAATTACATGTGAGTGCACATGTTGGGTGAATTTGGATTGGTAGACTAGTTTGTCTCATTCATATTCTGGAAATTTTGCATCAATTGAATTAATTGAAATCAATATTTCTTTGTTTGCAAGCGATGTTTGTTGCCTTAGGCTCTTTCTCACTTGCTGCAAATATAGTATTGATTTCAGATTAATTTTAGTTTGGATGGCAAAATCAGTGGTAGTACCAACCCATACTGTGCGTGTCTCTATTGTTGATTGGATTTGGCTTGATTGAGAAGTTCATTGTTGATCTCTATTGAAATAGAATTGATGGATATGTGTAATGTGTGAAATTACAATATCTCAATATCTTATAGAGGATTGGAATGTACTTGTAACCGTTATAATTCAGATTTAGAAACCTTGGCATATAAATGACGTGCTTATAAAAGAAATACTATACTATTAGCATTGTGTTGTTGAATAGTATGAGTTACATCATTCTTGTTATAATTTGAGTGTAGGTATCACTAATACCATGTGGGTATATCTCAAAGTTCAGTAAAACTAATTGACAATAAACTTATGCAAACTCAATCGATTTTATGGGTTCAAGAAGCACCGTAGAGTGGCATCTTACAATCGTATCAAAATGATTTGGAGTTGCACGAAGTATGTCATGTATGAATTAATAAGCAATAAGTGAATATTTTTCTCACTCTATGTGTTGAGAAATAGTGAAATTCACTGTTATTGATTTGTTCGTTCTTAGACGAACATTGCTTATTAGTTAGAATTCATGATAAATTGTCAAGTGTTAGTATATACTGAAGAGATTGTAGTGTTGACTCAAATGTGTAAAAAGATATCTGATTCTAAGCATATTGAGAGTACTAGAAATCTGATTTTGCAAATGAGTGTATGTGTTCTTGGTTGTAGTTAAGAAACATCATATTTGCTTAAGAAATCAGATTATATCTTTGATTATTGTCAATTTCATTAGAAACAAATTATCTAGATGGAGGATTTAAAGTGAAAGTGCAGTTCTGGGAACTAACACATTGTTCTGGTCGTGACCCGCAACAATCGACTGCGACCCGCGACAGAAATAATCGCTCCATGATATTTATGTTTCTTTAATTGATAAATCTAGTACTAGTCATTAATTCTTTGGTGATGGATTGCTAAATTGAATTGATAAATGGTTAAGTTTCTTGCATGTTACTTAGTCTCTTAGTTTGTGATTGTCATGGTATGCTATACTATTAGAGTTGGACATAGATATAAGTTGGCAGTCGAGGACTTGTGTCAAGCTTATTTGTCAACTTGTGAATATAGTTAGCTGAAGTTGATTACTTGAAAGCTTTGCGTATAGTTGTTTGAGTATTAGAGATTTATTTAGATATTTTGTTCCAATATGAGGACTGAACTTGGTGCCTTACGATTCATCACATTAAGACTATATTGGAAGTAGTCTTATTATAATTGACAGCTATAATTCAAGAAAAAGTTGATTTCGGATCAATAATTTTTTGAATATGGGTGAAGTCAATTTATAATGACAACTCTATAGTAAATCACGGATTATGTGATTGTGGAGAAATTGCGGATCTTTTGTTGAGAACTGCAATATAGAGTTTTTACGGACCGCGACATTTGTCTGCGGACCGCGACAGATTGTGATGTATTGGACCTTGTAAGATATGGTTAAGAACAATATAGATGCGGTCTATATTTTGAATCTTGCGCCTCTTATCTCTAAGTTCTACTATTTAACGAACTATAAACTACAATAGATCCTAGTGTGGATGCTTAAGTAGTTATAGGTTCTATTGCATTTGGAGTGCACCTTCTCATAAAGTTTGAGGAACTTTATTGCAGAAGAAATAGTAGATATGCCATATGATTAAATCACAATACTAAAATAATTTCCTGTTGAGAGGGAGTTATTTTTTTTGAGTAACTTAGAGTTGTTTGGAACCATTCTTGTGTTTAACATGTACTTGTCTGAGTATTGAGGAACATGAGGGGAATGAAGTGATATTCCTCAACCTCATAGGACATGTGACATTAAATAAGAATCGGCTCAACAAGCTAGAGAAGTAACTCAAACTTATTGCTGCAATGTAAAATGAGATAAGTAAATGAAGAAATACTGAGATGTGGATTTTCTAAATTGATTTATTGCAAGGGCATTAATCAGTATGGTTCTTGATTGAATGCTAAGCAAAGTTATCAATTGAAGTATAAGACTCCGTTGTGGTAGGCTATACAAGAATAGAGGGAGTCATGCAAGTTAGTCTTATTCTAGCAATATTGACCAGTATAGATTAGAACTATTCTTTATGGAGTATTAACAGATTTTAGACAAAGTGATATTGAATCTTCTGTCTAGTTTGTGGCGGAATTATGGTAAAGTATGCAGTGTATGCGGACTTAACCGATTCAATAGTCTAAAATTAAATCATGTCAATAGAGTTTGTAGATTCTTTTGAACATGAATATTATATTGTCCAAGAATAAGTTGCTAATTACATGGTGCATTATTGGCTGGAAAGAATAAGTCTGAGTGACTCTTGTCTAATTAAGCCTTAATATGTTCTTGTGTCATACTTGAGAGATTATTCCAACATGTTTCTTGTTGTTACACAAGAGACTAGAATATTCTATATGATATTTGGTTGCATGGTACGCAAGCCAAAATGACACGAGTTAGAAGAACATAAATATGAGTCTTGATACAAGTTATAAATTCATAAAACCCGTCACATGAAATAGGTTGCAAAAAGTCTGTCGCGGACCGCGGGAAGTGCCCGCGGATGGCAGCAGCATCTGTTTGCATAAAGATTTCCACGGACCGCGAGAAAGTTTATTGCAGAATTGCAACATGGGTATTTAGGAACCAAAGTGAGTTGGTTGCAAACCTACAGCGAGGTGTTTGCAGATTGCAACAATATCCTGTGACAGATGAAAGCCAATTCTATAGTTATTTGAAAAAAGTCTGGGGGACTTGAGATATCTGAATGGTACATGCATGCTAAGTTATCAAGGCAATATACTTGTGTTTGGTTTGCCTGTTGAGAGGAAACCTAGATAAACTCAAGTTTACATTAGATATGTAGATTGATTGATAACATTATTTCTTGAAGTGGCAAGAAATATTAATTTTACTCGCTTGTATTGGAGTTGGAGTAAATGAGTTGTCATTCTCATTTTGGATATGAGAATATAGCATGTTGGTTGTACTAGCTTACTCATGTGAGAGTGGAGCGTGTAGCATGATTGGATATCATGGCTAGAGGGAGTTTGGTTGAGTATAATCCTATATACAATTGGAGATTATTATGACCTAGAGGGAGTCGATAACAACTCATTGTAATTGTATGGCTTTTGAAGTATACTATGGATTATGAGAAGAACCAAACATATTCAGATATGAAATTAGAGACATGAATTTGTGATAGCACAGTTAGAGTTGATTGTGGATCAAGTACATGCCTAGTGTGTATAGGTTGTGACTGTACTTGAGAGTGATACTCTTTGGTAAATTTGAACATGAAATATGGATATAGTAAAATTATGTTTTACTGTTGTTCGAATTGAGGATGGTACTTATGGTAGCATGTCAATAGGCTGAGATTGGCTCTCTCACACGAGCAATCGTCTCTGACGTCTGGGACGGGCAGAGATAAGACTTATCAAGCTAGTTATGCTTAGTATGGGACTAAGATGTCATTTGGGACATTTAGAGCTTGACGTCGCCTTAGTCAGGGACTAAGATGAGATCACAATATGGTGGTCGACATGAATTGTTCCCCACAGTTCATGTAGCTTATTATTAGCCGAGGTGAGTGGCCTTGCAAGACACTCTGGGAGTGTAGTTGCGAAGGCACTCAGGGTTAGTTACAATGGATGCGATCTAGACCATAGATGCATGGTTTGTGACTAGACCTGGACTCGTACAGTGTTTTAAATCGTTTGACATGCGTCTGCTCATGGCAGAATAACACTGTAGCATGCGTTTCATATTGCATGTGCTTAGCGACACGTGGGAAATGAGTAAGTGACTTAGATGGTCATCCCTGCCTTCTCATTGTGTGAGACCCACAACTACGTACCCTTATCACTCTTGACTATGTCATGAGAGAGGGAACTGATGTATGCTACTTCCTTATGTTACCAATGACGATGAACTATACCGTCTGTCGGGGCATTTGTCAGAAAGCAATCAGTTTCTAATCAAGTGACATGAGTGCAAAAGGAAGGTAATTGTGATTACACTATTTGACTTACTTATGATTCACCGTACGGCCAATCATGTCACTTGGGACATTGATTGGGAATACTTGTGAGTAATGAGGATTAAGCACTGTCCAAGAGGGAGCGCGAAGTGCTTAGTCGGGTGTATATCCAATTGACCTAGGGTATGAGATACTGCTTTCATTAACAAGTTTGTTAAATGTCCTAGATAGCTTTAACCAGCTTCCTCTAGGATTTAGGTTTGCAGGTATCGCTAGTCGCACGGTCCATGCCAATATGAAGACTTGACTATAATAGAGATAACATCTCCAAGAGGAAGATTGTGGGAAATAGTGGAGATGTTGCAGGGTCGCGGACCGCGACATGTCATCGCGGGCCGTGAACTGACTGGATGACTAGATATTGATCTGGTCATATGCACCCTTTGGGAAAGAGTGCTCTCTTATAAATAGATGGCTCTGGTCATTTCTTAAGAGTGAGAGAAAAAAGAAAGACTATGTGAGACAGAATTTGATGAGAGAGAAACTCCACTAAGACTAGTGCTTCTTCTCCAATAAGCATAGTCACCATTAGAGAGAGATCCCATGGCCGAATTGAGTTCGGTTATCTCGTGAGAGTCAAGTCTGGCACTTGGACTGTGAATAGTGCGGGATTGCAATCAATCTCCACTGGCGATAGTAGAAGACGGGCTGTGACGCAGCGAGACCACACGGTGAAGACTTGGTGTGAAGGAAACCCGAATAAAGAGGAGATTCTGACATGCTTCCGCATTCGGTATGAGTTACCGATTTTTCTTACAGTAACAATTTCACAATTGCCCCGGAAAAATGTAGAGAACTAGCGTTGTATACGCGCTTCGCGCGTGAGGTGTTATTGATGTCTGGCCAGTTAAGTTTGGAGGTGGGAAAGACGAAAATAATACACGAAGGATGAACTTGATTAACATGATACATCTATCAATGAATATCATTTAAATTATGTAAATATTGATAGATAAATTAATATATAAAAACTCTAAAAAACATTAATTTATTTACGTAATTTTTGAAGACAATCCACAAAATTTAATACAAACAAATATAGAAAAATCTTATAAACAACTAAACAAAAGTGGAAAGAAATGTATAAAAGAAAAACCTATATCACTTTGATTTCATATAATTTTTATTGATTCATATAATATCATAAGAATATATTATTATAAGATAATTATAATTACTAATAGTCATATATAAATATTTCAGGAAAAATATTGTGTTAAAAATAATTTGTGTCTCGAAATAGAAAAAAATAGAATATTTACAATTTAGATGAAAAAAATAGCATTTTGTTACGCGCTTCGCGCGTGATGTTTTGTTGTGTTAATTAAGGAGGAGTAAAAAAATTAGATTGGTTTTCTTACGTATATAAAATTTTATAAATCAACAAATTTTAGAAAGGTTTAGAAACAATGAAAAGCAAAATTATATTTATGAAACAATAGAATTGAGTAATCAGATTTAGAAATTTGGCAAAAATATTTTAGAACTCTTTAACTATGAAATTTTATATTGCAGGGTATTTCATTTTTTTTTTTGATGAAGGATATAAAATTTTATGGTCAATTGAATTAATAAATGTCCTCAAATAATTTTAAAAGCACCAACCATATTCCATATTTCATATAATTATATGATTAAATTTAAAATAGCTCAATGGCACGATTGGATTTGTTATAATCTTCACATCATTTATATAAAATTTCACACACTAATAAAGTTGTAAATATCTTAGAATAATTAAAAACCTAATGACATTTATGAAATTACGGAAATTCAATTTTTGTGAGATTAAAAAAATTATTTATAATATTTATAGGTTTGTAACTTTAAAATTTTACATCGATTAATTTTTCATATATTTTTGAGTAAGTACATAAATTTTCATAGCCAAATGATTTATTCAAGGCCTCAAAACAATTTTAGAAACTTTTATGCATATTAAATTTTATAAGATTCATAAAATTATTTAAAATATTTTCCAAGTCTATAAGTAAAAAAATTTACACTTTAAATCCTTTACATTTTTATGAGCACACACATAATTTTTCATAGTCAAATGAATTTTTAAATGTAGCTAAACAATTTAAAAACTAAACTATATTTAATCTGAAATTTCTGAAATGAAGGTGTCCATTATTTTTTCAAAATGGAGATATGACTTCATCCAAAGTTACTGTAGAAAATGTACCCAACATTAGAGTATTGTTCGATGATTTTCCTCGTATTAGACTTCAGCCCTAGACCCACGCGAAAATTCTTTGGAAACATTCTTGAGGGAATGGATCCATCAAAGAGCATTGAAAAAGAGGAAAGAAAGGAAAGCATTTTGTAAAATCAATTTAATTTGGAAAAAAAAAAAATAGAAGATGAAGGTCAGTGGATGCCATTCACTTAATTTCTTTTGATTTTCTCAAAATTATATTTTGTTGCTCTCTATTGACTATAAAATACGAAAATAAGATCAAATATAAGAATGTAATTTATTATTATAACATGTACTTCCATTCCCTTCTAATCTTTTTTTTTTCTTTTTAACTCTGCATCTTCTTTTTTCTCCAATTCCGGTAAACAAAAATGATATTAAAAATAAGATCTTTTTGAAATATTTTGTACAAGCATCATTGGAAATTTGTACCTTAGATAATTTACATATCTATTTCAAAGACTATTTAAACTTAGGGAATAATTATGGGGCGCAAATTCATTCGTCTTTTGTTTAATAACAGTTGGCGATAGCACTACTGTTTCTTTCCCTCCCAAAAGAGAGAATTATAAAAGATATGCACACTATATTGTTTCCTGTCGGTTTTCGTAGCCAAATAAGAAAATAATGTAACTGAGCTTTGATATAATGTGTATTAATTTGTATTATAAGAAGTAATTAAATTATACTAATTAAACTTAAAAAATCTGTATATAAGAATTAAAAATGCTGATAAAAACCTGTATGAATGCCCGAATTGACATCACATTTTATTTTATTTATTATATGATTATATGAATAAGACTAATTATATTGTGTAAAACAAAATATTGATTAGTTGGTGATTTAACAGTCCTTAAAAAAATGTCAAGAAAATTGAGTACCTTGTAATTTAACACAAGGTCATTATTACATGATGGCTAAGCAAGGAAGTGTCTTTGATTACAAAGCTAGAAATGCAAATCTCTTGTAACATGTGTTTTATAAACATGAACGTAGTAGGTGAGATCAGGTGGTGTATTTTGTATTATATCTGGATATAAACTTTTTTTTTCATGTATGACAAAAATGGCAAGTGAGCTAGTAGTACGGCGAACTCTAAGCCACTAAATTCGTCCGCGAGTGAAATTAAAAAAACATCAAGAAAGAGAAAAAATGTCAAGGGGATATGCGAGGTTTTTGGTCAACTGTGTGGACTTTTTCGTCATCTCTCGAAGAATGATCGGGTTTCCTCAAGAACGGGAATAAGTCTTAGATTCACCCCTCACGAGCTTAAATTCAAGTGAAAAATGCTTCTTAACAACAAGAAAACATTAACGAGAGTCTATTCTCATGAGGGTTTATTAATTTTGTGGATCCTTTCCTTCCAATAGGCGCAAGCCCCTATTGTTAATTACCCCGTGACGAATCACGAGAACCTCTGATTAAGGGATTCGAGGAATTACATGTCATAGGCTAGAAAAGTTGTCATCTCAATTTACTTTAAAATTGAACTAAACTCAATTGATGTTACCAAATTTAATTGACGGGGCACAATTGAGAAAATAGATGATTTATTTCTTTTAGTTTAAACTTGACTCAATTGACGGTACCAGACTTAATTAGACTTACTTGACGACACTTGAAACTTGGTTTTACTATTATTTTTATTATTTTTATTGATTTTTGTTTCTAAGACCTAAGCTTCAAAATATTTCTATATTTTTAGAAAATATCTATTTGAAAGTACTTAGTTGGAAAATAATCCTTCGAAGATTGTTTTAGTGTTGAAATTACTTTGAGTTTATTTTTAAGATTTTATAAAAGATTTGTCTAAGATTTATTGTGTTTATTATTTTTATAAAATTCAATTTTATAACGAAAATACTTTAAAAATATAAAAGGCTAATATTTTGAAAGATTTTAATATCAAAGTATCAGTAAATTCGGTTTCTACGTATTTTCAGAATTTTATGGACATTTTACTTGGATTTTTCTGAGCTTCCTACTATTTTTGGTGAATTTTTTTTTTTAAGGTTTCAGCTGATTTGGCAAATTTCGATTAATCCACGTGTAAAGAAGGCTGAGGTGGCTGCTGACTGGGTCTCATGGGATGGCGATGTAGATTTAAACTCTTTAAGCATTGGGCCTACATTCTTTGTTTATTAATTGGGCTCATTATACATATATCGTTGAGCTTTGAGAGTTTTAGGTTTATTGATTTTATTTCTTATTTTCCAATTTTCAATGAATTCAACTAGATTCTGTATAGCGAATGACTTAGAAAGCCGCATGGGTTTTTCGTCACAGAGGATCAAAGAGTCCCTTAGCGCTGAAAATTGATTGAAAGAGACGAATTCTATTTCTTTTATTAAACGGGTTCGACAGATAACGGACTTGGATCCGTTAGCGACTCCGGCCGCCGCAAGTTCAAGGCGAGGGTTCTCCGGTATCGTGAGGTGACGAGAAAGCCAATGGTGTGCTTGGTTTTTGTTGCGTCTCTCTCTACTGGTGGGGGAACCATGTATTGACACAGTGAGGCAGTGGCAAAGAACGACAGATTTCGGGGAGTCCAATTGTACCAGATGCAGGTTTTACGACATTGCGAAGGTAGTGAGAGGAGGTTCTTGTCTTCAATTTTTCTTGCGTTTGCTTAATTTAGGGCAAATTAGATATCGAATACTACCACAGTGAGGTTAACTAGGTACAGGAGAAGGATAGAGTTGCAATAAATCGCTTGATCAATGATTCTAATTAACTTCCAACTTGTGTGACTTGGCTCAATGGTTTAATAAAGCATTATTTTACTAAACAATCGGCACCTAACTCCTAGTAATTTGGAGCTAATCAAGTCTTATTAGGCACTGCCACTGAGACCACTCATGACTCACATTTATTCTTGCTGTATAAATAATACATATTCTCATCTATATGTACCTTTATTTGGTTGTTTATATCACTGACATAGGCGCCACTAGAAACATCAAATAATGCCAATACTCATAGCACTTACCAGCTTAATACTACCTTTACACTATTTTACAGTACTATACCACTGGACATTGCCAAAGGGATTCAATTACTATGCAAATTTCATTACCTAACATCACTTTGCTTATAACAAAGTCTGATCAAAACTTTGCAAATCAACCCTAGAACTTTCACTTTTTTCTCATCAATTGCAGATTTTGTAAAGAAGTTCTATGTAGGTTAGAACTATACATCCAAGCAAGAATTACAACAAACCTCATTATGCAACTAACAAAGGAAAGGTCCAATAAGGATCTCTGGAACTACAACCTGTCACTTCCGATTTTTATTAAACAAGAACTGAGGATAAAAAGGTTGCATCTAAGACCATATTTCAGATCAAAAGAAGTACCTAATTTATGATGCCATTCCTATTCAAATGTAATTAAACGTGCAGATCCATCGCTTACATCTTAAGAACTTGTAATTTGATCTAGGAATCTTGAACAATCATGTTTCATTACTAATTACTATTTGTGCAAGAATATAATCAGATTGCCTTGAGGTTTCTTTTCATTCGCCTATGTCCAGAACTATATGAAAATGCATCAACTTGACAAGAATTTGGCAGCATCTCCCCTCCTCTTTGTTTAATTAACAAAATCTCTTCTTCCATGGCCGAGGCCAATGGGAAGGGGAGATGCTACCATAGACTGAAGAGGCTTCAGCCATGGTAAAGAGCTAAAGATTGAAGGGACTTCAATCAAAGCAGAGAACCAGCCGATATCTGAAGAATCTTCAGATAAAGCCTAAGATCGGAACAAGGAGGAGAGAAAGGGAAAGAAGCTATCGAATTCACAAGAATTGAATCAACGAAATCAATTTCAAATCATAATCACACGATTAAACAACACCAGATCATGAATTGACACAGTAAAATTCGAATGCACTTTGCAAAGATTGCAACTTTATCAATTAAGTACCAAATTCTTGTTACAAACTCGACTTATACCTTTTCCTCTTACCTCTTCCTCAGCTACAATCGGCTAATGAGATCTTCCCTTGACTAATTTGACTATCCTATATTAGCACCACAAGTGTTTGTGGAAATGATTCACTCACTAAGCTTTACAATGGAGGTGTGTGCGTGTGTGTTGAGCTCAGAAACTTCTAGAGAAAGTCTCTAGAGGATCTGAAGATGCGTGAATGGCTGAGAATTGTGGAAGTAAAAGTCCCCTTCTCCTTCGGTTGATGGGGTATATATAGCCTTCAATCTTCAGTAGCTTCTCTTGGAAGGAGCATTCTTCAATTCGATCCCTGTCGTTGATTGGAGGGCACACGGATCGACCCATGATCCGACGGCAACGAGGACATCACTTCGTGCTTCTTTTGGGCTGGTCAACAGTGGGGTATGGAGGTTTGACTGAGGTTGTTACAGCGCCTTGGACGCGGTTTGGTTTCCATCGTCGATCCTTGATGCTCTCGGATCTGAAGGCTGTCCTTCTGCCACCTGGGGGAGTCGCATTGGGCGGTCAACAAGGGTGCGAGAGTGTTGACTAGGCAGTTACGGAAGCTGTTGCGCCATTTCTTCTCTCCTCTTCTTTTTTGTTGGAGAAGAAGGGTCTGTTCGCGCGGGGCCCTTTCGTCAGGTTTAATGAGACTCATATCAGCGACACACTCTTCTTTGTTTTCCCGTGCACATGGTTTACAGTGAACCAATTGATAGTGGCGGCCTATTTGTGTGTGGTGTACAAAGAACAAGCATACCCAAAGTCTGTTTCAACGTGGGAAATTTTGAATTTGACTGATATCATTCTTCTCCATTCCGTTAAGCACATCACATCTCCATTTCCCACCTTTAAATGAATTTATATAGTGCTGGTATTAGAAAATTTAATTGAAGCCCTTCCTATTGGCATTTCTTCGTGAAATTATATCTCCAGGTTCAAAAAATTATGTAGAGTATGGTGATGCCAAGAATTTTCTTAAACTCTTCTCTCACTTATTTTATCTAATTTCTCCAAACTTAAGGGTCGCTTTGCATAAAATGGGAATTCTGCAACATCTTTGATCAATCCAGGGCTCCATAATTTTCCTCCTGCTCCATTATATTTTTTAGTAAATTTTCATAATTTTTGGAGCCCATTTGACATTTTTCATGAAATTTCTCAAATCCCATGCATTTATTGCTTCATGAATTTATTCAATTATTTCTATGAATTGAGCGCCATAAAATTGGGTCAAACAAATGCCCCCCACTGGAATTGGTTGTGACCATTCTGAAGTGGGAACAAGTGATTCCAGTGGCCTCTCTTCTTGACCCCTTTCGTATGGTCGAATGGTTTTCGTCAGGACTTATTCTTGGTTTATGGATATGGATGTTGCACTTTGGTATTGTTGTGACATTTCTGTTGTCGCACTTGCTTGTTCATTCTCTTACATTCCTTGTTGCTTGCCATTGTTGTTTACTGCCTTTACGTGTGTCGACGCATGTTGATTTCGAGCCTTGATGCTTCAAGACCTCTCTTTCATGTCTCGCTTTTATGAAAACGAGGGTCTTTTACCCTCCAACTTCTATCTTCTCTTTCACTTAATTTGGACTTGGGCTGCATATGAGTTCGAGACTCAATTTAGGCTGGAGTATTTTGACCCGCTCCTGTATTTCCTTAGGCCTGGACTCATATGGGCCTGTCGCTGTCTTGAATTTGAATTTTTGGCCCTCAAGTATTTCTGGCTCTCAATGTGCTTCGACTATTGTACAGTTATTGCGCATAATCAACCATACAAGCAGTTTATTTCTCATGACGTGCCACTTCCATCTCTTTCCACTCCTTTTTGACGCACATTTCCACTACTTGGCAAGTAACGTCCCTGACTCCAGGAGTTTATATAAATCAAGGCCTCATATCATTCTTTTCATCCCATCTTCTTAGTATCATATCCTTTGTGTTCTCATTGCCTCTCTTACAATTTTTCTCAACCATGTCCGCTCACAAGCGTCCAAGGAACACTATGGGCTCCCACTCTTTATGCATTAATCCCGCTGTGCCAAACTGGTCCTTTGCCCCCGACAACCGCTACCTTTTTCGCGATGAGACGGCTTTCAACAGTTATAACGATGACATGGGCCGTGATGAACGACCTGTGGCCGAGTGCTTCTTCTTTCGGCACGAGAGACGCATTCCAGTAGAGCACGCTAATCTTATCCAGGATTGGCTTGGTTCTTGGAGTTTGCATGGCTTGGTTGGTTTGGATAACCCTTATCATCCCCGTATCACTCGCCTCTTTTATGCAAATCTCCGTATCTCTTATGATCACTATGGCAATCCTTCGGCCACCTCCTATCTTTTTGGTCAATTTATGACCATTACTGCTGAGAGCCTGGTCGAATTCTTGCAGGCTTCAAACACGTTGGCTGGCTCTACTGCATACGCTTTTCATCGCTGGCCACGAGGTTTTGGTAGTTATCAGGAGTGTCTTCGCTGGTTCAGGGCCGTTCCGGCCGAAGGTGACATTGAGATTGCCTCAACTGAGCATCTTCCCGCTCTTCATAGGTACTTGCTTTATTATCTTTCTCCTTTCTCATCTTCTTTTCCGTTTCTCCTCTTCTTTAACTTCTTTTCTTTTCAGATTCCTTTTCATGGTAACCAATGACATCATATTTCCTCAAGGAGTCATATCCAACCATGCTCGTCCCGGGAGTCTATACTACCTTCGCCACCTTATCTTAAGGAACCATCCCATCAACCTGGGTCACATGATCATCTTCTATATGCACCAAGTAGCCATGGCTTCTCATAGCTATCGAGCCTTGCCCTATGGTCACCTTATTGAGGCTCTTATGCATCGTGCACATATATCCATCCCAGAAATGTTGTGGGGCAACCGTATCTCCGAGGCTCATGTAGTTTATCCTCGCAACCTCCTTGACTTGTTTGACTGCACAGGATGGGTAGAGTCTTCAATGAATATGTTGGTCCCCGATCCCAACCAACCAGTTAATGAATACATCTTGGCTCCTAATGCTGAGCCTAACCAATACAGTCCGGTGAGGGTGGATTCTCCTCCTGCTGACGATGGCTCTATTGCTCTAGCTCTTGAGGTTCCTGCCCCTGTCTCAGTTCGGGCTTTCATTGACCAGCGCTTTGGAGAGTTAAGCGCTCGCCTGGAGGCCATAGAAGAGATGCTTCAAGCCATCACCGCTTCTCTTAGCAATCTAGGAAGCGGCGTTGCAGCGGCTGCGGTCCCGGAATAGCAGGGATCTTTTCCTTCTGGTTCTCTGTGCCTCATGCACATGCATCTTTATGTTTTCTTTAGTTTGTAGTAGGTTTTTCCCTTTTTTCTTGCTTGTTGTACCATTTTCCTTCAAACTGATTGTATTTGTATCCCTTTCGATTAATGAATGAAACCTTCATTTCACTTTGTTTCCTCTTTGCTTTTGCTTCTTTCTTGTATTGTGTGGCTGCCCCAATGTGGTTGGTTGCGAGCGCTTGTCCCAATATGGTTGATAATCAGCTTTTGCTCCATCATGGTTGATTGTTGACTCTTTGACTTGTAAGGTTCAGTCATTGATTGTTGATATAGTGGTCATGAACATTGAGGTTCTTTAGTATCTTTTCGACATTGAGGTCAATATAGAAGGCAAGAACATTTAGGTTCTTTATCGCCTACTATACTTTTAAATATCAAATACAAAGCTTTTATGCTTGTTTGATATTTAAGGATCGACATTGTGGTCGATAAAAGAAGTAACATTGACTTAACGTCGGTGGAAGATGGGTGCCCTCAGATAGCTTCATAGGGCAGTGCCTTGATGCCTTCAGATGCCACACAGGCTTCTTCATTAGGCATAGGTGTTTTCAGAGAACCACTAAGGCTCTCTTCGACACGGCTTCGCGTTCTCCGGGACCCGAGAGTCCCTTCATCGACCGCGGATTTGTTGGGTAAATTTTATTTTCGTGTATTCGAAGACCACACAGGTCTCCTCAACACGGGTTTCCTATCAAACTACAATATTTGACTGGTGGATTTTGTGGGGTTGGGGATATTTCTCACACTCTCATTGTTCGCCCTCTCGTTAGGTATAGGCACTCATTGTAATGACGCTCAATCGGCATTGACGTAGTTGATGTGGAGGATGGGTGCCCTCAGATAGCTTCATAAGGCGATGCCTTGATGCCTTCAGACGCCACACAGGCTTCTTCATTAGGCATAGGTGTTTTCCGAGAACCACAAAGACTCTCTTCAACACGGCTTCGCGTTCTCTAGGACCCGAGAGTCCCTTCATCGACCGCGGATTTGTAGGGTAAATTTTATTTTTGTGCATTCGGAAACCACACAGGTCTCCTCAACACGATTTTCCTATCAAACTACAATATTTGGCTAGTGGATTTTGTGGAGCTGGGAACTTTGTGGAAGAAATGACTTATGGGGCCATAAAGACAAGTCACTCTTTTTCTCACCCTCTCGTTCTCACCCTCTCATTAGGTATAGGCACTCATTGTAATGTCTCTCAATCGGCATTGGCGCATTGACACGGCATTGGCGCAATGAACAAGGTTTTATTGGGTAGTATTTTGGAAAGGGATTTCGGAATTTATCGGGTACGGTATTGTATCAAAATGGTTTGACTTTCATATTCAAAGCTTTATTCTCAAGAATTTCAAAAAGTGTTGGCCTTCGGAGGACGTTCCTTTTGAGGTTATAGCATTTCTTCAAGCTATGCGTATTTGCTTGTATGTCAGTGCATTGTTTGCCACTTGGAGTTACAAGGATGCCCTGTGGAAGCGCGGATTATCGCGTTAGATCGCGACTAGCCTTGTTGAAGCAAGACTTGTGGTTTTTGAAGCACAATGGCGCTTTATAAAGCATGGTTTACCGCGTTAGGGCCACGGTTTGTCTTGTTGAAGCATGACTAGTGGCTTTTGAAGCACAATGTTGCTTTTTAAAGCATGGTTTGTCACGTTGACATAGGACATGTGGATTTGAAGCTCACTGGTGCTTTTGAAGCACGGTTGGTCACGTTGACATATGACATGTGGCTTTGAAGCTCACGGGTGCTTTTGAAGCATGGTTTGTCGCGTTGGGTCGCGGCTCGTCTCGTTGAATCAAGACTGATGCTTTGAAGCACAATGATGCTTTTTAAAGCATGGATTTATCGCGTTGAGTCGCGGCTTGCCTCGTTGGATCAAGACTGGTGCTTTGAAGCACAATGATGCTTTTTTAAAGCATGGATTTGTCGCGTTGAATCGCGGCTTGTCTCGTTGGATCAAGACTGGTGCTTTGAAGCACAATGATGCTTTTTAAAGCATGGATTTGTCGCGTTGAGTCGCGGCTTGTCTCGTTAGATCAAGACTGGTGCTTTGAAGCACAATGATGCTTTTTAAAGCATGGATTTGTCGCGTTGAGTCGCGGCTGTTACAATAGTGGAGATTTGAGATTCACACTTTCCAAAGTGTAGGGTTTTGGTACTTTCAGAAATGCACACTTTCCAAAGTGTAGAGGTCATTTTCAAATATGCACACTTTCTAAAGTGTGAAATTTTGGTAATTTTCAGAGATGCACACTTTCCAAAGTGTGAAATTTTGGTCGCTTTCAGAGATGCACACTTTCTAAAGTGTAAAATTTTGGTCGCTTTCAGAGATGCACACTTCCCAAAGTGTAGGGTAATTTTCTTGAAATGCACACTTTCTAAAGTGTGAAATAGTTTTCTTGAGATGCACACTTTCAAAGTGTGAGATGCACACTTTCCAAAGTGTGAAATAGTTTTCTTGAAATGCACACTTTCAAAGTGTGAGGTAATTTTCTTGAAGTGCACACTTTCAAAAGTGTGAGGTAATTTTTTTTTGATGCACACTTTCCAAAGTGTGAGGTTTTGGTAATTTTTGAGATGAACACTTTTCAAAGTGTAAGGTTTTGCCGATTTCAGAGATTTAAGATGCACACTTTCCAAAGTGTGAGATTTTTGGTAATTTTAAACTTTCATTCTTCATACATTCATTCTTCATTTTTGAATTTCATTATGTATCCCCGATCATGACACACTCGTCAGGTCTCGAGTATGTGGTGTACACTTTCCAAAGTGTAATGTCTTGGTGATTTCAATCTTTCATCCTTTATTTCTGAATTCCACTTTTCAATCCCAGGTCACAACACGCTCTCCAAGGTTTAATATGCCCACTTTCCAAATTGTGAGACTTCAATATTTCATCTTTCATACTTCTCTTCCTTATTCTTCTTCATTTTTTTTTATTATTCTTCTTTTTCCTTCTTATTCCTTTCCTTGTTTCTCTTTTTTTTATTCCCCTTTTCTCATTCTCTTCTTTTTCTCTTCTTTCTTATTTTCTCTTATTTATTTCTTCTTCTTTCTTCTTCTCTTTTTTTATTCTCTTGATCCTTTCACATCCTTTTCCAACTTTGATTTCACTTATGTGGTGATGGTCTTTGCAGTACTTGGGTGGGAAGTATAATGTCACCTTTTTGATATCTCTCTTCGATCCAATCTTTGAACACAAAGCATTCTTCTAGTGCATGCCCTACTACTCTGTGGTAATGACAAAATTTAGAGTCTTCACTCTTTTCAATGTCTCCGGGACATTTACTTTCTGGTAACTCAAGCCCATACATTATGGCTAAAGGAAACAACTCCTTGACTTTATCTTTTCTGAACGAGTATGGTTTTCTTTTTCTCTCCATCAAAGAAATACGCTGTGGAGGTGTCTCAGGATTGTTACTCTTGCTGGTTCCTTCGGAATATGATCGCAAGGTAGATTCTCCAAGCGATTTTATATCCCCATCGACCGCTTTCTTGAAAGAACTCAAGAGCTTTCGCAACTCATTATTAGATTTCTCGTGGGGTGCGGGTATTTGCCTATATTCATCAGGTACTCTGATATCCCCTTCCCAGATTCTTTCTTCGACCCAATCTTTGAATGTGTAACAATCTTCTATATTATGCCCCAGCACCCTATGATAAAGGCAATAGTTTGGGTGACCCTCATTTTCTATTTCCTCGGGTCTCTTGCATCGAGGCAAAGTTACCAATCCATCCTTCACGACTCCTTTGAAGATCAGGGTTATTTTGTCTTTTCTAAAGGTGTAAAGTTTACTCATCCGTACCTCTAAGCCATTCTCCGTCTCGTTTGGACTCTTATTCTCCTTTGTTGTCATTTCCTTCACATCTTTTTCCTTTTTGCTTCTATCTTCGAGATGAACGGGTTGGGTGGCAATTCTAGGTCCCTCCCTCTTCTCTTTCTTCTCCAGTTTGCCCATTCTTGTTGCACTTATACCCTTTTGCGGCATTAGTAGGGAACAACCATCTTTCTTCTCATGTCTAGCCCAATGCGCGTCTCCCCTAATGACCTTTTGTTCTCCATCTTTGAGGTATTTCAAACACTGATGTAGGGTTGACGGGACAATGTGATTTTCGTGGATCCAAGGTCGTCCCAAAAGAGCATTGTAGTGGGTATCAGCATCAATCACGTAGAGCTTGACAAAAGTCTCGAGTTCTTCAAATTGTATTTGTAAAGTGATGGCTCCCAACGCCTTTTGGGAGGTATCATTAAATCCATGTATGAATAACTTCTCTCGGATTAAGCACTTGGTAGGTAATCCCATTCGATAGAGGGATGTCAAAGGTAAGATGTTGATGGCAGATCCTGGATCCACCAACATACGCCCTAGCCTAATTTTATTCACTTTGCCGGTTATATAGAGCGGCTCATTGTGGTCTATAGCCTCCATTGCTAAGTCTTCTTCATCAGTGAAGGTAATGGAGCTAATTCGGTCGGCATGTGGTGCTCTAGTCATGTGTTTACTGGCAGGTTGTTGTAGGCTTTCATCATCACTCGATCCCTCACTTAAAATCTCAATGACATGACACTCTTGTGACATTATCTCATGAGGAGCTGACTTTTGTTTAAAGTCAGATTGAAGTACCAATTCTCCTTCTTCAATCATTTGCTCAACAATATCCTTAAACACGTAGCAATCCTCAACCAAATGCCCCGGCATTCTATGGTATGCACAATATTTAGAGTTGTCAATTTTACCCCTATTCCTAGGTGCTTTTCTTGGAGGGAGCTCTAGTCGTTTGTTCTTTAGTACCAATTTGAGGATTGCATCTGTCTTCTCCTTCTTGAAAGAGTATGGCTTACTTAACCGTTCAGACAGGGGAATTATCAGCTAGCTGTCACTTCCTTGATTATCATTCCTCTTGCCCCTGTTTCGACCAATAGAAGTTTCAAAAGTTCTTGCTCCCTCGCCTCTTTCTATTTTATTTTGATTGGTTGATACATGTGCTTTCTCAGGCGGCCCCATGCATTCCAACCTAGCCACTCGTGTCATTAGATCTTCATAAGAGGTAATGTCACTACCTCCGAGTGACCTCTGGATCCAATCATCGAGATTTCTGATTAAAAAGTCTACCGCATCTCTCTCAGACATTTGATGGGTGCATATTATGTTGAGATTCCTCCAACAGGTGATGTAATCGAGGGTCGTTTCTCCCACTTTGGGTTTTTCACATGCTATCTCGGCCATTGTGATCCTTTGCTTAACCACAGCAAACTTTGAACAAAAAATCTCTTCCATCTCATCCCAAGTTTCAATTGAATTATTTTCAAGAGAGGTATACCAACTAAGCGCAGCACCCTTCAAGCTTAGAGGGAATTGCTTAAAAAGGAGAGCTTCTTCATTCATAGTATTTCCACATGTAAGGCGGAATTGAATCAAGTGTTGGTCGGGAGTAACATCTTCTTTTCCCGTACCATAAAACAAATCAAACTTGGGAGGTTGATAACCTGAGGGAAATAGGACTTGATCGTACCTTTCAGGATATGGTCTTCCGCACTTCTTCTTTATATGGACCAAATGACCTGCCCCAGATGCTTGCAGCTGTTGGTTGATTATTTCTTGAATAGTTTGCTTAGCAACTTCCATTTTACCCTCCCTAAACCGAGAACCTGCCTCAGGGATCTCATCTTCTTCATAGGAGCCATACTTGTTCTTATTTTTTATTTCTTTTGAAGGTATTCTCTTGGGCCTCTCATTTTCTTCGTCAGATGAACCATATCGGCTTTTATTTTTCTATCTTTAGAAGGTCTCCTTTGTACCCTCATCTCTTCTTCTTCATTAGAGGATTCATTTTCACCTTTATCCTTCTTCTCTTTCGAGACCCGTACCTCGGGCCTCTCATCTTCCTCATCAAATGTGACATCTTCTTCACCAAATTCTTCTAATAAATTCTTCTTTTCCAAGAATTTAAGCATTTTCCCCATTATTCTATTTGCCCGTTTTTTCTCTTTCAACATTTCTGCAATTATGCATTTCAATTGAGTATTCTCATTTTCATCATTATTGGCATTCTTGGGCCTATTTTCATTCCCCTTTGTTTTATCGTCATGGTCATCCCCCAAAGTATTGCGGCTTGATGAGGCATCATCCTTGTTCTTCTTGTCTTCTCGCTTATTTGATGTGTATGCCTTCTCTCCCTCAACCTCGACCATGTGTACAAACGCATGCATTTCACATTCTTTATCTACTTCAACCATATTCACTCTTGCATGCACTATCGGTGCCTTTTTATGCCAAAACACTTGCACTTTCTTATTTTGTGAATCTTGATTAGCCATTTCAATTACCAAATGAGTCTTGTTCTTGGGCACCCACATTTTCTTGAACACCTTGTTTTCTTTAACATGCCCCAGTCTCTCCTTGACCTGGGTCAATGATCTTTTGGCACCTTTGGGTCTAGGCTTGGCTGTTGGGGAATTCTCTTTAACTAGCCGAAGCGGTGTAAATGAGTTGCTTATAGGAAGATTAGGCTTAGTTTCCAACTCCCGTTGATACGCCCCTTGGATCCTTTTGAGAGTCCTTGTACCGTTGACGGTTTGAGTATAAACCTTCCTTATCGCCTCTTTCTCTTGAGGAGAGCGACAATTGGGTTGCCGTCTTCTTGGCGAAACTGCTGGAGCCTCGTGGACTCCCTTCTGTGGAACAACATTCCACTTATCTCCATTATCCATTGTTTGTATCTCAGGCATGATTTCTTCAATGCCCCTAATATCTTTCTCTTCACGAGCGATCTCCATTTGCCCATCCTTACCATGCACTAGAGGTACATAGGCAAATCCAAAGGGCATGCCGCCGAACATGAACTGGTTGTCAAAGCGGATGGAGACGGTCCCAATGGTGAACATCCCGCTCGACTTGCTCATCTCAACGCTCGCATTAAACGCCATTTCAACCTGCAACAACAGATACTTAATGTTATCGTTAGTAGCGTTTATTTGAAGATTTGAAAATTTTAAGAAACACTTTTCTAGCCTATACATGATATTCCTCGAATCTCAAAGATGAGAGGAGAAAGAGGTCCCACCGGGCGTGCCAGAGAATCTGTGTGGACTTTTTCGTGATCTCTCGAAGAATGATCGGGTTTCCTCAAGAACGGGAATAAGCCTTAGATTCACCCCTCACGAGCTTAAATTCAAGTGAAAAATGCTTCTTAACAACAAGAAAACATTAACGAGAGTCTATTCTCATGAGGGTTTATTAATTTTGTGGATCCTTTCCTTCCAATAGGCGCAAGACCCTATTGTTAATTACCCCGTGACGAATCACGAGAACCTCTGATTAAGGGATTCGAGGAATTACATGTCGTAGGCTAGAAAAGTTGTCATCTCAATTTACTTTAAAATTGAACTAAACTCAATTGATGTTACCAAATTTAATTGACGGGGCACAATTGAGAAAATAGATGATTTATTTCTTTTAGTTTAAACTTGACTCAATTGACGGTACCAGACTTAATTAGACTTACTTGACGACACTTGAAACTTGGTTTTACTATTATTTTTATTATTTTTATTGATTTTTGTTTCTAAGACCTAAGCTTCAAAATATTTCTATATTTTTAGAAAATATCTATTTGAAAGTACTTAGTTGGAAAATAATCCTTCGAAGATTGTTTTAGTGTTGAAATTACTTTGAGTTTATTTTTAAGATTTTATAAAAGATTTGTCTAAGATTTATTGTGTTTATTATTTTTATAAAATTCAATTTTATAACGAAAATACTTCAAAAATATAAAAGGCTAATATTTTGAAAGATTTTAATATCAAAGTATCAGTAAATTCGATTTCTACGTATTTTCAGAATTTTATGGACATTTTACTTGGATTTTTCTGAGCTTCCTACTATTTTTGGTGAATTTTTTTTTTAAGGTTTCAGCTGATTTGGCAAATTTCGATTAGTCCACGTGTAAAGAAGGCTGAGGTGGCTGCTGACTGGGTCTCATGGGATGGCGATGTAGATTTAAACTCTTTAAGCATTGGGCCTACTTTCTTTGTTTATTAATTGGGCTCATTATACATATATCGTTGAGCTTTGAGAGTTTTAGGTTTATTGATTTTATTTCTTATTTTCCAATTTTCAATGAATTCAACTAGATTCTGTATAGCGAATGACTTAGGAAGCCGCATGGGTTTTTCGTCACAGAGGATCAAAGAGTCCCTTAGCGCTGAAAATTGATTGAAAGAGACGAATTCTATTTCTTTTATTAAACGGGTTCGACAGATAACGGACTTGGATCCGTTAGCGACTCCAGCCGCCGCAAGTTCAAGGAGAGGGTTCTCCGGTATCGTGAGGTGACGAGAAAGCCAATGGTGTGCTTGGTTTTTGTTGCGTCTCTCTCTACTGGTGGGGGAACCATGTATTGACACAGTGAGGCAGTGGCAAAGAACGACAGATTTCGGGGAGTCCAATTGTACCAGATGCAGGTTTTACGACATTGCGAAGGTAGTGAGAGGAGGTTCCTGTCTTCAATTTTTCTTGCGTTTGCTTAATTTAGGGCAAATTAGATATCGAATACTACCACAGTGAGGTTAACTAGGTACAGGAGAAGGATAGAGTTGCAATAAATCGCTTGATCAATGATTCTAATTAACTTCCAACTTGTGTGACTTGGCTCAATGGTTTAATAAAGCATTATTTTACTAAACAATCGGCACCTAACTCCTAGTAATTTGGAGCTAATCAAGTCTTATTAGGCACTGCCACTGAGACCACTCATGACTCACATTTATTCTTGCTGTATAAATAATACATATTCTCATCTATATGTACCTTTATTTGGTTGTTTATATCACTGACATAGGCGCCACTAGAAACATCAAATAATGCCAATACTCATAGCACTTACCAGCTTAATACTACCTTTACACTATTTTACAGTACTATACCACTGGACATTGCCAAAGGGATTCAATTACTATGCAAATTTCATTACCTAACATCACTTTGCTTATAACAAAGTCTGATCAAAACTTTGCAAATCAACCCTAGAACTTTCACTTTTTTCTCATCAATTGCAGATTTTGTAAAGAAGTTCTATGTAGGTTAGAACTATACATCCAAGCAAGAATTACAACAAACCTCATTATGCAACTAACAAAGGAAAGGTCCAATAAGGATCTCTGGAACTACAACCTGTCACTTCCGATTTTTATTAAACAAGAACTGAGGATAAAAAGGTTGCATCTAAGACCATATTTCAGATCAAAAGAAGTACCTAATTTATGATGCCATTCCTATTCAAATGTAATTAAACGTGCAGATCCATCGCTTACATCTTAAGAACTTGTAATTTGATCTAGGAATCTTGAACAATCATGTTTCATTACTAATTACTATTTGTGCAAGAATATAATCAGATTGCCTTGAGGTTTCTTTTCATTCGCCTATGTCCAGAACTATATGAAAATGCATCAACTTGACAAGAATTTGGCAGCATCTCCCCTCCTCTTTGTTTAATTAACAAAATCTCTTCTTCCATGGCCGAGGCCAATGGGAAGGGGAGATGCTACCATAGACTGAAGAGGCTTCAGCCATGGTAAAGAGCTAAAGATTGAAGGGACTTCAATCAAAGCAGAGAACCAGCCGATATCTGAAGAATCTTCAGATAAAGCCTAAGATCGGAACAAGGAGGAGAGAAAGGGAAAGAAGCTATCGAATTCACAAGAATTGAATCAACGAAATCAATTTCAAATCATAATCACACGATTAAACAACACCAGATCATGAATTGACACAGTAAAATTCGAATGCACTTTGCAAAGATTGCAACTTTATCAATTAAGTACCAAATTCTTGTTACAAACTCGACTTATACCTTTTCCTCTTACCTCTTCCTCAGCTACAATCGGCTAATGAGATCTTCCCTTGACTAATTTGACTATCCTATATTAGCACCACAAGTGTTTGTGGAAATGATTCACTCACTAAGCTTTACAATGGAGGTGTGTGCGTGTGTGTTGAGCTCAGAAACTTCTAGAGAAAGTCTCTAGAGGATCTGAAGATGCGTGAATGGCTGAGAATTGTGGAAGTAAAAGTCCCCTTCTCCTTCGGTTGATGGGGTATATATAGCCTTCAATCTTCAGTAGCTTCTCTTGGAAGGAGCATTCTTCAATTCGATCCCTGTCGTTGATTGGAGGGCACACGGATCGACCCATGATCCGACGGCAACGAGGACATCACTTCGTGCTTCTTTTGGGCTGGTCAACAGTGGGGTATGGAGGTTTGACTGAGGTTGTTACAGCGCCTTGGACGCGGTTTGGTTTCCATCGTCGATCCTTGATGCTCTCGGATCTGAAGGCTGTCCTTCTGCCACCTGGGGGAGTCGCATTGGGCGGTCAACAAGGGTGCGAGAGTGTTGACTAGGCAGTTACGGAAGCTGTTGCGCCATTTCTTCTCTCCTCTTCTTTTTTGTTGGAGAAGAAGGGTCTGTTCGCGCGGGGCCCTTTCGTCAGGTTTAATGAGACTCATATCAGCGACACACTCTTCTTTGTTTTCCCGTGCACATGGTTTACAGTGAACCAATTGATAGTGGCGGCCTATTTGTGTGTGGTGTACAAAGAACAAGCATACCCAAAGTCTGTTTCAACGTGGGAAATTTTGAATTTGACTGATATCATTCTTCTCCATTCCGTTAAGCACATCACATCTCCATTTCCCACCTTTAAATGAATTTATATAGTGCTGGTATTAGAAAATTTAATTGAAGCCCTTCCTATTGGCATTTCTTCGTGAAATTATATCTCCAGGTTCAAAAAATTATGTAGAGTATGGTGATGCCAAGAATTTTCTTAAACTCTTCTCTCACTTATTTTATCTAATTTCTCCAAACTTAAGGGTCGCTTTGCATAAAATGGGAATTCTGCAACATCTTTGATCAATCCAGGGCTCCATAATTTTCCTCCTGCTCCATTATATTTTTTAGTAAATTTTCATAATTTTTGGAGCCCATTTGACATTTTTCATGAAATTTCTCAAATCCCATGCATTTATTGCTTCATGAATTTATTCAATTATTTCTATGAATTGAGCGCCATAAAATTGGGTCAAACATCAACAAATCAGCACAAAATACAAAAGTAGCAAAATGACAACTTTTTTTGCGCCAATAGTTTGTGGTTCCTTTTTTTCTTTTTTAATATTATTATTGAAGACCGAAGCCCGTGGGTGAATAGTCTGTGAGAGATAAATCTGATGACGTCATCCTGTGTACTGTAGTAAATGCTCCTCAAAATGGAGTATTGTTTGATGATTGCTGGTAAATATGGTAATCTCAAGTAGAACGTCCTTCAATTTGTTGAAAAGTAGTAGTTTTATAGAGTGGGCAAGAGACCTTCAACCGATGTACGATCCTAATGTAGTTTCTATTGAGAGGGATTTGGATGGTTTCTATCAAATAGACAGAGGAATGTTACCAAGTTTTTCAGACAAGAACCTTGCTAGGATTTCATTTAGTGTTAGGTTCCGCAATTATTGGCTCTATGAGAGGGGCATGTATGTCCACAACTATGCTACAGTGCACTATATTGATAGTGATTTTAATTTACTCACGACAATTATTGGAATGAAAGAAGTAAGTTGCCTTGACGACTTTAGAGTGGCAGCACAATTAGAGAGAATCATACAAAATAGGGGGCTCGATAAAAATGTCCTTGCATTCACAATTTCAATGCCGGCCACAGAAATCAGCTTCCATCGGTTTAACTTTAGAATTAACTTTAGAATTGGGAAAATAAGTTTAAAATGTTCCGTCATTGGGCTGTTTTATGAATTATCAGAAGTTACAAATATATTCCGTAAAGAATATAATAGTATCCATGCAATGATGAACTTTGTGGGAAAAAATTCTGACGTGATGCAAACTTTTAATGAACTTGCCTCAGAATATAAAATTCCGCCCAAATCAGATTTCCAATCTGTTGAAGTTAATAGGTGGGACTATCCGTTCAACGTGGTACATGATGCACTTCCATACAGAGACATTTTCGCTGCACTTAAACGCAAAAAAATTTTTCCTCGATGGGTAACAACATTGTCACGTAAAAGATGGGATAATTTAGAATGTCATGTGAAGCTTTTAAAACCAATTTATAAAGCTCCTATTGTTCTCTCTTCCTTTAAATATCCCACGTCACATTTATTTCTTAGAATTGTTTTTGAAATCCATGATGTGATATCATATTCCTGTATTGATCTCAGGATGAATAGTGACCATAATGTGATACTTGTTCGCTTGAACAATTTGTTAGCATTTATAGAGGAATTTTTGAAGAATTGCAACAAGATTTTGCTAATTGCCTCTGTATTGGAGCCCTAATTCAAATTTGCCTACTTAGAACGTTGTTATGAGAAAAATATCATTAAGGAGGAAGAGGTTAACAAATATATGGAAGAACTGTTCAGTAATTGTGAAATCGAGGTCGACAAAAAGGATTTGGGAATGTTAGAACTTGATAGATACATGAAGGAGGATTCTGTAGAGATCGAAGATGATGCAGATTTTGATATTTTGAAATGGTGGAAGGATAACCAATCAAATTATCCCATTCTCTCGAGGATGGCACGTGATATTCTAGCCATCCCCGTCTCTTCGGAACCTTGGGAACTGTCTCACTGTACACCTAAATGGTACAAGTGTCCAAGGTTTGTAAAATCAGCGCGTCTGCTGGATGATTCTTCTATATTGGAAGTTCAGGAGTGTTCTAATAATAAGCTCTCTACTACAAGAATTAACAGTAAGTAATCTCTATCTTTTTGCTGCTCTTTTTTTTTTTTCTAAAAATTTATACAGAAAAAAAAACTTTTTGGTTGGAAAAAATAAAGCAATTGTTTCAGCAACTAGTAGTGCTTGTATAGAGTATGGCTTCCAACTTTCCCAATGATTAAATAAAATCTCATATTTTGGAATATTATTATTATTTTATTATATTTCCATTGATGAAAGAGTATTAGGAAGATAGTTTTTCCTTTTCAATTGAAATACTTTTCCTACCTATATTACAAAACTTTATAAAAATTTATTTACTGATAGTCAAACGGATGTTAGTACCAAATCCGTATCTACATACAATTCAGGACCTATCTTTAAGAAAAAAAAGGTTTGAACATAAGTTGGGGTTACATAAATGGAAAATATAATGATAAAGTAGGTTTGGCATGTTATTAGTTGATGAAGTCACTAATATTTTGCTCCAGAAACAACTGTTGAAAAGGTGGAATGCAAGAAAAGCTCCACTCCAATTTGGAGTTAATAATTTTGCAATATTTACATAAAAAACCTCATCTTTCTTCTCGTTTTTACTTCATTTCCATCTAGTTTTTTTTTTATTTAAAAAAAAAATTTTGGAGCAATGACAAGATTAGACTAGGTATGGTCAACTGTCCTTTCTATTATCTCTCTCTCACCCCTTTTGGAGCAAAGTTTAAAGAAAAAATTGTCCGCAGTCAAAATTTTCTCAATTACAACAAATTTCTATCTAATATATTTGATTACATTTCTTTCTCTTCATATGAATTAGAACAACGGGCATGTCAAATTAAAAAGGCAGCAATTGACTATGTTGAGAAGAACATACCACCTTCAGAAAGAAACCCACGTCTAGTTTGGGATTTTCATTCTTTTAGTTTTGTTGAAGATTATTTGAGTCGAAAGATCTCAAATAGAATAGTAGTCACAAAAGATGCTATATTGACTGCTGAGGATATGAGGTGTCTCGTTGCGCGGACTGATGAAGATGAATTAAAAAGATGGATTTCTGATGAGGTATGTTTATGCATGATTCTTACACAAAATTTGAACCTCATGTTTCGTTAATGCTTATCTAAAGTCTAAAGTATAATTAAGTCTCATGCCGCTATGGTATGCGGAAATCTGAGCCGTCCAATTTTTTTCGCGATCGAGCGATCAATCTGATCCATTTTTTCCGTAAACCCTATCTCTCATACTCTCTTCCGATCCGATGCTTCTCCCTCAGCGCCCCTCCCCCTCTTCTTCGCCTCCTCCTCTGCAATCCCCGCCTCACCCCTACAACTCATCTCTCCTCTCCGTCGCTTTGGCGGTCGCCAGACCATCCGCCTCTCCTTTTTTTCTCCTTTGTTTCCTCCATCTCCGCCAACACCGACTGTTATCCATCCTCTCTGTGGCCTCCGATGGAAAATTAAGGCGATTTCACAATCATGGTCAAATCCACAATCAAAACAACTTCGAAATTCCCTCTGATTTGCGTGAGGCCTTCGATTTGGTACTAATCCCTCTTCTGAAAACATGGAATTTCTCTCTGATTTTTGTAAGGACAGCATCAAATATGGAATTTTCGGGGGTAGAAATCCCATGGATGGAAGAAAGGAGGGCATCTCCAGGTTTCACTGACGTCTTCGCAGCGCTTGTGGCAGTGGTCAATACCAAATTTCCTGAGGTGGGCAATCTGTTGCTTACCGGGGTAGTACTGCAGCTAAAGAGGGCCTACAAGAGAAATGATAAGGTAAGAAATTTATTGAATTTATTTTTACTTTGCCTTCTGCTTGAGATATTAATTGTTGTAGAATACCATAATAACCCTTCGTATCGATAATATTGGTTACTTACATGTGTACCTTTTAAATTATTTGTGTGCAATTCTACATGAAGCCTCAACTCCTTGCTGCGACAAAGTTTATAGCACACTTGGTGAACCAGCTGGTGGCACATGAGATTGTTGCGCTTGAGCTTCTTACTATGCTTTTGGAAAATCTAACTGATGATAGTGTTGAGGTGAACTATATACTTTAATCCTGTCCCTTTCTTCTTCTTTATTTATTTTTATTTTTTTTAAAGAAAAAACTTAATTCTTAAACTGTATAGTAATTCTTCCCAAGATGCCATACTTATCTAATATTGGCCCTGGTTATGGTAGGGATGAGACTGATTGGGTATCTACAACCATGTTTAAATTACTATATGGAATTTCTCTCTGATTTTTGTGAGGACAACATCACATATGGAATTTACGGGGGTAGAAATTCCATGGATGGAAGAAAGGAGGGCATGTGATGAGAGCACTGTGGTGAGTGTCAGACCAGGCTCTGGTGAAGACTGCGACTCAGGTGGGGTCTGCGTGCAAGTGTGTGCTGCTTATTCCAACCCCCATTGAACCATAGATCCTTGAAATCAACTGCAAGTACAATTTCTTATTTGCCAGTTGGTTATTTTTGTTTCGTATATGAATGAATTTACTCATATTTCTTACTTTATTCGATCTGAATTTTTTTTGTCCACTGTGATATGTACCTTCTTTTCCGTATCATGTAGTAACAATTAATTGCCCCACCTATTAAGTTATATCAGTTTTTCAGCTTATACTTGAATAAAGGAAAAATACCAGTTATTTTGGACTAAGATTTTTGGATACTATTTGGTGCTTATAGACTGCACACTCATGGTTTGGTCTGCTCAATTCTCTAATTTGGTTGGATCCATAAATACTGCAGTCAAAATAAATCACTTTTTGTAAATATCAAGGGCATAAAAAAAAGAATTACAAAATGAGTTAAGGAAAACTGTGACTAGGGAGTCAACCTTAAGCCAGGGAGATTGGCAGAGCTAGATGGAGTTCTTGATGATGACAATTTATTAAGGTACATTGAGTTTTCTTTATTATTTTCTTTCTATTTAGTTAGGAAGTTTGGGCTTATTTGGTTGATTTCTATTGCTGCCATCCTAATAAATGATTATTTCTCTAATTGAGCAAATAGTTGGGGTAGTCAAAGTTCAAACCTTTATTGATTTAAAAAATCACATGTATTTATGCTAATTGTGTAGTAATTGCCTGACCCTATCATGCCCTAATGTGCATACAGATTCCCAAAGAGTCATGTAAAAGATCTGTCGTTGGGGACTAACCTTATACACAGACAAATATTTATTGCTATTATTTGTTTCATTTGATGGTCTTCCTATTGCAATAGATTTGTTCCAAACCCATGTAACCAACACTGCTATTAATTTCTTTAATGAACTTTATACACAAACCCGAACTTTATACACAAACCCAAACCGGCCTTCTGCTCTAAATTTGCTCATTTCAACAGTAATATACCAACTCTATTATGTGGTTTGTTCTTCATTTTTTCTTTTACTCTTTGTTATTGGAGTTACAACTTGATTAGACGGCTATCTATAATTTACTCTTATATTTTATTTATATTCTGATTTAGAAATATTTCACTGGTGTTTATAACAGATTTGGATGGTTTTGAGGTGAAGCTTTTCGAAGAGGTGCGGTGATGAATTTCCACTGCCTCATCAAGTCACAAAGGTACTAACTTAGTCCTGATTTGCTACCTCTTTTTTATCATTTCAGTTTTATAGATTATTGAGATAAAAAGATTTTATTGCTATCTATTTGTTTCAATTGTCAATCGATAAAATTATTCTTTTTTTTTTGTATTACTTTATATTTTTCAATTGGTATAATAGTGAACTGTTACTTATTTACTGGCACATGATGTACCTAAAAAGTAAGCATGTCCAGTATCTAAATTAATTATATTTTGATTTGATATAACTATATGTAAAAAAACCTAATTATGGATGATGATGTTGCTCTAGAAAATATTATTTCATCTTACAATGAATATGTGTGAGCAGATTTTGAGGACCTTCATGAATAGCTAGGCTTCTATATAGGAGAGAAGGTTTTCATTTAACTAGAGGGAACCAGTATGGATGGGAGTATGGTCACTGAGTGGTACCAGTAAGGTTTTGAGTCAAAAAGCAAAAAAAAAAAAAAAAAAAAAAAAAAAAAGGTCCTGTATTACAGAATTATAGAGTGACATGTTAATTAAACATGTATAAATATTGCTTGAAAAAGACCTGTAACATTAAACTTTCTCTGTGTTTTCTCAGGATTACAAATTGAATACTACTATTTGTCTTTGCATGTGGGATTATAGAAGACGGAGTTTCCAAAGTGAGATCGTAAAAATCGACTATCCAAAAAATTACAGCTTGGTATGGTCTTTGCACTGTTAAATTTCAATTTTTTAAGTTCTTTTGAAGCACCTAACAACGTATAAAAGTGACAATTGGAAAACAAGAGTTGATGAGGCTAATTCTATAAGAGTTGACTCTTAAGTAATGATAGAATATAACGAATATTGCTTCTACTGTTTTTACAAAGAATTTTTCTGCTTAATTTCTTGAAGTTGAGGTAAGCAAGTCTAGGCACACCTTAGAAATCATTGTCCGTACTTCAATTGTTTCTTCCAGTAAATAATTTAGTTTATCTGTGCCTTTCAATTGAATAGTTATTATAATAGTATGATTGTTATAAATCAAATAAAATTATGATTTCGTGAATGGTGTTGTGATTGGTGTCCTTGCTGGACTGCACAGAGAGCGAGGGTGCTGTTATAATGAATGATAACAAATAACATAAAAGAAAAGGAAAATTTTGAAGGCCAGCTCGCACTCACCTGAGACTGTCCCAAAATATTTTTTTTTATTTGCGTCTGTTTCTATTTTAGAAAAATATCTGTGCTCTTTCTATCTCTACAGTTTTAGTTAAATTTTTATGCGCAGAACATGATTTTCATCTCGCACTGAAATTGATTATTGATTATTGCCTTTTTTTTTTTGTTTAGCCAATTTGAGGTGATTTTTACATAACCCAGAAATAGCTTAAATACATGCTTCGTATTTAGGTGCGCAAACAATATTATGTTATTTAATGTCTTTTTTTTTTGTAGTTGAATACTGCTACAATAATTGTATCTCACCAAGACTTCATTTTTGGAATTGTGAATTCAGGATTTGAATGAAGTTGTGCATAGCAAGGGATTATCTAAAAAGATGTCATTTTGCTGCTATGAAACATGAACAAAAGCCCTTGGAGGTTCTATATGGTTAAAACTTACTGGCTTCAAGACAGTGATTACGGCCCTTTGCTTAATGCCACTGACATTTATAATATTTAATATTATTGTTGTTTGAGGTTTCTTTGCAAGGAGTGACTTCTGCACCTTGATTGATTTGTGCATTTTACTCAGTTGTTGCCAGATAAGTGAGTGCTATTTGCATAGTTCAGAAATGTTAATATTCTTGCTCCTAGGCTTGAAACTATTGATTTTTACATTTCCCAATCTACCATAAAAAAAAGTAACTACTGGTTCTATCTGCATACTTCCTATATAATGCAACCTTTTTCACTGCTTTGCTTTTCCTCCTTATTTTGGCTATGTGGATCAAAATTTTGTTCTTATTTGTTGGTGTCAGATCACTAATTGAAAGGTTAGAAATGGTCGATCTGACCGGACTGATGAAGGAAGAAAGGCTTTCCTTCTGGATAAATGTACATAATGCCATGATTATGCATGTAACAATCTCTCCTCTCTATTTTACTTTGTATATCAAACTATACTGGTACTAAACCTGATGGACCTGAAACCAAATGCAGAAAATGGTTTGCCTTATGACATCCAATTAGATACTAAATTTTGTCCTCATCAATTTTGAGGCTCATATGGAAGGAGGTTATTTACACAGTAACAAAAAGAGGCTCGAGTCAATCAGCAAGGTAAATACAAAACAAGAGCGAGTACTCAAAAAGTTTGTAAATTATGTAAAACTTATTCAAATTATAAAAAATTTAGTTAATATTCCTCTGTGGCTTCATGGTGTTAATTACGGTTTTACCCTTTTATTTTCAAGTTTCTGTTAATTTCTCTATTAATGTACAAAGGATATATTTGTGTTGCATGGGTATTCTGACAGCATCACTGTCTCTAAGAAAAATAATAAAAAATAGTGTATGCTGGTTGGTTAGTAATTCTGAGGTTAGCACTATTCAACGCTTATAATTTTAGCTTAATTCAGATTTATTAACCAATCTAGATTGTTATTACATGAAGCTGTCAGGTGTAGTGCAAATTTATGAACCGAATCAGTTTTTACTTTTTACCCTTTTATTTTCAAGTTTCTGTTAATTTCTCTATATATATTCTGTTTTTTTTCTCTATATACATTGGTGTAGTGCACCAATGTGTATATATATATTTGTGTTGCATAGGTATTCTGACAGCATCACTGTCTCTAAGAAAAATAATGAAAAATAGTGTATGTTGGTTGGTTAGTTCATATAATCATATTTCAGTTTAATTTTGTGGCAGAACAATATAGAAAACATAGGAGAAGGTGCACAATTTATGCAAGTATTCTGCAGCCGAGCGGTTGCCAGTCTTATATAACTTCCATTAGCACAACTATAGTAGCAATTATACATGCTATGTGGATTGTCCTCAAACTGAGACCACAACTCCACAAGTGGTACTGCTATTTCCTTTCATTAAAAATCGTTCTATATGTCAAGATCTTCAAAAGTTCATATTTTTCTAGACATAATTTGTTACTTCTTTCTAAGATTTTGTGCAATGGCCCTGAGACTTGCATTCCGTTATGCGGCTCTTGCATATTTATTGAAGGTTGTTCTCTATTTATGCGGCTGTACATCGGTATCTGTCTATTTATTGAAAGTTGCTCTTTTAAAAAGTATGGCTATCAAGAAATGTTATCAAATACTTCTTTTCTAAAGAATATCCGAGAAAATTGTGAGTCACGATAGTTTTAAAAAGGTCGAAAAAGTGGAATTGTGATTATTGCTGCTCTACATTAGGTTGTGTAACACGTTTGAAAATAGTTGAAATTATATTAATTCTGATAAGCTTATATTCTCAATGACTCACAAATGTATTAATTATAATAAACTTATTTTGCCATGAGAGTATTAATTCATGAATATATCTGCCCTTAATAACTTACCAAAATAAGTTGACAAAAATTAGTGGTTTCAAAGTTATTAATTCCTGCCAAAAAAAATTGAGAACTTAAAAAAATAAATTAAACTATAATTGAGAACTTTATTAGTATAGAAAAAGTTAATTTCCTATTTATAGAAAATAAATTAAACTTTTCCAAATAAAAAAGATCTATATAACTACAATATTGTAATTATGATGCTAATTTGTCTTATTTTTTTCCCTTACAGTTAAAAAAAATAGTATAAAAAATATGTTTCCTTTCATTTCTTACAAACCATCCAAACTAAAATAAAAAAGGTTATTAATATAAAAAAGTCAATTTCATATTTAAGGAAAATAAAATGTTTGGCTAATAAAAAATATCTATGTATTCACTATATGTTAATAGTGATACTAATTTGTCTTATTTTTTTTCTTACAGCTAGAAATGAAACTTCGTGGAAAATTAATTAATATTTTAGATTCATTTATGCGAATTTGTTCCAATAAATTATAAAAATTGTCATTTTCTTTTCAATTTTCGTATTTTTTTAATTGTGTTACATTACATTTCTTAAGAAACTATATGTTACCAAATACATCGAAATATTTGCCAAAATAGTTTAAATTATTCTCAATAAAAAAATCATAACGCAGCGAAGCTGCGACTACCGTGACTAGTTTTTCTTCTTTTCAATTATTGTTATATCATTTATTAGCTGTTTCTTTGGAGACCAACTGAGGCAAATTGCCTTATTTTATCAATAGAAATAAATTCGTTAGAGGAATTGTATACATTAATATCAACTTGAGAAATTATGTTGAGCATCCATGCCAACCGGTAACATATGAGCCCAAAATATGAAACCCTTGATTGTTCATTCTCTCTTGGCTCAATCTTCACATTTGATTTTTCACTCAGAATAAATAAATTTTTCACAGGTTATCAACTGTTATATTGGCATCATGAAGAATCAGCCAACTATCTCAAATAAGGTCCTGATGCTCACCTCGTTTGACACTCAGCAATTGAAGTCTTGGGGATCATTATTGAGTCACGATGAGCAGACTAAAAACAAAATCATTAAGAGAGGCGACAGTTTTTACCAAAATAGATTGGTAGCTTACATTAACATGTCAACTTCACATCACTACATTTACTTCTCATGAGGTTGCTCACAATTATTTTTTGTAGGTGTTCTTGCCAATCAACATAGACAACAAACATTGGTTTGTTGGAGTTTTAAATAATTCAATACCAGAATTTCAGATATTGAATTCCTTTGACCAAATTGGAGAACCCTATAATGAAACTACACAAGAATTGGTATATCTCTTCCTGAATAATTACATGATGCATATTTTTTTGTAGCAAGGTATAATTATTACATTTGTGTTTTGTCATTCAGAGATCAGGAATTCAAGTGTGTATTGATGCTTTTCTTGACTCTAAAGATGTTCCTCGAGGTTTGCGACCAATGGCTGTGCTCAATTGGCCTATACGTGTTATTCAAAATTTACCAAAGCAGGAGGACAAGTATGGGTCACATTATTTTTTGATTGATTTGCGTAAAAAGTTAATTAATTGAGCTAATTGTTCCAAATGGTTTTAGATCTTCTTGTGGTCTATTTGCGCTCAAGTACATGCAATTTTGGGATGGATCAAAGCTTGTTTGTGAATTTACTTAGGTCTGGTATTATTGCTGTATCACGTTTTATCCTGCAAAATGGATGAAAACAATATATCATTTATGGTTCAATATACTTATAAATTATGCATTTCAATTTTTGCAGTATGATATTAACATATTTAGGAAACAACTAGTTGGTGAGCTAATATTCTCGGAGCTCAATGAGATGAAGCATATTCAAGATGAGATTAAGAAAAGGAAATATGCTTTCGCCTAGATATATTAAACCCTGTTTATGTGGATTACAAATTGTATGAAAAGATATATAAAGTTCTGGCCAACCTTTTCCTAGTTGGTTTTTCATATAGACTCCGTGATGTGCCTATTTGCAGTTTGTGGATGAGCTTTTTTAATTTAGAGTTTATCGTAAAAAATGAAAACTTATTCCACAAAGAATTATTTGCTTTTTTTTTAAATTAACTATTTCTTAAAAGCATTTTTTTAAGTGCCAATTCTCTTTAGCACACACAGACCTAACTATCAAAAGCTAGTTTGTTTATAAATAGTGAGAATTATTATGAACTATTGACAATCAGAATCTCACGATTCATTATGATTTTAGGATATACTTTTATTTGCTAAAATTATTTTCAACTTCAAGGGCTCAAGGCAGGCCCGAAGAAAAATAGAAAATCTAAACTAAGTAATTATTACTGGATACTTAGATCCATAAAAGCCTATACAAATTCTATTCAACAATTAGGTGTCCATCAAAGTCTAGAATAGTCTGAATAGACTCAATATCACCTTGCTTTCATTTCTAGAATAGGCCCTCTTAGGGCCCAAAATGATTCAACAAGTTGTTAAGTCTGTCAGTCAACTCTGGAATAGTCCATAATTTTTGGAAAGGCCCTTTAATTATACATGTGATTAGCGCTGTCAATAATGTACCGTTTCACACGTTTCCGTTCCGTTCCGTCCGAAATGGAACGGAAACGGAATGATTTCTGGTTGCGTTTCACTCAACGGAACAGAAACGGAAACAAAATCAATTTCGTTGGTAAGAACGGAACGAAAACGAAATGGACCGGTTCCGTTCCGTATACCCATGTTCTTCCGTCTCAGACTAAAATTCTAGATTTCAAAATTAAAATGGATTGCAGAGGGAAGGGAGCGGCTGAGAGGCGAACTTATAGAGGCGAAAAACCTAAAAGCGCCGCTCGTCCCTCTCGCCTGCCTCCCTCACTCGCATCTCTCTCTCTCTCGCTTGTCTCTCTCTCCGTCGATCACCTCCCTCAACAAAAGTCCCACATCACTACCTCTCCTCTCCCTCTCCGCCATTTCCCTCCCCTTCTTCACTGCCTCACTCTCACGGCCACCCATTCAACCTTCTTTCCTCCGCCGTATCTCTCCCTCCGCCGTATCTCTCTCTCTGACCCGAGCACCAACCCCAAACCCCATCTCTTTTCCCTCTCCCCTACTCACTGGTCTCTCTCAAGCTTCTTCACTCTCAAAATCGAGCTCCAACTGAACTCTCCCCCTCTCACACTACCAATCTCACTCACTCCACAATAACTCTTCTCCACACTTCGTGGCTATCAATGGAGGCGACTGGTGGCACCTCGATGACAGAGAGAAGTGGCACCTCCATTTGCGCCTCTTCAGAAGAACTCTGTGAGCTCAACCAGTTGCCATGGGATGTCTATCCCAATCTCTCTTGCAAGTCCATGGCAAATTGTGTCTGTACCAGTAAGTTGCGCTTAGGTTCTGTGTGACTTAGTTTGTACATTTTTTTTTTCTTTTTAACTCTTTCCTTTTTCTTTGTTTTTTACCTCTGTACCAATTCTTTGGTTCAATTCTTTTCTTTTTCTTTATTTTTACCTCGAGTCAGAGGTCAATTTCAGTTGGATTTGATTCTATGTTAGTCTATTGTGCACTTTGGATGTTGTTTGTGGGAAAATAGTGGACGATAAAAGGGGCCAGCTGGGTATTGTGAAGAAGGGTAGAAATTTTCAGAGTTATGTTGGCAGCAAGTTACTGCTAGATTTTCAATCTGTACCAAGTTTGATATACTATGTAATGTTGCTTTCCTGTTCAAGGCTGTACCTATTGAACAAGTTTTTGTTTTCGATTTATGGGATATGGGTAATAAACAGGTACTAGCTTGGTACCAGTTTGGTACGTTTTTCTTTTTACTTACTGAGTTACTGGTATGATAGTATTTAACGTTTTAACGTTTCTTCCGTTTAAATCTAACGGAACGAAAACGAAACAAATATTAATTACGTTATAGTAACGGAAACGTCAACGGAAATTTTTTTTGTTACGTGATATTTTACGGAACGAAAATGAAACAGGGGTGTTCCGTTCCATATATTAACGTTTGACACCCCTACATGTGATGTGAGACGTGCACTGCGCAACGCAACCTCCGAGAACATTTGCAAGCATTGTTTAGAACTATGATTATATATATATAGGCTATTGTCCTTTGGATATGATAGAAGAGGTGTCCTATCCAGTTCCTGGCCGTTCGATCTCGTCTAGATGGGTGCAAAGATCAAATCTAATGGATGAGATGTATGTCGCTGTGGGGGTGCTGCCTTTTAATTTTCCCGTTTTCTTTCCGTTTTCTATCTATTACCTCTTTCGTCTCCTCGTCTCCCTTGTAAACTGAACAAAATACGCTATCTCAAAGCTGAGAAAAAAACCTAGGAGGGGAATAAAAAACCTCGAAACTCCAACCTCAACGCCTCCCTTAGAAAGGCGACGCACTTCGACTTCCCTTCGTTATGACCTCCGTCTCGATCTCTCTTACTTGATTTGATGGAACCCTAGCTTTCGTGCTCTCTCACTTAACAGCCAGCTCAAGGACAGCAATGCTTAGGCGATCCAAGTGAGCTTTAGCTTTCTCTTGTAATTCTAAGCCGTAATTTTGCAATTTTGGTTTTAACTTTTAAGTTTTTAGTTTGTTCGCTACTTGGGTTTACTTTTTTTTTTTTTTTTGCTATTTTAGTTCATTTGGTTAAATTGGTTCCCTAATTTAGTTTAAACCTAAGTTGTTTCGGTCAAGCTCAATTCAGATTTGTTTTGGGTTATCTCTTGAGCTTTCCTGAGAAGTAGTTAACATGGTTACGTGGGTACTATTAGTTGGATTTAAAATTAAGTTGTGTTTCATGCTGTACTTTAATCATAGTAATCATTTGGATTAAGTTTCGAACAGTTTTTTATTAGTCCCTAATAAATAGTACCTAGCGTTACCAGTAGATGACAAAGAGGAGAACACACTTCCAAAGCTCTTAGTACCGATTGGTACCAGTTGAATTATAACATCTAAGACAACCTAGGAACAAAGTGATAATTTAGTAGTTCAGTAATACAATCATTGCTAATAAGTTTTCTTTTAACTTATATTTAATATTTATGTCCTATAAAGGTTTAACTAATTAACCCTTTTTCCTTGTTTAGGTTGCAGTATTTGCTGAAGGACATTGCTGAAAACCATTGGAAATGAGAGTAGCAAGGACAATACTGATTATTAAAAGAGTTTCTTCACTAATTTGAAATAGTTGAGAAACTATGTGTTTTTCAGGATGTACATGTATTATTTTTTATATGCTTGTTTAGAAACTGTGTTTTGAGGTTGTACATTGGCCTATCAATTGAGTAGTGTTAAAGCATATATGAATTGATTGGAGTGATATTAGTGATGAAATTTTCTAGTCTTTTTGCAGATTGATTCTTGTTATTCATGTGAATTTGATACATGGTATAGTAACGCATATGAATTTCATACTAGTACAATAATGTATATGCATTAGGTACGACATTGGATGGAATTTGATACTAGGTTCAAATTGCGTATATACTAGTACACCTTCTCATGTCATTATGAATTTGATACTAGTTGCAATTACATTAAGAAAACATGGTACCATTAATCATTCACTAAGATTAAACATGGTACAAGCATCACAAGCATTACTAAAATTAAACATGGTGCAAGTAGCATCCATTAATCTAACACATACATTAAACCAACAACCATTCACTAAGTCAACAGCATACAATCTAACACACATTACAATTTAAGCGAAATCATCATGACAAGCCAACGAATTGAACCTTTGACTGCTCATTCCTACATCACAAGATCAATATACTAGTTAGTCTTTATTATACATACTAGTAGTAAAAACAAACCAAATAGCAGATCACAAACCAAAAGTTATTTTGATGATTTATACGTAAATACAGATATGCTAATGCAAAGGAGACTAAAGTTTTATATCACCTCTTTTTAATCTTATAAACCTTATCTGTCACACTCCGAGACTAGGACTGGACTGGAATTTTGCAGTTTAACCTCTCGAGTTATCTTGCATTTCACTCTAGTCTTTGAGCTAGGACAGATACCAGTAAGGCAGTAAAGTTCCCAACCACTTGATTCTCTCTAACAGTAAGCAATTTTTTTTTTTGTTTTTTGAAATCTAAATTGATCCCAAGCAGAAATTAGGATCCTTAGGGAAAAATTACGAAAAAATTAACCACGTGAAAATTAGGGAAAATTTAGGGAACAAATTAAACTTAATAAAGCAAAATAACAACAAATTAGAGGACATATTAACCTTAAAATAGACAAAGATAACAAAATTACTGCTTAGAGTTGTTAATAAAGGGAGTTCTTACTTGGATCGAACTTTTAGGGTTTACAGAGGCGGAGTTGGACCCGTGTTACAAGTTCTGAGGCGGAGGCGTCACGAGTACGATCTGAGGAGAGGGTAAGAGAGCCGATCTGAGTAGAGGAGGTGCAGAGAGAGAAAGAAGTGAGCTCGATTTGAACGAGGTTTCTAGATTTTCGAAGTAGTGCTCTGTGAGGGAGAGGTGTTAGTTGGAAGATGAGCAACTAACGCAAGGTAGGAGGAATAAAGGAGATGAATAACAGAGCTAACGGAGAAGTGTGGAACGGAAAATTTTAACATAGAGACTCTTCAGCGCATCTATCCTGACCGAACATCCATCTATGAGCACGAATCTTGACACCATCCATCTATGAGCACGAATCTTGACACCATCCAATGGTCCGAAACTGAATAGAAAAACCCCTCAGTCCTATCCATAGAACAATAGCCTATCTATATATATATATATTTACAGTCATGCATATGTTTGTTTTTTTTTCCTAACTATATATTTTAAGATATTCAACGCTGCATATATGCGCTTAATACGGGTTGTATTGAAATATCGATGCCGAGTTCAGACTTCAGAGTAATTTTTTTCTTTTGTTTGAGAAAAACTAGATCAGAATAACTCAAGTTTGGTTACGGAGGTTCTAAGTGGTTCGAAAATAAAATGTGAATAAAATCAGTACAAGTGCGTTTGAATTGCTTCAGAATAAAATTAGAATTAATTATTCATGATAAAAAAATATATAATTTTTAGACAGTCGAGGATGAGGTTTTTTTTTAGATCAATTTTTTTTAAGTAGTCCTGAATCCAAAAATAAAATTTTATTCCTACTATGTATGAAGTATTTTTTGATCTGGATTAAAAAGTATTCTTGAATAATTTTGTTTTATTTCAAATAAAAAATGGACCAAACATACTAAGGGCTCATTTGGATGGGTTAGGAATAGGGTAGGAATAGCATAAATTTAGGAAAAACACTATTCACATGGGGTGTGTTTGGATATTGATGAAGGCTTAAAACCTAGGTCAAATAAATTTATTCCTAAGGTTTACCTCACTAGTCGTTTGGTAAAGCTAAGGGTCGAACCCACAGGGACGGATTAGTTGATTACCGGACTTAATCGTTCTTAAAATCTAGAGAGATGGTTTTTGTATGAATTTTGGAATAAGATGCAATCAAGTAAATATAATAAAAATAAAGTAGTAATATAAGTAATAAATAATAAAATATTTTTGGATGATTTTTTTAAGTTCTTTTGACTCAAACGGATGCACAAATATGTCTTAGGATTGCGCGTTCAATTAGTTTGGCTCTAAAGCACTTCTGTCCACAATTTTCACCGTAACAGAAGCCTATTTCGGACCGAAATGCCGGGATTTTGGTGCGAAATCCATGCTGTTTCGTCCCAAAACTCGCTTTAGACATTCTGTTTTGACTTGATATTTTTATGGGATACTATGTGAAGGTTACTTGACGACCAGACCTAAACCCTAACCTCAGCTGTCGCGTTTTAGTTCTGGTTTGGTATGGAACCGGCTTTTACCACGTAAATAACTAAGCCTCAGCCGTCGCGTTTTGGTACTTAGAAATTTAAGAATATTTAGTTGGATTTCCAGAGGTATTTAAAGTTTTTTCAGATCATTAAAAGTTACACCTTTCGGTCGTTAAACTAACCTCCTCTTTCGAGCGATTGGCTTACCTCAAGTACTTAATCAATTACAAGTTTGGTTTATAGTTGAATGCCCTAAAGACGTCGCGATTCATCCAAAGGTAAACACCAATCAAACAAATAATTTAACTAAGTATAAACAACAATTCACAACTAAATAAACCACATAATATATCATAAATCCATCAAGTCATCACAAAATACCAAACTAATCTACTAACTACCCCTAAGACAAAATAAAACTACTCACTAATATCCATAACACACATAACAATAAATATCATGCAAATAAACAAGATACAAGCCATGAAATATCGAGATAAAAGCATAAAAAGACTAAACCAATAGTCTCTATGCAAGTAACTCGCTAGGAAGGCCAAGGAATCGATGTAGATCTCGCTGTCTGCTACTGCTCTGCTCCAAACTCGCAAGAACTCCAAGGAAAATCAATGGAACGCTCAAAAAGGCTAAGTAACAAGGGTAGAAAATGGGTCTAGAGCGTAGAATCCGTGCTCTGGCGGCAGGAAACACATATATATCACCACAGGAGGCGGCTAGGTCAAGGAGAGGCGGTTTACTCCTTTCCTTCTTCGAAAATTTCCAAATTTGCACTTTCCAGAAGTGCATTTCGGACCGAAATGGGAGGATTTCGGTGCGAAATGGCACTTCGGGCCTGCTGGATGGGCTGAGAATCAGGCCCACGCTGGAGATAAGCTCTGTTCTGGGCTCCTATGGTCTTGTGGCACGTCTGTGTGAGCTAGGAATGAGTCTTCTGGCTGAGAATGCGGTACACCCTTCACAAAAGTCGCGTCTCGTCTTTGATTTCCAAGTAATTATACAAAATAAAACAAGAAGCACGACAGCAGCAATATCCTGAAAAATATGGCAATTTATGAGACAATTTATGATGGTTTGATCAATAATTAAGGGCTAAGTACGGTCAAAATACATATAAAAATAAGAGACATCAGATACATGAGAATAAGGCTTTGGATAGGAATAAGCCCCTTATTCCTTATTCCGGTGTCAAACCAAACACCATAGGAATAAGGAATTTGGGCCAATTCCGGGCCTTATTCCTATACCAACAAAACTAAGGAATAAGAATAAGGTATAGGGACAAGCACGAATTCTGAAATTCCTTATTCTTATTCCCTATTCCAACAACATCCACAAGCATGAATTGTGGAAATTGACTATTCCGGGAATTGGAAATGTTGTTTGGATGGTGAGTTTAGGAATAGCGTTGGGAAGTGTGAAAAGTAGAGAGAAAAGTGTTATTGAGAAGAGTGTTATTGAAAATTGTGTTAGGAATGGAATTGGCTATTCCAAAATGGTTTGGATGAAAAATTTAGGAATAGAATTGCTAATTCCGAAAATTGGCCAATTCCATTGCCATCCAAACGACACCTAAGAATAAAAATTTATATTGCATTTAAAATTATTTAGAAATAACACACTAACTCCTAAAACGGACAGTACTATATATTATTATGTTAATGACAACAATTTATCTAAACATTAGCACTTGTATAACGGTGTGTTTCTTTTGACACGGTACACCGTACATGAGTACATGACATGTAACAATTAGTATTGCATGGATCAAAAAAAAAACCCTAAAGTGGAAGTATCCCACATGAACATGGGGCACTAATGGCAGTCACGCCAGTGGCGCAAGTATGAGAACTCCATTTAAATAAAATTCCAAAAAAAAAAAAAATGAATTTCTTTGAGGTCTGAAACAACTCGCGCAAGTGAGCGAAAGGAGAAGCAACCGTAGTAGGGACCAGTATCCTCTACCCATCTCTATTGAGATGAGTAGAGTGCCCATCTCATCACGACCGTCCGATCTAATCTGGACGGTTTATTTTTTTGGGCCAATAATTTTTTCCGGGAGTGGTGGAATTCACGGGGCTCTTTTAGCCATTGAGATTAAATCAGACGGTTGAGGTTTAAGATGGGCACTCTACCCATCTTGAGATGGGTAGAAGATGGGTAGAGGATACGGTTCCACCGTAGTAATCGCAAATTGCGCTACACAACCCCGCACACAAACGCATCGTACTATTCACGCCACACCTCTCCTCTCTGCCTCTCTTCTCTCTCTTCTCTATTCGGATCTGAGGCCTCAACTATTTTAATCCGTTTCTTCCTATGTTGCACGGGTGCGGGTGCGGGTGTCGCGTCGGATTCGTTGCGGGTGTGGGGATGCGGCATTTTTTAAAAAACTCGGATACGGCAGTATATATAAAATAATAAAAAAATCATATTATATATCAAAATGTTTGATTTTTTTTTTCTTATTGTATATATCAAGGTACTGCAATATAACTAGCTTGTGGATAATAGAAACCAATGATAACAGATTATGAAGCAAAGTTGAAAAATTCATATATATGTTTAAAGTGTAAGCACTAACAGTCTAACAGTAAACACATAAAAAAAAAAAAACGCTGAAAAGGCCAAGAGAGGGATTCATTGACTGAGGTTGAACCCGTACTCGTTATGCTGTCTGGAACTGAAGGGGTAGAATTTGTGCCATGATTCTTCACTATATAATTACAAACAAACAAAGACAGATTAGTATAACTCGATTAAATAGTATGACTCTAGTATAACAAAGACAAATTGTAATCTTTCCTCTAGTATGACACAGAATATCTTTGTCATTGCAATTGAATAGTATAACTCGATTAATTTATAGCATACTGACAGTAGCAAATAAAATTAAACTCAAATAATTGAACAACTAACATGCACTGAGTACTGACAGTAGATTGAACTAAGTAAACAAGCATCAAATAATTGTTCTCAATAAAGTCAAATAATAAATTGAACTAAGTACTAGACTATTGAAATTTGAAAGAAAACAAGCATACATTATACTAGACTAGTAGACTACTGAGTACTGACAGTAGCAAAATAGCAATTGAACTAAGTACAATTGAACTCAAAATCTCAAATAAAATCACAGAAAAGAAATTACTGAAATTAGGTAATTAGGCATCACAGAAATAGCATACATTCAGTCATTATTAGTACTAATTAAGTAATTAGGCATCACAGAAAAAGAAATTACTAAAATTAGTCAAATTAAATTAGTCAATTACCAATTGAATGAGGGTCTGAGGCACAGTCGCAAAGAGTCGATGCCTTGATGGACTTGAGAGCCGAGCAGAGAGTCGAGCGCTGAGTTGAGCGCACTGATGCGTTGAGCAGAGAGTCGATGCGCTGAGTTGGACGCCTGGGCCGCTGAGGAGTGAGGAGTGAGGGGAAACAGAGTGGTGAGAGGCGACTGGTGAGGTGAGAGGCGATGCGGGGTGAGCGGCGGCCGGTGAGTTGAGGTGAGGTGAGGTGACTGGAGTGGTGAGGGAGATTGAGAGAGAGAGCACTGAACACGAGCAGAGCAGTGAGCGGCGGCCGGTGAGTTGGCGACGGAGAGAGCAAGAGCAAGAGGTTTTGAACTTGAGTTTTTGTTTTTTTCTTTTGACGGAAGGAGAAGGAGGCTGGAGGGAGGCCTAGGATTTGGACTTTGGGCGCATCGCAAAATTTTTTTATTTCAGAAAAAAATGATAGTCAAATCCCAAACGTGTCTCAAACGAGTCCTGACCGAATTTGAACGAATCCAAGTCGCATCCTTTCGAATTTTGACCGAATTCAACAGTCAAAACTCACTAAAATTAGTGGACACGCCACGTGGAGCGTCGGGTGCGAATCGCACGCGAATCCGCGTTAGACACGCGTCGGACACGGGATACTTGTATTTTTGGAAGAATCCGGGTAATACAGGTTTCTTCTCTTCGACAGCTTTACGATCTAGACCGAGAAAGAGAGAACAAAAGCGAGACGAAAGAGAGAAAGTTTCGAACGAACGAACGAACGAACAAGTCTCATCTCCACAAGGTATCCACCTCTCCCAATCCGACCAGTACACCTCATCTACTCTTCTCGATCGATTGGAGCCGCCTCCGATCGATTGAGCTCTTCGAATCGTGTTCATTTTTGTGGTTTGGGGAAGTTCTTTGATCGAGGGATGGGGAAATTTTGTTAATTTCGTCTGGTAATGTTGATTTGAGGGGTTTTTTTTTATCAATCCAGTCAAATGTGGGGGAATTTCACTGGTCGATTGGGAAATGATGGCTCAAAGAATCAGATTTTGTTACATAGTATACACTGGAGATCTCTAATCGAACAACATTTGCTCATTTTGATTGGGAAAATGATGCAAGTTTGATTAAAGTGAAATTTAGGTTTTCTTTGTGGTCAGTCGTTCTAAGAAAAGTATAGCGGAAGGTCTGTTGATTAGTTTTCATTTGTGTCAAGAATAGAAAGAATGGAAATTGTAGTTTCAATCATTGACATTATCGAAGACAGATTGAGTGTGAGTTCTTACTCATCACTCATTTCACTTGGATAAAGGGAAGCTCACACCTCTCAGTTACAATAATCTCTACTTAATTAGAAAAATATTTACGTCTCCACAAAAAACTCTGTTAACAAACTCAGAACTCTTGATTATTCCTTGGATATACTACGAAACTGTGCAAATCAAGGACTTTATTATTGTGTTTCAATTCCTGTTTGGTATTTATTTCCTGAAGTTTGTTTTGCTAAGCCTTGTTAGGATTGGCAGTATAAATTTAACATTGGAGAATGTGATGTTTTTTTTTTTTTATTTGCAACGAACTTCTCAAAAGAAAAAAAAAAAAGTTTAAGCCTAAATTCATATCCTGAATTGCGGTTCCAATATAAACCATAGGTTGCAACTTGCAAGAAGTTTTCGCACTATTACCGAATATGGTGAAACTAAATACTGTTAATTTTTTTGTGGGTCATTTTTTTTTTTTGTTTCGTTTTACGGTCTGATCAGCAATGCGTAAACTAAGAGTTGTTAATTACAAACGAAACAGTACCGCTGAATGTTTCATAGTTTGACTCATGGAAGTTGATAGCCTATTTAATTAATTGGGCCACGCATGACGCAATCCCTGCAAGTTGACTAGAATCGCTGGCTAGACAAGGCATACATGCGTGGACTACTCTTCTAAACTACAGAGCATAACTAGATTGCAATTTCGAACAGTAATCCACGTATTCCTGATCTAACCAGAAATTATATGTCATTTCTCCAATGAATTATTATATATCAATGATGGCTTGAAGTAATATTTTTTTCCTCCACCTGGAGAATAACAGCCGAAGCCATCTTCTCTCTCACCAGCTTCCTCTCCTCTCTATTTCCAATAAATTTCAAAATACAAAGGGAAATTAAGAAGTCTCTCTTAAATTGACAATATATACTGCTGTCATCCAGATGTGATTTTTCTTCATCTTGTCTTGAACGAAAACAAAAATTCAGTAAGAAATCATTTGCTTATTTTTCTTGTTTTTGCGCATTATTGACCTTTATGCTTATATCTTGTAAACGGTTTTCCTCTACTGCGCATTTCACATTTGCAGATCATGCTCTTTGGCATGTAAGACAACTAAACAAGTAAGAGGATCGGATCCAAGAGGTAAGTCCAGTTCTTTGTTTTTGCTGGCTAATTCTGGCATTTTAATTTAGTGCTACGTAATGTTAGATCTAGTGCTGAACAACTGTTTTGGTTCTGTCTAGTATTGTTTACACACGATCTACTGTGTCTAAGTAAATAGCATTTTTGTTCGCAGCACTTGGGAGAAAAGTCACAACTCCATTTAATTACCATGAATATTGTGCAATTTGAGGATTCTAATAGTAGGTCAAAGAAAGGGAAAGAAAATGCTCAAGATAGGCCGTCAAATAAAAGGTCTAAGGTCTGGGATGAATTTGATGAGATGGAACAACCTGATGGTAGTAAAATGGCAAAATGTTCACATTGTGGGAAAAAACTACGTTGCGATAGCAAGAAGCATGGTACATCTCAACTTAGGCGCCATCTTGATAAAGGTTGCCCAAAAAAAATAGCCAAAATTGCTCTATCGGATTCACCTGAATGCCATGAGAACCATGAACTTTATGTAAACCAGAAAAATCACTTGGGATACGATCTGAAAAATGACCAAGAAATTTCTAGATACCGAGATTTGGCATACGATCAGCAAAAAAATCGAGAACTTTTTTTGAAAATGGTTATAGATAGCAAAACAATGTTGAAACATGTAGAGAATCCTTTCTTGAAAGAGTTTGCATTATCTCTTCAGCCACTATATAGTCCCCCGGATCGGAGGACAGTTATCGAAGATTGCTTTGCCTTTTATGAAAATGAGAAAGCTAAGTTGAAAGATAAACTCAGCAAGCTAACATCTAGAGTCTGCTTTAGTTTGAAAGACTGCTCTGACACATACAATGGCCATTGTTGTGTCGCTGTGCATTTTGTCGATAATAATTTTAAATTAAACAAAAGAATAGTTGGTTTCATTAGTAGAAATCTCAAAAATATTGAAGTTAGGAATTTCTTAAATGATTGGAGATCTGGTAAGAGTGTCCTTGCATTTATGTGTGATATTTCATATGATTTTCCCATTGAACATCCTCTCGAGTGGGATGGCACTTTATATGGTAATAAGTGCACCTTTGTGGAATGCATTTTACATTATTTGGAAATGATTGCTAAAATATTCTTTGCTGAATTACCTGATGATATGCATATTCATATTTATATTATACTGGAAGAACTGATTGGGACTCATGAACAAATGAGTTCTTTCAATAAAATTGCATTGGAACATAATCTCACCCCTAAGACAGAATTCATATTTTATGACACAAGAGGATTGGGTTTCGAATTTAATAAATTTCATGACGCATATACCTATAAAAAGGTAATCCTTGCACTTGGCAATACTGATATTCAATGGAATATAGTGGACGAGACAGTTGGCCTTTTGAATCCAATAAATGACATGGCTGTGATGCTCTCTTCCAGTGAATGTCCAACAATAAACTTGCTTGTAAAACTTGTTTTTCAAGTCAAAGATGTCATGTCAAATGCCTCTCCAGTTTTATCTAGTACCAAAGCTGCTATCAATAAATCGGTAGCCAAACTGGAGGAGTATTTGGCAAGTTGCGATGAAATGGTGCATTTTGCTTCCTTGTTGGATCCTCAATTAAAATCAAGGTTCCTTGAACATTGCAATGGAAAGGGCATGCCCGACAAAAAGGATGTTCTTGAACGGTTTTACTATTTGTACATTGCATATCAAAATGAGAGCATAGGAGTCTCTAATAATCCAAAATATTCAGAACATGAACTGGAGTTGAAAAAGTATTTGGAGAGCACCTCAGTGGATGAGACAGATGAGAATTTTGATGTACTGGGTTGGTGGAAGAAAACTGAATCAGAATACCCTATTCTTTCAAGGATGGCACGTGATATTATTGCTATTCCCATTTCTTGTTCGCTAACTTCGGGCAGAGAACCACTGGAAGAAATTTTGCGGGAAATTTCTTTGTCTACACTAGATAGTGAAATGTCCGAGGTTTTGGTTTGCTGCAACAACTGGCTTAGATCCAATTACAATTATGGTATGAGATATTCCTTATAATTGATTTTGATATCATGTTTGGTGCTATTAATAAAATCCCTATTGTTTCCAGAAAAAAATAATGGCTGCATAATAAAAGTTTTTAGACGTACAGATATAGTATTTATTCATGAGTTATATGCACTAGGAAATATTTTTCTGTTTATAATATGCTAAAACAGCCCTTTATGCTTATAATTGCTCTTCCATTGGTTTCATTACATCATAAGTATATATATATATAGAGAGAGAGAGAGAATGGATATAGAACACTGATGTGTACATGAGTCGTTTTTCGAGATCCAAAATTCAAACGGTCGATCTGAACTATTCAAGTTGTTCTCCATATTGAAAAACCCTTGGAGACCAAATTTTATATTTTTTCGAATTTTTTTACTATATATTATGATATTTTCAAAAAACACTACAATTGGAGTATTTCAGACCCTCCAATTTGAAAATATCATAATATATAGTAAAAAAATTCGAAAAAATATAAAATTTGGTCACCGAGGGTTTTTCAATATGGAGAAGAACTTGAATGGTTCGGATTGGCCGTTTGAATTTTGGATCTCGAAAAACGACTCATGTGTACGGGGACACTTTCGTGAGTTGCGGTCAAAACTCTTAAAGTTGTCTCAAGATGATCGATCCAAACCGTTCCATATGATTTCCTTATTGAAATCTCCATGTAAACCAAATTTTATATTTTTCCGAAATTTTTAAGTATTTTTTTTGAAATTTTAGAAAATCGCTAATGTAATTAATTATGTACTCTTAAAAAACAATAGTTTTTAAAAATCCGAAAAAATACTTCAAAATTTTGAAAAATATAAAATTTGGCCTGCAAGGAGATTTTAATATGGAGATAATATTAAAAGAGTTTTGATCGCGACTCACAGAAGACTTTGTGAGTTTCGACTCACCATAGCAAAACTATATATATATATAGAAATGCTATTGTGCATCGTGATGTATTGAGGCTTTTGTACATCTCAACTTTATTTGTCGTAGTTTTACAAATTGACAAATCTAATTAAACAAATCCAATCTATATATTGAAATCTTATAGTAAACCAATTTTTATATATATATATATATATATTACTATTTTTTTAGAATTTTTAAAACTTGTCATTTTTTAATATTACTTATTATTAGTTGGAACCCAAAAAAGGAAAGTTTTAGAAAATTCCAAAAAAATAGTAAAAAAAATTTCAAAACATATAAAATTTGGTTTGTTATGAGATTTCAATATGTAGATTGGATTGGTTTAATTGGATTTGTCAATTTATAAAACGATTGATGGATAATAATCGCGATGTACCAAAGCCTAAATACATCGCGATGCACCATAGCATACCTATATATATATATATAGAGAGAGAGAGAGAGTATCTATTGTGAACCTTGGTTCATTTAGGGCTCCGTAAACCATGACCGTTTAATTGATGGTTTTGCAAATTGACAAATCTAAATTAACCAATCCAGTCTATATATTAAAACCTCATGGAAAACCAAATTTTACAATTTTTGAAATTTTTTTACTATTTTTTTCGAATTTTTTAAAGCTTGCCATTTTTTGACAATAATTAGTGAATTATCGTCCAAAAATGGTAAGTTTTAAAAAATCAAAAAAAATAGTAAAAAAATTTCAAAAGTTGTAAAATTTGGTTTTCTATGAGGTTTCAATATATAGATTGGATTGGTAAATTTAAATTTGTCAATTTGTAAAATCACCGATCAAACGGTCATGGTTCACGGAAGTCTCTATGAACAAAGGTTCACAATAGATATTCTATATATATATATATGCTATGGTGCATCGCGATGTATTTAGGATTTTGTACATCGCGATCATTATTCGTCAATCGTTTAACAAATTGACAAAAATGGCAGGTTTTAAAAAATTCGAAAAAAATAGTAAAAAAATTTCAAAAAATGTAAAATTTGGTTTTCCATGAGGTTTTAATATATAGACTGGATTGGTTAATTTAGATTTGTCAATTTGCAAAACCATCAATTAAACGGTCATGGTTTACGGAGCCCTAAATGAACCAAGGTTCACAATAGATACTCTCTCTCTCTCTCTCTCTATATATATATATATATATAGGTATGCTATGGTGCATCGCGATGTATTTAGGCTTTGTACGTGCGATGTATAAAAGCCTCAATACATCGCGATGCACCATAGCATTTATATATATATATAGACAATTTGATAATGGCTGTCAGTTGACATTAAAAGTACTTGATAAAAGTGAGATCTGTGTAATAAAACTTTATTTGAGACTAGTTGCTGAAGTTGGGAAATTTAGTGATAGATAAGCTTATATTGTTTCTTATGCCTGAGTTAATTATGCTATTAAGATTTTTTTTTTAACTTTTAGTGGTGCAGGATTTAGCCGCTTCACTTAGCACTTTCTTTTAATTAATTCTGTGACATTAAAAAAAATTAAAATCGAGGTAAAAGGTATATATATTTTAAATGTTTTAATCCTTGTAGTGTTATAACAGATTATATTTCCTAGCCATGTGCACAAGATGTCTAATAGAGAGTAGATATAACATGTATGTACAAGAGAGAAAATTAGATATATATATAAATTAAATATAATAATATATCTTAATTAGAGATCTTATCTAAAACAAGAATTATTTTACGAAAAATGTATATATACTAGTAATCTCTTGTACGCATTTGAAATAGTTTACAAAAGATCGACGTGCTATTATCATCATTATGTGCTTTTTATTCCAAGCATACATATAACGTGCAATGAAGAAAAGTAAAACACTAATTATTTTGTGATGGGTCCAGGCAATTTCCCAAGAAGGCTAGGAAACATTGAAGCAAATGGGCAAATTAACACGAGTGCTCAGAGCGAGAAAGGAAAGGTACAAAATGATCTGCGTACCACTATCAAATCAGGAAACGCTCATCCAAAACATCACCTAGGTAAAACTTGTTGCCTGGATAATGAAGTTGCCAAGGTTGCAGAAGGTAACAATTTCCCAATTGATCCAAAAATATATAAAGATCTACTAGTAGATATGGTAATCTCAAGTAAAACGTCCTTCAATTTGTTGAAGAGTAATAGTTTCATAGAGTGGACAAGAGACCTTCAGCCGATGTATGATCCATTTGATGTAGTTTCCTTTGAAAGGGATTTCTTTGGTTTCTATCAAATAGACGAAGGACGGTTAACGAATTTTTTTGACATGAACCTTTCTAGAATTTCCTTGAGTGTTCATATTGAAGAAAACATCTATATCTATGTTACAGTGCATTATATTGACATTGATTTCAATTTAATCACGATAATTATTGGTATGAAAGACATATGCCACCTTACAAACTTTATGGTGGCAGCACAATTAAAGAGATGCATCCAAAATAAGGGACTCGATAAAAACGTACTTGCATTCATAATTGGACAGTCGGACAATGAATTATTGGGTAAGTTGGACTGTAGTGTTGGGGAAACAAGTCTACAATGTAGCATCGTTGGGTTGTTTTCTAAATTATCAACAATTATAACGGATTATTTCGATATGGAATATGATTGTATCACTGAAATGATAGAATTTGTGCATAAAAATCCTAATTTGGTGAAACTTTTTAGTCAACTTGCCTTAGAATATAAAATTCTATCCAAATCAGATTTTATATTTGATGATGAGCAAGGATGGGTCTTTGAGCTGAACAGGTTATATCATGCGGTTCTACACAGAGACGTTTTCGATGCACTTACATACAAAAATGTTTTTCATCCATCGGTAGAAATGATGTCATGTGAAAAATGGGATAATTTAAAATATCATGCGCAGCTTTGCAAATCAATTCATAAAGCTGCTATTGTTCTATCTTCCTTTAAATATCCCACGTCACATTTATTTCTCAGAATTGTTTTTGAAATCCATGATCTGATATCATATTCCTGTACAAATTGTAGGATGAATAATGACTATGATAAGTTACATCTTTTGGACAAATTGTTAGCATATATAGATAATTTTTTGAAGAAATGCAATAAGATTTTGTTGATTGCCTCTATATTGGATTCCCAATTCAAGTTCGCCTACTTGAAACGTTGCTATAAAAAAAACATTATTAACGAGGAAGAAGTTAACAAATATATGGAGGACCTATGCAATAATTATGAAATTGAGGTTGGCGAAAAGGGTTTGGGAATGTTAGAAATTGATAGATATATGGAGGAGGATTGTGTGGAGATCAAAGATGATGCTGATTTTGATATTTTGAAATGGTGGAAGGGTAAGCAAACTACTTATCCCATTCTCTCAAGAATAGCATGTGATATTCTAGCCATCCCCGTCTCTTCTGCACCTTGGGAACCGGCTCATCGTACACCTAAATGGTACAAGCGTCCAAGGTTTGTAAAATCAGCGCGTCTACTGGGTGATTCTATATTGGAAGTCCAGGAGTGTTCTAATAATAAGATCTCTACTGCTAGAATTAACAGTAAGTAATCTCTATCTTTTTGCTGCTCTTTTTTTTTTTCTTAAAATTTGACAGAAAAAAGCTTTTTGGTTGGAAAAAATAAAGCAATTGTTTCAGCAACTAGTAGTGCTTGTATAGAGTATGATTTCCAAGTTCCAACTTTCCCAATGAATAAATAAAATCTCATATTTTGGAATATATATTTTTTTTTGGATTATATTTCCATTGATGAAAGAGTATTAGGAAGATAGTTTTTCCTTTTCAATTGAAATACTTTTCCTACTTATATTACAAAAATTTATAAAAATTTAGTAAATAAAATTTTCAACTGATAGTCAAACGGATGTTAGTACCAAATCCGTATCTACATACAATTCAGGACGTATCTTTAAGAAAGGTTTGGACATAAGTTGTGGTTACATAAATGGAAAATATAATGGTAAAGTAGGTTTGGCATGTTATTAGTTGATGAAGTCACCAATATTTTGCTCCAGAAACAACTGTTGAAAAGGTGGAATGCAAGAAAAGCTCCACTCCAATTTAAAGTTAATAATTTTGCAATATTTACATAAATAACCTTATCTTTCTTCTCTTTTTTACTTCATTTCTATCCAGTTTTTTTTTTTCTTTTTATTTTGGAGCAATGACAAGATAAGACTAGCTACGGTCAACTGTCCTTTCTGTTATCTCTCTCTCACCTCTTTTGCAGCAAAGTTTTAAAAAAAATTGTCCGCAGTCAAAATTTTCTCAATTACAACAAATTTCTATTTAATATATTTGATTACTTTTCTTTCTCTTCATATGAATTAGAACAAGGGGCGTGTCAAATTAAAAAGGCAGCAATTGACTATGTTGAGAAGAACATACCACCTTCAGAAAGAAACCCACGTCTAGTTTGGGATTTTCATTCTTTTAGTTTTGTTGAAGATTATTTGAGTCGAAAGATCTCAAACAGAATAGTAGTCACAAAAGATGCTATATTGACTGCTGAGGATATGAGGTGTCTCGTTTCGCGGACTGATGAAGATGAATTAAAAAGATGGATTTCTGATGAGGTATGTTTATGCATGATTCTTACCTCATGTTTTGGTAACGCCTATTTTTCTTCTTTTTTATTATTGTTTCTCATTTATTAGCTATATTTTTTGGGACAAACTGAGACAAATTGCCTTATGTTATCAATAAAAATAAATTCGAAGGAGGTATTGCAAACACATTAAGATCAAATCGAGGAATTATGTTGAGCATCCATGCCCACTGATAACAAATGGGCCCAAAATATGAAACACTTGATTGTTCATTCTCTCGTCTCAATCTTCACATTTGATTTTTCACTCAGAATAAATAAAATTTTCACAGGTTATCAACTGTTATATTGGCATCATGAAGAATCAACCAACTATCTCAAATAAGGTCCTGATGCTCACCTTGTTTGACACTCAGCTATTGCAGTCTTGGGGATCATTATTGGGAACAAGTAAGGAAATCGACGAGAAAACTAAAAACAAAATCATTAAGAGAGGCAGCAGTTTTGACCAATATGAATTGGTAACTTACATTGACATGTCAACTTTACATCACTACATTTACTTCATGAGGCTACTGTGAAAATTATTTAATTAGTTCATGAGTCACAATCATTTTTTGTAGGTGTTCTTGCCAATCAACATAGACAGGCATTGGTTTGTCGGTGTTTTAAATTATTTGATACCAGAGTTTCAGATATTGAATTCCTTGGACTCAGTTGGAGAACCCTATAATGAAACTACTCATAACTTGGTATATCTTTTTTTGAATAATTATAGGATGCATATTCTTTCGTAATAAGTTACAATGATTTTATATGTGTTTTGTATTTCAAAGGATAGGAATTCAAGTGTGTATTAATGCTTTTCTCGACTCTAAAGATGTTCCTCGAGGTCGGCGACCAATGGAAGTGCTCAGTTGGCCTATGCATGTTATTCAAAATTTACCAAAGCAAGAGGATAAGTATGAGTCACATGATTTTTTTTATTCATTTGCGTAAAAAGTTAATTAAAGAAGCTAATTGTTCCAAATGGTTTTTAGATCTTCTTGTGGTCTATTTGCACTCAAGTACATGCAATTTTGGGATGGATCAAAACTTGCTTGTGATTTTACTCAGGTATGGTATTATTCCTTTAATCATGTTTTATCTTGCAAAATGGATGGGAAAAAAAATACCAATTATGGTTTATACTTATCAATTATACATTTCAATTTTGGCAGTATGATATTCACATATTTAGGAAGCAACTAGTTGGAGAGCTAATATTCTCGGAGCTCAATGAGATGAAGGAAATTCAAGAGGAGATTAAGAAAAGAAAATATGCTTTCCAGTAGTTTTGTAAGAAATATTAAGTATCGTTTGTGTGGATTACAAGTTGTATGAAAAGATCATAAATGTTCTGCAACCTCTTTTTTTCTGGTAGGTTTTTAATATAGGCTCCGTAATGTGCCTGTTTGGAGTTTGTTTTTTTTTTTTTTGATTGAAATGTTTGGAGTTTGTGGATGAGTTTTTTTTTTAATGTACCAGTGGTATTGTGTTAAGTATAAGTTTTTTGTTGTTTCGAAATGTGTTAGCGGATAAAAGTGATATGTACCGCGTCGAAAATGAATTATATATGCTTCGTACTAAGAAATTATTACTAATAATATATATTATATATTATTATATTAAATATAAAATTATTCATTGTGATACCCAGTAAAACTGGAAGCAAATAAATAAATTTAAATAATGGAAAACCAAATTATAATCACTATAAATAACGAATATATTAAAAGTCTAATATATATATATATAAATTCATATATTAGAATAAGTCTCGGTCTAGAACCATGAATTTTGAAAATTTGAAGTTCACTACTTTTCCTAGCTGCCGAACCAATGATACCTGATGGGTGGTTTTCATACCTATATTCTTATCCGGTTTAGTCCCTTAATTATAGTTAAATACATGTGCTTTTATCTTAATTTACTAACATTTTGTGTAAATGAGGTGCAACCGTGGCCCATGTACTTATTTTGTAGAAAGTTGGTGGATTGGACATAATTATTGCATAAAATGGAGGATTTAGGGGAAGCAAATGGCTCAATGGAATTCATAGCATTGTGGAGCTCATCCTAAGCTTTCCAACGGTTCTTGAATCACCTAAATCGGAATCCGGATCAAGGAAATATGGACAAAATACTATTGGAGCGTTGTGCTGAAATTTTCAGAACGACCCGTTTCGGGCCCAGAACGGTCCGTTTCAGCCCAGAACGGTCCGTTCCATCCCAGAAAGACCCATTCTAGCCTGAAATGGTCCGTTCCAGCCCTAAAATGGTCCGTTTCCGCTCCAGATTCAGCTAGACTTTCCATAACCGACGAGACTGTTTTTGGGAAGTTTTCTCCACGCATTTTCTTGCTTCCTAAGACAACTCCAGGCGTGTTTCTCACCCTTAGGTCGGTTGGCAACATATGGAAACGTTCTAGGGCGTCCAGGAAGGCCAGTTTTTGCTATATATGCATCCCCTCTCTTCTAGAGGAAGAATCTTTCAATTATCTTCTGTTTTCTTTGATTCCACCACGCCGTGAGGCTCTTCCACCATTGTTTTCTCGCGCCTTTGGCGCGGGATTCCACTGGAGATGCATATTCTAGGGTTCTAGCCCCTCTTTTCTACTCGATTAAGGAGCAGCCGCCATGAAGACTAGCATGGAGCATGGGACGGACCGCCTGAGTCGCAGAATGGACCGCCCCAACCAGAGCACAGCTGGGTAGAAGGGAGAAATCTTCGGTTCACTTGTCCCAACCCTTGATTTATCTTTATGTCTTGCTTTATTGATGATATCTGCTTGATTCATATGTTGTATTTGCTATGCTAGGGCTATGGTTGAGAACCTTTGACTTGTTGCTTGATTGTTATGTTTGTTTAGTTAATTAATTGATGAAGTTTATGTGTTATTCCTTGTGTTTGATTGTTAATTGTTGTTGTGATTGATTCTTGTTGATTGCTATCCCGCTAGACAGGGCCCGTTTAGTAGTTAGGATATTAAAGTTGTCAACTTGATTTATGAACTGCAATAATACTAATTGGTAGGTAATTTTCGAGAGGTTAGACCAAGTTACTGAGAGATCGGGACTTTACCATAATCGAGAGGTTAGGGTGTGCCTTTAGATCCAAGGAATGAACTAAGTTGAATTTACCAACAAGAGAGAGCTGCGGTCTAGGAGACTTAGAAGTACGGTGTTTTAGTTAGAGAGCTTTACCTGAACGAGAGTTAGAGTCGAGTCAACTCTGGTTAGTTTCACCAAAACTTGCATAAACAACATGATTAAATAACTAAATAACTAGCAATTCAAGTACTGACCCTGAAACGGACCGTCTTAACCTTGGAACGGATCGCCCGAGAGGGGACGCCCAAGATAAAACGGATCAGTTCAGGACGTTAGCAGCAGTCAAAACGGGTCGTTCTATTGCTGAAACGGATCGTTCCACTTCTGACATAGGTAATTGTTCAAAGACCATGCTTCGTAGTCGAGTTGAGATCGTCTAAACCCAAGGATTGCATCATGTATCTTACTTTTCTGCATCTTAACTCAAAATACCAAAAATATATTTATTCTAATTATCTTTCTTTTGTATTCTTTGTAAACCTAATTGAATTAAATAAATAACTTAGGAATTGAATAGTCCGTCCCTGTGGATTCAACCCTTAAGCTATCACTGCAAACGATTTACATCGGTGATGCTAAGGACTTGTTTTGGTTGTGTTTCCAAACACCGATCAAAAATGGCGCCGTTGCCGGGGACGGTGCCGATTACTAAGTTATTTATTTTATTTGATTAGGTTTATTTCCTTTCTTCACCTCACTACTTGGTTTTCTTGTTTTGCAGGAGTGGACATGGACAGAAAAGATGACTCTGACATCCAATGGTCACAAATACAATCTCGAGAAACAAGGCAAGGAGAAGAAAGAAGCTTTCTGTCAGCTCTGCTGTTCTTGGGACTGACCGTTTTATTATCAACCGGACCGTTTCAGTTTAGCAGAGTTGCAGGAAGGAAGACCCCACTGCATGCCTTTTTAGTTCAACCGTCTTGTTTTTTCTTATTTGCAGGTCGGAAGGATTCATCTAAGGCAGACCAGTTGGCAGGTCTTCAAAGTCAAGTTCATGACCTAAAACGAGCGCTTCATTGAAAGATGAAGGACGTTGACTCGCGCTAGAGCACCACAAGGGACATGACATGATGTCCCACGCACGACCTCATGCGAGTTCAACAAGACAAAGAACAAAAACATTGTAAAAGGAGTCAGGCTCGGGACCTTAAACAAGCGCTACTTGGGAGGCAACCCAAGGGTCTAACTTTAGGAATTTCTTTTCTTTTTCAAAATAAAAAAAAAACACATAAAAAAGTAAGAAAATCAGAAAAAAAATTAGGAGTAGGATAAATACTTGGTTTAATCAGTGTTTTCAATGTCGATTTCCAGGGCTTAGGTGGATAGGAACGGAGCAGCTTGAAGGAAAAACGACCCTGCTGGATTCGGGTGTGAAGCAGCGCTTGAACAATTGATTAAGTAGTTGGAACGGACCGTTCCACATTTAAGGCGCACCGCCCCAAATCTTCTGACAGTGGACCGTCATGAGTTTCTGAAATGGTTTTTGTTGGCATGAAGATGGTAGTTGACTCATGCTAGAGCACCAAAAGGGACGCAACAATTGGCTACATGCGACCCTCACACGACCTCATGCGAGTTCAACAACCTCATAAGCCGCCACGAAGCCGATTAAAGCCAAGTTTGTAAGGATTTCAATTTCTCTCGCTCTCTTTTCTTTCTTGCATCTAATTTGAATTGAGGACAGTCCATTAGATAAGCTTGGGGGGTAGGAATCGAGAAAAATTAAAATTTTTGCAAAATTGTATCTAGGATTTGCATTGCATGCATATTAGCATTGTGTAAATATCATGTAGGTTTGCATGTTAATTTCATATAGAGATGCATTTAGGTAAGTTCAAAAAGTCTAATAACGAGGATTTAATTTTGTAACTTAATAATTAGGGAATGGTTTATTACTCTTTGTTTCACAATTGTTGAAATTTTTCCGAGCTATTTTGAAATTATTTCTTAAGGATGTTTGATTGTTTAGGCATTTTTGGTTGGTTTGTGCACCAATAGATCGATTTGGAAAATTGTTTGAAAAATTTAGGACTTGAAAATTGGATGCTTAAAATTGTCAAAACATTCTGAGTCAGTTCTCACAAGTTTTTGCCAAGTGAACGATTTTGTATTTTGTGAATGATTGTTTAAATAGATTTCGATCAACTTTAAAAATTATAAGATGAGTCTAAGTTGTTCTTTAGCGCTTGAATCACCAACAAGCAAACTTAAATTGACAAAATCTAAATAGTTGCGAAAATGAGGGTGCGAAGGGACTTGTAATTCCAAATAAAAATCCATAAATATAGGAAGGTGGTTGCGGTAAGGCGTAATTGATCCACAAGTGGACCGAAGCGGTAAGGCGTAAAAACCGGTCCGACCTCCCCAGCATGTCATGTGCTGGTAGCATCAATCCAAGTTTCAATAGCATAAAACCCTAAGTGATGTAAATAACCGCAACTCGACTTGCACAAATTCAATAATTGGTGAAAATTTGGGAAATTAGACTCATTATAAATTTTTTTAGGTTTGATCAAGTTTATTTGCAATTGTTCACAACGTATGAAAAAGAACGGGCATTTGAAATTGAGATTGCATTTGAATTGATGAAGTGAAGCTAGGGTCCAAGATTTGATTACGAAATTTCAATAGAACTAAGTGTTGCACAAATTTACTCGAAAAGAAAACTAAATCCTTATCCTTAGAGTTAATTTTACTTAGCTTTATTTTGTTGTATGCAATTTTGAGTAAATCTTGACCAAATTGCCCTATGGACTTAAGTTATAAATTAAACCCTTGTTGTAAGATTTTTGGAACTTGTAGATCACATGCTTTAAACATAATTAAGGTCCAAACCATCCTTTAAACTTAAGAGTTTTGCTTGGGGACAAGCAATGTTTAAGCTTAGGGGATTTTGATGGGTGGTTTTCATACCTATATTCTTATCCGGTTTAGTCCCTTAATTATAGTTAAATACATGTGTTTTTATCTTAATTTACTAACATTTTGTGTAAATGAGGTGCAACCGTAGCCCATGTACTTATTTTGTAGAAAGTTGGTGGATTGGTCACAATTATTGCATAAAATGGAGGATTTAGGGGAAGCAAATGGCTCAATGGAATTCATAGCATTGTGGAGCTCATCCTAAGCTTTCCAACGGTTCTTGAATCACCTAAATCGGAGTCCGGATGAAGGAAATATGGACAAAATACTATTGGAGCGTTGTGCTGAAATTTTCAGAACGACCCGTTTCGGGCCCAGAACGGTCCGTTTCAGCCCAAAACGGTCCGTTCCATCCCAGAAAGACCCATTCTAGCCTGAAATGGTCCGTTCCAGCCCTAAAATGGTCCGTTTCAGCTCCAGATTCAGCCAGACTTTCCATAACTGACGAGACTGTTTTTGGGAAGTTTTCTCCACGCATTTTCTTGCTTCCCAAGACAACTCCAGGCGTGTTTCTCACCCTTAGGTCGGTTGGCAACATATGGAAATGTTCTAGGGCGTCCAGGAAGGCCAGTTTTTGCTATATATGCGTCCCCTCTCTTGTAGAGGAAGAATCTTTCAATTATCTTTTGTTTTCTTTGATTCCACCACGCCGTGAGGCTCTTCCACCATTGTTTTCTCACGCCTTTGGCGCGGGATTCCACTGGAGATGCATATTCTAGGGTTCTAGCCCCTCTTTTCTACTCGATTAAGGAGCAGCAGCCATGAAGACTAGCACGGAGCATGGGACGGACCGCCTGAGTCGCAGAACTGACCGCCCCAACCAGAGCACAGCTGGGCAGAAGGGAGAAATCTTCGGTTCACTTGTCCCAACCCTTGATTTATCTTTATGTCTTGCTTTATTGATGATATCTGCTTGATTCATATGTTGTATTTGCTATGCTAGGGCTATGGTTGAGAACCTTTGACTTATTGCTTGATTGTTATGTTTGTGTTTGCCTCTAAAATTCGGCAAATTTAAACAAGCCGAAAGAAGACGTCAAGATGCATGAAAGAATGTTCGTATACGAGCTGTTCGAATTGGCGACGATTATTTGATAAGTTCAAGTAAAATTAATTTCAAGTGATTTTGGACTTAATCGAATATATCAAAGAGGGTAAATACCATAATGCTACAACACGAGCTAGTTGGCCGGACCCACAAATCATACAAGTCATGTACAATGTATGCATACAATACATGTGAAATACGTACCAAATACGTATGAAATACGTGTTAAAGTCATGCACAAATACACAAGTACAGCCCGGGTTTTAATGTTTACAAATATAACGTGAATACAAAGCCCAGACAGCGACCCATAATGAAAATCAGCCCAAAAAACACGAGACGGCCCAACCCAGTCACAATTTACCTTCGGATTCAATTCCGACTCAATCGGATCCGAGCCAAATCCAACGCAACTCGAGCCCAACAGTGATTCAGATTCGCATGTAGCTCGACCCAAGTACAGCGTCGACGAGCACTGACAAGTGGGCCCCGTTGAGATTTTTTTATTTCCTTTTAACTGAAAAGAGACAGGTGGCAGCCTCCGATTAGCCCAGGAATTTCCGTTAAAAGAAAGAAAAAAAAAGAAAAATAAGAAAATGAAACCTGAAAAGAGTCATCTTCTCCGTCGACTAGGTTCGAATCTTGCCGGAGCTACAGGCCATCATTGCCTCAACCAACGGCACCGTCGTGCAGGCGACATCACCGTGAGCTCAATGATACCAATCTCGAGTATTCTCTCGGCCTACAGAGAGAGAATCGAGGAGGAGAAACTGTTAGCTAGCGGATTTGGGGATGAAAAATACCTCAAAATTAATAACAAATAAATGGTTAAAGATGCTTACAATAGTGAAACGGAAGGTTTGGTATGCTTCTCTTGCTCAATTGCTGCTCAAATTCGCCGGAGCAAGGGTATCGCCATTGACAGTTGCGAGTGTCGAGCTCAAGGCATGCAGAAGGAGAAAATGCATGAGTTTAAGGGAACTGTGGGTTTCTATAGAGCAAGGAGATGCTCTTAAAGATATACACAGAAGGGAATTGTGCATTGTACCTATAAAATGGTACCAATGTCAGCAACTGGAGACATCCAGTTCAATTTCGCAAACCATACGGCCAACTGGAGAGAATACACATTTCCTCCAGCCTACAAGCTGAAAAAGTTGACCTAGCCCTGCCGAAACAGTGTACCTCCTAACTATGAGAGTAATTAGGGAAGGGATAGTGCACTGTGCCTCTCCCAGTGGTCCCTCTCTCTTTCTAGGGAAAATTAAGGGATGCAGTGAACCAAAGCACCATATCAGATGCGCTACAAATGCTAAAGGATTGTTGCTTTAATGTTTCATAAGCACCAAACCATCCCCAGCCACTCAAACACATGTTGAGTTCAATGGATGGCCAGATTTCCACAAAATCAAACAAGTCATGTATCTGTGCATGTACACAACCAGAAATAAATATAAAACATCAAGAGATACCTGAAAAAGGCTCCATACGTGTCATTCTTGGGCCCATGGGCAAATCAGGCATTCTTGCAAACAGCCAAGGGAATGATGTACATGACTCATAGCCAAAGGCATAGCAAATATCGAATATACCCCTCTCAGCCCCTCTCAACTTGTTGCACAGATAATGCACAAGGAGTTGGCAGTCGAAAATCAAGCAAATTACATACTCACCAAAGATCAAATGTGCACAGAATACATGCCATTTTGATGTTAAGAGTTATATGAGGCCTCAGAATTAAATTGCAAGGCAATAAGCTGCCTAATTTGGTTCATCACAGGCCAGGGGTGTACCAATTGAGGCACATAGTATGGGGGAGGCACCAAACTGAGATAAATTATGGTCAATCTCATTGCCAAAGCCAGCACAAGTCTCTTGCTAGGACAAGCATGAGCCCAACTTGCCAAGATATGGCAAGTGTTAACTCAAACACTTGTCAGCAAATGAATTTTGCCACAGAAATGCAACCCACAAGTTGTATTAAATCCAACACAACCTCATATCAAATCATGGGCTGGAGTTAACCATCATTAGCCATCAGTTAAGGTTAAAATATGCATATGAGCATCAAATGACATGTATCATGCCCAATAACAGCTCAAATATGCACAATTACAACCCAATAGTTACAGAAAATCCACAAAAGGTAAAAATACCTTCATGCCTCATCAATTCTCCCCAGGGAGAATGTAACAATGCATGCCTCATACCAAACTCGATCTCAGATGCCTATGTCAAACAGCCAACACCAAATGGCACAATGACAGCATGCCACCTACACCGAAACAAGGGATTTATTTGGGTCAAATGAATACACCCAATGGATACACCCAGTAAGTTCCATAAAAGACAAAAGATACAGGGAGAAGGAAATCAAACCTGCATCTCCATACCTCAACTGAGATCAGTAAGGCCACCATGCTGACCAGTGGGTCCCACAGGCAGCCTCACTCCCCAGAAACTATAACCAAAAGGCTATATAATCAAGTCTATATCAGATCCAAACTCAAACACCAACTGGAGAGGATCAAACACTCTCCAAATACACTGCCAAGCCTCAGATATAGGCTCAACATCTATGCACAGATGGAGATGCCATCACAAGTGCATCCACACCATCAAAGTCCAATGAACCATGGATCAATGACACCTGTCCAAGCCATGTTTTGGCGCCAGAATGCAATCCCTCTCCCAAGCCAAGAAGAGAAGGGCACAAACACCCCCAAATCAGCATGACAAGTGGCCCCATGGCCCACCTGTCATGAAAACACCAAGTCACAAGTAAATTGAAGTAAATTTGTGCCAAATGCCCACTGCCCTACCAATGCCAGATGTCAAGTGACTAGTGAATAGTGTAGAAGACAGTAGAAAAGCTCAAGGCATGAAGACTTACAATTTGAGGCGGCAAGAAGCAAGAAAGCATCTCAGCCCTTCATCAACAACCCAAATTTCCAGGAAATGCCACATGGCAACATCAAGACAGCATTAACACAAACCCTAGGGGTCATCTTCCCCTATAAAACAAGCTCTCCATCGACTGAAGAGGGGAGGCAAAGTGCTATATTGAAACTCTGCCCATTTCTAAACTCAAGTTATTTTCTGTAAAACAAAGAAGTTTAATTAGTCTTTATTCAAGGTAATTAGCTAAAATGTAGCCTTACAGTTTGAAATAAAGTTTTCTACTATGTGTATAGTTATCTTATTTCTATTATTATGCATTCTTACATTTAGTTCTTGCTGCATATGTTCAAATAATACATCTATGAGCATGTTTATTCTAATACCTGTCATAGTTACATAAATTAAACACCTAAGCATGTATGTTAGTAAGTCTTCAGCTGCATCCTACATGGAAAACACACAAAAATATGCTAAGTACTTCCCTGTTAATAAAATGAAAGTGCAAATAAAAGGGAAAATACAAAAATATAAAATATACCTGCAAAATCTCTCTTTCTTCTTCTGTGCAGCAACCAGGTGGCAAGGCTTGTGCAACCAGAGAGGAGGCTTGAAGAGAAGAAGGGTACAAGTCCCTAAAACTTGCTGTGTAAGGGGATAAGAGAGGTCAAGCTGATGGGTGTGCTAGCCTTTGAGCAGTCACCCTTGATCTCTCTTTGAACCATGTTTTGAGCCCTCAATGGGACCTAGGTCAGTTTCCATGGGTGTACTTGCCTTTGAGCAGTCATCTAGGAGCTGATTTATGTCCCATGGTCTAAATAAAGTTGCACAAACCTTATGATAATCAAATTCAGTCACCATGCTGTCCAAATTCCATAAATAAAGCCTACACCCCAATAAAGTCCCTATAGCTCCATCATAGATTCATATAAAGTCAGTATACCATGCAACCAAAGCCCAGTCCCTATCATAGTCCATAGTCATCTGGTTATGATACCAAAACTACACTAGAAATGGTTAGGTAGCCAACACAGACAAAGACAAGAGATATCAAACCCCAATACAATCCAATACCCCTTCCAGAGCCATGTTCAAACTATGTGACCATTTACATCCCATTCCTACACCATATACATTCAGTCATAATGCCAAAATGCCGCTAGGAATAACTAAATAGTTCAATGACAGAAGACAAACTTTAAACACTCAAATCAGTCAAGTAAATACCTCAAATAACTAAACCAAAGTTCAATCGACCTCAATAGACAGTAATAGGGCCCACTCCAACAAAAACCATCCGCCAATTGCCCAACAAATGGTCTACTTGAGTTTGATTATCACAGGGAATTGAGTAGCTTGCGGCTCAAAACCTATACAACGAGTTTTAGGGTTTTACCTCAAATTGACGCCCAATTCGACCCGAGGCACCCCTCTGGTTGCTCAGTCGTGCCGCCAATTGGCCCCACACGGTCCAATTTTGGTTGCAAAAGCACTGTCGGAAAGTCCCAAATCGAACACAGGCATGCTTCGACAGTTTCAATTAGCGAGAATCGACCCAATCGACCAGCCTAGAGCATAAGAGAGGAGTGAGGCGATCTCTTCGACATCTCCCACTAGCCAAACGGCACTCCCATGGCGGAGATCGAGTCGACCACGAAGGTTTGACTCAAGTTAGCCTTTCGTCGGAAGAGACGAAGGAGAAAGAAAGAAAGAAGGAAAGAAGAAGAGAAAATAACGTTGACAGTTTGACCCACACGAATCTTGGCGCAGATCGACGCCCCTCGTTCGTCTCCGACAAATCAAAAGGAACCGATGGATGGACACGGTGCACCAGGTCACTGACAGTGGGGCCCATAATGTCAGAATTCAGACGCGCCGGCGCATCGACACGCGCGTGAACCAGCTGACTCAACCAATTCCCCAACGCCTTTCCTAGATCTTCTGTGGCGCCATGCGTGTAGCGAGTCCCTGACATCCAGAACACGAAACACCAAACCCCCTGACCAATTAGAATTTTCTAAAATTGCTGAGACTTCAAAAATGCTTTAAAAATAGCTAGAAGGGTCAGAAAATTACCAAAAAATACCAAAAATGTTCAGAAAATTACAAGGAACATTTTTGTATGAGGCTTCAACACCAAATTCCAAAAGAAAAAGGGAGTTTAATTCAACACCGTTAATTCCCCTTAGAAAAGGTCATTAAAAATATCTTAAAGACCAAGTTGACATTAAAAACACCAAATGCCTAAAGGTTTAAGTGTCTTAACAACTTGGACAACAGGTACAGGTACACTTGGACAACAGGTGCCTCAAGATAACTTTGATAGTAGGTACAATTAAACAGTAATTGCCTTTACGCAAAAATTCCCGGGAATTTGGAAACAAAACCAGCAGCTCGACCAAATACTCAAAACCAAACCCAAAAGAAAACTAGACCCAAACCCAGAAAGTACAAATTCAAATTAATCCAAGAAATCTAAATTCGAATTAAATCCAAGACCCAAACTTAAACTAAACACCCAAACTCAAATTAAATCTAAAAACCAAAAAAATTCAAACTCAAACCCAAATCCGGAAAACCTAAACTCAAATCAAATAAAAAAACTCCATAAACCTAAACCCAAAATATGTTTGAACCAGACGTAGACCCAGAAAATCCAAATTCAAGATCCAGACTTAAATCCAAAAGGAATACAAATCCAGAAACAAAATTCTACAATTATATGTAAACTTCCAGAACCCAGGGACCAAACTTTAAATATGTCTGAAAATCAGAATTTGGTAAATTCTAGAACATATGAAGACCAAAGTTTAAAATGTCCAAAGTGACCAGAATTTCTAAATACGCCTTAATACCAGAGTTTAAAACGTTTTATAACCTAACTCTTGCACGTCACAGGGCCAGAAATTCGACACGTCAATAGTTGACCAGAATCGGCACATGTTCAAGGACCGGAATCTCTACATGCTTTAATGCCTGAGTTTCCAGAAACGTCTGATAACCCTGATTCTAACATGTCAACAAACAGACCTAAGTTTTAAATACGTTGATAAATTGAAGTTCTAAAATAGTTGAAACTTTAATATGATCTGAATACCGAAACTTTACACGTTAATGTTCGTCCTCTTAGAAATTACAATGCATATAGTTTGAAGAGAACAAAACAAAAATTACCGAAGATATACATAAATGGGGTTAATGATAACCATCCGAGACTAAATCTTGGAATTTTAAATATGAATAAAATGCATTTGCATCATGCTTCGTATTGCATTATGATATCCGCTCCATTCATATCACCTTTCGCATATGTCCTTCTAATGTCAAGTGTCTTTTGGTAAAATGCTGGAATGCTAATGGTTATGCCTGATCCATTGACTATCCCGATCTAGAGGTTCTCTTGACTTGGTTCAGAGGTAATTAACAGTAGGGGCTTGCGCCTACTGGAAAAAAAGGACCTGCAGTAAACAATCAAACTCTCGAGAGGTTCAAAACCACGTCAGTACCCACATTCCTTTTCAGGTGGGTGTCGATGTCCGAGTTTTGAAACGATCGAGGGGTATCTCGTCCGCAATATCTTTTTCCCCCGCGGAAGTATCCGGTCATTTCCCCCTTCCGAGGATCAGGGTCCAAAAAGGTGCGAGACAGATTCTGGCACGCCCGGTGGGACATTTTTTTTCCTCTCATCAGGGAATAATCAATAGACCAGGCATACCAGCATAGCATATCAACATAGCATAGCATGAAATTCATTTAAAATGTATAGCATGAAATTCATTTAAAATGTATAAAGACACTGACGTTGACTTTAAGTATTTTCCATTTGCAGGAAAACTCATCCGAAACCAACAATCAACATGGTGACTTAGAGTGAAATCGTGAGCGGTGCACACCTCAAGAAGACCAACAACTCAGTGGCCGGGACTCTCACTGTGCCTGTCCAGGTGCCTCTGACCGCGCTTGCTGGTGAAGCGCCCGTGACTGCAACCGTCTCTCTCAACAAGAAGGCTGGGGCCGGTGCCCAGCGTCTCAAGGTGACCGTTGCCCCTAAAAAGGCGAAGGAAACCAGAGTCAGGCTCTTGAGGTCTCAAGCCCTCCGCCTGGCCCAGGAAGAAGAAGTCGACACCGACTTGCCTTTTAACAATGCGTTCTCTCCTCTCCGCATTGTGAAGAAAAACGCTGACGGTCCGTGCCTGCGCGAGGACTGGGAGCTGCCCCAATATGCTCCTCTGAAGGTTGAGGTGGTCCCCACTCCCAAGAAGCACCAAGCTGTGGAAGCCATCCATGCCACCTATCAAATTGTCAAGAAACTCCGCGGGGCCCGTAAAGCCTTCGCCAAGCCCGCCAAGAACACCCAAAAGCCTTCAATCAAGGAGAGGCTCCGGTTCCCGGTCTTTCAGCGCCACCGCCACAAGGAAGAACCAGCTCCAGGCGGAATCCCAGGCAAAGACCAGGCGAGCTCGGTCCCAATGACATAGACCTGCGGAGAGGCAAGTGATGATCAAGAGGAATCTGAAGCATCACAATCACAATCAGATCCACCTCAATCACAGCCTGAAGTACCTCAATCTCAACCTGGAGTGCCTTGGATGCGTCCAGAAACATCACAGTTGCGACCTGAAATGCCGCAACCTCAACCTGAAACATTCCGGCCACAGCCATCGACTCCTGGCCCACAACCTGAAAATCCTCAGTCACGACCGGGGACAGGATATGATCCAAATGGCGAAGATGATGGGATCCAGTATGACTATGAGTTTGTATTGAACCCCGAGTACCAGGTGAACCCAGCAGATTTGGAAGGACAGCAAGTCCGAATGGTGAATCTCGATATTCACATTTCCAACATCCCTGGCCATCCTAAGCTTACCTTAGAAGACCTGAGTGAAATCGTGCGCCAATTGGTCAATCAAACCAGGGAAGCTATAATCATGGAAGAAGAAGACACCCGCCAAGGACAGAGGGCAGCTGAAACTCCTTCCACCAGCCAGCCGGACAATACATTTTCGCCTTCTGACCCTCCTCAAGAGGAAAAAGAACCAGAACAAAGCCAAGGATCTGAATCCTGTAGAGTAATATACATCTCTGATGATTCGGGATCCGAAGGATCTGAAACAGAAGAACTTTCAGATGAAAACTATGAGCATGACTTGACAGACCCAATTGGATGGACGGGTCACTTGATTAAAAATGTGGAAAAATCGGGTGAACCGGTCGGATGGCAAGGCAATGATGAGGAACTTGAGCCCCAACACCCTCATTTGACCAGTCTTCAGCCATTTGTGCTCGATCCTTGGCCCACAACACGCCAACCGACTACTATGAGACAAGAAAGTGAAATCCGGACCGCCCCGCTCCCATGGGTGGAAAGGATGAGGTGGAATAGGTCTCGCAGAGAAGTGTTTAACCTGGAATATGATCGGGTCAGGAGACTAGTATATCCTGGTCAATTAGAAGGAAAAGAGACTGAGGAAGAGCTCCTCCAGCAATTCTGCCAGACTTCAGTCATGGAAGGCACGGAAGGTCACGAGCCATCTCCTCATTACCTTGTTCCGGTGGAATGGACTCGGCATTATATAGATGAAGAGTTCCGCCGATACTATGACCCGGCCATTTGGATAAACATTCAAAAAGATACATTACCCGAAGCACAGAAGTTCAAGAATGCTTCAAAGAAAACAAGCACAGCTGAGACCGCTCGTGTCATCACAGTCGCAGAGTCAGACTCAGAAGGTGAAGGCGGATCTCCTGACAGACGTTTCTTCAGTCCTGATAGGCCTATACCAGTCAGACCTGAAAGCAGAAGGGCACATTACCCTCTCAGGGCAAATAGCCCAAGGCACGAGGCTACCCCGAAGTGGGAAGAACAACAATGTCAGAGACCTGAAGAAGGCGGCCCCGCCATTCGTACCCGGTGTCGACAAGCGCAATCAAACCCTGTCCCGGCCAATGGACAGGGGGCATTGCAAGAAAACCCAGTGGTTGATCAAAGTGAAATAATGAGGATCAGAAGAAAGGTCGGTGCCTTAGAAAGTACACTCGCTACCGTGCTTAGACAAAATGACATCACCCTTGAGCTCCTCCGAACGCTACAAAGAATGAGCATAGGAGAATGGTCTGACAATAGAAGGTTGCTCATGAAAATAGAGCACAAATTCCCTCCTCGAGACCAAAGCCAGAAGAAAAGAGAGGCGAAGACAAAACAAAGAAGAAAAGCCAGCTGAGACACCACCTACTCCTAGGAGGAGGGAAGTAGGCATTTCTATCCAAGAAGGTCGTCAACCCGCAGCCAGGAACAACGAACCTATTGGAAAAGGCAAGGCACCAATGCCAGTCACAGAACATAAAAAGAAACGCGACAAAACTCAAACCTACTCTCCACCAGCTGGTTCAAGTGGCAGTAAGATGGAGAAGGGTGAAAGCTCATGCAGCCGACCCTCCAAAGAAGCTAAGGGCAAAACATGTGCTGCGAAAGAAGAAAGCGGACCTCCTCGCAAAGGGAAATACCATATCGATGTGAGGCTGCGCAGGATAGAAGAGCCTTCCTCCGGAGGTGAGAAGCTGCCAAAATGGATTCATGTTCATGGCCAACTCCAGAGAAATAAAAAGAGACTCCTGCACAAACCGCATTACCTCTGCTCGAAAAGACAAAGCCCGACAGACATGGAAAGAGTGCCCCACAAAAGCACCAGAATGTCGTCGAACGAGCCCACAAACCAAAAAGACCCAAAGGATGCAAAAAGTACTGCGAGCATCATCAAGAATGGGGCCATTCTAGAGACGAATGTCTAGCCTGGCCCAATAATGATAGGAACACCTCAGATGAAGAAACAGAAAGAGAAGGGTGTCATGTAACAACCTGGTACCCAGATCCCGAAAATTCAGAAGAGGAAAACTCAGAAAAGTCAGACTATGACAGTCCGGAGGAGGAGCCAACCGTGATGGCTACTCGTCCAATGACAACCATGCCCTTCGGGAGTGATTCTGAAGAAAATGAGACCGAGGAGGAGGAAGTTATACCACCCCCCCGAGTCGACCAAGTCCGGTGGCCCGACGAGCTCAGACCAAAGTCCAACCAAAACAAAAGGGACAATGCAATGTCAGCTTGAGGTCTGACACCAGAATACCTGAAAGACAACCCCCGAGGGATGTTCCTCACAACAGGCGGAGCGCTCTAGAAGAAATGGCCGCTGAAGGAGATGTAAGGATTAATGGCAGCAGACCCAGAATGACCGTAGGTGACTACAATGTGGTAGCACACTTGCGCAAAATACCGGCCTTGCTAAGTGTCTTTGATGCTCTCATGGTGTCACAAGAGCTCCGCGAGTCTCTCATATATGCCTTACAAAACCCCGCCAGCTTCCAAGCATACTTTGCTCAAGAAGCCCTGGAGGAAGTAGCACAAATCGAGTCAGAGCCACATATCACCTTCACTGATGAAGATCTGATGGCCGGAACAGCAGACCACAATAGACCTCTCTACACCACCGGTGTCATATATGGTAAAAAGATCAATAAAATTCTGGTCGACCCAGGGTCTTCCATCAGCATCATGCCGTTGAAAACCTTGGTTCAACTCTCACTCAGCATCAGAGAAACCAAGAAGGACAAAATCCGGATTCACGGATTTAATCATCAATACCAAAAGGCCTTGGGGTTCACCATCATCAACATAGATTTTGGTGAAATTGTGACGCCCGTGAAATTCTTTATCATAGAGGCTGACACCACCTACAAGGCACTACTGGGGAGGCCATGGCTCCATGAAAATGGTCTGGTCCCTTCCACCCTACATCAATGTGTCAAGTTCACCCGAGATGGCAGACAATGTGTAATCAAGGGCGACGACCGACCTTTTGAGGCACACGAAGCCGAATTGGATGATGCAAAATATTACCAGCCCAAGATCGAACAGGGGGCAGCATCTACAAAAGAACACCGCCTCCTCAGACGTTGTTAGAGAGGCAGTAAAAAGGGTGGTACTCAAAGCAGCCATGAAGGCACAAACAACTCAAATGTTGTGGGGAAGTGACAGTGAACCGGAGTCCTCCGAAAGAGCCGGAGATGATGTTCACATCCCAGCCCGGACATACAAGGGTTCTGAAAGCGAGGAAGATGGTCAAACCTCCCTGGCAGTAGAGTTTATGCCTATGAAACACTGCAAAGACCTCACGCCTCGTGAACGGGAGCGAATCTTCAAGCTTAAAACATTCACTGTCGCACCAAAAATTGAAGAAGTGGAGCATGGAACAGTGATTCATCCCAGCATCCGCTTTGTCAAGATAGGAGAGGTCGATCCAGAAAATTATCAGGCTCCTCCCGAAGACTGCAAGCGATGGCTGGAGGAAAACGAGGGCGAAACTAAAATGCATCCCAAACTCCAAAGAAATATCGATGCTCGCTTGAAGGGCTTGTTCCACCGAACTCATTGTCTGGAACCTGTCCCTAAAAGACGTATTCAGATGTTCCAAAAGCTCTGGAACGGTGACTCAAATGAAGTGACCAAACTCAATGGAAAGACCGCCAACACCAGAGGCCTAGGCTTTGAGGCTCAACCAGGGACATCAAAGTCGAAAATACCCAAAACCACTCAAGTTCAAACATGCCGACATGTCTCCTCTACTGGAACGTGGACAAGAAACAACTCTAGGAGGCAACCCTCCAATGAGATAGCCATGTTTGAAATACTTCAAAGACGTTTCCGGGACATGGTTCGCTCGCAACTAGAGGTAGAGCGCTCTATGGAACGTCTGGTTGCCCGAAATCAAGACCTTTGTCACCAAATAGCGACAAAAGAGCAAGAGAATCAAACATGCCGGGAGAAGATAAAAGAACTCCAAAGGCGAGTCAACAAACTGCGCCAAGAAATTTTCCGACTTCAGGACACTGGTGAAAGGAACAAGGACGGAATAATCCAAGTGTCTCAGAGAAATCTGTCATACCAGAAAGAAATAGAATCACTCAGGCAAGAAGCAAGTAAGACCAAAAATGCCGTCACTTCCGCCAGAGACCAGACACAACCAGAGGATGCTCAGTCCTATATTTGCCACAGGATCACTATATCCGAGATATCAGAAGAAAACATGAATCCTAAAACCGACCCCCAGGAAAATAACCCCAGTGGAAATCCACCAATACAAGAGGCAGCCTCAATCGAAGAAGTGAAAGAGTGCTTCCAAAATGTACTCCAGAACGTGCTCCAATCCCACCAAAGGGTCGAGCACGAAATGACCTTTCTCATGGCTGAAAATTCAAGTCTGCGCCACCAATTGGAAAACTTAAGGCAAGGTTGCCAAGAAGAGATAGATACATTCCTAAGAAGGGAACGATATCATGAGTATCAAATCCTCACTCTAGAACGACTGAGACGAGAAGCGGTCTGTCATCTAAGGGAAAAACTCAAGAAGAATGATAAGCTCCAAGAAGAATGCCAGCAAAATGCACAAAGGGAAGTGGTTCTCCAGCAAAAGGTCTATGGGCTGCAAAAACTGACACCTCATTACGGTGCAGAAAGCCAAAGTAATGGGTGTCAAAAAGAAAAGTTTTACTCCCACTCTCATACAAAGAAAAGGAGAAGAGAAGAGCTACCTGACACGAGCCAAGATTCATACTCCTGTCATCGGGTCACTATAACAGAGGTAGAGGAGGAAGAAGAAACTCTCAAAGCCGAACCCGAAATAGCGGAAGGTGAGCAGTTCATCTTGGCCGCCAAAAGTGCCCCAAAAGAATTAGAAGAAGGAGGTCAAAACACCATTGACGAACTCAAGTCAGTGAATCTAGGTACCGAAGAGGATCCTCGGCCCACCTTCATTAGCACCTCTCTCGGTCCAGATGTTGAAAGAAAATTGATGGAGCTCCTGAGAGAATACCGAGATTGCTTTGCTTGGAGTTACAGTGAAATGCCAGGGTTGGACCCTGCTGTAGCTGTTCACAAACTGAAAATAGATCCAGAAGTCAAACCCGTAAAGCAAGGCCCCCGAAGAATGAGGGTCGAACTTGAGGAAAAGGTGACAGCTGAGGTAAAGAAATTGATCAATGCGGGATTCATAAGAGAAGAAGAAACCCCTGATTGGGTCGCCAACATTGTCCCAGTCAAGAAAAAAATTGGTCAAATTCGAGTCTGTGTGGATTTCAGGGACTTGAACAAAGCATGTCCGAAAGATGACTTTCCTCTACCTGTAACAGAAATCATAGTGGACCATACTTCCTCTTATGTGGTGTACTCGTTCGTAGATGGACATTCCGGGTAGAACCAAATTAAGATGGACGAAAGCGATCAAAAGCACACAGCTTTTCGCACACCAATTGGCATCTTCTGCTACAAAGTCATGCCCTTTGGGTTGAAAAATACAGGGGCCACATATCAAAGAGTCATGATCAAGATCTTCGACGACCTAATACATAAAGTCGTGGAGTGCTATGTCGACGATCTAGTGGTGAAATCTCATTCACATGAAGAGCATCTGACCAACCTCAGGCTGATGTTTGATCGAATGGGAGCTCACACTTTGAAACTCAACCCTTTGAAATGTGCCTTCATGGTCTCTTCTGGCAAATTCCTCGGTTTCGTGGTACGACATCGCGGCATAGAAATTTGATCCAGAGAAGATCAGAGCCATCCAAGAGTTGCCACCTCCCAAGACACTCAAGCAACTCAGGTCTCTACAGGGACGATTGGCATACATCAGAAGATTCGTTGCTAATCTCTCAGGCAAAATTAAGCCATTCACCAGGCTCACTAAGAAGGATGTCCCGTTCAGATGGAATGATGAGTGTCAAAAGGCGTTTGAAGACATCAAACGATACTTGCTAAATCCACCGGTCTTGGCAGCACCCATCCCAGGAAAATCCCTCATCCTTTATACCACAGCATTGGACAGATCACTGGGGGCACTACTTGCCCAAGAAAATGAGGAAGGAAAAGAAAATGCTTTATACTACCTCAGTCGAATGCTAGTAGGAGCAGAGCATACCTATACCCCAATTGAAAAATATTGCCTAGCCCTTGTCTTTGCGATCAAGAAACTTAGACATTATATGCTGGCACACAAGGTCACATTGATCTCCAAAACTGACCCCCTGAAATACCTCATGACTCGACCCATGCTCACTGGTCGATTGGCAAGATGGGTGGTTGCCCTAATGGAGTTCGACATAACCTATGCGCCCCAAAAGGTGATCAAAGGGCAAGCACTAGCCGATTTCTTGGCCGCTCATCCCATACCAGATGATTCCCCTTTGGCATGCGACTTTCCGGACGAAGAGACTCTGCATGCAGACAGTGAAGAAGGATATTGGAAGATGTATTTCGACTGATCTTCTTCCATTCTACCAGCAGTCAAGCCAGACTTACCCAAACGACAAGCCGGGGTAGGCTTGGTCTTTGTTACACCAGAAAAGGGGATCATCAGATATGCCTTGAGTCTGACAGAATCACGCACCAACAATGAATCTGAGTATGAAGCCCTCATTGCAGGACTTGAAATGGCTCTGGATATGGGTGTGGAAAAGATGAAAGTTTTCGGCGACTCCCAACTAATACTCAACCAGTTGGAGGGACAGTTCAAAATACGAAAACCGGAATTGGTAAAATACCATGAAAAGGCTCTCGAGCTTATGGCCAAGTTCACTGACATCATACTGGAAAAAGTGCCCAGGTCCTTGAACGGAAAAGCCGATGCTTTGGCTCGCTTGGCTAATGAACTCAGTGACCCCGATCAGGAAGAAATTCAAATTATGGCTAGAAGAACGTCACTATCCCCTTGTTTTCCAAAACTTCTTGAGGAAAATGAGGAAAGCACGCTGTTCATGGAAGTAGCAGTATGGGAGGAAGAAACCATACAAGAATGGGGAGAAACAATTCAGGTCATGGCTATTGAAAATGCCGATAACGAAGACTGGAGAAAACCTTTCCTCGACTTCTTTCAGCAAGGAAAACTCCCTGCAAACAAAGGACTCCGAGAACAAATCAGAAAAAGGGCTCTAAGATATGTCTACGCTAACAACACCTAGTACTGGAGGTCTTATGAAGGTGCATGGTTAAGGTGCATCACCAGAAATGAAGGTCATCAAGTCATGAAAGAAATACACTCCGAGGCATGTGGATCCCATCAATCAGGTTCCAGAATACGGGTCCATATCAAATTGCTGGGTTATTATTGGCCCATGATGATCGCCGACTGCGAAAACTTCTCCAGACAGTGCCATATGTGCCAAATACATGGGGATTTTATCCACCAGCACCCAAATGCACTGCACCCAACTGTGGTGTCATGGCCCTTCGAGATTTGGGGGACAGACATCATAGGTCCCATTGACCCTCCAGCCTCGAATGGGCATCGCTTCATCTTGGCAGCAACTGACTACTTCTCAAAATGGGCCGAGGCTCGATCATACAAAGAAGTCAAAGCCTCAGATGTAGTGAAATTCTTCACTACCAACATCCTCTGCAGATACGGCACTCCTAGGAAAATCATCTCTGACAACTGAACTGCATTCAAGAATACCAGAGTTGATGAATTCACCAAGAAATACAACATCGAGTGGAGATACTCCTCTGTGTACAACCCTAGAGCCAATGGATTGGCCGAGGCATTTAACAAAACACTGATAAAAATCCTCCGAAAGACTATTGGGGATAATCAGAAAGACTGGCACAACAAATTGTCAGAAGCACTATGGGCATACAGGATCACACACCGAACTCCCACTCAAGCCACTCCATACTCCCTGGTATACGGGACCGAGGCGGTCCTGCCCATCGAGGTTGAACTCCCCTCACTGAGAGTAGTCATGGCCTCAGAAATCCCCATGACCAAGCAAATGCAACTCAGGTTTCAAGAGTTGGATGGTATGGACGAAAGAAGACTCATCGCGCAACAAAATCTGGAGTTGTATCAAGCTCGAATGACGCGGGCCTATGAAAAACTCGCAAGACCAAGAGCATTCAGAAAAGGTGAATTGGTATTAGCATTAAGGTGACCAATCACTGGCCGACACCACGACCCCAAGTTTGCACCAAACTGGGAAGGTGCAAACTTGATCAAGTCTATGATGGAGGAGCCTATCTTTTAGCCACAGAAAATGGAGAACACCCGTTACCAGTCCTGAATGGGAGATATCTCAAGAAATATTATAGCCAGAATCAACCTCCAGAACATGCAAGGCCCCAACGGCCTCCAGAAGAAGATTTCATTGCCAACTGGATTGAGGCCCACGAAGGAATGACACAATTGTTTTCACAACAGTGAGACACAAAATTGGTGAAACTTACCGGTGAAACTTACCTAATAAAGACTCCATGTTAAGGGAGCCTGTGTGGTCCCTGAATACATGGAGCATGGTGAAATTTACCCCAAAATATAATCCGCTTAATGAAGGAGCCTGTGTGGTTCCCGAAAGCGAAAAGGTGCTTGAGGAGGCTCAAACCTTCGTGGTAGCTGAAAGCACCGAGGATACGCCCCATGAAGCATACCTGAGGGCGTGAGCCTCACCAATCCACCATGTTCCCTAGTAAGGAAGGGATCCCAAAGGCGATTTGCCCCTATGGCCCCATAAGTCGACCTTTACACTTAATAATAGCCCAGAAACAAATCCTACGGTTCATGTTTAAGTTGTACCTCAAACAACTATATATATGTGCATATCTCTACATATATGCACATATCCAAATAAACAAATCCCACGGTTCATGATTAAAGTTGTACCTCAAACAACTATATCTACACGCATAATCTCAAAAACTCAAGGGGCTTCACCCCTGACGAGATCCCCTGACTAGATCCTTAGAGCGAGATCGGCCAAAAGAGAACTTGATCTGCGTGATCGCCCAATCACACAGCTTCAACAAAAGAGACCCCAACATGCAGCAAGTCAAAAGATGGCTGCATCCCATCAGGAAAGGCTAAACTGGGGGCAGAAAGGACCCACAGCACTCAAATCGATGGTGGAGCAAGTTAAATAAATCTCGTGGGTTCAACATTCTTCCGCAAGAGATAAACCAAAACCAAAACCAAATCAAAGCCAACTAAAAAAAACTCCAGATGAACTTAAACCCGAATAAAATTCTCAAACCAAAGTCAAATCCAAAATCAAACGCAAAATCTAAAAAGGGGAAAGCAAAGAAGAACCTCCCCAATATCAAACTGACACCCTACTTCATGTTTGGTATTTTAACCCTTTGTCCCACTGGTTTAAAAAAAAAAACTCATGAAGGTAGTGCCTTGTCCTTCTGGACATCCTTAAGGCATTTCTCCTATAAAATCCTCACTAAAGAAAATATATGTATCTCCCACCTTCATAAAAGGATGTCCAGAATTTGGTGCTTTGTGCTTTAAACAAAGTACCGGGTGCCTGTTCATCTCACCTGTTAAAAAGGATGACCGAAAGTTCTGTATCTTGAACTCTAAAAGAAGACACTTGAAGACGTAAGTCTAATACCCTAACTTGTGTTGAGAAAGACTATGTGGCTTTTGAATACACAGGTCATGGGACATTTACCCAACATTTTAAATCCACTTTATGAGGGAGCCTGTGTGGTTCCTGAAAGCGAAGAGGTGTTTGAGGAGGCTCAAACCTTTGTGGTAGCTGAAAACACCGAGGACACGCCCCATGAAGCATATCTGAAGGCGTGAGCCTCACCAATCCACCATGTCCCCTAGTAAGGTAGGGATCTCAAAGACGATTTGCCCTCACGGCTTCATAAGTCGTTCTTTTCACTCAATGTCAAATGATAAATGAAATTTACACCACGGTTCATGCCTAAAGCTATACCTCAAATAGCTATATATATACATGTACCCTCACAACATGCGTGTGTATCCTGACAACAAGTTCCCCGGGCTATGCCTAAAACCATATCCCAAATAACTATATGGATGCACATATTCCCGTAATGTGTGTATCTTAATGATTGACCCACGGTTCATGCCTAAAGTTATACCTCAAATAGCTATATTTATGTACATATATATACACCTATGCTTATAATACGTATGCGTATATTCAAACAGTAAGTCCCACGGGCCACGCCTGACACCCTATCCCAAAACAGGTATACATGTGTGCATATTCTCAAAGCGTATGCGTATATCCAAACAACAGCCTCACGGTTCATGCTTAAAGCTATACCTCAGGCAGTTATATGTGTACACATATTCCTATAATATGCACAAATGATAAGTCCCGCCGGCTGTGTCAATAATTTTATGGACCCTACTTAAACCACAACCTAAAAGGTTACAGAGGTCTGAAAGCACATCCATAAGGATCAAATGCGTATATGCACGCCTACATAGGCATACATCCAGTATACATCCCTGCAGTTACCCCAAAGCAGATGTATCATCACCCAAACAAGCAAGCCACAATCAATTAACAAAAAAATCCAGTGACAAGAACAAACAGTCAACCAAACAATCAAAACAACAAATAGTAAACAGTGTCATCAAAAAGACAAAGTACAGAAAAGAGACGCCTATGCAGGGGGCAGGGCCGCACTCCCTGCCAACTTGTTAACAACCTCAGACAGTGACTGGAGCATTACCTCTATAGCCTCCAGACGTGCATTTAACTCCTCAAATTGCTGGTCCAATGGAACCTGAGCCGGCGGAGGATCTCCAATGGCAGATCCGTCATCTGAAGGAGAAGAAGCTTCTCTTATCGGGCTGTACTGGTTCACGGCAGCATTCTCCTGCAAAATATATCCATTCGCCAGATGATTTGGATCGGGTATCAAAGGGCCATCATGACCTCCTACCCACCCAAAAGAAGGCAAAACATCCAGAAGATTGCGACAATACACAATGTCTCTTTCAGATATGGGATTGCCCCACAGCATGCCAGGCATAGGAATCTGAGCGCGCCTCATCAGAGCCTCTATCAGATGACCATAGGGCAGACACCCACATGTAAACTTCACCGCATGATGCATATGCTGGAGAATCAAACTAGCCAGATTGGGTCTATCACGTCTCCGAATAAAGGGACAGAGGTAAAATAAACCCCCTGGCCGGGTGAGGTTAGACCGACTCCCTTGAGGAAAGACGATCTGATTCACAACCAGAAAAAGTACCCTGTAGACAAATGCAAAATCAGGAGTGCTCAATTAAGAGGATTATAAACATTAACGTACCTATGAAGAGCAGGCAGGTGTTCAGTAGACACGACTTCTGCACCTCTCTCATAAGGACGGGCTTTGAACCAGCGACGGCAGGCTCCAAAGGTCCCAAAGCCCTGAGGCCAGTACTCATAAGCATACACTGACAACCCATCTAGGTTCTCGGTAGCTCGAAGGAAGGCCGCCAGATCTTCTACCCCGATGCTTAACTCCCTACCAAATAAATAGGAGGAAGCAGACGGAACCCCAAAATGATCATATGCCACCCTAAGATTGGCATAGAATAGGCACACGATCGCAGGATGATAGGGCCGCTCAAGCAGTGTCAAACCCCTAAGATTTCAGGCATCTAGCCAACCATGAATCAAGTCCTTGTGCTTATCCAAAAGGGAGCCATCAGGACGAAAGAAGAAACAGTCGGCCACCGGTCGCCTATCACCGCTGGTGTTGTGCATATGGCAATCAAAAGCCTTCGCATCACGAAAAAGGTAACGGTTCCCCGGGTTCAAAGACCAGTCAGGAACAGTTGGATCTGGACCAGCCACTGAAGAACTAGAAGCATCCCTAAGACGCTTTGGGTTCGAAACAGACATGGCAGAAAGAAAGAAAGGGTGGAAGAAACAGAAACCCTAAAAGCAAAGCAGGCGTAGCAGCGTCACTGCGGCGTTTGAAGAGAAAAGAAGGATATGATGCCGAAATCCTAAACTTAAATATAGGTGAAGATTAGGCGTCAATCGATCCGTGATCTTGGGAAAATGCCATAAAAGAGCGCTCAAACCCATGAAAGTCAAATGATACATGAAATATCACATAGATGTAAAGCACTAAAAGGAAACAGGCAAATCAAACAACAAAGCCTCAGACAGTCATACAAGACAAACATAATGTCATGACTAAATCCTAAAGTGCGATAAAAGAGATACAAGGGGTAACCACATAAAATCCCACTCTAAATCAAGATACATCAAGTGACAGCAAGCTCAGTCCTCGCTGAATCCCACGCTACTCTCAGCTAAAGCAAGAGGACACGGCAGAGCTAGGACCACCCCTACGGCCGGTATGTCTGTGTCATCTTCTGAAAATCCAACACCAGTCCCGCCGGATGTCTCTACACCTACAACTCTGCAGTAGAAAAGCTCCGACGAATCAACTCCTGGCATGTCTACCTCCTCTGTCCTATGACTGAGGGCGGGGCGACGGCCAAAGGAACAGCATCTGAGAATATAGCCTCCCACTCGGACGGGCTCAGCATCGCCTCGGCTAGACATGCCATGATCATGTCTAAATCCTGCCCGACAGGGTCACAAAGGGAATAGGAGATGTGCTCACCAAATACAGTCTCCTCAACATGTCCACCTGTCAAGGAAATCAAGCTTAACAACTCTTGAAGAAGTATCAGAGTTAAAAGCGTATAAAATACACAGAGTTCAGAGGGCATACCTGAAGATGACGGAACGTCGTCACAAACCTCTAACTCTACACTAGGAACAGCGCCGGCCAGATCACTCACGCTGACAAAGCTACGCGATAAAAGCCCATAAGAACGACACAACTGTCCCAGTCCAGAAGTCCATAGGTCAACATCAAAAGCCGTCAGGTGAAACAGAAAGTTACCTATGAGGATAACTTGGCGTTAAGGACTCCAAGCGAAAGTTATCACAAACCAACAAAGAAAGCACATGAGGAATGTCTCACCTGAGCCTCCAAACATTCGAGGAATGTCAGGGGAAGGAACACCCTCACATCCCCACACGGGAACGATGGCCAAAGAGTCATCCGAGATGAAAAGATCATCGTCCCTGATAAATGGAGCAGGAACTGTGGGGTCTGGGAACAAGATGTCCTTAAACGGGATCTGCAACTCCTCTATCTCCACCTCCTCAACATCAATGTCTTCGGCCTCCATGTCAGTGTAAGGGACAGTATTTGTCCCACCGGCATGAGACTCCAATGCGCTCCCCCATGACCCAGAACAAGGAATGCCTGTATTAAGAAACAAAACCGGCCCTAAAACTCTGCGCGAAAAGAATGCAAAGAGTAATGGAAAGAAAATACATACCGGCAAAGGGTGTAAATAAAGGTGGCTCCATGGAGAATCCAGCATCAAATGAGCTCTCTCCCAGTCGCCTCCGCAACACATACTGAGATGTCTCCTCATCTGAGTAGTGGCGAAGTACTCAAAATCATCAGGAACTGCGGTATGGGCCGGTGAACTGATACCCTCATTGTCGTAAGTCCCATCCACCACAAACCTGAAATCCTGACTCCTATAACCTCTATAGTCTGCAACCAAAGATACAATGAGACAAGTAAAGGATAAAACAGGAAGAAAAGAACAGGTTAAGGCAAAAAATAGCTTACCAGCATTTGCAGGAGGCTCCAAATACCCAACACGACCAACAGTAGGGTGAAGACACCTGTCTAACCCGAAAGTGCCTTTCAAAGGTCGAGGATCCTTCCGAGAAGAGTCCAAATGCGAAGGGATAACACGGCGAGAAGGATAAATCTTGCTCTTTAACACACTTAAGTCTAGAGCAAGCGGAATCCTAGCCCATCCCCGGAACCAGTGGTCAAAACCGACAGTCAACTCGCCTACTCGAGTAGCTGGAGGGACAATACACCCGACACCGGTCCCAAAACGCAACGAGGACATCCCGTGAACAACACAAGACTCTATGGTGGCCTCGACAGGACGGAGAGGAACGCTAGCCGAGGGGACTGCCTGATCATATCCAAACTGCCAGGCACACCTCTGGGGACTATACCTCTCAAGGATTACTCTGTCTCCCATCATCACAGACAAACATCCCTCACGAATGCCAAGCATATAACTCCGCTGGCGTGAGAAACGAGAAGCCCACAAAGCAGGACGGGCTCCAGAAGCCTCCGCACCCAGATCCTCAATACGATAATGCTTCCCTTGCTCCTTTGGCCAATCTCTGTAAAAGGCCTTAGGACGATAGGAAGTCAAGTGGCGACTGCTCCGAGTAAAGTACTGATGAACCGCAATCTGGTCGGGAGGACAAGCTGTCGAACCCGCAATCAGACTCAGAGCCGGTAGTGACTCCCTGAACTCACTAGAAGTAGAAGAAGGATAACAGTCACTCCAGTAAACATGAAACCACCCATGTAGAATATGCAAAGGCATAGCTACACGTGCTCTTGAGGGATCTCTAGAAGAAGTCAACTCCCTCATAGCACGATAAGTATTCACTAAGGCTCCAGACGCCAGTGAAACTCCATATCCACGGGCCAGGGTATTAGCAATGACGAAAACCCCAGGCCTGATATACCCAACAGGATCAGCTACCACCACAAAATAACAGATCCACCACGCCAGATAAGCGGTCAAAGTAGTCTCGTTGTTCAGAATACGAGAACTCAAAGACGACCAAGGCACACACCGATCGGGATCATATGGTCTATCAGAACCCGATCGCACAGGCTCAAGTGGAGGTGCAAAACCAGTTGCGTCTCTCCTAGGTACCCTGTCAATGAAGTACCTAACCCAGTCCTTAAACGGGACATCCCTGCTCTGTCCTCGACAAACCCGAGCCGTAGCAATCTCCTGGTAAATCCCAAAGACGGTCCTCAAGGAGTCATGATGATAGTTCTTCCCATTACGACCTAAGCCATACAGCTTAAAGTCCAGTGGAACTCTCTCCTCATAAAATGCTCCGTCGGATGGTACCCCCAGCAAACGTACCATCTGATAAAGGTCAATAGTCGCCATCCTATCCTCCAGAACGAACACATTGTGGATATAATCCTAGTTCGTGGCCATAGCCCTCAAAATGATAGGATGCCAGGAATATTTAAACAAGGCTAGTGATACGCCTCCAAAAATCTCAACCTTGCGCAGATCATGCCCCATGCTACCCAAAACATAGCGGGTCCACTCAGTCTGACCCGGGACCCACTCTAGCGCACCCAGAACATCCAAACGTTTAGGATCCCAAGGGATAACCTGATCCTCAAACATCTCCATGCTCAACAAATGGTAATCTGAAGAAGAACCCTCTTTACCAGTGGGGTTTAGAAAGATACCTTTGAGTGGATGACTCGAACGCTTGAACCGAGGACGATCTCCAGCAGCATGATCATCATAGGAACGGTCATCGCGCTCATAAGTGTGAGAAGTCGGCTCAGGCATCACAGATGGATACTCGTACAAGTGTCGCAAGGGAGACTTGTTATGACGATCCAACAGCCCATGAAAATTGTCCCTTCCTCGAAGGATGGCCCGCTTCCACTGGGGATGCAAGCGAGTGTGGATATTCTGTGGATCCAGATACCGCTCAATATAATAATCTACAGCCCTGTCGGAAGGACCATAAACTCCTCTCCTGATGATGCCGAAACGCGGCTCAGTGCTTTATTGATGATATCTGCTCGATTCATATGTTGTATTTGCTATGCTAGGGCTATGGTTGAGAACCTTTGACTTGTTGCTTGATTGTTATGTTTGTTTAGTTAATTAATTGATGAAGTTTATGTGTTATTCCTTGTGTTTGATTGTTAATTGTTGTTGTGATTGATTCTTGTTGATTGCTATCCCGCTAGACAGGGCCCGTTTAGTAGTTAGGATATTAAAGTTGTCAACTTGATTTATGAACTGCAATAATACTAATTGGTAGGTAATTTTCGAGAGGTTAGACCAAGTTACTGAGAGATCAGGACATTACCATAATCGAGAGGTTAGGGTGTGCCTTTAGATCCAAGGAATGAACTAAGTTGAATTTACCAACAAGCGAGAGCTGCGGTCTAGGAGACTTAGAAGTACGGTGTTTTAGTTAGAGAGCTTTACCTGAACGAGAGTTAGAGTCGAGTCAACTCTGGTTAGTTTCACCAAAACTTGCATAAACAACATGATTAAATAACTAAATAACTAGCAATTCAAGTACTGACCCCTGAAACGGACCGTCTTAACCTTGGAACGGATCACCCGAGAGGGGACGCCCAAGATAAAACGGATCAGTTCAGGACGTTAGCAGAAGTCAAAACGGGTCGTTCTATTGCTGAAACGGACCGTTCCACTTCTGACATAGGTAATTGTTCAAAGACCATGCTTCGTAGTCGAGTTGAGATCGTCTAAACCCAAGGATTGCATCATGTATCTTACTTTTCTGCATCTTAACCCAAAATACCAAAAATATATTTATTCTAATTATCTTTCTTTTGTATTCTTTGTAAACCTAATTGAATTAAATAAATAACTTAGGAATTGAATAGTCTGTCCCTGTGGATTCGACCCTTAAGCTATCACTGCAAACGATTTACATCGGTGATGCTAAGGACTTGTTTTGGTTGTGTTTCCAAACACCGATCAAAAATGGCGCCGTTGCCGGGGACGGTGCCGATTACTAAGTTATTTATTTTTTGCAGGAGTGGACATGGACAGAAAAGATGACTCTGACATCCAATGGTCACAAGAAAGAAGCTTTCTGTCAGCTCTGCTGTTCTTGGGACTGACCGTTTTATTATCAACCGGACCGTTTCAGTTTAGCAGAGTTGCAGGAAGGAAGACCCCACTGCATGCCTTTTTAGTTCAACCGTCTTGTTTTTTCTTATTTGCAGGTCGGAAGGATTCATCTAAGGCAGACCAGTTGGCAGGTCTTCAAAGTCAAGTTCATGACCTAAAATGAGCGCTTCATTGAAAGATGAAGGACGTTGACTCGCGCTAGAGCACCACAAGGGACATGACATGATGTCCCACGCACGACCTCATGCGAGTTCAACAAGACAAAGAACAAAAACATTGTAAAAGGAGTCAGGCTCGGGACCTTAAACAAGCGCTACTTGGGAGGCAACCCAAGGGTCTAACTTTAGGAATTTCTTTTCTTTTTCAAAATAAAAAAATCACATAAAAAAGTAAGAAAATCAGAAAAAAAAATTAGTAGTAGGATAAATACTTGGTTTAATCAGTGTTTTCAATGTCGATTTCCAGGGCTTAGGTGGATAGGAACGGAGCAGCTTGAAGGAAAAACGACCCTGCTGGATTCGGGTGTGAAGCAGCGCTTGAACAATTGAATAAGTAGTTGGAACGGACCGTTCCACATTTAAGGCGCACCGCCCCAAATCTTATGACAGTGGACCGTCATGAGTTTCTGAAATGGTTTTTGTTGGCATGAAGATGGTAGTTGACTCATGCTAGAGCACCAAAAGGGACGCAACAATTGGCTACATGCGACCCTCACACGACCTCATGCGAGTTCAACAACCTCATAAGCAGCCACGAAGCCGATTAAAGCCAAGTTTGTAAGGATTTCAATTTCTCTCGCTCTCTTTTCTTTCTTGCATCTAATTTGAACTGAGGACAGTCCATTAGATAAGCTTGGGGGGTAGGAATCGAGAAAAATTGAAATTTTTGCAAAATTGTATCTAGGATTTGCATTGCATGCATATTAGCATTGTGTAAATATCATGTAGGTTTGCATGTTAATTTCATATAGAGATGCATTTAGGTAAGTTCAAAAAGTCTAATAACGAGGATTTAATTTTGTAACTTAATAATTAGGGAATGGTTTATTACTCTTTGTTTCACAATTGTTCAAATTTTTCCGAGCTATTTTGAAATTATTTCTTAAGGATGTTTGATTGTTTAGGCATTTTTGGTTGGTTTGTGCACCAATAGATCGATTTGGAAAATTGTTTGAAAAATTTAGGACTTGAAAATTGGATGCTTAAAATTGTCAAAACATTCTGAGTCAGTTCTCACAAATTTTTGCCGAGTGAACGATTTTGTATTTTGTGAATGATTGTTTAAATAGATTTCGATCAACTTTAAAAATTATAAGATGAGTCTAAGTTGTTCTTTAGCGCTTGAATCACCAACAAGCAAACTTAAATTGACAAAATCTAAATAGTTGCGAAAATGAGGGTGCGAAGGGACTTGTAATTCCAAATAAAAATCCATAAATATAGGAAGGTGGTTGCGGTAAGGCGTAATTGATCCACAAGTGGACCGAAGCGGTAAGGCGTAAAAAACGATCCGACCTCCCCAGCATGTCATGTGCTGGTAGCATCAATCCAAGTTTCAATAGCGTAAAACCCTAAGTGATGTAAATCACCGCAACTCGACTTGCACAAATTCAATAATTGGTGAAAATTTGGGAAATTAGACTCATTATAAATTTTTTTAGGTTTGATCAAGTTTATTTGCAATTGTTCACAACGTATGAAAAAGAACGGGCATTTGAAATTGAGATTGCATTTGAATTGATGAAGTGAAGCTAGGGTCCAAGATTTGATTACGAAATTTCAATAGAACTAAGTGTTGCACAAATTTAATCGAAAAGAAAACTAAATCCTTATCCTTAGAGTTAATTTTACTTAGCTTTATTTTGTTGTATGCAATTTTGAGTAAATCTTGACCAAATTGCCCTAAGGACTTAAGTTATAAATTAAACCCTTGTTGTAAGATTTTTGGAACTTGTAGATCACATGCTTTAAACATAATTAAGGTCCAAACCATCCTTTAAACTTAAGAGTTTTGCTTGGGGACAAGCAATGTTTAAGCTTGGGTGGTTTTCATACCTATATTCTTATCCGGTTTAGTCCCTTAATTATAGTTAAATACATGTGTTTTTATCTTAATTTACTAACATTTTGTGTAAATGAGGTGCAACCGTGGCCCATGTACTTATTTTGTAGAAAGTTGGTGGATTGGTCACAATTATTGCATAAAATGGAGGATTTAGGGGAAGCAAATGGCTCAATGGAATCCATAGCATTGTGGAGCTCATCCTAAGCTTTCCAACGGTTCTTGAATCACCTAAATCGGAGTCCGGATGAAGGAAATATGGACAAAATACTATTGGAGCGTTGTGCTGAAATTTTCAGAACGACCCGTTTCGGGCCCAGAACGGTCCGTTTCAGCCCAGAACGGTCCGTTCCATCCCAGAAAGACCCATTCTAGCCTGAAATGGTCCGTTCCAGCCCTAAAATGGTCCGTTTCAGCTCCAGATTCAGCCAGACTTTCCATAACTGACGAGACTGTTTTTGGAAAGTTTTCTCCACGCATTTTCTTGCTTCCCAAGACAACTCCAGGCGTGTTTCTCACCCTTAGGTCGGTTGGCAACATATGGAAATGTTCTAGGGCGTCCAGGAAGGCCATTTTTTGCTATATATGCGTCCCCTCTCTTGTAGAGGAAGAATCTTTCAATTATCTTTTGTTTTCTTTGATTCCACCACGCCGTGAGGCTCTTCCACCATTGTTTTCTCGCGCCTTTGGTGCGGGATTCCACTGGAGATGCATATTCTAGGGTTCTAGCCCCTCTTTTCTACTCGATTAAGGAGCAGCCGCCATGAAGACTAGCACGGAGCATGGGACGGACCGCCTGAGTCGCAGAACTGACCGCCCCAACCAGAGCACAGCTGGGCAGAAGGGAGAAATCTTCGGTTCACTTGTCCCAACCCTTGATTTATCTTTATGTCTTGCTTTATTGATGATATCTGCTTGATTCATATGTTGTATTTGCTATGCTAGGGCTATGGTTGAGAACCTTTGACTTGTTGCTTGATTATTATGTTTGTGTTTGCCTCTAAAATTCGGCAAATTTAAACAAGCCGAAAGAAGACGTCAAGATGCATGAAAGAATGTTCGTATACGAGCTGTTCGAATGTAATTGGCGACGATTATTTCATAAGTTCAAGTAAAATTAATTTCAAGTGATTTTCGACTTAATCGAATATATCAAAGAGGGTAAATACCATAATGCTACAACACGAGCTAGTTGGCCGGACCCACAAATCATACAAATCATGTACAATGTATGCATACAGTACATGTGAAATACGTACCAAATACGTATGAAATACATGTTAAAGTCATGCACAAATACACAAGTACAGGCCGGGTTTTAATGTTTACAAATATAACGTGAATACAAAGCCCAGACAGCGGCCCACAATGAAAATCAGCCCAAAAAACACGAGACGGCCCAACCCAGTCACAATTTACCTTCGGATTCATTCCGACTCAATCGGATCCGAGCCAAATCCAACGCAACTCGAGCCCAACAGTGATTCAGATTCGCGTGTAGCTCGACCCAAGTACAGCATCGACGAGCACTGACAAGTAGGCCCCGTTGAGATTTTTTTATTTCCTTTTAACTGAAAAGAGACAGGTGGCAGCCTCCGATTAGCCCAGGAATTTCCGTTAAAAGAAAAAAAAAAAAAAGAAAAATAAGAAAACGAAACCTGAAAAGAGTCGTCTTCTCCGTCGACTAGGTTTGAATCTTGCCGGAGCTACAGGCCATCATTGCCTCAACCAACGGCACCGTCGTGCAGGCGACATCACCGTGAGCTCAATGATACCAATCTCGAGTATTCTCTCGGCCTACAGAGAGAGAATCGAGGAGGAGAAACTGTTAGCTAGCGGATTTGGGGATGAAAAATACCTCAAAATTAATAACAAATAAATGGTTAAAGATGCTTACAATAGTGAAACGGAAGGTTTGGTATGCTTCTCTTGCTCAATTGCTGCTCAAATTCGCCAGAGCAAGGGTATCGCCATTGACAGTTGTGAGTGTCGAGCTCAAGGCATGCAGAAGGAGAAAATGCATGAGTTTAAGGGAACTGTGGGTTTCTATAGAGCAAGGAGATGCTCTTAAAGATATACACAGAAGGGAATCGTGCATTGTACCTATAAAATGGTACCAATGTCAGCAACTGGAGACATCCAGTTCAATTTCGCAAACCATACGGCCAACCGGAGAGAATACACATTTCCTCCAGCCTACAAGCTGAAAAAGTTGACCTAGCCCTGCCGAAACAGTGTACCTCCTGACTATGAGAGTAATTAGGGAAGGGATAGTGCACTGTGCCTCTCCCAGTGGTCCCTCTCTCTTTCCAGGGAAAATTAAGGGATGCAGTGAACCAAAGCACCATATCAGATGCGCTACAAATGCTAAAGGATTGTTGCTTTAATGTTTCATAAGCACCAAACCATCCCCAGCCACTCAAACACATGTTGAGTTCAATGGATGGCCAGATTTCCACAAAATCAAACAAGTCATGTATCTGTGCATGTACACAACCAGAAATAAATATAAAACATCAAGAGATACCTGAAAAAGGCTCCATACGTGTCATTCTTGGGCCCATGGGCAAATCAGGCATTCTTGCAAACAGCCAAGGGAATGATGTACATGACTCATAGCCAAAGGCATAGCAAATATCGAATATACCCCTCTCAGCCCCTCTCAACTTGTTGCACAGATAATGCACAAGGAGTTGGCAGTCGAAAATCAAGCAAATTACATACTCACCAAAGATCAAATGTGCACAGAATACATGCCATTTTGATGTTAAGAGTTATATGAGGCCTCAGAATTAAATTGCAAGGCAATAAGCTGCCTAATTTGGTTCATCACAGGCCAGGGGTGTACCAATTGAGGCACATAGTATGGGGGAGGCACCAAACTGAGATAAATTATGGTCAATCTCATTGCCAAAGCCAGCACAAGTCTCTTGCTAGGACAAGCATGAGCACAACTTGCCAAGATATGGCAAGTGTTAACTCAAACACTTGTCAGCAAATGAATTTTGCCACAGAAATGCAACCCACAAGTTGTATTAAATCCAACACAACCTCATATCAAATCATGGGCTGGAGTTAACCATCATTAGCCATCAGTTAAGGTTAAAATATGCATATGAGCATCAAATGACATGTATCATGCCCAATAACAGCTCAAATATGCACAATTACAACCCAATAGTTACAGAAAATCCACAAAAGGTAAAAATACCTTCATGCCTCATCAATTCTCCCCAGGGAGAATGTACCAATGCATGCCTCATACCAAACTCGATCTCAGATGCCTATGTCAAACAGCCAACACCAAATGGCACAATGACAGCATGCCACCTACACCGAAACAAGGGATTTATTTGGGTCAAATGAATACACCCAATGGATGCACCCAGTGAGTTCCATAAAAGACAAAAGATAAAGGGAGAAGGAAATCAAACCTGCATCTCCATACCTCAACTGGGATCAGTAAGGCCACCATGCTGACCAGTGGGTCCCACAGGCAGCCTCACTCCCCAGAAACCGTAACCAAAAGGCTATATAATCAAGCCTATATCAGATCCAAACTCAAACACCAACTGGAGAGGATCAAACACTCTCCAAATACACTGCCAAGCCTCAGATATAGGCTCAACAGCTATGCACAGATGGAGATGCCATCACAAGTGCATCCACACCATCAAAGTCCAATGAACCATGGATCAATGACACCTGTCCAAGCCATGTTATGGCGCCAGAATGCAATCCCTCTCCCAAGCCAAGAAGATAAGGGCACAAACACCCCCAAATCAGCATGACAAGTGGCCCCATGGCCCACCTGTCATGAAAACACCAAGTCAGAAGTAAATTGAAGTAAATTTGTGCCAAATGCCCACTGCCCCTACCAATGCCAGATGTCAAGTGACTAGTGAATAATGTAGAAGATAGTAGAAAAGCTCAAGGCATGAAGACTTACAATTTGAGGCGGCAAGAAGCAAGAAAGCATCTCAGCCCTTCATCAACAACCCAAATTTCCAGGAAATGCCACATGGCAACATCAAGACAGCATCAACACAAACCCTAGGGGTTATCTTCCCCTATAAAACAAGCTCTCCATCGACTGAAGAGGGGAGGCAAAGTGCTATATTGAAACTCTGCCCATTTCTAAACTCAAGTTATTTTCTGTAAAACAAAGAAGTTTAATTAGTCTTTATTCAAGGTAATTAGCTAAAATGTAGCCTTACAGTTTGAAATAAAGTTTTCTACTATGTGTATAGTTATCTTATTTCTATGATTATGCATTCTTACATTTAGTTCTTGGTTCAAATAATACATCTATGAGCATGTTTATTCTAATACCTGTCATAGTTACATAAATTAAACACCTAAGCATGTATGTTAGTAAGTCTTCAGCTGCATCCTACATGGAAAACACACAAAAATATGTTAAGTACTTCCCTGTTAATAAAATGAAAGTGCAAATAAAAGGAAAAATACAAAAATATAAAATATACCTGCAAAATCTCTTTTTCTTCTTCTGTGCAGCAACCAGGTGGCAAGGCTTGTGCAACCAGAGAGGAGGCTTGAAGAGAAGAAGGATACAAGTCCCTAAAACTTGCTGTGTAAGGGGATAAGAGAGGTCAAGCTGATGGGTGTGCTAGCCTTTGAGCAGTCACCCTTGATCTCTCTTTGAACCATGTTTTGAGCCCTCAATGGGACCTAGGTCAGTTTCCATGGGTGTACTTGCCTTTGAGCAGTCATCTAGGAGCTGATTTATGTCCCATGGTCTAAATAAAGTTGCACAAACCTTATGATAATCAAATTCAGTCACCATGCTGTCCAAATTCCATAAATAAAGCCTACACCCCAATAAAGTCCCTATAGCTCCATCATAGATTCATATAAAGTCAGTATACCATGCAACCAAAGCCCAGTCCCTATCATAGTCCATAGTCATCTGGTTATGATACCAAAACTACACTAGAAATGGTTAGGTAGCCAACACAGACAAAGACAAGAGATATCAAACCCCAATATAATCCAATACCCCTTCCAGAGCCATGTTCAAACTATGTGACCATTTACATCCCATTCCTACACCATATACATTCAGTCATAATGCCAAAATGCCGCTAGGAATAACTAAATAGTTCAATGACAGAAGACAAACTTTAAACACTCAAATCAGTCAAGTAAATACCTCAAATAACTAAACAAAAGTTCAATCGACCTCAATAGACAGTAATAGGGCCCACTCCAACAAAATCCATCCGCCAATTGCCCAACAAATGGTCTACTTGAGTTTGATTATCACAGGGAATTGAGTAGCTTGCGGCTCAAAACCTATACAGCGAGTTTTAGGGTTTTACCTCAAATTGACGCCCAATTCGACTCGAGGCACCCCTCTGGTTGCTCAGTCGTGCCGCCAATTGGCCCCACACGGTCCAATTTTGGTTGCAAAAGCACTGTCGGAAAGTCCCAAATCGAACACAGGCTTGCTTCAACAGTTTCAATTAGCGAGAATCGACCCAATCGACCAGCCCAGAGGAGAAGAGAGGAGTGAGACGATCTCTCCGACATCTCCCACTAGCCAAACGGCACTCCCATGGCGGAGATCAAGTCGACCACGAAGGTTTGACTCAAGTTAGCCTTTCGTCGGAAGAGACGAAGGAGAAAGAAAGAAAGAAGGAAAGAAGAAGAAAAAATAACGTTGACAGTTTGACCCACACGAATCTTGGCGCAGATCGACGCCCCTCGTTCGTCTCCGACAAATCAAAAGGAACCGATGGATGCACGTGGTGCACGGTGCACCAGGTCACTGACAGTGGGGCCCATAATGTCAGAATTAAGACGCGCCGTCGCATCGACACGCGCGTGAACCAGCTGACTCAACCAATTCCCCAACGCCTTTCCTAGATCTTCTGTGGCGCCATGCGTGTAGCGAGTCCCTGACATCCAGAACACGGAACACCAAACCCCCTGACCAATCAGAATTTTCTAAAATTGCTAAGACTTCAAAAATGCTTTAAAAATAGCTAGAAGGGTCAGAAAATTACCAAAAAATACCAAAATGTTCAGAAAATTACAAGGAACATTTTTGTATGAGGCTTCAACACCAAATTCCAAAAGAAAAAGAGAGTTTAATTCAACACCGTTAATTCCCCTTAGAAAAGGTCATTAAAAATATCTTAAAGACCAAGTTGACATTAAAAACACAAAATGCCTAAAGGTTTAAGTGTCTTAACCACTTGGACAACAGGTACAGGTACACTTGGACAACAGGTGCCTCAAGATAACTTTGATAGTAGGTACAATTAAACAGTAATTGCCTTTACGCAAAAATTCCCGGGAATTTGGAAACAAAACCAGCAGCTCGACCAAATACTCAAAACCAAACCCAAAAGAAAACTAGACCCAAACCCAGAAAGTACAAATTCAAATTAATCCAAGAAATCTAATTTCGAATTAAATCCAAGACCCAAACTTAAACTAAACACCCAAACTCAAATTAAATCTAAAAACAAAAAAAATTCAAACTCAAACCCAAATCCGGAAAACCTAAACTCAAATCAAATCAAAAAACTCCATAAACCTAAACCCAAAATATGTTTGAACCAGACGTAGACCCAGAAAATCCAAATTCAAGATCCAGACTTAAATCCAAAAGCAATACAAATCCAGAAACAAAATTCTACAATTATATGTAAACTTCCAGAACCCAGGGACCAAACTTTAAATATGTCTGAAAATCAGAATTTGGTAAATTCTAGAACATATGAAGACCAAAGTTTAAAATGTCCAAAGTGACCAGAATTTCTAAATACGCCTTAATACCAGAGTTTAAAACGTTTTATAACCTAACTCTTGCACGTCACAGGGCCAGAAATTCGACACGTCAATAGTTGACCAGAATCGGCACACGTTCAAGGACCGGAATCTCTACATGCTTTAATGCCTGAGTTTCCAAAAACGTCTGATAACCCTGATTCTAACATGTCAACAAACAGACCTAAGTTTTAAATACGTTGATAAATTGAAGTTCTAAAATAGTTGAAACTTTAATATGATCTGAATACCGAAACTTTACACGTCTATGTTCGTCCTCTTAGAACTTACAATGCATATAGTTTGAAGAGAACAAAACAAAAATTATCGAAGATATACATAAATGGGGTTAATGATAACCATCCGAGACTAAATCTTGGAATTTTAAATATGAATAAAATGCATTTGCATCATGCTTCGTATTGCATTATGATATCCGCTCCATTCATGTCACCTTTCGCATATGTCCTTCTAATGTCAAGTGTCTTTTGGTAAAATGCTGGAATGCTAATGGTTATGCCTGATCCATTGACTATCCTGATCTAGAGGTTCTCTTGACTTGGTTCAGAGGTAATTAACAGTAGGGGCTTGCGCCTACTGGAAAAAAAGGACCTGCAGTAAACAATCAAACTCTCGAGAGGTTCGAAACCACGTCAGTACCCACATTCCTTTTCAGGTGGGTGTCGATGTCCGAGTTTTGAAACGATCGAGGGGTATCTCGTCCGCAATATCTTTTTCCCCCGCGGAAGTATCCAGTCATTTCCCCCTTCCGAGGATCAGGGTCCAAAAAGGTGCGAGACAGTTTGTTTAGTTAATTAATTGATGAAGTTTATGTGTTATTCCTTGTGTTTGATTGTTAATTGTTGTTGTGATTGATTCTTGTTGATTGCTATCCCGCTAGACAGTGCCCGTTTAGTAGTTAGGATATTAAAGTTGTCAACTTGATTTATGAACTGCAATAATACTAATTGGTAGGTAATTTTCGAGAGGTTAGACCAAGTTACTGAGAGATCGGGACTTTACCATAATCGAGAGGTTAGGGTGTGCCTTTAGATCCAAGGAATGAACTAAGTTGAATTTACCAACAAGCGAGAGTTGCGGTCTAGGAGACTTAGAAGTACGGTGTTTAGTTAGAGAGCTTTACCTGAACGAGAGTTAGAGTCGAGTCAACTCTGGTTAGTTTCACCAAAACTTGCATAAACAACATGATTAAATAACTAAATAACTAGCAATTCAAGTACTGACCCCTGAAACGGACCGTCTTAACCTTGGAACGGATCGCCCGAGAGGGGACGCCCAAGATAAAACGGATCAGTTCAGGACGTTAGCAGAAGTCAAAATGGGTCGTTCTATTGCTGAAACGGACCGTTCCACTTCTGACATAGGTAATTGTTCAAAGACCATGCTTCGTAGTCGAGTTGAGATCGTCTAAACCCAAGGATTGCATCATGTATCTTACTTTTCTGCATCTTAACCCAAAGTACCAAATATATATTTATTCTAATTATCTTTCTTTTGTATTCTTTGTAAACCTAATTGGATTAAATAAATAACTTAGGAATTGAATAGTCCGTCCCTGTGGATTCGACCCTTAAGCTATCACTGCAAACGATTTACATCGGTGATGCTAAGGACTGCAAAATTTTTTTATTTCAGAAAAAATTGATAGCCGAATCCCAAACGTGTCTCAAACGAGTCCTGACCGAATTTGAACGAATCCAAGCCGCATCCTTCCGAATTTTGACCGAATTCAACAGTCAAAACTCACTAAAATTAGTGGACACGCCACGTGGAGCGTCGGGTGCGAATCGCACGCGAATCCGCGTCAGACACGCGTCGGACACGGGATACTTGTATTTTTGGAAGAATCCGGGTAATACAGGTTTCTTCTCTTCGACAGCTTTACGATATAGACCGAGAAAGAGAGAACAAAAGCGAGACGAAAGAGAGAAAGTTTAGAACGAACGAACGAACGAACAAGTCTCATCTCCACAAGGTATCCACCTCTCCCAATCCGACCAGTACACCTCATCTACTCTTCTCGATCGATTGGAGCCGCCTCCGATCGATTGAGCTCTTCGAATCGTGTTCATTTTTGTGGTTTGGGGAAGTTCTTTGATCGAGGGATGGGGAAATTTTGTTAATTTCGTCTGGTAATGTTGATTTGAGGGGTTTTTTTTTTTATCAATCCAGTCAAATGTGGGGGAATTTCACTGGTCGATTGGGAAATGATGGCTCAAAGCATCAGATTTTGTTACATAGTATACACTGGAGATCTCTAATCGAACAACATTTGCTCATTTTGATTGGGAAAATGATGCAAGTTTGATTAAAGTGAAATTTAGGTTTTCTTTGTGGTCAGTCGTTCTAAGAAAAGTATAGCGGAAGGTCTGTTGATTAGTTTTCATTTGTGTCAAGAATAGAAAGAATGGAAATTGTAGTTTCAATCAATGACATTATCGAAGACAGATTGAGTGTGAGTTCTTACTCATCACTCATTTCACTTGGATAAAGGGAAGCTCACACCTCTCAGTTACAATAGTCTCTACTTAATTAGAAAAATATTTACATCTCCACAAAAAACTCTGTTAACAAACTCAGAACTCTTGATTATTCCTTGGATATACTACGAAACTGTGCAAATCAAGGACTTAATTATTGTGTTTCAATTCCTGTTTGGTATTTATTTCCTGAAGTTTGTTTTGCTAAGCCTTGTTAGGATTGGCAGTATAAATTTAACATTGGAGAATGTGATGTTTTTTTTTTTTTTATTTGCAACGAACTTCTCAAAAGAAAAAAAAAAGTTTAAGCCTAAATTCATATCCTGAATTGCGGTTCCAATATAAACCATAGGTTGCAAGAAGTTTTCGCACTATTACCGAATATGGTGAAACTAAATACTGTTAATTTTTTTGTGGGTCATTTTTTTTTTTTTTGTTTCGTTTTACGGTCTGATCAGCAATGCGTAAACTAAGAGTTGTTAATTACATACGAAACAGTACCGCTGAATGTTTCATAGTTTGACTCATGGAAGTTGATAGCCTATTTAATTAATTGGGCCACGCATGACGCAATCCCTGCAAGTTGACTAGAATCGCTGGCTAGACAAGGCATACATGCGTGGACTACTCTTCTAAACTACAGAGCATAACTAGAGTGCAATTTCGAACAGTAATCCACGTATTCCTGATCTAACCAGAAATTATATGTCATTTCTCCAATGAATTATTATATATCAATGATGGCTTGAAGTAATATTTTTTTCCTCCACCTGGAGAATAACAGCCGAAGCCATCTTCTCTCTCACCAGCTTCCTCTCCTCTCTATTTCCAATCAATTTCAAAATACAAAGGGAAATTAAGAAGTCTCTCTTAAATTGACAATATATACTGCTGTCATCCAGATGTGATTTTTCTTCATCTTGTCTTCAACGAAAACAAAAATTCAGTAAGAAATCATTTGCTTATTTTTCTTGTTTTTGCGCATTATTGACCTTTATGCTTATATCTTGTAAACGGTTTTCCTCTACTGCGCATTTCACATTTGCAGATCATGCTCTTTGGCATGTAAGACAACTAAACAAGTAAGAGGATCGGATCCAAGAGGTAAGTCCAGTTCTTTGTTTTTGCTGGCTAATTCTGGCATTTTAATTTAGTGCTACGGAATGTTAGATCTAGTGCTGAACAACTGTTTTGTTTCTGTCTAGTATTGTTTACACACGATCTACTGTGTCTAAGTAAATAGCATTTTTGTTCGCAGCACTTGGGAGAAAAGTCACAACTCCATTTAATTACCATGAATATTGTGCAATTTGAGGATTCTAATAGTAGGTCAAAGAAAGGGAAAGAAAATGCTCAAGATAGGCCGTCAAATAAAAGGTCTAAGGTCTGGGATGAATTTGATGAGATGGAACAACCTGATGGTAGTAAAATGGCAAAATGTTCACATTGTGGGAAAAAAACTACGTTGCGATAGCAAGAAGCATGGTACATCTCAACTTAGGCGCCATCTTGATAAAGGTTGCCCAAAAAAAATAGCCAAAATTGCTCTATCGGATTCACCTGAATGCCATGAGAACCATGAACTTTATGTAAACCAGAAAAATCACTTGGGATACGATCTGAAAAATGACCAAGAAATATCTAGATACCGAGATTTGGCATACGATCAGCAAAAAAATCGAGAACTTTTTTTGAAAATGGTTATAGATAGCAAAACAATGTTGAAACGAGAATCCTTTCTTGAAAGAGTTTGCATTATCTCTTCAGCCACTATATAGTCCCCCGGATCGGAGGACAGTTATCGAAGATTGCTTTGCCTTTTATGAAAATGAGAAAGCTAAGTTGAAAGATAAACTCAGCAAGCTAACATCTAGAGTCTGCTTTAGTTTGAAAGACTGCTCTGACACATACAATGGCCATTATTGTGTCGCTGTGCATTTTGTCGATAATAATTTTAAATTAAACAAAAGAATAGTTGGTTTCATTAGTAGAAATCTCAAAAATATTGAAGTTAGGAATTTCTTAAATGATTGGAGATCTGTTAATTAAGAGTGTCCTTGCATTTATGTGTGATATTTCATATGATTTTCCCATTGAACATCCTCTCGAGTGGGATGGCACTTTATATGGTAATAAGTGCACCTTTGTGGAATGCATTTTACATTATTTGAAAATGATTGCTAAAATATTCTTTGCTGAATTATCTGATAATATGCATATTCATATTTATATTATACTGGAAAAACTGATTGGGACTCATGAACAAATGAGTTCTTTCAATAAAATTGCATTGGAACATAATCTCACCCCTAAGACAGAATTCATATTTTATGACACAAGAGGATTGGGTTTCGAATTTAATAAATTTCATGACGCATATACCTATAAAAAGGTACTCCTTGCACTTGGCAATACTGATATTCAATGGAATATAGTGGACGAGATAGTTGGCCTTTTGAATCCAATAAATGACATGGCTGTGATGCTCTCTTCCAGTGAATCTCCAACAATAAACTTGCTTGTAAAACTTGTTTTTCAAGTCAAAGATGTCATGTCAAATGCCTCTCCAGTTTTATCTAGTACCAAAGCTGCTATCAATAAATCGGTAGCCAAACTGGAGGAGTATTTGGCAAGTTGCGATGAAATGGTGCATTTTGCTTCCTTGTTGGATCCTCAATTAAAATCAAGGTTCCTTGAACATTGCAATGGAAAGGGCATGCCCGACAAAAAGGATGTTCTTGAACGGTTTCACTATTTGTACATTGCATATCAAAATGAGAGCATAGGAGTCTCTAATAATCCAAAATATTCAGAATATGAACTGGAGTTGAAAAAGTATTTGGAGAGCACCTCAGTACTGGGTTGGTGGAAGAAAACTGAATCAGAATACCCTATTCTTTCAAGGATGGCACGTGATATTATTGCTATTCCCATTTCTTGTTCGCTAACTTCGGGCAGAGAACCACTGGAATGTAATTGTATGGAATTTGTATCACTTGCAGTCATTTTGGCTTGCAGTTTTAATGAATAGCCTACGGGCAGTTTAAATTTTCAAAAAAAAAAAAAAACTTCGGGCAGAGAACCACTGGAAGAAATTTTGCGGGAAATTTCTTTGTCTACACTAGATAGTGAAATGTCCGAGGTTTTGGTTTGCTGCAACAACTGGCTTAGATCCAATTACAATTATGGTATGAGATATTCCTTATAATTGATTTTGATATCATGTTTGGTGCTATTAATAAAATCCCTATTGTTTCCAGAAAAAAATAATGGCTGCATAATAAAAGTTTTTAGACGTACAGATATAGTATTTATTCATGAGTTATATGCACTAGGAAATATTTTTCTGTTTATAATATGCTAAAACAGCCCTTTATGCTTATAATTGCTCTTGCATTGGTTTCATTACATCATAAGTATATATATATAGAGAGAGAGAGAGAGAATGGATATAGAACACTGATGTGTACATGAGTCGTTTTTCGAGATCCAAAATTCAAACGGTCGATCCGAACCATTCAAGTTGTTCTCCATATTGAAAAACCCTCGGAGACCAAATTTTATATTTTTTCGAATTTTTTTACTATATATTATGATATTTTCAAAAAACACTACAATTGGAGTATTTCGGACCCTCCAATTTGAAAATATCATAATATATAGTAAAAAAATTCGAAAAAATATAAAATTTGGTCTCCGAGGGTTTTTCAATATGGAGAAAAACTTGAATGGTTCGGATTGGCCGTTTGAATATTCGATCTCGAAAAACGACTCATGTGTACGGGGACACTTTCGTGAGTTGCGGTCAAAACTCTTAAAGTTGTCTCAAGATGATCAATCCAAACCGTTCCATATGATTTCCTTATTGAAATCTCCATGTAAACCAAATTTTATATTTTTCCGAAATTTTTAAGTATTTTTTTTTGAAATTTTAGAAAATCGCTAATGTAATTAATTATGTACTCTTAAAAAACAACAGTTTTTAAAAATCCGAAAAAATACTTCAAAATTTTGAAAAATATAAAATTTGGCCTGCAAGGAGATTTTAATATGGAGATCATATTAAAAGAGTTTTGATCGCGACTCATAGAATACTTCGTGAGTTTCTACTCACCATAGCAAAACTATATATATATATAGAAATGCTATTGTGCATCGTGATGTATTGAGGCTTTTGTACATCGCAACTTTATTTGTCGTAGTTTTACAAATTGACAAATCTAATTAAACAAATCCAATCTATATATTGAAATCTTATAGTAAACCAATTTATATATATATATATATATATATTACTATTTTTTTAGAATTTTTAAAACTTGTCATTTTTAATATTACTTATTATTAGTTGGAACCCAAAAAAGGAAAGTTTTAGAAAATTCCAAAAAAATAGTAAAAAAAATTTCAAAACATATAAAATTTGGTTTATTATGAGATTTTAATATGTAGATTGGATTGATTTAATTGGATTTGTCAATTTGTAAAACGATTGATGGATAATAATCGCAATGTACCAAAGCCTAAATACATCGCGATGCACCATAGCATACCTATATATATATATAGAGAGAGAGAGAGAGAGAATATCTATTGTGAACCTTGGTTCATTTAGGGCTCCGTGAACCATTACCGTTTAATTGATGGTTTTGCAAATTGATAAATCTAAATTAACCAATCCAATCTATATATTGAAACCTCATGGAAAACCAAATTTTACAATTTTTGAAATTTTTTTACTATTTTTTTTGAATTTTTTAAAGCTTGCCATTTTTTTACAATAATTAGTGAATTATCGTCCAAAAATGGTAAGTTTTAAAAAATAAAAAAAAATAGTAAAAAAATTTCAAAAGTTGTAAAATTTTGTTTTCTATGAGGTTTCAATATATAGATTGGATTGGTAAATTTAAATTTGTCAATTTGTAAAATCACCGATCAAATAGTCATGGTTCACGGAAGTCTCTATGAACAAAGGTTCACAATAGATATTCTATATATATATATGCTATGGTGCATCGCGATATATTTAGGATTTTGTATATCGCGATCATTATTCGTCAATCGTTTAATAAATTGACAAATCTAATTAAACCAATCCAATCTACATATTGAAATCTCATAACAAACCAAATTTTATATTTTTTGAAATTTTTTTACTATTTTTTTCTAATTTTCTAAACTTACCTTTTTTGGGTACCAATTAATAATAAGAAAATTCCAAAAATGGCAGGTTTTAAAAAATTCGAAAAAAATAGTAAAAAAATTTTAAAAAATATAAAATTTGGTTTATTATGCGATTTCAATATATAGATTGGATTTGTTTAATTAGATTTGTCAATTTGTAAAACTACGACAAATATGGTCGCGATGTACAAAAGCCTCAATACATCGCGATGCACCATAGCATTTATATATATATATAGACAATTTGATAATGGCTGTCAGTTGACATTAAAAGTACTTGATAAAAGTGAGATCTGTGTAATAAAACTTTATTTGAGACTAGTTGCTGAAGTTGGGAAATTTAGTGATAGATAAGCTTATATTGTTTCTTATGCCTGAGTTAATTATGCTATTAAGATTTTTTTTAAAACTTTTAGTGGTGCAGGATTTAGCCGCTTCACTTAGCACTTTCTTTTAATTAATTCTGTGACATTAAAAAAAATTAAAATCGAGGTAAAAGGTATATATATTTTAAATGTTTTAATCCTTGTAGTGTTATAACAGATTATATTTCCTAGCCATGTGCACAAGATGTCTAATAGAGAGTAGATATAACATGTATGTACAAGAGAGAAAATTAGATATATATAAATTAAATATAATAATATATCTTAATTAGACATCTTATCTAAAACAAGAATTATTTTACGAAAAATGTATATATACTAGTAATCTCTTGTAAGCATTTGAAATAGTTTACAAAAGATCGACGTGCTATTATCATCATTATGTGCTTTTTATTCCAAGCATACATATAACGTGCAATGAAGAAAAGTAAAACACTAATTATTTTGTGATGGGTCCAGGCAATTTCCCAAGAAGGCTAGGAAACATTGAAGCAAATGGGCAAATTAACACGAGTGCTCAGAGCGAGAAAGGAAAGGTACAAAATGATCTGCGTACCACTATCAAATCAGGAAACGCTCATCCAAAACATCACCTAGGTAAAACTTGTTGCCTGGATAATGAAGTTGCCAAGGTTGCAGAAGGTAACAATTTCCCAATTGATCCAAAAATATATAAAGATCTACTAGTAGATATGGTAATCTCAAGTAAAACGTCCTTCAATTTGTTGAAGAGTAATAGTTTCATAGAGTGGACAAGAGACCTTCAGCCGATGTATGATCCATTTGATGTAGTTTCCTTTGAAAGGGATTTCTTTGGTTTCTATCAAATAGACGAAGGACGGTTAACGAATTTTTTTGACATGAACCTTTCTAGAATTTCCTTGAGTGTTCATATTGAAGAAAACATCTATATCTATGTTACAGTGCATTATATTGACATTGATTTCAATTTAATCACGATAATTATTGGTATGAAAGACATATGCCACCTTACAAACTTTATGGTGGCAGCACAATTAAAGAGATGCATCCAAAATAAGGGACTCGATAAAAACGTACTTGCATTCATAATTGGACAGTCGGACAATGAATTATTGGGTAAGTTGGACTGTAGTGTTGGGGAAACAAGTCTACAATGTAGCATCGTTGGGTTGTTTTCTAAATTATCAACAATTATAACGGATTATTTCGATATGGAATATGATTGTATCACTGAAATGATAGAATTTGTGCATAAAAATCCTAATTTGGTGAAACTTTTTAGTCAACTTGCCTTAGAATATAAAATTCTATCCAAATCAGATTTTATATTTGATGATGAGCAAGGATGGGTCTTTGAGCTGAACAGGTTATATCATGCGGTTCTACACAGAGACGTTTTCGATGCACTTACATACAAAAATGTTTTTCATCCATCGGTAGAAATGATGTCATGTGAAAAATGGGATAATTTAAAATATCATGCGCAGCTTTGCAAATCAATTCATAAAGCTGCTATTGTTCTATCTTCCTTTAAATATCCCACGTCACATTTATTTCTCAGAATTGTTTTTGAAATCCATGATCTGATATCATATTCCTGTACAAATTGTAGGATGAATAATGACTATGATAAGTTACATCTTTTGGACAAATTGTTAGCATATATATATAGATAATTTTTTGAAGAAATGCAATAAGATTTTGTTGATTGCCTCTATATTAGATTCCCAATTCAAGTTCGCCTACTTGAAGGAAGTGGTACTGCAATCACCCTTCTCCTTGGAAACAATTGATTTCTGGTTTGCAACTAGAGCCGTCCCTACTACCTACTGGCAGTCCTCTTCTTTCCACTTTCAATGAGTTACTACCAATTTTTAACTCGGTTACTTGCTTCAGAGTTCACTCAGGTCGAAATACTTTTTTCTGGCACCAAAATTGGGGTTTAGGGACACTAAGCGTCATTTACAATGACCTGTTCAGTTTTTGCTTGGACCAAGACATTCTGGTTGCCTCTTTCTTGGAAAACCTTCATGCAACTGAAAACTTATTCAGACCAACCCTCTTGAACTCAATCTCTGCCTGCCAGCAGCTCTCAAACTTGGTCGAAGCCGTAAACTCCATCCTTGTACATACAACCTTCTCTGCTACTGCACAATCAGATCAGATCTTTTGTTCTTTTAAAAACAACATCTTCTCTTCTTCCTCCCTTTACAAATTCCTGAATTTTTTTCCCAAAATACCCTCACAACTCAGATTGATTTGGAATTTGAAGGTATCACCTAGGATCTCCACTTTCATATGGCTCCTGCTACAAGATAGATTGGCCACAATCGATAACTTACAAAAGAGAGGGATGATTTTAGTCAACTGGTGTTGTTTATGTCGCAATGACTGTGAAACTGTTTCTCATAGTTTCTTTTTCTGTCCCTTTTTTAGAAGTACATTGCATCAGGTACTTGCTTTCTCAAACACACCATGCTTTCTCCTCTCCTCTACTGAGGTTTCTCTCACCTCAAGTGATCCCTCCAAGTTGAAGAATCTGCTGGCAATCACTTGCTACTTTATTTGGAGAGAAAGATGCTTTAGAGTTTTCAACAACCTCTCATCCACTCCTCTCACAGTGGCACACAGAGTGAGAGATGAATGGAACTTTTTCAACCGCTTCCTTCATCATTTGCAGCCTTAGAAGCTCTTTTTATTTGGTTTTTTCAACAGTTTGTTTCAAGAATATTTTTCAGGTTTATAGGTTTTTAGAATTTTAAATTTTGTTGCGGTTTTTCTTTTGTTTTTTTTAGTAATTGGTTGCTTTAGGAGAGGTTAACTGTTTGTTTTCCTTCTTACCAGCAATTAGTTGGGCTGTAACTTCAGTTTATTTCAATAAAGAGGTATCGGGCTTGACCCATACTTTTATTCAAAAAAAAAAAGTTCGCCTACTTGAAACGTTGCTATAAAAAAAAACATTATTAACGAGGAAGAAGTTAACAAATATATGGAGGACCTATGCAATAATTATGAAATTGAGGTTGGCGAAAAGGGTTTGGGAATGTTAGAAATTGATAGATATATGGAGGAGGATTGTGTGGAGATCAAAGATGATGCTGATTTTGATATTTTGAAATGGTGGAAGGGTAAGCAAACTACTTATCCCATTCTCTCAAGAATAGCATGTGATATTCTAGCCATCCCCGTCTCTTCTGCACCTTGGGAACCGGCTCATCGTACACCTAAATGGTACAAGCGTCCAAGGTTTGTAAAATCAGCGCGTCTACTGGGTGATTCTATATTGGAAGTCCAGGAGTGTTCTAATAATAAGATCTCTACTGCTAGAATTAACAATAAGTAATCTCTATCTTTTTGCTGCTCTTTTTTTTTTTGATGCACGAACGATAAAGAAAGATTGATAGAATAACAAGAACACAAGAGATTTTTGGTTGAGATCACACAGATTCTCAGTTTTATAAAAAATGGCTGCCGCCGAATAAAATAATCGAAATCTGTTTTTCCCGTACCCTACCGCCTCTTTTATATTAAGTAATACATGGTAATTAGTTTTAATGGAAATAATAAACTAAACCTAATCTAGAAATTACGGTGCGATAAAAACTAAAAATTCAAGGCCCACATTAAAAGCCCATATTGCATTATTCTCCCCCCCTAAGAAAAAGATTCGTCCTCGAATCTGAAACTTCATCTTCTGCTTCAGATGTCTCTTTCTCGCTATCGGTAATGTATGGGGATAGATCTGCCACATTAAAGGTCCCTGAGACATTATATTCACCTGGCAAGTCCACCTTGTATGCATTGTCATTGATCCTTTCGAGCACTCGAAATGGGCCATCGGCTCGAGGTTGTAGCTTGCCATACCTGCCAGTTGGAAAACGTGCCTTTCTCAAATGAATCCATACTAGATCTCCTTCTTTAAACACCATCTTCTTGCGATGCTTGTCCGCTCTCTCTTTGTACTTCTTGTTGGATTTCTCAATCTGAGCTCGAACCTGTGAGTGCACTTGCTTGATGTTTTTTGCATGTTCCTCTGCATCGCCACTGAATTGATGTTAAACAGGTAATGGTGTGAGCTCGAGAGGTGTTATTGGATTGAAGCCATAAACAACCTCAAAAGGACTTCTTCCTGTGGTTCGACTCTGCGATCGATTGTATGCAAATTCAGCTTGAGGCAAAGTGAGATCCCATTGGCGTGGACTCTCACCAACTAGACTCCTCAATAGATTTCCTAGACTTCGGTTGACCACCTCTGTTTGTCCATCAGTTTGGGGGTGATGAGATGAGCTAAACTGCAGTTGAGTGCCCATCTTCCGCCAGAGAGTGCGCCAGAAATGACTCACAAACTTCACATCTCGATCCGACGTGATGGTCTTGGGCACACCATGCAATCTGACAATTTCCTGCAAAAACAAACGTGCTACCTGCGAAGCATCAAAAGTTTTGTTACAGGCAATAAAGTGCGCCATCTTAGAGAATCGGTCCACCACAACCATAATTGAATCCTTCTTTCTCTGGGTTTTGGGTAACCCGAGAACAAAATCAAGACTGACATCTTCCCATGGAGCCGCTGGAACAGGCAGGGGTTGATATAAGCCCGCATTGGTTCCTCTTGTCTTGGCCAGTCGGCATGTCCTGCACCTTCCCACAAATCGAGCCACATCTCTCTCCATCCTAGGCCAATAGAATTGGTCTTGTAACCATGCCAGTGTTTTATCAACTCCAAAATGCCCTGCAAGTCCTCCAGCATGACCTTCTGTGATAACCGCCTCCCTCAAAGAGCCTTTAGGAACACACAACCGGTTACCTCTGAAAAGAAAATCTTCTTGTCAAATAAACTGCAGAAAAGGACCCGATTCGCATTTCTGCCAGATATCTGCAAAATCAGGATCATCTCCATATAACTCCTTGAATGCATCAAATCCAGTCACTTGAACCCGCATGGTCGATATCAATGAATGTCTCCGACTCAGTGCATCTGCTACTGTGTTTAACACTCCAGCCTTGTGTTTAATAGAGAAACTGAAGGCCTGCAAAAACTCAACCCATTTAGCATGCCTCGGTTTCAGCTTGTGCTGCCCATTGATGTACTTCAATGCTTCATGATCAGAGTATAGAACAAACTCCTTCGAAATGAGGTAGTGGCGCTAATACTCGAGACTCCTTACTATGGCATAAAACTCTTTGTCATAAGTAGAGTACTTGAGCCTAACCTCATTTAGTTTCTCACTAAAAAATGCCACTGGTCTACCCTTCTGGCTCAACACACCACCAATACCCACACCTGACGCGTCACAATGAACCTCAAAAATCTCTTCAAAATTCGGCAAAACTAGAACAGGTGCCTCAGTTACCTTTTTCTTCAGCAATTGAAATGCTGCCTCAGCCTCTTTTGTCCAAGTGTACTTGCCTCCTTTTATACAATCAGTGATAGGAGCAATGATAGTGCTGAAGTTACGGATGAACCTCCGATAGAATGAGGCGAGACCGTGAAAACTTCTGATATCATGGAGATTTGTCGGTGTTGACCATCCCGTGATTGCTTCCACCTTGTTTGGATCCATCCGAATACCTTCCTTAGATACTATGTACCCGAGCAATGTCACTTCTCCAGTGAAAAAGTGACACTTCTTTGTATTGGTATACAACTTTTGCACTCGCAAGACCTCAAAGACTAGTCGCAAGTGTTGCAAATGCTGGTCTCCAGAGGAACTATACACCAAAATGTCATCAAAATAAACAACCACAAATTGACCAATGAAAGGACGAAAAACCTGATTCATCAAGCACATGAATGTGCTAGGCGCATTGGACAACTCGAATGGCATCACCTTCCACTCATAAAGGCCATCTCGAGTTTTGAAAGCTGTCTTCCATTCATCTCCGGGTCGGATACGGATCTGATGATACCCGCTCCGCAAATCAATCTTGGAAAAGACTGTTGCCCCATGCAATTGGTCAATCAAGTCATCAAATCGAGGAATTGGGAAACGATACTTGATGGTGATCTTGTTAACAGCTCTACTGTCAATGCACATCCTCCATGAACCATCTTTCTTCGGCACCAATAAAGCTGGCACCGCACACGGGCTCATGCTCTCCTGCACATAACACTTCTCCAATAACTCATGCACTTGTCTCTACAACTCTTCATGCTCTTTTGGACTCATGCGATAAGCAGCTTTATGAGGAATAACAGCTCCTAGTACAAGGTCAATGCAGTGTTGGATATCTCTCATAGGTGGCAATCCTGATGGCAATTCTGCTGGTGCCACATCAGCGAACTCTTTCACTAATGACACGACCTGTAGAGGTAGTTCCTGCCCATCATCATTAGCCTCTGTCACCACCAAGGCAAACACCTCAACCTTCTGATCCACTTCCCTCTGAAATTCCACCCGAGACAGCAAGTGACTCTTGGCTTCTTTTCGCAAATCTGAAGGGCCGAGGGTAATGGTTACACCATCTTTCTGAAAGGTATAGGTGTTCTTTAACCCATCATGCTTTGTTCTTCTATCAAACTGCCATGGCCTCCCCAATAAAATATGACAAGCATCCATAGGGACCACATCACACCAGACCTCATCGGTATACTTCTTCCCTATTGAGAATTTCACAAGACACCGCTTTGACACTTTCACCTCACTGTCCTTCTTGAACCACGACAACTTGTAGGGTTGTGGATGATCTTCAGTGCTTAATCCTAACTTCTCAACCATGATGTTAGAAACAACATTTTCACAACTACCTCCATCTATAATCACATTACAAACCTTACCTCCGCTGGTGCATTTTGTATGGAAGATATTGTGTCTCAGCCATGATTCATCTTCACCAATATTAACACTCAATGCCCTTCTAACCACCAGCGATTCACCTGAATCAGCATAGGTGATCTCCTCATCTTCAACCAAAGGGTTCTCATCCTCATCCCCATAATCGTCATATGCTGGGTCCACATCCTCTTCAACTAGTGTGACAATTTGCTTGTTAGGACAGTCAGCAATAAGGTGTCCTAAACCCTGGCATTTGAAACAACGTCTGTTTGTGGAACCTCCTCTACTAGATTGCCCCTTCTCTGGGTAAGTTTTGGGATTATGGATCTGGGTTGGTGTCGAGTTAGATTTTGGAAAAGGTGCTCTCCTGTCTATCTCAATTCCTGAAGAACGACCCTGAAACCTAGAACCATTAGCCTTTCTCTTTTGTTGTGATTCGACCTTCAAGGCCAACCTACATACATCATCATATGAATAATATTGTTGTAGGTACACCACATAACCTATTTCTGGTCTCAACCCGGCAAGATACCGAGCAACAATCTGTTCATCCTCTTCCACCACACCACATCGCATCCGCAACATATCAAACTTATTAGTGTATTGCTCCACTGTCAGACTTCTTTGTTTTAGGTTGTGATAATCAATAAAAGCTTCATGTTTGTACTGGGTGGGCAAAAATTTGGCCATTAATTTCTTTTTCATCTTATCCCAAGTTTGAATCTTTGGTTTTTCTTCTTTAGCACGCCTACTTTTCACATGTTCCCACCAGATCGAGGCATGTTTTCTCAATTTAATGGCTACTAACTTTACTTTCTGGTCGTCAGTCAGGTTCTTTACATCAAAAACCCGCTCGACGGTATGCATCCAATCAATAAAATCATCAGGATGAGATTTACCTTCAAACTCTGGAATATCAATCTTCACCCCTAGGTTTTGAAATGACTGGTCAGGCTCTGGTCGAAATCTCTGGTTTCGCCTCCGATTTGGAGTCCCAAATGAATCGAGGGTCTCTGACTCCTCTCCTTCTTCCCCGTTCGTAGAGCCCATCCTTGCCTCTGCGAGTTGGCGCTCTAACTCTCGGATCCGTCTCCCCATCGCAGCAATCTCTAGATCTCGCTGGTCTCGGCGGCGCGGCTCTTCTTCTTGAGGATCGACTCCACGACCCCGACCTCCTTGGCCACGACCTCTACCACGACCACGATTTGCATCCGCCATCCTGGTCTCTGATACCAAATGATGCACGAACGATAGAGAAAGATTGATAGAATAACAAGAACACAAGAGATTTTTGGTTGAGATCACACAGATTCTCAGTTTTATAAAAAATGGTTGCCGCCGAATAAAATAATCGAAATCTGTTTTTCCCGTACCCTACCGCCTCTTTTATATTAAGTAATACATGGTAATTAGTTTTAATGGAAATAATAAACTAAACCTAATCTAGAAATTACGGTGCGATAAAAACTAAAAATTCAAGGCCCACATTAAAAGCCCATATTGCATTATTCTCCCCCCCAAGAAAAAGATTCGTCCTCGAATCTGAAACTTCATCTTCTGCTTCAGATGTCTCTTTCTCGCTATCGGTAATGTATGGGGATAGATCTGCCACATTAAAGGTGAACTGCAACACCTTTGGCCACATAATCTTCGCCACAGAAAATCCACAGGAAGTAAATTTAATAAAAGTCGGAGGACACCTGGCGACATCATCTCTTTCTCTCTTCTTCCCTTCGCTCTTTTCTTCTCCGTCGGATTTTCTCCGATTTCTCTCTCGACGACACACCGCTTAGCACGAAGATTGAAGAGGATTCGGTGTGGCCATCCAATCATCGTTGGCCACGACCGAGAAAAGTCGGCTCCAATCGTAGCCGTGAGGTGCTACGATGGTGAAATCGGGGAGTGCGAGAAAATTTTGGTTTTTGATTTTTGATCACTGTCGTCGATTTTTCTTTCTCTTCCTTCTTGTTTCGCCTACAAATACCTCCATAGAGGTGATTTTTGGAGTTGGCCGGTTAAGAAGAAATTTTAGAAAAAAAAAAAGAGAGAGGAGGGAAATCGGGAGAGGAAGGGGAGTATAAACCGAAGATCGAAGGTATATTACTTTTCCTTGGCATTGTATGTTTGGTTATTGAGCCGGTTTGGTTAATTTTTTTTAGGGTTTTGAGTATAAACTTCGGTTTTTAATCGAGATATTAGAATCTGAAAGTTTGAATGCAAATTTTTGAGTAAATTAAGTGTGGAATCTGTGAGTTGAAGGTTATAGCTTGGTTAGATGCAGTTTTGAAGGGTGCTTGGGGTTTTGTTGGAAGGGAATTGGTCGAAAAATGCTAAATTGGGGTTGTTATAGCTAGTGAGCTTGAGGCAAACGTTTAGAAGAGATGATTGATCATGGTTGAGGCGTGGTACCAGCCTTAGGTACGCGGTACAGGTTTCTGGTACCGTTCTGGTACGTTGCTGGCAAAGGCAATGGGGGTAACAGGGGCTTATTCGCGAAGTTTTCTGGCAGAAGGACCTAAGTGCAAAGGAAAAAGGACCAAAAATATAATTAAAAGGACCTGTTAGTAAAGAAAAGGACCTAAAAGTAAATAATAAGGATCTAATTGCAAAGAAAAGAACTGATTTGTAAATAAAAAGGACCTAGTTGTGAACCAAAAGGACTAATCCGTAAATAAAAAGGATCAAAATGAAAAAAAAATTCGGAGATGGGCTGCTGGACTTGGGCTTCGGCTGGAGTAAAAGAAAAAGAAAAGAAAAGGAAAAAAAAAAAGGGGTTGGGCCGAGACTTATTGTTGGCCCAGTACTGAATTTAAATTTAACAATTATTATTAACAAGTTTAATTAATAATTAAACTAATCAAAATGAATTAACTTTTATATCTTAATTAATAATTTTCTAATTGTAAATTTTTAACTTATATTTCATTCATTTTTCCTAATAATTATATAATAGTTTAAGATTAAAAGAAATCAATTAAATCAAATATAAAATAATTAATTATTATACAATTAATTAATAATAAAGAAAATATCAAGATTAATATTATAAATATAAACTATTTAATTAATTGATTAATTAAATATAAGAAAGTAAAATAAATAATTAAGTAAATTAAAAATAAATTAAAGTAAAATAAATTAAGATAATAATAAATAATAATTAAATTACTGAAAACACAAGCAATTACTATAAAATTTAATTAGGAAACTCAGTCAGTCTGGTAGTTTAGGCCGGGCCACCCTTTCTAAATAAATGACCGTTAATTAATTAGTAACGGTTATTATTAATTACAGGAGAATGGACACCAGAGACGACCGACCCAAATACAGGTGCGGATACGTGGATTTTTATAGAAATCCGGTCCTGGTAACTTTAAATTTATGCATGGCATGTTGCTAGTTTTGTTGAATGCATTATACAATAATCATGTAAATTTAGGAACAGATATTATAATTCAAATACTCATGTTGAAAAGATCTCCTTTGTTAAAATGGTTATACAGTAGGGCAAGTTTGCATACTCATTTGTTATGAATGAGCTGAGTTGTGGCAGCTCAATATAATCTTGCCTGGTAATTTGGAATTGTGACTGCATGACTGAGACTGTGTGATAACTGAGAATGATATGGTAATGATTCACATCACGACTGTCTAAAGGGCAGTGTAGTGTACTGAAATGATAGTCAAAGCCACTTTCCGGAGTCGGTCGGCCACCGGCTTCGGCCAGTTCGATAGCGCTATGCGGATATGGAATTCCCTTATGCCTGCCTAGGGTTAGGGATTCGTCCCTTATGCCTGCCCTAGGTTAGGGAAAGGTTTCCTTATGCTTGCCCAACCGGTTGGGTTAGGGAACCTGAGTGTGTTTTTGGTGTCATACTGGTATGGATTGATGTGTTTTGGAATGAGATGTTTATGATATGGAATTCCCTTATACTTGCCTAGGGTTAGGGATTCGTCCCTTATGCCTGCCCTAGGTTAGGCAAAATGTTTTACTCTTGATTCAATTGTGTGCATATTCATGGAAAATGGTTATAATGGAATCGAAATTGATACGCAACTTGTTATAAATTGAGTAAATATTTTGCATCTGCATTTTTATGTAATTCAACTAATCTAGTTATTTAAATGGTTCATAAGTACATGTTCATTTTGATTATTATAGGTATTGCTTTCGGGCTAAGATTTCGACTAGAAATCCACGTCTGGAACTAAAACCCGCACTGAGAATTCTATTCTCACTCCGTTTTGTTTTGCATGTTCCTCGATGGATGGGGGTTCCAGAGAACGCTTCACTTGCAAGAGAAAATTGTTTTGGTGGCTGACGGGGATCACTTTTACACAGAAAGCTAGTGACCATATATTCATAAGGTGATTGGAGATACTGTTAGGTCAGTTACCTATTGATAATTATGTGTTGCGATCGACCGTCAGTCGATACATTTGTTTTATGTTTTATTTTGTTTATACTCTTAATTTGATAATATTTGATTTATATTATCAGAAGAAAAAAAAAATTTCACTGCTAGTTTACTGTTAAAGTTTTGGTTTAAGCCTTACGAGAGTACAATTATCTGTACTTTCGTGGCGGAAGCTGTCACGTCTGGCTGCGGGATGTGACAGTCTCTTTTGGTGGTATCAGAGCTAGAATGGTATAAGCCCTAACCAGTCTAGCTAAAGCGTGGGTAGAAAATGGACTAGGACGATATATTTCAATTTTTGCATTAAGTTAGGCATGCATGCATATCATTTAAATTAGTTGTTTAAAGAATTTTCATAATACTTCGGTAACAACAGTTAATCATTAGAATTTAATAATGAAAAACGCTTGTGAACGTCATGTGAGACACGATAAATGTGAGATACTTGTAGCTGACTAGGAAGGACCTGTGGAGTTCAATGATGCTTCTGACATTTTTAATGATACTTGTAGCTGACAAGGAAGGACCTGTGGAGATACTTGTAGCTGACAAGGAATTCAATATGCTTCTGACATTTTTAATGATGTCTGTCGACAAAGGCGTCAGTATTTTGACGGGTTGGACCTAGAAGTTGCAATTGCGGTTGAAAATCCAGAAAACCAAGGACTTAAAACCCTGATGAACGCAGCTGAGCAAATGAATGTATAAAAAGAAAAGAAGAAGAAGAAGAAGCCTCAACAATGTATGGTTCAGACTCGGAATGTATGTAACAATACTGTCTGATTAGTCGGTAATTAAAGTTCCAAATTATCTGCTTAAGTTAATTAATGACTTACTTTATGAATTAAATTAAAGTAACAGTGAAATCTGACGAGAAATTTAATCTGAGGACATGATAATGTTCAATATAATTTTCTGAGTATTTCTGTATAATTGCCACAATTTTCTGACTTCTGGAAATAAATCAAACAATTATTTGGGAAAATAGCTAATTTACAAATTAATTGTCGGTGAGTTATTACACCAAAGGTTACAAGGTTTTGGCTGTAGAAAATCTGGACTTATTTTATTAAAATAAGAGTCGACGAGGAGGTCGCTCCTTCTGCCTCGTCTTCTCCATCCGATCTGTCTCTCTTCTCCGCCTTTCTTTCTTTCTCTCTGGCCTTATTCGGGCGTGTGCTCGTTCTCTTGTGTCATTCTGTGATTCGATGGAGGTGGTGGCTGCCTCTGAGGTGCCCCGTGTAGAGGTGACACCTCTGCTACACCTCATGCGCCTTCACGCCTCTGTTGTGAGCTGGAGGCTCGTTTGTTCTCTTCTCTACGTGGATCTGTGGGGATCACTTGTTGAGTGATGTCGTGGCTCAACCTCCTCCTTGGTTTCATCTCCTCTTTCCTTCTTCTGTCGAGTTTGAGGTAAGTGTTTTATAAACCCAATTTCTAGGGTTTTGAGTTTGGGACGAAGGAGAAAGGAGGAGGGGATCGGAGCCGGGAGAGGTAATATTGTTTTTGACACTGTCAATTTCATGAATTTCGATTCATTTTGGTAAACTTGATTCGTTCTAATTGCTAGGGTTTTTCTTGACAGTAACCGTGCATGGAACTAGCACTATTCTTGATTAGCCTAACCCTGATCTTAGCTTTAATTGCACTTGAATTTCTGAGGCGTTTCGCAAAAGATCAAGAGAGAGGTATATTCTTCCTATCAATCTCTAGTTTGATGGATCTTTGATTTCTGTTGGATTTAATTGTTAGTTACTAACTGTGATTTGGGGATAAAGTAATACAGGGTTCACTTTAGTTCTATTATTCACTAATAGTTGGCTTGTTGATGCATTAATTTGTTTCTGTGGGGTGTTACCTGGTTTTTGTGTGATGCTAACTAACTCCAGTGGAGTGTTAATTATTTCTATGGGATTGTGACTTGATTTCTGTGGGTTGTTAATTGTTCTGTACAAGCATGTATGGGTACACATACTAAATATAAACTGTATGCATGAATTGCAGCACTGGTTTAGTGTTTAACTAATTATATATTAGGCATATATATGTCATATGCTGCATATCTGGGTTAAAAACATTTGTATGAAGTAGTAATATAGGCATATTTCTATGCTGTGTATTAAATATTTGAATAAAATTAGAACTGATGGTTTAGGTTAAGCATGACAGTTGAGAAGTTGTGCATATATGTGTATATTTTGGGTTACTATTCAGCTGATTATACTCATGGATGGAAACTGAATGTGCATAAATGGTTTTTCAGTTGATTTAGTGGCTGTTTGATGAAGAAACATGCATATAGTCATTAAAGGCATGATAAACATGATTTAAATTGAAACTGTTAGCTATATGAGAGTTATATCAGAATGAAAATGATGATTATTGAGTTGAGCATGCAATTATGAGCATTCTGGTTCATGTTGTAGAGTATCACATGCATAAATCATTTGTATTTGAAGTTAGATGGTTATCGGTGAGCATATAGTGCATAAATAAGTGCATAAATGCATTTTTGGTTCTCTTGACACTTGTACTCTGTGGGGAAATGACTATTCCGAGTGTTTGAGATCTGGTACTAGTCACTGGTACGCTAATAGCGAGGGAAGTTGGTATTCTGGCATGGCTTGAGCGCTCTGGAGTGCTAATTGTGATTTCTGGAATTTTTTTTTGGACTTAGATGCAAATTTCTGAGGGCATAAATATAAATATTTGAGGGTTTATTTGTAACATGTGGAGTGTTTATATTTTCTGGTGGGCTTGTGCGAAAATTTAAGGGGTATGGAGGAATTTTATGGGCTGGATTGAAAATGATTGATGGTTTATCGGATCTGGTTGATGATTTTGTCAGACCCGTTACGGATCGACTCAGTCGACTGGGTCAGGTCGACTGAGTGCGACCTGGTCGCTTGTGTTAGTTTGGGTTGTCGCTGGATTTTTGGATTCTGGGCTGGATTTTGGTGGGCTTGGCCGAAGGAAAAGAAAAAGGAAAGAAAGAAAAATAATAAAGATGTGGGCTTTCGGAATTTTTTTCTGTGGGCTGACTTATTTTCTGATTTGTGGGCTAAATGTAAATGATTCGGATTATGATTTAATTAAGTTTCGGATTAAGACTTAATTAACAATTAGTGGACTAATGACTTCTGTTGAGCTTGAAAATAAAATTAAACTAAATGACTTGGAAGCAACGTACTTAGTTTAATTTTCGGATTTCGGATTTTAGGGAGATGATGAAAGACGTCTGATTTAACTGAACGGATACTGTGGCAAATACTCAGACACTCTGATCCCGCTAAATAATAAAATAAATTTCTGATTTATATTTTCTCTGAGTTTAATAAATATTTCTGTTATTTCTGTTATTTCTGTTATTTCTGTAAATTCTGAAAATAAGATCTGACTCTGATTTCTGATTTCTGACTTCGATATTAGAAAATAATAAAGTAACGCAATTAATTCCGACGATTGGACTAATAATTAAAACATTAATTGTTAATAATTTCTGCTGTGAAATTTGGAACTATTATCGTCAGTCAAGTGGGGGTAGGTTAACCAGACTTTAATTTTGTCCAATGGATTATAGAATCCCGTTAAATAAATATTAACGGATCTAAATCTATTAATTGTGAACAGGAACAGCCGGCCACTCACACGCTCTAGACGAGTGTGAAGGTGCGGATACGCGATTTCTTGATTAAAATTCAAAATTCGGTATTTTTAAATTATTGCATTGCATGTTGAACTTTTTGAAAATTTCACTCAATTTTCATATAGAAATAGAAGCCCGAAAATAATCAAACAAATGCATGTTGATTATATCTCCGTTTGATAATGATTGTTATACAGTCTGAATCTGAAATCCGTTTGTTACTGAATAAATTACAGACTGTGATTAAATGACTGGAATGGTTTCCGTAATCTTATATTTACTTGATTTTATTTTGTAATAGAAGAATCAGACTTGTAATGAATTAAACCATTTCCAATTTCCGTAAATCTAATAAGCATATTTATGATTTATGAACTCTTGCACTCTCTGGTGATTATCGGTTTGGCCACCGACCCGGCCAGGTTACTAGCGCTATTATCTCTGGAAATTATTCCCTCTGTCTGGTCTATATCAATTGGTTTTACCATTGATTAGATGTTAAGGGAAAAGTTCTTTCTGTATCTGTCAGGCCTTAAGAACTTGAGTGTATAAGTTTTATTTGAATGATAAATGCTTACGTTTGTGATTCATCTTTCTGTTGTTGCATGTCATCTGGCAGATGCCGGTATTAGGACCTTTCCGACTGATACCTACGATATATAAATAAATTATCTGTATTTGTATGTTAAAAATTTTATCGGGATTTAGTCTGATGCACGGATTTGTATTAAGATCCGCGTACTGGAACTAAAAACCGCATTGAGAATTTATTCTCATTCTGTAACTTTTGTTTTGCATGTGCCTCATTGGGATGGGGGTTCCAGGCCCGGCAGAGACTTTCTAGGCCTCATGCTGTAGCTACTACTGAGTGCTCGTTCGTGAAACTTGAAGTGTACGTGCCATGGTTTCAGTGTAATGTCGTGTTTCTGCTCAGTTTCGATGAGTTACCAAAAATTTCTGCTTATGTATATTTTGAGTTATTTGGTGATGGTCCTCCGCCTGACGGTATGGTTCCCGAGTGGGATCCAACGCAACCAGTCACGGAAGAGGAAATTTGATGAGCTGTAGGATAGCTCGTCACTCTGCTCCAGACTTGTGTTTGTTTTGTGTGATTAAGTCTTTCTGTAAATTTTGAATGTAAAATATATATGTAAGCCCGACATTAGGATAGATGGTTTGGACCGTCAGTTAGAACACTCATTTGTATAATAAATTAACTAACGAGTTTCTAGGATTAGAGGTATGAAATAAGCCGGGCATGTAAATTATGTAAATTTGTGTAAAATACTCTTGTGCTTGCAATAAATTGTACTTGTGTGTTATGTCTGCTGGGACCGAAATTTGGAAAATGGAATAAATAGTTTGAAAAAAAAAATTTACTGTATGTCGGTTAGCCTTATAAGAGTATTAATTACTCTTGTGGCGAAGACTGACGTCATACCAAGCTTCCGGGGTGTGACAATGTAAGTGAACAAAATACAGTAGGACCCAAACATGTAACCCCAACAACACAAACCTAGAAACCAATTCTATCATCTCCATCCTCCAAACCTAATTAGTGTTGCAGATATAAATGTTGACATCTGGAGATACAATGCCATTATTCTACTCGAACCTGTGTTCGATATGATAGTTCTGATCACGGGGTAAAGATTTTCCAAGATCAGCATCTACTTCTGCATTAAAGATGACTACTATTGGAGCTAGCTCAAGTCGTGGAAATGAAATGCTATAACAAGAACATGGTTACACTCGTGGTGGTAAGGTCAACAACAGATCTATAATACCTATTTTGGATATCATGGATGATATGCATTAAGAAGGAAGAATGGCAGCAGAAGGAAGTAAAGATAAACATCGCAACTACTGAATAATGACAGGTAATGGATAAATTAGGATACTCTTGCAGAAGTCATCATAACCAATGTACATTGCCTAACCCACAAGAATTTCATGAATGGACGAGAATTAAGATTGATCTACTGGATATAAAGAGTGATCTACTAGGTATAAAGATGGTAAGATATAATACATTCTTGAAAAATAAATTGATTGATGTGACATTCGGCTACAATTAACTATACAAGAAGGAAAGTAATTATTCCCCATATCCTACATTTTCACCTGTGAAAACTGAATGGTTGGGGAGAAATTGGATGATCTAGCTTATATGAGTATAGTAATGAACTTTAAACTCCACAAATTCTGACCTCTTTCCAAAACCTTATTTCAAAACCTCATATCAAATGTTTATCAGTTATTTTGATATATCTCTAGAAGAAATTTTAAGATCTCCACCTGAAAGAGAAAATTCAATTTCCTATTGACCTAGGACATGGAATCACATCTATTTCCAAAACCTCCTATCAGAAGGCTCCTGCAGAATAGAATAAATCAAAACTGTTACAAGAAAAGAGGCAATTAAAAGTATTTATGGAATATCCTCAAGACAATAAGTATGCTTCTCTTCAAAATATGAAAAACTAAAGATTTATCGGAATTGGTCATAGTCAACACTGGAAGTGAGTCAAGAACAAGTCGGATTTATTTTTCAAGATTAATGAGATAAAAAAAATCTTGAAAACTCAAGGAATAAAGTTGGTATCATGGACAATCCTGAAATTAAAACTGCAAGGATATCAGAAGAGCATAACTCCAGGTATGTGTTTAAAATAATTGAAAAGGAAGTATCGACGGCCAAATAAGAACAAGGAAGTGGAAGAATATTTTTGAAGGAGGTCAGGTGTGCTAGTAAATTAGGACGGATCGAGAGAAATCTACTAAACTTTTGCCACTTCCCTGAAGATTAAGATAAAAATGAATCTATAACAATGTAGATGGTGATAGGAATTTCCATGAACTACAAAAAAATATGACTCTATCTGGAGACATAATAGATTGATTGACCAAGATAACCTATTATATCTTTATTCAGATTGATTTTAAGGATAAAGAGTTAATGAGGATACTTATGAACCTTTGTTCTAGACAACCGGGATATCTGAAGGAAATTATCTTTTAAGAAGATTCGAGATTCATATTCCGGTTTTGGATCAGCTTTCCAGGACATGTGAGTATCAAAGTTATGTTAGTTTAATACGTGATCCCTAACCGATGGATAATACTTCAGAAGAACAAGTTGAATTTTGAAGAATATACGGTGGACATGTAATTTTAGTTTTAACGATGGTGAATTTGAATACTCACATTTGATGGGATTAGTTTATAACCAATATAAGCATGATGTCATATGAAGCTTTATAAGGAAGGACGATGTCAAACTCCAATATGTCAGGGATCATAAGAAACTATAACCCAACAAGACCTCAATTATGGCGGAAGGCATTGAGAGGAAGTCAGATTGGTATTCAAGGGGGTTGGAAGCGGCATATAGTGGATACAAGAAAAGAAATTTCTACACTTGGATTGGAGAATGTTAATGCTTGATTAATTTGTCTACTCTTTTACTCTCGACATGAGTGCGCCAGGATAGATAGATAGGTCAATCTACTTGAGAATCAGATCACTTTCAAATCTCAAAATCCTGCTCCTAAGAATCAGTAATCTGAATTCAAATCTGATCTTTAAAATGATAATAAAAATAACTATTATGAAATCAAACAGATAACAATAATAACAACATGTCTGTGTACAAGGATTAAATCAATATTGACTAGTCACCAATATTGAGTTTGATCTTGTGATATTTAGACTATCACTCTACCTTCTTTGACTGACTACCAAGGAAGTTAAAGTCGTACCCTGATATATCTGTACTGGCAACAAAGAAATAAAATGAATCTTTAAAAAAAAAAAAAAAAGAATTGGCATAACTGGAAAATAATAATAATAATAATCACAAATTCTAGGGGAATGACAAAACGAATAACTTAACCTTGAAAATATTAATTTTAAGTCCCTCCTTAGAAATTTCGAGGACGGAATTTTTTTTTTAAGGGGGGTGGAATGTAACATAGTTGGATAACTAAACTAATTAAATTTGATTAGGATTAATTAACAAAATTATTAAGAATATTAATTGATAAGAAATTCATAATTCTTAATAATTATAATATTTATAAAATTCAAATAACATATAAATAAATCAAAAGTAACATGAAAATTGACTCGAATTCGAAATATTTGACTTTGTGTAACATCTATAAATTGCATAAAATATTTTAGCAAAATCAAAGCTTGATTAATTGTGAAATCTATTGTTAATTCAATTAAATATTAAAGAAATTCGAATTAAAATCAATTAATGTGAACTACAACACCTTTGGCCACATAATCTTCGCCACAGAAAATCCACAGGAAGTAAATTTAATAAAAGTCGGAGGACACCTGGCGACATCATCTCTTTCTCTCTTCTTCCCTTCGCTCTTTTCTTCTCCGTCAGATTTTCTCCGATTTCTCTCTCGACGACGCACCGCTTAGCATGAAGATTGAAGAGGATTCGGTGTGGCCATCCAATCATCGTTGGCCACGGCCGAGAAAAGTCGGCTCCAATCGTAGCCGTGAGATGCTACGATGGAGAAATCGGTGAGTGCGAGAAAATTTTGGTTTTTGATTTTTGATCACTGTCGTCGATTTTTCTTTCTCTTCCTTCTTGTTTCGCCTATAAATACCTCTATAGAGGTGATTTTTGGGGTTGGCCGATTAAGAAGAAATTTTAGAAAAAAAAAAAGAGAGAGGAGGGAAATCGGGAGAGGAAGGGGAGTATAAACCGAAGATCGAAGGTATATTACTTTTCCTTGGCATTGTATGTTTGGTTATTGATCCGATTTGGTTAATTTTTTTTTAGGGTTTTGAGTATAAACTTCGGTTTTTAATCGAGATATTAGAATCTGAAAGTTTGAATGCAAATTTTTGAGTAAATTAAGTGTGGAATCTGTGAGTTGAAGGTTATAGCTTGGTTAGATGCACTTTTGAAGGGTGCTTGGGGTTTTGTTGGAAGGGAATTGGTCGAAAAATGCTAAATTGGGGTTGTTATAGCTAGTGAGCTTGATATCGCTTTTATTTGTTAGTATTTTGACCGTACATGGCACCCAATTATGACCCAAAACTTGTTATTATTTAACATTTTGTTGTATTTTTCTAGGATTTGGCTTTGTCGCCGCTTCTATTTGTTTGACACAGGTTTTGATGAAGATTCAAGGAAAACGGGCTCAAGAAAGCTTCTCCACGCTTGTTTGCACGCCAGACGACTCATTCCTGGCGCTTGGGGCACGTTCCAGACCGACATGCGGGCCACATGCCACGATCCGCTCAGTTCAGACCTTGATTTCGGACTTTCTATGCTCAATTCGACCTATACAAACTCCTGTTCGGGTCGAAATCCGAGCCGTAGCTCCCATTCCACTCCAAGTCCAAGTCACTGCTCTGTCCAGGTTGGACAGATTTCTCTCCAGGTCGAACTAACCACTCTCCAGCCCGAACTGAGTGCCTCCAGGTTGGACAGATTCTGTCCAGGTCGAACAGAAGCCTCTCCAGTCCTCCAGCCTGGCTCCAACCTGGACCAGCTCGTGCCTGGGTCGAACTGCTCGCTTGGGAAGGTGATTTTGCATTGATGACTGCCCAGTTGGCCCTTGATTGATGCCCTGGACTCCTCTGGCTTGTTCCTCAAGTTGGAAGGCTTCTACAAAAGGTATTTCTCTGCCCAGCAGAGGGGAACTTCTTCCTTCCACGTTCTACCTGGATCTGGGGGTTACCCTAGCCTCCATCTTGGAGGAGGCGGCCTCCATGGCCTCCTTCACCTTTCCAGCCCCATTTTCCACCACAAAGCACCATTTCTCATAGTTCCTTGGGGTTCTTCGTCGATCCAGGCTGATTTCTCCACTGCTCGAAGCGACGGCAGCAAGCAGTTAAAATCTCACGCTCTCCACTCTTCCACTGCCCTTGAGGACGAAGTACAAGCTTTCAAGGGAGTATTTTGGTTTATTCCTTTGATGTTTTACACTTTATTCTCGATGGCTTGTATCTCTACTGTTATTTCTATTATTTACTAGTTCTTTTATGTCTTAGGGTAGGATTATGATGTATGTTTAGTATGATGTTGTGATGAATGATTGGCTTGATATTTGACTTTGCTATTTGTCTACTTAGTATTATTTTTATGCTTGTTTAATCCTATTGCTTGAACTGATTTACTTCTAAATGAATGGCCACATTTAGTTAAGTTATAAGGTTAGGTTAATCAATAAAAGTTAAACAATGTACATGGGATAAGTTGCAGACCTGAAAGGGGAGACTAGTTAGCAGCGAAAGTTGTTACTTCTAAATAGTTTGAGAGAACATTTAGATATCCTTAAGAACACAATTAGACAAACCTAAGTGAACTAATTCCCGACACGAAGTTAGGTTAGTGAACTTAAGAGGGCTAGGTAGAGTCCTGTGCTGGGTTTTAATCCAAAAGACGAAAGTTGAGGGTTAGAACTCGTGTTACAGCCGGTCCGGGCCCTGAACATTGTCCGAGTCAAGCCTTGAACTCATTTCCAGACCTTCTGTTCGACCCGTACAAGTCTTGTCCGGGTTGGACAAAAGCCTGAAAACACAACTCACTTCCAGATGCTCTGTCCAGGTCGAACTGCCGTCAGTTCGGGTTGGACAGAACCTTGGAAGCCGGCATCTCGGGGTTTATTGCGAAAGCAATCGATTCTGGAGTTTCCGGTGTTAAATCTAAGTCATTTTCGATCCCTAGGATGCTTTTTTTTATTAGAAAAACCACAAAAGAAAACTCTGTACGTTAGCTTCTATTACTTAGAATTGTTTTCAAGTCTTATTTTAGAGTCCAAAATACCAAAAACATCTATTTCTTGCATTTTTATCTTTGTTTGCTTCCAATCACTCTTATTTTTCTGTCTAGCTTTTGAAAACCAGTAAGTCCGGTAATCATTAATCCGTCCCTTGGGTTCGACCCTAAAGCTTAACTAAAACGACTAGTGAAGTTAGGTTCTAGGTATAAATTTTATTTGATACTTAGGGCTCTAAAAACACCCTTCATCAAATTGGAGGCTAGGGTAACCCCCAGATCCAGGTAGAACGTGGAAGGAAGAAGTTCCCCTCTGCTGGGCAGAGAAATACCTTTTGTAGAAGCCCTCCAACTTGAGGAACAAGCCAGAGGCGTCCAGGGCTTCAATCAGGGGCCAGCTGGGCAGTCATCAATGCAAAATCACCTTCCCAAGCGAGCAGTTCGACCCAGGCACGAGTTGGTCCAGGTTGGAGCCAGGCTGGAGGACTGGAGAGGCTTCTGTTCGACCTGAACAGAATCTGTCCAACCTGCAGGCACTCAGTTCGGGCTGGAGAGTGGTTAGTTCGACCTGGAGAGAAATCTGTCCAACCTGGACAGAGCAGTGACTTGGACTTGGAGTGGAATGGGAGCTACGGCTCGGATTTCGACCCGAACAGGAGTTTGTCCAGGTCGAATTGAGCATAGAAAGTCCGAAATCAAGGTTTGAACTGAGCGGATCGTGGCATGTGGCCCTCATGTCGGTCTGGAACGTGCCCCAAGCGCCAGGAATGAGTCGTCTGGCGTGCAAACAAGCGTGGAGAAGCTTTCTTGAGCCCGTTTTCCTTGAATCTTCATCAAAACCTGTGTCAAACAAATAGAAGCGGCGACAAAGCCAAATCCTAGAAAAACACAACAAAATGTTAAATAATAACAAGTTTTGGGTCATAATTGGGTGCCATGTACGGTCAAAATACTAACAAATAAAAGCGATTTCAGAGCTTGAGGGAAACGTTTAGAATAGATGATTGATCATGGTTGAGGCGTGGTACCAGCCTTAGGTATGCGGTACAGGTTTCTGGTACCGTTCTAGTACGTTGCTAGCAAAGGCAATGGGGGTAACAGGGGCTGATTCGCGAAGTTTTCTGGCAGAAGGACCTAAGTGCAAAGGAAAAAGGACCAAAAATATAATTAAAAGGACCTGTTAGTAAAGAAAAGAACCTAAAAGTAAATAATAAGGATCTAATTGCAAAGAAAAGGACTGATTTGTAAATAAAAAGGACCTAGTTGTGAACCAAAAGGAATAATCCGTAAATAAAAAGGATCAAAATGAAAAAAAAAATTCGGAGATGGGCTGCTGGACTTGGGCTTCGGCTGGAGTAAAAGAAAAAGAAAAGAAAAGGAAAAAAAAAAAGAAAAAAGGGGTTGGGCCGAGACTTATTGTTGGCCCAGTACCGAATTTAAATTTAACAATTATTATTAACAAGTTTAATTAATAATTAAACTAATCAAAATGAATTTATTTTTATATCTTAATTAATAATTTTCTAATTGTAAATTTTTAAATTATATTTCATTCATTTTTCCTAATAATTATATAATAGTTTAAGATTAAAAGAAATCAATTAAATAAAATATAAAATAATTAATTATTATACAATTAATTAATAATAAAGAAAATATCAAGATTAATATTATAAATATAAACTATTTAATTAATTGATTAATTAAATATAAGAAAGTAAAATAAATAATTAAGTAAATTAAAAATAAATTAAAGTAAAATAAATTAAGATAATAATAAATAATAATTAAATTACTGAAAACACAAGTAATTACTATAAAATTTAATTAGAAAACTCAGTCAGTCTGGTAGTTTAGGCCGGGCCACCCTTTTTAAATAAATGACCTTTAATTAATTAGTAAAGGTTTTTATTAATTATAGGAGAATGGACACCAGAGACGACCGACCCAAATACAGGTGCGGATACGTGGATTTTTATAGAAATCCGGTCCTGGTAACTTTAAATTTATGCATGGCATGTTGCTGGTTTTGTTGAATGCATTATACAATAATATTGTAGATTTAGGAACATATATTATAATTCAAATACTCATGTTGAAAAGATCTCCTTTGTTAAAATGGTTATACAGTCGGGCAAGTTTGAATACTCATTTGTTATGAATGAGCTGAGTTGTGCCAGCTCAATATAATCTTGCCTGATAATTTGGAATTGTGACTGCATGACTGAGACTGTGTGATAACTGAGAATGATATGGTAATGATTCACATCACGACTGTCTAAAGGGCAGTGTGGTGTACTGAAATGATAGTCAAAGCCACTCTCCGGAGTCGGTCGGCCACCGGCTTCGGCCAGTTCGATAGCGCTATGCGGATATGGAATTCCCTTATGCCTGCCTAGGGTTAGGGATTCGTCCCTTATGCCTGCCCTAGGTTAGGGAAAGGTCTCCTTATGCTTGCCCAATCGGTTGGGTTAGGGGACCTGAGTGTGTTTTTGGTGTCATACTGGTATGGATTGATGTGTTTTGGAATGAGATGTCTTATGATATGGAATTCCCTTATACTTGCCTAGGGTTAGGGATTCGTCCCTTATGCCTGCCCTAGGTTAGGGAAAATGTTTTACTCTTGATTCAATTGTGTGCATATTCATGGAAAATGGTTATAATGGAATCGAAATGGATACGCAACTTGTTATAAATTGAGTAAATATTTTGCATCTGCATTTTTATGTAATTCAACTAATCTAGTTATTTAAATGGTCCATAAGTACATGTTCATTTTGATTATTATGGGTATTGCTTTCGGGCTAAGATTTCGACTAGAAATCCACGTCTGGAACTAAAACCCGCACTGAGAATTCTATTCTCACTCTGTTTTGTTTTGCATGTTCCTCGATGGATGGGGGTTCCAGAGAACGCTTCACTTGCAAGAGAAAATTGTTTTGGTGGCTGACGGGGATCACTTTTACACAGAAAGCTAGTGACCATATATTCATAAGGTGATTGGAGATACTGTTAGGTCAGTTACCTATTGATAATTATGTGTTGCGATCGACCGTCAGTCGATACATTTGTTTTATGTTTTATTTTGTTTATACTCTTAATTTGATAATATTTGATTTATATTATCAGAAGAAAAAAAAAATTCACTGCTAGTTTACTGTTAAAGTTTTGTTTTAAGCCTTACGAGAGTACAATTATCTGTACTTTCGTGGCGGGAGCTGTCACGTCTGGCTGCGGGATGTGACAGTCTCTTTTGGTGGTATCAGAGCTAGAATGGTATAAGCCCTAACCAGTCTAGCTAAAGCGTGGGTAGAAAATGGACTAGGACGATATATTTCAATTTTTGCATTAAGTTAGGCATGCATGCATCTCATTTAAATTGGTTGTTTAAAGAATTTTCATAATACTTCGGTAACAACAGTTAATCATTAGAATTTTAATAATGAAAAACGCTTGTGAACGTCATGTGAGACACGATAAATGTGAGATATTTGCAGCTGACAAGGAAGGACCTGTGGAGTTAGAAGACTGTGGAATGAATCGTATACTATAAGCTGATGAACGTGGTCGATAAATGGCAGATAAAACTAAACAAGACCCTTGGATAAGGAGGAAGCTATATTCAAGGAATTTGAAGCAATTGTCTTATTGGAGTTAAGGTAAAAAAAAAAAAAAAAAAAAAAAAAGAACTTGTTATAATAAAATCTTGCTTAGAGGCAAGTCAAGTCTTCTAAAAATATCCGGTTGAATTGATAACTTATTATCTATAAAGTTGTCTTGATCTTAATGGAAAGAGGTGAAGTGTGGATATGAAGGAAATGCCGCTTGAAAATCTTAGATCTGATTTGAAAAAACAATTCAACTAAATCTCAAGGGGAGCCGTGGATTAGGAAGTACTGGAAATTAAATTTGTGACATTCCAACAATTAGGGTGAATGACTGCTGAATATAACATCCAGTTTCTTATTTTATCTCAATATGCTTCTGACATTTTTAATGATGTCTGTCGACAAAGGCGTCAGTATTTTGATGGGTTGGACCTAGAAGTTGCAATTGCGGTTGACAATCCAGAAAACCAAGGACTTAAAACCCTGATGAACGCAGCTGAGCAAATGAATGTATAAAAAGAAAAGAAGAAGAAGAAGAAGCCTCAACAATGTATGGTTCAGACTCGGAATGTATGTAACAATACTGTCTGATTAGTCGGTAATTAAAATTCCAAATTATCTGCTTAAGTTAATTAATGACTTAATTTATGAATAAAATTAAAGTAACAGTGAAATCTGACGGGAAATTTAATCTGAGGACATGATAATGTTCAATATAATTTTCTGAGTATTTCTGTATAATTGCCACAATTTTCTGACTTCTGGAAATAAATCAAATAATTATTTGGAAAAATAGCTAATTTACAAATTAATTGTCAGTGAGTTATTACACCAAAGGTTACAAGGTTTTGGCTGTAGAAAATCTGGACTTATTTTATTAAAATAAAAGTCGACGAGGAGGTCGCTCCTTCTGCCTCGTCTTCTCCATCCGATCTGTCTCTCTTCTCCGCCTTTCTTTCTTTCTCTCTGGCCTTATTCGGGCGTGTGCTCGTTCTCTTGTGTCATTCTGTGATTCGATGGAGGTGGTGGCTGCATTCAAGGCCCACATTAAAAGCCCATATTGCATTATTTTTTTTTAAAATTTGACTGAAAAAAGCTTTTTGGTTGGAAAAAATAAAGCAATTGTTTCAGCAACTAGTAGTGCTTGTATAGAGTATGGCTTCCAAGTTCCAACTTTCCCAATGAATAAATAAAATCTCATATTTTGGAATATATATTTTTTTTTGGATTATATTTCCATTGATGAAAGAGTATTAGGAAGATAGTTTTTCCTTTTCAATTGAAATACTTTTCCTACCTATATTACAAAACAATATAAAAATTTAGTAAATAAAATTTTCAACTGATAGTCAAACGGATGTTAGTACCAAATCCGTATCTACATACAATTCAGGACGTATCTTTAAGAAAGGTTTGGACATAAGTTGTGCTTACATAAATGGAAAATATAATGGTAAAGTAGGTTTGGCATGTTATTAGTTGATGAAGTCACCAATATTTTGCTCCAGAAACAACTGTTGAAAAGGTGGAATGCAAGAAAAGCTCCAGTCCAATTTAAAGTTAATAATTTTTCAATATTTACATAAATAACCTTATCTTTCTTCTCTTTTTTACTTCATTTCTATCCAGTTTTTTTTTTCTTTTTATTTTGGAGCAATGACAAGATAAGACTAGCTACGGTCAACTGTCCTTTCTATTATCTCTCTCTCACCTCTTTTGCAGCAAAGTTTTAAAAAAAATTGTCCGCAGTCAAAATTTTCTCAATTACAGCAAATTTCTATTTAATATATTTGATTACTTTTCTTTCTCTTCATATGAATTAGAACAAGGGGCCTGTCAAATTAAAAAGGCAGCAATTGACTATGTTGAGAAGAACATACCACCTTCAGAAAGAAACCCACGTCTAGTTTGGGATTTTCATTCTTTTAGTTTTGTTGAAGATTATTTGAGTCGAAAGATCTCAAACAGAATAGTAGTCACAAAAGATGCTATATTGACTGCTGAGGATATGAGGTGTCTCGTTTCGCGGACTGATGAAGATGAATTAAAAAGATGGATTTCTGATGAGGTATGTTTATGCATGATTCTTACCTCATGTTTTGGTAACGCCTATTTTTCTTCTTTTTTATTATTGTTTCTCATTTATTAGCTATATTTTTTGGGACAAACTGAGACAAATTGCATTAAGAGAGGCAGCAGTTTTGACCAATATGAATTGGTAACTTACATTGACATGTCAACTTTACATCACTACATTTACTTCATGAGGCTACTGTGAAAATTATTTAATTAGTTCATGAGTCACAATCATTTTTTGTAGGTGTTCTTGCCAATCAACATAGACAGGCATTGGTTTGTCGGTGTTTTAAATTATTTGATACCAGAGTTTCAGATATTGAATTCCTTGGACTCAGTTGGAGAACCCTATAATGAAACTACTCATAACTTGGTATATCTTTTTTTGAATAATTATAGGATGCATATTCTTTCGTAATAAGTTACAATGATTTTATATGTGTTTTGTATTTCAGAGGATAGGAATTCAAGTGTGTATTAATGCTTTTCTCGACTCTAAAGATGTTCCTCGAGGTCGGCGACCAATGGAAGTGCTCAGTTGGCCTATGCATGTTATTCAAAATTTACCAAAGCAAGAGGATAAGTATGAGTCACATGATTTTTTTTATTCATTTGCGTAAAAAGTTAATTAAAGAAGCTAATTGTTCCAATGGTTTTTAGATCTTCTTGTGGTCTATTTGCACTCAACTGTGTTACGTGGATTCGGCAATTTCTTACCGTATCCCGTGTCGGACACGTATCCGACGCGGACACGCGTGCGATTCGCATGCGCTACGCACCGGGTGCGTCACGTGACGCGTCGGACTATTTTAATTAGTTTGACCGACAGATTCGGTCGTCGACACGGCACCGACGCGCGTGTCGGGCTTCATGTTGCCATATTAGTCTTGTATTTGGATGTACAGAATACTTTTACTTTTATTTTTGTCACAAAGGCCAAGGTCAAAGAACGCACGTGATCACCTCAGCTCCTGTCTTACCCGAGAAATTCCATATTGTCGGCACCATGTGATGTAACTCTCAATATATACCTTTCTATTAATACTTGTGAATCCCATGTGGGACTAACTCTCTAGCTAAAAACCGGAAAAACTTACTGGGCCAATGGGCCTCTAAATTTTTGAATTTGTTTAATGGCCAGTGGGCCCCTAAAGCATTATAATACAACACATTTGTTTAATGGCCCTCTAAATTATATTGCTCTTTTAATTTAGATATTGGTTAAAGCATAATAAATTAAAAACAAATTGTTGAACGAGTTATTTGCTCAATTTTCAGCTATTAAAAAGTTAGATTATAATTCAATCTATAAAAAAAAATTCATGTACACCAAATTACAAAAATATATAAATTAGTTTTTTATTATTTTAATTATTTTATATATATAGCCGTATCCGAGTTTTTTGAAAAATGCCGAATCCCCGCACCCGCAACGAATCCGACGCGACACCCGCACCCGCACCCAAGCAACCTAGGCACTCAAGTACATGCAATTTTGGGATGGATCAAAACTTACTTGTGATTTTACTCAGGTATGGTATTATTCCTTTAATCATGTTTTATCTTGCAAAACGGATGGGAAAAAAAAATACCAATTATGGTTTATACTTATCAATTATACATTTCAATTTTGGCAGTATGATATTCACATATTTAGGAAGCAACTAGTTGGAGAGCTAATATTCTCGGAGCTCAATGAGATGAAGGAAATTCAAGAGGAGATTAAGAAAAGAAAATATGCTTTCCAGTAGTTTTGTAAGAAATATTAAGTATCGTTTGTGTGGATTACAAGTTGTATGAAAAGATTATAAATGTTCTGCAACCTCTTTTTTTCTGGTAGGTTTTTAATATAGGCTCCGTAATGTGCCTGTTTGGAGTTTGTTTTTTTTTTTTTTATTGAAATGTTTGGAGTTTGTGGATGAGTTTTTTTTTTAATGTACCAGTGGTATTGTGTTAAGTATAAGTTTTTTGTTGTTTCGAAATGTGTTAGGGGATAAAAGTGATATGTACCGCGTCGAAAATGAATTATATATGCTTCGTACTAAGAAATTATTACCAATAATATATATTATATATTATTATATTAAATATAAAATTATTCATTGTGATACCCAGTAAAACTGGAAGCAAATAAATAAATTTAAATAATGGAAAACCAAATTATAATCACTATAAATAACGAATATATTAAAAGTCTAATATATATATATAAATTCATATATTAGAATAAGTCTCGGTCTAGAACCATGAATTTTGAAAATTTGAAGTTCACTACTTTTCCTAGCTGCCGAACCAATGAAACCAAATAATTCATTTCTGTTATTTGAATCGTTGGATATCCTTGAAATAAATTCAAATGTTCTCAGCCATCTGATCGATTTATGTTTTAACCCCTTAAAACGATACAAGAAAATAGATTGTGTAGAGAAAATGAATTGTATTGTATTTCAGTTAATTGAGTTTCTGTACACTGATATCTCCCCTGTATATAATGCTGAGCTATCTCTTCTAAGTAACAGAAAACAGTTACAGCTGGTTTGTTATTTCTCTAATCATTATGCCTAACTAAAGCTAGTTACAACAGCTCAGCAATTATTACAACTAACTAAAGCTCGTTACAACAAATCAGAAAATGATTAAGTAATTAATCCTCATCAAAGCATCTTCAATCCAGCTGACATTCTGTGTCTCAGTAATTCTGTGCCAGAGTTGGTGAGACGAACAGTGTTGCTTATCACACCCCCTCAAGTCAATGTTCTACAAAGAACATTAAGCTTGCTTCTTAAAAACTGAAATCTTGGTAATGGTAACGGCTTTGTCATGATATCACTGAGCTGATCTGCAGAACATATAAATTTCACCTCAATCTGCTTAGCAAGCACTTGTTCTCTCATAAAATGGTAATCAATTTCTATGTGTTTAGTGCGTGCATGGAACACTGGGTTAGCAGCTAAGAAGGTAGCTGATAAGCGGAAATTATGCATATAAATACCGCTTATATTAGGACTTAATTTCATTAATTATGTGTGTTTCTAATGTTTTAATTGTTAATTTAGGTTAGAAGAAAGGTACTGCTATGGCTACTTTTATTTTGTACAGGATCTGTGTGATTTTGCCACTCTTGAAGCGAGGAAACCGAGTTCTGATCATGATCTGCGGCCCACCGAAGGTTTGTGCGACCCACAGGAAGACCCAGCGTGTAGCAGGTGAGACTTGGCAGCACCGAAGATTTCTGCGACCCGCAGGACTCGACAGCGGGCCGCAGAAGAAGCAACCGACAGCCCAAAATAGCCTGACCTAGTTCTGCACCCACCTCTACACCGACATATCTATTTCCGGCACCTCAAAACTACGTCTCCGACAGTTTTAGAGCCATCCCACGCCTATATAAACACCAGAGCAGATCAGAAGAGGGGTTCGTGAGTTTTAGGGCAAATTCCGCTAAGTAAGAGAGCAATCAAGGGTTTTCAGCGGGCCGCAGGGAGCATCAGCTGTTGGAGTAATGTCCTAGAAGTCAATATTTAATGACTTAATTATTTAGTTTATGTTATTGATGGTATCTGATCATTTGTTCCTGGATTTTATTATTGACAGTTCATTCAGGTTGAGGATCTGAATTGTAGATCACTGTATTTCATTTAATAGTAAAATGACAATAATAAATCGAAACTGTCCATAGTCTTGATAATTAACAAGGAACATTAATTATCATATAAGACTAGTATGCAAGTTAAGCGATGATTAAGTTCTACAAATCATAAGTAAGGAGTTACTAACTTAATTGCATATGTATATGTTACTAGAACATAGTACAGGATATGACCCCGATGAAATAAATATATGGATTGTGTTAAGTGTCATTATTTATTTTATCAGTGTTTGATTTCAAGTTTGAGATGGTTCAGTTTTTCCACATGAGGATAGGTTCTATAAATATCGTCTACCGCTGATTCCTGATAAGGGCTGCCATACGGACTTTATTTATGTTCTCTTGAATTGTGCGGGGAAAAACTGTTCATCAAGACAACCGTATGTCCCTCATTAGTTCACCTGATGAGCGATGATATCTACTGGGCCCCTTGATGGAGATGGATTGCTTGCTAGCAACTTATGCAGTCATCTCTAGATCAAGAAACGTATAATCTGCAAGAATGACACATTCCTATCTTGGATTATACAAGGATATCATGTGACATAGGAATCAAAACAATAAGAAACTCATTTCTTATGCAGGATTAAATGATTGTATTAGTACATTATTCATTTATGCGAATTGGGAATCATAACGTGTTGCTAGATACCGCTTATGATTATTGGAAATAAATAGCGATTTATTTTCATAGCCAACATAGCATAAATCCTCAAAGGGTCACACAAATAGGACTTTAACCATACGTGCATTATTTGTTTATTTGTAGTAACGAGTACTGCAAAAATATGATAAGTTGATTAATTAATTGTATACCGTTATGAACCGTTATAATTAATTAACTCAAATGGATCATATAGAAATAATATAATGCATATGCTAATTCCAAATTAATTATTAATATGTTAATAATTAAATTCGTTCAACATATATTTATTATACTGAGCTAGTCGGTCTTTTATTAAATCAGTTAATTAAAAGTCTGATTTGAGATTAATTAATGGAGTTGATTAATAGGCTAATATAATATGTTATATAGCCTATAATCATACATAAAATTTCTGCAATGAAGGGATATTTTTGTCAAGACAAAATTATGGAAAGAGAGCAATGTTTAGAAATATGGCAACGTTGTTTATGGAAACACCGAGCCCTAGATCTGTTGCCTCCCTCTTCTTATTCCCTTGCGTAAGAAATAGAAGAGCAGAATTTTTTCTGCCCTAGGCGCCTCCATCTCTCTCTCAATAGCTCATGTGTTGAGCGTTAATTTTTCTTCCATGAAAAATAATTAATCGCGCGAAGAAAAATCAAAAGGGAATTAGCTATCGTCTCAAAACAAGCTAGCACTTGTTTATAGACTTTGGTTAATCTTCTAGGTGGACTAGAGGCAGCGAAGATGCGCATCCATCGACTCCTAAGCAAAGGTCGAGCCTTCTAGTTACGATACTAGAAGAGGTATAATCTCCTACACGTTCTCTTTTATATATTAACTGCTTGAATAACTAGATCCGTTAATCGTGCATCTTAATTGCTTATTAAATGTTAATAAAAATTAAAATTGCACAAGGACTTGAGTTCCTAACAGTGGTATCAGAGCCAGGTTGTTATTCGAGTTTTTAATATTTTAAAATTGAGAAATTAGTTAATTAATTAAGTTAATTAGTGATGTGTATGCTTGCTGTTCTGGAAAAAGTTGTTTTTCTGCCTTGATGCTTGTTTTTCGTATTGTAAAGCTTTCTGAAAAAATTTTATTTTTTATAGAGGTTGTAGATCTTTGAGTCATGGTTCTTTTGGCACTGGTTTCACTATTTTCTAAGCAGTTATGAATTTTTAGTGATTTAAACGGTGACGGTGCGCAGATCTGGAATTCTGCTGCACAGTTCTGTTTGTATGGCAAAAAGGACGTATTTTATGAAATAACTACCTGTATCTTTTTCTCTAGGATTATTCTAAATTTGATGCTCTTTCTGGATATGTGTAATTTGTTGCATGTTTCGGATTTTTTGGGCGTTCAAATGTGGAAAGAATCGAAGTCGTCAGATCTGTCTTGCTGAACAAGTTAGTTGTTTTTGGACAAACTGAATTTATTGAAGGACTTTTTTTAGGAAAGTATTTAAATAGAATTGTTCTATTTCGAATTAGGATTCTGTGAAAATTAGTTTCATAATTTTTCAATAAAGTTTGATGCTTCAACTGGGTCAAATAATTTCAGTCGTCAGTCTGTTTCAGAACAGGGCTTCTTGTTTGTTTGCCTTTTAACTTGATGATTTTGAATAGACCTTAGTATTTTTCTTTTCATGGTTAGATAGCCAACTGCATATGCTAGTTTTTCTGTATAAATTATTTGCATGAAAATTGCATATAAGATGATCCTACAGACCAAAAGGTTGAGATGAAAAACAGAAAATCCGATATCGGTGCTTCACGCATGAAATCTGGATTTGTCTTTTTTGATTCTCCCTGATGGTAAGTGATCTCTTCCTGAAATTTTTACTGGTAGTTAGACTCATGATGAGAAGTTTGCATGATTTATTTCATAAATTTTGGAGACCGAAAAATTTTTGATTTTTCTCGAGTCCCGTTTAATATTTTAATTAGTTAAAATATTATTTCTAATTAATCAATTGGTTGAGATGTTAATTAGAATACTCCTTAAATAACCTCGTTTTCTGTTTTGGATTGTTGAATTAAATTTCAAAGGTTTAAACAAATAGTTGTAATGTTAAACTTCTTTGCATTTGGAAAAACGAGCGACAAGCATACATAAAGATTCTAATTAATGAAATTAATTAAGAACAAGTGAACCATATATATTGTATATGTGCGAACTCGTTTTTGTAGGAGGATCGTGGGTTTCGTATGGCTCAAGATTTCAATGCCTTGTGGTTTGTAATTGTATGCATGTGTGAATGTGTGTAATGCGGCCTTTGGTGCCATTAATTAATTTTGATTAATTTTAATGTAACTTGTGAGGCTTGCATGCCCCTAAGGCCTAGGAGGGAATTAGGATTTTTCTACATGTATTTATTTCCATTAATTATAGGATATGATCAATATAATTAGTGGGAGGGCTTGATTTAGATTAGTCTTGCTACATGGAGATGAAGCGAAGACTGATATGCAAACTGGAGCCATACAAACCCACAACAATGCTTGTGTTTGAGATGCTTATTATTATGTGTTTTGTTTGTATGCTATGAAATGTCATAGGATAGGTATGGGTGTATGTTGACACGACCACCAAACAAAGTCGCATAATGATTGTCCCAATTAATTTGATTAAGCCGACCGCCCTCCTTCTCTCTATCCCTTTCACGCCGTTTGTCTTCTCATGGCGCGGTCCGCCATAGCGGACGTCATGGTTGCCACTCGGAAGTCGGGGTACAAATAAGATTTGTTAGGAGCAAATAGAGAGAGGTTGCTTATCGATGGACCCAACAAGTTTCTTGGACATCGGGGCGAAGTTCGCGACGCGAACCAAGAATCATAAAGTTGTATGATTGGTTGGAGAACCTACCTTGTCTAGTTAAGTAGGGTGACGTGCCATAGCAGGCTCTACTTGATGAAAACGGGGATCTTGGAAAACCAACTACATTTGGGACATTAAATAAATGTAGTGGGAGTTTTGTTTATCATTTAAAACAAAACATTGCATAAACTAAAAGACCTTACATTGAAATTGTTATAGATGTTAAATGTGTTAATTTCGTTGCGATCAATCTTTGAAAAGAACAGACTCGTTTCTAAAGGTACTTACTTGGAGAAGTAGTACTGATTCCTAAGACATGTTCTTAGAAAAGAGAAACTTGAGCATGTTAATTCCCAAATTCTTCCTCGACCTCCCAAATAAAGCATCGCATGATGATTGATAGACTTTTGCGAAAAGTTATTCAATAATAAAGCGGATGCCGATATCCACATTTTAGGATCTTTAGACCTTTGAATTAAAGAATTCACACGGACTAGATTGTCTCATATGCTCTCGTCCACTTACTCAAGAAGGAGTTCTTAGAGAAAGTAGATGTTGACTTAATCATTTATGATCAAGTAATAGAGCATGAATTGAGCAAGAGAGACTTCTTTCAAGAAGGTACATGAATGTTCCATTCGCTTGCGAACCGAAAGGTTTGAGTAGCTAATTGGCAACTAGAGATATTGAGATCTCCACTATCAAGGATTGTTGTTATTGTCATGTAATATCTCCCTAATTGATGAAGGATATAATGTTACCTTTCGCACACTTGTTGGTGCAAAAAGGTGATTAGTTAAGTATTAAAGGAATACTTGACTAAGGTATGAGTTGAAACTTCGAGACCCTTATGTGACCGTGTGTCACATAAGATGTTTCATTTACCGTTTATTGAAGGTATTTGAAAGATTGTCCGAGGCACCATGATTATCGTGTTCTAATCCTTTAATGAGTATTTGTCGTTCAATTTGTCTCACTATCTCTAATTCCTACTAGTTACTTTGTACTAGTTCATGTACTTGCATTTAATGAAATGTGTAGGCAATGAAGAATGAGAGAAAGTTTGAGAATAGTAAAGTAAACTCCGTATAAGAAAATGGCTTATTCGTTTTAGTCACTACAGTTAGATACGTAGACTTGTCTTTACTAATAGGAATTGTAGGTCGAGTACCTCATTCCTTATATCCTAAAACTTTATCTCTATTCATATAGATGATGGATGATTACGTTTTGTAAAAGACAAGCGATGTTCTTTTATTGTGGATTTTTATTATATGATTTCATGCCTATTGCTTGAATATGCTTGAAATAGATAAACGAATTTTGAATGACAAATATGATGTGTAAGACTTCACATAAAGTGTGTGACTTTCATGTGAAATAGCTGCTTGGTCATATATAAACGAGAATCGCATCATGAGAGTCTGCATAGCGTAGAACTCGTGACTCAATTCGATTGTGAATCAATTAAAATATGTGAATCATGTTTGATAGATGACAAAAGCGCCCTTGACCTACAAAGGTTTAAGGACAAGTAACTTAATTAGAACTTATACATGTCGATGTATATAGAACTATAAGTACTTGTGTAATGAAAGGTTATTGATACTTTACTACTTAACCAACGATCATAATAGATATTGACGTATCTATTTGATAAGGTATAAGTATGAACCTTTTGACAAGTTCAAGGGAGTTCAGGAGTAAAGTTGAATAAACCATTCAAAAAGGGTAAAAGTCTTACAAAGGTTCATGGTAAATATCTAAGTCATATGATTTGATGTATTATCTAAAGAATGTGAAATTGTTTCACGATTCACTCCATGAGGAACATTATTTTAGAATAGTGTGTCCAAGAATGGAGGTATCGAACATTATTTGATATAGTTCGATCAGTAATAAATCGAATTGACTTAATCGACTCGTATTAGGGATTTGTGTTTGAGGACAATGTTGTTTACACTGAATAATGTCCCATCGAAGTCCATTGAGAGAGAGGTCTTATGAGATTTGATCTTTAAGTACATTGTTTCTCAAGATTTGGTGTTAAGGAGCTTATTTCAAGTTTGTTGATTGATAAGCTTAGATCCAAATAGGGCACTTAATGTTTTGTAGGATAACTTGAATTGATCAAAAGATACTACTTATACGAACATGATAAGAACAAGGTAGTTGTTACTCATCATGACGTAGTCTTGGAGAAATAACTTTCTCAAGAAGAAGTAGTGGGAGTAAGGTGAGCATTAAAGAAGTTTATGCATCAATACAAGATATACCTTATGGAAAACTTGTCACTCCATATATGGTGCTTAGTGGAAGTAGAGCAAAGCTTTATTCACAAATTGTTGTGAAAGGAAGTGCACTCCTTCAATGAGGACTCAAATGTCTCACGAGTTGATGATATTCGAGAATCTCAAGATATAAATGAGGATCAAGAACTTATTCTACAAACCGTTGTAGAAATAGTTCATGAATCTCAAGCACTAATCCTACAAAAGTCAACGAGAGTAACTGCCTAACCAAAAGGTGCATAGGCTTCACAATACCCTCATACTTGACATATGAGGATACGTTGACAAATAATGAAACGATGGAAGGACCCGATTCCACAAGTGTGGTTTAAGTCCTATCGATCTTTAAATGTAATCCATGTATACCAACAAGGTACAGACCTTGGTTGATGTTTATGAAGGAGTAATCCATCAAGAACATTTATATCTTTAATGAAAGATTGACATGGATGACAGGTCGACTATATACAAAGCACAGCTTCTTGCTCGTAGCTATGTCTAAGTCGATAGCTAGTTGACTGTATACAAAGCACAGCTCTTTGCTTGTAGCTATGTCTAAAGTCAATAAAGATCATTCTAGCAATTATTATGTTACATATATATTGATATATGGAAATACACATCAAAAACCGCCTTCTTTGATTGAATGAAGGAAGATGTTGTGTATACGATACAAACCAAAAGTTTTATGTTGATGTACTGCTAGAAACATATGTATGCTTCAAGGATCCATTAATGGATTGAAGCTAGTATTGTGGAATAAACATTTTGACAAGAAATCCAAGGAGTTGAATTTCGTCAAAAGCATCTTGTATAGACAAGAGATTCAGTGGGAGCATAATTGTGTTACTAATGTTGTATAAGGTAACAAAATTGGGAATAACATTAAAGAAATGAATATTGTCAAGATCTCTTTAAAGAATGTTTTCTTAATGAGAACTTGGGCAAGATCATCTAAATCCTAGGAAACAAAATCTATGGTGATAGATTATGATGGATGTTAGGTTTGAGCTAATGTGCATAAAATGATATAGTGTTGTAGAAACATAAATGGTGGACTCCAAGAAAGAATGTCTAACCACGCTATATAACATACACTTGAGTTCGACTCGGTGTGTTGCGACTCAATTCGAGAAGAGTGCACGAAACAGTTCGAGCATCTTTCTATTATGAGTTTCATTATGTAAGTCATATTTATGCACATGCCCCGATGTGTTGTACCCAAGGAGTATGACAAGAAGTTGTCAACTGGATACAAGGAAAAACACATTTTGACAATAATCGGGAATATCCTCGAGTATCTTATGAGAAAGAGAGATATATTTTTTCATCTGTTAAGATGGAAAATAGCTCGTGTAAGTTGTTACACTGATGCTTATGTCAAAAGATTGATAAATCACAATTGAGCTACATATTTTGCTTAAAGGTGGTATTGTAAGTTTAGAAGGTGTTCTAAACAGAATATTATAATCGTTTCCGTCACTAAAGCGAAATGCATAGCAACTTGTGAAGCAACGAAAGAGGATAGTTTGGATCGAAAGTTCTCAGTCAAGCTAATATGGTTCTATGCATCTCGAACCATAGCTTAGTCTCAAAGAACCCAATATCGTATTGGAGATCCAAATATGATCTATGACAATATCACTTGATCGCATATGATGATGATCAAGAACATATACGTAAGAATATATATATGTATTAGGTCAAACAACATGGATAGTTTCGCGAACACAGCGGAGACTCTAACATAACCTCTACCTTAAGCAGTACACGAGATGAAATTGTTCATCCATACGTAATGGACGTATGAGTGACTGGTTTTAAGTGTATTATTTTATGAGGTTCAAGACATGTATATATATAGATATATGACATTGTTCTCAATTCTTGTTGGCTAGAAGTCACTATTGATTGACTCTAGGCCAAGTGGGAGATTGTTGGAGTAATGTCCTAGAAGTCAATATTTAATGACTTAATTATTTAGTTTATGTTATTGATGATATCTGATCATTTGTTCCTGGATTTTATTATTGACAGTTCATTCAGGTTGAGGATCTGAATTGTAGATCACTGTATTTCATTTAATAGTAAAATGACAATAATAAATCGAAACTGTCCATAGTCTTGATAATTAACAAGGAACATTAATTATCATATAAGACTAGTATGCAAGTTAAGCGATGATTAAGTTCTACAAATCATAAGTAAGGAGTTACTAACTTAATTGCATATGTATATGTTACTAGAACATAGTACAGGATATGACCCCGATGAAATAAATATATGGATTGTGTTAAGTGTCATTATTTATTTTATCAGTGTTTGATTTCAAGTTTGAGATGGTTCAGTTTTTCCACATGAGGATAGGTTCTATAAATATCGTCTACCGCTGATTCCTGATAAGGGCTGCCATACGGACTTTATTTATGTTCTCTTGAATTGTGCGGGGAAAAACTGTTCATCAAGACAACCGTATGTCCCTCATTAGTTCACCTGATGAGCGATGATATCTACTGGGCCCCTTGATGGAGATGGATTGCTTGCTAGCAACTTATGCAGTCATCTCTAGATCAAGAAACGTATAATCTGCAAGAATGACACATTCCTATCTTGGATTATACAAGGATATCATGTGACATAGGAATCAAAACAATAAGAAACTCATTTCTTATGCAGGATTAAATGATTGTATTAGTACATTATTCATTTATGCGAATTGGGAATCATAACGTGTTGCTAGATACCGCTTATGATTATTGGAAATAAATAGCGATTTATTTTCATAGCCAACATAGCATAAATCCTCAAAGGGTCACACAAATAGGACTTTAACCATACGTGCATTATTTGTTTATTTGTAGTAACGAGTACTGCAAAAATATGATAAGTTGATTAATTAATTGTATACCGTTATGAACCGTTATAATTAATTAACTCAAATGGATCATATAGAAATAATATAATGCATATGCTAATTCCAAATTAATTATTAATATGTTAATAATTAAATTCGTTCAACATATATTTATTATACTGAGCTAGTCGGTCTTTTATTAAATCAGTTAATTAAAAGTCTGATTTGAGATTAATTAATGGAGTTGATTAATAGGCTAATATAATATGTTATATAGCCTATAATCATACATAAAATTTCTGCAATGAAGGGATATTTTTGTCAAGACAAAATTATGGAAAGAGAGCAATGTTTAGAAATATGGCAACGTTGTTTATGGAAACACCGAGCCCTAGATCTGTTGCCTCCCTCTTCTTATTCCCTTGCGTAAGAAATAGAAGAGCAGAATTTTTTCTGCCCTAGGCGCCTCCATCTCTCTCTCAATAGCTCATGTGTTGAGCGTTAATTTTTCTTCCATGAAAAATAATTAATCGCGCGAAGAAAAATCAAAAGGGAATTAGCTATCGTCTCAAAACAAGCTAGCACTTGTTTATAGACTTTGGTTAATCTTCTAGGTGGACTAGAGGCAGCGAAGATGCGCATCCATCGACTCCTAAGCAAAGGTCGAGCCTTCTAGTTACGATACTAGAAGAGGTATAATCTCCTACACGTTCTCTTTTATATATTAACTGCTTGAATAACTAGATCCGTTAATCGTGCATCTTAATTGCTTATTAAATGTTAATAAAAATTAAAATTGCACAAGGACTTGAGTTCCTAACATCAGCAACCCGCTGAAAGAGTGGCAGAGAAGGCAGAAAGAGGGAAATCTGGGTTTTTACTGTTGTAATCCTGTTTCTTTCTCTATGTTTTCTTATTATTCAGATACCTTTTGTTGTTTTATGATTTATACTCGTGAGTAGTCGTATATTAGGGGCCATAGTAGTGAACCTTTTTAAGTTTATGATTGATAATATGTTTTAAGTTATATTTTCTTTGTTTGTATGTTGTGTTTTATGCTTTGATTGAATTGCTTAGATTACTCTACCTGAATTGCTTAAGTTGAATTGCTTGCACCCGTTAAAAGAGACGTCTTTTGATTGTTAGGTGGTTAAGTCCAAACGTACTTAAGTAACAAAGTTAAAGTATGGTTTACACGATAGTTAGTGCCGGAAGGTCATGCTAGGGTTAAGAAGCGGAAGTTGAAACCCTTCCCGATTACAGAAGTATAGGGAGTCGTAGGTAATAAAGCATAAACTAATTTAACTTAGACCAAGAAACGGAAGTTGAAATCTAGGTTAAATTAGAGAGAAATAATGTTAACTATAGGAAACCTGGCCTTAAACGGAAGTGGGACTTAGGAACCTTAGTTAGGATTAATCCTCTACACAAAACAACAATTAAAATATGCAAAAATTTGAATCTGCGCCAAACCTAGCGAGCCGCAGGAGGTTTCTGCGGGTTGTCTATGATCCCAGACTTTTGCGACCTTCTTAGGGGTCAGCGACCTGAGTTTCAGCGGGCCGCAGATAATCTCTGCGGGCCGCTGATTCTGGAATAAACTGAGAAAGTATTAGCTACTAGTCAACCCCTAATTCTTAATTAGTATTTTAATCCTTTTAACTTATTGAACTGTTTAATTTAGGACTTTTACTTACTGCAATATTTACTTTTGATCTGTTCCGAATATATTTCTTAATATCTTCAATCTAGTTAATCAAGGTTCATTAAACTTAATTATTTGAATATTCCGTCCCTGTGGTTCGACCCCGATAATACTTAGACGATTGTTGTACGCTTGCAACTGAATTTGGGTATAATTGGGTATAAATTTAAGTGTTGATTATCCACATCAAGCGTTTGGGCGCCGTTGCCGGGGACGGTGACGATAATTAGGTTTTATTTTCTTTTGATTGATTAGATTTTTCCTGTCTTCACATTATTTTTGTTTTCTCAATCTACAGCTGTGAACACTGGCAGGTGGGCGTGGAAAGAAGAAGCCAACCAGTACTAGCAACTCAAGTGCGCGAAAACCGAGACCGTGTGAAGAAGGAGCCTCTCAGCCTTCCCCTCAGACTATTTCTGCGACCCGCAGAAACCCTCAGCGGGACTCTAGAAAAGTTCCTGAAGGCAGAGAGAAGACTGTTGCGATCTCATCGGCCCGTCCAGTCCTCAAGACCTACCAGAGGAGAGGAGGGGATTCGTCTGGAGACAGCCAACAGATACCAAGTTCTGCGACCCGCACAAAACTCCAGCGGGCCGCTGAAAACGGGTCTGACACGATTGAAGACCCAAAATCTGAGACTTCCGACATTTCTGACCCCGAGACAGAACCGATGGCAGAACAAGCAATACAACAAAGGATTGAAGAAGAGATCAGAAACCGAGAGGAAGCGAGGAGGAACCGACCTCTTCGCACAATAGCAGCCCCCGCTACAACTCATGTTGGACTAGGAGTTGCACCTCCAAATCCGGGCAGAGCTAGGGACATTGCTTTCAACCCTAGCCTCATCACACTCATCCAGTAGAACATGTTTGGCGGAGACCCGTTCGAGGATGCCAACCAACACTTGACGGAGTTTTTACAAAATTGCACAACTCTCAACTACGATCAAGTTCCAGATGACACAATTCGCCTTACTCTTTTCCCTTTTACTTTAAGGAATAGAGCAAAAGCTTGGTTAGGTGGTTTCAAGACCACACCTTTTGAGACTTGGGATGCCTTAGCCAAGGCCTTTCTAGACAAGTTTTACCCTAGGGAAAAAACGGTCCAAATAGTTAGGCAAATAAACACTTTCAAGCAAGAATATGATGAAAACCTTAGTGAAGCTTGGGAAAGGTTTAAGGACCTCCAACGAATGTGTCATCACCATGGAATTGATGATGGTAGATTAATTAGTTGTTTTTATGATGGTTTAACTCCTCTAATTCGTCAAAGTGTTGACAATACTGCAGGTGGTTCGTTTTTGGATCTTGGATGCGACGATGCAATTATCTTGATGGAGAGATTGGCTCAAGCCCAAACCAATTGGTCGGGGCGATCAAGGCAAAAAGGAGTGATCGAGGTGGACAAGTCTACACATGTGCAATCTCAACTAGACACTCTCACCGCCATGGTCAAGAAGATGATGGAGAAGACGGGCAACCCACTTCTCCAAGTTCATGCATGCCAACTTTGTTCGGAGGAAGGACATCTTGCACCCGATTGCCCTCAAATTCAAAAGAACGAGCCAGTTGAGGAGGAGGTTAGCGCTCTCAACAATGGTCCAACCTATTTCCCACCAACCAACAACTACAAGGATCCACGCAACCATGCGGGTTTCTCCTACTCAAACCCTAATGGAGCGGCGAATCCGGGATATTTTGGGAATAGGAATGGAGGGGGTGGATTTCAAGCAAACTCAAGTCAATACTCGCAGCACCGCGTTGTTGTTGACAAGTTCATGAGAGACCAATCTGGATGGAACCGACAAGTGGTAGATGAGATGAGAGAAATTCGGAAAGCCATGGAGCAACTTCTTGCAAATCAAAATTCCGTGGTTAACCAACCGGGGAACGGAGTAATGACCAAAACTGGCATGTTTCCAAGCCAACCAGAGCCTAACCCAAAGGCAGACGTCAATGCCATCACGCTCCGAAGCGGCACCAACTACGAAGGACCAGAAATGCCAGCTGATTCGCTCTCTGACCCAGTTTCTGCGGCCCGCAGAGAAGTTCAGCGACCCGCAGAACCAGGGATGAGGGTGGTCGCAGAGGAAGACAGCGGGTTCGTGCTTGTTGATCCTCCAGCCCAGGAACCTGCGGCCCGCCAAGGCGACCTGCGACCCGCAGATCCTGCGCCAGACAGACAGACAGAGAAGGGCACAGCCGCAGTCCCCCATACGACCTACCATGCAGTTCCCTTTCCTCAGAGGCTTCCAAAGGTCAAAGAGAACAGGAAATTTGCTAAGTTCCTCCAGCTTCTCAAACAACTATCGGTAACAATCCCTTTCATTGATGCTTTGACTAGAATGCCCTCTTACGCTAAATTTTTGAAAGATATTCTTAGTAATAAGCGGATAATTGATGAATGCCAAACGGTGACCTTGACGGAGGAATGCAGCGCTCTCATCCTCAACAAGCCACCACCAAAGATGAAAGATTCGGGCAAGTTCGCCATTCCATGCAAGATCGGGAGAGCGAGCATCAAGAAAGCATTATGCGATTTGGGAGCGAGTGTGAGCCTCATGCCAAAGTCGATTTTCGACAAAATTGGAGTTGGAGAGTTGAAGGATACAAGGATGTCTCTCCAATTAGCCGACCGATCAGTTCGCTTTCCTCTTGGAGTCGTGGAAGACGTGCCTCTACAAGTAGGTAATCTCTTTGTTCCATGCGATTTTGTTGTTGTAGATATGGAGGAAGATATGGAGGTGCCCATCATCCTTGGACGACCTCTTCTTGCCACTGCTGGAGCAATGATTGATGTGAAGAATGGAAAGATGTCCCTGGAGATAGGCGATGAGAAGATCGAGTTCGAAATCAAGAAAGCCATGAAGATGCCACCTTGCTACGACTCAATTTTCATGGTGGAGGAGCTCGATGAGATGGTGGAAGAGACTATCTTCTCAAGAATCGTGAAGGCGTTCGAATCCTTCTCTGACACCATCGAGGAGGTCGAGGCAGACTATTTGTTCAACGAAATTTTGCAAGCAATAGAGCCTCAGCCACCTCTCTGTCCCAGTTCCTGCGGCCCGCTAGCCTCACCTGCGGCCCGCCAGGCCTTCTCAGTTCAGCTCAACCACGCAGATACTGTTCTCAGCCTAGACACCAATTCCTGCGACCCGCTGGAACCTCCTGCGGCCCGCAGAAATGATGTTCCAGAGCCGCCAAAGTTGGAGCTGAAACCTCTGCCCGACAGCCTCAGGTATGAATACCTAGGCCCAGACCAGACATACCCTGTCATAGTCAATGCCCATCTCGACAAGGACCAGACTGACAAACTCTTGAAGGAGTTAAGGGCAAATCGAAGGGCAATTGGCTATTCAATTGAAGATCTCAAGGGTATTGACCCGTCAATTTGCACACACCGAATCTTGCTTGAAGAAGGGTCTAAGCCATCCATTGAGCAGCAGCGAAGGCTTAACCCAAACCTTAGTGAAGTTGTGAGGAAGGAGGTGTTGAAGTTGTGGGATGCAGACATTATCTATCCAATTTCCGATAGTGAGTGGGTAAGTCCAGTTCATGTAGTGCCTAAAAAGGGAGGAACCACGGTTATGAAGACCGAGAACAATGAACTGATCCAAACAAGGGTTGTAACGGGTTGGAGGATGTGCATAGACTACCGAAAACTCAATGCCGCCACACGCAAGGATCATTTCCCCCTACCTTTTGTGGATCAACTCTTGGAGCGCCTTGCCAACCATTCCTTCTTTTGCTACCTGGATGGCTATTCGGGTTTCTTCCAAATCCCGATTCATCCAAAGGACCAAGAGAAAACGACTTTCACATGCCCCTATGGTACCTATGCCTATAGAAGAATGCCATTTGGGTTGTGCAACGCCCCTGCCACCTTTCAAAGAGCTATGATGGCCATATTTTCAGATTTTATCGAAAAGGAATGGAAGTTTTCATGGATGATTTTTCGGTTTATGGGACTTCTTTTGATCATTGTTTATCTAACCTATCTAAGATATTGCAGAGATGTGAAGATGTCAACCTAGTTCTCAATTGGGAGAAGTGCCACTTTATGGTTCAAGAAGGTGTGGTGTTAGGTCACAATGTCTCTTCCAAGGGCATATCGGTGGACAAAGCAAAGATCGAGGTCATTGAGAAGATGAGCAACCCTACATGTGTCAAGGATGTGCGAAGTTTCCTTGGCCACGCCGGTTTTTATCGACGATTTATCAAAGACTTCTCTAAAATTGCAAAACCATTAACTAATCTTATAATGAAAGATGTTGAATTTAACTTTGATAATGATTGTGTTAATGCATTTTGTAGGTTGAAGGAAGCCTTAGTCTCGGCCCCCATACTACAACCGCCGGATTGGACACAACCATTCGAGTTGATGTGCAATGCAAGCGATTATGCGGTGGGAGCGGTGCTTGGACAGCGCAAGGACAAGAAGCCAAGTGCCATATATTATGCGAGCAAAGTGTTGGATGAAGCTCAAATCAACTACACCACCACCGAAAAGGAGTTGCTTGCGGTTGTCTTTGCTCTGGACAAGTTTCGACTCTACCTGGTCGGATCTAAGGTGATTGTGTACACGGATCACTCGGCTCTCAAGTTTCTTATGAGCAAGAAGGATGCCAAGCCTCGTCTCATCCGTTGGGTCCTTCTCTTGTAAGAATTCGACTTGGAGATCCGGGATAAGAAGGGGACAGAGAATCCTGTAGCAGACCACCTCTCCAGGCTCAGATGGGACGAACCGAAACCGTTACCAATCAACGAGAACTTCCCACATGAGCAATTGATGTCTGTCGGCCCAGTTTCAGCGACCCGCAGGCCATCTCAGCGGCCCGCAGAGGATCTCGTCGACCCGCACGTCTCGAGCGAGCTTGGGGGAATTTCTGCGACCCGCACAAACCTCCTGCGGCTCACCAGAACTGAGCAGATGCCCTGGTTTGCTGATTTTGCGAATTATCTAGCAACCGGCGTGCTTCCACTTGAGCAGACGTACCAGCAAAAGAAGAAGTTTCTCTCTGATGTTAAGTACTACTTCTGGGAGGACCCAATCCTTTGGAAACTAGGAGTTGATGGGATGTTTCGTCGATGCGTGCCTCTTGAAGAAATCCATGACATCCTCTTTCAATGCCACTCATCTTCTTATGGAGCCCATGCTTCTCACGCCAAGACAGCCACTAAGATACTTCAATCTGGGTTCTATTGGCCAACAATCTTCAAGGACACTCGTGCCTATATACTTGCATGTGATCAGTGCCAAAGGACGGGTAATATTTCAAGTAGACATGAGATGCCATTGAACTCAATTTTAGAGGTGGAAGTTTTTGATGTGTGGGGAATTCACTTTATGGGACCTTTTCCATCTTCATGTGGATACCAATACATCCTTGTAGCGGTAGATTATGTGTCAAAATGGGTTGAAGCCGTAGCATGTAAGAAAGCCGATTCAATGGCAGTTAGGAAGTTGTTTAAATCAATCATCTTTCCTAGGTTTGGTGTACCTAAAGTTGTGATAAGCGATGGAGGGAAACACTTTTGTTAGGAAATGCTCATATTTTAATTTTAGATTAATTACAACTAATTAATCACCATTAACAACAAGCAAATCAATAGATCTAGTGCTAAAGCAATCACACATCAAAACAATGAGAACAAGTAGGAGAATTATACCTCTCTTTGTGTAGTAACAAAGAGGCTCGATTCCATGGCATGGGAGTCGATGGCGTGCTTGCACCGCCTCCTCCACCACCAATAGTCGCCTCTAGCCCACCAAGGACCCACCACCAAGCTCAAAGAGAATGCTAGTTCTCTTGAACCTCTTGCTAATCACATTGCTTCTCTACTTAACTATTTAATGGAGAGGAAGAGAGGTGGGGTGCTCAACACATGAGCTTCGAAGAGAGAAAAAGGGGCAGCTAGGAGGCGCATGGGATGGGAGAGAATGACGGCTAGGGTTTCCTCTTGGAGACCCCCTTTATATAGCCAACATCTCTCATCCACCTTTCATACTATTTACAAGTATGCCATCCACCCTAAGAGGCCACCTAATGGGCTTTCTTGGGCCATCTTAATAAAAGGCCTTTATTCATTAATTCACCAATTAATGAATCCCATTTAATTCTCTTTATTCTTCCTTAAATCGGGCCTTTAATTAACCAATTAAATAGAAGCCCAATTAGCTCAAACTAATTAAAGTAAGTTGAACATAATTAATTATTAACTCATTAATAATTAATCTATGATTAGCTAATGCATTAAATTGTTTCCATATGATCCTTTTAATTTAATTAATTATAACGGTTCATAACGGTATATAATTAATTAATTAACTTATCACATTTCACAATACACATTATTGTGAATAAACAATAAATGCACCAAGTGGTTAGAATCCTATTTGTGCGACCCTATTTGAGGATTTATACTATGTTGGCCATGGAAATAAATCGTTATTTATTTCCAATAATCATAAGCGGTATCTAGCAACACGTTATGATTCCCAATTCGTATAAATAATGTACCGTTACAATATCTCAATCCTGCATAAGAAATAAAAGTATTTCTTTGTCTGATTCTTATGTCACATGATATCTTCGTATAATCCAAGATAGGAATGTGTCATTCTTGCAGATTATACATTTCTTGATCTAGAGTTGATTGTACATGTTGGCCAACCAATCCAACTCCATCAAGGGGCCCAAACAGATATCATCACTCATTAAGTAAATTAATGAGGGACATACGGTTTTCTTGATGAACAACTTTTCCCCGCACAATTCAAGAGAACATAAATAAAGTCCTTATAGCAGCCTTTATCAGGAATCAACGTTAGACGATATTTATTGAACCTATCCTCATGTGGAAAAGGTGAACATCTCAAACATAGAATCAAACTCATATGAAATAAACAATGACACTTAACACAATCCAAATGTTTATTTCATTGGGTCAAGTCCTGTACTATGTTCTACAACATATACATATGCAATTAAGTTGGTAACTCCTTACCTATGATTTGTAGAACTTAATCATCGCTTAACTTGCATACTAATCTTTTATGATAATTAATGTTCCTTGTTAATTATCAAGATTATGGACGATTTAGATTTATTATTGTCATTCTAATGAATGATCCACAGAGATCCACAATTCAGATCCTCAATCTGAATGATCTGTCAATAATAAACTCTAGGAACAAATGATCAAATATCATCATTAACATAAACTAAGAAAATAAGTCATTAAATATTGACTTCTAGGACATAACTCCAACAATCTCCCACTTGGCCTAGAGTCAATCAATAGTGACCTCTAGCCAATGAAGAATTTAAAACAATGTCATATATCCATATATATACATGTCTCGAACCTCAAAAGATATAATATGCTTAAAGCAAGTTACTCATACGTCCATCACGCATGGATGCACAACTGCATCTCGTATACCGCTTAAGGTAGAGGTTAAGTTAGAGTGTTCGCTGTGTCCGCGAACCTATCCAATTTTGTTTGACCCTATATACATATATACTCCTATATATGTGTTCTTGATCGTCATCATGTGAGATCAAGTGACATCGTCATAGATCTTAGTTGGATCACCAATTTAATATTGGGTTCTTCAAGTTTAAGCTATGATTCGAGATGCATAGAACCATATTAGCTTGAATGAGAACTTCACGATCCATACCACATTCTTTCATTGCTTCACACGTTGCTATATATTTTTGTTTTGGTGACGGAAACGGTTGTAATATCCCATTTAGAACACCTTCTAAATTTACAACACCACATTAAACAAAATATGTAGCTCAATTGTATTTATATCAATCTTTCGAAAACTAGCATCAATATAACAATTTATATGAGCTTTCTTTCATCTTGTCAGATGAAAAACATATCACCCTTTCTCATAAGATACTCGAGGATATTCTTGATTATTGTCCAAATGTGTTTTTGTCCAAATGTGTTTTTCTCTGTATCCAGTTGACAACTGCTTGTCATACTCCTTGGGTACAACACATAGGGCATGTGCATAAGTATGGCATACGTAATGAAACTCATAACAGAAGGATGCTCGAATTGTATCGTGCACTCTTCTCGAATTGAGTTGCAACACACCGAGTCGAACTCAAGTGTATGCCATACAACGTGGTTAGACATCCTTTACAGGAGTCTATCTTTTCGTGTAACTAGAACACTTTGTCATTATATGCACATTTTGCTCAAACCTGACATCCATCATAATCTATCTCCATAGATTTTGTTTCCTTGGATTTAGGTGACTTGCCCAAGTACTCTATTCAGAAAACATTCTCCAATGAGATCTTGACAATATTCATTTTCTTAATGTTATTCCCAATTAATGTCTTGTATCTTGTACAATACATGTAACACAATCATGCTCCCACTGACTATCTTGTCTGTACAAGATACCTTTTTGACGAAGTTCAACTCTTTGACTTCCTTTTCGAAATGTTTATTCCAATTTCCACAATACTTGCTTCAATCCATTAATGGATCCTTAAAGCATATATATGTTTCTAACAATACAACAAATCCTCGGTTTGTGTCAAATACACAACAACTTCCTTCATTCAATCGAAGAAGACGGTTTTGATGTATCTTTCCATATATCTATATATACGAAATATAACTATTGTTAGAATGATCTTTATTAACTTATACACAGCTACAAGCGAGAAGTCATGCTTTGTACATGGTCAACTTGTTATCGACTTAGACATGGCATCAATCATGAAATTGTGCTTTGTACATAGTCAACTTGTTATCGACTTAGACATGGCATCAATCATGAAATTGTGCTTTGTACATAGTCGACTTGCTATCCATATCTATCTTTCCTTTAAAGATCCAAATGTTCTAGATGGATCGCTCCTTCTTGAACATCAATCAAGGTCTATACCTTGTTGTTATGTATATGGATTGCACTTAAAGATCATACAGATTCAAATCATACTCGTGGAATCGGGTCTTTCCATCGCTTCTGTATTTATCAACGGATCCTCATATGTCAAGTACGAGGATGTTGTGAAGCCTATGTACTTTTCAATTTAGGCAATTCACTCTCGTTGATCTTTGTAGGATTGGTGCTTGAGGTCAACAAACTACTTCTACAACATCTTGTAGAGTAAGTTCTTGATCCTAATATATTGCACGAGTTTCTCGAACATCATCCATTTGTGAGATGTTTGAGTACTCTTTAGAAGCAAGCGTGCTTATAAACTTCTTCCTTTCACAACTACTTGTGAATTAAGTTCCGCTCAACTCCCACTAAACACCATGTATGGAGTGACAAGTTTCCCATAAAGGTACTTCTTGTAGTGACGCATAAACTCCTTTAATGCTCACTTTACTCCCACTACTTCTTCTTGAGAATGTCATTCCTTAAGATTACGTTATGATGAGCAACAACTACCTTGTTCTTATCATGTTCATAGAAGTAGTACCTTTTGGCTAATTCAAGATATCCTACAAAATAATAAGCGTCTTATTTGGGTCCAAGCTTATCAATCAATCGAACCTTGAAATAAGCTTCTCAACACCAAATCTTGAGAAACAATATACCTAGAGATCGGATCTCGTAAGATGTCTTTCTCAATAGACTTCAATGGAATTTTTATTTAGTGTAAACAATATTGTCCTCAAACACAAATCCCTTACATGAGTCGAATAAGTCAATTTGATTTATTACCGATCGAACTATATCAAACAATGTTCGATACCTTCATCCTTGGATACATTTTTCAATGTTCCTCATGGAGCGAGTAGTGAAACGTATTTCATACTCTTTAGGTAATATATCAAACTATATGACTTAACTATTTACCATGATCCATCTTAAGACTTTTGCTTTTATTGAATAGTTTTTCAACTTTACTCTTGAAATTCTTTTGATCTTGTCAAAAGATTCATACTTATACCATATCAAATAGATACGTTAATATCTACAATGATCGTTGGTCAAGTGGTAAAGTATCAACAACCTTTCAATTGCACAAGTACCCATAGGTCTATATACATCAATATGTATAAGTCTTAATCAAGTTACTTGTCCTTTAAACCTTCGTAGTTCAAAGACGCTTTTGTCATTTAACAAACACGATTCGCATGAATTTCAATTCATCTGCAATCGAATTGATTTACGAGCTCCACGTTACGTAGACTCTCATAATGTGATTCTTGTTTATATTCGACCAAGCGACTAATTTACATAAAAGTCAAATACTTTATGTAAAGTCTTACACATTTGTCATTCAAAAATTTGTCTATCTCTTTCAAGCAAATTCAATTAAGATGCATGAAATCTTATACACAAATTCATAATAATAAGAGAACAACATTTCTCTATTACAAAACATGATCATCCATCATCAAATATGAAACGGAGATAAGGTTTTGTGAGATGTTTGGAATAAGGTATACAACCTTTAATTCCTAAATAAACTCTTTATTTAGTAAAGATAACTCTACGCATTCAAAGGTAGCGGCTTAGACGTATAAGCCATTTCCAAAACGGAGTTTACTTTACTTGTCTCGAACTTTCTCTTATTCATCATTGCCTACACATTTCGTTAAATGCGAGCACATGAACTAGCACCTAATTACTAGTGTGAATTAGAGATAGTGAGATAATTTGAACGACAAATATCTTAAGGTTTAGAACATCATGGTATTTCGGACAACCTTTCAAATGCCTCCCATAAATGGCAAATGAAACATCTCATGTGACACACGGTCACTAGTGAGGGTCTCAAAGTTTCAACTCATATCTTGGTGAAGTATTCCTTTAATACTTAACCAATTACTTTTAGCACTAACAAGTGTGCGAACAATATATCCTTTGTCCCTAGAAAGAGATTGCGTGACAATATCAACAATCCTTGATATTGGAGATCTTAATATCTCTAGTTATCAATTAGCTACTCAAACCTTTCGGTTCGCAAGCTAATGAAATGTTTATCTTCTTATAAGAAGAGTCTCTTGGTTAATTCACACTCTATTACTTGATCATAAATGATTGAGTCTATATTTACTTTCTCTAAGAACGTCTTCTTGAGTAAATGGATGAGAGTGTAGAAGTCTAATTTAGTCCTTATGAATTCTCCAATTCAAAGGTCTTGAACTTCTAAAGGGATATAGGCATTCGCTTTATTGAATAGTTTTCGTCGAACTAATCAATCATTGCGAAGTTATGTTCGGGAAGTCGAGGAACGTTTTTGGGATTAAACTTGCTCCAGTTTCTTATTTCCAAGAACATGTCTTAGGAATCGGTATTACTTCTCCAAGTAAATACCTTAGAAACGAGCTTGTCGTTTTCCAAAGATTGATCGCAACGAAATTAACACATTTAATATCTATAACAATTTCAATTTAAGGTCATTTAGTTTATGCAATGTTTTGTTTATGGAAAGATAAACAAAACTCCCACTACATTTAATTAATGTCCCTAAATGTAATGGATTCCAAGATCCCCATTTTCGTCAAGTAGAGCCTGCTATGGCACAACACCCTACTTAACTAGACAAGGTAGGTTCTCCAACCAATCATATCAACCATACGACTCTTGGTTTGTGAATATCTAAGTATATTTACAAACTTCGCCCCGATGTCCAAGAAAACTTGTTGGGTCCATCGATAAGCAACCTCTCTCTATTTGCTCCTAACAAATCTTTTCATTTGTACCCCGACTATCAAGGTTGACAACCATGACGTCCGCTATGGCGGACCGCGCCATGATTGGCTATTGACGTGAAGGGGATAGAGAGAAGGAAGGCGGTCGACTTAATCAATTTAGTTTGGGACAAAATATGTGACTCTTGTTTGGTGGTCGTGTAAGCATACACCCATACCTACCTATGACAATTCAAGGCATTCACAAACAATCACATAACATAAGCATCTCAAGCATTGTCGTGGGTTTGTATGGCTCCCGCTTGCATTAGTCTTCGTCGCATCTCCATGTAACGAAACTAATCTAATCAAACCCTCCCACTAATTACTAAGATCCTATCTAATAATTACGGGAAATAAATACATGTGATAAAATCCTAAAACCCGCCTAGGCCTTAGGGGCATGCAAGCCTCACAAGTTACATCAAGAATTAATCAATTATTAATTATCAAGGCACCTTAGGCCACATTACAAGCAATCACATGCATTCACAACATTTTACAACACACAAGGCATTGAAATCTTGAGCCATATCAAACCCACATCCTCCTACAAAAACAAGTTAGCACATATACAATATACATAATTCACTTGCTCTTAATTAATTTCATTAATTAGAATCTTTGTGCATACTTGTTGCTCAAGTTTTTCGAATGCAAAGAAGGCTTAACATTAACAACTAATTGTTTAAGCCCTTTCAAATTAAATCCAACCATCAAAACAGAAAGGAGGGTATTTAAGGAGTCTTCTAATTAACCTTTCATCAAATTGATTAATTAGAAATTATTTTAACTAATTAAAATACGAAATTCGGGGCCCGAAAAATTCAAAATAATTCGGTCTCCAAAAAATCCGAAATAAATCCAGAGAACTCCTTACAAAAATTGTTATTACCTGTAAAAAAACTCAAGGAGAGATCAATTACCATCAGGGAGAACCAAAAAAGACAAATCCTCAGATTGTGCGCGAAGCACCGTTAGAGAAAATTCTGTTATGGGTCTCAAACTTTTGATCTGTATGATCATCCCCTTGATATTTTTCCAGCAAACAATTTACATAGAAAAAATACTACACACAATAGGCTATCATTCCATGAAAAGAAAATCCACAAGTTATATTCAAGATCAACGAGATAACAAGCATTTAAGCAAGGTATCCTGTTCTGGAACAGACCGTCGACCAAAAAGTTTTCACTAGGTTGAGGTATCAAATCTCAATAAAAATCTATGAAATTAATTTTCACAGATTCCAGACTTAAAGGAGAACATTTCTATTTTAACACTTTTCCATAAAAGTTTCTCAATAAGTACAGTTTTTCAAAACAATCGGTTTGTTTGAAAAAGCAGATCTGACAACTTCATCACTTTTCATCCTTGAACGCCCACATAAAATCCGAAATATGCAACAAAATTTACATATCTAGAAAGAGCATCAAGTTTAGATTAATCCTATCTAAAAGTTACAGGTACTTTGTATACAAACTTATTTGTTACCAACCACAACAACAGAACTGTGCAGCAGAATAACAGATCTGCGCACCGTTACCGTTTAAATCACTAAAAATTCATTTTACATCGAATTTCAATGATTCCAGTGGGAAAACAACCACAATTCAAAGGGCTACAACCTCCAATAAGAAGGAAAAAATTTCAGAGAGCTTTACACCACGAAAAACAAGCAACAAGACAGAAAACAGCCTTTCCAGGGCCAGCAAGCATGCACATCACTAATTAACTTAATTAATTACGAATTTCTCATTTAATTAAGTGTGAGAAACCTTAAGCACGACCTGAGCACTAATACCACTATTAGGAAATGCTCATATTTTAATTTTAGATTAATTACAACTAATTAATCACCATTAACAACAAGCAAATCAATAGATCTAGTGCTAAAGCAATCACACATCAAAACAATGAGAACAAGTAGGAGAATTATACCTCTCTTTGTGTAGTAACAAAGAGGCTCGATTCCATGGCATGAGAGTCGATGGCGTGCTTGCACCGCCTCCTCCACCACCAATAGTCGCCTCTAGCCCACCAAGGACGCACCACCAAGCTCAAAGAGAATGCTAGTTCTCTTGAACCTCTTGCTAATCACCTTGCTTCTCTACTTAACTATTTAATGGAGAAGAAGAGAGGTGGGGTGCTCAACACATGAGCTTGGAAGAGAGAAAAAGGGGCAGCTAGGAGGCGCATGGGATGGGAGAGAATGACGGCTAGGGTTTCAATTGTTGGAGTTATGTCCTAGAAGTCAATAACTTTATCAATCGCCAATTTGATAATCTTTTGGCAAAGCTAGGGGTAAAACACAAGGTAGCCACACCTTACCATCCTCAAACTAGTGGGCAAGTTGAGATATCCAACCGTGAGATAAAGAATATTTTGCAAAAGACGGTTGGAAGGTCAAGGAAAGATTGGGCCCTCAAGTTGGATGATGCATTATGGGCATACCGCACCGCCTACAAGACACCTATTGGCATGAGCCCATTCAAATTGGTTTATGGAAAGGCATGCCATCTACCTGTGGAATTGGAACACAAGGCTTATTGGGCAACACGCGCAATTAACTTTGATTACAAGGAAGCGGGGGAGAAACGTGTTTTGGATTTGCATGAGTTGGAAGAGATCCGGTTAAGAGCTTATGAAAGTGCTAGAATTTACAAGGAACGCACCAAGCAATGACATGACAAGCGTATCCTAAGGTGAGAGTTCAAGGAGGGCGATTTGGTCCTTCTTTTCAACTCAAGGCTAAGGCTATTTCCGGGCAAGCTAAGGACTCGTTGGTCTGGACCTTTTGAGGTGAGAAAAGTGTATTCTTTTGGGGCAGTAGAGCTTTGGAGAGAGGACAAGTCCATGGGAAGTTTCAAGGTGAATGGACAACGTCTCAAGTTGTACTCAATGGACGTGTCGAGGCATGGAGAGGAAGAGCAAGTCTACTTTCTCACCGACCCGGCACCAGCCGAGACGTAGTCATGAGGAGTCGAGCTCAAGACTTAAAACGAGCGCTGCTTGGGAGGCAACCCAAGGGTTTAATTAAAAATTAGGGTTTTTATTTTTCTTTCAAAAATACAACAAAAACACAACAAAAAATTGAAAAACGAAAATAGAAAAAAATTATAAAACCAGAAAACACATAAAAAAGTAAGAAAATTGAAAAACACAAAAAAATTAGGAGTAGAGTTAATATTAACTTAATCTCGGCTTAATTTTCAGGAAAACTGGTGCTCTCGGGAAAAAGTCAGCGACCCGCAGGGCCTTTCAGCGACACGCAGAGGAAAGTGCGACCCGCAGCTCCAACCAAGCTTGGGGGAGTTTTCTGCGACCCGCACAAACCTCCTGCGGCCCGCTGAAATTTAACAGAAATTCAAAAACTGCCACGACGCGACTTTTAGGGGCATAACCGTAAACTCACCCATTAAATCCCTCATTTCCACTGATCCTTTTCTCTCTCACTTCTCTCTCGCGACCCAAAAACCCTAACCTGCGACCAACTGCCGATCAAGTCGTCGGAAGCGCCATTTCCACCGCCCGAGTGCTCCATCTCACTCTCCTCGACACCATCTTTGCATGCACGCCGTCCTTTTGGGTTGGAACAGCCCCGATCAACACCATTTCCGGCCTCAACTTCTCCACACTTGGTAAAGGTTATATAACTCCATTTCCTCCTTTTTCAAGCTTTATTCGAGATTTTTTCGCAACTTCCCTTTTCTCTCTGGTACCATCCCGGACCATAATACCGGAACCCTAAACCTGGTACCCATTTCCCGCCTACACCCCAGTTTCTGCGACCCGCCGAAAACCCCTGCGGCCCGCAGAAAACCTCGTTCCAGAAACAGAAAGCCACTAATCCCACCTATTACCTTCAATTCTCATGGCACCAAAGATATTTGACAAGATTTTTAAGAGAAGAAGCAGTAGGGAGGGTTCTAAGAAGGCGGGTGAGGGTTCCTCTGCTCCGGTGCAGCAGCCGGTAGAAGAGAATCCCGAAATCCCGGATTTGGATGCGGCTGGACGGGAAGTTTTTGGAAGTGAAGAAGGGAGTGAGAGGACCGAGATGGAAACTTCTCCTACTAGGGATGATCAGAGGGGTAAGGGAATGGCAGAAGAGGAAGAAGAGGAGTATTACGAGGGGGAAAGCAGTGAAGTGGAAGAAGGCGGCGTTAATCCCGCTAGCCCTTCGGGGAGTGATTATGAGGAGGAGATAGCTCGGGCAGCGACCGGTGCTGTCCCGGGTAATGAAGAAAGTGAGGATAGTGATGCAGAGGAGGAAGAGAGAGGGGACGACATGGAGGTAGACGAGGATACGGTGGTTACTCTCACCAAACCCGCCAAATCTTCGAGAACGGTGAAGAAGGAACTTAGGGGCAGAGAGCCGGTGTTCTATGAGGCCGGGGCCAAGGCCCGGTATGAGCGGTTGAGAGAGAAGAAGATCGAGAACAGCCGCTGCCTCGAACCTCAAGTTCTGAGGCAATTGGGTATTGAAGCCGACTTATACATGCTCACCGACAGGGCGGGTTTTCTACGAGCATTCTGGGAAATAGATGAGCCCTCATATACCCGCCTTGTCATCGAGTTCCTTTGCTCTTATGACTTTTGGTTTGATCGGACCACGGGAAAGTATATGGCGAGTTGGATTTTCCGCGATGTGCAGTATACCAAGACCGAAGACGAGATAGCCGATTACAAGGGGCTGAAGAAAGGAGGTTTAGATGTTAAGGACGAGGATGAGGGGTTTTGGGAGCAAATTACGGGTTTGCGGCAGCCCAAGGAGAAGAAGAGCCTAGACATTCACATGCCCGTTATTTGCTTCATTCAGCGAGCTCTCTCTCTCTATATCTTTGCAAGAGGAGAATCTAGATCGAAGGCCGTAGTGGGCGAAGTTTCTGTTTTGTGCCAAATGCTTCGGGCCAGGGAAACAACACCTCAAAACTTGGCCTTTCACATGATGAAAAACTGGAACAATGTGGCCAACATCAAGACCAAAGGGGCAGGCCAGATCACAATAGGTGGGTACATTACTCACCTGGCCAAACAATGCGGTGTGAAAGATTTCCGCATGAAGCAAAGTGCCGGGCCCGAGCATCTCAACCTCGACTCCCTTGCAACCATGGGCCACGTGAAGAGATCGCCCAGGGGGTGAAGTATGTGGTGGGGGACTTCAAGATTGACATCCCCATCACATTCAGGATTGATTTGAGCAAGCCCCAGAGCTGGTTGCTCGTTCAGGACGGCCGTCTCGTGCTTCCAGCACCAGTTTCTGCCTCTCAGGCTGGAACCAGCCGCCCGAAGCAAGAATCAGCGGCCCGCACAGAAGAGACACTTCAGGATGGGTCGCAGGCCACACCAGCGGCCCACACAACTGCAGCTCCAGCCAGCGGCTCGTAGGAAACTCCAGCGGCCCGCACATTTGACACAGAGGCAGGGGCAGAGAGACTTTTTGGTGATTTTGGGGGACGGCCACACCTGATGTCCCCTTCTCTGGCCCTGGCAGCAGCTCTCAGCCACAGGTGGACCCCTCACAGCAGCAAGGATGGGCCCCGCCTCCATACGACCCCATGGAGCAATATCGTATGCTTTGTGATGTGCACTCCTATCAGAAAATGCTCCGTGGGGATGTAACTGAGCTCCATAGCCGCTACGACAACCTTGAGCAGCGATTCGATCTCTTTGAGAGGAGACAAGCGGAGGAGATCAAGGATGCGAGGGCATTTCGCGAATACCAACGAGGTTGGTATGAGAGGGAGGAGGAGAGGAACAAGACGAGGGATGCTCTCTTCGACCACTGGGCCAGTCAAATTTTTGGGCCACCACCACCACCTCCAGAAGCAGCATTTCTGCCACCACCACCTCCGGAGGACGAGTACCAAACTCCACCGGAGAATTAAGTCGTTTTATTGTGAGTTTTCTAATTTCCCTCTTTTATTTTCTCTTAGGTAATTAATGACACTAGGGACAGTGCCATGAATTAAGCTTGGGGGGGTAAATAGGAAAATTAGAAAATTTATGATTTTATCTAGGAATTGCATGCATTTTTTGCATTTTTGGCTCTGTCAGGTTTGTTTTCTAAGTTGACAGAGCTCTGAAATTTTCTAAGTTGGGGAATTTCAGTGGGCCGCTGAGACACCCACTCAGCTCGCTGCTAAGGCAGCGGGTCGCAGAAACACTCAGCGGGTCGCTGGAATTCTTCCAGAAAGTTAATTTCTTTGCATTTTCATATAGTTTTGTATATATTGCATGATTAAGTCATATAGATGCATGTAGATAGGTCTAGGAAATAATTACTAGGTAACTAGGTGATGATTTGAGCAAGTTTGAACAGAATTGAAAGATTTAGAAAATTTTCAAAGAAAAATCACATGAATTTGATCGATTTAATCGAATGAAGAAAGGACAAAAGTTAGGAACTTCCATGAAATATCTCAACTTTAGCTAAGTTTTTCAGAATTGCAAAAGTTAAGCGTGATAGGTAAGTTAGATGAATTAAGGTCAATTTTGCCAAATTAAAAAGTTAGGTCAATTAAGGAGATTAAAAATTAGGTCTAGAGCCGAATAGCCATTCATTGTTTTTAAGTTTATTAAAAGTCGAAGATGTAAATACACAATATAAAAAAAATAATAATAAAAAAAAAATCGAAAAATCAAAAACAAAATAAAAAAAAGGGGAACTTAAAAGCGGTGCTCTGACGATGGCCATTGCGGAAGGCTATAGGTTTGTGTGGATAGAAAAATGGATCCATCAAAGTAAAATTGAAGAAAACTTCAAAATAAAAATCCACACTAATCTGGCCGACCTTTGTCGCAAACAATCCATGCCCCATGGAAAATCATAAATTGTAAATAAAGTTAATTAATATTCAACCCAAAAATTTTTGGAATAGAATGGGTGGGGATTTGTACCTTATTTTTGCCTCACTTTAGTTCGATTTCCAAATACGTTTTCAAAAATTAAAATGATTGGCTAAGTAACCAAAAGACCTAATAAGAATTGAGTTAATTGATTTTAATTGTTTAATTTTGGTAGGATTAAGGTTTTATTTCATTTTAAATTACTTGTTGCATTAGCTTTTGTGAATCGATAAACTTAGGGATTGATGGGATAGGTCATGGAAGGTAATAGCGAGAGTCCTAGGGAGAATTCGATACGAATCATGAGATCATCAAAGAAATTTTATTGAAAAATCTGATGTGAAGTTTGAAAATTTGATTTTGAAAATTGCTCGAGTCATTATTTAGTTATTTTAGTGATACTTTCTTAGACCTTGTAGATAATGCATGTGGTTAATTGTTTTTAAGTCTTGAAACAGACCTTTAAGTATGAGCTTTGCTTGGGGACAAGCAACGTTTAAGCTTGGGGGATTTGATAAGCAGAAATTATGCATATAAATACCGCTTATATTAGGACTTAATTTCATTAATTATGTGTGTTTCTAATGTTTTAATTGTTAATTTAGGTTAGAAGCAAGGTACTGCTATGGCTACTTTTATTTTGTACAGGATCTGTGTGATTTTGCCACTCTTGAAGCGAGGAAACCGAATTCTGATCATGATCTGCGGCCCACCGAAGGTTTGTGCGACCCACAGGAAGACCCAGCGTGTAGCAGGTGAGACTTGGCAGCACTGAAGATTTCTGCGACCCGCAGGACTCGACAGCGGGCCGCAGAAGAAGCAACCGACAGCCCAAAATAGCCTGACCAAGTTCTGCACCCACCTCTACACCGACATATCTATTTCCGGCGCCTCAAAACCACGTCTCCGACAGTTTTAGAGCCATCCCACGCCTATATAAACACCAGAGCAGATCAGAAGAGTAGTTCGTGAGTTTTAGGGCAAATTCCGCTAAGTAAGAGAGCAATCAAGGGTTTTCAGCGGGCCGCAGGGAGCATCAGCAACCCGCTGAAAGAGTGGCAGAGAAGGCAGAAAGAGGGAAATCTGGGTTTTTACTGTTGTAATCCTGTTTCTTTCTCTATGTTTTCTTATTATTCAGATACCTTTTGTTGTTTTATGATTTATACTCGTGAGTAGTCGTATATTAGGGGCCATAGTAGTGAACCTTTTTAAGTTTATGATTGATAATATGTTTTAAGTTATATTTTCTTTGTTTGTATGTTGTGTTTTATGCTTTGATTGAATTGCTTAGATTACTCTACCTGAATTGCTTAAGTTGAATTGCTTGCACCCATTAAAAGAGACGTCTTTTGATTGTTAGGTGGTTAAGTCCTGATGAAGAATTTTGAACCCTAAGTATCAAATAAATTTGTACCTAGAACCTAACTTCACTAGTCGTTTGGAGTAAGGTTTAGGGTCGAACCCAAGGGACGGATTTCTGAGTACCGGACTCACTGGTTCTCAAAAGCTAGACAGATAAAAAGGGATGTTTTTGAGTGAAATAAAGAACTGAAATTAAAATGCAGGAATATAGATGTTTTTGGTGGTTTTGAACTCTAATAACCAAACTCAGACAATAAAATAAACTAAGGATAAATTTGTGGTTTATCTAATGATAAAAAGACGTCCTAGGGAATAGATTTCACTAGGTTTAGCCTCCAGAGAAATCGAAATCAATTGCCTTCACAATCAACTCGAAGACCTAAAAATCCTGCCTTCAGTTCGGTCCGAACCAGACCAGTTCGGTCCGAACTGAAGGCGTGGACCTGAGTTGTTGAGTGATGTACTTGACTGTTGACAATACCACGAGTCTGGACTAGCTGAAACTACAATCCCTAACCCTCAACTTTCGCCTGTCGGGTCAGAAACTAGTACAGGACTCTACCAAACTCGCCCAAGTTCACTAGACCTAAACTTTCGCGTTGGTACAAGTTCACAAGGGTTTCACTATCTGTTTTCTTTGGTCATCTAAACACTCTTTCAAGCAGTTCAGAAGTTCCGCCTTTCGGCACAACTAACCTATCCTTTCAGATCTAAGGCTTAACCTAAACACCGAGCTTACATCTATTGTTCGTTTAAATTTGTAACTTAACCAAACCCTGCAGTAGATTTAGAAGCAAGATAAATCAAACAACAGCAATAAACTAAGCAGCAATTAATTTCAAATAGATAAATAGCATGTCAAATATCAAGCATCTCATAACAACAACATCAAACTAAACCTAAGCTACATCTTACCCTAAGACTAAAGTAAACTACTCAGACATCGTACTAAAACAACACATAACGACAGTAATAAAACAATAAAGATACATGTCCATCAATAGAGAAGTAAAAAGCATGAAAGAAATAACCAACTACTACTTTGCAACTTAAACTTCTCTATCTAGAACTGGGAAGGTGAATGGATGTCAGATCTCGCACTGCTCGCTGCCGTCGCTTCGTAAACAGTTGAAAGATCACAGGAATCGGTGAAGAACTCCAAGTGTGCCAAATTCGTCCAGAGCCAAGAGAGTCTGCCGCCAGGGCAGAGAGAACCTTTTATAGAAGCTTCAGGTGCTTGGAGAACAAGCTAGGTCGTCTAGGGCAGAAGATCTTCCAGAAATCAACTTTCCAATGTAGAAAAACATGCCAAAGTTGTCAGTTCGGGGCCAGCCAGGGGTCAGTTCGACCCGGAGAGCAGAATGGCTTCGGGCTGGAGTGGAATGGGAGCTGCCGTGACCAATTCGACCCGAACAGGATGGGCTTCGGTCCGAACTGGCTACATGTAGTCCGAAGTGAACTGCTGAGATGGCTAAGTCCGATGCAGAGCCTGGTTCGGTCCGAACTGGAGGTGTTCGACCTGAACTGAGGCCTGGACTTAGCGTTTAAGGTGGCATGTGGCCCGCATGACGGTCTGGATTGTGTGCCTAGCGCCAGGAATGAGTCGTCTGGCCTGATTGCAAGCATCCTGAGCTTCTTTGAGTCTGTTTTCCTCTTGTTCTTCACCAATACCTGTATTATAATGAACTAAAGCGACAGCATAGCCGAATCCTGGAAAAACACGAGGAAATGTCAAATAATAACAAGGTTTGGGTCAAGTTTAGGTGCCAAGTACGGTCTAAATACCAACAAATAAATGAGATATCAAATCCCCCCAAACTTAAACTTTGCTTGTCCTCAAGCAAGAGCCTAAACTTAGAGTTCAACTATACTTAGACTTAAAAACAAAAACCCAAACCGAAGTTATGCTAGAGACCAAATACTAATGCCCACAGTCAATCGCACAAGCAAATCAAGCCAACCAGTTAGAATTCATCAAGTACAAGGGTTTAGTGTCCTAATAATTAAGCCATGCAACTCTTGGTCCTAATGAGAGTTAAGCCAATCAAGTGCCCTAGCTTCTATTCCATCAATCAAATGCAACCTCAAAGTCACTCACCCGTTCCTTTCTATGTCTTACAAAAGTTTGTGAAAAGGAAACTTAGCAAGTCCGAGAATTTTATAACGAGAGAGATAAACAACAATTCACCAATTTAGAAATAAATGTGTAAGTCGAGTTGCGGTGATTTACATCACTTAGGGTTTTACGCTATTGAGACTTGGATTGAGCTACCGGCACATGACGCACCGGGGAGATCAAACAAATAAATGCACGACCAAGGCCACGGTACACTTGGGCCAGGGCTCCTAGCAATTTTCGTAATCCTTTCTACAATTATTTGTGGAAGATCAAACAAGTTGTCACACGACCAAGGCCACGGTACACTTGGGCCAGGGCTCCTAGTGACACTTATTATCATTTCTTAATTTGGATTAATTGAAGTCCCTTCGCACCCTCATTTTCGCAACTATTTAGATTTCAACCAGTTTAAGTGCTCGTTGGTGATTCTACCATTAAAAACCATCTAACTCGTCTTATAATTTCCAAAGTTGCTAAATTTTCTTTTAGGCAAAAGAGTGTAAGACCTAGAAATAGTTCACTCGGTGAGAGGTTGTGAGAATCGACTTAGATTGAGTTGATAATTATTAAGCATCCGGTTTCGGGTCCTATCAAGGCTTTAACTCACTATTTCGGTCCATTGGTGCACAAGTCAAATTCAGGTTTCTAAACAAACAGAAGTACTTGAGATTTCTAAAGGAAAGGCCTTTAAAAGTGTGTGATTTTAATCAGTGAAAGTCAGAAAAGAAGAGAAGGGCAAGAGCATTTAATTTTCAACAAAACTTCAACAAAATCGTGTAAAACTGACCCTCAGTTCGGACTGGAGTGGACCAGTTCGAACCGAAGTGACAATGGGATTTCCAGAAAACGACTAAGCCCCCAGTTCGGACCGAACTTGCTGGTTCGGGTCGAACGGAGCAGTGGTGCAGTGTAGAGCCCCTAAATGACCCCAGTTCGGACCGAACCAAAGCAGTTCGGGTCGAACTGAAGCCAGAAAAACTTGAAAAAGTTACCCCTCCTCTCTCTAAATCGTCCAAAAACCAGAAAAAGAAAAACAAAATAACAAACCACCAGCGAAAATAATACGCCCCCCCCCCCCCCCAAACTTGAACAGAGCAGTGTCCTCGCTGCTAGACATGCACACAAAGAAATAAAAATAGGAGGGTAAGGCGGCGTACCTGACTAGTAGGGAGGATGAGGGAAAATCCCAAAGGGATCTTCCGGTCCGGCTGGCTGCTGCTGTGGTGGTGGCACGAGGCTAGGGTAAGCTGCCGGGTCAGATGGACATGGGCGCGACACCTCAAAAGACTGCTCCGGGTAGGCATAGGGAACGGAGCGGGCCTCGGTCGGCTGAGTGTAGAGATTGGGCTGCCAAGGGGCGTGCCATGGCTGCTGCACCTCGTCCATGTTCGGAGGGCTGTGATAGGAAGAGGCCGAAGAAGCGGTGCTATGGATGGAGTGCACCGGTGAACCCCAATTTGGGTCATCTTCATCACCGGGCCAATAATTGTTGCGGAGGAAGAAGTTGTTGTCGTAGGCCACATCCGCAACACGGTCAAGGCGCCGCCCGTACTGCTGCACCTCATGAGAGAGACGGCTAAGGTGCATGCCATGGTCTTGCTGGACAGCCGTGTTCCGGCGCACCTCATCCCTAGTGTCTATTGTGAGTGTAGTGAGGTTACCCATCATATCGCGAAGCGCGAGAGCCCACGGTGGTGCTTGAGAGAAGATGTCCTCTGGTGCTGCTACCCCTTGGTCTGTGGCCATGGGAACGGGCTCGACCACTGCTGCCCGGCTAGAGCTTGCCTCCCCCCTAGCTGCTGCGGCTGGCTGAGGGCTGTAGTCAGTAGGGATAAGCCATAGGTCGCGGCGGCGGAGATTGAGCTTGTGAGGGTAGGGGAGAGGGAAGTTGCTCCCATTCTTGCGGAGCCACACAAAGCTGCCATTGGGCAGAATCTCGATGAAACCGGCTTGCTTGAACCTCCACTCGTCGTAGAGAGAAAAGCCTCCACAAATTGACTTGGGAGGTAGTGGAAGGTTCATGCGAGTGGCCAGAAGAGAGACATACGCACCCATAGTGATACTCCCCTTGGGCACACGGTCACGCTGGTAGAGCCAAAACTCAACCATCATCTTCACCACATTGATCTTTGGAGGGCTGGGCTGAAGAGAGTACCAAATGAGCCCCAACTCCTTATCATTTGTGACATTGGCCGTCTCGCCCCTAGAAAACACTTGAGAGGCATAGGCGCGCATAAGGATGCGAAGAGTTGGGTGGTGCACCAAGCGGGACTTCCGGGCTTGGGAATGGCCAGCAATGCGGATCCAAATGGACTCGCTAGTCAAGTCGCGGTCGTATGGAAGAATCTCCACTGGACAGTCTCGTTCAAGCCCAAACACCTCGGCCACATCTTGTAAGCGAGCCTTGTGCGTGGCATTGGCGAGGCGAAAGACAATGATGTCTGTCCCTCCTTCCTCCATGAGAGATAGAGAACTCAGAAATTCCAAAGTGAACTTTGTGTAGGCCAGATAACGGTGGGTCCAGAAGGCAGGAGTGATGCCAATCTTGGTGGTGAGCTCGAGAAACTCTTCAGCCACCCCAAATTTCTCAAGTGTTGCTAGGTCCATCCACCGGGTGTGCTCGAACTTCCGGTCCTTCATCTTCATGATATTGAGATACTGGAACTTCCACGGGATCTCAAACGTCATGGCCTCCTCAATTGTATGGGCATCTGGGTGCCTTTGGAAGTCGGGGTGGTTCTGCATGGGATGCGAGGGCCCGGCTGGTCTAGGAGGAGGAGGAACTGGCTGGGCAGGGGCACGAGCACGAGAAGAAGAAGCCCCTTTATCACCCTTGGAACTAGAGCGCGTCTTAGGCATGATGGAGTGAGAGAACAGCACTGAATTCTGCTAAGTCGAAGTGCAGTTCGGACCGAACTTAGTGAGTTCGGGCCGAAGGGAGGGTCGAAGTGGGGTCGAAGCAGCAAAGGCAGGCCCTCAGTTCGGGTCGAACTTGGTGAGTTCGGACCGAACTGAAGGAAGGCTGTAGAGGTTTTGGACTTGGGTCCCCTCGGTTCGGACCGAACGGTGAGCTGTTCGGGTCGAACTGAAGCGAGTTTCTGGTAAATCCTGTCCTGATCCTTGGTACAGTCCCTGTATACTGGTAAAATCCTGATCCGTTGCTCAAAATGCTGGTACAAACCCTTGGAAACACTCACAAACCCAGTCAAAACCACAAGGAAGCAGTAAAATTAGAAGAGAAAGTAGCAAGACCTTGAAAAGCTTGTAAAGATGGAAACCCGACTTGTGGCAGCGGAAACAGCACTCGTTCAGGGGAGAGGAAGGCGTGACAAGAGGGCTTGAGTCCCACAACAACACCAAGGAGAGAAGGAGAGCCGAGTTTGGCCTTCCTCGGTGTGAGATGGCGGTAGAGCGGCAGCGCAGCAAGGATAAACCCTAGGGTTGTCGTAGGAACCTGAGAGAAAGCAAACGAAGTCCCCGAGAGCATGAAGAACCGACCAAAACGAAGATCCGCCGACTTTGATCGAAACTTGGGAGAACGTGCCTCGAAAAACCTATCAAAATGCAGCCACTGTTTAAAAATCTGAGAGTAGAGAGTGAAAGAGAGTAGAGAGGAGAGCAAAACGCACTTCAGATCTATAAAAATGATGGAGAGATGAGAGGGCGTGAGTTATGGGGGAGTGGCTTCGGTTTGAAACGGAAAGAAGAGTGGATTGGGGAAGGGGCGCGAGTGGGAGAGAAGGAAAGAATGGGAGAGCGACTTGCGGAAGGGGTATTCCGCTGGGGTCTAACGGGTCGGGTAGGAAAAATTAGACAGGCCCAATAAAATTAAATGAAACAATAATAAGGAAAAATGGGCCTGGGTCCCATTAAAATCTCAGCCCAGTATTCTCCGTTCGGACCGAACAGAATCAGTTCGGTCCGAACTCAACCCTTTCTCGCCTGCCACCTGGTCCAGGTCGAACAGCTTCGTTCGGTCCGAACTGCGTGTCTTCGAACCGAACTGGCCTCTCATCCCGTTCCTTAGCCCAATCCTTCCTTCGGGTCGAACTCGCTGGCTCCAGGTCAAACTGAAGCTGGCTTCTTCGACCTTTGCAGTCGGCTTGAGGTCGTACAGGGATTGTCTGCAATCCAGGTGCTCTAGCGCCAACTGCTCTTTTTGATTCCCCCAAACTTGCTCTGAAAAGAAGCACATCTCATCCCATCAAAGAATATTTTTGTTATTTTTACAATTTCCTAACTGACTTTTTGTCTTTTTCACGAAAAAGAGAAGTAAAATGAATCTAAAAATAAAAATAAACTCTTGGGTTGCCTCCCAAGCAGCGCTTGTTTTAGGTCCCTAGCTTGACCACCTCTTTTCTAATTATTGGATTGGTAAGGTTCGGAGAGAGAAAGAACAAAGGCTTCCTCAATCTTCTCATCGGCTATGTAATGCTTCAATCGCTGCCCGTTGACCTTGAAAGGCTCCGAATCCTTGTCACAGATATCAACGGCGCCGAATGGGTAGACCTTGACCACACGGAATGGCCCCGACCACCTAGATCGCAACTTGCCCGGGAAAAGCCTAAGTCGTGAGTTGAACAAGAGCACCAAGTCGCCTTCCTTGAAGTCTCTCCTTGAAATATGCCTGTCATGCAAAAACTTGGTTTTTTCTTTGTAAAGTTTAGCATTTTCATAAGAGTTTAGGCGTACCTCATCCAATTCATGCAAATCTAGTATGCGCTTCTCCCCGGCTTTGAGCATATCCATGTTGATAGCGCGCGTGGCCCAATATGCCTTGTGCTCAATCTCAATCGGCAAGTGGCACGGCTTCCCATAGACAAGCTTGAAGGGACTCATGCCTATTGGTGTCTTGAAGGCTGTCCTATAGGCCCAAAGAGCATCATCTAGCTTGTTGGCCCAATCCTTGCGAGACCGGGCTACAGTTTTCTCCAAGATGCTCTTAATCTCCCTATTAGACACTTCCACTTGCCCATTGGTTTGCGGGTGATAGGGTGTAGCAACCTTGTGGGTGACTCCATGCTTCTTCAAGAGATTGTCAAAGGTCCGGTTGATGAAGTGCTTTCCCCCGTCGCTTATGACTGCCCTTGGAACTCCGAATCGAGGGAAAATTATCTTGGTGAAGAGATTGACAACCGAGTTAGCATCTGCTGCCTTGCATGCAACTGCCTCGACCCATTTTGAGACATAGTCGACGGCGACTAGGATGTACTCATTCCCGTTAGAGCTCGGAAAAGGGCCCATGAAATCCACACCCCATACATCAAAGATCTCCACTTCGAGAATCGGGTTTTGTGGCATCTCATTCCTCTTGGATATATTGCCCGTCCTCTGACACTGATCACAAGAAAGTACAAAAGAACGTGCATCTTTGAAGAGAGTGGGCCAAAACAAACCTGATTGCAGGACCTTGGCTGCTGTCTTGGAGTATGAGGCATGGCCCCCATAGGCAGATGAGTGACACCCAGCCAAGATCGGCCGAATTTCCTCATAAGGGACACATCTCCGGTAAACATCATCAACTCCAATCTTGAACAAGTACGGCTTATCCCAGAAGTAGAACTTGGCGTCGGATTTGAGCTTTTTCTTCTCCTGCCAAGTCATTTCAGGGGGCAAAATCCCACAGGCAAGATAATTGGCCAAGTCAGCATACCAGGGCTGGTCGCTTCGGCCTGAACCACCCCCAGTTCGGGTCGAATTGTGCTCAAAGGCCAGGATTTCACTTGCAAGCCGCATCCAATGAGGGCCAGCAGCTCCAGACTAAGCTCCGTTCGGTCCGAACTGCCGTCTCTTCGATCCGAAGTGAGGGCCAAGTCCTCCGAAGTGAGTGGTGGTGACCCCGAACTGAGGTCAGTTCGGTCCGAACCATGGTCAGTCCGGGTCGAACTGAGGTCGATTTTCATGAGATTTTCATGTGGAAAGGCATCTTCAATTGGCAATTCTTCACCTTTTCCTTCTTTCCAATGCAGCCGAGACAAGTGGTCTGCCACTAGATTTTCTGTCCCTTTCTTGTCTCGGATTTCCAGATCAAATTCTTGAAGCAAAAGGACCCACCTTATGAGCCTTGGTTTGGCATCCTTCTTGCTCATTAAGTACCTCAACGCGGCGTGGTCTGTGTACACGATCACCTTAGAGCCCACAAGATAGGATCTGAACTTATCTAGGGCAAATACAACAGCGAGGAGCTCCTTCTCCGTGGTCGTGTAGTTTGCATGAGCCGGATCAAGCACCTTGCTCGCGTAGTAAATGGCCACAGGTCTTTTGTCTTTCCTTTGGCCTAAAACAGCTCCAACCGCATAGTCACTCGCGTCGCACATGAGCTCGAATGGTTGTGACCAATCCGGCGGTTGTAAGATTGGGGCCGAAACAAGGGCATCCTTCAACCTGTTGAAAGCATTAATACAATCATCATCAATAATAAACTCACAGTCTTTAATCAATAGATTGTTTAATGGCTTTGCTATTTTAGAGAAATCTTTTATGAATCGGCGATAGAATCCGGCATGTCCAAGGAAGCTTCGGACATCTTTGACATTCTTAGGGATCTCTAGCTTTTCAATCACTTCAATTTTGGCTTTGTCGACCTCGATCCCTTGAGATGTCACCACGTGGCCTAGCACTACGCCTTTCTGCACCATGAAATGGCACTTTTCCCAATTCAGCACCAGGTTGACCTCTTTGCATCGCTGCAAAATTTTAGAGAGGTTAGCAAGGCATGAATCAAAACAAGAACCATAAACAGAAAAATCGTCCATAAACACTTCCATTTCTTTCTCAATAAAATCCGAAAAAATAGCCATCATGGCTCGCTGGAAGGTGGCTGGTGCATTACATAAACCAAAAGGCATACGTCTATAGGCAAAAGTACCCCAAGGACAAGTAAAGGTGGTCTTATCTTGGTCACTAGGATGGATGGGTATTTGAAAGAAACCTGAGTAACCATCTAAGTAACAATAAAAGGAGTGATTAGCGAGTCTTTCTAAAAGTTGGTCTACAAAAGGGAGATGAAAGTGATCCTTTCTAGTCGCCGCATTGAGCTTGCGATAGTCTATACACATCCTCCACCCGGTCACTACTCGCGTTTGGATCAGCTCGTCCTTGTCGTTCTTGACCACCGTCGTGCCTCCTTTCTTGGGGACCACGTGCACCGGGCTCACCCACTTGCTATCCGAGATCGAATAAATAATCCCCGCATCGTGGAGCTTTTGCACTTCTTTTCTGACCACTTCGGTGAGAATTGGGTTGAGCCTTCGCTGCCCGTCTCTTGATGGCTTGTGGTCATCCTCCATGAGGATTCGGTGAGTGCAAATAACGGGGTCGATCCCTTTCAAATCTTCTATTGAGTATCCAATAGCACCTTGGTGAGCCTTCAAAACTGTCAATAACTTCTCAACCTGCCCTGCATCTAATTCAGAGTTAACAATAACAGGGTACGTTTGATTCGGGCCGAGAAATTCATACCTGAGAGAGGCAGGCAGGGGCTTGAGTTCAACTTTTGGAGGCTCAGTTCGGTCTGGACTAGCCTGGTTCGGGCTGGAGAGGTCCAGAGCCATTGCATTTTCCATCCGGTTGCCTTCAGTTCGACCCGAACTGGGTTGGTTCGACCCGAACTGATCTCCATGAACCTCTTCCCTATCTACAGTTCGACCCGAAGCGTCTGGGTTCGGTCCGAACTGAGGGGCAGGATCCACCATTTCATCTAGTTCCTCAGCCTCGATCGATTCCTCGACCTCGATTGCTTCCTGTACTTCAGAAAGAAACTGTTGGTAATCATGGAGAGAAGACTCATACCTTTCCTCAAGAGTCTCCTCAATCGTTGGTTCGATCACCTCGATCCTAAAGCATGTGTCGGCGGAGCTTGGGAACTTCATGGCATGATTGATGGAGAAGTGAAGCTCCTCCTCCCCCACTCTGACCAAGATCGTGCCGTCTCTGGCATCCATCAAGACTCCAGCAGTTCGGAGGAACGGGCGCCCCAAGATGATGGGCACCTCCTGATCTACCTCCATGTCCATGACCACAAAATTTACCTTGCACCGGTACATCCTTGAGCATGCCTATCGGTAATCGCTCTGTGGAGTCCGCAAGCTTGATAGATATAGCTGTTGGGCTTAGCTCGCCGAACCCTACCTTTTCATAGACTGCCTTGGGCATGAGGCTGACGCCGGCCCCCATATCGCATAAAGCCTGCTTGATGATGGCATTTCCGATGACGCAAGGGAGAACAAACCTCCCCGGGTCCTCTAATTTGGGCGGCATCTTCCTCAAAGCTTCGCTGCTCCCTTGTGTCAGAGCAACGGATTTCAACTCCTCCAGAGTCAACTTTCCGATACATAATTCCTTCAAAAATTTAGCATATACCGGCACTTGTGTCACCGCATCCATGAAGGGGATCGTGATCTTCATCTCCTTCAAAATCTCCCAGAATGCCCTGAATTGGGCATCCTCTTTGCTCTTTCTCAACCTCTGTGGGAATGGGACGGGAGGTTGGTAAGTGGGTGTGACTTGGGCGCTCTTTTCTCTGTTTTGGCCAGCCTGCACCTTTGGTTCGGACCGAACTGGAGGTGGTTCGGGTCGAACAACCTTGGGTCCAGGTCGAACAGGCCTCTTGGCTGGCCCTTCAGTCTCTGGTTCGGACCGAACAGGGGAGGGTTCGGGTCGAACTGGGCTGGTGAGGGGCGGCAATGGTGCTATCTGCTGCAAAATGGGCTCTTCGTCAGCTGGTTCGGCCCGAACTGGGTCTGCTTCAGGTCGAACTGAGGGCTGATCAGCTGTTTCTGCCGGCATGGGCGGGTCTTCGTACTGCTTCCCGCTTCTCAAGGCATGGAGGGCCTTGCAATCGGCATTCGGGTTGACTTGGGGCTGCCCTGGAAGCTTCCCTTGCTCCTTGGCGAGATGTGCCTCCAGCAAGCGCTCCATCCTCTTTATTGCCCCTGTGTTAGATTTCAATTCATCCACATCAGACTTAATTTCAAGATTAAATTTAGTTTGGCCGGCCATAAAAGTATGGACAAGTTCAGTAAGTTCGCCAAAGGCGGACTTCCTTTGAAAGGGCTGGTCTCTATTGTTGGTGAACTGATTATTTCTATTAAAATTTGAGGGGCCTGGGCCGGTGTACGGGTATTTTTGACCAAAGTTCCCGTTAATAGCATTGACTTGAGGACTGTCGGTCTCGGGTTTAGCCAAAGGGCACTCGACAGAAGTATGCCCTTCCTCGCCGCAACATCCGCATTCTCCCTTGTTAAGATGCGAGCCTTGTGCGGATTGAAACGCGGTAAGCTCCGTCTCCAGCTCGCCGATCCTCTCGTCCTTGGTTGTGACGCTGTGCACTTGCTGCCTCGGGTTTTGTCGGCGAGAGCTGACCATCGGCATCCAATGGTATTGCCTCGCACACCGGTCAAGTAACTCTCTTCCGGCTGCCGCATCAAGCCGTAGGAAACTTCCACCTGAAAGAGAGTCAAGGTTGATCTTAATATTATCATACAAACTGTTATAAAAAGTCTTAACTATCAACCACTCTTGAATCCCATGATGGGGGCACGAGGTTTCTAGATCCCTAAACCGCTCCCAAGCATCACTCATAGGTTCATCCTCTTTTTGTTGAAAGTTGGTAATTTCCCTCCTTATTGAGTCAGCCCTATCAGTTGGAAAGTATTTGTCAAGAAAGGTTTGAGCCATGTCATCCCAAGATCTAATTGACCCTTTTTTCAAAGTTTTGTACCACTTTTGGGCTTTGTCTTTGAGGCTAAACCTAAACAGCAAGAGTCTAACAGCTTGTTGTGGGACCCCATTCATTTTAATAAGTCTAGTGTAATCAAAAAAAGTTTGAAGATGAGCATGGGGGTCCTCGTGGTCGTTTCCATGGAACGGGGTTTGTTGGACCATAGTCACGTGAGCGGGGGCGATCTGCATGTTGTTGGCATCGATTCCAGGAATCACAACCGGCCCTGCCACGTGCTTGGCCCTCGGAGCACAATACTCCATGAGAGATTTGTTGGGGTTGTCATTCTCCCCATCAGAGTTGTTCCCGACGCTCTCATCATCATTGGTCCATCTGCGACGCTCATCGTCGAATTCTCGTCGTTCTCGCTCTAATTGGAGCCTGAGTTGCTCCAAGCGCTGTGTCTCGGCCGCGATATCAACTTGAGGGTTGTTCGCTGCCATGGTAGCTCCTGCTTCTCTCTGCACTGGGTTCAGTTCGGGTCGAACTGGAGCTGTTCGGGTCGAACTAGAGGTCGAAGAGGACCCTGGTTGCTGCGCTTGGTTGATTACGCGAAGAAATTCGACCTGCTGCAACTCTGGATCTTCCTGCAACCCACGGAGAAAATACCTACGCAAAATAGGAGGTTGGGACTTTGATCGAGGCCCCTTCTTCCTACCTGCCAGTCCTGCAAAATAGAGAGAAAGCAAATATGAGAAAAACAAAAGAAAAGTCTAGTCTCTTGATACTACAACAAGTATTCAATATCAACACCGTCCCCGGCAACGGCGCCAATTTGATGAAGAATTTTGAACCCTAAGTATCAAATAAATTTGTACCTAGAACCTAACTTCACTAGTCGTTTGAAGTAAGGTTTAGGGTCGAACCCAAGGGACGGATTTCTGAGTACCGGACTCACTGGTTCTCAAAAGCTAGACAGATAAAAAGGGATGTTTTTGAGTGAAATAAAGAACTGAAATTAAAATGCAGGAATATAGATGTTTTTGGTGGTTTTGAACTCTAATAACCAAACTCAGACAATAAAATAAACTAAGGATAAATTTGTGGTTTATCTAATGATAAAAAGACGTCCTAGGGAATAGATTTCACTAGGTTTAGCCTCCAGAGAAATCGAAATCAATTGCCTTCACAATCAACTCGAAGACCTGAAAATCCTGCCTTCAGTTCGGTCCGAACCAGACCAGTTCGGTCCGAACTGAAGGCGTGGACCTGAGTTGTTGAGTGATGTACTTGACTGTTGACAATACCACGAGTCTGGACTGGCTGAAACTACAATCCCTAACCCTCAACTTTCGCCTGTCGGGTCAGAAACTAGTACAGGACTCTACCAAACTCGCCCAAGTTCACTAGACCTAAACTTTCGCGTTGGTACAAGTTCACAAGGGTTTCACTATCTGTTTTCTTTGGTCATCTAAACACTCTTTCAAGCAGTTCAGAAGTTCCGCCTTTCGGCACAACTAACCTATCCTTTCAGATCTAAGGCTTAACCTAAACACCTAGCTTACATCTATTGTTCGTTTAAATTTGTAACTTAACCAAACCCTGCAGTAGATTTAGAAGCAAGATAAATCAAACAACAGCAATAAACTAAGCAGCAATTAATTTCAAATAGATAAATAGCATGTCAAATATCAAGCATCTCATAACAACAACATCAAACTAAACCTAAGCTACATCTTACCCAAAGACTAAAGTAAACTACTCAGACATCGTACTAAAACAACACATAACGACAGTAATAAAACAATAAAGATACATGTCCATCAATAGAGAAGTAAAAAGCATGAAAGAAATAACCAACTACTACTTTGCAACTTAAACTTCTCTATCTAGAACTGGGAAGGTGAATGGATGTCAGATCTCGCACTGCTCGCTGCCGTCGCTTCGTAAACAGTTGAAAGATCACAGGAATCGGTGAAGAACTTCAAGTGTGCCAAATTCGTCTAGAGCCAAGAGAGTCTGCCGCCAGGGCAGAGAGAACCTTTTATAGAAGCTTCAGGTGCTTGGAGAACAAGCTAGGTCGTCTAGGGCAGAAGATCTTCCAGAAATCAACTTTCCAATGTAGAAAAACATGCCAAAGTTGTCAGTTCGGGGCCAGCCAGGGGTCAGTTCGACCCGGAGAGCAGAATGGCTTCGGGCTGGAGTGGAATGGGAGCTGCCGTGACCAGTTCGACCCGAACAGGATGGGCTTCGGTCCGAACTGGCTACATGTAGTCCGAAGTGAACTGCTGAGATGGCTAAGTCCGATGCAGAGCCTGGTTCGGTCCGAACTGGAGGTGTTCGACCTGAACTGAGGCCTGGACTTAGCGTTTAAGGTGGCATGTGGCCCGCATGACGGTCTGGATTGTGTGCCTAGCGCCAGGAATGAGTCGTCTGGCCTGATTGCAAGCATCCTGAGCTTCTTTGAGTCTGTTTTCCTCTTGTTCTTCACCAATACCTGTATTATAATGAACTAAAGCGACGGTATAGCCGAATCCTGGAAAAACACGAGGAAATGTCAAATAATAACAAGGTTTGGGTCAAGTTTAGGTGCCAAGTACGGTCTAAATACCAACAAATAAATGAGATATCAAGTCCAAACATACTTAAGTAACAAAGTTAAAGTATGGTTTACACGATAGTTAGTGCCGGAAGGTCATGCTAGGGTTAAGAAGCGGAAGTTGAAACTCTTCCCGATTACGGAAGTATAGGGAGTCGTAGGTAATAAAGCATAAACTAATTTAACTTAGACCAAGAAACGGAAGTTGAAATCTAGGTTAAATTAGAGAGAAATAATGTTAACTATAGGAAACCTGGCCTTAAACGGAAGTGGGACTTAGGAACCTTAGTTAGGATTAATCCTCTACACAAAACAACAATTAAAATATGCAAAAAGTTGAATCTGCGCCAAACCTAGCGGGCCGCAGGAGGTTTCTGCGGGTTGTCTATGATCCCAGACTTTTACGACCTTCTTAGGGGTCAGCGACCTGAGTTTCAGCGGGCCGCAGATAATCTCTGCGGGCCGCTGATTCTGGAATAAACTGAGAAAGTATTAGCTACTAGTCAACCCCTAATTCTTAATTAGTATTTTAATCCTTTTAACTTATTGAACTGTTTAATTTAGGACTTTTACTTACTGCAATATTTACTTTTGATCTGTTCCGAATATATTTCTTAATATCTTCAATCTAGTTAATCAAGATTCATTAAACTTAATTATTTGAATATTCCGTCCCTGTGGTTCGACCCCGATAATACTTAGACGATTGTTGTACGCTTGCAACTGAATTTGGGTATAATTGGGTATAAATTTAAGTGTTGATTATCCACATCAGTAGCTCCAATATTGTCACACCACAATGTTTTTTTATTAGCCATATGAACACCCAATTCTTTCAACAAAAATATTGCAACCATTTTATTTCTGTACATGTGAGCGCAAGACTCCTGTACTCAGCCTCTGTGCTGGAACGAGAGACTGTTGGTTGTTTCTTAGCACACCAGGACACCAAATTTCGTCCCAAATAAACACAAAAACCTGAAGTTGAACGCCTATCATCAATGCTGCCAGCCCAATCAGCATCGCTATATGCATGTATCTCATTCGAAGAAGAGGAGTGAATGAGAATGCCATGATTTATTTTGCCAAAGAGATAGCGTAAAATTCTTTTGGCAGCTATCCAATGATTTTGTGTGGGATCATGCATGAATTGAGAGAGTTTATTCACTGAAAATGAAATGTCCAGTCTCGTCAAAGTTGCATATTGTAAGGCCCCTATGACACTGCGATAAAGATAAGGGTCATCAAAGATGGCCCCATCATCTTTTGACAGAGATAATCCAGTGGCCATAGGTGTTAAAACCGGTTTGCAGTTAGTCTTATTGACATGAGATAGAAGATCCGAAATGTATTTGGACTGGGTAAGATACAATCCCTTTTCATTGAATGCTGCCTCTATTCCCAAAAAATAATGGAGAGCACCAAGATCCTTAACAGCAAATTGAGTGCTTAATTGTGCAATGCAATTTGCTATTTGGGTGTTATCATCTCCAGTGATTATAATATCGTCTACATACACAAGAAGAAATAGTCTGTGCCCATTAAAATTAGAGATAAACAGTGAAGGATCATAGCTCGAGGGTTTGAACCCAAGACTGACAAGTGCAGTACTAAGCTTTTGGAACCAGGCACGAGGTGCTTGCTTTAGTCCATACAATGATTTGTGTAGGAGACAAACATGGTTGGGATAATTGGATTCCACAAAACCTTTGGGCAGGGTCATGAACACTGTTTCATTCAAATCGCCGTGCAAAAATGCATTTTGCACATCTAATTGCTTGATTGACCAATTGGAAGACATAGCAATTGATAAAACAACTCTAATTGTAGTGGGTCTAACTACTAGGCAGTATGTCTCCAGAAAATCAACACCCTCCTCTTGGTGAAAACCATTGGCAACAAGCCGGGCTTTAAGACGATCTATGGAACCATCAGATTTCCTCTTAATTTTGTACACCCATTTAGAGCCAATTACCTTTTAATTTATAGGAGGAGGAACCAAAGACCATGTGTTGTTGACAGCTAAAGCGTGAAGTTCAGTAGCCATTGCTTCTCGCCATGCAGGCAAGGTGTTTGCCTCGGTGAAAGAGCGTGGTTCAACATCCAAGGAAGCCAAATGAGCGACGAAATCACCAAATTTTTGAGTTTTTCTTGTGTTGTCTCTAGTTCTTGTGGTCATGGAATGTACAGAAGCTGTAATGGGGCCAGTAGGAGCTGGTGTGTGTTCAGCTGAAGCCGTAGCCATGGTGGGAATAGCTTGAACCGGAAGTGATGAAGCGGAGGAGGGAGAAAGGGCAGTATGATCAGAAAGGGGCTAGCTCTTGTGAGTTTGAATTATTGTAACGGTCAGAGGAGCCGTTGAGAAGTGGGGCAGCAACAGTTTGATTTGAATTGTCGAATGGATCGAGCTGGTTTGGCAACGAAATGAGTTGTGGTCGCAATTTGCAGAGGCATGACAGATTGTTGTGCTGCATTTTCCATCTTTTTATTTTTTTAATTTATTTGCACATTCTTAAACGGAAAAACAGTCTCATCAAATACTATATTTCTTGACACATATATTTTGTTGGTTCTAAGTGCAAGCACCTATAACCTTTTTGAGATGAAGAATAACCAAGAAAGATACAAGGTAAAGAACGAAGTTCTAACTTGTGAGAATTATATGGTCTTGTGAGAGGAAAACATTGACATCTAAGAATCCTAAGAAGGGAATAATCTTGACTTTTATTGAAGAGAGTGGTGAAAGGAATGGATTTATTTGAGGGAAGGCGATTTATGAGAAAGACTATACTTGAGAAAATTTCATCCCAATATTGTTTAGGAATGGAAGCATGGGACATGTTAGCAAGTGCAAGCTCTATGATGTGTCTATGCTTTCTTTCGGCAAGGCCATTTTGTTGAGGGGTATATGGGCAAGAGGTTTGATGAACTATTTGTGGAAATTGTGTGGCAATGGATTTGTATTCGGTTCCTCCATCGGTTCTAAGAGTTTTAATAGAACAATTGAGAAGATTCTCCACTGTGCTTTGAAATTAGCAAAAATTTGAGAAACTTCACTCTTTTGTTTCATAAAGTAAATCCAAGTGAAACGAGAATAGTCATCAACAAAGGTAATATAATATCTGTATCCTTGTGAAGATGCAATAGGGGAAGGACTCCAAACATCGGAATGTACAAGTTGTAATGGAAAAGTAGAAAAATTAGATGAAGGGAAAAAGGCAAAATATGAGCCTTAGCTTGAGCACAATCATGACACAAAGAAATTGTATTCCTATTACAAGACAACTTATTTGAATTGATAACATCTAAAGTAATAGCATTTGAGGGATGGCCTAGTCTTGCATGCCAATTATTTGAAGAAATTTGGTTTGTATGAAAGGCTTGAGAATTCTTGAAATTGAGAATGAAGAGACCATTAGAGCTATGTAGTTGAAGTAGGTGGGTCTTGGTGTGGAGGTCCTTTATGACACAAAGAGAATGAGAGAAGTTAATTTCTAAAGAAGGATTGTCATGAATCAATTTAGAAAGGCTAATAAGATTAGTAGAGTAGTTAAAAACATGAAGAACATCACAAAGATTAATTGAACGATTTGAAATGGAAAGAGAGGTAGAACCAATGTGGTGTATAGAGAGACCATTACCATTGCCAATTTGTAGCTTGTCAACTCCATCATAAGGAATGAAAGAAGACAAGTTATTGAGATCATTAGTGACATGGTTGTTTGCACCAGAATCAAATATCCACTCGGTTGGTGCAGGGGCATTGAGCTGAGTTTGAACAGTATATGATTGAAAATGGGGGTTTGGGCGCCAGTTTGGATCTGGATCATATCTTCTATAGCATAAATTTGCAGCATGGCCCGATTTGACACAAATCTGACATGTGGGCTTGACAAAAGAATCTGTAGGCTGCACAGGAGGCCCGTTTGGTGCGTTCGGACGAATTTGGCTTCCTCTTCCAGCGAAAGGGGGATTGGGATTAGCGGGTCGGGTAGCATGAGGCGACGGAGTCGGGTAAGAAGGTCGACCTCTGCCATAGCCACCTCTCCCGGCGTAGAAGGCCGTCGCCGGCGTCGAATGAGCTTTGAGAAACGCCTCATGGCTGAGAATCAAACCGTGGAGGTCAGAGAAGTGGAAAGGTGAATGGACAGAAGCTGCATTGACAGCAGCGACGACTGGGAGATAGTCAGATCCCAAGCCATGGATCGTCGCCATGACCAACTCGTTGTCAGGATAAGGAGACCCGACAGTAGCCAGCTCATCAGCAACTCGCTTGAGATTTTGAAGATAGTCAGAGCACGATTGATTTCCCTTGCTAGCGGACTGGATCTGCCTTTTCAAATTCATGACTCTCGATTTAGAGCTAGATGAGAGAAGATTCTGTAACCGAAGCCAAATCTCCATTGTTGTTGCACATGTAACCACCTGAGCTTGAATCGGCTCGGTGAGGGAAGATCGAATCCATCCCAACAGGAGTTGATCTTGGCAGTGCCACTGCACATACTCAGGATTGACTTCAAAACCGCCATTGGTGCCTTGTCGAGTAGGATCAGGAGGAGGTGATTCGATGTATCTTGCGAGTTTGTAACCATGGAGAAGGGGAAGTATCTGAGATCTCCATGAGATATAGTTCGAAGCAGTTAATTTGGTAGAAATTGGGAGATTAATAAGAACGACATTGTCGGATTGTGGAGAAGAAGATGACAGATCAGAGGTAGAAGAGATATTTGGGGAAGGTTCTGGCGCCATGTAGAAGAAAGGATCGATAATGGCGTTAGTCAAAGGTCTCTGATACCATAAAACGATACAAGAAAATAGATTGTGTAGAGAAAATGAATTGTATTGTATTTCAATTAATTGAGTTTTTGTACACTGATACCTCCCCTATATATAATGCTCAGTTATCTCTTCTAAGTAACAGAAAACAGTTACAGCTGGTTTGTTATTTCTCTAATCATTATGCCTAACTAAAGCTAGTTACAACAGCTCAGCAATTATTACAACTAACTAAAGCTCGTTACAACAAATCAGAAAATGATTAAGTAATTAATCCTCATCAAAGCATCTTCAATCCAGCTGACATTTTGTGCCTCAGTAATTCTGTGCCAGAGTTGGTGAGACGAACAATGTTGCTTATCACCCCTCAATTTTGTCGCTCATTTATACCTCGCTTGGCCTCTCTATTTCTCTTTACAACCTTCGTTTACTCACCCATTTATTACTGATCCGGTCCCCTTTTCACTTCCTTCTTCACGACCCAGCCTCTCTTGTTTTCTTCTCTCTCTGGTGAACCTCGTGGATTTCGCCGGCCTTGCAGCTCATCACGGCGACTGAGTTAGTGGCCAGAGGTGGTGGAGACGGTTGAGTCAGTAACGTGGTTACTCTCCCTCTCTCTCTATTCAATTGCTTGCTCTGAGGTATACCCGTTGTTCTTTCCTCGGTTCTGGTTCTAAGACTTTGCTTTTGTTGTTCTGTTGGGATTGGGTTGTGTGTATCCATATCTGATTAGTGTCAATGGGTCATTGATGGTACTTGTAATCTTGTTAAATGTGACTCCGTTGAATTGATACTAGTATATATCACGCTCAATGCCATTGTTTCCTTAATCTATTGTGGTGCTTATGCTGTCTAATGGTTGGTTTGTGCAATTCTGATGTGTGCTAACTTGGCACCAAGTTAACACTAGACTATACTCTCTTGATAACAATTGTTGGTTGTTCCTAATTGATTTCATGTGTTACTGATTGCCCTTATCCTGATATTTCATGACCTGTTTCAGTCCAAACTATCTCACTGTACCATTATTTCTGGTAAAAGCCAAAGACCTTCCCAGGAGTTACTTGTGATCCGTTGCTGTTATTTGGGCTTAATTGTGAATGTTGTAAATTACTTTTGTTAAAAGGATTAGTATCAAAATTTCCTGACTCAAGTAATTATTGTTGGATCTAAAATTAAGCTGGTTGAACTTCCTTGCTGTTGGATGGCTAATTTAATATTGGGCCGAGACAAATATAGATATGGATTTATTTAAAAGCTATTAGAGTTTGCCAAATAAAGTTGGGAAATTTTATCATCTTGAAAGCGGGATTTTAAAATGGTATATGATTAAGATTGTTCTAATAAATTTGAACAGATACTCAACTATGAATCTATGATGATCGGAGTTGTATGATCCCAAAGTAATTTCTCAAAATAGCTTGTGACGCTTTATAACATAGTTTTTGTAACTGTGAGAGGATTTCACTGGTTGATTGGGAAATGATGGCCGAAAGCATAAGATTTTGTTTCATAGTATACACGGGAGATCTCTAATCGAACAACATTTGGTCGTTGTTGGCACAAAATTTCGTTAAAAGTTTTAAACCCAAGGCTGATGCAAGTTTGATTACAGTGAAATTTTAGGTTAAATATTTGGTCAGTCGTCCTAAGAATGTAAAAGAAAATTTTTCAAAGGTCTGTAGATTAGTTCTATTTCTCATCAAGAGTAGGACGAATGGAAATTGTAATGAAATTATCGAAGACATAATTTCTAATCATTTTTCAAAGTTGATGGAGTGTGAGTTCCTTACTCATGACTGATTCACTTGGATAAAAGGGCAGCTGAGACCTCTCCATTACAATAATCTGTGTATGAAAAAATATTTACATTTACACAAAAGCTTTGTTAACGAACTCAGAACTCTTGATTATTCCTTTGATATAAAAGGAAACTGTGCAAATCAAGGACTTATTGTTAAGTTTCAATTCTACCTTAGAATTTCTACGCCTTGTTCGGACTAGCAATCTTATTTTCTATTTTTTAAAAATATAAATTAACATTAGAGAATTTGATCTTAGTTTATCAGAAAAAAAAAAAAAGTTTATGGACCTGGATCCATGTCGCACATCAATTGCTGTTCCGAATAAACCATGGGCTGGAAAAAGTTTTCTCACTCTTACCGACTACCGAAAAAATTTTAAATAACTTTAATTAATTACGAAATTATAAAATAATCCGTTTTTAATATTTTTTTTAACAATGACTTCGCAGTTTCGGAATCTCAGATTCCGAAACTAAAAATCCTTAGTTTCGGAATCTGAGATTCCGAAACTAGCTAGTTTCGGAAACTCAGATGTCGAAACTAGCTAGTTTCGGAATCTCAGATTCCGAAACTAGAATGTCGCTTATTATATAAGCGGGGACCCTTCATTTCTCTCTCTGTCGCTTTCATTTGGTCTCCGCCTCCGCCGAAGAGAGAAGAGCTCTCAGGTAAGTTTTTTTTTTTATTTTTTTAATTCATTTATTTATTTATTTATTTAGTTATATTAGGTTAATAATAGAAAAACTAAAAATAATATTTCAAAAATATCAAAAAAATTAAAAAAAATCAGAATAAATTCTATTAATTAGGATAAATATATTTTAGTAAATATTATATTTTTTTATATGTTATAATAATATTAAATTGATTTTAAAATTAGATTAATAATAGAAAAATTAGGAAAATATTCAAAAAAATATTAAAAATATACAAAAAATTCGGATTAAATTTTATTCATTACGGAAAAAAATAAGTTAGCAATTTTATATTTTTTACATCTTATAATAATTAAAAAATATTTAAATAATTAGGTTAATATCAACAAAAATAGGAAAAATATTCCAAAAATATAAAAAATTATTAAAAAAATCATATTAATTAGGAAAATCAATATAAAAATTAGAAAAATTAATAGAAAAATTAGAAAATTCTTATAGGTTGATATATTGTTTTGGTTTTCAATGTGCAGAAAATTTCAAACAAGATTCAAGATTCGAATTTCCTATTTCAGCAGCAATTGTCGATCGAGGTTAGTATTTCTTATTCATTAATTTAATTATTTTGCATAGTTAATGTACGTAATTTAGAATAGTTTACGATTTTGAATATTGAATGTGATATGAATGTGATATGATATGATAGTTTATGATTTTATGATAGTTTTAGAATATTGATATGATATGATATTTTTTCATATGATATGATAGTTTAGAATATTGATATGAATATTGAATATGATTATCGATTGTGATATGATGTGATATGATATGATTGGTTGGTTTGAAATGGGTTTATTTAGGGGGGATTTGGGTAAATAAATTTTCGAAAACCCTCCCGATACAGGGGAGATGCTGCCGAAATTTTGTTAGATTTATGACATTTAAATTTTTTAATTAAGTAGTGAAAATGCCTCCGAGAAGAAGAACGTCTCCAGGTTCACAAAGATCTACGAGGCTACGTACCGATCCTCAGGCCTCTACTTTAGACGTGCCTGAGCCTACGGACGTCGTTTCCTCTGGTGTTGTTGATGCCGGCGCTTCTTCCTCAGCCGGGGCTTCTACCTCAGCGGGCCCTTCTTCTTCCTCTACTCCTCCTCCTCCTCCTCCTCCTCCCGGTGCTGATCGTCTGTTGCATTTGCAACCAGACCAGCTTCGTGGCCCTACTGTATGTTATTTTGTTTTTTTCATTATTATTTGAAAATCTACTTGAAATCACCATAGTCTCTAATATTTTTTCTCAAAAATAAAGAAATGGCAACCACTGGTGCATAAGCCGATGATGGCTAGGACTCCTGAGGTGGACCAGCATCTGACGACACTTGGGTTGATCCACGTCGTTCAGCTTGGTCATATGCCTGTTGATCATACGCTTCTGCAGGGTTTGGCCTTGTTCTGGAGGCCGGAGACCCACACTTTCCACTTTTCGCATGTCGGCGAGATGACTGTTAGTCTAGAGGTACGTGATATTTTATTATAAGAAAATTTCATGTTACTTGTGTTATGATTTATATGTATACTAATAGTATTTGAACTATCATGCAGGATGTGGCATTTTTATATGGTTTACCCGTCGTGACTGGCCGAGTCGTGACGGGTCGTTGTGATTTCGATTATATCGATCTTCTTTCGACAGCGTTGCCGCGTGACACATCGCAGGAGGAAGTGGAAAATTGCTTCCGAGAAAAAGAGAGAACGTAAGAAAATTATAAAACTTATTGTGTACTTTATAATGAACTTAATCTTTTGTTCTGACAATAAAGTCGAAATGCAGGAAAATACATTGCGTTAAGTTTACGAAGCTGCGCAAGATTTGGAAGGATGTTGTCCTCGACGATGAGGATCAGATTGAGAGATACACACGGGCATTCGTGCTAGAGCTTTTTGGTTGCACGTTATTTCCGGATGGCACTGGTGACTCTGTTGCCGGTTTTTATCTCGATCTTTTGCGGGTTCGTAGATTTTTATAAAATATTTAAATTGTTCTGTTAATTATTATAAGATTTTTGCGAGTTCGTATATTTTAAGATACATAATACGTAACTTACGATACTAGGGTATTAACTTATAATTAAATATAGGTTTTAATTAATACTTTAATACTTTGTACATATATTATACAATATAATAATTAATAATATAATTTATACATATTATAGTTTTATTATACACTATAATATTTATAATTTATAGAAATAAAAATACATTACAATATTATACAATATTATCCTTAATTATTTATTCTAAGGATAACTTAGCGTATCTTAAATGAATCGATACGATACACGATACAGTTTACGATTCAACTTCTATGAGTTGTAGGATCTTCGTACTACTCCCTCTCAGGGAGTGTACAATTGGGGTGCTGCCACACTTGCTGCTTTATATAGAGGTTTGGATACCGCAGCAATAAATAACAGCGCGAAGATCGGGGCTCCGTGGTTACTTCTACAGTTATGGTCGTATGCGCGATTGACTTTGTGTCGGCCGACGATCACGGATGATTTTAGCGACTGGGGTGTACCATCTATTGATTCCTGTGCACCTTACGGGAGGTATGTTCCTTGCATTTGAAATTTAATTTTTGAAGACATTTGAATATTTGCATGATATGTTCAAATATGTTCAAATATTTGCAGGAGATGGACTACACGTCACAGATCTAAGAAGTATGAAGGCCCTGGTATCGCATCCGGGATGGATTATGCTCGAGACGTTCTCATGAAGATCAGACCCGAGCACGTCGTTTGGAGGCCGTACCACCATATTAGGGCCCGCATGCCTCGTTATGCTCAGGTTTGCAATAAATATATTATTCTTTAACATGTTATAATAATTGAAAAATTAAGTTAATATTCCTTTCAAATAATAGTACAAAATTGCATAATAAATTAGCTTAATTCATACCTTTTATGCTCAGGTTGATCCGAGCTTGTTTGTTGTCCGTATCCCGTGCATTCATTACTGGATGGTGATGTGGCACTACGCCGATCGTGTCATGCACCAGTTCATGCTGTACCAGACAGTGCCGCCACCTCGACCTGAGGTACATTATTTTGGTGATTTAATCATTTACATAAGCATGTTCATATATTTTTTAGTACTATATTTACTTAATATTACTTAATATATTTACTTAATATAATTTCAAAATAAAACAGGCTTGGCAGAGGACGTCGCAGCTGATGGGATACATGTTCACCACCTACCGAAACAGACAGATCTTCTAAATATAATTCGTTCCACATTCTTTGATATGCCCTCGGTTTTTTCTTGTTTGCCAACTTACTTCTAAATTTTTCCACCACAGACAGATCTCGACCACATGCCTTGAATAAATTTTCACAAACATGCTGCATGCAATACCGATGCACGGCATACGAAGGATTAGCACTCTCTTCCCATCCGTATTGAGGGCGTTTGAAGGTGTTTTTTATTCCCCAGTGGCGATCTGAAACAACACAAAATTTTTTCTTGTCCCCGATTACATAGTCCCTGAGAAATTTCATGAACCAACCCCAACAAGCTTCGTCCTCAGTTCGCACTAATGCAAATGCTAGCGGAACCAACCGCTGCTCTGGGTCATAACCAACCGCCGCTAATAATTTTCCCCTATAGCGACCCGACAGAAACGATGCATCAATGCTGATAACTGGTCTAAGGTCCGGCACCGCTGCGATGCAAGGACCGAATGCCCACGCTGCTGCAATGAACATAGCTCTGTTGGGATTGCCACAAGTGGGAGCCAACCATTTGATTTGAGTCCCTGGGGTCGTCCCCTGAATGGCCAACAAAAGGCTTGGTAGTTTGTTGTATGCGTCCTCCCACGACCCGAAAAGTTGCTCGATTGCCTTCTCTCTCCCACGCCAAAGCTTGTTATAAGTCGGTTTGACATTTGGATATTTCAGCTCTAACATAGATTTGACGTCCTCTATGGAAATACCAAGATCTCTTTTTACTGCATTCCTTATGCAGTTGGCGATAACCGTCGCCGTCAGATTATCATGTGTAAATTCTCCGAATCTTCTCACACATGTATGTTCATATTCATTTTTTATTATTTTCCAAAATGTACCTTCTCTTTCTGTACGGGCATACAAATGCCACTTACATGAGTATACCTTACAATGTAAACTCAACAATTGGGGCGTACTTTTAGTGGTTTTGTGTTCAACATTATTTTCTACGGAGTAATGATTACAAGCTTGTTGTAATTGTGCTTTAGTGTAGAAAATATTTCCTTCGGCTAAAGGTCCTGAATTTTGTGGTATGGACAATTCTGGAATAGAATTCCTATACTCAGAGCAATCTAAAAATTGGAGAACAGGATGGTAAGTGTCTGTTCTTCCAGTAACATGATACCCTTGACCTCGGTTAACAGCCATATAGTGTTCGTCCAAACCCTGTGACTCTAAAAATTCTGTCTCTTCGTCAGTGAAGTCCTCGCCTGTGGCATATGCCGACTCATTACCCGGCCCACGGTCGTATGCCTCGTCAAGTTGCTCTATATCTGCTTCTTCTTCTTCTCCTCCTCCTTCTTCTTCTCCTTCTTCTCCTTGTTGTTGTCTACTACTCCCCTCTGGTTGTTCCCAAGGTGACCAAACATTTCCACTACTATTGTATTCATAATTCATTTGTTGTTGTTGTTCTGAACTTTGAGGATCTATACTACTAGGTTCCCAAGGATCCCAATCCAACGTTGCAGATTGAACTTGTTCATCATTATGTACTTCTTCATTATAATTATAATTAATAGCTTCTTCATTATAATTATAATTATAATTATAATCTGAGTACCCACCTAAGTAAAAAATAAATAAAACAAATATTATAATTCCAAATAGATGATATTTAAAATATTGGAGGAAACCAATAATATAATGTTATTGACATAATTTTTGGTTTACTAATTTCTACTTTCAGGATACATGGGGCTTAATATTTGGAATTTCTCTTTATATGACATTATATTCATGTATACGTAACATCATTTAATATTATAGATGATATTTATATATTAAAAAAAATTAAAGCTTGTGATAAACTTCATACATAAGGCACTTCTTATTATTTAATATCATGTATGCGTTAGGTAGTAACAAACTTGATGCAATATGTGGGGCACAAACTTCATACATAACTCATTTCTTATTAATTTTTCTTTGTCGACGTTTGTTGTTTGTCTTTCAAGAAAAAATGTTATGATGTTATTATTTTTATGAATGAATAATTATATTTTTTATGAGAGAATGTACCTTCTACATCCGCTGGAAGCAAATCAACGTGCAGCTCAAGTCCTTGAAGCCGTCTAGTTCCCCAGCACTCGTGTTGGACATAACGCCATTCATTTTCTGAGTTCACCGGCAACTGCATTTGTTGAAACCTTCCTTCAATTATCATATTAAAACGGGAAACAATTCTCAAATTGTAATGCCCGCGATAATATCCTAGTGAAGATAAAATGGTATCTTTGACTGATTGATAATCAGTTCGTGAAGATGCATCGAAACTGAAATTGTTTGGTTGATTGTAAGGAGATTGATTAACGAAAACACAAATGGAATTCATATTTCTAATGGATATGAGATTTATGTGTGTGAAAATGATATATGATTCTCAGACTTAGAGACGAATCACTTATTTATAACCCTTATGATCGGAATCCGAGAAAACGAAACTAGGAGACAACCGTATGAAATAATTGATAAAACACTATTTAAACAGTGAAATAATGTCAAAACAACGTCGCAACACTATAATTCAGCCTCAATGAGTGATTGAACAGTGAAATTTCTGACAAAATACTGTTTCGGCGGGAATCTAGCTAGTTTCGGAATCTCAGATACCGAAACTAGCTAGTTTCGGCATCTGAGATGACGAAACTAGCTAGTTTCGGAATCTGAGATTCCGAAACTAGCTAGATTCCCGCCGAAACAGTATTTACCCTATAAAACTCATTTTTTTATGTTTTACCCTATAAAACCCCTATTTTTTTTCCCTATAAAACCCATTTTTTTATGTTTTACCCTATAAAACCCCTATTTTTTAAGTACTTTTGTTTTTATTATACTTTATTACTTTTACTATTATACTTTACTTTAGTACTTTTACTATATTATTTATATAAAATTTTAAAATAATAAAAAATATTATTTATTAATACGTAAATTATTAATTTTTCAAATAGTATTTGGATATTAATACAATAATAATTTTTTTGTGTACTTTTGTTTTTGATTATACTTTAGTACATTTACTATATTATTTATGTAAAATTTTAAAATAATAACAAATATTATAAAAATTTTTAATTTTTCAAATACTTTCAAATAATATTTTTATATTATTTATGAAAACAACAAATATTAAAATTTTTATATTATTAATTTTTCAACTATTTTCAAATAATAATAAATATTATTAATTACAACAATTAATATTTTATTTTTTCCTTTAATGTAATAGTCTGAATGTATAGCCCTATGACATCTTCAAATATGACAAACGTGGTCTCATAATAGAACAGACGTGCTTTGAGAAAACATTATGATGGTCTGAAAAAGCTACGCGTGCTCTGAGAAAACATTATGATGGTCTGAAAAAGCTACGCGTGCTCTGAGAGAGCATTATGATGGTCTGAAAAAGTTTGACGTACTCTGAAAAAGTCTGAAAAATATCACATGGAATTTAATTCATACTTTTTGTACCATACACCAGAGCTCCATCTATATAGAACTCTCCAGGTTCAGCCAGACACAATAATCTCCAACTTCTCTCCAACTTCTCTCCAACTTCTTCTTAAGAACTTTACCACCATGGAAAAAGGAAATAGCTCAAACTCCAACAATACAAAAAACCCCAATCCAAGTGACATTGTGAAAAACTATTGGGGATCATTCTTCCATTCTACTCTCAACGAAGAACAAAAACAAAGAGGAGAATGGACCGCAGTGTGTCGTCAATGTTCTCAAACTTGCCAATACAATGTGAATGAACCGTACTATGACATTCCCTTAAAATGGCATTACCTCGACCACGTAAAAGAACAGAAAGAAAGAGAAAGGCCGAAGCGTTATGACTGGTCAGAATACTTACCATCTAAACCGAAACCCCAAGAACAATATGTACGCCAGCCAAAACCCTTCTCTATGGTTGAATCCATTTTTAATTTTCGTGGAGACCACACAGTGATATGTACAAAGTGTGGTGAAATTTTCAATTACCAAGAAACCATCCTGCGTGAGTACTACTCTTACCACGATCGCCGTGAAGCGGAAGAAAGAAAAGCTCGGTACATAGAAGCCGAAAGAAAAAAGAGGGAAGAAAGTGACAGACTTACACACGAGTATTGGAGTAGGAGAATAGAAGAGTCGGAAAAGAAAAGACTAAAAGAAGAAAAGGAGAAGGAGAAATGGCGAAAACAAATTCAGGACATGCAGATGCGCGATAGACTTCAAAAGGCAAAAAGAGAAGAAGAAAGAACAAATGCAGCAAGATGTATGGCAGAGATAGAAAAACAAGAGGCAGATGCGGCTTTTTGGAACGAAGCCGCTCATATGGCTGACAACGCCGGTGCCAGTAATCAACAGGACAATGAAAATGAAGAGGATGAACCATGGTGGGATGAAATTCTTCAATATGTAAAGAGTCAAGATCTCTAAGTTTTTAAACTCTAGAATGTCATTTTTATTATTGTATTGGAGTAGTTTAGAATGTCGTTTTTATTATTGTGGTCGTTTTTATTATTGTTATTTAGTCATTGTAAATTATTTATGTTTTATAAATTCTTCTAACTTTTCTAATTGTATTAATTATTGTTCTTACAAATATTTCCAAGGTTGTTTTAATTTTGACAAAAAAAAAAAGATAAACATTAAATATAAAAATAAAATAATAAGCAACAAAAAAAAATTCAAAAGTGAAATTTCATAATATGAAATTTAACCATCTTTCAAATATTCTTTCATAATTGAAAATTATTTAAGTTTTCAAAAAAGTTAGGTGAAAATTAAAAAAAAGTTAGGTGAAAAAAGTGGGTGGAAATTGGTATGATGAAATGTATAAAAAAAACAAAAAGAAAAAGTATAAAAAAACAAAATGTCTGTAAAATGTCGGGTAGATTATAGTTTCGGAATCTCAGATTCCGAAACTAAGTTAGAGAAAAAATAAAAATGAAATGTATGTAAAATGTCGGCAGATTCTAGTTTCGACATCTGAGTTTCCGAAACTAGCTAGTTTCGGAATCTCAGATTCCGAAACTAAGGATTTTTAGTTTCGGAATCTGAGATTCCGAAACTGCGAAGTCATTGTTAAAAAAAATATTAAAAACGGATTATTTTATAATTTCGTAATTAATTAAAGTTATTTATAATTTTTTCGGTACCGACTACCGAGTATGGGCCATGGGGAAACTAAATACAGTTTTCCTTTCAACTTTGCAGATTCATATGTAATTTCCAGAATTGGTATGACCATTCATGGTTTTCCCCTCTAACGCCATCTAAACTCAGATTTTCCACGTGCTGACGTCAGCAAAAATTTTTTGACAAATTTTCGAAAATTTTTTGTACTGATGTCATCAAATATGCTGATTTAAGGGTTCAATTAAATGTTTTAAGAGTTGAATTAAAGTGTGTAAGTGTTCAGTTAGATGCAATAATAATTTATTTCACTTTGTATATTGAATATGATCATTTATTTCTTACTCAGGAAATTTGTATATATGTTCAGTTTATTATTGTAAATGTTCATATTGTTATTGTAAATGTTCGCTATGTTTGTTGTATCTGTTCATTTTGTTTTTTTATTTAACTAGTTTAATTGAACACAAAAACTAAATCAAATTTCTGCTGCAACTAACTGAACACGATACTTTAAATTCATCCCTTAATGTATTTAACTGAACACAAAACACTAAAATTTTAAATTATTAGTGCATCTAACTGAACACTTATACACTTTAATTCAACCTTTAAAATATTTAACTGAACCCTTAAATCAGTATATTTGATAACGTCCAGCACCAAAAAATTTTCAAAAATTGGTCAAAAAATTTTGCTGACGTCAGCAAGCGGAAAAAAGGCTATTTTGGCATGTTCAGGCCTGTTGGATGGCGTTGGATGAGAAAACCTTGGATGGTGTATATCACCCCTTATAATTTCTCTCTAGTATTGAACTGAAGACTCATTTAGGAAAAAGCTGCTTGGGCCTCCTTTTTTTTTTTCCTATTTCTTTGAGCTTCTCTATACGACTGGTGTATTAATTTGAAACTATTATTGTTGTTCACTTATAGGAAAGGAAAAAAAAATGCAATACGAATGTTTTCCTAATTTTATTTTTATACTTGTAAACAGTTCTTTTGAAATCTTCACGCCTATTAGTAATACTAGACAATAGTACAATACTAATGTACCACTTATTCTTTTCTTTTTTTTTTTGACCAATGAATGCACCACTTATTCGTTTGATCAACAGAGAACAATTTAAAAAGAATCAGGACTCTGAAAAAGCTGGCCATTACCACCCACCGTTACCGGTCCCTCTGTAGGTCGGTCCACTTGTTTTTTTTTCGGGTGTTTCTTCGTGGAAAGTAATAAAGGCATCGAGAAGGATTGAAGGATCACATAAAGGAAAAATAAAAGCGACGCGCGTACGATCGCGTTTGAGGAAAGTGCGGAGATGATGCAACGTAACCCAAGCGGAAGAGCAGACGGAGGAAAATAATGGAGACGCAATAGAATATTAACAAAGGGAGACGATAGTGGAGACTGGAGAATAAAGGAGATGCATAGAAAATTTGCAAAAGAAGACGATAGTGGAGACGAAGGGATAGGATACAGGGGAAAACTAATCGGACGGCAAAGAGGGAGTCTAATTTAGGAATATTGTAGAAACTCGATTGGGAAATGAATTATTATTATTTATAAATGATGGCTTGAAGCTTTAAAGTGATATTTTTTCTCCTCCATTGGAGAATAAGAGGAAGCAATCTTTTAGATGGATGCATTTATAAACAGTAGAGATAACAGAGGAAGCAATCTTCTCTCTCACCACTCACCAGATTACTTTCCTCTCTATAGACTCTATTTCCAATCTAACTCAAATTCTAAAGGGAAATTAAGAAGCCTCTCTCAATTTCTCTCTTATTCTCTCAAATCGACTACATATATATACTGCTGTCATCTAGAGTTCCGGTCGTGATTTTGCTTCAACTTGTCTTCAATGAAAGCAAAAATTGAGTAAGAAATCATTTGTTTGTTTCTCTTCCTTTTGCACATTATTCAGCTTTATGCATATGTCTTGTAAAACTTTCCTCTACAATTACAGATGGTGCTCTTTTCGCATGTGAAAACAACTAAACAAGCAAGAGGTTCAGATAATATTTTTGCATCAAATCCAAAGAGGTAAGTCCGATTCTTTGTTTTTGCTGTCTCATTCTGGCATTTTAATTTAGTGCTACGTAATTAAAGTTAGATCTAGTGCCGAACAACTGTTTTGGTTCTGTCTAGTATTGTTTACACACGATCTACTGTGTCTAAGTAAATAGCATTTTTGTTCGCAGCACTTGGGAGAAAAGTCACAACTCCATTTAATTACCATGAATATTGTGCAATTTGAGGATTCTAATAGTAGGTCAAAGAAAGGGAAAGAAAATGCTCAAGATAGGCCGTCAAATAAAAGGTCTAAGGTCTGGCATGAATTTGATGAGACGGAACAACCTGATGGTAGTAAAAAGGCAAAATGTTCACATTGTGGAAAAAAACTAGGTTGCCATAGCAAGAATGGTACATCTCATCTTAGGCGCCATCTTGATACATATTGCCAAAGAAAAAGAGCCAAAAATGCTGTATCGGATTGCCCTGAACATGAGAACAATGAACTTTTTTTTTTTGAAGAAAATGAGAACAATGAACTTAATGAATACCTGGAGAATCATTTGGGATATGATCTCCATAATGACCAAGAACTTTCCAGATATCGAGATTTGGCATATGATCAGCAAAAAAATCGAGAACTTTTTGTAAAAATGGTTATTGATAACAAAACCATGTTGAAACATGTGGAGAATCCTTTCTTGAAAGAGTTCGCATTATCTCTTCAGCCACTATATAGTCCTGTTGATTGGAGGACTGTCGGGAAAGATTGCCTCACCTTTTATGAAAATGAGAAAGCTGAGTTGAAAGATAAACTCAGCAAGCTAACATCTAGAGTCAGCTTTAGTTTGATGGGAAATAAACCTTATTGGTGGTCTTTCAGTTACTGTGTTTCCGTGCATTTTATCAATAATAATTTCAAATTGGAAAAAATAGTAGTTGGTTTCATTGAAGATAAACTCGGAAGTATCGATAAAAATTTCTTAAATGAGTGGACATTTGGTAAGGGTTTCCTTGCATTTACGTGTGATGAATATGAATCATATGATTTTTCCACTGGAAAATTTGCCATTGAAAAATTTCGTCTCTACTGGGATGAAACTTTATATGGTAATAAGTTGATCTTTGTGAGATGCATTTTACATTGTTTAAAAATGATTGCTGCAATATTCTCTACTGATATTTTTACTATCACTTTTTGCGTAGAGAAAACGTTGAAAGAACTGATGAAGAATCATGAACAAATGAGTTTTTTCAATCAAATTGCATTGGAACATAATCTTACTCCTAAGACAGAATTCAATATTTTTGACGACCGAGGATTGGGTCCCAATTTTAATATGTTTCATGATGCATATACCTATAAAAAGGTACTCCTTGCACTTGGCAATACTAGTATTCAATGGGATGTAGTGGATGAGGTAGTTGGCCTTTTGAATCCAATAAATGACATAGTTGTGATGCTCTCTTCCAGCGAATGTCCGACAATAAACTTACTTGTAAAACTTGTCTTACGAGTCAAAGATGTCATGTCAAAAGCCTCTCCTGTTTTATCTAGCACCAAGGCTGCTATTAATAAATCGGTAGCGAAACTGGAGAAGTATTTGGCAAGTTGCAATGAACTGATATATTTTGCTTCCTTGTTGGATCCTCAATTAAAATCAAGGTTCCTTGAACATTGGAATGGAAAGGGCATGCCCGACAAAAACAAAATTCTTCAACGGTTTCAGAAATTGTACGTTATATATCAAAATGAGAGCACAGAAGTCTCCAATAATCCTAAATTTTCAGAACAGAGACTGGAGTTGAAAAAGTATTTGGTGAGCAAGTTAGCAGACGAGACAGATGAGAATTTCGATGTGTTGGGTTGGTGGAAGAATAATGAATTAGAATACCCTATTCTTTCTAGGATGGCACGTGATATTCTTGCTATTCCCATTATCTGCTCGCTAACTTCAGGCACAGAACCACTGGAAGAAATTCTGAATGAATTTTCTAAATCTAGAATATCTAGTGAAATGTCTAAGGTTTTGGTTTGCTGCAACAACTGGCTTCGATCTCAAAGGGAGAAAGAAAATGATCTGTGCGCCACTATCAAATCAGGGAATGCGGATCCAAAACTTCACATAAATTACCAAGGTGTCAGGGTTGCACAAGGTAACAATTTCACAAATGCTCCGGAAAAATGTAGAGAATTGCTAGTAAATATGGTAATCTCAAGTAGAATGTCCTTCAATTTGTTGAAAAGTAGTAGTTTTATAGAGTGGGCAAGAAATCTTCAACCGATGTATGATCCAAATGTAGTTTCTATTGAGAGGGATTTGCTTGGTTTCTATCAAATAGACAGAGGAATGTTACCAAGTTTTTCAGACAAGAAACTTGCTAGGATTTCATTTAGTGTTAGGTTCCGCAATAAGTACCCTCTCTTTGAGAGCGACAAGTATGCCCACAGCTATGCTACAGCGCACTATATTGATAGTGATTTTAATTTACTCACGACAATTATTGGAATAAAAGAAGTAATAAGTGAGGACCCTGACGACGATAGTGTTGTCGACCATAGATTTGACGGCCTTAGAGTGGCAGAACAATTAGAGAGATTCATACAAAATAGGGGGCTCGATAAAAATGTACTTGCATTCACAATTTCAAAGTCGGGCGGAGAATTCTTCCATGAGATTAGCTTTAGAAGTGGGAAAATAAGTTTAGAATGTAGCATCATTGGATTGTTTTATGAATTATCAAAAAATACACTGAGTTTTTTCTATAAAGAATATTATTGTATCCGTAAAATGATAGAATTTGTCGGAGAAAATACCTATGTGATGCAAACTTTTGATCAACTTGCCTTAGAATATAAAATTCCACCCAAATCAGACTTTCGATTTGATGACGACAATGGGTGGGACTCTCTGTTCAACGTGGTACATGATGCACTTCCATACAGAGACGTTTTCGCTGCACTAGAACGCAAAACTAATTTTCCTCCATGGGTAGAAACATTGTCACGTGAAAGATGGGATAATTTAGAATGTCATGTGAAGCTTTGGAAACCAATTTATAAAGCTCCTATTGTTCTATCTTCCTTTAAATATCCCACTTCACATTTATTTCTTAGAATTGTTTTTGAAATCCCTGACGTGATATCATATTCCTGTACTGATCTCAGGATGAATAGTGACCATGATGTGATACTTGATTGCTTGAACAATTTGGTAGCATTTATAGATAAATTTTTGAAGAAATGCAATAAGATTTTGCTCATTGCCTCTGTATTGGATCCCCCAATTCAAATTTGCCTACTTAAAACGTTGTTATGAGAAAAACATCATTAAGGAGGAAGAGGTTAAAAAATATATGGAATACCTGTGCAAGAAGTGTGAAATTGAGGTCGACAAAAAGGGTTTAGGAATGTTAGAATTTGATAGATACATGAAGGAGGATTGTGTAGAGATCGAAGATAATGCTGATTTTGATATTTTGAAATGGTGGAAGGATAACCAATCAACTTATTCCATTCTCTCGAGGATAGCAAGTGATATTCTAGCCATCCCTGTCTCTTCTGCACCTTGGGAACTGGCTCACCGTACACCTAAATGGTACAAGCAACCAAGGTTTGTAAAATCAGCGCGTCTACTGGATGATTCTATATTGGAAGTTCAGAAGTGTTCTAATAATGAGCTCTCTACTGCAAGAACTAACAGTAAGTAATCTCTATCTTTTTGCTGCTCTTTTTTCTAAAATTTTTTACAGAAAAAACTTTTTGGTAAAAAAAACTAAAGTAATTACTCCCGCAACTAGTAGTGCTTGTATAGAGTATAGCTTCCATCATTTCCAATGATTATAAATTTGCATATTTGGAATATTATTTTTTCTGGATTATATTTGGATTTATGAAAGAGTATTAAGAAAATAGTTTTGCCTTTCAATTGAAATATTTTTCTACCTATATTACAAAACTTCATAATAATTTAGCAAATAAAATTTTCGAAAGGATAGTCAAATGGATGTTAGTACCAAATCCGTATCCATTCTCTCTCTCTCACCTCTTCTAAAATAAAAGTAAAGTTTAAGGAAAAAAAGACAGTAGTCAATTTTTTTTCAAGTATAAGTTTCTACATAATATATATGATTATTTTTTTTTCTTCAGATGAGTTAGAACAAGGGACAAATCAAGTTAAAAAGCCAGCAACTGACTATGAGAAGAACATACCACATTCAGAAAGATGCCAACAACAAGTTTGGGATTTCCAATCTATTAGTTTTGTTGAACATTGTTTGAGTGAAATGATCTCAAAAGAAATAGTAGTCATAGGTGACGCTAGATTGACTGCTGAGAAGATGCGGTGTCTTGTTGGACCGATTGATGAAGATGAATTTAAAAAATGGATTTCCGATGAGGTATGTTAATTTATGCACGACTCATCACATAATTTGAACCTCATATTTCAGTAACGTCTATATTTTCTTCTTTTTAATTATTGTTTCTCATTTATTAGCAGCAACTTTTGGGACCGAGGCAAATTGTCTTATGTTTTCAATAGAAATAAATTTGATAGAGGAATTGTATACATCAACATCAAATTGAGGAATTATGTCGAGAATACACTCAAAATGGTAACAAATGGGCCCCAAAAATGAAACACTTAGGGTGTGTTTGGAACCTTGCGTGAACAAGGTGGGAACAAGAACTGCACGAACCCAGAGGCAGTTCGTTGTTCTCAATTCTTGTTCCCCAAAATACATGGAACTGGAAACAAGGTCACGAACAAATCCCAGGTCTTGTTCGCCACTTGTTTGGTTCTCGCGAACTAGAGCTGTTCGCGAACAACTAGTTCGGCGATGGTGCCAAACACAGCCTTATTGTTCATTCTCCGTTGTCTCAATCTTCGCATTTGATCTTTCACTTTGAATAAATAAAATTTTGCACAGGTTATCAACTGTTATATTGGGATCATTAAGAATCAACCCACTATCCCAAATAAGGTCCTGATGCTCAGCTCGTTTGACACTCGGCTATTACAGTCTTGGGGATCCTCATTGGGTACAAGTGAGGAACCCAGCGAGCAGACTAAAAAGAAAATCATTAAGAGAGGCAGTAGTTTTGACCAATATGAATTGGTAACTTACATTAACATGTCTACTTTACATCACTACATTTACTTCTCAAGAGGTTGCTCACATTCATTTTTTATAGGTGTTCTTGCCAATCAACATATCGGGACATTGGTTTGTTGGAGTTTTAAATTATTTAATACCAGAGTTTCAGATATTGAATTCCTTGAACTCAGTTGGAGAACCCTATCATGAAACTACTCATAAATTGGTATATCTCTTTTTGAATAATTATAGAATGCATATTCTTTCGGAACAAGTTATAATTATTTTATTTGTGTTTTGTGTTTCAGAGGTTAGGAATTCAAGTGTGTATTAGTGCTTTTCTAGACTCTAAAAATGTTCCTCGAGGTCGGCGACCAATGGAAGTGCTGAGTTGGCCTATACATGTTATTCAAAATTTACCGAAGCAAGAGGATAAGTATGAGTCATATGATTTTTTTGATTCATTTGCGTAAAAAGTTAATTAAAGAAGCTAACTGTTCCAAATGATTTTTAGATCTTCTTGTGGTCTATTTGCACTCAAGTACATGCAATTTTGGGATGGATCAAAACTTACTTGTGATTTTACTCAGGTCTGGTATTATTCCTTTAATCAAGTTTTATCTTGCAAAATGGATGGGAAAAAAATACCAATTATGGTTTATACTTATAAATTATACATTTCAATTTTGGCAGTATGATATTCACATATTTAGGAAGCAACTAGTTGGTGAACTAATATTCTCGGAGCTTAATGAGATGAAGGAAATTCAAGAGGAGATTAAGAAAAGGAAATATGCTTTCAAGTAGTGTTGTAAGAAATATTAAGTATCGTTTGTGTGGATTACAAGTTGTATGAAAAGATTATAAATGCTCTGCAACTTCTTTTCTTCTGGTTGTTTTTTAATATAGGCTCCGTAATGTGCCTGTTTGGAATTTGTGGATGAGTTTTTTTATATAGTCCAGTGGTATTGTGTTAAGTATAAGTTCTTTGTTGTTTCGAAATGTGTATAATAGAAAATGTCAGTTTTAGGGGATAAAAGTGATATGTACGGCGTCGAAAATGAATTATGCTTCTCACTAAGAAATTATTACTAATAATATCAAATATATATTATTATATTAAAGATAAAATTATTCATTGTGATACCTAGTAAAACTGCAAGCAAATAAATAAATTTAAATAATGGAAAACCAAATTATAATCACTATAAATAACGAATATATTAAAAGTCTAATATATATGAATTCATATATTAGAATAAGTCTCGGTCTAGAACCATGAATTTTTAAAATTTGAAACCTCAGTTCACTATTTTTCGTAACTGCCGAACCAATGAAACCAAATAATTTATTTCTACTCTATCTGAACCGTTGGATATCCTTGAAATAAATTCAAATTTTCTCAGCCATCTGATCGAATATGTTTTAACCCCACAATTTTGTCGCTCATTTATACCTCGCTCCGTCGCTCGGCCTCTCTATCTCTCTTTACAACCTTCATTTACTCACCCATTTATTACTGATGACCCGGTCCCCTTTTCACTTCCTTCTTCTTCACGACCCAGCCTCTCTTGTTTTATTCTCTCTCTGGTGAACCTCGTGGATTTCGCCGGCCTTGCAGCTCTTCACGGCAACTGAGGCGGTGGTCAGAGATGGTGGAGACGGTTAAGTCAGTGACGTGGTTACTCTCCCTCTCTCTCTATTCGATTGCTTGCTCTGAGGTATACCCCTTGTTCTTACCTCGGTTCTAATTCTAAGACTATGCTTTTGTTGTTCTGTTGGGATTGGTTTGTGTGTAATTGTGTATGCATAACTGATTAGTGTCAATGGGTCATTGATGGTACTTGTAATCTTGTTAAATGTGACTCTGTTGAATTGATACTAGTCTATATCATGCTTAATGCCTTTGTTTCCTTAATCTATTGTGGTGCTTATGCTATCGAATGGTTGGTTTGTGCAATTCTGATGCGTGCTAACTTGGCACCTGTTACGATTATATAAGTAAAACTCAAAAATTATTTTGTCCAATATTATGTAACGGTAAAAAGATTTGTACATTCTCTATTTGTATCCATTAAATTTCTGGCGCAATATCTTTCCATTTGTTGTAGCTGGCTTAATCCTTTTATTGTATATCTATTACCTTACATATCTCACCCTGTTGCCAGCGATAGATACATGAATTAAAATTCCATGAAAGGCATTTGATTGGCTGAAATACCTTTGTCCATTAAATCCCATTAATATTTTTCCTATCTCTTGGTATCAATTAAATATTCATCTTTATTTGTACGTTGGTGTATCCAAATAAGAGTCCTCTAATTGCTCTGTTTGTGATCTGTATATGGAGGACCTTTCTTTGCTAATTATACACACCTATGCTAAAACACGCTACTGGCAATTCACCAATTCCCTCTTTCATTCATTCTATAGTCTTAAAACAATTCTCAAACAATCAGCTGGATATTGTGGAGTTATTGTCAGTCACTTCCAGAGCACGTGCCTCAAGAAGCGACAACTACCCCGATTATCTTGGGGCGATTCTAGCGTCTCGCACGGTAGGGACGGAATACGTCTTAGGACAGTGATTTTCATCACGATCTGGGTAACAACGTTTCATTTATTTAATTTCATTTCACTTTACTATCTGAATTATTTTGTTGTTTGTTTCAACAATCTAAGGCGTAGTATAATTTGGATAGTATTTGATAAAAGAAAAAAATATATATACTAGAGGGCTAATCGAGCTTCGCTCGATATTTTATTTTCCAATAAATATAAAATTTGTAACCATTATTAAATTTTAAAATGTTAATGTGTTTAATTTTTTATGATGGAAAAAATTTTATATGTTGTTTATATTTAATGCTTTTTAGGCATCGTTTTATGTTGAGTTTGTAATAAGTGCAAAGTTTACTGAGCTAAATTTGATTCATAAATAAAAATTGTGATAAATGTAATAATTATAATAAAAATTATAAAAAGTATATAACATATTGTTGATGTCTGGTGAAAAAACAATCGGTAATAATAATTATAATTATTTTTATTTAATTTGTTAATTTTTAAATAGTAATATTATGGATTTCACAGTGAGAAAATTATTTCGCATAAAAAAAATAAAATATATCATAGCAAGCTTTCCAACAACAATATCCATCACATGTGAAAATCAAATAAAAATGAAAAAGATGAACAAAATACTAAATTAAAAGAAAAGACATGAGCGGTTCTTGTTTACATGGGATCTACGATCTCTAAGACCCAAAATTCAGTCGCTGTCTATTATCACAATGACATGAATTCTCCTTAGATATTAGTTCCTCAACGTGTCGAGAAAAAGGAGACACGAGATAAAGGTACTCAGTTAATATCAATGTTAAAATCCGTCCCAATTACTTAATCAAAATTCAAGTCTCCTTCTAATTCAGCTCAATTATTCAATTAAGCACCGAGTAACCTAAAAGGACAAACAAATCAAGCATAAATATTAGATAAATTCAACCTAAGACTCTTTTTCGCTTTCTTGGATTTTTTATCAACTCCCTTTGATAATCAATAACAGTAAAATATGTTGGACCATAGACCTACACACCCAAAAATCACATAGTTGGTAACTGCAATTAGCTCGGAAATTGTTGGCCAATAAAATTTTTTGTATCGTATTATCTTTTAAGTACTAAATATCATCTTCTAATCATATAACTGAAACTATATTTCCGAACTACTTGATAGTTTTCTATTTATCTTGACAATCTCATTTTTTTTGTTTATTCGAACCATTTTGATCCACAGTGAAGTACCATTTTGCTACCTCGCTTCTGCTGCGTCACCTACATACCGCTAATATACATGATGGCTTTATAAAATGCATTCGAAATTAATATATATAAAGAAAAAAAATTAGAACCCCATTAAATTTGTAGACAAAGATTCTTTCGCCAGTACATTCTCCATCGTGAAACATTTTTAAATATTGAAAACGGAAAAAAAAATAAAAACTACCTTACGTCATAGTCAATCAAAAGAAAATTAAATGTTACCTTTAATAAACCGTTCAGGGACAATGTGAATAAGTTTTTCTTTTTTATTTGTTGGCATTTGATAAGCCCAAAAGCCCTTTAGATTCATATAGGCATATCTGTGCGACTGTGCCAAACAATGTGTTGCAGTATGTCCATAGTTTTAGTATAGGATGAAGTTCACAATGAATGATTATTACTTGAAAAAAGGAAAAAGAAAGAAGAAAGCTATTTGCTAAAAAAAACCAAGTAGAGAGAATGCAATGATTTTCAATTAGTGCTGCATTTTTAATATGAAATTTTAGTAATATTTTAATGGTTTTCCATAGTTAGTTGTAAGAATAATATAATAAAATTACCAGGGAATGATAGTGAAAAGCAATTTATCTAGGGATATCAGCTTTGTTCTCATGCATAGCTGCCACAATTTTAAAATAAGAATAAGAAAAAGGTAAGAGGCTATGCACACATGAAAATGGTCTGAATGCACCGTATCAAATTCACACATTGAAATTTGCTCTAATTGGTCAGAGTTGTGTATATAGTACAATTTCTTTCGACTTTGGAACAGTACATGTAAATTGCCAAAATTTATCCTGTGATCAGGAAATACTTGAATTACCTGGAAGCATTTTTTCCTATATTCAGCCTCATCCTTTCAGCCCATGCTGGCCCAGGCATCAGTGTACATGACATCTACCCCATTGACTGCATCTTTTGGGTTATTTTGTTATCTCAATCTTAATTAATCTAAAAAAAGATAACTTCGGATAAATCCAATTTCTTGAATATTATTTCTGGGGAGGTGATTATCATTGTGTAAATTAAAAGGGAGCAATTGCTGGTATAAAACCAAAATTTCATATATGGTGACTTTATGTCCTTCAAAAATGAATTGGCTCATAGTTATGTGAAATACACAAAATTAAGCTACTCTTTGAACATTTAATCAAACAAAGTTGTCATTACCTATTATCTACAACTTGATAATTCGAGTAGAGATGGCTTTCTTTCTAATGACACTGAGTGGCTAAAATATTTTCTGGTTTGGAAATGGTTGAATGTTTCCTGGTTGGGAAAGGGTGATGCTGATCTCGCATCGTCTTTAGAAGAGGAATAATTTTTTTAGTAATAGATGTCTTTTACAATTTCCTGTCGACCTATTTTATGAAAAAAAAGATTGGTCTAATAAAAACAATTATCAATACCTTTAATTGATGGTTTGTAGTTTTTGGAGATAATGGATCGGCTTTGGAATGTGGAGAAGTAGATCATGCTCGCTGGGACTAAATATGCCGAATCGACCTCGGTTTACTGAATAAAAAATAAAACAAATGAGAATGTTTTTCAACCTTTTTTTAGTAATATAAGGAAAACAATAATGTCTATCATGATGTCAGGATGAAGTTGATTAGGTTGAATATCTTAGAACATATGTATATGCTAGCTTGCCACTGACACTAACTTCATCTTTTTGGTTACTTGGAACAACAAAACTTGTGATGATGCTATCATAAAACATGTTCTCATAATTACCAGACCTGGCACTGTATTTACCAGCGCCTTTACCACATAATTCTTCAAAGTATCCACCACTCTGAAAACTACATTTCAGATAACATTAGCCTATTAATAAATAGATGGAACTTATTTTCACTAAGCTGAGGTTAATTTGTCTTTACTAATCCTATGATTGCTTCTGATCATCCTTTGTGTCATATACTTACTCAAAGTATTTTGCTGCTGAGTATAATTGTAATCTCTATTCAAATCCTGAAAGTATTTGGTCAAAATTACATTAAATTGACATAAATCATTTGTCTAATAAGGGAAAAAAGTTAACAACACATATACCTCAAAATGACACAGCAATGCGACCCAAATTAATTAATTTGAGCTCTTTCTTCTTCTCACTTGATCTGTTTCAAAAGAAAAAGTTAAGCATCTCGGTATAAAATAGAGGTTTATTTTAGAATAGAGGTTAATTCTTCCAGGAATTCCAATTTCGCCCCTATAAGTTAAATTTTCTGTTTTATATTCCTATTTATGTACAACTCTGAGGATTTAAGCCATATATAGGCAATTTCTCCAAACTCAATTCACTGGACAAAATAGTAATATTGTATTGCACTATCAGATCAGAATCAAAACACATTCATTCACTGCACAAAACTGAAGGATAATTGGATAATTGAATATATACAATAAATAGGAATTAATTAGTAATAAGCTGTAGATTAAGGCTATATACTGTGAACGCCTTTTCTTTTTGTAAGCTGATCCGCTTATGATTTTTATCACATTCTTACCAGTAAACCATATTTAGTTACCAATATTCTCTCCATTTCTACATTTTTATTCTTTTAATTACCATAGGAAGAAAAGGAATTAGAATTTGAATAAATATAACAACGAATGAATAATATTACTACCATACAATATTTCTACGTTTTAACTTATTGCTCTTAACATTATTGTATGGTATATATGCTTCTAAAAATTAAAATAAGAAAAAGCTACGAAGGCGCGGTGAAGCCACGGTGGCCCACCTAGATTAGAGTAAAGTACAATTTTTTTTTTAAATGTCTATATAGATGAAAGTAGAGTACAAAATGTTAAAATTTTCAGAAAAGCAGATTAAAAATTGCAAAATTTCAATTTATTAAAGCTTCTACAAAATATCTAGCTATTGTGTAAAATAACCCCTCTTGATGGACATCTACCTGAGTGCTACCTCCAAATTTGACCAAACTACCGATCTTTTACCACTCTCAAAATAAAATCATAAATCGACAAAAAAAAAATCATTTTTTTCTTCATCTCCTAATCCCACGTTTAAATGAAGAGAGAAGAGATGAAAAATGGAACAAAAATTGTCTAATAATCGCATATAGAAGTTATCAATAAAAATATAAAACAATGAAACTATGGTATACTTGCTTTTTCCGTTTTTAACAATAAATAGGAGCAACGGGAAATCAGATTAATTTCGTAAGGGTATCTTACAAATAGCTTCAAGAGGTTAGGGGAATAGCCGAGTAGGAAAGGATATGGCAACAAACGGATCTAGATTGTTTCCTAGCACAGATCAGCTGGAGAAGACGAGGAACGGAGGGAGAAGGCGGGGCCACCTTGACGAGAAAGGAGAGGCATGAGGGTGGGGGAGTGCTGGAAGTAGTGGCGGCAGAGGTTCTCCGATTAGCAAACATTGGACGGAGACGAAGAGAGGAGAAAATAGTGAGGGGAGTAGGGGACGGAAAAAATAGGGAAAAGAACAAATGTTTACATTTTGTTCATAGACCAGTGAAATGGGTGATGGTTTTCTGAGATATATGACCCAGCACATAAATGGTTACAGACTACATTATTCGGACAGACAAAAATCATTATCGCTAAGCTAATCCAAAATTAGCGTGTCTGCTTATACTTAACAAATTAATCACTGACACCCACACAAATTTATCTATAATTTTGATATACTCCTGTACGTTTCCATCTAGTTACTAGAAACATTTGTATTAAAAAAAAAAACAAATTGTATAATTTTTGTACGAAGTATTTAGTTACTGGAAATATTTATATTCTGTTAATAAAATAATAATAAAAAAAAGGTTTGACAATTTCGTAACCTTCTGTATTGGAAATCTAGTAAATTAATACTTGTTTTAATACGTAATTTTCAAAAGTACTATAGTGATTGTATTTACAATTGCAATCTTATTATTCTAAACAATTTGTGTTTTGCTCTGTTGCTGTTATTTCACATCTCATTATTTCTTCTTTACTCAAAATGGGTCTTGATGATATCGATATGCTTAAACCTGAAAAGTTTAATGGGTCAGGATTTAATAGATGGCAAGAACAAATGGAAGCATGGTTAATTACACTAGGTCTAATAACTGCAATAGGAAAAACACCACCTTTCACTATAACATATACTAGAGGTAGCACATCTAGAAGTGCAGATGAAATTGAGTTTCATTGTCGTTTTAGAATCTTAAGTTGTCTTTCTGATGAACTGTATGAAACATATAGAAAATATGAAAAATCAAAAGACTTGTGGAATGCTTTAGATGATGCATACAGTAAAGATAATGAAGGAATAATTAGATTTACTGTTTCAGATTTTCATAACTACAAGATGGTTGATAATGAACCAATTAATGATCAAATTCACAAGTTTCAAAACATGGTTCAAGAAATTCATAAATGTGGAGAAACTAAATTGGATGAAAACTATCAAGTAACATGTCTAATAGATAAATTACCACCTTCATGGTCTAGTTTTGCTCAAGATCTTAGAAAGACACAAACTAAACTGACCATGAGAAATGTCATTCAATCTATTAGAATTGAAGACCAATTTAGGCATTGGCAAGTGCAAGAGAATAAAATGTCTTCTAAAGTTAATTTAACAGAATCTCAAAATGGTGATAAAAATTATAAACAGAAAGGAAATTTCAAAAATAATAAGAAGTTTAACAGAAATAAAAAATAGAAAAAATAAAGCAAAGGAATCTAATGGACCCAATAATGAGAAGAAGAAGAATGATGATGACAAGTTCTGTTATGTTTGTGGTCGAGACAACCACTGGGCAAAAGATTGTTATTATCGGAAGAAAAAGAAATTTGAACCCAACAAGAAGAAGGAATCCAATCAGACTAAAAATCAAGTGCAAATGATAGAAACTGAACCTTCTGGATCTTCTTTTAGGTCTGTTTCCCTTAATCCCTCAATTAATCTCACTTATTAAAATTCTGATTGGTGGTTAGATAGTGGTGCAAATACACACGTATGTGCTAATAAATCTTATTTTTCAACATATCAGATCACAAGTGGAGGAAGTGTAACGGTAGCAAATGGAACATCTGTTAAAGTCATGGGCATTGGAGATATCAAATTAAAATTTACATCTGGAAAAACTATTATGCTTCCTGATGTACAACATGTCCCTGATATTGGAAAAAATTTAATTAGTGGATCTTTATTTGTGCAATTAGGATATAAAATAATTCTTGAATCAAATAAAGTTGTAATTTCCAAGAATGATGTTTTTATTGGAAAAGGTTATGTAATAGATGGATTATTTAAATTGAATATTATTTCTCATTTGGTTAATGAAGTTTCTACAATTTCAAATTCATTTTCCTCTTCCGAAATTGTTTTAGATAATATTAATCCTTTTGGAATTTGGCATGGACGTTTGGGTCGCATAAACCCTAGAAAACTTGCAACATTATCAAATCTTAATTTGATCCCTCAATTTAAAGCAAATCTTAATTCTAAATGTGAAATTTGTGTTCAATCTAAAATGCCAAGAAAACCTTTTAAATCTGTTCAATTTAGAAATACTATAAAACTGGAATTAATACACCGCGTTGTTTGTGATTCCAATAGAGGTTTCACTCGAGGAGGCAGCAGATATTTTGTAACATTTATAGATGATTATTCTAGATTTTGTTATACTTATCTCATGAAAACTAAAGATGAGGTGCTTCGTAAATTTTCAATTTTCAAATTAGAAGTAGAAAATCAGCAAGAAAAATCAATTAAAATATTAAGATCAGATAGAGGTGTGGAAATAATTCATGAAATAACAACACCTTATTCACCTCAATGGAATTATTCATGAAATAACAACACCTTATTCACCTCAATCTAATGGTGTAGCTGAACGTAAAAATCGAACTTTATTAGATATGGTTAATGCAATGATAATAAGTTCAGGAGCACTGCAAAATTTGTGGGGGGAAGCACTCTTAACATCTTGTTACATTTTAAATAGAGTACCATTTAAAGATAATAATAAAAACACCATATGAACTTTGGAAAGGTCATCTTCCTAGACTTAATTATTTTAAGGTCTGGGGTTGTTTAGCAAAAGTTGGAATTCCTGAACTGAAAAGAAAGAAAATTGGACCAAAAACTGTAGACTCAATATTTATTGGATATTCATTGGACAATAACACATATAGGTTCTTAGTAATTAAATCTGAAATTAATAGCATTTCCAATGATACAATAATAGAGTCAAGAGATGCTGTATTTTTTGAAAATGTATTTCCTTTTAAAATTAATAGTGCAGTTCCATCTTCTGTACCTAATCCATCCACATCAATTTCAACTACTAATGATGATTATAATCAAGAACCTAGAAGAAGCAAAAGAGGAAGAATAGAAAAGAATTTTGGTGAAGATTTCATAACATATCTAATTGAAGATAACCCAAAATCATATGAAGAAGCCATGCGCTCTTCAGATGCATTCTTTTGGAAAGAAGCAATTAATAATGAAATTGAATCAATTATAGGAAATAATACTTGGATCTTAACAGACCTACCTCCAGGCACTAAAGCTTTGGGATGTAAATGGATTTTTAAAAAGAAACTTAAAACAGATGGAACAATAGAAAGATTTAAAGCCAGATTAGTAGTACAAGGTTTTGCACAAAAAGCTGGTCTAGATTATTTTGACACTTATGCACCAGTAGCAAGAATTACTACAATTAGAGTACTACTTGCATTGGCATCTATACATAAACTTTTAATTCATCAAATGGATGTAAAAACAGCTTTCTTACATGGTGATCTTGAAGAAGAAATTTATATGCAACAACCTGAAGGATATATAGTAAAAGGACAAGAAAATAAAATTTGTAGATTAGTTCGATCTTTATATGGACTAAAACAAGCTCCTAAACAATGGCATGAAAAATTTGATAATGCAATGTTGTCACATAATTTTCAAATTAATGAATCAGATAATTGTGTTTATTATAAAAAGGAAGAATATGGCTATATAATTTTATGCTTGTACGTAGATGATATTCTTATCCTAGCTCCAAATTTAGAATTAATAAATAAAGCAAAAACATTATTATCAAATAATTTTGATATGAAAGATCTTGGAGAAGCTGATGTAATTTTAGGAATGAAAATCATTAGAACATCTAATTCTATATTACTTTCTCAAGCACATTATACTCAATCAATAATTGGTAAGTTTGGTTTTTCAAATTCGGCATCTGTATGTACACCATATGAACCTAATGTATATTTATATAAAAATGAAGATAATCCAATTGACCAAGAAAAATATGCACAAATAATTGGCTCTTTAATGTACTTGTCAAACAGAACAAAACCTGATATATCTTATGCTATATCTAGATTAAGTAGATACACAAATAATCCTAGTAAGAAACATTGGACTGCATTGGAAAGAGTATTTAAATATATCAAAGGAACCGTAACATATGGTTTAAAATTCACTGGTTACCCATCAGTTTTAGAAGGATTTACCGATGCAAATTGGATATCCGATTCCTTAGATATTAAATCAACTAGTGGATATGTATTTCTTTTAGGTGGCAGTGCAATTTCATGGCAATCTACCAAACAAACTATTGTTGCTAAAAGTACAATGGAAGCTGAATTAATAGCTTTAGACACAACTTGTGCCGAAGCTGAATGGTTAAAGGAATTGCTATCTGATATGCCTCTAATTGCTCAACCTATTCCATCAATATTAATAAATTGTGATTCAAGAGCCGCAATTGAATTTTGTAAAAAGAAATTAATAAATTCAAAATTAAATAGGCATATAAAAAGAAGACAAAAATAAATTAAACAACATATCAAAACTGAAATTGTAACAATTCAACATGTTAAAACAGATAATAATCTTGCCGATTGCCTTACTAAAGGATTAAGTAGGACTAAAGTCCTAAGTTCATCGAGGGGGATGGGATTATGCCCAAATTAGACCTTCTTGTGGTGGTACCCCAACCTCCAATAGGCGATCCCTTGAAAGAGGTTCAATGGGTAATAACAAACCAATAAGTCGGTCATGAAAGCACACATTATGTAGAGCTTGACTCTAAACCCATCCCTATGGTGAGTGTGCTAAATGTAGAGGTTAGGATGAGCATTTAAGCTCTTAATGAGTACCAAGGCGATAATTATCGCGAGATGTGACTCTACACACATCCCTGGTAGGGACTCACCTATATGAGAGTATCTGTATACGGCCGCAGTGCGGGACATGGGTAAGTCCTTAAGACTCTCGTGAAAAATCCAAGATATATGTGCACGGCCATTAATGCACCACCCGCGACAAGAATCTTCGTATTACTCGTGTGATGGTAGATTTTGGACCAAAGGAATGAGTTCAAGACATAGTTCACTCGGTCTCCTCCAATTTTGACCCATCAACACTAGATGAAGTTCAAGGTTTGTAAACTACTTCATTGATAGATAATATAAATATCCAGCAATTTGACTTCACCGTTTGTTTATACAAAATCTGTTTTTTTTTTTATTTTGACTTGCCTGATGTCATATAATTCATTTGAGTGAAATCCCCAATTTGTTTTCCGATTACATCTCTAATTAAATTTTGTTTCTTTGTATCCCATATTTGATATGTACATAAATAATTTTTAAGTTTTGAGGGGGATTGTTACGATTATATAAGTAAAACTCAAAAATTATTTTGTCCAATATTATGTAACGGTAAAAAGATTTGTACATTCTCTATTTGTATCCATTAAATTTCTGGCGCAATATCTTTCCATTTGTTGTAGCTGGCTTTATCCTTTTATTGTATATCTATTACCTTACATATCTCACCCTGTTGCCAGCGATAGATACATGAATTAAAATTCCATGAAAGGTATTTAATTGGCTGAAATACCTTTGTCCATTAAATCCCATTAATATTTTTCCTATCTCTTGGTATCAATTAAATATTCATCTTTATTTGTACGTTGGTGTATCCAAATAAGAGTCCTCTAATTGCTCTGTTTGTGATCTGTATATGGAGGACCTTTCTTTGCTAATTATACACACCTCTGCTAAAACACGCTACTGGTAATTCACCAATTCCCTCTTTCATTCATTCTATAGTCTTAAAACAATTCTCAAACAATCAGCTGGATATTGTGGAGTTATTGTCAGTCACTTCCAGAGCACGTGCCTCAAGAAGCGACAACTACCCCGATTATCTTGGGGCGATTCCAGCGTCTCGCACGGTAGGGACGGAATACGCCTTAGGACAGTGATTTTCATCACGATCTGGGTAACAACGTTTCATTTATTTAATTTCATTTCACTTTACTATCTGAATTATTTTGTTGTTTGTTTCAACAGCACCAAGTTAACACTAGACTATACTCTCTTTATTACAATTGTTGGTTGTTCCTAATTGATTTCATGTGTTACTGATTGCCCTTATCCTGATATTTCATGACTTGTTTCAGTCCAAACTATCTCACTGTACCATTCTGGTAAAAGCCGAAGACCTTCCAAGGAGTCACTTGTGATCCGTTGCTGCTATTTGGGCCTAATTGTGAATGTTGTAAATTACTTTTGTTAAAAGGATTAGTTTCAAAATTTGCTGACTCAAGTTGCATTCAATCTGTTTGGGACTGTTCTCATCTTGAGCTTCTAAAGAATTAGTTAACGTGGGGATTTAATTGTTGGATCTAAAATTAAGCTGGTTGAACTTCCTTGCTGTTGGATGGTTAATTTAATATTAGAACGAGACTACTAAAGATGGATTTATTTAAAAGCTATCAGAGTATGCCAAATAAACTTGGCAAATTTTATCAACTTGAAAGCGGGGTTTTAAAATGGGATATGATTAAGATTGTTCTAATCAATTTGAACAGATACTCAACTATGATGATCGGAGTAGTTACAGTAGTATGATCCCAAAGTAATTTCTCAAAACAGACATATTTGAGTTTAATTTTAGTTTTCATTATTTTATATTTCTCATTTATAAATATTCAAAATAAATTATTTAGGAACTTTAACACAAATTTATGAAAGCTTGTGACGCTTTATAACATAGTTTTTGTAAAATCAAGCTGTTGCTCCAACTTAACCACGTTACACGCAGCATAATTATTAAGATTAATAATAGAAATGTCTTTCATCACAATACTGTTCTAAAGGAATTCTGCCAAAATCTTACTAAACAAGTTTCCATACAATATTAGTAGCACTCAACAAAAGTTCAATAATGCTTTTGACTTTTGACCAAGACGCACATATGGGACTTTTTTCAAAAGGGCTGAACTTTTTTTAATATTAAAAAGGTCTTGAATCTAAAATAATTTCTAAAAGGACCTTATCATTATTATAAAGTCACTCTTGATTCACTCATAATGTTTTCTTCATCAATTCCAAATTCACAATCGATGTCGAATTCTCTTTCAAATCTGTACCGGTACTTCAATTCAAGTACATTATTATATTTATAACACGATATTTAGACTTTTTTGGAAATTATTTTAGATGCACAGTACTTTATGATATTGGAAAAGAAAATTGAGCGTCAGAAGAAGTCCCATATAAAAAGCCTATGCTGATTCTATACAAGTATACAACCATCAAAGTCCATCGAAGTCAGAATAAACCCAACACCGCCTTGCTGTCATTTTAGAATAGGCCCTCTTAGAGCCCAAAATGATTCTACGAGTTGTTAACTCAGTCAGTCAATTCTAGAATAGTCCACAATTTCTGTAATAGGCCCTTTTATAATATAAATTGTAATAATGAGACGTGCATTGCGCATCGCGACCTCCAAGAACATTTGCCAGCATGAAGTATGATTGTATATATTATTTTTTTTATAATGTTATGCATATATTTGTTTCTTTTACTATATATTTTAAGATATTCAACGCTGCATATACGTTTAATATTGCTGGTACATGGAGATATCAGATATCCACGTCCAAGTTAAGATTCTTATAGTGCTTTGAGAATAAAATCATTAACAGTGCGTTTGGATCGTTTTAGGAAAAAATTATTAGAAATAAAAATTATAATTTATAGATGGTTGAATATAATTTATTTGAATTTTAATTTTTATTCTCAATGTGTTTGGATCATTTTTTAATCGAGGTTAAAATTTTATTTCGGATTCGGTACTACATAGAAATAGCTGTGACACCCCGTCGAATACTGTAACTGGACAGCATATGATGGAGTGCCCGCCGCGGATGCCTGCTGCACCCGTAAGGCTTACTAATGCTTATTTTACGAATTAATGTTGATTAATCACAATTAATATACAAATCAATTATAAATTTATATCTAATTACTTCAACATGAAATAAATCCTACAAAGGTCTGGTAAAGATAGGTTGCTAAGCACAGTATCCAATGGCTCGCTACTCGTCCTGCTGTCCAGCACTTGACCTGAAACCTGGAACCCACAACCAATTGTGGAAAACAATACAAAAGCACGGAATGAGATAAATAAAATTTATCTCAGTACGGTATTCAGTTCCAGCCACTTGAGTTTTGATTATCATGCGTTGGAACTAAATACAAGACTGAGTCAAATCAATTCCAAATCAAATTCCATTTTTATTTCAAATAACATTAAATCTAAACTTTCGACCAAGCAATGCAATTAGACAAATAAATTCAGTACTCTTTAAAATCATTTAAAATTCGGAGTATGCCAATTGTCATTTCAATTCTTTAGAAAAGCGATCAATCGTATGCAACAACTATCGGGTAAAAACATTCACCTCTTGTTCAAAGTAGAAATAACAATTTCAAATTAATTAAATCAATGCAGTATGCAATGTGAGCTCGGCAATCAATTCCATAACAATTCAAATATTCAAAGTATAACAAATGCCGACTCATTTGGTTGGACAACTATCTAGCATGCAAGTCTGGTTTCTTTTCTGATCATCAAAGTCAAATATGTCGCGAGACCCTTCTATGAGGGCCTACCCCGACCAATTCAATTCACGTCGCGAGACCCTTCCATGAGGGCCTACCCCGACCAATTCAATTCACAAATCATTCAATCAAATAAATCATCAAACGTACACGCAAGCTGGGAACACTCACACTCCGGTCCATTCTAGACTAGACCTACTGAGTCCCGGTACATAAGCGCTTATTACACGGTGCTTGGTAGGATGGGTCATGACTCCACCTCCAAACATTACGAGTGTCTATCTCAACCACACAAGCTGTACTTACCTCAATCAAATCACATTTCAATCGGATACCATTCAATATGCCACTGTACATCATGCATCATTTACATATTCATAAAATATATAAGAATGAACATCAATTATGAATTCAAAATGCCACTTTTCAATCACTTTCCAATTATGAAATCAAATCCATAATAATAATAATAACATACCACATATAATTAAAACTCATGTGGAATCCGTACCTGATAATAAAATAACCATCAACAAGCAAACAAATAATCATATAGACCTTCTTGTACCAGCCATATCCGGCTTGAAAACCTGCCCTGACTCTACATAAACAAATACTAGACTAAGTCCTTACTTAAGCAAGCAAACAATAACAATTCATGTTCAACAAATTCATAGATAAGGTTAGGAATTTGATTATTTCTCTGGTTATACCATAAAATTATAGTAAACCTTATTAGTTGTGCCAGTAGATTATTTCAAAGGCTAGACAAGAGTTAATAATGCTAGAAATCAGTATAAAATAGAAAAACAATACTGCTGGACAATTTCTGGTATGACCACTGAAGGGTATTTTTGACAGTCTACAAAATCATTTCTATTTCATGAACGACTGGACGGAATCAAATAAAAATTGAACTGTAGATAAAACATGATTGGAAGTATCTTGTGTAAAAATTTCATAATTTTTGGATATACAGATTAATTATAATGAATTTTCGAAAGCAGACAGAATCAAGTTTCAGAAATCAGTTCCAGCAAAATGTGCCAGCAAATGTCTGAAAGTTCATGCCTTGAAACACTTCAAATAAATCTCTAAAAATTTTGTAAAAATTACAGAATCTGCATATGGATGTCTACTTTCAGATCTAAAAGTTTCAAGTCTTAAATGCAAACAGAGAATAAATGAAAAATCAAAAACCGCACTGGGTCTGTCTGTTTCAGAAAACTGTTTTTTCCAAACTCTGCCCTGGTTTCAAAAATCGTGTAAAAATACCAACTAATCTCAAAAAAATTCATATTAGATACCAAAATTTTTGTCTAGAAGTCTAGTTTCAAACAAAACAATTCTCATGTCCAAATTCGAAACAGAATAACAATAGTTACTTAAAAAGTGAAGCAAGGTCACATTGGTATGTAAAATTGTAAATGTACTTAGTCAGTTTGCCCCTTTGAAATTGATTTGAGGAATAACAAAAGCTAGAAATCTAATACAATTCAACAAAAGTACTTACTCAGTGTATGTAACGGATTAGAAGTGAGCAAAATCGGAAGAGACCTTTCTGGTTTCGATTTTTCTTTTGCCACTGCCAAAACTAGAGAAGCCTTCTTCTAAGATGAAATCTGATTTTTGTATGATTTTTGCTAGAAATTCATTTGAGGTTTTAAGGCACAGTAGAAGAGATAGGAATACCTCAACATGATAAAGAAAAGGAGAATAAAGAGGGACATGGAGACGTGAATGACCAGACACAAAGGTCAACAGATGGGTTCTCCAAAGTTCTATAGTTCTTTAATTTATTTGCACATGGTATATGGTTGATCAATTGAACTAGAGAGATGTATTACATATGGGCTCCACATGACATACATAGACATTGCAAGAGACCAAGAGTATAAAGCAAATGAATTGGAAACTTTTATTATTTTTTTTGTTTCCTACTCTTTCTACAGCGGCAAGGAAGATAAATCATTTTTTTTTCCTTTTATTCTAAATATTAATATTTCAGAAAACACATCCAAATAACTATTTTGTCTATTTAAATTTAGGAAATATAGTACAAACTTCTTATCATACGGCATATACCTTTAGAGAAACTTTTAGATTGCAAATTCCAAATAATAGTGAGTATAAAGATAAACTTTAATTTCATCAACTAAAATCACTCAAATTAGAATTTCAATCATGAATTATCAAAATTTCACTAAATAAAAAAAAAATAAATAAATAAATTCAGAAACAATAAACAATAAAAAAAAATTACAAGGTATTACAATAGCACTCTTACTAATTCTAATTTTAATCTCAACGGAGTGAATTAAAAGTGGCTAAAATCTAAACTATGACCGAGATATATTTTCATTGTAACTAGTAAGGTTTCCATCTTCAGTTTAAAAAAAAAAAATTATTTATTTGCATCTATTACCTTCCTTAAATTTCCTGCATGCAATCTTTTCAATTTTTGCTATTGTCAGCGTAGACAACATGAAATACAATGCATAATTATCTTATACACTTATCCTAAAAGAAATGGTTGAATGAAGTTAACGTAATTTAATTTTAACCAGAGGGGCAAATCGAGCTTCGCTCGATATTTGACATTGTAATAAAAATTAAATTTGTTATCATTTAATAAATGTTGATTGTAATTAGGTTGTTATGTTTATAATTAATTTAAAGTGTAATAACTGGTAGGGTAGAAATAATAAATTATATCTCCATATGTTGAAATATTTTATACTAACGATATAATTTTTGTGAAGTAATTCGACAATAAGAGAGGAATGCGATTGAAAAATATTAGAAACATAAAAATTAAATTCGAGCTAAAACGAAGAACTATTGAAACGTACATTGGTGATACCATAAAAATTTAAAATATAAATATAAATTTCTACAGAAAATATTAATCGTCAAACATGTCGACAACATGATCATATTCATCATCAGGATAACAACCTTCACCATCAATATGAAATTCCGCAAATATATACTGTCATCATGGATGAATGGAGGAATTGGGTACCTAAAAAAATTGATGGGAAAGAATTGTGAAGATATCTAAAATTGCAAAAACCACAGTAATAAAAAAAGCAAGATTTATATCATTATGAAAAAATTAACAATTAGTAGTATGCTTAGGCATTTGAATTACTTTTCTTGACTTATGTTTTTAAACTATCACAAATAAAAAATGTTGTTCCATCATTTCTCATAGAAGCAACTAAGAGAGAGAGGTTGAAATAAATTATGTGATAAAAATGACACAGTATAATGAAAATGGATATTAATAATGCAACATAAATGGAACACAATTTTAAGCAACACATATTACAATACAATAAGTAACGCATAAAAAATTAATATACATCTGAAGGAACATACCAGATTAAGTCGGAGAAGAAATATCAAAGGTCTTGATGGAGTGTCGCACTAATACTAACTAAAACAGGGACCAACACTCACACATCTTTAATTATATTATTTATTATTGATTATTGATATAAACACTTTATATTGTCTACGATATAATTCAGAGCATATTTATTGTAAATTATTCAATTATACACAGAAAATATGCATAAAATGAGCAAAGAAAGCATATTATGAGCAATATTTGATCTATTTATGTTGTCTAGAATATAATTCAGAGCTTGCTCATTATAAAATATTTATTAATACATACAAAATATACATAAAATATGCAGATAAAGCTTAATCTGAGCAATATTTGAGCATTTTAAGCGATTCTGCACTCATTCTAAATCATGATCACAATAATCTATATTTCATCTATTTATGTTGTCTAGAATATAATTTAGAGCTTATTCATTATAAAATATTTAGTTATACATATAAAATATACTTAAAATAAGCAAATAAAGCTTATTCTGAGCAATATTTGAGCATTTCAAGTGATTCTGCATTTATTCTAAATCATCCGATCACAATTATCTGTATTTAAACAATTTTTATTATCTACAGTATAATTCAGAGCACATTTATTATAAAATATTTAATTATACACAGAAAATATGTATAGAATGAGCAATAAATAATATTCCTGGCAATATTTGAGTATTTTAAGCGATTCTGCACGCATTCTAAGTCATCTGATCATTATAATCTATATTGGAACACATTATATTGTCTCCAATATAATTCAGAGCGTATTTATTTAAAATTATTTATTATGCGCGGAAAATATGCATAAAATGAGCAAATATCGAATATTCAGGGCAATATTTGAGCATTTTAATCGATTCTACACTCATTATAAGTCATCCGATCACTATAATCTATATTTGAACACTTTCTATTGTCTACAACATAATTCAGAGCATATATATGGTAAATTATTTATTTACACAAAGAAAATATGCATAACATTAGCAAATAAAGCATATTCTGAAAATTAATTGAGCATTTTAAGCGATTCTGTACACATTCTAACTCATCTGATCAATATAATCTATATGTTAACACTTTATAATTTCTACAATATATCAATATAATTAAGAGCATATTTATTATAAAATATTTAATTATATACATATAATATGCATAAAATGAGCAAATAAAGCCTATTCTAGTCAATATTTCAGCATTTTAAGCGATTATGCACTCATTCCAAGTCATCTGATCACTATAATCTATATTTGAATACTATATATTGTCTACAATATAATTCAGAGCATATTTATTGTAAATTATTTATTTATACATAGAAAATATGCATAAAATGAGCAAATAAAGCATATTCTGGGCAATATTATGATCATTTTAACCTATTCTGCACTTATTATAACTCATCTGATCACTATAATCTATAAGCAAACACATTATATTGTCTACAATATAATTCATAGCATATTAATTGTAAATTATTTATTTATACAAGGAAAATATGCATAAATTGAGCAAATAAAACATATTCTGGGTAATATTTGAGCATTTTCAGCGATTATGCACTCATTCTATGTCATCTGATGACTATAATCTATATTGAAACACTTTATCATGTCTACAATATAATTCAGAGCATATTTATTGTAAATTATTTATTTATTCATAGAAAATATACAAAAAAAATGAGCAAATAATGCATATTCTTGTTAATATTTGAGTATTTTAAGAGATTTTAAACTCATTCTAAACTATCTGATCACAATAATCTATATTTAAACACTTTATATTGTCTACTATATAATTTAGAGCTTATTTATTATAAATTATTTATTTATGCGTGGAAAATATGCATAAAATGAGCAAATTAATCATATTCTGGTTAATATTTGAGCATTTTAAGCGATTCCACACTCATTTTAAATCATTTGATCACAATTCCCTATATTTAAACACTATCTACAGTCTACAATACTATTCGGAGCATATTTATTATAAAATACTTAATTATACATAGAAAATATTCATAAAATGAGCAAATATAGCATATTCTCGGCAATATTTGTGCATTTTAAGAGATTCTGCACTCATTCTAAGTCATCTAATCACTATAATTTATATTTGAATATTTTATATTGTCTACAATATAATTCAAGGCATATTTATTGTAAATTAGTTAATTATATATAGAAAATATGCATAAATTGAGCAAATTAAGCAAATTCTGAGAAATATTTGAGTAGTTTATGCAATTCTGCACTCATTATATGTCATTTGAAGACAATAATCTATATTTCATCTATTTATGTTGTTTAGAATATAATTCAGGGCTTATTCATTAGAAAATGTTTAGTTGTACATATAAAACCGACATACAATAAGAAAATAAATCATATTCTGGTTAATATTAGAACATTTTAAGCAATTCTACGCTCATTCTGAATCATCTGATCACAATAATTAATAGTTAAACACTTTATATTGTCTACAATATAATTCAGAGCTTATTTATATCAAATTAGTTAATTATACATAGAAAATATGCATAAAATGAACAAATAAAGCATATTCTGAGCAATATTTGAGCACTTTAAGAGATTCTGCACTCATTCTAAGTCTTCTGATCACTATAATCTATATTGGAACACTTTATATTGTCTACAATATAATTCAGAGCATATTTATTGTAAATTAGTTAATTATACATAGAAAATATGCGTAAAATGAGCAAATAAAGTAAATTCTGAGCAATATTTGAGTAGTTTAAGAAATTCTGCACTCATTATATGTCATTTGATTACAATAATGTATATTTCATCTATTTTTGTTGTCTAGAATATAATTCAGGGCTTATTCATTTAAAAATATTTAGTTATACATATAAAATCGACATAATATAAGCAAATAAGTTCTGAGCAATATTTTAGCATTTTAAGCGATTCTGCACTCATTCTAAATCAAATGATGACCATAATCTATATTTAAACAATTTACATTGTCTACAGTATAATTCAGAGTATATTTATTATTAAATGTTTAATTATACATAGCAAATATGCATAAAATGAGCAAATAAAGCATATTCTGTGCAATATTTGAGCATTTTAAGCGATTCTGCACTCATTCTAAGTCGTCTGATCACTATAATCTATATTGGAACACTTTATATGGTCTACAATATAATTCAGATTATATTTATTGTAAATCATTCATTTATGCATGGAAAATATGCATAAAAGCAAATAAAGCATATTCTGGTTATTTTTTGAGTATTTTAAGCTATTCTACACTCGTTCAAAATTATCTGATCACAATAATCAATATTTAAACACATTATATTGTCTACAATATAATTCATAGCATATTTATTATAAAATAGTTAATTATATATAGAAAATATGCATTAAAGGAGCAAAATAAAGCATATTTCGGGTAATATTTGAGCATTTTAAGCGATTCTCCACTCATTATAACTCATCTGATCACTAAAATCTATATTTTAACACTTTAGTCTACAATATAATTCGGAGCATATTTATTGTAAATTACTTATTTATGCGTCGAAAATATGCATAAAATTGGCAAATAAAGTATATTCAGGTTAATATTTTAGATTTTTAAGCGATTCTACACAAATTCTAAATAATCTGTTCATAATAATCTATATTTAAACACTTTCTGTTTTCTACAATATAATTCATTATAAAATATTTGATTATACATAGAAAATTTCACAAGATGAGCAAATAAAGCATATTCTGTGCAATATTTGTGCATTTTAATCGATTCAGCACACATTCAGTCATCTGATCACTAAATCTATATTGGAACACTTATTATTGTCTACAATATAATTCAGGGCATATTTATTGTAAATTATTTAATTATACATAGAAAATATGCATAAAATGAGTCAATAAAGCAAAATCTAAGGAATATTTGAGTAGTTTAAGCAATTATGCACTCATTATTTGTCATTTGATTACAATAATCTATATTTCATATATTTATGTTGTCTAGAATATGTTGGAATTGTGTTCTAAAAGTTATCTTATAGTGATTACTTTTATATGTTATATTTATGAATTGGATGTTATTACATTTTGTTCCATGAGTTTATATTCATATTTAGAAGTGTTCAAGAAGATGCTCTTGGTCTTGAACCGCAGAACTCTAAATAAAATGAATATATAACTCTAAAATGTTCACAGGTCTTGGATATTAGCAGGAACACTAATATTCCATATAAGACTGTCGTGTTGATTAAAAGTACGTTGTAGTTCTGTAAACGTTGATAAATGATTATCATTTAATAACACGAGTATATGAAAAGTTTCATATATTGAACAGACCTAATTGATAAAAAATATTATATGGATTGTGTTTGTGTCATTAATATTTTTATCGTGTCGTTAATTCTAAGATTGATATGATATATTTTTCACATAAGAAATATGCAACGTAATTATTATTAAAAGCCATTTGAAGCAAGTGGTGATAAAAGTAATAGTTCTTTGTATGTAACTTGTGTAGGAGGAAAATATATATGTCAATAGCTAATTGCCACTCATTAATTGAGGAATGATATTATAAAGGGCCCCTTGGTAAAGTGAGATTATAAATGGATCCAATATAACTGAAGTGCAGTTATAATTATATAATCCTACTTGTTAGAGACCAAGAAAAGATTATAATACGAGGATGACACAATCCTACTTTGTATAATAATCATAATATCATATGGCAAGGAATAGACACAAGTAATGTTAATAACATTACTAGAAGGATCGTGTTTCGTAAAAGGATTTGCTAAACATCTATATTATTTGGGTAGCTGTAATGTATGCTAGAGTACCGCTTACAGTTTATGGAATAAAATAATTATTCTATTGCCAACATAATATAGATCCTCAACATAGGTCACACCAACTGAATGGGAAATAAGAAATATATTTTCTATGTACAAGGTTTCATGTTGCATGAAATAAAGTACAAATAGAAAATTATATCACATGACGTGATTAACTAGCAAAGAATAAATTTATTAATATGTGCATATTATGAGGATAATATAAGTTTCACATATTATAATAATATATGAATATTATTATGAAATGTATAAATTTATTTGAAGCCCAAGCCCAATTATTTTAACAAATGAAGAAAGAAAGAAGGCCTTAAATTCGGGTCAGAATTTGAGCCAACTTTAAACAGAAAATTAGTATAGTAAACGATAACCATTTTGGGCAAATGATATATGATAATTGTAGCCCTTGAAGTGTAGAATCCAATGGTCCAAGTTTCAGGACGTTTGGAGTTTCCTACAGAGAGTTATCAAGGTTTTAGTGCTGCAACGTCAGAAATTAAAGTGCTGTTTTAATTTCTGGTTAGTGGCTTTAAATGCTATATGAAATTGAAAGGTTTCTTCTTGTGTTTTAAAGGAAAAACAGATAAGAAAATTTGTGTACAAGTAAGTCTTCATGTGTTGAAGCTTTGTTCTTCTTTTCTTCTAAATACTTGTTAAAATATTTTATCGATTAAGCAATCGATTAAGATACGGGCGACGGAGCTAGGTGTTGACGGGGAGTTCGCTAGCACGGATTCAACTTTCATTCTTGTTTCGGATTCAAGGTGAACCGAAGAGGAATAGAGCTTCGTTAAAGACCATAGGTATGGTTTAACAATCATTCTTATATATGAATATATGTGATTGTGATGCAAATAAATTAAAGGAAAGTTAGCAATAATAAGAACGATCCTAGATATTATCGGTTAATAAAATTTTAAAATTACCCGATTCGCATCATGAAATCCTTCAATTGGTATCAGAGCATAGGTTCTTTATTATTGCTAATTAGACTATTTTATTATGTAATTTTAATTACATAAGTGCTTAGTTAATTGTTCTTTTGTTTTGCGGTTCTAAATTCGTGCTGAATTTTTGTTACACGTTTTGCAATATTGTAATAAGATTACTGGTTAATTATTTTTGTATTTTCTAAAATTCTTACTACAGTAGAAGAAGTTTAGAATAGGATAATTATATAGATCAAGGTTTTTTGGACAGATCTATGAGATTAAACAAAAATAAAGAAAATAGTGCGCTGCTGGAATTTTTCAGCAGCAGTAGCAGTTTTTGCTGAAATCAAAATAACGTTTTCTCTCAAATGGATTAACATATTTTGATGAAACCAGTTTCTTAATTTAGATATTGAAGTCTAGTTTTGAAATAATAAAACTTTCCTATACAAAAGTTTTATGGAATTTCGTCACAAAAGCAAAACAGCAACAGTGCGCAGTTTTTCTGTGACAAAACACAATAACGGTTTGTATTTTCCTTTAAATGATTAAAAGATTATTTTTCAAACTATGGTGCAAATTGTAACAGAGAATTATAAATTATTTTAGGGATTTAAATGATTTAGAGAACCGCAATTACTTAAGAAATAAAAATTAATTAAACAGTACAAAATAGTGCATCGGTATGCAATTCCTATTATAATGTTTTGCAGGGAACCGAGTTTGTATGTCTCATTCCAATACCTTGTGTGATGTAAATTTTATGTGATGTGTATGTTTAATTGTAAGCAATTTTGATAAGCGTTTATTAATTAGGCACAAAAGGCAATTTATGTATAGGATGCCTTTATTTATTTTTACATCATATGCATTGTGAGAATGAGATGGGTTCCTAATACTTGCACTTAGCAAATTTTATTTTTGAAATGATTCATAATAAAGTTTGGGGCAGCATATTTATTTTTATGCAATTTTTCATCCAATGGTGCAAGAAGACAAAGCAATGGATGAAGAGAAGCGCAAGAGGCATACAAACTCGCAAATGTTTTGTGATTGTTTTATGTTATGTGCTTTATGATTTATGTGAATGATATGTTAGGATAGGTATGGGTGTATGGAAACATGACCTACCAAACTATAGTCACATTTGAAATGTCCAATGAAAAATTAAGTATTTTTCCTTCTTATTTTATCCACTTTAAACTAAAGATTATTAAGATGCATGAGTGTAATTTCTAATCTTTAGAAATCGTGGAATGTGTTAGGATATATTATCAGGCCATTGATAAATGGATTAAATGTGAGGCATTTGGTACATTTATTTTATGGAGATAATTAGCCGAACATATTGACCAATAAAATAAGTTTGCTTAAAGGGAAGTCAAGATCTAGGCTTGAAGTCTCGGGAAAATCGTTTAATAAGAAAAGTTTCTTAATAAACAACAAGAGTCATAAAGTTTAGAAAATTGCAAACGATTGCAAAAGTTTTTCTAAAAGGTTATGATTAGTAAAAGATTACTTACCTTGATTTTATAATTCGGATGAGTTCGCTTTATTTATGATAGGATCTTGAATATGCTGCATAATGGACAAATTTAAATATGTAGTATGAAGTGTTACATAAATATTAACATGAAATCCTTTAATTTTATTTCTATAGAATGACAAACAACGTACTTATCAAATCCATAACTCGAAAAGTGCTTGTTGGAAAATGTTAGTTCTAATCTTCTTGATTAGAAAGTAAAACTCCAACTTACCATCAGATAGGAGGATCTTGTAAATGTATTGGAGCACAATGCACCATTACTAAGTACGGAACCCTCTGATGAAGAAAAATGCTTGGCGTGAAAAGTATTGCAAAATGAATTGGATGTTCAAGGTCTCATGTTGGCAAGTATAGTAATTGAACTTACTAGAAAGTTCATAAATCATACTCCAAAAGAGATAATGAAACTTCATTCAAGATGTTCTTGCAATCACAGAATAGCAAGAAAGTTCAAAAGAAAGGCAAAAAGAAGATGCCTAAAAGGAACAAGGGGAAAGTAGAAGCTCAAGCGAGCACCTCCAAAGGCGAAAATCAAAACTTGTTAACTCCGCAAACGAGTGCTATTACTGTCATGAGTTAGGACATTTCAAGGTGAATTGTCCAAAGTACAAGGCTGACTTAGACTCGGGCAAAATAGAGCGGAAGCGTCCCAAGGTTCCAAAAGGTATCTATGTTATTGAAATTAATTTAATTTAACCACATCTATTCATGATTGAGTTACTGATACTAGATCGTGTGCTCATATTTGTGTAAATATGAAGGCACTAATGAATAGAAGACATCTCAAGAGAGGAGAAGTCATTTTGAAGGTGGGCAATGGTGTTAGCATCTCGGCAATGGCCATTGGTTCGATAAATCTTCATTTATCTAGTGGTTTAATAATTAATTTGAATAATGTTTATTATATTCCGTCTATATGTAAGAACATTATATCTGTGTCGTGTTTGGACAAAGATGATTATGTATTTACTATTTCAAACTCGTGTATGAGTATTGCAAAAGATGGAATTTTCTATGCAAATGCTACTGTTCATGATGGTTTATATTTGCTAGAAGTGAATGATAAACATGTTCTAAATGTCAATAACAAAAGACTCAAAATATCTCATGAAAATAATACTCTCTTATGGCACTATCGTCTTGGTCATATAAACGAGAAACGCATTAAGAAATTACAAGATAGTAATCTTCTTGGTCTCATGGATTGCGATGCAATAGAGACATGTGAATCTTGTTTAGTTGGTAAAATGACTAAGAAACCTTTCAAGAAGAAAGATTCAAGGGCAAAAGACTTGTTGGAATTGATACATTCTGATGTATGTGGTCCAATGAGAACAAGTGCACGAGATGGTTTTAGGTACTTCATTATGTTCATAGATGACTATAGTCGTTTTGGCTATGTTTATCTAATGAAGAACAAGAGTGAATCTTTTGACAAGTTCAAAGAATTGAAGAATGAAGTCAAAAATCAACTTAATAAGAGAATAAAGATTTTGCGAACTGATCGTGGAGGAGAATACTTGAGTAATGAATTTGGTACATATCTGAAAGAGTGTGGTATCATACCACAATTGACTCCACCAGGAACATCTCAGTGGAATGGTGTATCTAAGAGGAGAAACAGAACATTGCTTGATATGGTTCAGTCAATGATGTGCCAAACTGAATTGCCTCTTTATTTTTGGGGACATGCATTGCTAACTGCGGCTTACACACTGAATATTGTTCCAACCAAATCTGTCGAGAAAACTCCATACGAGTTGTGGACAGGAAAAACTCCTGAATTATCTTTTCTCCAATTTGGGGATGTGAGGCTTACATTAAACGATTGATGTCAACCAAACTAGAACCCCAAGCGGAAAAATGCTTCTTTATAGGTTATCCGAAAGAAACAAAAGGATACTACTTTTGGCACAAGTCAACAAATAGAATATTAGTTGAAAGGGATGCAATTTTCTTAGAGAAAGAGTTTCTCGAAAGAATCAAAAGTAGTGGGAGTAGTGTAACGCTTGAGGAAACTCAAGAAACATTACAAGACCTCGATCAGGTCATGGATGACACCCATGTAGATCGAAATAACCCAACCACAGTTCCGACGGCTAGTGGGAGCATTAGTGTACAGGTTCCTCAGCCTATTGAGGAAGAGGTCCACGCATCACCACATAGTGTTCAATCGAGTATTGAACTAATTCCACAAGAAATTGTGCAAGGAGTTCAAGATACTCAAGATGAGCATAAAGAGCTACAAGAACTAAGAAGGTCAACAAGATCTAGAAAGAAACCTGATATATATCTAGGACTTCATGAGATCTTGGTATTGGATATGAAAGATCCAAAGACCTTTGAAGAAGCAATGAAAAGAGAAGATTCAAAATCATGGTATGAAACCATTAAATCTGAAATGAAATCCATATATGATAACCAAGTGTGGATCTTGGTAACCTTCCTCAAGGAAAGAAAGCTGTTCAAAACAAATAGGTTTTCAAGAGGAAGATGGACATGGATGGAAACATGACAACATACAAGGCAAGACTTGTAGCGAAAGGGTTTAGTCAAGTTCAAGGAATTGATTATGATGAAACTTTCTCGCCTGTTGCAATGTTTAAGTCAATTCGGATATTACTAGCCATTGCCGCATTTTATGATTATGAAATATGACAAATGGATGCCAAAACAGCATTCCTGAATGGAAATTTGGAAGAGGATGTGTACATGGCACAACATCCAGGTTTTGAAGATCCAAATCATGGTTGTAAAGTATGCAAACTTCGAAGGTCTATATATGGACTGAAGCAAGCATTAAGGAGTTGGAATAAGCGCTTTGATGAAGAGGTTAAACGCCTTAGATTTATTCAAAGTAAGGAAAAGACTTGTGTATACAAGATGGTCAGTGGGAGTTTTATAACCTTGTACATACAAGATGGTCAGTGGGAGCTATATACTTTTCTTGATTTTGTATGTTGATGACATACTATTGATAAGGCAACTTTATTCTCTTAATGGAGCAAACAAAACTTCATTGAAAGAGATTTTCTCAATGAAAGACTTGGGTGAAGTCCAATATATCTTAAGAAACAAGATATGTAGAGACAGGTCACGTAGACTCATTGGCTAAAGTCAACGTATATACATTGGCAAAATGTTGAAATGATTCGACATTCAAAATTTCAAGAAAGGAAATGTACCAATGAGTCAAGGTGTAACACTTAGCAAGTCTCAACGTGTTGTGACACGTAAAGAAATTGAAATCATGAAGAATGTAGAATATGCTTCTGCAATTGGTTCTATCATGTATGCTATGGTGTGTACACGATCTGATGTTGCGTATGCTCTAAGTATGACAAGTCGTCATCAAGCCCATGCAGGTTCTGCACATTGGAGTGTAGTCAAGAATATCCTTAAGTAAGGATAAATTTCTTGTGTATGGAGGGAAAAGGGAACTTGTTGTAGAAGGCTACACCGATGCGAGTTTTGCAACCTATTATGATGATAAAAGGTCGTAATTTGGATATGTATTTAGTCTGAATGGATATGCTGTTAGTTTGAAAAGGTTCAAACAATTAGCAAACAGCTGACTCAAGCATCCAATCAGAAGTGATGGTTGTTGCTAAAGCCAACAAAGTAAATGTTTGATCAAAGAGTTCATTGAAGAACTTGACGTGGTTTACACCACAAGATCAAACATATAGATAGAAAATAATTTGTCATTCAATACTTCATTAAAGAAAATAGATTAAAATTATTAAAGGTGAACACGGATAATAACACAACATATCCACCAACAAAGTCTTATTCTCAAGCCAATGACAAAGTCCACTTTGATTCCACGTGTTTGAAGATGCATGGAGAGTGGATAGAGATAACATAATGAGTCAAAAGGCAACCCAAGTTTTAGAGTTAATACATAGGAATGTATAAGAAGTAACTTTAAGAACAAGTGGGAGATTGTTGGAATTGTGTTCTAAAAGTTATCTTATAGTGATTACTTTTATATGTTATATTTATGAATTGGATGTTATTACATTTTGTTCCATGAGTTTATATTCATATTTAGAAGTGTTCAAGAAGATGCTCTTAGTCTTGAACCGCAGAACTCTAAATAAAATGAATATATAACTCTAAAATGTTCACAGGTCTTGGATATTAGCAGGAACACTAATATTCCATATAAGACTGTCGTGTTGATTAAAAGTACGTTGTAGTTCTGTAAACGTTGATAAATGATTATCATTTAATAACACGAGTATATGAAAAGTTTCATATATTGAACAGACCTAATTGATAAAAAATATTATATGGATTGTGTTTGTGTCATTAATATTTTTATCGTGTCGTTAATTCTAAGATTGATATGATATATTTTTCACATAAGAAATATGCAACGTAATTATTATTAAAAGCCATTTGAAGCAAGTGGTGATAAAAGTAATAGTTCTTTGTATGTAACTTGTGTAGGAGGAAAATATATATGTCAATAGCTAATTGCCACTCATTAATTGAGGAATGATATTATAAAGGGCCCCTTGGTAAAGTGAGATTATAAATGGATCCAATATAACTGAAGTGCAGTTATAATTATATAATCCTACTTGTTAGAGACCAAGAAAAGATTATTGTTTGACCTCATTTTATTGTGCCAAAAAGCATGGAAATAATTGAATAATTCTCATGGAGCAATAAATACGAGGGGATTAGAAAATCCATCGAAAAATACCAAATGAACTCGAAAAATTATGGAAAATTACCCAAAAATACAGTGGAGCATGGAGAAAATTATGGTGCCCCTATAAAGATCAAAGATGCTGCAAAAGACCCATTTTATGCAAAGAAACCCCCCAAAACTCATAAAATTACCAAAAATAAATCCATGAGGAATTTCACAAAAAACCTTTGAGCCAATAAATTTCTCATATTTTTATGAGTCTACCAATAAAATTTTATCCAAAAATACCTCTGGGAAGGCCCTCAAATAAATTATTTTTATTTTTATTTGGTAGCAAAATAAAGGGTTTATTTTAAATGGAATGTCGGAAAATCCCACAAAAATCAAAAGGATTTGGCGCGTGCATCCCATTGCAGGGGATCCCGGAAAGATGAGAATGGCGCTGGTTTTAAATCCTTTTCTCCCGCTTCTAAATTGCTTGGACATGGTGCATGAACCGAAAACACAGAAATCCTTTGATTTTTCGCTGGTTTACGAAGAACCAACCCCACACATTTGTTTCTCTCTCACTTAACCTGACTACTGGGCCCCACGCGAAGAGCCCTTCTTCTCCAACGGAACAGAAGAAGAAAGAAGGGAAACGCGAAGAGGAGAAATCAGCGCTGAAACTCGTGTAACCGTCGGCTAACTACTCTCAACAAATTCCGTTGGCCTTCACCAGAGCTCTTCAAATTCGAATCAATCACAGCCGTTGGGTGAGATTTCGTTACCTGGGCAATGATGACGAATCAACAACCCCATAACTGCCGGGTCAAACATCTCTCACTCTTCTGTTGACCATCCGAAAGAAGCACAAACTCATGCCTTCTCTACCGTTGGATCAGACGACGATCCGTGTGCTCCTCAATTGGACGGCCAAAATCAAATAAGAGCTGCAATCTTCTTGAAGAAGCCACCCGACACCAGCAGCTATAAATACCCCATTGGAACACCAAGCAAATCTCTTCCTAGAGGCTGGTCCAAGACACACACACATTCAACAATCCACTTTTGTAAAAAGAGCGCTAGGCTGCTCTCGAGCAAATCCAGAAATCTCACACACACACACTGTAAAAGATAGGATTAGATTTGGCATTTTCACAAACAGCTTGTAAGCGTTGTAGAAGGAGAAAGAATAAAAGGAATTCAAGCTATTTGGACAATTGTAATCGATAGAAGAGTGAAAGGTAAGTTCAATTCGAAGGTTTGTAATCGGAATTTGGAAATTCTTGAGATGAAATTGAATTTTTAATGCTGAAGTTTTGATCAACCCTCTTTTCTGTGATTTTCAACCAGTATCGTATCTTTAATTAGATTTTTGTTTTATCTTGAGTTGTTTCCTTCTTTCTTAAGTGATTCTTTTCTTGATTTAAGCTGTGAATGCAAGTTAGCATCTCAATTGGCATTGGTTCTCCTCTTCTTTGACTGGTGTTGATCAGGAGATCGGATCTGACAGCGCTTAGCGCTTGATGATCTTGATCGAATATCATATCTTGAAACTTTAAAATGAAGTTGTGGTTGAATCAATAATGCGCATAACGCATGAAAGAAATCTTGATGCCAATTGAAACGTGAACATGTATTTGACTTAGTATTAAGTCAATCACTGAGCATTGCTTGTCTCCTTTTCTGGCTTTAGAGGACTAATTTGTGATGAACTTTTGGTAGTTGATTTTGTTTTTTTTTCCTTTCTCCTCTTTAATTAAAAAAGGCAGCGGTATGGCCTCTTTCATGAGAATTTTCGGTATTCATCCTTTTCTGTGCTCTTCCATGAGTTGATTGGATTCTTGATTGCGCAATGGCGCATGAAAAGTACTCAATTAAAGCATGAATGAGTCAGTTTCTTTAGACTTTAGTTTAATTTTGATTGCGCATAGCGCTTGAAAAATTAAATTAAAGAGGCACTACATATATTCTGGTTTCGTTTCAACAGCGCGTAGCGCTCGAGACATGAAATTAGAATCATTAAAACCTGTCTAGATTACCTCCATAGCATAGCTTTGGTAGGCCTAGGCAAGGAATAGCTGCTATAATTAAGTATATCACAAGTATAGTAATTGCTGCTTGTTATATGCTTAATTAGGTGCACTTCCATAGGGGCTATTTTCATAGGAGAAGCCATACCATGCCTTTTTTTTTTAGGATATTGTTAGATACAATCAGGTACCAAGGTGAAGTTGCTGCTTGTGTAGATTTACTGTCCAGCAACTCATGTGTTTTATGATTTCAATTGTTATCCCCTTTTGTGAAATGACAAGAACTATAAAACTTGTTTGTGATGGCCAACTGTCAGAGAGACTCGAAATAAATACAAAAATGTAACTTAATTGTTATTGTCTACTGCCTCTGTATGCAAGCCATAATACCCCAAAAATATTATTTAGAAAGGACAAGGACCAAAGTAAACAGTAATCTTTCATGGTTTCTATATAATAACAAGTCTGGTTAAGAACTGTTTATCTTTTAATTAACTATGGTAGAGACATAGTCTTTCTCATGAGAATCAGTATTATAGATCCGTTGAGGATCTAATCAAATCCTGAGTTGTGTGAAAGAGCATCAGGAAGACAGTGAAATCTTTGAAGGCGCATGGCGCTTGTAAGGACCGAACTGACAAAGATCTGCATAAATTTCACTAGTTGCACTTTTGATAGCGTATAGCGCTTGAGAAATGTAACCTGGATACTTATTCTCGTCCAAGAGACCCCATAGCATAGCTCTGGAGGTCATGGTCAAGTAATGGCTATTATAATTAAGCATATTACTAATATGGTACATTATGTTGGTAATATGTTTAATTGAGCGTGCACTTAATATAAAAATTCTCATAAGATAGGCTATGTCATGCCTTTCCAGGAGGTTACTAAATAAATGTGTGTTTATTGTAAAACCAAGGACTAAAGTGAAGTTTATGTTCATGTAAAATGGCTACCCAGTTTCTTACAGATTGGTGATCTTAATTTACTGTCTTTGTCATAATTATCAGTAGAGACAGTAAGCATATGAACTGTTGATCATGGACTTTAGTGAAGAATGTTACCATTAGATAATTTAGGCCAAGTGCTTGTACCCCAAAGTACTGTTCTGAAGCCTTATAGTTCTTGTAAATAGCTTTCTGCAATAATATAGGACGTATGGGTTTATTTGTAAATGCAGTTAACTGTTGTGACTTCAAATAACGAAATTTTATTTTTGGGTTCACAAAGACCAGCGTATGTTTGAGGTAGAATTGTGGCCTTGACTGATATTTGACCCTATTATCTTGACTGAAATTATTAGTTGTTCCTCTCGATGTAGAAATTAAGGATCATAGCGAAATAGTGTCAAAACTTTATACTTCAAACTATTGCTCTACCGTTTGATATTTCTTGTAAATAAGACTTGTGAGTATATTTGCAAACATAGAAAATTGATGTAGCACTAGGTATTGAGAATTGCATGGCTTGACTGTCGACTTGTGCTCCTTTTAATTAGCTATTATAGTTTTACTGATACGGTGTTATGCACATATAAACACTCCTTGAATTCTTGAGCTTGTGTTGTTAAATTTGTAGCACTCATGAACTCCTTTACATAACCAATCTACAAATTATTTGAGTTCGGTTCCAAATTGCAATTTAAACATGAAAATCACATTAATTAAGCACTCCAGGATATAAACCAAGCTGCCAATTGAATTCGCTTACTCCATCTCGTTGATGAGTACCTCTCTATCTATTCCCTGTACCTATCTCCACTTGTTGTACTAGCACAGACCAACTCAATTAAGTACCCATCATTTCCAAAATGCAAACCCAGCTAATCAAACTACCACTAGCTCTTCACTATACCAAATTCGTTACATCACTACACCCGTTGTCGATCCCTCTACCAAATTAGAGAGACGCAAGAAAAATTAGATGTATAAGCTGTCTCTCCTAGCTTCCGTAACACCGTGGACTCCATTTCTGGTGCAATTAAGCTTTTACAATCCCATCAACGTCGATTTACTGAACGACCATGTCAGTACCTGGTCTCTCTGCCATTGGAGGCCGACGCACTGGAAACCAAGCCTGCCATTGACTTCCTCTTGGCCTCACGATGCCGTGCAACCCATCCCCCGATGTTGCGGTGGCCGGAATCGTTAGTGGATCTATATCCGACAGCTTCACGAGCCCGTTAAGGAGATAAATAGAACCCGTCTTTCTCAAAGCTTAAGCGCCGAAACCTCTTTTGGTTTTCTGTGACAGAGGGGCCGTGTAGTCCCACATTATTCATCCGGTTAATAGAAATGGAAGTTTAATCTATGAGGAGTGAACTCAATAAGCCCAAGCTGCTGAGGCCCAACGTTTACAAAGAGTCCAATTTGATATTCACGCCAAGTCTAGTCGGCAACCACATCACCTCACACTGCCACATGGCCCAATCAAATAACGCCACGTCAGCTGAAACTTAGAAAATTCACTAAAATTAGTAGGAAACTTAAAAAAAAAAATTCAAATAAAATATCCATAATAATCCTAAAAATCTGTAGAATCTAGATTCACTGATATCTTGGTATGAAATTATATCAAAATGTGCTCCTTTCGTATTTTCAAAGTATTTTCCTTAAAAATTGGATTTTATAAATTGCCAAAAACTTTGTAAATTCACCAAGATTAGTATGAAACTCAGAAAATTACAAATGATATATCTTTAAAATCTTAAAAATCTGCAAAATTTAGATTTACTGATATTTTGATATTAAAATCTTGCAAAACCTTAGCCTTTGACATTTTCGAAGTATTTTCGCTATAAAAATTAAATTTTATAAAAATAATAAAATACAATAAATCTTAGATAAATTTTCTAGAAAATTTTCAAACTAAAATCTAAGTGATTTCAACACTAAAACAACCTTCAAGCGACTATTTTCAACTAAATACCTTCAAGAGAGTATTTTCAAAAAATGTAAAATGAATTTGACACCATTAAATTTCTAAAATCAAAATAAAAGAAAAATAATAAAAATCACTCAAGTCTAAAGAGAAACACTAGAAAAATTAAAAGTCCAAACACGATACCCAAAGTCAAAGCCAAAACCTCTTTAGTTGAGGAAAAGTCACTCCCTGAAATCAAGATCAAAGTCGACATAAAGTCAAAATCGTCTTTCCTACAGCGACCCACACAGTCCCAGGAACCAATTCCTACAGCGACCCACACAGTCCCAGGAACCAATTCCTACAGCGACCCACACAGTCCCAGGAATTAAATCTTTCTTTTGTTCCTACAGCGACCCACACAGTCCCAGGAACCAATTCCTATAGCGACTCACATAGTCCCAGGAATTAAATCCTTCCTTGTTCCTACAGCGACCCACACAGTCCCAGGAACCAATTCCTACAGCGACCCACACAGTCCTAGGAATTAAATCTTTCTTTTGTTCCTACAGCGACCCACACAGTCCCAGGAACCAATTCCTATAGCGACTCACACAGTCCCGGAAATAAAAATCTAAAAATCTTTTGTCTTTACAATTCATCAAACGGTCAGAAACCAATTACTACAAACCGCCTGATAAAATAAATGTCCTCAATTGGGTCCCGTTAATTAAGACTGGTACCGTCAATTGAGTCAAGTTTAAGCCAAAAGAAATAAATCACTTGTATTCTCAATTGTGCCCCGTCAATTAAGTTTGGTAACATCAATTGAGTTTAGTTTAATAATAAGTTGAGATAACAACTTTTCTAGCCTACGACATATAATTTCTCGAATCCCTTAATCAGAGGTTCTCGTGATTCGCCACGGGGTAATTAACAATAGGGGCTTGCGCCTATTGGAAGGAAAAGATCCACAAAATTAATAAACCTTCATGAGAGTGAATTCTCGTTAATGTTTTCTTGTTGTCAAGAGGCATTTTACACTTGAAATAAACTCGTGAGGGGTGAATCTAAGACTTATTCCCGTTCTTGAGGAAGCCCAATCTTTCTTCGAGAAATGACGAAAAAGTCCACACAATTATAATACGAGGATGACACAATCCTACTTTGTATAATAATCATAATATCATATGGCAAGGAATAGACACAAGTAATGTTAATAACATTACTAGAAGGATCGTGTTTCGTAAAAGGATTTGCTAAACATCTATATTATTTGGGTAGCTGTAATGTATGCTAGAGTACCGCTTACAGTTTATGGAATAAAATAATTATTCTATTGCCAACATAATATAGATCCTCAACATAGGTCACACCAACTGAATGGGAAATAAGAAATATATTTTCTATGTACAAGGTTTCATGTTGCATGAAATAAAGTACAAATAGAAAATTATATCACATGACGTGATTAACTAGCAAAGAATAAATTTATTAATATGTGCATATTATGAGGATAATATAAGTTTCACATATTATAATAATATATGAATATTATTATGAAATGTATAAATTTATTTGAAGCCCAAGCCCAATTATTTTAACAAATGAAGAAAGAAAGAAGGCCTTAAATTCGGGTCAGAATTTGAGCCAACTTTAAACAGAAAATTAGTATAGTAAACGATAACCATTTTGGGCAAATGATATATGAAAATTGTAGCCCTTGAAGTGTAGAATCCAATGGTCCAAGTTTCAGGACGTTTGGAGTTTCCTACAGAGAGTTATCAAGGTTTTAAAGTGCTGTTTTAATTTCTGGTTAGTGGCTTTAAATGCTATATGAAATTGAAAGGTTTCTTCTTGTGTTTTAAAGGAAAAACAGATAAGAAAATTTGTGTACAAGTAAGTCTTCATGTGTTGAAGCTTTGTTCTTCTTTTCTTCTAAATACTTGTTAAAATATTTTATCGATTAAGCAATCGATTAAGATACGGGCGACGGAGCTAGGTGTTGACGGGGAGTTCGCTAGCACGGATTCAACTTTCATTCTTGTTTCGGATTCAAGGTGAACCGAAGAGGAATAGAGCTTCGTTAAAGACCATAGGTATGGTTTAACAATCATTCTTATATATGAATATATGTGATTGTGATGCAAATAAATTAAAGGAAAGTTAGCAATAATAAGAACGATCCTAGATGTTATCGGTTAATAAAATTTTAAAATTACCCGATTCGCATCATGAAATCCTTCAGAATATAATTCAGGACTTATTCGTTAGAATATTTAGTTATAGAAATAAAACCAACATAAAAGTATGCAAATAAAGCTTATTCTGAGCAATTTTTGAGCATTTTAAGCGATTCTGCACACATTGTAAATCAAACGATCACAATAATCTATATTGCAACAATTTATATTGTCTACAATATAATTAAGAGCATATTGAGTAAAAAATATTTAATTATACGTATAAAATATGCATAAAATGAGCAAATAAAGCATATTCTGTGCAATATTTGAGCATTTTAAGCGATTCTAAACTCATTCTAAGTCATCTGATCACAATAATCTATATTTGAATACTTTATATTGTCTACAATATAATTCAAGGCATATTTTATGTAAATTATTTAATTACACATAGAAAATATACATAAAATGATCAAATAAAGCAAATTCTGTGGAATATTTGAGTAATTTAAGCAATTATGCACTCATTATATGTCATTTGATTGCAATAATCTATATTTCTTCTATTTGTGTTGTCTAGAATATAATTCAGGGCTTATGCATTGGATAATATTTAGTTGTACATATGAATACGACATAAAATAAGCAAATAAAGCTTATTCTGAGCAATAGTTGAGCATTTTAAGCGATTCTGCACACATTTTAAATCAAATGATCACAATATTCTATATTTGAACAATTTATATTGTCTACAATATAATTCAGAGCAAATTGATTATAAAATATTTAATTATACATAGAAAATATGCATAACACGAGCAAATAAAGCATATTTTGGGCAATATTTGAGCATTTTAAGCGATTCTGCAGTCATTCTAAGTAATTTGATCACTATATTCTATAGTCGAACACTTTATATTGTCTACAATATAATTCAGAGCATATTTATTGTAAATTACTTATTTATACGTGGAAAATATGCATAAAATGAGCAAATAAAGCATATTCTGGTTAATATTTGAGCATTTTAAGCGATTCCACACTCATTCTAAATCATCTAATCACAATTTCCTATATTTAAACAATATCTATTGTCTACAATATTATTCTGAGCATATTTATTATATAATTCTTAATTATACATAGAAAATATGCATAAAATGAGCATATATAGCATATTCTGCGCAAATATTTGAGCATTTTATGCGATTCTGCACTCATTCTAAGTCATCTGATCACTATAATTTATATTTGAACATTTTATATTGTCTACAATATAATTCAGAGCATATTTATTGTAAATTATTTATTTATACACAGAAAATATGCAAAAAATGATCAAATAAAGCATATTCTGGACATTATTTGAGCATTTTACGCGATTATGCACTATTTATAACTCATCTGATCACTATAATCTATATGTAAATACTTTATATTGTTTACAATATAATTCAGAGCACATCTATTGCTAACTATTTAATTATACAAAGAAAATATGCATAAAATGAGCAAATAAAGCATATTCTGAGCAATATTTGAGTTGTTTAAGCGATTCTGCACTCATTACATGTCATTTGATGACTATAATCTATATTTCATCCATTTATGTTGTCTAGAATATAATTCAGAGCTTACTCATTAGAAAATATTTAGTTATACAAATAAAACATACATAATAGAAGCAAATAAAGCTTATTCTGAGCAATATTTCAGCATTTTAAGCGATTCTGCACTCATTCTAAATCAAATGATCACAATAATCTATATTTAAACAATTTATATTGTCTGAAAAAATTATTTGGAGAATATTTAATATAAAATATTTATATACATTGACAATATGCATAAAATGAGCACATAAAGCATATTCTGGGCAATATTTGAGCATTTTAAGCAATTATGCACTCATTCTTAGTCATTTGATCATTACAATCTATATTCGAACACTTATGTTGTCTAAAATATAATTCAGAGCATATTTATTGTAAATTATTTATTTATGCTTGGAAAATATGCATAAAATGGTAAAATAAAGAATATTATAGGCAATTTATGAGCATTTTAAGCTATTCTGCACTCATTCTAAGTCATCTGATCATTATAATTTATATTGGAACACTTTATATTGTCTACAATATAATTCAGAGCATATTTATGTGAATTATTTATTTATGCGTGGAAAATATGCATAATAGCAAATAAAGCATATTCAGCATTTTAAGGGATTCTACACTCATTCTAAATCATCTGATACAATAATCTATATTCAAACACTCTATACTGTCCACAATATAATTCAGAGCATATTTATTATAAAATATTTAATTATATATAGAAAATATGCATAAGATGAGCAAATAAAGAATATTCCGGGCAGTTTATGAGCATTTTAAGCAATTCTTCACTCATTGTAAGTCATCTGATCACTAAAATCTATATTTGAACATTTTATAAATGTCTACAATACATATTTATTGTAAATTATTTATTTATGCGTCGAAAATATGCATGAAATAAGATAAAGTATTTTTTTAATATTTGAGCATTTCAAGGGATTTTACACTCATTCTAAATCATTTGATCACAATAGTCTATATTTATACACTTTCTATTGTCTACAATAAAATTCAGAGCATATTTATTATAAATTATTTAATTATACATAGAAAATATGAAGAAAATGAGTAAATAAAGCATATTCTGGAAAATATTTGTACATTTTAAGCGATTATGCACTCATTCTATGTCATCTGATCACTATAATCTATATTGAAACACTTTATCATGACTACAATATAATTCAAAGCATATTATTGTAAATTATTTATTTATGCGTGTAAAATATGCATAAAATGAGCAAAATAAAGCATATTCCGGGCAATATTTGAGCATTTTAAGCGATTATGCACTCATTCTAAGTCATCTGATCACTATAATCTATATTGGAACAATTTATATTGTCTACAATATAATTCAGAGCATATTTATTGTAAAGTATTTTATTATACATAGAAAATATGCATAAAATGAGCAAATAAAACATATTCTGAGCAATATTTGAGTTGTTTAAGCGATTCTGCACTCATTAAATGTCATTTGATTACAATAATCTATATTTCATCCATTTATGTTATCTAGAATATAATTCAGAGCTTACTCATTAGAAAATATTTAGTTATACATATAAACATACATAATATAAGCAAACAAAGCTTATTCTGAGCAATATTTGAGCATTTTAAGCGATTCTGCACTCAGGCTAAATCAAATGATCACAATAATCTATATTTAAACAATTTATATTGTCTATAATATTATTCGGAGAATAATTATTATAAAATATTTAATTATGCATTGACAATATGCATAAAATGGGCACATAAAGCATATTCTGGGCAATATTTGTGCATTTTAAGCAATTATGCACTCATTCTTAGTCATCTGATCATTATAATCTATATTCGTACACTTTATATTGTCTAAAATATAATTCAGAGATATTTATTGCAAATTATTTATTTATGCGAGGAAAATATGCATAAAATGGGAAAATAAATAATATTCTAGGCAATTTATGAGCATTTAAGCTATTCTGCACTCATTCTAAGTCATCTGATCATTATAATCTATATTGGAACACTTTATATTGTCTACAATATAATAGTAAATATGCGTGAATTATTTATTTATGCGTGGAAAATATGCATAATAGTAAATAAAGCATATTCTGGTTAATATTTGAGCATTTTAAGCGATTCTACACTCATTCTAAATCATCTGATCACAATAATCTATATTCAAACACTCAATATTGTCTACAATATAATTCAGAGCATATTTATTATAAAATATTTAATTATACATAGAAAATATGCATAACAGGAGCAAAGAAAACATATTTTGGGCAATATTTGAGCATTTTAAGCGATTCTGCTGTCATTCTAAGTCATTTGATCACTATATTCTATAGTCGAACACTTCATATTGTCTACAATATAATTCAGAGCATATTTATTGTGAATTATTTATTTATACGTCGAAAATATGCATAAAATGAGAAAATAAAGCATATTCTGGTTTTAAGCGATTCCACACTCATGCTGAATCATCTGATCACAATTCCCTATATTTAAACATAATCTATAGTCTACAATATTATTATGAGCATATTTATTATATAACTCTTAATTATAAATAGAAAATATGCATAAAATGAGCATATATAGCATATTCAGGGCAATATTTGAGCATTTTATGCGATTCTACACTCATTCTAAGTCATCTGATCACTATAATTTATATTTGAACATTTTATATTGTCTACAATATAATTCAGAGCATATTTATTGTAAACTATTTATTTATACACAAAAAATATGTAAAAAAATGAGCAAATAAAGCATATTCTGGGCATTATTCGAGCATTTTAAGCGATTATGCACTCTTTATAAATCATCTGATCACTATAATCTATATGTAAAACTTTATATTGTTTACAATATAATTCAGAGCACATCTATTGTTAACTATTTAATTATACAAAGAAAATATGCATAAAGTGAGGAAAGAAAGCATATTCTGAGCAATATTTGAGTTGTTTAAGCGATTCTGCACTCATTACATGTCATCTGATTATAATAATTTAAATTTCATCCATTTATGTTGTCTAAAATATAATTCAAAGATTAATCATTAGAAAATATTTAGTTATACATATAAAACATACATAATATAAGCAAATAAACATTATTCTGAGCAATATTTGAGCATTTTAAGCGATTCTGCACTCAGGCTAAATCAAATGATCACAATAATCTATATTTAAACAATTTATATTGTCTACAATATTATTCGGACAATATTTATTGTAAAATATTTAATTATGCATTGACAATATGCATAAAATGAGAACATAAAGCATATTCTGGGCAATATTTGAGCATTTTAAGCAATTATGCACTCATTCTTAGTCATCTGATCATTATAATCTATATTCGAACACTTTATATTGTATAAAATATAATTCAGAGCATATTTTTCTTAAATTATTTATTTATGCATTGAAAATATGTATAAAATGGGAAAATAAAGAATATTCTAGGCAATTTATGGGCATTTTAAGCTATTCTGCACTCATTCTAGGTCATCTGATCATTATAATCTATATTGGATCAATTTATATTGTCTACAATATAATTCAGAGCATATTTATTGTGACTTTTTTATTTATGCGTGGAAAATATGCATAATAGTAAATAAATTATATTCTGGTTAATATTTGAGCATTTTAAGCGATTCTACACTCATTCTAAATCATCTGATCACAATAACCTATATTCAAACACTTTATATTGTCTACAATATAATTCAGAGCAAATTTATTATAAAATATTTAATTATACACAGAAAATATGCATAACATGAGCAAATAAAGCATATTTTGGGCAATATTTGAGCATTTTAATAGATTCTACAGTCATTCTAAGTCATTTGATCACTATATTCTATAGTCGAACACTTTATATTGTCTACAATATAATTCAGAGCATATTTATTGTAAATTGTTTATTTATGCGTGGAAAATATGTACAAAATTAGCAAATAAAGCATATTCTGGTTAATATTTGAGCATTTTAATTGATTCGACACCCGTGCTAAATCATCAGATCACAATTCCCTATATTTAAACATAATCTATAGTCTACAATATTACTGTGAGCATGTTTATTATATAATTCTTAATTATACATGGAAAATATGCATAAAATGAGCATATATAGCATATTCAGGGCAATATTTGAGCATTTTATGCGATTCTGCACTCATTCTAAGTCATCTGATCACTATAATTTATATTTGAACATTTTATATTGTCTACAATATAATTCAGAGCATATTTATTGTAAATTATATATTTATACACAGAAAATATGCAAAACATGAGCAAATAAAATATATTCTGGACATTATTTGAGCATTTTAAGCGATTATGCACTCTTTATAACTCATCTGATCACTATAATCTATATGTAAACACTTTATATTGTTTACAATATAATTTAGAGCACATCTATTGTTAACTATTTAATTATACAAAGAAAATATGCATAAAATGAGCAAATAAAACATATTCTGAGCAATATTTGAGTTGTTTAAGCGATTCCGCACTCATTACATGACATTTGATTACAATAATCTATATTTCATCAATTTATGTTGTCTAGAATATAATTCAGAGATTACTCATTAGAAAATATTTAGTTATACATATAAAACATACATAATATAAGCAAATAAAGCTTATTCTGAGCAATATTTGAGCATTTTAAGCGATTCTGCACTCAGGCTAAATCAAATGATCACAATAATCTATATTTAAACAATTTATATTGTCTACAATATTATTCTGAGAATATTTATTATAAAATATTTAATTATACATTGACAATATGCATAAAATTAGCACATAAAACATATTCTGGGCAATATTTGAGCATTTCAAGCAATTATGCACTCATTCTTAGTCATCTGATCATTATAATCTATATTCGAACACTTTATACTGTCTAAAATATAATTCAGAGCATATTTATTGTAAATTATTTATTTATGCGTGGAAAATATGCATAAAATGGGAAAATAAAGAATATTCTAGGCAATTTATGAGCATTTTAAGCTATTCTGCACTCATTCTAAGCCATCTGATCATTATAATCTATATTGGAACACTTTATATTGTCAACAATATAATTCAGAGCATATTTATTGTGAATTATTTATTTATGCGTGGAAAATATGCATAATACCAAATAAAGCATATTATGGTTAATATTTGAGCATTTTAAGCGATTTTACACTCATTCTAAATCATCTGATCACAATAATCTATATTCAAACACTCTATATTGTCTACAATATAATTCAGAGCATATTTATTATAAAATTTTTAATTATATATATATAATATGCGTAAAATGAGCAAATAAAGCATATTCTGGGGTATATTTGACTATTTTAAACGATTATGAACTCATTCTAAGTCATCTGATCACTATAAATCTATATTGGAACACTTTATACTGTGTAAAATATAATTCAGGGCATATTTATTGTAAATTGTTTATTTATACGTGGAAAATATGCATAAAATGTGCAAATAAAGCAAATTCTGGTTAATATTTGAGCATTTTAAGCAATTCTACACTCATGCCAAATCATCTGATTACAATTCCCTATATTTAAACATAATCTATAGTCTACAATATTATTCTGAGCATATTTATTATATAATTCTTAATTATACATAGAAAATATGCATAAAATGAGCATATATAGCATATTCAGGGCAATATTTGAGCATTTTATGCGATTCTGCACTCATTCTAAGTCATCTGATCATTATAATTTATATTTGAACATTTTATATTGTCTACAATATAATTCAGAGCATATTTATTGTAATTTATTTATTTATACACAGAAATTATGCAAAACATGAGCAAATAAAGCATATTCTGGACATTATTTGAGCATTTTAAGCGATTATGCACTCTTTATAACTCATCTGATCACTATAATCTATATGTAAACACTTTATATTGTTTACAATATAATTGAGAGCACATCTATTGTTAACTATTTAATTATACAAAGAAAATATGCATAAAATGAGCAAATAAAGCATATTCTGAGCAATATTTGAGTTGTTTAAGCGATTCTGCACTCATTACATGTCATTTGATTACAATAATCTATATTTCATCCATTTATGTTGTCTAGAATATAATTCAAAGCTTACTCATTAGAAAATATTTAGTTATACATATAAAACATACATAATATAAGCAAATAAAGCTTATTCTGAGCAATATTTGAGCATTTTAAGCGATTCTGCACTCAGGCTAAATCAAATGATCACAATAATCTATATTTAAACAATTTATATTGTCTACAATATTATTCTGAGAATATTTATTATAAAATATTTAATTATACATTGACAATATGCATAAAATTAGCACATAAAACATATTCTGGGCAATATTTGAGCATTTCAAGCAATTATGCACTCATTCTTAGTCATCTGATCATTATAATCTATATTCGAACACTTTATACTGTCTAAAATATAATTCAGAGCATATTTATTGTAAATTATTTATTTATGCGTGGAAAATATGCATAAAATGGGAAAATAAAGAATATTCTAGGCAATTTATGAGCATTTTAAGCTATTCTGCACTCATTCTAAGCCATCTGATCATTATAATCTATATTGGAACACTTTATATTGTCAACAATATAATTCAGAGCATATTTATTGTGAATTATTTATTTATGCGTGGAAAATATGCATAATACCAAATAAAGCATATTATGGTTAATATTTGAGCATTTTAAGCGATTTTACACTCATTCTAAATCATCTGATCACAATAATCTATATTCAAACACTCTATATTGTCTACAATATAATTCAGAGCATATTTATTATAAAATTTTTAATTATATATATATAATATGCGTAAAATGAGCAAATAAAGCATATTCTGGGGAATATTTGACTATTTTAAACGATTATGAACTCATTCTAAGTCATCTGATCACTATAAATCTATATTGGAACACTTTATACTGTGTAAAATATAATTCAGAGCATATTTATTATAAATTATTTTATTATACATAGAAAATATGCATAAAATGAGGAAAAAAAGCATATTCTGAGCAAATAAAGCAGATTTTGCACTCATTATATGTCATTTGATTACAATAATCTCATCTATTTATGTTGTCTAGAATATAATTCAGTGCTTATTCATTAGAAATTATATAGTTATACATATAAAACCTACATCAAATAAGCAAATAAAGCTTATTCTGGTTAATATTTGAGCATTTTAAGCGATTCTACACTCATTCTAAATCATCTGATCACAATACTCTATATTTAAACACTTTCTATTGTCTACAATACTCAGAGCATATTTATTACAAAATATTTAATTATACATAAAAAATATGCATAAAATAAGCAAATAAAGACATTCTGGGCAATATTTGATCATTTTAAGTGATTCTGCACTCATTCTAAGTCATCTGATCACTATAATCTATATTGGAACACTTTATAGTGTCTGCAATATAATTCAGATCATATTTATTGTAAATTATTTATTTACACATAGAAACTATGCATAAAATGAGCAAATAAAGTATATTTTGGACAATATTTGACCATTTTAATCGATTCTGCACTCATTCTAACTCATCTGGTCACTAAAATTTGTACTAGAGGGACCAGATTAAGTCAGAGCAGAAAAATCAAAGGTGTTGAAGAGTGTCGCACTAATACTAACTAAAACATGACCGACACCCACACATCTTTATTTATATTATTGATTATTGATTATTGATATTGATTATTGGTTATTGATAAGTGGGTTCGTGATCTTAACCTCGAAATTCGGTGGACCAAACGATGCTGTTGGAAAGAAATTCTGATAATAACTTTGAATCGTTAATGCGAAGCATGTACGATCTAAACATTTTCAATTTCTTGCGTCCAATTTGTACAAATCACAATAGTTTAAATCAATCAAATAAATAATAATTCACTTTAAAATCCTCTTGATCTTATGCAAAAAACAATGAGTGGATTAGAAACTCAAAAGTGTCCAAGTAAAAGCCAAGTGTGTTCACGTAAAAAGGCCACTAAATTTCTTGAAGTTAATTCAAATACTCAAATTTTTTCGATAGTGTTAAAAAATTCTCAAATATATTAAGGCAACTGTAGAATAATTACTAAAAAGAAATAATCAGAGCAGTCAAAAAATCATGTAACAATTGACAAAAACGGACGATGTTAATGACAACAATCGTTATCTGAAAATTAGCGCTTATAAAACGATGTGTTTCTTTCTTTTGACACGCTACATACATGATACATGTAATCGTCCTTGGAGACCTTGGCAATTAGTATTGCTAATTGCTTAGACCCAAGAAAACCCTAAAGTGGAAGTATCCCAAACGTGGGGCCGCAATGTCAGTGACGCCGCAGGCGCAAGTACCGCAACTCCCTTTTAAGAAATTCCAATTTTTTTTAAAAAAAAAGAAAAAATAGAAAAAGAGACTTTGAGGCCTGAAACGAGCGAAATGAGAAGCAACCGTAGTAGTCGCAAATAGCGCAACACAACCCCGCACACAAACGCATCGTACTATTCACGCCACACCTCTCCTCTCTGCCTCTCTTCTCTCTCTTCTCTATTCGGATCTGAGGCCTCAACTATTTAAATCCGTTTCTTCTCTTCGACAGCTTTACGATCTAGACCGAGAAAGAGAGAACAAAAGCGAGACGAAAGAGAGAAACGAACGAACGAACGAACGAACGAACAAGTCTCACCTCCACAAGGTATCTACCTCTCCCCAATCCGACCAGTACACCTTCTCGATCGATTTGAGCAGCCTCTGATCGATCGAGCTCTTCGAATCGTGTTCATTTTTGTGGTTTGGGGAAGTTCTTTGATCGAGGGATGGGGAATTTGTGTAGATTTTGTCTGGTAATGTTAATTTGAGAAGTTTTTGTGATCAATCCAGTCAAATGTGAGGGGATTTCACTGGTTGATTGGGAAATGATGGCTCAAAGCATCAGATTTTGTGACATAGCACACACTGGAGATCTCTAATCGAACAACATTTGGTCATTTTGTTTGGGAAATGATGCTTTCATTAATAAAGTGAAATTTAGGTTTTCTTTGAGGTCAGTCGTTCTAAGAAAGTATAGCTAAAGGTCTGTTGATTAGTTTTCATTTGTGTCAAGAATAGAAAGAATGGAAATTGTAGTTTCAATCAATGACATTATCGAAGACAGATTGAGTGTGAGTTCTTACTCATCAAACATTTCACTTGGATAAAGGGAAGCTCACACCTCTCAATTACAATAATCTCTACTTAATTGGAAAATATTTACATCTCCACAAAAAACTCTGTTAACAAACTCAGAACTCTTGATTATTGCTTGGATATACTACGAAACTGTGCAAATCAAGGACTTTATTATTGTGTTTCAATTCCTGTTTGGTATTTATTTCCTGAAGTTTGTTTTGCTAAGCCTTGTTAGGATTGGCAGTATAAATTTAACATTGGAGAATGTGATGTTTTTTTTATTTTTTTTTTTATATATTTGCAACGAACTTCTCAAAAGAAAAAAAAGAAAAGTTTAAACCTAAATTCATATCCTGAATTGCGGTTCCAAATATAAACCATAGGTTGCGGTTCCAATATAAATCATAGGTTGCAAGAAGTTTTTGTTGGGTTTGCTTTAAAGCCAAAGGAATAACAATTCTAACAGATCAAATAGCAAATCAGAAAATAACTAAAGAACTCGCAGAACCAGCAGTGGAACATATAATTCCAAAACACCAAAAACTAAATTCATGAGCGGAAGCATACATGAATCCATTGCTTATGGCCAGAATCTTGATGTAGAGCACGTCTTGCTTGATTGCTGAGGTCCTTGATGTCGTGAGAAAGTCACCAAGGTAGGGAGATTGCCTTCCAAGAGTTCAAAACTTGCCCTTTGATGCCTTTAGCCTAAACAAAAGCACTATCTCTCTCTAATTGATGGAAGTATTAGGGAGAGGGGCAGAATTGCTGCTATCAACACAAGTATGCAGCAGAATTCGTGGATGTCTTGTCGCTTGGAGATCAATCTCATATATATAAGCCAAGGTAACTTAGCATGCACTCGTCTTCTATATTCATCCATCACAAATATAGAACATGACTTTCCTAAGTTAACCACCTATTAAAGGCAACACATCTTCTATACAAAATCATGTTTTTCCAATAGAGCCACGTTTAGCATATCACTATACTTAACAATATTCATAATTAGCAGAATCACTTAAGCCATAATTAGTCCACCTTCTAGACTGTTTCTATTTCTGGCACATGATTTAGAAATAATCCAACAGTTTTCGCACTATTACCGAATATGGTGAAACTAAATACTGTTAATTTTTTTGTGGGTCTTTTTTTTTTTGTGTTTCGTTTTACGGTCTGATCAGCAATGCGTAAACTAATTAATTGCATACGAAACAGTACCGCTGAATGTTTCATACTTTGACTCATGGAAGTTGATAGCCTATTTAATTAATTGGGACACGCATGACGCAATCCCTGCAAGTTGACTAGAATCGCTGGCTAGACAAGGCATACATGCGTGGACTACTCCTCTAAACTACAGAGCATAACTAGAGTGCAATTTCGAACAGTAATCCACGTATTCCTGATCTAATTAGAAATTATATGTCATTTATCCAATGAATTATTATATATCAATGATGGCTTGAGCCTTGAAGTAATATTTTTTTCCTCCACCTGGAGAATAACAGCCGAAGCCATCTTCTCTCTCACCAGCTTCCTCTCCTCTCTATTCCAATAAAATTCAAAACACAAAGGGAAATTAAGAAGTCTCTCTCAAATCGACAATATATACTGCTGTCATCCAGATGTGATTTTGCTTCAACTTGTCTTCAACGAAAATGAAAATTCAGTAAGAAATCATTTGCTTATTTTTCTTGTTTTTGCGCATTATTGACCTTCATGCATATATCTTGTAAACTGTTTTCCTCTACTGCGCATTATACATTTGCAGATCATGCTCTTTGGCATGTAAGACAACTACCAAGTAAGAGGATCAGATCCAAGAGGTAAGTCCAGTTCTTTGTTTTCGCTGGCTAATTCTGGCATTTTAATTTAGTACTACGGAAAGTTAGACCTAGTGCTGAACAACTGTTTTGGTTCTGTCTAGTATTGTTTACAAGCAATCTACTGTGTCTGAGTAGATTATATTTTTATTCGCAGCACTTGGAAGAAAAGTCACAACTTTAGGGCTCATTTGGATGAAGTAAGAATAGCCAATTCCTAAGAATTGGCAATTCCATTCCTAACACAATTTTTAATAACACTCTTCCCAACAATATTTTTTTCTCTATTTTTTCACACTTCCCAACGCTATTCCTAAACTCACCATCCAAACAATATTTCCTCTTCCCGGAATAGCACTTTTCCCACTCTTCCCACTATTCCCACTATTCCCAACCCATCCAAACAAGCCCTTATTAAATACCATGTCAAATATCGTGCAATTTGAGGATTCTAATTGTCGGTCAAATAAAGGGAAAGAAAAGGCTCAAGGTAGGCCATCAAATAAAAGATCTATTGTCTGGGATGGATTTGAGGAGATGGAAGAGTCAGATGGTACTAGAATGGCGAAATGTTTACATTGTGGAAAAAAACTTTGTTGCGATAGCAAGAAGCATGGTACAACTCACCTTAAGCGCCATCTTGATAAAGGTTGCCCAAAAAAAGTAGCCAAAATTACTCTGTCGGATTCCCCTGAATGCCATGAGAACCAGGAACTTAATGAATGCCAGGATAATCATTTGGGATATGATCTGCATAATGACCAAGAAGTTTCTAGATGCCAAGATTTGGCATACAATCAGCAAAGAAATCGAGAATTTTTTGTGAAAATGGTTATTGATAACAGAACCATGTTGAAACATGTGGAGAATCCTTTCTTGAAAGAGTTCGCATTAACTCTTCAGCCACTATATAGTCCCCTGGATCAGAGGACTGTCGAGAAAGATTGCCTCACCTTTTATGAAAATGAGAAAGCTAAGTTGAAATATAAACTCAGCCAGCTTAAATCTAGAGTCAGCTTTAGTTTCATAAACTGTGTGACTGTGAAATACTTTGGCAATTATTGTGTTGCCGCGTATTTTACCGATAATAATTTCAAATTGGAAAAAAGAATAGTTGGTTTCACCAATGCTCTCATAAGTATTGATGCTAAAAAAGATTTCTTAAATGAATGGACATCTGGTAAGACTGTCCTTGCAACTACGTGTATTTCAGCAAATTTTTTTCCCATTGGAAAATTCATGAGATGCATTTTATGTCATTTGAAACAGATTGCTGCAATATTCTTTTCTGAAATAACTAGGTACAGAGTCCTTGGTCATATTCATGATATACTGGAAAAACTGATGCAGAGCCATGAACAAATGAGTTCTTTCAATAAAATTGCAGAAAAACATTCTCTCCCTCCTAAGGCAGAATTCATACTTCATGATAAACGAGGATTGGGTTCTGACTTTAATATATTTCATGACGCATATACCTATAAAGAGGTACTCCTTGAACTCGGCAATATTCAATGGAATGTAGTGGAGGAGGTAGTTGGCCTTTTGAAACCAATAAATGACACGGTTGCGGTGCTCTCTTCCAGTGAATGTCCAACAATAAACTCACTTGTAAAACTTGTTTTGGATGTCAAAGATGGCATGTCAAATGCATCTCCGTCTCCGGTTTTATCTAGCACCAAAACTGCTGTTAATAAATCGGTAGCCGAGCTGGAGGGATATTTGGCAAGTTGCGATGAGATGGTGCATTTTGCTTCCTTGTTGGATCCTCAATTAAAATCATGGTTCCTTGAGCATTGCAATGGAAGGGGCGGCATGCCCGACAAAAATGAAATTCTTAGACGATTTCACAATTCGTACATTGCATATCAAAATGAGAGCACAGAAATCTCCAATAATCCAAAAGATTTAGATGAGTATCTGGAGAGCCACTCAGTGGACGAGACAGATGATGAGAATATTGATGTATTGGGTTGGTGGAAGAGAACTGAATCAGAATACCCTATTCTTTCTAGGATGGCACGTGATATTCTTGCTATTCCCATTACCTGCTCACTAACTTCGGGCACGGAACCACTGGAAGAAATTTTGGGCGAAATTTGTCAGTCCGGAATCTCTCTCAAAATGTCTGAGGTTTTGATTTGCTGCAACAACTGGCTTAGATCGAATTGCAATTATGGTATGACATCCATTCCTTCTTACTGATTTTGATACCATGTTTGCTTAATCTAACTTAGTAATTATGCTATTGATAAAAATCCCTTTTGTTTTGAAGAAAGAACGGCTGTACACTCCCAGATTATAGTATATGTATTCATGAGTTATTCACACTAGGAAAGTATTTCTATTTACAATATGCTAAAATTCCCTTTTGGTCCCAAAAAATCCGTATTATCAAATTTTCTACATGCCGAATTATAGAATGTATCTATGAGTTATACACACTATGAAGCATTTCTATGTTTACAATATGCAAAACAATCCTTTGAACTTTATTATTTTCGCTCTCGCATTGTCTTCCGTACATCACAAGGATTTATTCTAGGCAAAATTGGATATAACCATCTAATCTTTCTAATTCAGAAATAAACCCCTCAAATCCTCAAAATTAAATATAATCCCTCTAGTTTTGTTTTCTAAGGACATAAGACCCTTTGATTGTTTTTAATCTTATCTTATTTTAAATAAAAAAGAATATTATCTAAAACATCAAACCAATAAACCCTAGGTAGGGCTGTCAATGGTATCCTTTTAACCATTTACCATATTCGTATCGTATTCGATAAGATGGGTATGAGTAAGGTTTTATTTTCGTTAAGTTATTGGGTATGGGTATGGATAAAAAAAATCGTTAATTTATTTGGTAAGGGTATGGATAAGACTATTTCGTATTCGTTAATTACCCTTACCGTTAATCTTTATCATGACCAAAAATATAATTGTAACATTCAATTAATACGTTAATAACAAACTAAAATAAAAAATATATATTTATAATAGTCAATTGATATGTTAATAAATAAACTAGGCAATTAAATTGTAAGATTTGATTGAGATAATACTACATTAAATTGGAAAGTTACAATGATAAGATTCAATTGTTATGTTAATTATTTTTTTATTTTCATCCATACGCTACATCGTTCATTCACGGGCTAGCCTACTCATTGACAGCCTAACCCCTGGCCTTTCCTTCCACTTCAAGTTGCTGCCCACCATAATCTTCCCACTGTTGTTTATAATTAACTAGCAGCAGTGCCCACCCAAATGTGTGGGTAGATATCTGCGATATGTGAAAAAAAAGTCTTATTTGATAGAGATATGTTGTTTACTTTCAATATTGAATAGTTAAGGTTAATGTTGTTTTGATCGACGCTGAATGTAGCAGTAATATTGAACAGTTTAAATAAATAAACAATAAAGGCAGACATGTGAACAGTAAAAAAATAATTCAATGAAAAAAATATTATTTCTCAATAATATCTCCCGATCAAAAAATAATAATAATACAAAATGACAATATGTTGAAGCGCTCTTGCTCCCCAATTGTAATGAACATTGATAACGGAAACCTGTTTTATAAAAATTAATAATTATTATTAATATTTAATAAATAAAATAATAGAATAAAATAAAACATTAAGATAGTTTTATACATTGAGCAGGGCCCACCCAAATGTGCGGGTGGAGTTTAATATGTGATATGTGAAAATGAAAATATTATTTGACACAGATATGTTGTACATACTCAATATTTAAGGTCCACGTTGTCTTGAACGACGCTGAAAGTAGCAGAAGTATTAACCAGTTAACAAATATAATTAATAAAATTGACATGTGAACAGTAGAAAAATAATTCGATGAAAAAAATGTTTCTCAATAAAAAGATTCACATAAATAAAAATATATAGTTTTAAACAAAGAAAAAATAATACGACATGACAAGATTCTTGAATCGTTCTTACTCCACTATTGTAACGAACAATGATAATACTCAAGACAGAGACCTGTTTTATAAAAAATAATAATTTATAAATAAAATAAAATAAAAAATTTATATATTTTTAATAAACCATAAACTATATTTTATAATTAATGATGAAAATATAAAATAAGAACCTATTTTTACCGTGGAAACTTATTATTCCTGCAAAATTTTTGACAGCAAAGATTAAAGGCGTTAATAAGTTTAAAATAGATATAATTTTGAATTTTATATCATAGTTATGTAAATCATGTGTACGTTCTGTAGTAATTCATCCATCCATTAATTGGAAATCAATTAAAACGCATTTGTTGAATGAATTAGTAATAAACGATGTAAAGATCAGTTGCAGGATGTTATTTTATCATTTTGTTAACCTAATCTGAACAGAATGGAACACATAATTGTATGAGAAATATTTGCAGGAGAAAAATTAGAAACAAGTTGCCGACAGATGTCATTGATTGATAACGTATCACCATTTACCTTTATGAATTGTTGTATTTTAGTATGTAATAGATATCGTATCTAAAGCTATCAATCATGATAAATACAGCATGAATTGCAAATTTGATGCTGAGCTGTGACTAAAGCATGAAATTATATTGGTCGTTGGTGAGCTGTGATAAATACAACATGAGTTGGAAATTCGTATCTAAAGCTATCCCCAAATTTATAATCTTTCCTTTTTACTCCAATTGATGACACTAAGGAATTATATCGTATGGAACTAATATGGTACAATAAAAGAAAATCAAAACATGTGCACCGTGAGTGGGTTCATGAAAAATTTTATTAAATGCAAGAAATTAAAAATGGAATGAGGCCATGTTAAATCTAAAATAGCAACAAATATGATATGATTACTGAAAATTGGTACTGCGCATTTTATTATGATAATAATGATAATGAATAAGCTGTAATTGCAAGTATACATAGAAAGAAAGATGTTTCTTAAATTGACAAATTCATTAAGAAAAATAATTAACAGCATGAATTTAGAAAAATAAATATAAACAAAGAAAATTTTTTTTACACATCCCACAGAATCCAAATAGAAATTCTTAAGATTGATAAAATATAACAGGAAAGAAAAACCAGGAAATAGCAAAATAAGAAACAAAAATCAGATTTCTCTATCTCGTCCTTGTAACCAGAAGACCTTCCCTTCGTGACTTTTCAAGGTCATTGCCTTATCCGTTGCTTTCACCAGAGCAGAAGTGTTATCATCAACTTCTCCATTCTCTTCTAACAATAAATCAAGGAAAAACATAAAACTCTCTAATTAAACGGTTCTTACTTTTTGGGTAAAAAAATACCAAGAATTTGTCCTTATTACAAAAATTAAGCTGCAAAATTATTGCCAAAAATTTGTCCTTAACACTTTCTATTGAAAATTACTGCTTTATAAGTTACAGAACATGAAATGCTGTAACCTTATCAACAAATGAATTATATTTTCTAACAAACTATATACAATAAATCAATCTACCCAAGTATAAGGAACGAATCATAGTCACCAAGTTTTTGAAACCCAGTTCCAGCTTATGCATTTTAGAAAGGTAAATGAGAAAAGTGGGTTTGAGCCCTTCTTCTTAATAAAAAAAAAAAAGACTGTCACCTATTGATGCCTCCCCTCAAGAGCAAATCTATCAGGTACAGTACAGTACCGAACTAACGACTAATATCTCTTTTCGTCAAATTGAATAAAGTAATAACATGAGCTAACATGGTAACTTGACAAGCTGATAAATAACAGTACAAGAAGGAGAGAATAGATGCCTGAAATACATCATGACTTCTTCCTCAATAAATTTGCTCTCAGTTAGGAAGGTAAGATAAATGATAAATCTGATTAGAGCTGCTCGAGATGTCTTGCTGATAGAATGAAGGTAATGATTAGAGTTGCTCGAGATGTCGTATAAAATGGATATAAGGATTTCAAGAGCTTTCTATTGTTGCACAACAGCCCCTGAAATAAACAAAACAAAGAAAATAATTCCAAATTGGAATATCCACAGAAAATTAAGAAAGGCAAGCAATTCTTTGGAATACAGTGCAAAAGATCAATTTTATCAGGAAGAACAATTAAATTATTAAAATTGGAGATTTGAGGGAAAATCCAATAATTACTTAGTCCAGCGCCTCCCAACGTCAGAGGCAGACAATTTCTCGAATTAATTGTAGTCTTCTTGTCATTCCCAACATATCAAATACTGAAGGCACGTTCTGATCAGAATCCAACACACCAAGATACATGTTTTGTTTCATATACCCCAAAATGAATAATAAAATGTGTAAATTAGAATATGTGAATTACTGAGCATTTTGGTTTACTTGGATTGTCACTGCTTCTCTGCAAAAATTTATCTGATTTCTTCATGACACCTACATATTTGAAAACATTGTTACAGTCTGTATGACTGTATTACCAGTTAACCAAAACTATATGCAAGTAACAGAAGAAAAATCATTGTGATGCATTTAAACAACACAAGAACAGCTAACTTGTTACCTTCTATGTCATAGAAAATTACATATTTTCACACCGATGTCTGATAGTAAACAACACACCGATGTCATAGCTAACTTGTTACCTTCTATGCATTTAAACAACACAAGAACAGCTAACTTGTTACCTTCTGAATTTTCTCTATATTCATATAATTATATTATTGCAATGAAAAAAGATAAAATAAAATAAATTCTGAAGCAAAATAACAACGGTCCATCTGGCCTCCATGCTGTAATGTAAATGGATCATATTTTAATTTTTTATCCTTTAAATTCTGTCATGCAATGGATAATAAATAATTGTGAGATAAACCTTAATTGTTTGTTGACACAGGTTGCAAATATCCAACCATATAAACCTTAATTGTTTGTTGACACTTGACATTGAGAAAGGTAAGAAATATAGAACATGTTTCCCAAAATGCCCCATATTATCTATTTCAAAAATTAACAGTCCAGGTTATTATTAGTTTATTTTTAGCGTTAGACATGTTCTTAAAGGCTACACCACACCAACACCAGAAACCTCACCACGAGATAAGTTTCACCGGCGATGGATTTGCCACTGAGTTCTCAGGTGGAGCCATAATATTCGAACAAACCTTTCCTCTCTCATTCTCTAGAAAGAACCCGTCTTCGTCTTTAAGGTGAGGGAAAGGGGAAAGAGGCGGAGGGCTGAGAACCCTAGCAAAGGAGATCAGATATAAAATGGCGAAGGAGGCGGCTTTTAATTGCTTTTATTAGGGTACACAAGGAAGAAACGGAAAGGTCTGTAATCTCGCCGCCGATTAGGGTACAAGGGATGGGGATGGAAAAGAGAGGAGCTCGATACAGTTTCGGCATTGAAGTTCTGATTTGGCGCAAAAGCTTTCCTTCAGGTGCTGATTTTGAGATGCGATTTGAGAAGGGAAGGGGAATTGGGGAGGGAGGCGCAGGAGGCAAAGAAGAGGCACCAAAATTAAAATAAAAAAAAAGAGTTCTACGGAGAATCGAACTCGCTCCGTTTAGTATCGCGAATTTGATACAAACCATCAGCGCCGTGACTTTCCAGTCAAAGAGTCTTGCACAAATCAATGATTTTTAATTGATGTTAACAATTGTTTGAACTCCCTTTGATAATTTTTGTTATGACCTTTCTCTAGATGCATTTATAAGTAAGTAGAGATAAATAAATAAAATAATTCTATTTCTTTCCAAATAGCAAAATTAATCTCTTTCCACATTTGATCCACCTTCATCTCTGTTTCTTTCATCTCTATCTATGCATAAAAATTGATAGAGAGGTGCTTACCAGTAAATACTAGTAAGGTACAAACCATTGTATTACGGAACAATTATGAAAAAAATTAGTCTTTGTATTTAATTTATTTTCTCCTTTTTTTACCAGAATGGAATCTTAATTAAGTTTTTGGGGATACTCCTAAAAGCATATGATGATTTTTAATGTTATTGCTGAAGTGCTTCAATTTTTTCTAAAAAAAAAATGAAGACATCCAAATTTGAGTTCTCCAACTATCTAGAATAAGAACTAATTTTTTTTCATAGCGAAATATTGCAACTTATCTAAAATAGTGGTGAAAACATAGAAAATTTTAATTTAAAAAGTATTTGGAAAGATATGAATCAGAAGTTTGTTTCCTTTTCGAAAAAGTTAGGGGAGATGAAAGTCTAGCTAGGCAACAGCATGGCCAAGGTCAGAAGTTTTAGAAACCTTTTTTTTTACTTGAATATGATTAAAACTAGTTTTTCATACGCGCTTCGCGCGTGAGGTTTAGATATCAGAACAAAACAGTATACGGTGGGTATTTAAAAGGAAAATTTTAGTTTGTGATGGTAATTAGTAATTTAAAGCTCATAAAAGATTTCCAAAAGAAGGCTCACAATTGTAGAGAACATACATTGGTTATACTTTGGAAGTATTTGGGAAGGAAAAAGATATAGCCCAAGGATGCCTATTCTACCCACAAGTACTTGATCAAATTTGTACAACCTCTCAACCAATCTAAGAAACTTTTCTTTAAGCCTGCACATACAAGAATACATGAGAATTACTGACCAATTATCTTACTTTTGACTTTTTTTGTTTCCTAATGAAATTACCTTCCAGACTCAGAGCAGAAGAAATAGAGGCCAATATCCTCATGAGAAGGATGCTGTAATTTAAAAGCCTTAGGCCAGAACATTGACCTAAGATTCGTTTTAAAATTAATTCTTTTAAATATCTTCCACTTTTTGTGATGCCTTCTTTGTAAGGTGCACTTGCACACTGTAACTGTGGCTTACATGCTCATAGTAATTGATTGAACCCCTGAAATATTAAATCAAAATAACAATAATATTTGCAGAATAAACAGTTTTGCTAAATATCAATTATAACTAAATGAACATACATTTTAATTTCTCAAGGACCACCAGACAATACAAGTTCTTCTTGCATCTATCTTATGCGAGATAGCAATATCTAAAGTCATCATATGGAATTAACAATCAAAACATACAAATCTGAAAATTTTATATTTTAACAGGCCTAACATAACACTTATTGAAAGTAAAATGAAATGAAAGAGGTAAGTTATCAGGCATGCACTGCAGAAAGAAAGTCAGCTTGCTAGAAGTGAGATGCAAAAAGAGATGAGTCCAAATATGTAGGATATTCAAGACTGTACCCGACACTAACCCAAAGTCGATGAAAATCTCGTACAAATATCTTAATTTTATTTCCTTACGTGCAATTTTGTTCAGTGCCCACACAATTGAAATTCTCATTCTACTTTTATTGAAAATAAAGCCATTTGTGTTTCACATACCTCATTTAAATGACCAAGGGCACTTCGCATCAACTATCCTTTGAATTTTATCTTGCAGGGCCGTTATCAATACATGGGCTTCCCAGATCTGTTGAAGATGCTCCCAAGCATATTTAGCAACTGTATTTGGGGAAGTTTAAAAAAATAGCAACAAAATTAAAATAATATAAGAATAAATCATCAGCTTGCCAATAGATCAGGACCTCAGAAGAGAATGATAGTTGAGCCAAAATGGGTGAGGCGACGGACAAACAATCTGGTCAAAGATGTGACATGTCAGAGAAGGAGAAGGCAAAGTCAATTGTTTATTTAATGAAAGACAAAAACAATGTTAGAGTGTGCATCTAGGCTAGAACTTAGTACATGTATCAGGGTTTATAAAACCTGTTACGCCAAAAGCACTTCATGTACTATAAAATATTTTACTGAATAGCATAAAACGGATCCACCATGTCAATCTGTTCTTGGTCCGGAACTTAATAATGCAGCTTACATTCATACCTTTTGAAACTTTCCAGGGTTAGTATCGACTCTTAGTTTGGCACCTTGTGTAACTTAAACATACAAAATATTGCATTACATAATATCCACTTTTCTAGAAAAGAAGTGAACTCGGTAAAAAATTTAACAATATGGTAGTAACAAAACGTCCTACTGTTACCAGAAATAAAAAAAAATAGTAATAACTTTAAATTAAAAAAAAAACTATACTTACAGGTGTAATTGACCTGCAAACACGCCACGACTCAAAAGACAAATCATATCCAAAGGAATGTCTGTACCAATCTCAACAGCACATCATAAGTGTAATTGTGTCTCCAGTAAAGCTAGAAACTGCACAGTAATGGTATGGTGGTTTACCTCTTATAGTCGTCAATTGAGTTTTCTAATCCATATGCATCAATCTCCTACAGAAGATAAGAAAATAGTGTCATAAGAAGCCTCTCCTTTTTTTATTTTTTTTTATTTTTTAAAAATATACAATAGTGTGAGTCGGTTAATACATGGCTGATTTGAGATTCTAAGAAAAACAACTTAACCTAAATAAAAAATTAAGAATCATATAAAGGTCCAAAGACCAAAGGACTTATTGTGATATATATTTCTGTATCATGTATATTCTCACATGCACCTCAAAAATTGTTTACTTTGCATGTTTGCCATATTGATTGATAGGATTAAATAGGATGAAAAATCAACAGCACATATTTTCTGGTACTGTTAATGTGTCCAACATTATTAATATGGTAAATAACACATCCAGCAGTCATTAGTTATTTGTTGAAAGGAACACTTTATGCAGCTAATGATTTCAGGAAACCAGATCCTCTAACTTAAAATATATGCACTCATGATTCTTATTGCGGCACGACATGGTAATTGGCATTCACTATGATTATCAGTAGTGGAACAAATATGCCAGTATTATCCATTAAGAGCCATTAGAATTAAAATCGAGAGCACTTGAACCAGACCAAAAAAAAAAAAACTTCCATAGGGGTAAAACAGTCAATAGTGAAGGATACTAAGATATTCTGAGGCACAAAAATACATATGAAGCTAAATACTAACTGGTATAGCGCAATTATTCAGCAGACATTATTTTTCATATAGAATTTCAGGTGTACCGGATATCATTCATTGTTACAGTATATAAATGAGAGTTGTTGTACTGTTGTCTGTTGGCAGCTGGTATAGAAAAAGAAAAGTATATATATGCTGACCAAAAGTATTTACAGGGAGTGCTTTGAAATTTATGAAATCAGAGGTGACCAAATTGTTATGTGTAACAGGGAAGTACTTCGTGTTGTAATGTTGACATTGGGAAGGATACTTGTGTGTAACAAAAGTTAGTTATTGTGCTAAACTATGGTACTGATTTATTTCTTATGTAATTTCTGGCCTTAATTTGATATTGAAAGAAAGCTCATTACTGACGTTGATATCATGTAATGCTAGATCCGCCAATTGAGCTTATTCTGCAGTTCCATAGAAAATCGCAAATTGTTGATGAGTACTATTGCACGATAAATATAGCTTTCCTCAATACTAATTACTGAATCATGTGAAATGAGAATTACCTTTTGTGCATAGGTTCACTAAAGTATTGGTTTACATGCTTATGCAACTGTCATGCCTTCTCCAATCACATTTGATACTATTAGAACACAAAGATGAAATTAGTTAGTGTTCATTAGATCTACTCATAACTATTAATCAATCATTAGTTGTGATTGAGATAAATGAAACTGGAGGATGGAAATCCCGTTTATGCAGTAAATGTAAGTAACATGAAGTAAAAAAAAATTAACCTTGCAAAATTATTTGTTAGACGTCATTGAAAATTTAAATAATCAGTTTAAAGCATTAAAATATAAAAAATAAAACTAAAGAGTAATGATAGGTTCTTACCTTCCATTGAAACAATATGACAAACATTATCTGATTTAAAAAACCGATCCTTAACCTCAGATGAGCAAACCTGCGAAGAAAAAAAAATGAAAACATCAACCCAGATAATAGTCGGAAATGAAAATCCAAATCCAAATAAAAAGTAAAAAGAGGGAAGAAACTCTGATATTCGAAGCCACATAAAAATTAATCCCAAATAAAAAGGAAAAAACTCAACTGATCCAATGGAAAATGAAATCAAGAAAATAAATGAAATAATAAGCAAGGTTCCATCTTTGATTCGTAACAGGAATGAACAATTAGAAGAAAAAAGAGGCACAAAGATAGAGGCTTCATCTCTGATATTCTCTCTGCGCCCCTAATCTAGGCTTAACCACGAAAACCTATTAGGATTAAGACAGAAAAAGGGAGAAAGAAAGGGGTAAAGCAGTATCATTTGGAAGAGGAAGAACGTATGATTTCGTCTATGCAGTGAGAATCGCGAGGAGAGGTTTGGAGATGGCCGCGATCAAGCGGCGAACGGCGGAGACTTTTTTTTCTCTCCTTCCATCCTGGGAAGCTGCGCTGGTATAGTGGTATGGTTAAAATGAAAGGGAGAGACGACTTTTTTGAGCATATCAACGGTGGAGAAAACAACGAATTTGATCGACGGAACGGCGGAGAAAACAACGAATCTGATTGACGGAATGGACCGCCGAGATTGATCGCTGACGTCATCCAACAACACTGTACAAAAGGCTCCCTACGTTATAGTATTATTTGATTAATTCATAATTAAGAGCTTATATTAGTAAATAAGATTGGAGGGGCTATATCCGATTTTGCATTTTTTTTTTTTAATGAAACTTAATAGTGGTTGCCAAGTGACATTGCGAGTAGTTGATAAATTGGGATCTGTCTCGGTAGTGCTGCTTTCTTTGAGACTAGTTGCTAAAGTTTGGAACTTCAGTGATAGATAGTCTTCTATTCTTATGCTTGAGTTATGCTATTGGGTTATTTAAAATTTTTAGCGGTGCAGAATTTAGCCAGTGCACTTGGTAGTTGGTTTTAACATCACAATGTTAAACAAAATTAAAATCGAGGTTTAAGTATGTATATTTATTATGTTTTATTGCTTGTGGTGTTATGACAAATCATATTTTCTAGATATGTACAAAGATGCACAATTAGAGTAGGTAACATATATATACAAAGAGAGAAAATTAGATGTAAATTAAAAATATTAATGTATCTAAATCTTAAATTAAATAGAATTATTTTTTTTTACAAAAATGTATTTTATCTTATAAGCATTTCAAACAGTTTACAAAAGATGAACATGTCATTATTGTTGTTATGTGTTATTTGTTCTCTTTCCAAGCATGTAACGTGCAATGAAAAAAAAAAAGCAAAACACTAATTATTTTTTTTTAGACACTAATTATTTTGTAATTGGACCCTAGGCAATTTCCAAGCAAGGATGAGCAAAGAAAAGGGGCAAATTAAAATGAGTGCACAGTGGGAGAAAGGAAGTGATCTGTGTGCCATTGTCAAAATCACGGAATGGTGATCCAAACCTTCACCTAGATAAAGCTTATTGCCCGAATTACGAAGGTGTTAGGATTGCACAAGGTAACAATTTCTCGGTTGCTCCGGAAAAATACAAAGAATTGCTAGTAAATATGGTACTCTCAACTAAAATATCCTTTACTTTGTTAAAAAGTAGTAGTTTTATTGAGTGGGGAAGAGACCTTCATCCGATGTATGATCCGAATGTAGTTCCTATTGAAAGGGATCTTGTTGGTTTCTATCAAATAGACAGAGGAATGTTATCAAGTTTTCTTGACAAGAACCTTTCTAGAATTTCGTTGAGTGCTTGTATGTTTGACCATAGGTATGTCAACGTTTCAACACATTATATTGATAGTGATTTTAATTTAGTCACAATAATTATTGGTATGAAAGGCATACCCAGCCTTTCATACAATATAGTGAAAGCACAATTAGAGAGATATATAGAAAGTAGAGGGCTTAATGGAAAGTTACTTGCACTCACAATTGGAGAGTCAGAAAATGAAACACCCTCTGAGTTGTACCGCAGTGTTGGGGAAATGAATTTACGGTGTAGCACCATTGCGTTGTTTAATGAATTATTTTATATTATAATGAATTATTTCGATATAATGGATAACTGTATAGGAGAAATGATAGAATTTGTGGGGGAAAATCCTAATGTGATGCAAATTTTTAGTCAACCTGCCTCAGAATTACATGACGATGTGCTTCCATACAGAGATGTTTTCAGAGCACTCACATGGATAAATGTTTTTCCTCCAGAGGTAGAAACGGTGCCATGTGAAAGATGGAAATATTGTGTCGAGCTTTTCAAACTAATTTGTAAAGCTGCTATTATTCTTTCTTCCTTTAAATATCCCACATCACATTTATTTCTCAGAATTATTTTTGAAATCCATGATGTGATATCATATTCCTTTTTTGATTTTAGGATGAGTAGTGACCATGATAAGATACTTGGTTGCTTGGTTAATTTGTTAGCATATATAGATAAGTTTTTGAAGAAATGCAATAAGATTTTGCTAATTGCCTCTATATTGGATCCCCAATTCAAGTTTGCCTATTTGAAACGTTGCTATAAGAAAAATATCATTGACGAGGACGAAGTTTATTATTATATGGAGGACCAGTGTGATATTTATGAAATTGAGGCCGGCGAAGTGGGTTTGGGAATGTCAGAACTTAAAAGATACACGAACGAGGATTGCTTGGAGATCAAAGATGATGCTGATTTTGATATTTTGAAATGGTGGAAAGATAACCAATCAACTTATCCCATTCTCTCAAGGGTAGCACGTCATATTCTAGCCATCCCTGTCTCTTCTGCACCTTGGGAACTGCTTTACCTTCGTATCCCTAAATGGTACAAGCAACCAAGGTTTGCAAAATCAGTACGTCTACTGGATGATTGTATATTGGAAGTTCAGGAGTGTTCTAATAAGAAGCTCTCTACTGCAGGAACTAACAGTAAGTAATCTCTACTTTTTTTGCTGCTCTTTTTTCTAAAAATTTTTATAGAAAGAACTTTTTGGTGAAAAAATAAAGAAATTACTCCTAGCAACTAATAGTGCTTGTATTAGAGTATAGCTTCCAACTTTCCAATGATTAGATAAAATTGAAATTTTGGAATATTTTTTTCCGGATTATATTTCGATTGATTAAAGAGCATTAGAAAATTAGTTTTGCCTTTCAGTTGAAATATTTTTCTACCTATATTACAAAACATTATAAATATTTACTAAATAAAATTTTCAATTGATAGTCAAACGGATGTTAGCGCCAAATTCTTATCCATTCTCTCTCTCACCTCTTCTAAAGTAAAGCTGAAGGAAAAAAAAGACTGAATTTAAAATTCTTTTCAAGTATAATAAGTTTCTACACAATATATTTGATTTTTTTTTTCTTTCAGATGAGCTAGAACAAGGGACAAGTCAAGTTAAAAAGACAACAATTGACTATGAGAAGAATACACCACAATCAGAAAGATGTCCTCGACAAGTTTTGGATATCTATTCTATTAGTTTTGTAGAACATTGTTTGAGTCGAAAGATCTCAAATGAAATAGTAGTCATAGGAGATGGTACGTTGACTGCTGAGAAGATGAGGTGTCTCGTTGGGCCGATTGATGAAGATGAATCTAAAAAATGGATTTCTAATGAGGTATGTTAGGAGACTCTTACATAGAATTTGAACCTCATGTTTTAATAATGACTATTTTCTTCTTTTCGATTATTTTTTCTCATTTATTAGCTGCATTTTTTGGGACCGACTGAGGCAAATTGCCTTATTTTATCAATAAAAATAAATTTTATAAGGAAATGTATACACCAACATCAAATTTAAGAATAATGTTGAGCATCCATGATAAATGGTAACAAATGGGCCCAAAATGTGAAACACTTGATTGGTCATTTTTGTTTGTCACAATCTTTATATTTGATCTTCCATGGTGAATAAATATATTTTTTGTAGGTTATCAACTGTTATATTGGCATCATGAAGAATCAACCGACCAGCTCAAATAAGATCCTGATGCTCACCACGTTAGACACTCAGCTATTGGAGTCTTGGGGATCATTTTTGGGTAAACCTAACGAGCGGACTTGGAAAAACATCATTCAGAAAGGCGATAGTTTTTACCATAATGAATTGGTAACTTACATTGATATGTCAACTTTACACCACAACATCTACATGAGCTTGCTCACAGTCATTTTTTTTAGGTGTTCTTGCCAATCAACATAGACAACAAACATTGGTTTGTTGGAGTTTTAAATAATTCAATAGGAGAGTTTCAGATATTGAATTCCTTCGATCCAGTTGGAGAACCCTATCAGGAAACAACTCGTAAATTGGTACATCTCTCCTTTAATAATTATAGGATCCATATTCTTTCGTAGCAAGTCATAATTATTTTACTTGTGTTTTGTTTTTCAGAGATCAGGAATTCAAGCGTGTATTGATGCTTTTCTCGACTATACAAAAGTTCCTCGAGGTCAGCGACCAACGGCAGTGCTCAATTGGCCTATACATGTTGTTGAAAATTTACCAAAGCAAGAGGATAAGTATGAGTCATATGAATTTTTTGAATCATTTGCGTAAAAAGTTAATTAATGAAGCTAACTGTTCCAAATGATTTTTAGATCTTCTTGTGGTCTATTTGCACTCAAGTACATGCAATTTTGGGATGGATCAAAACTTACTTGTGATTTTACTCAGGTCTGGTTAATATTCCTTTTATCATGTTTTATATCTTGCAAAATGGATGGAAAAAAATATCAATTGTCGTTTATATACTTATAAATTATACATTTCAATTTTTGCAGTATGATATTCACATATTTAGGAAGCAAATAGTTGGCGAGCTAATATTCTCGGAGCTCAATGAGATGAAGGATATTCAAGACGAGATTAAGCAAAGGAAATATGCTTTCAAGTAGTATTGTATGATATATTAAGTCTTGTTTGTGTGTATTATAAGTTGTATGAAAAGATTATAAAAGTTCTGGTAACCTTTTTTTTTTTTTTTGAAGGTTTTTAATATAGGTTCCGTAATGTGCCTGTTTGGGGTTTGTGTATGAGTTTTTTTATTAGTCCAGTGGTATTGTATTAAGTATAAGTCCTTTGTTGTTTCGAAATGTGTATAATAGGAAAAGAAAAAATAGAATTAGCACAGAAAATGAAATAGAAAAATATCATTTTTAGGGGACAAAAGTGATATGTACCGAGTCGAAAATGAATTATGCTTCGTACTAAGAAATTATTACTAATAATATAAAATATATATTATTATATTAAAGATAAAATTATTCATTGTGATACCCATTAAAACTTCTGGCAAGCAAATAAATTTAAATTATGAAAAACCAAATTATAACCACTATAAATAACGAATATATTAAAAGTCTAGTATCGGATTAGAACCATGAATTTTGAAAATTTGAAACCTCAGTTCACTATTTTTCCTAGCTGATCCAACGAAACCAAATAATTTATTTCTACTCTATCTGAACCGTAGGATGTGATACCCTGAATTTTTACAAATTCAGAATTTTGTTTTAATATAAAATTGGGTGCACTTGGTTGGTTTTATTTTGAGTAATTTCCTTGCATAAAAGTAAGTTTTAGACTCACTTTCATTGTTAAATAGAAATATGAAAATTTCTAAGTACCTTTTTGTATTATAGAGGTTTCACCCATGCATCATAATTTTATTTTTTTTTTTGATTTCATACGTGGGTTAGTTGGATGTATATTTATTTATTTTTATTATTTTTGGAAATACTAGTAATTGGATTAAATACTTATTGTATTGGGCCGTTGTTTTTAATTGGGTTGTTGGTCAATTGAAATGTTGTTGGATACATTGTTACTTAAATAAATTGTGTTCTTAAATTTAGTACTCTTTTTAAATATGGCTTCCTTACTAAGACCCATAGTAGTACAAGTCATAGGTTCATTGGATTAATTTTACACCGTGTCCAATTAAAGAAAAAGGAGTGTGGAAACTTTGGGGAGTAAAAATCGGATCTGGTTCCTTGAGTTTCATCCCTTTCTTCCTATTCGATCCCAACAGAGAGCCCTACGCCTCTCTTCTCTCCCAAACCGAACCACACACCTCATATGTGACCTCCACCATTTCTCCACCATTTCACTGGATTAAAGTATCCACGTGTTCACCTCACTACCCTCTCGCATTATCTACCCTCGGATCGTCGATTGGAGTCCTCTCCTCGTCGTATTTTTGGACGAAAGTTTTTCGGAGGTTGAAGAGAACTTGTCGATTTGGCGCCGTCCTTCGACTTGGAGCATTCTAGAATCCTCTCCATCGATTTCTAAGGGGTCTTGTAAGTTTCTTTTGGAGATTAAGCGGTGAAAACCGAATAGCAGTGGATTCGGCTCTCTTTCGCACATCACTAGTTGTTTGGCCGAAATTAAGTAAGTGTATTCATGGATTACTACTATATTATCCTTCTCTATTGTATTTTAAAGTTATTTGTAAGTTTTTCCTAAAGCAACAATGAAATTGATTTCTAGGGTTTCTTGCAAATATGGGTTCGACTAAGTTCAGCTTGTGCAATATGAAAGTTGTTAAAGGTTTAATGATTAAATGCAAGTTTGAAATGTTTACTAAATTCCTTGAGCCGTTCTTCTAAAACTAGCGTTATTAGTAAAAAAATTTCAGAATCTGGTTTCATGTGAATTTACTCAAATACGAGGGTTTAATTGCATACTAAATATTAGATTTTGAAACAAGGATACTAGATATCCGTATTGGATTGGGTCAGTAAGTTAAGATGAGCCAATAATCTTTCTTTCTTTATCATTTAATTTGCAGAATGAAACCTACTTAATTTGCTTTGATACACTCTTGGTGCTAGTGGGTACAATAAGATATGGAGTATGGTATAATCTCAAAACCGACTATACAATATTATTAGGTAGTAGGGGCTGTTTTGGAATGAGTATAATTTTGGTTTTATAATTAAGAACTTGAGGTCATAATTTTATGTCTTAGAGTTGGAAAATCACATGGCAAGGTAGAGAGTGTTCAGCTCAAGTTAGACATCGAAAGATTTGAAGAAATTGCTTGCGTATTTGTTGGTTGAATTGCTTGGCTTGACTGTCTTTCTTTTGCTGCTGCTTTTGAGTTTAAATTCAGGTACGGATTCCACCTGAGTTTTAATTATATGTGGTATATTATTATTTATGCATTTTGAATTTATTATTTGATCTTTCATTCATGAGAGTATTTTGTAAATATGAATATTGATGCATGATTGGAAAGTGGCATATTGAATGGTATCCGATTGAAATGTGAAATGATTGAGGTAAGTACAGCTTGTGTGGTTGAGATAGACACTCGTAATGTTTGGAGGTGGAGTCATGACCCATCCTACCAAGCACCGTGTAATAAGCGCTTATGTACCGGGACTCAGTAGGTCTAGTCTAGAATGGACCGGAGTGTGAGTGTTCCCAGCTTGCGTGTACGTTTGATGATTTTTTTTTATTGAATGATATGTGAAGTGAATTGGTCGGGGTAGGCCCTCATAGAAGGGTCTCGCGATGTGAATTGAATTGGTCGGGGTAGGCCCTCATAGAAGGGTCTCGCGACATATTTGACTTTGATGATCAGAAAAGGAACCAGACTTGCATACTAGATAGTTGTCCAACTAAATGAGTCGGCATTTGTTATACTTTGAAATTTGAATTGTTATGGAAGTGATTGCCGAGCTCACATTGCATATTGCATTTGCTTGATTGAAACTTTATAATTAATGTGTATTTTGAATTAAATATGAAATGGATTTGAAAATTGTTTTGCTCAGTCATGTATTTAGTTCCAACACATGATAATCAAAACTCAAGTGGCTGGAACTGAATACCGTACTGAGATAAATTTTATTTATCTCATTCTGTGCTTTTTGCATTGTTTCCACAATTGGATGTGGGTTCCAGGTTTCGGATCAAGTGCTGGACAGTAAGACGAATAGCGGACCATTGGATACTGTGTTTAACAACCTATAGGTACCAGACTGGTGTAGGATTTAGTTTATGTTAAGTAATTAATTGTAAATTTATTTTGGACATGTATATTAATTGTATTTAATCAGCATTAATTTGTAAAATTAGGACAACTAAGCCTTGCGGGTGCTGTAGGCATCCGCGGCGGACACTCTGTCGTGTGTTGTTTAGTTACAGTATTCGACAGGGTGTTACATAGGATATCCTTGAAATACATTCAAATTTTCTCAGCCATCTGATCGAATCTGTTTTAACCCCTGTCGCTCATTTATACCTCGCTGGGCCTCTCTCTCATCATCTTGAAAGCGGGATTTTAAAATGGGATATGATTAAGATTGTTCTAATAAATTTGAACAGATACTCAACTATGATGATCGGAGTTGTATGATCCCAAAGTAATTTCTCAAAATAGCTTGTGACGCTTTATAACATAGTTTTTGTAACTGTGAGAGGATTTCACTGGTTGATTGGGAAATGATGGCCGAAAGCATCAGATTTTGTTTCATAGTATACACGGGAGATCTCTAATCGAACAACATTTGGTCATTGTTGGCACAAAATTTCGTTAAAAGTTTTAAACCCAAGGCTGATGCAAGTTTGATTACAGTGAAATTTTAGGTTAAATATTTGGTCAGTCGTCCTAAGAATGTAAAAGAAAATTTAGCAAAGGTCTGTTGATTAGTTCTATTTCTCATCAAGAGTAGGACGAATGGAAATTGTAATGAAATTATTGAAGACATAATTTCTAATCATTTTTCAAATTTGATTGAGTGTGAGTTCCTTACTCATGACTGATTCACTTGGATAAAAGGGCAGCTGAGACCTCTCCATTACAATAATCTGTGCATGAAAAAAATATTTACTTTTCCACAAAATCTTTGTTAACGAACTCAGAACCCTTGATTATTCCTTTGATATAAAAGGAAACTGTGCAAATCAAGGACTTTATTGTTATGTTTCAATTCTACGCCTTGTTCGGACTAGCAATCTTATTTTTCTAATTTTTAAAAATATAAATTAACATTAGAGAATTTGATCTTAGTTTATTTGCAAGGAACTTCTCAAAAAAAAAAAAAAAAAAGTTTATGGACCTGGATTCATGTCGCACATCAATTGCTGTTCCGAATATACCATGGGCTGGAATAAGTGTTTTCTCACTCTTGCTGACTACCGAGTATGGGCCATGGGGAAACTAAATACAGTTTTCCTTTCAACTTTGCAGATTCATATAATTTCTCTCAAGTATTGAACTGAAGACTCATTTAGGAAAAAGCTGCTTGGGCCTTTTTTTAAAAAAATTTTCCTATTTCTTTGAGCTTCTCTATACATGGTGTATTAATTTGAAACTATTATTGTTGTTTCACTTATTGGAAAGGAAAAAAAATGCAATATAAATGTTTTCCTAATTTTATTTTTATACTTGTAAAACAGTTCTTTTGAAATCTTCACACCTATTAGTAATTCTAGACAATAGTACAATACTAATGCACCACTTATTCTTTTCTTTTTCTTTTTTTTTTCTTTTTTCTTTTGACCAAAGAATGCACCACTTATTCGTTTGATCAATAGAGAACAATTTTAAAAGAATCGGAACTCTGAAAAAGCAGTCTCATTACCACTGTTACCGGTCGCTCTATATAGGTCAGTCCACTTCTTTTTTTACATTTTCGGGTGTTTCTTCGTGGAAAGTGATAAAGGCATCGAGAAGGATTGAAGGATCGCATAAAGGCAAAATTGAAAGCAAACAATCGCATTCGAGGAAAGTGCGGAGATGATGCCACGTGGCCCAAGCGGAAGAGCAGACAGCAGAAAAATAAAGGAGAGATGCAATAGAAACTGAGAAATTTACAAAGGGAGCCGATAGTAGAGAATAAAGCAGATGCATAGAAAATTTACAGAGGAGACGATAGTGGTAGTGGAGACTGGAGAAGACGGTCGAAGGGACAGGATATATGGGAAAACTAATCGGACGGCAAAGGGGGGGCCTAAGGAATACTGTTCAAACCCAATTGGCATTTGGGAATGACTTATTCTTTATTTATATTTATTTATTTTATTTCTCCATGAATTATTATTTATAAAAGATGGCTTAAGTACTATTTTTTTTCTTCAATTGGAGAATAACAGAGGAAGCAATCTTCCCTCTCACCACTCACCAGATTACTTTCCTCTCTATAGAATCTATTTCTAAGCAAACTCAAAATCTAAAGGGAAATTAAGAAGTCTCTCTCAATTTCTATTTCATTCTCTCAAATAGACTACATATACTGCCGTCATCTAGAGTTTCAGACGTGATTTTGCTTCAACTTATCTTCAATGAATACAAAAATTGAGTAAGAAATCATTTGCTCGTTTTTCTTCCTTTTGCACATTATTGACCTTTATGCATATATCTTGTAAACTTTCCTCTACATCCACAGATGATGCTCTTTCACATGTGAAAACAACTAAACAAGCAAGAGGTTCAGATAATTCTTTGCATCAAATCCAAAGATGTAAGTCCGATTCTTTGTTTTTGCTGTCTAATTCTGGCATTTTAATTTAGTGCTACGTAAATAAAGCTAGATCTAGTGCCGAACAACTGTTTTGGTTGTATAGTATTGTTTACACGCAATCTACTGTGTCTAAGTAGATAGTATTTTTATTCGCAGCACTTGGAAGAAAAGTCACAACTTCATTAATTAGCATGTCAATTATTGTGAAATTTGAGGATTCCAATAGTAGGCCAAAGAATGGGAAAGAAAAGGCTCAAGATAGGCCGTCAAATAAAAGGTCTAAGGTCTGGGGTGATTTTGTTAAGATAGAACAGCCTGATGGTAGTAAAAAGGCGAAATGTTCACATTGTGGAAAAGAACTACATTGTGGTAGCAAGAAGCATGGAACATCTCAACTTAAGCGTCATCTTAACAATTGCCCAAAAAATAAAAAAACCAAAGTTGCTCTAATGGACTCTTCTGAATGCCATGAGAACCATGAACTTTATGGATGCCGAAAGAATCATTTGGGATATGATCCGCATAATGACCAAGAATTTTCTAGACACCGAGATTTGGCATACAATCAGCAACGAAATCGAGAACTCTTTGTGAACATGATTATTGATAGCAAAACCATGTTGAAACATGTAGAGAATCCTTTCTTGCAAGAGTTCGCATTATCTCTTCAGCCACTATATAGTCCTATTGATCGGAGGGCTGTCAAGAAAGATTGCCTCACCTTTTATGAAAATGAGAAAGCTTACCTGAAAGATAAACTCAGCAAGCTTAAATCGAGAGTCAGCTTTAGTTTGATACGCTGCAGTATCAGGGGCTATTACTGTGTTGCCGCTCATTTTATCGATAATAATTTCATATTGCACAAAAGAGTAGTTGGTTTCCTGAGTACAAATCTCAATAGTATCGAAGTTAAAAATTTCTTAAAAAATTGGACATTTGGTAAGAGTGTCATTGCACTTACGTATGACGCACAAAAGTTATTTTTTACAGATTTGCTTTCCACTGATTTTTGTCTCAAGTGGGATCAAAATTTAACTGGTAATAAGTACATCTTTGTGGGATGCATTTTACATCTTTTGAAACTGATTGCTACTGATTGCTACAATATTCTTTTTTGAAATACATACAGTCCATGATCATATTTACGATATGCTGGCAAAACTGATGCAGAGTCATGAACAAATGAGTTTTTTCAATCAAATTGCAAAGGGACATTCTCTCCCCCCTAAGACAGAATTCAGACTTTATGATGAACGAGGATTGGGCTTCGGTTTTAATATGTTTCATGATGCATATACCTATAAAGTAGTATTCCTTACACTTGGCAATACCGATGTTCAATGGAATGTAGTGGAGGAGGTAGTTGGTCTTTTGAATCCAATAAATGACATGGTTGTGATGCTCTCTTCAAGTGAATGTCCGACAATAAACTTACTTGTAAAACTTCTTTTGCAAGTCAAGGATGTCATGTCAAATGCCTTCCCGGTTTCATCTAGTACCAAAGCTGCTATTAATAAATCGGTAGCCAAGCTGGAGGAGTATTTGGAAAGTTGTGATGAAATTGTGCATTTTGCTTCCTTGTTGGATCCTCAATTAAAATCAAGGTTCCTTGAACATTGCAATGGTAAGGGCATGCCCGACAAAAACAAAATTCTTCAACGGTTTCGGAATTTGTACGTTATATATCAAAATGAGAGCAGAGAAGTCTCCAATAATCCAAAATATTCAGAACAGGGACTGGAGTTGAAAAAGTATTCGGAGAGCAACTTAATGGACGAGAAAGATGAGAATTTCGATGTGTTGGGTTGGTGGAAAAGTAATGAATTAGAATACCCTATTCTTTCTAGGATGGCACGCGATATTCTTGCTATTCCCATTACCTGCTCGCTAACTTCGGGCACAGAACCACTGGAAGAAATTCTGAGTGAAATTAATCGGTCTAGCATCTCTAGTGAAATGTCTGAGGTTTTGATTTGCTGCAACAACTGGCTTAGATCTCAAAGGGAAAAAGAAAATGATCTGTGCGACACTTTCAAACCAGGGAATGGCGATCCAAAACTTCACCTAAATTACGAAGGTGTCAGGGCTGCACAAGGTAACAATTTCACAATTGCCCCGGAAAAATGTAGAGAATTGCTGGTAAATATGGTAATCTCAAGTAGAACGTCCTTTAATTTGTTGAAAATTAGTAGTTTTATAGATTGGGCAAGAGACCTTCAACCGATGTTTGATCCAAATGTAGTTTCTATTGAGAGAGATTTGGTTGGTTTCTATCAAATAGACAGATCAGGAATGTTACCAAGTTTTTCAGATAAGAGCCTTGCTAGAATTTCATTTAGTGTTAGGTTCCGCAATATGTACCTGTTAGATAACGACAAGTATGTCCACAACTATGCTACAGTGCACTATATTGATAGTGATTTTAATTTACTCACGACAATTATTGGAATAAAAGAAGTAAGTGGCATTGAAGACCTTATAGTGGCAGCACAATTAGAGAGATTGATACAAGAGAGGGGCCTCGATGAAAATGTACTTGCATTCACAATTTCAAAGTCGAGCTCAGAAATCTTCCATGGGTTTAACTTTAGTATTGGGAAAATAAGTTTACAATGTAGCATCATTGGATTGTTTTATAAATTATCAAAATACACATACAATTTTTTCTGTTATGAATATGTTTGTATCCGTAAAATGATAGAATTTGTGGGAAAAAATTCTGATGTGATGCAAACTTTTGATGAACTTGCCTTAGAATATAAAATTCCGCCCAAATCAGATTTCCTATTTGATGACTATAGTGGGTGGGACTCTTTGTTCAACGTGTTACATGATGCACTTCCATACAGAGACGTTTTCGATGCACTTCAACGCATAATTTTTTTTCCTCGAACGGTAACAACATTGTCACGTGAAAGATGGGATAATTTAGAATGTCATGTCAAGTTTTGGAAACCAATTTATAAAGCTGCTATTGTTCTCTCTTCCTTTAAATATCCCACGTCACATTTATTTCTTAGAATTGTGATTGAAATCCGTAATGTGATATCATATTCCCGTAATGTTCTCAGGATGAATAGTGACCATGATGTGACACTCGATAGCTTGAACTATTTGTTAGAATTTATAGATAAATTTTTGAAGGAATGCAATAAGATTTTGCTAATTGCCTCTGTATTGGATCCCCAATTCAAATTTGCCTACTTAGAACGTTGTTATGAGAAAAATATCATTGAGGAGGAAGAGGTTAAGAAATATATGGAAGACCTGTGCAATAATTGTGAAATTGAGGCCGACAAAAAGGGTTTGGGAATGTTAGAACTTGATAGATACATGAAGGAGGATTGTGTAGAGATCGAAGATGATGCTGATTTTGATATTTTGAAATGGTGGAAGGATAACCAATCAACTTATCCCATTCTCTCGAGGATAGCACGTGATATTCTAGCCATCCCCGTCTCTTCTGCACCTTGGGAACTGGACCACCGTACACCTAAATGGTACAAGCGTCCAAGGTTTGTAAAATCAGCGCGTCTACTGGATGATTCTATATTGGAAGTTGTGGAGTGTTCTAATAATAAGCTCTCCACTGCAGGAACTGACCGTTAGTAATCTCTATCTTTTTGCTGCTCTTTTTTCCAAAATTTTTACAGAAAAAACTTTTTGGTAAAAAAAATAAAGTAATTACTCCTGCAACTAGTAGTGCTTGTATAGAGTATAGCTTCCATCATTTCCAATGATTATAAATTTGCATATTTGGAATATTATTTTTTCTGGATTATATTTGGAGTTATGAAAGAGTATTAAGAAAATAGTTTTGCCTTTCAATTGAAATATTTTTCTACCTATATTACAAAACTTCATAATAATTTAGCAAATAAAATTTTCGAAAGGATAGTCAAATGGATGTTAGTACCAAATCCGTATCCATTCTCTCTCTCTCACCTCTTCTAAAATAAAAGTAAAGTTTAAGGAAAAAAAGACAGCAGTCAATTTTTTTTCAAGTATAAGTTTCTACACAATATATCTGATTTTTTTTTTTTCTTCAGATGAGTTACAACAAGGGACAAATCAAGTTAAAAAGCCAGCAATTGACTATGAGAAGAACATACCACATTCAGAAAGATGCCAACAACAAGTTTGGGATTTCCAATCTATTAGTTTTGTTGAACATTGTTTGAGTGAAATGATCTCAAAAGAAATAGTAGTCATAGGTGACGCTAGATTGACTGCTGAGAAGATGCGGTGTCTTGTTGGACCGATTGATGAAGATGAATTTAAAAAATGGATTTCCGATGAGGTATGTTAATTTATGCACGACTCATCACGTAATTTGAACCTCATATTTCAGTAACGTCTATATTTTCTTCTTTTTAATTATTGTTTCTCATTTATTAGCAGCAACTTTTGGGACCGAGGCAAATTGTCTTATGTTTTCAATAGAAATAAATTTGATAGAGGAATTGTATACATCAACATCAAATTGAGGAATTATGTTGAGAATACACTCAAAATGGTAACAAATGGGCCCCAAAAATGAAACACTTATTGTTCATTTTCCGTTGTCTCAATCTTCGCATTTGATCTTTCACTTTGAATAAATAACATTTTGCACAGGTTATCAACTGTTATATTGGGATCATTAAGAATCAACCCACTATCCCAAATAAGGTCCTGATGCTCAGCTCGTTTGACACTCAGCTATTACAATCTTGGGGATCCTCATTGGGTACAAGTGAGGAACCCAGCGAGCAGACTAAAAAGAAAATCATTAAGAGAGGCAACAAATTTGACCAATATGAATTGGTAACTTACATTAACATGTCTACTTTACATCACTGCATTTACTTCTCAAGAGGTTGCTCACATTCATTTTTTATAGGTGTTCTTGCCAATCAACATATCGGGACATTGGTTTGTTGGAGTTTTAAATTATTTAATACCAGAGTTTCAGATATTGAATTCCTTGAACTCAGTTGGAGAACCCTATCATGAAACTACTCATAAATTGGTATATCTCTTTTTGAATAATTATAGAATGCATATTCTTTCGTAACAAGTTATAATTATTTTATTTGTGTTTTGTGTTTCAGAGGTTAGGAATTCAAGTGTGTATTAGTGCTTTTCTAGACTCTAAAAATGTTCCTCGAGGTCGGCGACCAATGGAAGTGCTGAGTTGGCCTATACATGTTATTCAAAATTTACCGAAGCAAGAGGATAAGTATGAGTCATATGATTTTTTTGATTCATTTGTGTAAAAAGTTAATTAAAGAAGCTAACTGTTCCAAATGATTTTTAGATCTTCTTGTGGTCTATTTGCACTCAAGTACATGCAATTTTGGGATGGATCAAAACTTACTTGTGATTTTACTCAGGTCTGGTATTATTCCTTTAATCATGTTTTATCTTGCAAAATGGATGGGAAAAAATACCAATTATGGTTTATACTTATAAATTATACATTTCAATTTTGGCAGTATGATATTCACATATTTAGGAAGCAACTAGTTGGTGAACTAATATTCTCGGAGCTCAATGAGATGAAGGAAATTCAAGAGGAGATTAAGAAAAGGAAATATGCTTTCAAGTAGTGTTGTAAGAAATATTAAGTATCGTTTGTGTGGATTACAAGTTGTATGAAAAGATTATAAATGCTTTGCAACTTCTTTTGTTCTGGTTGTTTTTTAATATAGGCTCCGTAATGTGCCTGTTTGGAATTTGTGGATGAGTTTTTTTATGTAGTCCAGTGGTATTGTGTTAAGTATAAGTTCTTTGTTGTTTCGAAATGTGTATAATAGAAAATGTCAGTTTTAGGGGATAAAAGTGATATGTACCGCGTCGAAAATGAATTATGCTTCGCACTAAGAAATTATTACTAATAATATCAAATATATATTATTATATTAAAGATAAAATTATTCATTGTGATACCTAGTAAAACTGCAAGCAAATAAATAAATTTAAATAATGGAAAACCAAATTATAATCACTATAAATAACGAATATATTAAAAGTCTAATATATATAAATTCATATATTAGAATAAGTCTCGGTCTAGAATCATGAATTTTTAAAATTTGAAACCTCAGTTCACTATTTTTCGTAACTGCCGAACCAATGAAACCAAATAATTTATTTCTACTCTATCTGAACCGTTGGATATCCTTGAAATAAATTCAAATTTTCTCAGCCATCTGATCGAATATGTTTTAACCCCACAATTTTGTCGCTCATTTATACCTCACTTGGCCTCTCTATCTCTCTTTACAACCTTCATTTACTCACCCATTTATTACTGATGACCCGGTCCCCTTTTCACTTCCTTCTTCTTCACGACCCAGCCTCTCTTGTTTTATTCTCTCTCTGGTGAACCTCGTGGATTTCACCGGCCTTGCAGCTCTTCACGGCGACTGAGGCGGTGGTCACAGGTGGTGGAGACGGTTAAGTCAGTGACGTGGTTACTCTCCCTTTCTCTCTATTCGATTGCTTGCTCTGAGGTACGTATACCCCTTGTTCTTACCTCGGTTCTGGTTCTAAGACTATGCTTTTGTTGTTCTGTTGGGATTGGTTTGTGTGTAATTGTGTATGCATAACTGATTAGTGTCAATGGGTCATTGATGGTACTTGTAATCTTGTTAAATGTGACTCTGTTGAATTTATACTAGTCTATATCATGCTTAATGCCTTTGTTTCCTTAATCTATTGTGGTGCTTATGCTATCGAATGGTTGGTTTGTGCAATTCTGATGCGTGCTAACTTGGCACCAGTTACGATTATATAAGTAAAACTCAAAAATTATTTTGTCCAATATTATGTAACGGTAAAAAGATTTGTACATTCTCTATTTGTATCCATTAAATTTCTGGCGCAATATCTTTCCATTTGTTGTAGCTGGCTTTATCCTTTTATTGTATATCTATTACCTTACATATCTCACCCTGTTGCCAGCGATAGATACATGAATTAAAATTCCATGAAAGGCATTTGATTGGCTGAAATACCTTTGTCCATTAAATCCCATTAATATTTTTCCTATCTCTTGGTATCAATTAAATATTCATCTTTATTTGTACGTTGGTGTATCCAAATAAGAGTCCTCTAATTGCTCTGTTTGTGATCTGTATATGGAGGACCTTTCTTTGCTAATTATACACACCTCTGCTAAAACACGCTACTGGCAATTCACCAATTCCCTCTTTCATTCATTCTATAGTCTTAAAACAATTCTCAAACAATCAGCTGGATGTTGTGGAGTTATTGTCAGTCACTTCCAGAGCACGTGCCTCAAGAAGCGACAACTACCCCGATTATCTTGGGGCGATTCCAGCGTCTCGCACGGTAGGGACGGAATACGCCTTAGGACAGTGATTTTCATCACGATCTGGGTAACAACGTTTCATTTATTTAATTTCATTTCACTTTACTATCTGAATTATTTTGTTGTTTGTTTCAACAATCTAAGGCGTAGTATAATTTGGAAAGTATTTGATAAAAGAAAAATATATATATATATATACTCCTGTACGTTTCCATCTAGTTACTAGAAACATTTGTATTAAAAAAAAACAAATTGTATAATTTTTGTACGAAAGTATTTAGTTACTGGAAATATTTATATTCTGTTAATAAAATAATAATAAAAAAAAGGTTTGACAATTTCGTAACCTTCTGTATTGGAAATCTAGTAAATTAATACTTGTTTTAATACGTAATTTTCAAAAGTACTATAGTGATTGTATTTACAATTGCAATCTTATTATTCTAAACAATTTGTGTTTTGCTCTGTTGCAGTTATTTCACATCTCATTATTTCTTCTTTACTCAAAATGGGTCTTGATGATATCCATATGCTTAAACCTGAAAAGTTTAATGGGTCAGGATTTAATAGATGGCAAGAACAAATGGAAGCATGGTTAATTACACTAGGTCTAATAACTGCAATAGGAAAAACACCACCTTTCACTATAACATATACTAGAGGTAGCACATCTAGAAGTGCAGATGAAATTGAGTTTCATTGTCGTTTTAGAATCTTAAGTTGTCTTTCTGATGAACTGTATGAAACATATAGAAAATATGAAAAATCAAAAGACTTGTGGAATGCTTTAGATGATGCATACAGTAAAGATAATGAAGGAATAATTAGATTTACTGTTTCAGATTTTCATAACTACAAGATGGTTGATAATGAACCAATTAATGATCAAATTCACAAGTTTCAAAACATGGTTCAAGAAATTCATAAATGTGGAGAAACTAAATTGGATGAAAACTATCAAGTAACATGTCTAATAGATAAATTACCACCTTCATGGTCTAGTTTTGCTCAAGATCTTAGAAAGACACAAACTAAACTGACCATGAGAAATGTCATTCAATCTATTAGAATTGAAGACCAATTTAGGCATTGGCAAGTGCAAGAGAATAAAATGTCTTCTAAAGTTAATTTAACAGAATCTCAAAATGGTGATAAAAATTATAAACAGAAAGGAAATTTCAAAAATAATAAGAAGTTTAACAGAAATAAAAAATGGAAAAATAAAGCAAAGGAATCTAATGGACCCAATAATGAGAAGAAGAAGAATGATGATGACAAGTTCTGTTATGTTTGTGGTCGAGACAACCACTGGGCAAAAGATTGTTATTATCGGAAGAAAAAGAAATTTGAACCCAACAAGAAGAAGGAATCCAATCAGACTAAAAATCAAGTGCAAATGATAGAAACTGAACCTTCTGGATCTTCTTTTAGGTCTGTTTCCCTTAATCCCTCAATTAATCTCACTTATTAAAATTCTGATTGGTGGTTAGATAGTGGTGCAAATACACACGTATGTGCTAATAAATCTTGTTTTTCAACATATCAGATCACAAGTGGAGGAAGTGTAACGGTAGCAAATGGAACATCTGTTAAAGTCATGGGCATTGGAGATATCAAATTAAAATTTACATCTGGAAAAACTATTATGCTTCGTGATGTACAACATGTCCCTGATATTGGAAAAAATTTAATTAGTGGATCTTTATTAGTGCAATTAGGATATAAAATAATTCTTGAATCAAATAAAGTTGTAATTTCCAAGAATGATGTTTTTATTGGAAAAGGTTATGTAATAGATGGATTATTTAAATTGAATATTATTTCTCATTTGGTTAATGAAGTTTCTACAATTTCAAATTCATTTTCCTCTTCCGAAATTGTTTTAGATAATATTAATCCTTTTGGAATTTGGCATGGACGTTTGGGTCACATAAACCCTAGAAAACTTGCAACATTATCAAATCTTAATTTGATCCCTCAATTTAAAGCAAATCTTAATTCTAAATGTGAAATTTGTGTTCAGTCTAAAATGCCAAGAAAACCTTTTAAATATGTTCAATTTAGAAATACTATAAAACTGAAATTAATACACAGCGATGTTTGTGATTCCAATAGAGGTTTCACTCGAGGAAGCAGCTGATATTTTGTAACATTTATAGATGATTATTCTAGATTTTGTTATACTTATCTCATGAAAACTAAAGATGAGGTGCTTCGTAAATTTTCAATTTTCAAATTAGAAGTAGAAAATCAGCAAGAAAAATCAATTAAAATATTAAGATCAGATAGAGGTGTGGAATATACATCAAATGAAGTTGCAATTTTTTGTGAAAATAATGGAATTATTCATGAAATAACAACACCTTATTCACCTCAATCTAATGGTGTAGCTGAACGTAAAAATCGAACTTTATTAGATATGGTTAATGCAATGATAATAAGTTCAGGAGCACCGCAAAATTTGTGGGGGGAAGCACTCTTAACATCTTGTTACATTTTAAATAGAGTACCATTTAAAGATAATAATAAAAACACCATATGAACTTTGGAAAGGTCATCTTCCTAGACTTAATTATTTTAAGGTCTGGGGTTGTTTAGCAAAAGTTGGAATTCCTGAACTGAAAAGAAAGAAAATTGGACCAAAAACTGTAGACTCAATATTTATTGGATATTCATTGGACAATAACACATATAGGTTCTTAGTAATTAAATCTGAAATTAATAGCATTTCCAATGATACAATAATAGAGTCAAGAGATGCTGTATTTTTTGAAAATGTATTTCCTTTTAAAATTAATAGTGCAGTTCCATCTTCTGTACCTAATCCATCCACATCAATTTCAACTACTAATGATGATTATAATCAAGAACCTAGAAGAAGCAAAAGAGGAAGAATAGAAAAGAATTTTGGTGAAGATTTCATAACATATCTAATTGAAGATAACCCAAAATCATATGAAGAAGCCATGCGCTCTTCAGATGCATTCTTTTGGAAAGAAGCAATTAATAATGAAATTGAATCAATTATAGGAAATAATACTTGGATCTTAACAGACCTACCTCCAGGCACTAAAGCTTTGGGATGTAAATGGATTTTTAAAAAGAAACTTAAAATAGATGGAACAATAGAAAGATTTAAAGCCAGATTAGTAGTACAAGGTTTTGCACAAAAAGCTGGTCTAGATTATTTTGACGCTTATGCACCAGTAGCAAGAATTACTACAATTAGAGTACTACTTGCATTGGCATCTATACATAAACTTTTAATTCATCAAATGGATGTAAAAACAGCTTTCTTACATGGTGATCTTGAAGAAGAAATTTATATGCAACAACCTGAAGGATATATAGTAAAAGGACAAGAAAATAAAATTTGTAGATTAGTTCGATCTTTATATGGACTAAAACAAGCTCCTAAACAATGGCATGAAAAATTTGATAATGCAATGTTGTCACATAATTTTCAAATTAATGAATCAGATAATTGTGTTTATTATAAAAAGGAAGAATATGGCTATATAATTTTATGCTTGTACGTAGATGATATTCTTATCCTAGCTCCAAATTTAGAATTAATAAATAAAGCAAAAACATTATTATCAAATAATTTTGATATGAAAGATCTTGGAGAAGCTGATGTAATTTTAGGAATGAAAATCATTAGAACATCTAATTCTATATTACTTTCTCAAGCACATTATACTCAATCAATAATTGGTAAGTTTGGTTTTTCAAATTCGGCATCTGTATGTACACCATATGAACCTAATGTATATTTATATAAAAATGAAGATAATCCAATTGACCAAGAAAAATATGCACAAATAATTGGCTCTTTAATGTACTTGTCAAACAGAACAAAACCTGATATATCTTATGCTATATCTAGATTAAGTAGATACACAAATAATCCTAGTAAGAAACATTGGACTGCATTGGAAATAGTATTTAAATATATCAAAGGAATCGTAACATATGGTTTAAAATTCACTGGTTACCCATCAGTTTTAGAAGGATTTACGGATGCAAATTGGATATCCGATTCCTTAGATATTAAATCAACTAGTGGATATGTATTTCTTTTAGGTGGCAGTGCAATTTCATGGCAATCTACCAAACAAACTATTGTTGCTAAAAGTACAATGGAAGCTGAATTAATAGCTTTAGACACTTCTTGTGCCAAAGCTGAATGGTTAAAAGAATTGCTATCTGATATGCCTCTAATTGCTCAACCTATTCCATCAATATTAATAAATTGTGATTCAAGAGCCGCAATTGAATTTTGTAAAAAGAAATTAATAAATTCAAAATTAAATAGGCATATAAAAAGAAGACAAAAATAAATTAAACAACATATCAAAACTGAAATTGTAACAATTCAACATGTTAAAACAGATAATAATCTTGCCGATTGCCTTACTAAAGGATTAAGTAGGACTAAAGTCCTAAGTTCATCGAGGGGGATGGGATTATGCCCAAATTAGACCTTCTTGTGGTGGTAACCCAACCTCCAATAGGCGATCCCTTGAAAGAGGTTCAATGGGTAATAACAAACCAATAAGTCGGTCATGAAAGCACACATTATGTAGAGCTTGACTCTAAACCCATCCCTATGGTGAGTGTGCTAAATGTAGAGGTTAGGATGAGCATTTAAGCTCTTAATGAGTACCAAGGCGATAATTATCGCGAGATGTGACTCTACACACATCCCTGGTAGGGACTCACCTATATGAGAGTATATGTATACGGCCGTAGTGCGGGACATAGGTAAGTCCTTAAGACTCTCGTGAAAAATCCAAGATATATGTGCACGGCCATTAATGCACCACCCGCGACAAGAATCTCCGTATTACTCGTGTGATGGTAGATTTTGGACCAAAGGAATGAGTTCAAGACATAGTTCACTCGGTCTCCTCCAATTTTGACCCATCAACACTAGATGAAGTTCAAGGTTTGTAAACTACTTCATTGATAGATAATATAAATATCCAGCAATTTGACTTCACCGTTTGTTTATACAAAATCTGTTTTTTTTTTTATTTTGACTTGCCTGATGTCATATAATTCATTTGAGTGAAATCCCCAATTTGTTTTCCGATTACATCTCTAATTAAATTTTGTTTCTTTGTATCCCATATTTGATATGTACATAAATAATTTTTAAGTTTTGAGGGGGATTGTTACGATTATATAAGTAAAACTCAAAAATTATTTTGTCCAATATTATGTAACGGTAAAAAGATTTGTACATTCTCTATTTGTATCCATTAAATTTATGGCGCAATATCTTTCCATTTGTTGTAGCTGGCTTAATCCTTTTATTGTATATATCTATTACCTTACATATCTCACCCTGTTGCCAGCGATAGATACATGAATTAAAATTCCATGAAAGGCATTTGATTGGCTGAAATACCTTTGTCCATTAAATCCCATTAATATTTTTCCTATCTCTTGGTATCAATTAAATATTCATCTTTATTTGTACGTTGGTGTATCCAAATAAGAGTCCTTTAATTGCTCTGTTTGTGATTTGTATATGGAGGACCTTTCTTTGCTAATTATACACACCTCTGCCAAAACACGCTATTGGCAATTCACCAATTCCCTCTTTCATTCATTCTATAGTCTTAAAACAATTCTCAAACAGCTGGATATTGTGGAGTTATTGTCAGTCACTTCCAGAGCACGTGCCTCAAGAAGCGACAACTACCCCGATTATCTTGGGGCGATTCCAGCATCTCGCACGGTAGGGACGGAATACGCCTTAGGACAGTGATTTTCATCATGATCTGGGTAACAACGTTTCATTTATTTAATTTCATTTCACTTTACTATCTGAATTATTTTGTTGTTTGTTTCAACAGCACCAAGTTAACACTAGACTATACTCTCTTTATTACAATTGTTGGTTGTTCCTAATTGATTTCATGTGTTACTGATTGCCCTTATCCTGATATTTCATGACTTGTTTCAGTCCAAACTATCTCACTGTACCATTCTGGTAAAAGCCGAAGACCTTCCAAGGAGTCACTTGTGATCCGTTGCTGCTATTTGGGCCTAATTGTGAATGTTGTAAATTACTTTTGTTAAAAGGATTAGTTTCAAAATTTGCTGACTCAAGTTGCATTCAATCTGTTTGGGACTGTTCTCATCTTGAGCTTCTAAAGAATTAGTTAACGTGGGGATTTAATTGTTGGATCTAAAATTAAGCTGGTTGAACTTCCTTGCTGTTGGATGGTTAATTTAATATTAGAACGAGACTACTAAAGATGGATTTATTTAAAAGCTATCGGAGTATGCCAAATAAACTTGGCAAATTTTATCAACTTGAAAGCGGGGTTTTAAAATGGGATATGATTAAGATTGTTCTAATCAATTTGAACAGATACTCAACTATGATGATCGGAGTAGTATGATCCCAAAGTAATTTCTCAAAACAGACATATTTGAGTTTAATTTTAGTTTTCATTATTTTATATTTCTCATTTATAAATATTCAAAATAAATTGTTTAGGAACTTTAACACAAATTTATGAAAGCTTGTGACGCTTTATAACATAGTTTTTGTAAACTCAAGCTGTTGCTCCAACTTAACCACGTTACACGCAGCATAATTATTAAGATTAATAATAGAAATGTCTTTCATCACAATACTGTTCTAAAGGAATTCTGCCAAAATCTTACTAAACAAGTTTCCATACAATATTAGTAGCACTCAACAAAAGTTCAATAATGCTTTTGACTTTTGACCAAGAAGCACATATGGGACTTTTTTCAAAAGGGCTGAATTTTTTTTAATATTAAAAAGGTCTTGGATCTAAAATAATTTCTAAAAGGACCTTATTAGTATTATAAAGTCACTCTTGATTCACTCATAATGTTTTCTTCATCAATTCCAAATTCACAATCGACGTCGAATTCTCTTTCAAATCTGTATCGGTAGTTCAGTTCAAGTACATTATTATATTTATAACATGATATTTAGACCTTTTTGGAAATTATTTTAGATGCAGAGTCCTTTATGATATTGGAAAAGAAAATTGAGCCCTTCTGAAAGAAGTCCCATATAAAAAAGCCTATGCTGATTCTATACAAGTATACAACCATCAAAGTCCATCGAAGTCAGAATAAACCCAACACCGCCTTGCTGTCATTTTAGAATAGGCCCTCTTAGAGCCCAAAATGATTCTACGAGTTGTTAACTCAGTCAGTCAATTCTAGAATAGTCCACAATTTCTGTAATAGGCCCTTTTATAAATTGTAATAATGAGACGTGCATTGCGCAACGCGACCTCCAAGAACATTTGCCAGCATGAAGTATGATTGTATATATTATTTTTTTATAATGTTATGCATATATTTGTTTCTTTTACTATATATTTTAAGATATTCAACGCTGCATATACGTTTAATATTGCTGGTACATGGAGATATCAGATATCCACGTCCAAGTTAAGATTCTTATAGTGCTTTGAGAATAAAATCATTAACAGTGCGTTTGGATCGTTTTAGGAAAAAATTATTTGAAATAAAAATTATAATTTATAGATGGTTGAGTATAATTTATTTGAATTTTAATTTTTATTCTCAATGTGTTTGGATCATTTCGAGGTTAAAAATTTATTTCGGATTCGGTACTACATAGAAATAGCACTCTTGCTAATTCTAATTTTAATCTCAACGGAGTGAATTAAAAGTGGCTAAAATCTAAACTATGACCGAGATATATTTTCATTGTAACTAGTAAGGTTTCCATCTTCAGTTAAAAAAAAAAAAACATTATTTATTTGCATCTATTACCTTCCTTAAATTTCCTGCATGCAATCTTTTAAACTTTTGCTATTGTCAGCGTAGACAACATGAAATACAATGCATAATTATCTTATACACTTATCCTAAAAGAAATGGTTGAGTGAAGTTAACGTAATTTAATTTTAACCAGAGGGGCAAATCGAGCTTCGCTCGATATTTGACATTGTAATAAAAATTAAATATGTTATCATTTAATAAATGTTGATTGTAATTAGGTTGTTATGTTTATAATTAATTTAAAGTGTAATAACTGGTAGGGTAGAAATAATAAATTAAATCTCCATATGTTGAAATGTTTTATACTAATGATATAATTTTTGTGAAGTAATTCGACAATAAGAGGGGAATGCGATTGAAAAATATTAGAAACATAAAAATTAAATTCGAGCTAAAATGAAGAACTATTGAAACGTCCATTGGTGATACCATAAAAATTTAAAATATAAATATAAATTTCTACAGAAAATATTAATCGTCAGACATGTCGGCAACATGATCATATTCATCATCAGGATAACAACCTTCGCCATCAATATGAAATTCCGCAAATATATACTGTCATCATGGATGAATGGAGGAATTGGGTACCTAAAAAAAAATTCATGGGAAAGAATTGTGAATATATCTAAAATTGCAAAAACCACAGTAGTAAAAAAAGCAAGATTTATATCATTATGAAAAAAATAATAATTAGTAGTATGCTTAGGCATGTGATTACTTTTCTTGACTTAAATTTTTAAACTATCAGAAATAAAAAATATTGTTCCATCATTTCTCATAGAAGCAACTAAGAGAGAGAGGTTGAAATAAATTAAGTGATAAAAATGACACAGTATAATCAAAATGGATATTAATAATGCAACATAAAGGGAACACAATTCTAAGCAACACATATTACAATACAATAAGTAACGTATAAAAAATTAATATACATATGAAGGAACATACCAGATTAAGTCGGACAAAAAATATCAAAGGTCATGATGGAGTGTCGCACTAATACTAACTAAAACAGGGACCAACACTCACACATCTTTAATTATATTATTGATTATTGATTATTGATGTAAATACTTTATATTGTCTACAATATAATTCAGAGCATATTTCTTGTAAATTATTCAATTATACACAGAAAATATGCATAAAATGAGCAAAGAAAGCATATTCTGAGCAATATTTGAGTAGTTTAAGCGATTCTGCACTCATTATATGTCATTTGATTACAATAATATATATTCCATCTATTTATGTTGTCTAGAATATAATTCAGAGCTTACTCATCATAAAATATTTAGTTATACATAAAATATACATAAAATGAGCAAATAAAACTTATTCTAAACAATATTTGAGCATTTTAAGTGATTCTGCACTCATTCTAAATCATCTGCTCACAATAATCTATATTTAAACAATTTACACTCTTTAAAATATAATTCAGAGCATTTTTATTATAAAATAGTTAATTATACATTAGAAAATATGCACAAAATAAGCAAATAAAGCATATTCTGGGCAATATTTGAGCATTTTAAGAGATTCTGCATTCATTCTAAGTCATTTGATCATTTATAATCTATATTCGAACACTTGATATTGTCTACAATATAATTCAGAGCATACTTATTGCAAATTACTTATTTATGCGTGGAAAATATGCATAAAAGGAGCAAATAAAACATATTCTAGTTAATATTTGAGCATTTTAAGTGATTCTATACTCATTCTAAATCATCTGATCATAATAATCTATATTGAAACATTTTATATTGTCTACAATATAATTCAGAACATATTTATTATAAAATATTTAATTATAAATAGAAAATATGCATAAAATTAGCAAATAAAGCATATCCCGGGCAATATTTGAGCATTTCCAGCAATTCTGCACTCATTCTAAGTCATCTGATCACTATAATCTATATTGGAACACTTTATATTGTCAATAATATAATTAAGTGTAAATTATTTATTTATACATAGAAAATATGAATAAAATGAGCAAATAAAGCATATTCTGGGCAATATTATGAACATTTTAAGCAATTCTGTACTCATTCTAACTCATCTGATCACTATAATCTATATGTAAACACTTCATATTGTCTACAATATAATTCAAAGCATATTTATTGTAAATTATTTAATTATACAAAGAAAATATGCATAAAATTAGCAAATAAATTATGTTCTGAGCAATATTTGAGTACTTTAAGCGATTCTGCACTCATTATATGTCATTTGATTATGATAATCTATATTTGATCTATTTATGTTGTCTAGAATATAATTCAGAGCTTGCTCATTATAAAATATTTATTAATACATACAAAATATACATAAAATATGCAGATAAAGCTTAATCTGAGTAATATTTGAGCATTTTAAGCGATTCTGCACTCATTCTAAATCATGATCACAATAATCTATATTTCATCTATTTATGTTGTCTAGAATATAATTTAGAGCTTATTCATTATAAAATATACTTAAAATAATCAAATAAAGCTTATTCTGAGCAATATTTGAGCATTTCAAGTGATTCTGCACTTATTCTAAATCATCCGATCACAATTATCTGTATTTAAACAATTTTTATTATCTACAGTATAATTCAGAGCACATTTATTATAAAATATTTAATTATACATTGAAAATATGTATAAAATAAGCAATAAATAATATTCCTGGCAATATTTGAGTATTTTAAGCGATTCTGCACGCATTCTAAGTCATCTGATCATTATAATCTATATACACATTATATTGTCTCCAATATAATTCAGAGCATATTTATTTAAAATTATTTATTATGCGCAGAAAATATGCATAAAATGAGCAAATATTGAATATTCTGGGCAATATTTGAGCATTTTAATCGATTCTACACTCACTATAAGTCATCCGATCACTATAATCTGTATTTGAACACTTTCTATTGTCTACAACATAATTTAGAGCATATATATGGTAAATTATTTATTTACACAAAGAAAATATGCATAACATTAGCAAATAAAGCATATTCTGGAAATTATTTGAGCATTTTAAGCGATTCTGTACACATTCTAACTCATCTGATCAATATAATCTATATGTAAATACTTTATAATTTATACAATATATCAATATAATTCAGAGCATATATTTTATAAAATATTTAATTATATACATATAATATGCATAAAATGAGCAAATAAAGCCTATTCTGGTCAATATTTCAGCATTTTAAGTGATTCTGCACTCATTCCAAGTCATCTGATCACTATAATCTATATTTGAATACTTTATATTGTCTACAATATAATTCAGAGCATATTTATTGTAAATTATTTATTTATACATAGACAATATGCATAAAATGAGCAAATAAAGAATATTCTGGGTAATATTATGAGCATTTTAAGCTATTCTGCACTCATTCTAAGTCATATGATCATTATAATCTATATTGGAACACTTTATATTGTCTACAATATAATTCAGATCATATTTATTATAAAATATTTATTTATGCGTGGAAAATATGCATACAATGAGAAAATATAGCATATTCTGGTTAATATTTGAGCATTTTAAGCGATTCTAAACTAATTCTAAATTATCTGATCAATAATCTATATTTAAACACTTTCTATTGTCTACAATATAATTCAGAGCATATTTATTATAAAAATATTTAATTATACATAGAAAATATGCATAAAATGAGCAAATAAAGCATATTCAGGGCAATATTTAAGCATTTTAAGCGATTCTGCACTCATTCTAAATCATCTGATCTATATAATCTATATTTGAACACTTGATATTGTCTATAATATAATTCAGGGCATATTTATTGTAAATTATTTAATTATACATTGAAAATATTCATAAAATGAGGAAATAAAGCAAATTCTAAGCAATATTTGAGTAGTTTAAGCGATTCTGCACTCATTATATGTCATTTAACTATAATAATCTATATTTCATCTATTTATGTTGTCTAGAATATAATTCAGCGCTTACTAATTCGAAAATATTTATTTATACATATAAAACCGACATAAAATAAGCAAATAAAGCTTATTCTGACCAATATTGGAGCATTTTAAGCGATTCTGCACTCATTCTATATCAAATGATCACAATAATCTATACTTAAACAATTTATATTGTCTATAATATAATTGAGAGCATATTTATTATAAAATATTTAATTATACATTGAAAATATGCATAAAATGAGCAAATAAAGCATATTCAGGGCAATATTTAAGCATTTTAAGCGATTTCGCACTCATTCTGAGTCATCTGATTACTATAATCTATATTTGAACACTTTATATTGTCTACAATATAATTCAGGGCATATTTATTGTAAATTATTTAATTATACATAGAAAATATTCATAAAATGAGCAAATAAAGCAAATTCTGAGCAATATTTGAGTAGTTTCAGCGATTCTGCACTCATTATATGTCATTCGATTACAATAATATTTAATCTATTTATGTTGTCTAGAATATAATTCATAGCTTACTAATAGGAAAATATTTATTTAATCATATAAAACCGACATAAAATAAGCAAATAAAGCTTATTCTGAGCAATATTGGAGCATTTTAAGCGATTCTGCACTCATTCTAAATCAAATGATCACAATAATCTATATTTAAACAATTTATATTGTCTACAATATTATTCAGAGCATATTGATTATAAAATATTTGACTATACATAGAAAATATTCATAAAATGAGAAAATAAAGCATATTTTGGGCAATATTTGAGCATTTGAAGCGATTATGCACTTATTGTAAGTCATCTGATCATTAAAATCAATATTCGAACTCTTTATATTGTCTACAATATAATTCAGAGCATATTTATTATAAATTATTTATTTTTGCGTAGAATATATGCATAAAAGCAAATAAAGCCTATTCTGGTTAATATTTGAGTATTTTAAGCGATTCTACACTCATTCTAAATCATCTGATCACAATTATCTATATTTGAACACTTTATATTTGTCTACAATATAATTCAGAGCATATTTATTATATAATATTTAATTATATATAGAACATATGCTTAAAATAAGCAAAAAAAGCATATTCCGGGCAATATTTGAGCATTTTAAGCGATTTTCAACTCATTCTAAGTCATCTGATTACTAAAATCCATATTGGAACACTTTATATTGTTTACAATATAATTCAGAGCATATTTATTATAAATTATTTATTTATGCTTCGAAAATATGCATAAAATAAGCAAATAAAGCGCATATTCTGGTTAATATTTGAGCTTTTTAAGCGATCTTACACTCATTCTAAATCATCTGATCACTACAATATATATTTAAACACATTCTATTATCTACAATATAATTCAGAGCATATTTATTAATAAATAAAATATTTAGTTATACATAGAAAATATGCATAAAAATGAGCAAATAAAACATATTCTGGGCAACATTTGAGCATTTTAAGCGATTATGCACACGTTCTAAGTCATCTCATCACTATAATCTATACTGGAACACTTTAGATTGTCTACAATATAATTCATTGTATATTTATTGTAAATTATTTATTTATACATAGAAAATATGCATAAAATGAGAAAATGAAGCATATCTGCGCTTATTCTAACTCATCTGAGCACTATAATGTATATGCAAACACTTTATATTGTCTACAATATAATTCAGAGCATATTTATTTATACATAGAAAATATGCATAAAATGAGCAAATAAAGCATATTCCAAGCAATATTTGAGTATTTTAATCGATTCTGTTCTTATTCTAAGTCATCTGATCACTAATTTCTATATTTGGACACTTTATATTGTCTACAATATAATTCAGAGCATAATTATTGTAAATTATTTATTTATGCATCGAAAATATGCATAAAATGCGCAAATAAAGCATATTCTTGATAATATTTTAGCATTTTAAGCGATTTAACACACAATCTAAATCATCTGACCACAATAATCTATATTTAAACACATTCTATTCTCTACAATAAAATTCAGAGCATATTTATTATAAAATGTTTAATTATACATAGAAAATATGCATAAAATGAGTAAATAATGCATATTCTGGGCAATATTTGAGTATTTTAAGCATGTCATCTGATGACTATAATCTATATTGAAACACTTTATGCGTGAAAAATATGCATAAAATGAGCAAATAAAGCATATTCTGGTTAATATTTGACTATTTTAAGAGATTCTACACTCATTCTAAATCATCTGATCACAATAATCTATATTTTAACACTTTCTATTGTCAACAATATAATTCAGAGGATATCTATTATAAAATATTTAGTTATGCATAGAAAACATGCAAACAAATGAGGAAATAAAGCACATTCTGGGCAATATTTGAGCATTTGAAGCAATTATGCACACATTCTAAGTCATCTGATCATTATAATCTCTATTGGAACACTTTATATTGTCTAGAATATAATTCAGAGCATAGTTATTGTCAATTATTTATTTATACATAGAAAATATACATAAAATGAGCAAATAAAACATATTCTGGGCTATGATCATTTTAACCTATTCTGCACTTATTATAACTCATCTGATCACTATAATCTATAAGCAAATAAAGCTTATTATGAGCAACATTGGAGCATTTTAAGCGATTCTGCACTCATTCTAAATCAAATTATCACAATAATCTATATTTGAACAATTTATATTGTCTACAAAATTATTCAGAGAATATTAAATATAAGATATTTATATACATTGACAATATGCATAAAATGAGCACATAAAGCATATTCTGTGCCATATTTGAGCATTTTAAGCAATTATTGACTCATTCTTAGTCATCTGATCATTATAACCTATATTCGAACACATTATATTGTCTAAAATATAATTCAGAGCATATTTATTGTAAATTATTTATTTATGCGTGGAAAATATGCATAAAATGGGAAAATAAAGAATATTCTAGGCAATTTATGAGCATTTTAAGCTATTTTGCACTCATTCTAAGTCATCTGATCATTATAATTTATATTGGAACACTTTATATTGTCTACAATATAATTCAGAGCATATTTATTGTGAATTATTTATTTATGCGTGGAAAATATGCATAATAGCAAATAAAGCATATTCTGGTTAATATTTGAGCATTTTAAGCGATTCTACACTCATTCTAAATCATATGATCACAATAATCTATTTTCAAACACTCTATATTGTCCACAATATAATTCAGAGCATATTTATTATAAAATATTTAATTGTAAACAGAAAATATGCATAAAATGAGGAAATAAAGAATATTTCGGGCAATATTTGAGCATTTTAAGCGATTCTTCACTCATTCTAAGTCATCCGATCATTAAAATCTATATTTGAACATTTTAATAATATCTACAATATAATTCAGAACATATTTATTGTAAATTATTTATTTATGCATCGAAAATATGCATAAAATAAGCTAATAAAGCATATTTTGGTTAATATTTGAGCATTTTAAGGGATTTTACACTCATTCTAAATCATCAGATCACAATAATCTATATCTAAACACTTTCTATTGTCTACAATAAAACTCAGGGCATATTTATTATAAAATATTAAATTATAAATAGAAAATATGAAGAAAACGAGTAAATAAAGCATATTATGGGTAATATTTGAACATTTTAAGCGATTATGCACTCATTCTATGTCATCCGAGCACTATAATCTATATTGAAACACTTTATCATGTCTACAATATAATTCAGAGCATATTTATTGTAAATTATTTATTTATACGTGTAAAATATGCATAAAATGAGCAAAATAAAGCATATTCTGGGCAATATTTGAGCATTTTAAGCAATTATGCACTCATTCTAAGTCATCTGATCACTATAATCTATATTGGAACAATATATATTGTCTACAATATAATTAAGAGCATATTTATTGTAAAGTATTTTATTATACATAGAAAATATGCATAAAATGAGCAAATGAAGTATATTCTGAGTAATATTTGGGTTGTTTAAGCGATTCTGCACTCATTGCATGCCATTTGATTACAATAATCTATATTTCATCCATTTATGTTGTCTAGAATATAATTCAGAGCTTACTCATTAGAAAATATTTAGTTATACACTTATACATATAAAACATACATAATATAAGCAAATAAAGTTTCTTCTGAGCAATATTTGAGCATTTTAAGCGATTTTGCACTCAGGCTAAATCAAATGATCACAATAATCTATATTTAAACAATTTATATTGTCTACAATATTATTCGGAGAATACTTATTATAAAATATTTAATTATGCATTGACAATATGCATAAAATGAGCACATAAAGCATATCTGGGCAATATTTGAGCATTTTAAGCAATTATGCACTCATTCTTGATCATCTGATCATTATAATCTATATTCGAACACTTTATATTGTCTAAAATATAATTCAGAGCATATTTATTGTAAATTATTTTATTATACATAGAAAATATGCATAAAATGAGCAAATAAAGCATATTCTGAGCAATATTTGGGTAGTTTAAGCGATTCTGCACTCATTATATGTCATTTGATTATAATAATCTATATTTCATCTATTTATGTTGTCTAGAATATAATTTAGGGCTTATTCATTAGAAATTATATAGTTATACATATAAAACCTACATAAAATAAGCAAATAAAGAATATTGTGGTTAATATTTGAGCATTTTAAGCGATTCTACACTCATTCTAAATTATCTGATCACAATAATCTATATTTAAACACTTTCTATTGTCTATAATACTCAGAGCATATTTATTACAAAATATTTAATTATACATAGAAAATATGCATAAAATGAGCAAATAAAACATATTCTTGGTAATATTTGATCATTTTAAGCGATTCTGCACTCATTCTAAGTCATCTGATCACTATAATCTATATTGGAACACTTTATAGTGTCTACAATATAATTCAGATCATATTTATTGTAAATTATTTATTTATACATAGAAAATATGCATAAAATGAGCAAATAAAGCATATTCTAGGCAATATTTGACCATTTTAATCGATTCTGCACTCATTCTAACTTATCTGATCACTAAAATCTATACTAGAGGGACCAGATTAAGTCAGAGCAGAAAAATCAAAGGTGTTGATGAAGTGTCGCACTAATACTAACTAAAACATGACCGACACCAATACATCTTTATTTATATTATTGATTATTGATTACTGATTATTGATATTGATTATTGATTATTGATAAGTGGGTTCGTGATCTTAACCTCGAAATTCGGTGGACCAAAAGATGCTGTTGGAAAGAAATTCTGATAATAACTTTGAATCGTTAATGCGAAGCATGTACGATCTAAACATTTTCAATTTCTTGCGTCCAATTTGTACAAATCACAATAGTTTAAATCAATCAAATAAATAATAATTCACTTTAAAATCCTCTTGATCTTATGCAAAAAACAAAGAGTGGATTAGAAACTCAAAAGTGTCCAAGTAAAAGCCAAGTGTGTTCACGTAAAAAGCCCACTAAATTTCTTCAAGTTAATTCAAATACTCAAATTTTTTCGATAGTGTTAAAACAATCTCAAATATATTAAGGCAATTGTAGAATAATTATTAAAAAAAAAAATCAGAGCGGTCAAAAGATCATGTAACAATTGACAAAAACGGACGATGTTAATGACAACAATCGTTATCTGAACATTAGCACTTATAAAACGATGTGTTTCTTTCTTTTGACACGCTACATACACGACACATGTAAATATGTAATCATCCTTGGATACCTTGGCAATTAGTATTGCTAATTGCTTAGACTCAAGAAAACCGAATTCAGATCTGCTGTCGCCAGTGGCGAGTCCAGCCAATTTTTAAGCGTGGGCACACACACAAATAGAAAATAATTAAACTAATATTAAACTGAAATTTACAACAAACAATAACTTTAACAAAAACAATCAATTTTAATATTTAATAATTGTACTGTTACAAAATACTATTTTTCTATAAAACTAAATATTTTATAACTTTTGTCTCTTAATCTAACACCAGGGACTCGAGTCGACTCGAGTCTCCTTCTTGAGTTCCAGGGAGAGGTTGAGATGATTTTTTAAAATACCTCTCCATAACTACAACAACAAATTAAAAAAAGATTCAATTTCAGACATAAACTTACGTGTCCTAACTTTAATTTTAAATAATTATGCTATATATCTCTAAACATTCCCGTTATTACCATGTCCTAAATTTAATTTCAGCAAGATAGCAACTAAACTTAAACTTATAAACATATAGAATTCCTTGGAGGCTTGGACGATTGAAAGATTTGAACTATGCACAAAATCATCTTCAAATTTTAATTTCCCTAAATTAAAGCATCGATATTCAAGTTGAAATTATTATTAATAAAAAAGATTTAAAAAAAAAAAATACCTTGTGCGCTTGGAGTTCAGAATCAGAATCAGACACCTTGTTGTGTGGTTGATCTTGTGGCTGAGTCGCTGAGAGTCGGACGACGGGCACGGCAGTGGCGGAGCACCGGAGAAGGTAGTCGGAGTTAGACAGCAGAGGTCGGAGGAGCGGTAAAGCCGTAGTGAGACGAAGTCGGAGATGAATTGAGGTACGGAATTGGATCAGCGAATCACTTACAAATTTACAATAGAAAAACCTAGTCTCTCTCACCAGTTTACTGTCGCTACAGATCAGATTTGTTAGAAAAAAAATAAAATGGATTGTTCAAGGCCCTTAAGCCAACGTTAGAAGTCCAAGTGTAGGCACCTTAAATTTTCAAGTGTAGGCACCCATTATAACATCTATATCTAGGTCTCAGATTTCTGGAAAACAAGCCTGGGCACTTGCCCAGTCTTGCCCATATGTGGCCTCGCCACTGGCTGTCGCGCGACACAGCATGTAGCGCAGGCTGTGGGCCGTCTGATCTGAATCTGATGAATAAGGGAGCCCCGTGAATCTAATAGGCCCGAAAAAAATGAACCGCCCGATCAAAATCGAACGGCTCAGAGTGCGTGTAGCGCAGGTGCTGCGCGACACAGGATCAGGATCCAAGAAAACCCTAAAGTGGAAGTATCCAAACGTGGGGCCGCAATCAGTGACGTCGCAGGCGCAAGTACCCCAACTCCCTTTTAACTTGAGAAATTCCAATTTTCCAAAAAGAAAAAATAGGAAAAAAAAAAGAAATCCTTTGAGGCCTGAAACGAGCGAAATGAGAAGCAACCGTAGTAGTCGCAAATAGCGCAACACAACCCCGCACACAAACGCATCGTACTATTCACGCCACACCTCTCCTCTCTGCCTCTCTTCTCTCTCTTCTCTATTCGGATCTGAGGCCTCAACTATTTAAATCCGTTTCTTCTCTTCGACAGCTTTACGATCTAGACAGACAGAGAGACAACAAAAGGGAGAAGAAAAGAGAGAAAAAGTTACGATTTACGAACGAACGAACAAGTCTCACCTCCACAAGGTATCCACCTCTCCCCAATCCGACCACTATACCTCATCTACTCTTCTCGATCGATTTGAGCCGCCTCCGATCGATTGAGCTCTTCGAATCGTGTTCATTTTTGGGGTTTGGGGAAGTTCTTTGATCGAGGGATGGGGAAATTTGTGTAGATTTTGTCTGGTAATGTTAATTTGAGAAGTTTTTGTGATCAATCCAGTCAAATGTGAGGCGATTTCACTGGTTGATTGGGAAATGATGGCTCAAAGCATCAGATTTTGTGACATAGCACACACTGGAGATCTCTAATCGAACAACATTTTTGTCATTTTGATTGGGAAATGATGCTTTGATTAAAGTGAAATTTAGGTTTACTTAGAGGTCGGTCGTTCTAAGAAAGTAATTAAAAAAAAAAAGTATAGCAGAAGGTCTTTTGATTAGTTTTCATTTTTTGTCAAGAATAGAAAGAATGGAAATTGTAGTTCCAATCAATGACATTATTGAAGACATATATTAAGTGTGAGTTCTTACTCATCACTGATTTCACTTGGATAAAGGGAAGCTGAGACCTCTCAATTACAATAATCTGCTCTTGGAAAATATTTACATTTCCACAAAAAACTCTGTTAACAAACTTAGAACTCTTGATTGTTCCTTGGATATAATACGTAACTGTTCAAATCAAGGACTTTATTATTGAGTTTCATCCTGTTTGGTATTTCCCGAAGTTTCTTTTGCGAAGCCTTGTTAGGATTGGCAGTATTGAATGTGATTTGAGTTTATTTGAAACAAACTTGTCAAAAGAAAAAAAAATGTTTATGGGCCTGGATTTATATCCTAAATGAATTCTGGTTCCAAATAAACCATAGATTGGAAGAAGTTTCCGCACTATTTCTGAGTAAGGTGAAACTAAATACTGCTTTCCTTTCACATTTGCAGATTCACATATTTTTCTCTCAAGCATTGAACTGAAGATTCATTTAGGAAAAAGCACTTGACGGGGCCATTTTTTCTCTTTCTTTGAGCTTCTCTTGACATAGTGTATTGAATTGAAACTATTATTGTTGTACACTAATGTAATGCAACAATCCTGAATAAGTAAACTTGATTCTATATTTGAATTATTTCCTCTTCATGAAAACCGATTCTTTTCCCTGTCTTGCAATTTGCATTTCTCACCGATACTTGTAACAGCAATTGGTTTGCATTGCGTGTTGGTACAATGGAGAGCCTAGCACAGCTGGAAGTGCTATGTCAGAGGCTCTACACTTCTCAGGACTCGGTTGAAAGAGCACATGCTGAAAGTGCACTCAAGTGCTTTTCTGAGAACTCAGATTACATTGCACAATGCCAATACATTCTAGACAATGCTTCCACTCCTTATGCACTGATGCTGGCAAGTTCAAGCCTCTTGAAGCAAGTCACTGACCAAACTCTTTCGCTGCAGCTGCGTCTAGATATCCGTAAATTTCCTTTATCTGATTGCATAGAATTGTTGCACGCATTTTTAATCCATGCAAAAATCTAACTTTTTCATTTTCCTTTGTGAATGTTTCTAGGATCATATACTTGTTACATTCCCCTTATATTTCTTTAAATATAAATATAAATATTGTTTTGATTATAATAGTGGCATAATTTTATAGCTGTCTACACCATTTTATGCATATGCATGTGAATTTCATTTTGGTGACTTAACTTGGATCATACCATGCTTATTCCATATTACTGATCTTTCAACAAACATACATTAACTCCACAATCTATTACAGACACCAAAATGAGGTATTGTAATTACTAAAATACCAAATTCTGACAGGTTTTAGCAAAGTCTGCCCATTTCTGAGCTCACATACACATACTCTATTAATTTGTGTTTTAAATCTGGGTTTGTGTCTATGTGAAGGAAATTATGTTGTAAACTATCTAGCTACCAGAGGATCTGAGTTGCAGAACTTTGTGACGGGGTCGCTAATACAGCTCTTATGTCGTATCACAAAGTTTGGGTGGTTAGAGGAGGAGCAATTTAGAGACATCACTAAGGAAGCAACAAACTTCCTGAGCCAGGTTTATTTGTTATTTTTATGGAATGAATTAACACACTGAAAAAAAATAGAATACATTGTATATTAGTAATTATAAAAATGTTTAGCACCGTTTGTCAGGCAAAGCCTAGGTTGTCAGAGAGAGGTGATTAGGAGTCTCAATACAAAAATAAATTAGATCTATTTCTAATCTTGCTGGTGTTATTTGTGTTTCTATGAATATGCTGGATATTCACTTGTTCTTCTTGGGATTTTTTTGGTCACACTTGCTATAGAAGGAAACACTTCCCTGTCTTTATAATTTTTATTGCCCACTTTGTATTAAAAAGGTATCATTAAAACATTCCCTGGTTCGCAATATATTTGTGAAAACTAACAATGTATTAAAAATTTAATCATGCAAAATAAAATTGTTGGGACCATAAATCTGATTGAGATATTTAAACTCCAAAAAACATGACAGCTCAATTGATTGTTTGTGAGGTAATATGTGGGAAATCTGAAAATTTGTAGTAATTTGAAAGCTGTTTCAATTTGAGTTAACCTGAGTAAAGAGAGTGCGCATTGTCATTATTAACCTTTAAACCAACAAAAGACGTAGGTAATTCACTCGTTTTTTCTTTTTTTTTTTTTTTTTTTTTTTTTGGGGGGGGGGGGGGGGGGGGGGGGGAATGGGGCGGGCACATTCATGTTGGGCCTTTTTTTGGAGAGCTTACTGTTTGATTTTAGATTAGTTAATGCAAGCTTGTTTTTCACCGCCAAATAGAAATTTCTTAAGGATTCAGAGTAGGGTTATTTAATTTTGCGGTTGCTGCAATAGCAGATATCTGCTTTTTGGCCAGCAAGGGAGAGATTAGTGTCAGAGTTAAGATTATATAACTATGGCGTCCTTGTATTATGCCCCTTATTGGAGGTCTAGAAGGACCTTAGATTGTTTTTGACTGGTAAGGTAAGGAGATGCTGTTTGGCCTCTGCATGAGGTTAGGGTTAGAAAATAGGTCTTATGTAGTCGAAGGTGTTTTTGAGATTGTTACATAAGATATCTAGGTCAATGGTTCCATAATAATTGTCCTGTAGGGTACATATGTGGAATCAGACCCTCCGGACTAGCACCTGTTTACCATATGGGCCGACATTTCAGTACCCCATTAAAGTTCATGTCATTAAAGGTTATAAAAATTAACATGACCTCGAACAACCCAACTATTAAATACTTTAGTTTGGTTTGTGTATTAAAATCTCGACCAAATTTTACTGATCCAAACCCTGAAGCTCAATAACTGGCTTTGTGGTTATGTCCTCTTTAAATATTTCCTATTTTTGGATATGGTAAGGTAATTAGTTTCTTTCCTAGTTATTGTATTTTTATGTTTTTTTTTTTTTTTTTTTGCATTTCATAATTATCATCAATGATCTTGGTCTCTGAAGTGCTGGGTGTAATCTAATTTTGTGCTTATTTGCATTTTAGGCATCATCTGATCACTATGCAATAGGTTTGAAGATATTAAATCAGCTAGTCTCTGAGATGAACCAGGTAATTTATTAAAAAGCCATGAAATGCTTTTGCAATCTACTTTTTGTGCATTATGTACCTAATCAGTTTCAGTATGACTGATTGTCTTTGTGCTAATACAGGAAAGATGCATATGTTTTACCCTTTAATTGCCAATATTGCAGAAAACACTGATTTCAGTTAATAATGCTTCATATATCTTCATACATAATGCTTGTAAAATTTAAAATTAACTAGAACTTGCATGTTCACTGGGATAGGCAAATCCTGGGATGACTCTTTCTCTCCATCGCAAAGTGGCAACCTCATTCAGAGATCAGTCTCTTCTACAGATCTTCCAGATTTCTGTCACCTCTTTGCGCCAACTCAATAGTGATGCGAATGTGCAAGGTATTAAAGGCCTAATCATATTTCCACCCAGTGGTGAATCCAGGGATCTATTAAGCATAGGCACAAAATTGAGATATATCACTTACTTTATTTATTTAAAAATCAAGGATTGGAACCAGTTACACTATTATACTTATTCTATTAGATTTTTAAAAGAAAAACAATATAAATATTATGAAATTAAAAAAACAAGGGTAGGCAAGTGCCTACATTTGCCCCTATTTGGAGTCGCCACTGTTTCCACCTTTTCTTTGGAGTTTCCTTACCTGTTTAGTTACAGTTTTTTTTTCTGATTTTCATACAGTACCTGAGGCTTTAAGACAGCTTACTCTTTCACTTTCCTTGAAGTGCTTGTCATTTGATTTTATTGGTATGTCTCTTGATGAAAGCTCTGACGAATTTGGCACACTGCAGGTTTGTAAATCTTTGAATTGGTTATGGTTTTCTATTTGATAATTATTTCCTTTTTTTTTTTTTCCAATCACTAATTTCTTCTCTGGAAATATTCCTAGATTCCGTCTCCATGGAAGCCATTGTTGCAAGATCCTTCAACTGTTCAGATATTTTTTGATTACTATAAGACTACTGAGCCTCCTCTCTCAAAAGAGGTAGTTTAGCCATATTAAAGTTCTCCGTTTTCCCCCATTCATGCCTTTCCTTTTCAGACCTGTACAATTTGAAGTTTCCTTTATTTTTTCAGGCTTTGGAATGTTTGGTTAGACTTGCTTCAGTACGACGCTCTCTTTTTACTGATGATGCTTCAAGGTCCCAGTTTCTGTCTCATTTGATGGGTGGCACCAAAGAGATACTTCAGACTGGTCAAGGTCTTTTCTTGCCTGCTTTATTTTACTATTTTTTCCCCACCTAGGTAATCAAAGAGTTGTTACTCAGAATATGAATTCCTCTCCCAATAAAGCTTTTACTTTATTCTGTTGATCAATAGAGGCCAAATAAAGTTCATATATCTTCAGTATCCTATCTGTTGTCATGCACTAAACAAATGCTATCTTTTAGCTTTCAAATTGAACTTGCATGCTTTTCGTTGTTTCAGGCCTTGCTAATCATGACAATTACCATGAGTTTTGTCGCTTACTGGGTCGTTTTAAAGTTAGTTATCAGGTAAACCCTTCCTTATCAATTAAACATGCTCCCTTTGACTGAAGGGCTTCTGTCATCTGACCTAAGAAGTCTGTTTGTTCAATTGATAAAGTAATAATGCTAACTTTTAGACAACAATAAAAATCTTTATTTTTTTCAATGTTATATGAATAACCTGTCAAACTAAATGCATGATTGACATTTTCCTCCATGCTTCAGTTGTCAGAGCTACTTAGTGTTGAAATTTATGGTGAGTGGATACGGTTAGTTGCTGAATTTACTGCAAAATCACTTCAGTCGTGGCAGGTTTGTTTTTAAAACTGTCTTTCATTAATTTTCTAAACTAGGCGTTATATTTATTTTCATATTCCTCTTCTTTCTTTCCCAGTGGGCCAGCAGCAGTGTCTACTACCTTTTGGGTCTCTGGTCAAGGTTGGTAACTTCTGTGCCTTATTTAAAGGGGGATACACCGAGTCTGTTAGATGAAACCGTGCCAAAAATTACTGAAGGTTTTATCAGCTCTAGGTTCAACTGTGTTCAGGTATGAGTCTCTATTAGCCTGTTGTTATCAATACATGTTTATTGTTTTTGTGATATGTTTCTTGACTTAGGTTTGAATATCTTTTAGGCTGGTTTACCAGATGACCTTGAAGATAACCCATTGGATAATGTTGAACTTCTTCAAGACCAGCTTGAAAGTTTTCCTTATCTCTGTAGATTTCAGGTTTGTTTATGACTGAGTTCTTAATTTTGGCATTTCTTTTTTCTAATGCTTATGTTTTGTACATGAAAAATGAAAATCATGTCAAAACAAGTTTAATGTATTTTCAACATTTGTGAACTGCAGTATGAAAGAACCAGCCTCTATATCATAAAATTCATGGAGCCTCTTCTCCAAGCTTATACGGTATGATAATTTTTTAAATACTTTATAGTGTAATGAGCAAGCAATTTGTCTTTTTTTTGTGTAGTTTTTTTTCTTACTGCTTTAATTATTATTCTCTTATTATACAACGTTATACCAACTGTTACCAATCTTTTTTCTTTTTTTTTTGAGGTCTGATTGAACATGTCTATGAAAATTACCAACTAAATATAAAGAGAGTTTTATTTTGCAATTGGGAAAATTATCAGTAATAACATCACATTGGTTCTGAAAGAAAAAGAATTTATGGAAAAATCATGGTTTTGGTGTTTGTTTAAAGGAAAGGGCAGCTACACCGATTGCAGGAGATAAAAGTGAACTACTTGTGATTGAAGGGCAGATTGCATGGCTTGTTCATATTATTGCTGCCATTCTTAAGATCAGACAGTCTGTTAGTTCTACGTACGTTATTGACACTTTAATGAACTTAATATTTTATTGTCCTTCTACTTTTTAATTTCTTTGAAGTTATAATTGGTTTTTTGCTTTGTTGACTATTTATAGCACTGAGTCACAAGAGTTAATGGATGCCGAGCTTGCTGCACGGGTTTTACAGCTGATTAAGATAACAGACAGCGGTCTTCATGCACAGGTATATGTATACATGATAACTCATATATTGCTGCATTATTTACATTCGCAAACTTTAAATTTTGCTATTTTATTTTTTGAATATTCTTAGATGAACTAACTGTTTAATATGCGGGAACTATGTTTTTCTTGCCAGAGGTATCATGATAAAAGCAAGAAAAGATTAGACCGGGCGATACTTACTTTTTTCCAAAACTTTAGGAAGTCATATGTTGGTGATCAAGCTATACATACATCAAAGGTAATTGGTAAAAACCTTGAAGATCAAAAGAAATTCTTTGTGTGTAGTTGGGTTGCTTTAAGGTGTCATTTTCCTTCCTTTTTCCTTTCTTACAGCAGCTATATACAAGATTGACTGAGCTTATTGGTCTTAATGATCATCTAGTTCTTCTTAATGTGATTGTCGGTAAAATTGCCACTAATCTCAAGTTTTACACTGAGGTAATCTGCCAGTATTCAATATTTCTTACTAGGACTTACATTTTTTTTTTTCCTTTCGCTCCTCTAGTAATTTGCATTTTTACTGCTTTATGGTAGTGTGAAGAGGTGATTGAACATACTCTAAACCTTTTTCTGGAGCTGGCATCTGGGTAAGTTTCACTCCTCGTTTCTCTTTTTAACAATCTGTTTATATTTGTAAATATTCTGACTTGAAATGTTCACAGATATATGACTGGCAAGCTGTTGCTTAAACTGGATAGTATAAAATTCATAATCAGAAATCACTCTGTGAGTCCATTATCTTGTTATTGTTATTGTATTTTGTGTTCTGCAAGTTACTGAATATTTTTCTAAAATTACAGAGAGAAAACTTTCCTTTTCTCGAGGAATATAGATGCTCTAGAAGCAGAACTACATTTTACTACATCCTTGGCTACTTGATTTTTATGGAGGAAGGTCATGTGAAGTTCAAAGCTTTCATGGAGCCACTTTTGCAGGTATATATCCTGTGTAATCCTATGAGCAGGAGTTCTCTTTTTATCATGTTGAAAACTTTCAACTGATCAAACCAAATTAATTTAATTTTGTAGGTTGTGGTCGGTTTGGAGGCAACACCTGAAGCTGCTTTTCGAAATGATGCTGTAAAATATGCATTTATTGGCCTTATGAGGGATCTAAGAGGGATTGCAATGGCAACAAACAGGTACATTTTTAATTAAATCTTTTTTATAAGTATATGTATATCTTTGTAATGTATATGTATTATTAAATATTATTTTCTTTGTTCAGCCGAAGGACATATGGTCTCCTTTTTGATTGGTTATATCCATCTCACATGCCCCTGCTCTTGAAAGCTATCTCTATTTGGGCTGACATACCTGAGGTCATTATTAGTAATTTTTGTTCTTATAAATTATTATGTCGTGATATTTTAAGGTGATATTGTTTACACAATTTTGCAATAATTGTCCAGGTTACAACACCTCTATTGAAGTTCATGGCAGAATTTGTGCTGAACAAGGCTCAAAGGCTGACATTTGATTGCTCTTCTCCAAACGGGATTCTTTTGTTTAGAGAGGTTAGCAAGGTGATTGTTGCTTATGGCTCCAGGATTTTAACTCTTCCAAATAGTGCTGACAATTATGCAAACAAGTACAAAGGGATTTGGATTTCTCTTACCATCCTCACAAGGGGTAATGCTATATCTTGCAAACTAATGTTATCATTTTTATTCCTAAAAAATTCAAAGAGAAAATAATATTTCTATGATAATTTATCTGCAGCTATGGCCGGGAATTACGTGAATTTTGGTGTCTTTGAGCTTTATGGGGATAGAGCACTTAGAGATGTTCTTGATATATCTCTGAAAATGACCCTTTCTATTCCTTTGTCTGATGTTTTGGCATATAGGAAGGTGTGTTTTGGGTTTATAATAAGTTCGCTTTTTCTAACCCATTGTGCAGTTATTGTTGTGCATACTCACGATTGCCTCTTGCATTCGTTTTTCTTTTTGTGGCTCTCAGTTATCAAAAGCATACTTTGCTTATGTGGAGGTTCTATTCAGCAATCATATAGCCTTTATTTTGAATCTCGATTCAAGCACATTTATGCACATCGCTAGCTCACTTGAGTCAGGCTTAAAGGGTTTGGATTCTGGGATAGCATCCCAGGTATGCATCTCTTCACATCTTTTCACCTTTCAATTATGGTGACTAGATACTGATTTTGTCAATTGATATTCTGTGCAGTGTGCATCTGCCATAGATAATCTGGCATCATTTTATTTCAACAACATAACTGTCGCAGAAGGACCTCCATCTCAAGCTGCTCTAAATCTAGCCCGACACGTAGCTGAGTGCCCAAACATGTTCCCTGAAGTTAGTTTCTCAATTAGATGCCCCTTCAATAATTAACAATGCAACTATAATCTGATAATAATTGAGTAGTCAGTTAAATAATCATTTTTTTATTATATGAATGATAATATGTTGTATATTTTGTAGATGTTGAAGGGCCTATTTGAGATAGTATTATTTGAAGATACAGGGAATCAGTGGAGCCTTAGTAGACCTATGCTTAGTTTAATATTGATTAGTGAGCAGGTAATGTCTCTCTTCTCTTGTGTACAGTTGGTGGTTTCTCTTTCCTCACCCACGTGTTCACCTCTTTTCATTCCTTTTAGTTTTTAAAGAAAATGGATAATGTATTTTTACCATATCTTTTGACTTTGGTAAATGTTTCTTTCTTGACCTGCAGATGTATGCTGACCTGAGAGTCCAGATTTTGGCTTCACAGGTTTGAGAATAGTTCAATCTCTCTAAAGACATTACTGAAAATTTTTTTACGTTACAATTTTGAATTTCATATTTACTGATGCAAAGATGGATTTTTTCTAAAATAAATTTGAATTTACAGCCAGCAGATCAGCAGCAGCGCCTTTCAGCTTGTTTTGATAAGCTGATGGCTGATGTCACCATGAGTCTAGAATCGAAGAATCGTGACAAATTCACTCAAAATCTCACTGTATTCAGACATGATTTTCGTGTCAAGTAGAAAAGTAGATTAACATTCTGAAGAAAACAAAAAGTAAAAATAGACTTGACAGCAGTTTCAGTTTGTAAATACCATTTTGTGCCATCTCCAGTGTTAGCTTTAACATTGCTTAAAAAAGGGGGAAAATGATTTGCTGTTTTTTTTTTTTTGTTTTATGTTGCTGCTTTATGTGATGAAGGGGATTAGTACCGTGCTCTGCATGTAAATTGTAAAAATTTGTGTTTGTTGGTTGTGTATACTGGGATGATGAAATGTAGGAAAGCTGAATTCATGGAGCTTTTGTTGTATAGCAATTGTACTAAATTTGTACAACAGGTAGAATGGCTGTTTCATGGTTTGGCTTGAGCCTAAGCAGCGCTGACCCTGCTATCCTTAAATTCTTTTATTAGATAGGATAGGAAAAAGGGAAGATATGGAATTATGAGGCGGGGTGCTTCATTTGTTGAATGTAAAATCAACTTCATTTGTTGTAGTGTTATAATTATTTTTTATTCCTGTGGCTTTATTTATCAGCTGGTGTGGCTATTTTTAATTTTATTATTAACTCATAGGATGAATAGCCGTTGATCAATGTGAAGTTCATATAGTGGTTTTCCTGGTGGTATTCTTATTTGATGTTCACTATTAGGAATTAAGTAATGGGATTTCAATATCAATGTAACATTTGTTTTATATTTTGGATGCTTCAACCATTTGAAACTTTAGTATCTATACCAAAGAGTGACCAAACTAGTAGGTGCCAGGTGAGCAACCGATTTGAAAATTTCAACGTTTATATTTAGGGTGTCAATGAATATTGTTTATTTGATTATTTGATCGCTATTGTATTCGAGAACAAAAAGATGGGTATGGGTAATAATTTTCTTTCATTAGCTTATCGATGATAATAGGACTTGGGAGTTATTTCGTATTTATGATCTTATAGGTCAATTAAGGAAAATGACAATGAATATTTACATGTTAATCATTCATTAAATAAGTGCACTATTTATGATTATGTTAGTTATTTAGTTAGGAGTTTATTTTTTTCATAAATAATGAAAAATTAAAATGGACAATTTACCAACTATTCGGAGACACTCAACACTGATATTTATTTCCATTATATGAAAGTTACATGGTATAAGGAAAAAAAATTCCGCCTTCTGTAAAGACAAATCGACATATCAAAAATTCATTGCAAGCATCATATATGGAAAAAGAAATTAAGAAAAGAGAGTAAGAAAGCAAATAACACTTCAAAGGACGTTAACTGCAAAACCTGTCCGAACTGAGTGGGCCCCATCAGACCAAGTAACGGATCCATAACTATAACCCTTCGGTGCACCAGACTCACTGAAGGTGATCTGATAAGAAGCCTTCAGCCATCTCGTACCAAACACCAACTTCTCAGGTGAAACCTTAACCGAAACTCCTTCAGGTGCATCAATTGTTGCAGCATAACTACTGTTATGTGGACCCACATTGGTCAGGGTCCGTGTGACAGTTACTGGGTTGTTTTCGCCGAGTCTCGGGATTGAGATGGAGGGGTAGTTGATGGTTGAAATGAGGTCGGGAGACGGGTTGGCTGAAGAGCAAGAGAAATTGGTGCCGGAGATTTTTTGTATGATTTGCTCTTTGTATCCATAGTAGCAGAGAAATTGAAGGTAGTCTTGCGCTGCTGTTTCATATACTAAGCCTGGGCTGAGGGCTCGTAGAGGGCTTATTTCACCGGCACCTGTGTCGTGGTAATTTGCATTGGCCCCTAAACTGGTTGTCAGTGGCTTTCCAATATTGTTGTTTGTCAGGGCTACAAAAGCAAATATCCATAAATTTTGACCATAATAAAATATGGTAGAGGTTTTCATAATGTAAGTGGTAGGAACTCAAGTCCTTGTGCAATTTTAATTCCAACAGTAAGGACAGATAAACGTGTATGAAATTGTCTTAGAGAATCTTATCTCATTTTAAAAATGTTAGAGCAATTGGTTATACACCATTATGATATTAGATAAGGTTCTAAATTCTTTTAGTTCATGGAATCCTGGACCTCATCAACTATTGCCTACCAAACACGAGTACTAAACTTCAGTATTGTTTTCCTTTAAATATAATTACTTAATTTGCCTCGAGAAATGTACCAGTGGTCATGAGTGCAGATCTAATCATAGAGGGGGACCATCCCCTGTGTGCCGATTTGACGAAAGCAGCAGCACCTGCAACATGAGGACAAGCCATGGAGGTACCCGACTTGATTGCAAAATTCGAAGGTTTCTTTCCAGGTGGAACTGTTCCTACATCAGTTGAAGGTATAGATGCTGCAAGAATACTGACTCCAGGTGCCATTATATCAGGCTGTCACAAAGCAAAACCTCATCAGAAATTTATTGAAATTGCTCATACTACTTATGCACCAACCAGAAAATGCATAAACAAAATTTAACTTTAGACCTTAAGAATTCCTTCGGTCAGGCCTCCTGGTCCTCTTGATGAGAAGTAAGCAACTTCTGGTGCTGGCTTGAACTCCTTGACATCAGCAGTAGGTAAAACCACAGCTGTTGGGTTCCTGTAAATTTTTATAAAATATTAAATGAAGTTTGCTGAAATTATGGAAATGATTGATTTGGAAATTAGCATGATAAAGAAAATATATCTGTGTATGTCTTACTTAGTAGAGTTGATGTATGCAAGTATCTGAGTTCCAGCATCAGTACCAACTTGTGAGAAAGCAAAGCTGCCTGAATCAAACGGTATGTCTTTTTCAGCCTCATCGATCAGGATTAATCCTTTAGCACGGGCTCCTTCTGCCACCAATTTCTTTACTCTTCTACTCACCGTTGCATCTGTACTTACACACACTACTATTTTTCCTTCAGTTTTGTCCGCATCAAGTGAGCCGGGATAACAATTGCTGGAATGAAATTTGTTCATGAGAGGAAAAAGATTAAACACATTATGCATTTCTATTGGAATGCAGAACTTTAGATGTCAAATTAGGATTATGTTCTCGGTACCTTGCTTCTGATACCGGTGTATATTTTGCTGCTACCTCTGATCCCAAGACAAGAGGGTATTGAACCGAGCTAGTTAGATTGGAGAAATTTATGGCACATCCCTACAAGTTTTGAAATAACAAACTCTGTACATGAGACTTATACCAGGAAGTCGGGATTTAAGTCACTATAATCTTTCTGCTAATAACTGCCCCAGGATTCATACAACTGTAACCAATATAAGACAAATCAATGATACAAAGGGAATGGATGTGTCAGGAAGTTATGAAAAGATGCATAATAAAAGGTTATTGCTCACGAGGTGATGGCCCCAATAGTTTCCACTTTATGAAACAAATATACTATTGTACCTTCAAGACAGCCCCATTGCCAAGTTGAATGTTAGACTGGAAACTCCGATCAATACTAGAAGCCGCCACTGTAACAATCCATGGAGCTGTGTTAACCACAGTAAAAGGATCAGGTCCATCATTTCCACCAGAGCAAACTACCAAAACGCCCCTCTGGTTAGCATGAAAAGCACCGACAGAAATAGGATCACTAAGAAAATCAGACTGAAAAATTGAGCTCATCCCGATGGAGATGGATATCACATCCACACCATCGTTTACTGCATCATCAATTGCCTTCAAAACAGCTGAGCTGGCGCATCCACCAAGAGAGCATGCCTTGTACATGGCTATTCGACTCGATGGCGAGCCTCCCTTGGCCGTACCTATAAATTTGCCAATGTAATGCAATTATTTTATCCCCAAAATGGACATGTATTTAAAATGTTAAATAAATACTTTACAGTGTGTTGGATGCCTTGTCAGTGCATACCTAAGAAAAACAGTAAAATTGATAGCTTTAACATCAAGTACTGGCTCCACAAAATTAAAAAAAAAAATTCTTTGGATGGCGAGTATACTGACTTGGTACTGTACCAGTTTGATCAAGTAACTGTTATGCAGTAAGTACAGATAATGACATCTGGCATGTTTTGTAATTATTTGTCTATAACTTGATAAATTGTAAAATTACATAAAGTATTATTCCGGGTCAATTAAAAAAGGTACTGAAACTGCACCTTGTGCTAGACCATAGTAGTTTGCATCAGTTACAGCAGAACCAGCTGCAGTTGATGCCGTGTGGGTACCGTGACCCACACCATCCCTTGGTGATCCCAGAGCTTGAGGTTGTGAGCTATTTGATGGAGGTTGAGCCTGGGTTGATTCTGCTTGGTTTGAGTAGAATCTTGCTCCAATTAGCTTCCTACAGTTTGGAATTACATGATCAGTCAACCAGTCAACCAAGAGTGTATTCTAAAAATCATACAGAAAATTACTTACCCTGTGATATATTGTCAGACTAATTTACACTTACAAAGAATAATGTTGGTACGGTGGTAAACTTTCAAATGTAATAATATTTGTAAGTTTAACTATTTAGCATTAGCAAAAAAGGAAGCTTAATTTAGATATGTGACCTGTTGCAGTCTGTCTTTTTGAAATCAGATGCTTCCATGCACACTCCTTTCCACCTTGCAGGAACCTCTTTCATTCCTACATCACTAAAGCTAGGTGATTCTGGCCAAATTCCTGAAATGCCAGTATTTGTCAGATATCTGTCAATACGCTGGTACAGTGTCACATAAATGAATAATAATAAATACTAGAGGGAGGGCACAAAGAAGAAATATTGAATACCTGTATCTATGATGCCAATAATGGCGTCATTAGAAGCTCTTTTGCTTAGTCTCTCAGATCGAAGACCAGACTCAGAATTTAAGAAATCCCATGATCGAGTTGTGTGCAGCTCGAGAACTCGGTCTGGGAAGACTGATATGACTTCCTCATGGCCTGCATTTAACAAAAAATAAACATGTAAATAAATCAATGAATGAGTTTGGAGTCATCACCAGGGGCACAATGTTGGTATGGAACATACATGTAGTTGTTCTAATTTATGATGCTGAATTGTTTATCAAGGGCAATGTTGGTAAGGTTCTAGTATGGTTAAGACCATACCAATGCCAGTTTATTTTTTCTTTAATTTATCTTATACCGTGCTTCTTCCAATAGAATGCACAATAATATTACTAAAAATATACTTCTTAAATTTTATAGGCTATGTAAATAAGAGAAACAAACCAGATAATAAGTCAGCTTCTTTCTTGGTAAGCATGGCAGAGAAACCCACAAAGGCATGATGATAGCTTTGGGTAAGAGACAACCTTGCTTGCTCTTCACTGCAATGCCAAAGACATATATCACATCAAATTGATCTCCCATTAGCATTTTTTCCGTCCAAAATTTAAAGAACAGTGAAAACTTGTAAGATACAAAAAAAAATGCCTTGGAATAATGGATGACAGTTTTTGCAAATGTGATGTTTGTAGAACTTCTGGACTTTTATCCTTAGATGGAGCTCCCAAGTAGACCACATATGACTGGAATGAGAATTTGAAAGTTTCAATTGTCTATGGTATAAGTTTAAAAACAATGAGATTAAAAAAAAAAAAGTTTTACCTCAATTTTTGTATCTAAAGTAGCCAGACATATACTGGAGACAAGTAAGAAGGTGATAAATATTACTAGTCTTGCCATGGTTGGATGTGAAGACCGAGCAAAGGAGTGTAACAAATATAGGTAATGAAGAGCGATTTAATAACAAGGGGAACATGGCCCATTTTGTAAGAAATTTCTTAGCATATATCACCTTTACCTTTTTTGTGTTAAGAGAATCTGATTCTGCTTCTTCTTCTTAGATCAATCATGCTTTTGAATTTTTAATGGTTCTCCGATTCTTCTTCTGTGTCTTCTTTTCTTTTTAGATATTTTGGAAGCTGACAACACTTCAGACGTAGAAATAAAAAAAATAGAATATGCGGTTCCCTTTTATATATATAGATATAGTTGTTAGCTTGTTACATCAACCCCATAGCCTGAATTATACAGCTCATGATTTGTCTCAACCGGCTCTATGTACAATAATCATGTCCATTACATTCATATATGCGCGCAACTTATTTATGGTAATTGATGATAACCATTAAACCGTACACAGTGTATATTGATGAATGATGACAAATTGAAATAGCAAATTTATTTCAAACAAGGCTATCTGTCAAGTTTAGTTGGCACAAAGTGGTCACTTGTCAGAGCTTGCTTGGTTTGGAGGATTGGAACAAGGTTTTTCTCGCCGCCCAACTTTATGTTGAAACTCGAAAGAGGATCGGTGAAAATTAGTTAACAATGTCATTATATCTTAAAGGTACTATGTAAATAATGTAAACTAGAAATAAAAGTAAGATATACTATATCAATTATTGTAGTGGTTTTTGTATATCTTATCATACTGTCATTATTAATTATCATTATATTTATTTTTTGTTGTCTTTTGCTATCGTTTTCATTGTTTTGTTGTGATTATTGTTTGTTTGTGTTTTTAAAGAGAATTAGTGGTGGGACAATATAAACCCTGCAAAAGACCAAACTATTTAAGAGGTCTAGTTTCTAAGAGGAATATAAAATATTCCTAACCATGTGCTTTCATAATTTAACGAACTACTTTATTAATTTTTCTCTCTTTATTTTTGTGGATAATGCTTTGTTTTATCCTAATTAGCACGATACAGACATGCAGTTGATTAGCTAGAAAGAATTTAACAATCTATTAAGCGAATACATGGAATTGCCTAAAGAACAAACTATATGTACTTTTTGAAAATGACACCCAAGTCTCACTAACACAACCGAAGGCATCAACATGTCAATTATTGTCATACAAGTACAACGGAACGAAGAAATGCACAACAATTATGAAGGCAGCCAAATGGCAAATAGGCCTAATCTTATTACACTTTTTTTTTTTTAAACAATATTTCCCATTTTGGTTTTTTTTTAATATCATATGAACATTGTGGGGTAATAATTTTTACCATTAAGAAAAAAAAAAATCACCTATACGGCTATACCTCACCAACATGATTTTAATGTGCTCAAAACTGTAAATCTTAATGCATCAATTAAAACTGTAAATCGTTCAAGTTTGTGTGAATTAATTATGAATACTATGATATTGATTGTTCAAATTAACTATGAATAATATAGAATTGACAGGTCAAAGTAAGTAAATTTTGTATAAATTAATTAGACTTGAATTTTGTACAGTATTGCACAAGATTGAAGTCCATTGATGGATAAAAATTGTTCTGACAAATAAAGGCAATTTTCATTTGGTGATTGTTAACAAACCTCAATATCTCTATAGGTTACGAAATTACAACTGAAACTTCAGCATCCCTGACAAACATTTATGTAAGCTTACTCACAATCAAATAACAGGAAACTTAGAACTCAAGAAATTCTCCCCACAAATCTTCTTAGGTCAGTTCATCTTTCTTTCTTTTTTTTTTAAAAAAAATTAGTTTTATAATTTTGTTTTATAAAAAGTATAATATTTTTGTGTGGGTTCTGCCTAGCTTTTGTTGCATACACCAGACTTTCTTACCTTTAATCTCAATTGTGGGATCAGTGCGCCAAGGCAACATGACCAGATCCAAGACATCGATCCAAGTGAGTGAGAAAGCTTCAAAAGGAGTGAGCTACACTAATCAATGGATCACGTGAGCAAAGAAGAGAGGTTGCCTAAGGCTTCAACCAATATCTGATTCTTCCTCCCTTTATTCCATCACATGGCATGAGCCAGCTTGTCAAATTTCTCACTGGCCACTGGTAGTCTGGTACACTATTTAATTGATTATCACTTCCAAATCATATAGTTTTAATCGCCTGATTTAAGTTGGATGTTACTAATGGAGACACACACATTGAAAAGTGCATAATCATTTCAGGGCATCCATAGTCTTCCGATTTGAAATTTCATACTTTACCAATGTTGAACTATAAGATCCGTGCTAAATAAAGAGATGTATTTTGAATTGTGTAAAGCTAGAAAATAGATAAAATTTCTTAAAATGTCACTATTAATATTTTTGTGGCCATTTCATTTCGTTTAAGTGTGAAATCATTTAACTAGTATAGAACGTCGCCGGTCACCTAAGGATTTATTGAGCCTACAATTTTTGGCTGCCCCAAATGTCACACACAAATCGTTAGCCGTTGGATCAATACTTGATCTGCGGTCCTGATCATAGTTCATTTTAATTAAGGGGAAAGTATAGTTACGTGAAAACAGAAGGAAAGAACGGGAGAAACCAAAACCCTCGAGCTCTCCTCTTCTCCCTCACCAGTCACCATCGCTCGATCTCTCGTCGGCTATCCTCTCTGTCTCCCCTTGTGACCTTGTTGATACAGAAACCCTCCGGAAGGACAGTCTGGACAGAGGCACAGGGGATACTGACAGGGTTGGTACTATAGCAGATAGCCTCAACCCATTGGGCCATTAATTACAGCGTATAACAAACATCCTCTGAGTCTGACTAACTGTTACATTAACCAGTAATAAAAGAGACACATAAATGCTTATCATCTTCACTAAATGAACCAGTGATATTTTCACTCTAACAGGTACATATGTTGCTGGTACAGTGGTATCAGGTGTTGTTGCTGGCATGGCTATGACCACAATCGGTACAGGAGGTGTTGGTACGGGATGTTTGGTAGGTACAAAGGATGCTGGTACAGGGGTCTCAGATTCAACTTACAAACCTACTGTCAGACTGAGTGAAGATGAGGACTTGCTTGATACATAGTTAAAAGTTTAAACTCTACTTAATCTAGGATGTCTTTTTTTCTTTTTTTTTGGTTTCCCACATTTCGTATTTGTAGTTAATTCTTAATGTGCTGGTACAAATGAAAAATATAAAAAAATATGAAATATACTTGTGTAGAGAGATACAATACTGATTAGGCTTTAGGAAACCATTTGAAAAATGCAAGTGGATTAGGATTTAGGAAACAAGAGTTTCAGACTTTCAGTGCACTTGAGCGGTTGAGCCTATTTCTACACTAAGCCGGTAAGCCCATTTATAGTTGTAGTGTGTTGTGCCCATTATAATGTATAAGCCCATCAAGAGAAGTTCTAGTGTCATAGGCCCAAATATGATGACAGGAATTAGGCGACAAATTTCATCAAAGTGAAAATTAGTTTTCCTTCAATTACATCAATAAAAAATATAACCATCTTCTGTTTCACTTCCTCAGTTCATAGAAACATGTATTCAATTAAAGTTCTCTCAAATCAGTTTAAACGAACTTTCTGTTCACCTTTGTTGTTTTCTTCCCTGAAGATCAGTGAAAAACAAATAAAGCTGTTATTTCGGCCTAGTATTTTTGTTAGTGCTCTACAGAAAAATAAGCGTGTTTTGCAGAAGAGGAGAATATAGGGATAGTATGGCCCAGTTTGATTTGGGGTGGGGAAAAGCTGGGTACTAATATATTTTATATAACCGAATGAAAATCAACAACAGCACCAGTGGTCTAGTGGTAGAATAGTACCCTGCCACGGTACAGACCCGGGTTCGATTCCCGGCTGGTGCAGTTCTTTTTTTTTTAGACTTTTTTTATTTCTTCTTTGAATTTGAATCCTGTGCAGATAATAAAGTTGTGTAATTAATTTTCTATAATCTAAAGTAAAGTTCCTCCAAGGGAATTTAGGCCTTTTGTTCAATGCGTTCTAGCAATAATTAAATTCTAATTCGGCGCAATATGTTGACATTCAACAACCTTCTGCAGTTTTCTTCTTTTTTAATTTAATTAACAACCTTTTTACTCCTTAAAAATTGGCATAATTTGCGTGAGCACCTCGTCATAGGTCGTAACCCAAATACAACCCATGCTTGATAGTATGTTAGAATATCTCTGTCGCCAATCATTCCTGCTGAACTGCTGATCAACACGCCGAAACAAGAACGAATAACAGATGGATTTCTTTAAAAAGGAATAAAGAAAAAATAGTAATAATTAGAAGAGTTGAATAACCCCACAAAAGCACAAGGTTGACACAAAAGACAAAGTTAAGAAGGAATTGACACCACCACTATATAACCCCAAAAAAAAAGAGGATCAGAAAACAACCCAACCCCACTTAACATAAAATCCACTTCCCCACCACAAAACCATATATCAATTCTTGATCTCATGTTACATTAAAAAAAAGCGGCACTCTGTGTGGCATTACTCTGATATGCCTATTGGATAAAGCAAATAACAAACTAAGCTATTCCCTGTTTGATATACACATTCTCAAATCATACAACTCCGTACAAAACCAAGACTAATGTTGAGTATCCTGTCCCAATTTTGGAATCTGTCCTTGTCTCTATCATGACTAACCATACCTCAAACCTCTCTCATTCTCCCCAAACACTAACCTTGTTGTATATCACCATCATTGCCACAATCATCAACCCCACCATGCATCAAGTGATCCTTGCACACAATCTTTGTTGTCGTCACCCTCTTCTTCACACACCTCTTCCAAGCCCTAACACACCTATGGACACAACAGGAAACCCTATCTCCAAATGGTAACCGAACTGGCCACCTAATGCACTCAACTACCTCTTGCAACTCCTTCACCACCTCTCTCATCAAAGGTCTACTTGCTACATTTTCTGACAAACACCGTGCCGCGATATTTAAGATTTGTGCGACAGCCAATTTCTCTGCATTACTATATATAGGCAACCTCTTGTCACAGACTTCTTCATATTGAAACAACTTAATTAGAGGTACAGCCCATGAAACAATACAAGATGGGTCGGAATCAAAGTCGAACACCTTCCTAGAGCTCATGATCTCTAGCAACAATATGCCAAAGCTATATACATCATTCTCGGGGCCGAGCTGCCCCGATTCAGTATAACAAGGATCAATGTAGCCTATTGTGCCTGCAGGCATCACGGGTCGGTCTGCTTGCCGACCGTCATCAGAAACCGCTAAACCAAAGTCGCTTAATCGTGCTTTGTGTTTAGAGTCTAACAAAATATTGGTTGATTTAATGTCTCGATGAATAACTAGCGATGGTGCACCCTCATGTAGTGAAAGAATTGCACGTGCTATTTGAATAGAGAGTAGCACACGACATGTCCATGACGGAGGGGACGGAGACATGTGTATGAGGTCATGAAGGGAACCATTAGGCATAAACTCCATGATTAGAAGCTTGGTTTTAGTTGGAGTATGACTAAACCCTATGAGATTCACTATGCTTGAGTTGTTTATAGACCCAAGTATGTTGATCTCATTCTCTAGCTTGGACTCACCTTGTATTGCTGGTTTCTTCACTGCTATAACCTTCCCACCTCTTAGCCTCCCTTTGTATACACTTCCATGGCTTCCTTTTCCTATTAGTCTCTCAAGCGCAAATCCCTCAGTTGCCACTTCAATGTCCCCATAGCTAAACTCTTTCATTCTCTTTGTGTGTTTCTCTTATCTCTTCTTGAGAGGTGGAAGGAATAACCTTATATCATGAGGGATATGAGAGAGAGATAGAGAGAGAGAGAGAGATAATAAAAGGAAGTATAAATGAGGGGGATAAAGGGGAGTATAAATGTGTGTATAAAGAAAGGTAAAGGTTGAAAGGTAAATAGAAAAGGAGAAAAGCAAGGGTATCCAATCTAAAGCGGAGGCTAAAATAAATAAAGCAGAGAGCAAAAGAAAGGTAGATTAATCAATACAAATAAGTAAATAAAGTATGCAGCAGGTTAATGACGTCTCTTTTTGGTCCCCAAAAGAATGAACTGTGATGCATGGATTCTGTCTTTCTACATTAAATAAACAAATTATTATTGGGTCTTGCAACGGCCGTGTGCGCTGTTTCCAAATAAATTTTACATTAAATTGGCATGCTCCCGAGTTTCTTTCGTTGGTTGGAGATTTCGACTTCCCTCCTCAAGGCTTTCTGTTTCTTAAAATGTATACACAACTACACGTTGATTTATAAAGTACCTGTCATCAATTTTTTTTTTTTTTTTAAAAAAAGGATGAAAGTACTGTTTTGGATCGTTATATAAAAGAATTATTACTTAAGTTTATAGAGAACCCAAAAAATAAATGAAGATAGATGGCTCTTATTAATTGTTATAAAAAGAGTACTACAATTTAACTCAAAAAATACATGAAGTGAGATAACCAAACAAGCTAACTATTAATTAAGTATAGAAAATGACTCAAATAGAATTAATTCCCTAACTATTTATATATATTTAATTAAGACAAATTTCTTTTCATAGAATAGGTGTGGGGTATAATAGGAGTTTAGCTAGCCATATCATCTAGGTCACGCTTCTAACCTAACGCGCTTCATTCCCGTGATTTTAATACAATTCAACTCGTGCATACCCATAGCTAGAACTCGAAATTTACCCATGAAGGTATGTACTAGCAACATATATGTGGGTCAAATTTGGGTTCTGACTATGTTTCAATTAATTTTCAGACTAAAACTCCTACTCTGACCGTTTGTAACGTGAATAGTCTATTTAAGGGCCTGTAGATTTATTTATTTATTTATATTTATTGTTATTTGTTTTCTCATTTTGGGGTTGGGGGGTTGGGGCAGTGGGTGAAGTTGCAGTATCTTCATTACTTAATTAATTTGATTGACTGATAGATATATCCTTAATTTTAGCATTTTGTTAGCAGCTAAAGACTTTTCTATGATACTGATGGTGACTGAATATTAAAAATTGTCACTTTGTGAAAGACACCATATATATGTCTGAAGAAAAGATATAAAATAAGTACAACCTGTATTCAATATATAAATTTATGTAACAACAAAAATGGTTCAACCACTGCGAAAACACTAATATGCAACTTGCAAATGTGGTTGTGTTTTCAGTACTGTCAGTAATTAAACAAATCTTCTCCCACTTTTGCATGCGCATCTCATTTGTGAATATACAGTACTCAACTTAATCAATTGTTAGTAATTTAGTATAAATATCCATTCGAATTTTGTTAATTAATTTCCTTCTTATTTTCCTTGAAAATTTTCCCCTTTTTTGGGTGATGTGTTATAGAGGTTCATGATTAGCATTAAATACCTAACTGCTCCAGCTACTAAATAAAATAAAAATAATTTTGGAGATATACTCTAGCAAGTAATGGTAGTCAAAACTAAAGATATGCATGCAAGATGCAAGCTCGGAGGCTTACGAGCGTTGAGACGTTGACATCAAAAATTCAAAATCATCATGGATAAATTGAATATATTTATGATTTTTTATTAGTCTCGCCATCTTCTTTGAAAATCCCGAGAAGATTTTTCTTAACAATTAAATTGGCTTGCGGTTTTTTCGGTGTTGCCTAATGAGTTTTGATGTGCATACATAAACTACTAAAATGTTGAGAGGGGAAAATTCTTGTTTCAAAAGTGTGAATCTAGCTAGAGAGGTTGAATTTTACGTTCTTTTGACTTTTGAACTTGAAGAAAGTCTAGAAATTTGAATTTTATTTTTCTTGTCAGGTGGGGAAAGTAAAGCTGAGTTGGCAGTGCTTTATATCATTATCATGAGCTTTTTCTTTTTCTTGAGCTAATCTCAGTATGAACTAAATAGAACAGATCCTACAAAAGTACAAATTCATTTGGCTAGTGAATAGTGATAAAAAATGTAACACTAGCTAGCGCCACAGACACAAGAGTGGTTATTAATAACACCCAAATCGGTTCTACATCCAATCCAAACGATAGGTGAATCCAAGACCCAATAAAGCATCAACCCCCCTTTTGTCTTTGATTTCAATAACAACATCTCACAATTATCCCCTCGAGATAAATATGCAAAGAAAAAGACATATAAAAGAATTTATGGGTTAGGTTGGGTTTTGACCCGTAGGCGCCTGACTCAAAAGAAATATTTATATGTGTGTGTGATGAAGTAACATAGTTTAATTGAAGATAAGAACACTTATTAGGGTGACATGAATCATTCCTTTGTCTCTAGCAAATTAGATTCTTCATTCATGCAATTAATTGTGATTGTCTATTTGTCTCTACAAAAGATGTGCCAAACATATGCTATGATAAGGATTGCCTTAATTATACAGTATTGGTTGCTTCATGTATAGTTTAAATACTTATTACCACATCCACTTTACAAGTAATTTGCGGATCGATCCTACTTTTAGTTAATAATCCGGTGGGTTTCCATTCTGATGTGACGTAATGGTTGGTTTTAGATTGCTACAATTCCAAAATGAACAGACAATAGAGCTCCCAACAAGATGAACTGCAATGAGAAATCCATAAACTTTCAGAGTTAAAATGACAATTGACGCATGATGGAATCATAATAACTGAGTGTTTAGTTTTTTTTTTTTTTTTGTCTTTTTAAAATAGGGCTTCAAATCTGACAGCAATTAGATTCAAGCTGAGATTTTAATTTCAGTCAGATTTCAGACTGCCTGGTCTCCCCTAATAATTGCAATTATTGAGGTCTGCTGTCTAATTTCTCATGCAAATAATGCCTTGTATAGACTCCAATAATTGTCATAATTAAGGTAGCATCTAATTTCTCCTGCAAATGCAAACAGCATTATGATGAAAATTGTGGGGTTTAACACCAGTCTCAATTTTTAGTTTGAAAAAAATCACCAAAGAGGGAAAAAAAAAAAACTTCTATTTACATAATTTTAAGAGGAGTCCTTCACAACTGTTTACAAAAAAAAGTCCCTAAATTTAAAACTGAGTATATAAAAAGAAAATCCTTAGGAAAGGCCACCATGCCAGTATACAATGGTGAAGTTCCAAATCAAACTACTAAAAATTTCAGTAGGGCAAATCCAGTATCAGTAAAACAAGTACCTGGCTAGTGCCACCATTTACCACTTTTGAGATTTATTTTAGGTTTCTCTACTAAATCATCATAAATAAATTTACCAGTATGTACATTCCACAGTTATCTATTTAATAACCAAAGAAGGATATATTTCTTCTTAAATTCATTGCCAAAATAAAAAAACTACAATATAAAGCACACCCGCATATTTATCTGTACAATATATTATCAAATGTTGCAACACCAAATTATTTTTCTAAACTAGATTGCGGGCTCCTCGTGGCATAAGAACAGCTGAATGCCCCAAATTACAAACTAGGTGTTCATTCAATTTGATTAATTTGAGTTTTAACAAAGATAAAATTAAGTTTTGTTAAAAGAACTCGACATTTAGTTTGTTTTCTCAATTTGGTTAAGAAAGACAGTAATTCAGCATTCACATTCCAGTTGCATGTAGGTAAACTCAAACTAAATAAACCAAAAAATTAGTTGATTTTATGCTTGTAACTATTACAAAATAATAGATATTGCATCATAGAAATTAACTAGTTCATAACCTTATTTGTACTCCTAACACTTATTCAGTTAAACTAAATAGAATTCAGTTTCCTAGATGCATTATTTCGATCTAACATAAATTTCTCCAAAATGGAAAACTTTGGTTTCAGCTAATGTTGGTTTAATTTGGACAGAACCAACCAAATGAGCACTCTTGTTCCCCGACTTGATTGTCAGCTACTCATACAACACTGGTGTATGTGAACTTCACAACTTATGCAAGCCAGCATAGCAGGGACTGGTTCATTTATTTAATTAATTATTTTCTTCTTTGATTTGTTAAGAATTATCTACCATGCTTCAAATATTAAGCACAGGAAATGAAATAGGTGGGATGATATCATAACAACATATTAATTATTGACATAAGATCTCCTAGTTTCCTCAATGTAGCAGGCAAAAAGGTAAATCAAATGATCAAATCAGAACAACATTGCTCAGAAAAGGAAAAGAAAAGGCAAAAAACATCAAACCTGGTTTAGACATAAAATAATTCAAAAACCAAACTTTAATACTTCCTCTTCTTGCCCTTTCGCTTCTTATTGCTTTTCTTGAATTTCTTCTTCTTGATCTTGTTCGCAAGTGCCCACTTCCCCCTCTTCCTTAGAAGCCTCTTCCTCAAGAGCCGTCGCCTCCTTCGCCTCAGCTTGCGGTTCATCTTTATTTTCATCCTCACTTCGTACAGCATCTGCTGCCTCGATTGGCGTGGGAGATTCTCAATTGAAACCGATTCTTCTGTCTTCTCAGGTGGGGGAAGTGGGGACCCCTCTCCGGACCCCTCTCCAGAAGCTTCTGAAGAAGCTCTGGTGAGAACTTGAGTCTTCTTTTGGAATGAAAGTGGCGAGTTGCGGAGGCTCTTCCATGGTACCCTTACAGCTGGAGAAATAGAGTACTTATGTAAATTCTGAGAAATATTAAAATGATGCATTTAGGCAAATATTCAGTGGCCCCTTAAGTATCACATCAATATCTGAGTTGAATAATATACTTAAGCTAATGCTCAATAATTCATTTATGCAGAATGGGGTGCAACTACATGGATCTTATATATGGTAAAAAGGGTGTTCATCGGAAACATATAAAAGGATGTTAGTTTCAGCAACAACAATCCATTAAGTCTAGATTCGATGGAACAATACAGAATTTCTAAATTGGGTGGAATGGTTAAAAAAAAAAAAAAAAAATTGGGGGGAATGTACATGGACATTTTTCGTAGGTGCAGGACGTCTTATTCGACAGAAAGTAGACCTCATGATGAGCTAGCTCGTACAACTTTAGTATTTGTAAGAATCTGGATTAGTGAAGGTGAGTTTGTGGTGATAATAAGCTACCATGAAGATTTAGTTAAGGATATTCAGAAAAGGAAACAATATATACTTATGGAATATGGACTAATAAGCCTTCTACATAATCAAAGCACGCTCTGGGACTAACTAATTAAGCAAAAAAAAGGGTGATTACCTAAAGCAAGAGAAATACAGGCCTTTCAAGTAAGTGTAGAATAAGTTCATTCTGCAGGATTTACATATTAAATGATAGCTTGAGGATTCAGAAAGGGTACTGATGAGTTTAAATAGGATCTTAGTTTAATAAAGCAATGCTGATGGGTTGTGTGACTGCTGTCTAGAATTGATGGGATGGGAGAAATTTGTAAGGAAAATTTGGTACAATATGCAACAATATTCTTTCAGGTAAGCAATTTCTATTTTTCTCTTTAAATAGTACCTGAACCACACGACTCCTGTGTATAACTTTGGTCAATTGCGAGGAATTTGGAAATTGCACACTTAATTTTGTGATGGTACTCACACAGTTTGGAAATTTAATTGGAGCCTTGGAGGAGAAACGAAGCTCTTACAACTGTACAAGTAACTAAACAACTAATGCCACAGCACGAAATATGCCTTCAATTAAAATAGAAGAAATTTTAGGAATAAATTAGTAGACCATTTTTATTCTATCCAAATTATAGTTGAAACCCCAATTCTCTCATCCAACAATGCAAACCTCAAATAGCACACAACATGCTCGTTAAAATGCCTGAACGAACCCAACTTCTACATTCATGCCATTCAAACAACAACGACAGCCTAAGCATAACATAGAATCCCAATTATCTTCCCAAACCCATCAAACCACAACACAAATAAAAGCACTTGACAAACCAATGCATCAGAAAAATCACTGAGAAAACACATACCAAGATTGGAGCAAGCAATGGGGAAGCATCGGAGAGTAGGAGAAACGGAGGAATGGGAATGGGAAGGAAAGAGGGAGATGGAAGAAGGAAGGAGGAGCGCCATTGTTGGTGTGTTTCAATCTCTCTCTCTCACTTGTTACTCTGCCATGCGCAAAGAACAATTTAAGTGAACAAATTGGTATCAGTGAAGAGATAAGCCACAAGTGACCTTATCCCGCTTCCTTTTGTATAAGCTCAGCGTCAGTGGCTGAGGCTTTCTCAAGTCTCAACATTCTCAAACAGAGACAAAATATAATGGGCCAGAATAACTGGGCCGGACTGGATTTATTGGGCCTACGTTATATATGTTTAGGCCTTGTTTGAGCCTTTAAGTAAGGATGAATCCGACTGATTATTGTTTGGGCCAGAATAACTAGATGTTTTGAGATGAATGAGGCTCATGCCATTATTTCCCGAAAAAATTATAACTAACTTTAATTAATTACGAAATTATAAAATAATCCGATTTTAATAAATTTTTTAAAACTGACCGTGCAGTTTCGGAATCTGAGATTCCGAAACAATTTCTGCTTAGTTTCGGAATCTGAGATTCCGAAACTAGAACTGCCGTCTTTTTTGAGAGAAAAAATATTTAAAATTTTTTTTTTAATTAGTTTCGGAATCTCAGATTCCGAAACTAGCTATTTAACTAGCTATTTTTAATTTTTTTTAATTAGTTTCGGAATTTAAAATTTTTTTAAATTAGTTTCGAAATTCTAAATTTTTTTTAATTAGTTTCGGAATTCTAAATTCCGAAAATATTTTTAATTTTTTTAATTAGAATTCTGAAACTAGGCGTTTCATATTTTTTCGGCGCAATTTAATTTTTTCAATGTAGATACTTAGTTAAGTCTAGAAACTAGTTTAGATATGATTAGAAGTAAAATATATGTTCTAGAGTTTTATTTGTAACCGACCATAACTAGTATAAATAGTTGTCATGTGTATTGTTCATAGGTATACCAATGAGAATAAGCACCAAGTAAGAAAGAGCGAGAGAGTTAAGAGTGTATAGTTGTACTCCTTCAAGTTAGTAATAAAAGGAAGTTAGAGTGAAAACAATCCTCTCAGTTAATCCCATAGCTTCAGATCAATACGAGATAATACTCAACATAACACTTTTTATTGTGCTAGAGAGGAATGCCAAGAGGTTCATGCTATATGCAGACAGAAAAAAGGATGCAAACATCCCTGTTAATTTTTTATTTTTAAAAAATTCTAAGTAGTTTTATGTGATGTTTAGGTTTGAAAACTTTCAAAGTAGATTTTGGAGGTTCAGACAGCATTTTTTGGCCCCGAAAATGGTCGTTACGGGGTAAACTCCTGTAAACCTTGTAGATCTCGTCGCAAGCTTTCCGAAAAGTCATCATATGCCCAAAACGGACGTTCCTATCAAAAGTTAAGCCTCCTTGAAGTTATAGTGTTTCAAAACATCGATTTTTTAAGTGTTTTCTTTCATCTTCTCTTATATGTATATATAATATGTTGCGCTACTCGTTGTGAATCATTATAAGCAGCCTAAGTTGAAGGGACACAATTGAGATTCCAAAACTAGCTAGATTCTCGCTCAAACGTCAGAAAACTTAATATTTTACCCTATTTTATTACTATACTTTATTTTTATTATACTTTATCATATAACACTACTTTATTACTTTTATTTTACTATTTTTACTATAATATTTTTAGAAAATTTGAAAATAATAACATAAATTATTTATTAAAACAACTATTATTAAATTTTCAAAAGTTATGTGAAATTTAAAAAAGTAACTGAAAAGTTAGGTGAAATTTAAAAAAGTTAAATTGAAAAAATTAAATTGCGCTGAAAAAATATGAAACACCTAGTTTCGGAATTTAAAATTCCGAAACTAATTAAAAAAAATAAAAAATAGCTAGTTTCGGAATCTGAGATTCCGAAACTAATTAAAAAAAAATTTAAAAATATTTTTTCTCTCAAAAAAGACGGCAGTTCTAGTTTCGGAATCTGAGATTCCGAAACTAAGCAGAAATTGTTTCGGAATCTCAGATTCCGAAACTGCACGGTCAGTTTTAAAAAATTTATTAAAATCGGATTATTTTATAATTTCGTAATTAATTAAAGTTAGTTATAATTTTTTCGGCATTATTTCTGATGTTATTTTGAATTTAAATTAGATTACTCTATTTGACTGTTTCAGATAATTTGATTTGATAGAAACATATCAAGTTATTTATTAGGCGGCATTGATAGTTTACAAGATGACGTTAATGGATCGATGTGAGGAAAAAAAAAGTAACAAAATATACTGACTCAAGTACAGTTACTTTTTTTTTTTTAGTTTAATTCAGACAATTCGTTTTAGACGCAATAGTCCAGAACTCCAGATGATAAAAATAGAATTCTGCAATCCAAATTAAAATACTGTACATACAAACTCAAGTACAATTTACCTTTCCAAATTGTGAGAAAATGCACAGAAATCAGAAAAATAAAATATCACAAAATTTTATTTCTAATTAAGAAATTCCTCTATACATGACTGTTGACAATAATTTACAAGAATCAGACTTCCCATGTCCGAGTAAGAAGAAATTTTCTTCGAAAAAGAACAAATAATTGATTAGCGGTAAAAACTAAAATTAAAAGTAAAAGTAATTTGAAAAGACATAATTAATGACTAATAGAGACTATATGCGCCTCTCCTTGAAATTTTGTAATTCCCTGTCTATTGATTGGAAGCATCTTTGATCACCAGAAAAATAATAATCTTCGTAGAAAACGACTCATATTACCGAGTTCAGGATTCTCTGTGACTGTAAGTTCTACGAGAACGTGTAGTGGTAATCACTGACAAAAGAATTCAGAAATGTTTTCATTTGTGAATTGATAGTGGCACCCTGCTTTAATATCAATCCTTTTTTCAGAAGCTCCACAGTTATCTTCAAAATAAAATAAAATAAATGCTCCACAGTTCAATGTATCGTATCAAAAGGCAAAACATCTCCTTGGGAAATTTATTTAGCAACATGTGCCGTTATACTTTTTTTCATGTCTAAATTTTTAATTTACTAAGTTAAATTTTTCGCGGTACATTTTTTTTTTCTTTGATTCCATGAAAGGGAAAAGGAGGGGTTCGAAAAAAATTCTCCCACCCAAAATTGAATCGGAACAATTTTTATTTTTTAAATAGAGTAAAATTCTTCATTCTCTGACTAACATCTGAAATGAATCATCTTTGTCAAACCTAGTGACGAAACAAATTGCATTTCTAGTTTGAATTTGGAACAAACTTTCTGTTCCTAACTTGGGACAAATACTTGGTCACAGTTTTAAAATTAACCGTCCATGGAACAGAAATGTTGTAGAAAAAATTGTTCCATCTCTAATTTATTTCTTCTTTTTTCTTTGCCGATGTCTAAGGAAAATAATTTGGATGAAAATTTTATCTCGTCTTATCTATTTTAAAAGACATTTTTAATATTTGTAATTAATTTAATTACGAAATAAACTTTCACTAATAAAAAAATTCGGCTACCAATTCCAGATGGACATGAGAACAAAATAAAATAGCATACAGGAGAAATGAAAAAGTTAATAGCAAAATTCATGACTTTCTAAATAAGACGTACTTAATTTTTTTAATAAAAAAAACATCCATAAAAATAGAAAAATGTAATCCGTTCAAGTCTCACTCTCAATCTCTCTTTTCATTGTCATTGCCTACTCTGCCTAATGGAAAATGCATTGCAATTTGCAAGTAGGCTCCAAATCACCAATTATTAGCAGGGTATTTACTGTGGGCTTTTTTTGAGTGGTCTCACTTGGACAAAATGGATGCATTAACTCTCTCTATTATTAAAAGTTGTATTTGTGGTCCGCATTTTAAAAATAAATGACTATTAACTTTTTTTTTGTTTACTATTAACTATTTAAGAATATATGTTGTTGACGAATATTCTGGTGGCACCAAATTTTTCATTTTTATATTAAAAGATTAACTCTAATTATGATTATTTGTGTGTGTGTGTGTGTGTGTGTGAGAGAGAGAGAGAGAGAGAGGACAGAGAGAAGCACCACTCATTGGTGTGAGAGGAATTGCATCACAATGAATCTTAAAAATAATTCTCGATGGTATATTCTAAAGTTAATTCAACCAAATATAAAAAATAAAAATATACTCATAAGTGTGTTGCTTAATATATAATAGAGTACTAATTAATTTTATATGATTTGAGTGTCATTCCGTAATAAATCAAGCACCGTTAATTTAATGCTTGAAAAGTTGAATCACTTTTAAACTGTAAAATATGCACCACTTAGTACTATCTATTATAGACATAATATTTGCACGATATATATTGTGTCAATAATATTAAATTTTAAATTTATTTTGTATTTATTAAATCTGTCAAGTCCTATCATTTCATTTTCCTTGAGAACAATCAAAGGTGAATATGATGTTGGATTGGGTTGGGTGATGTCTAGATTTGAATATGATGTTTTGATTTTTCTTTTCGACTATTATACAAAGTTACAAACATTTAAAGTTTAGACCATTCTATACTTAAGAAGCTTTTAATGTTGATGAAAATATCATGTTGGGATGGTTTTGAACTTCTGATTTATATTGTTTGAGCAGAAGATTGTGATTACTGTGAATTTTGAAATATGCCCTCAATAAATATTCCTCATCCATGAAAAAAAAAAAAAGAATATCAATCGGTCCTAATGAAAGGTATCAAATAACATGAAAGTTACATCTATTTTAATCATAATAGATCAGTTTATGCAAACTCGTAAATATTAATTCCATTAATCTGAAAATGCTGCACTAAACGTCTCAGTTTCATTAACTGAAACCAACAGTATGTTAGGAATATCTTTCATCTCACTTGTGGGACTTTGATCATTTGTCTTTTGTATAGGGTTAGATGCGTAAGATTGTATTCCTATTTAGTTTGTTCTGTAAGATAAATTGTAATGATAACAATAATAGAAAAAACCGTTGTTAGTCCCAACTCTCTCTCTCTCTCTCTCTCTCTCTTATCTAGTTACCTTTTGTTTCACCCAATTAGTAAAATTCTAAGACATTATTACAAGCTAACAACGCTAAATATTTTAATTTAGGAAAATTCTTTTATGATACACATTCTAAATGGACTTTCATCATAGTTGATTATTTTCAAAAAAGATTAATTCATTATACATTATGAAATGTTTGTGATTAAAGTTCAGTTCAGAATTTATATTCATGGAAGAATTTTCGTTTTCTATTATATATTTCTATAAAGTGTTAAGAAATTGATCAAGAGTGTCTTTTGGACTGCAATTTTTAATAGCATCAAGAAATACTCTACTACCCCACTTGAATGGCGTGAATTGAACCGCTATGTTGAATGGCGTGAATTTATATCTAAATTCTTCTAAATTTTTCCAATAATAAAATTTTATGAAAATTTACGTGAGCTAATTGATAAATAAAAAAATAGAAAATACACCAATATTTTTAATGACAGAGGGAAAATAGAGTTGCTAAAATTCGCCCCAAAAAAAAATGATATTTGTAAAAGAGGGACATGTATTAGAATGCAAGTGTATTGAAGTATTGTATTATTGTATAATATCTATAAGATTAAATTCTTAATGATTTTAGAAAAATTTAACATTTAAACTGAACTCGACCTCAAAGTCAATAAATTATATTTTTCAGGCAAAGCTCTCTAGTTGTAAAAATACAAATGCACCACTATTTCACTTTCAAATACGATTGAGATTGATATTTGATTCTCAAAGGATCTTCCAAGTATTTAATTATCAAACTCACTGTTTGGCTAACAGTACACACCTATCCGATTTAGTAATTTATCTGAAATATTTTAGATATTGAAAAGAATAGCAGTTGTTTTTCGGCCACTAAACATCGGACTATTCCAATAATGACGTCCTAACTTTTCAAAATAAATTATGAACTTCTCTAATCAATTGTACCGAAATTATCACAGTATGACCTTTCCCTCTACTCTGTGGCTATATATATCCATTATAATACTAGTGCCTTTGATCCACCACTCCCCACTTAAACGCACTTGAGAGAACTAATTTGAGAAAAAAAATATATATATATAATTTTTGTTTGTGGTAGATTAATAGCTTCACAGTGTAATTAGCTACAAATGGCTAGCACTGCCGGAAAGGTCATCAAATGCAGAGGTTGGCACTTCCAAACATTTTTTATTTGATTATATATTTTGTACTTGAAAAGTAATTGGATGTATAATTAGGTGATTTTGAACAAGCACTTCTCCACGTAGGACATAAAGGGAAACAAAGTATTCTGATACTTTTGTTGTAACTTTTTTATATTCCTTTTGCTGTCCAAAGTGACATCTATATTGAATGCTGCTTTTGAACTTGTTAATATGCTACTCTTCAGCAAAGCACTGAAATGATATATGCATTGTTTGATTAAAAATCATCGACGGAAACTGCACTCAGTCCCTTAAATGTGTAATTTACAAATTGACCCACAAAAACATCGTAAATTTGGATTACAGCTGCAGTAGCATGGGAGGCAGGAAAACCACTGGTAATAGAGGAGGTGGAGGTGGCACCACCACAAGCCATGGAGGTGCGCATCAAAATTCTCTACACTGCCTTATGTCACACTGATGTCTATTTCTGGGAAGCTAAGGTCAGTACTGACTTCATCACCTTTACTAAAAAAAGTAACATTTAATTTCTTCTCTAAAGATTTTACAAAAAGAAATATTATTTAATTTATTTATGTAAGTGATTTCTGAATAAATCTGTATGTTATTTTCTTATCAGGGTCAGACTCCTGTTTTTCCTCGGATCTTAGGCCACGAAGCCGGAGGGTAGTGCTGTCTTTTTTTTTTATTTAATCAGTTTCAATTGTCATGTTTATGACAAGCATTTTAGTTTTGGGGATGATCATTTGAAGTAAAATAATCATTGCCAACTTTAATGTGGTTTCATGAGTTTCTAATCATTAATAAATAATAACTATTCATATATTTATGTGTTAGTTAGCTAACTTCCATTTGATGAAAGGATTGTGGAGAGCGTAGGCGATGAGGTGGATGAGTTGGCACCAGGTGACCACGTGCTCCCTGTATTCACCGGTGAATGCAAGGAATGTGCACACTGTAAGTCTGAAACAAGTAACATGTGCGACCTACTGCGCATCAACACCGATCGAGGTGTCATGATCGGGGATGGTCAGTCCCGCTTCTCCATTGATGGTAAGCCCATCTACCATTTCCTCGGCACCTCCACCTTCAGTGAGTATACTGTGGTTCATAGCGGATGCGTTGCAAAGATCAACCCTGAGGCCCCACTCGACAAAGTGTGTGTTCTCAGCTGTGGGTTTTGTACTGGTAAGTATTGGATTAAGCTTTAAACTGACTTGACTGGTATTGTGGGTTTGACCTTCAATTTAATTCAATGTGTTCTCCACATGTCATATGTTTTCAACTTAGAAAAACTGAGAATGAATTGTTGGGGAAAGAGAGATCAAATCTGAAATCCTTTTATTTTTTATGTTAAGGTTTTGGCGCAACTGTAAATGTTGCAAAACCACCAAAGGGATCTACTGTCGCAGTCTTTGGCCTAGGAGCTGTCGGTCTGTCTGTATGTTTTATTTTTACTATATACTTTAATTTTCAGAGGGTTTTTTTCAATTCTAAAACTTTATTACTATAATTTGTCTAATTATTTGATTAGGCTGCAGAGGGTGCCAGGCTGTCAGGAGCAGCCAGGATCATTGGTGTTGATGTGAACCCAAACAAATTTCAACTAGGTAAACCTGTCAGATTTTTTCTATAATCCATTATGAATCATTAATTAAGCTGGATTAAATTACTGAATTTATTATTTTCTATTTTTAGCTGGAAAGTTCGGTTGCACAGAGTTTGTGAATCCAAAAGACCATTCCAAACCAGTGCAGCAGGTTGGCAACTAACTTGACAGAACTTCTAACTTTTACACATTTTAGGATCTATTACTGTGTAATTGTGAGAACAGTAATAGATTTTCATTGTCAATGAATTCAGGTTCTTGCTGAGATGACTAATGGCGGAGTTGATCGAGCCGTAGAATGCACTGGAAACGTAAATGCCATGATTCAAGCTTTCGAATCCGTTCATGACGTAAATATATACCATGATTCACCTTTCTACATACCAGAATTCTAAATTTGTATTTAAGATATACTATTGGCTCCATTTCTAAAATTTTTTTAATGTCTTAGGGATGGGGTGTGGCAGTGTTGGTTGGTGTGGCACACAAGGATGCTGAGTTCAAGACACACCCGATCAATTTCCTTACTGAGAGAACATTGAAGGGAACATTCTTTGGGAACTACCGGCCCCGTTCCGACCTCCCTTCTGTTGTCGAGAAATACATGGCCGGCGTATGCTTACAATATTACACTTCCATTTTCATGAGCTGAGTGTAGGTTATTTGATTTTATAATTTACATCTTGGCATGGTTCTTTATGCAGGAGCTGGAGTTGGAGAAGTTTATCACGCACAGCGTGCCGTTCTCAGAGATAAATAAGGCATTTGACCTCATGCTCAGAGGCGAAGGCATTCGTTGCATCATTCGCATGGATGGTTAAAAGAAAGCAATTTTTAAGTAAAATTGGTTGTAAGGCTTGCATGTCAATTTGAAATCCTGCTCTCCTCTGTTTAAATAAATGAGACTTAATTTAGCTTATTGGGCATTTGCTATGCATATTACTAGTTGATCGATTTCCCCTATTTTGGTGTGTTTATATAAGTGAATTATTGTATTTCACCGCCTGATTAAATCAGGTTTGTAATCGTGATATAAAATGAAGTCTGAGAAAATATGAAGATATTGTTTTGGCATGAGTCTTCTTGTTATCTGTGATTGACATCTTAAAATAATAAAAAAATAAATAACAACAACAATATTGACATCTTAAATTTCCCAAGGTTTGTAATCTGTGATTGACATCTTTTAACAAAAACTGTGATTGAGTTCATCAATATCAATATCAAAAGAAAAAAAAAAAAAAAAAAAAAAAAAAAACTGTGATGGACTGCAAATTAAGTCACTTCAGGCCTTTTTTTTAATGGGCCTATACTATTTGCCTTCCACTCAATTTCATTAAGCTGATACTGAGAATTGGGGCTTTATTAGGAGGCCAATGTCATGAGTTCAAATATGTGAATTCAGAATTCCTTGGTCTAGGCAGGCTTCTTTACTTCAGGGAACTAGATATATAAAGTTCCTTTTTATGAACCCTACGTGATATGCTCTTCTCCCGTTATTGATTTTAATTTAAGAAAGCTAGCAAATAAATATAGAGCGTAGTATTTTGGTAGTACAATATTTTCAAGTTTGTGATGAGCTGAATAATTCTGGCTAATTATTTGGTTTGTTATATTATATGAGAGTGGTTTAATTGGTCTGAAACCTAAACTACTATGAACATCAAATTTCCCTCTGGAAACAACATCAGAGCATGAAGGTTTGAAGGTGCCAGATGGCAATATATACAAAAATCATTCATTTGTTAAGTACATGTCTATAAAATTCTATAAAATAACTAAATTTTTGCGGTCTGACAATGGTTGAAATGGAGAACAAAAAGGAGAGAAAAATAGCTACCTCAGAAGTGCAAAAGCCCAATCCGGTGTAGATCCTAGCCCAAAGAAGATGTCGACCCAGTGCAACTGAGGTGTCCTGGAATAAGAAGGTGTGCCTGTGGTTAAAAATAAAAACAACCGGAGTCACCCAAATACCAAAATGAGCAGTCCTTTTTCGTTTTTTTTTTTTTTTTTTTTTTTGATAAGCGTCCTTTTTCGATTTGAATCTCAACAATGTTAGACAAGAGATGGGCTCTTCCCTTGTTGAAAAATAAAGTAATAATAAGGAAAATTCTTCACAATAAATAAAACTCTTACGAAGCTAACCGACTCGTTGAGAAAAAAAGGACAAAACTGGAGGAGGAGGAGGGGGAATGGGGTTGAATGGAATATTTAAAAGGGTTTAGCGTGTATAAAATGATATAGAAAATTAGAAATGGTATAAATCGTGTGTGTAAAAATGCTTAACGATGACCTATCTAACTTTCTTAGAGAGGAAAATGATATAATTAAGGATGCATACAGCATACCCAAGCCCACCAAGCTGTTGCTTTTGATATAATTAGCTATACAAATGCCATCATCCCTGATGAGAGGATTGTATTTCAATAACGTTGAATGAAGAGTATCTGAGTGTGGGATTTTTTTGAAATTAACTATGCTGATAGAAAAAAAGAAGAAGAAGAAAATAGTAATTTGATTTCAAAGGAAAGCGTGCTTTTATCCATCGAATGAGGAAGAAAAAAATCTCATCAATTATATTTTGTTTTGGAATCTACTCTCCGCTTCACTTAAAATTTTGTTGCCACTTTTTTAAATTTCCTGAACTGGCCAGTTCGAAGTAAATAAACTGAACTGTTCGGCTCGGTTTTTTAAAACATTGTCCACAAGCAAAGAGGAGCGAAGCCCAGATTTCTTAATTTGACTAATATTTATAAGTTAAAGTTTGTGAAAGTATTAATGGATATGTATAATGGTTCCTTCAAAAAAATAAAATTTACATATTGGCCCCACTCAAGTTAATTTTCTGCCTTCGTCCCTGCAAGCAAACGATAAATTTTCAGATTTCATAGCTGCTGACTGAAAATTTTCCACTTCATTTTTTTTTTTTTTTTGAATTTTCATAAATCTTATTTTGTCGTCAATTAGAATTTCGAAATTTTATAGCTGCTGCCCCTAATTGTTGCTTGTCGAAAGAGGAGAGAAACAAAAGCCAAGATCTTCTGACTTATAAATTTTTCATTAGATAGTTGTTTAATCCAAAGTATAGATAAAGTAAATCAATTAAATTTTTAATTAAGAACCGATGTCAGTCAGTGCTGTGATAAAATCTTGAGTATTTCTCTTTCCTTACCAAGCAGAGTGAGGAAAATGCTTTTGGAGATGCCGATTTCTTTTTTTTTTTTTAAGAAAGAGGGAGGTCTTTACCATCTAATTTTTTCTGAAATTAAAGGTGCATGCGGGGCTTGAACTCTTGACCACTTGGAGACCAACCTAGTGCTCTTACCACTGAGTCACTAGGTCACATGCGGAGATGCCGATTTCTTGTTCTACATAGGGAAATTTGAGAGGTTAAAAAACTCTTAAGTTTGAATTCGTCAATTTGTGAACATGGAAATGCCTTATTTATAGCACGATAAACCTGAAATGCCTCTCAAATTTTCCGTATGTAGAACAAGAAATCGGCATCTCCAAAAGCAATTTCCTCACTCTGCTTGGTAATTGAAAGAGAAATACTCAAGATTTTATCACAGCAACTTAAGGCACTTAACCGACAGAAGGATCAAATGAAAAGAATAAAAATGAAATTGATTTATCCAAGTTGGATTAATTTGGTTCATAAATTCTAGAAGGACCACTGTCCGTTTTCAGAGTTTGGTTCTTCTTACATAAAAACTCTTGCTCATTTCGGAGGGTGGTTGTTAAAAATCATGATACAATTACAGAATCCCATTTGTGATGTTTTCATGATTCTAATTCGAAGGAGAACACCTGGGCACGAATCCCGATCATTAATCATAAGCTGTAAACGTGGAGGCAACAAAACTTTAATCAAACCAACGCAGGCCAAGGAGCCGAGGCCTGAGGTGACCTCGCGCGGTTCATAAAAACAAAAAAAAAATAAAGGAAAAAATATATTAAACTAATTATGGGTCAAATGTCTGATGTCAACTACACTTGTTCCTAGTAGGCTAGTAGCTGTTCTTTCCCATGTTGCTAATTAATTAGGTTTTTGTTTTTGTTTTTGTTTTTATTGAATAAATTGTGGGTTCAGCCTAACACCTTAATTTGCCATTGAAATGGTAACAAAGTTAGGAAGGTTTCCAAAAGGATGTAAACCTTCTTTTTTTTAAAAAAAAAAAGAAAAAAGAAAAAAAGAAAGGTGTTGGGCTAATAACGTTTTTATTATGAATAAGATTAATTCACACAACCGTACTTAATATGACATTAAATTGATGCAAGGATTATGAACTTGAAAGTACTTCACGATATAACAATTAATTGTTATGAATAAGATTTATTCGTACAACCCAATTTATCGATGGCACTAAATTGATGCAAGGATTGATGTTTGAAAGTACATCACTATATAAGAAGTGCTACTTTTGATTTAGATGTTGATATGTCACAGTAGTGCTTTTGGTTGGGTTCCATCGTCAGAGGAAGGGAGTCCAAAATCAAAACAGTGGAATTTTTTATTTTATTTAAAGTAATTATCATGGGTTTAAAGATTACTTAATGGAAAAAAAAAAAGGGTTGTTCAAAATAGTTTTACTCCTATGTTGTGGAGTAATAAACTATTAAACATGCTTTTCTCCCTAAAAAGTATATAAAAAAAAAGTGTCGGTCAACTGCCTCTTCTGTTTAGTTCAATATCTTGCAATTATTTAGAGCTATCCAAATAGTATGTTATTACTTTTTTTTTTCAACCATCATTCACTCGTTCCTATTAAATTCAAATCATTCAATATATTTCCTCGTAGCCTGACATTTATGACCGCTATGTATGTACATGGGGAAAAAATGATATCTTAGTATTCATTACTTAATACTTATAAATATTATATATATTTTTTTATATCTTGTTGGATTCAATTCAAAAATAGCATTACAAATGTTATTGACATTATCGTGAAAATTATTCAATTTTGAACTTGTTTTTCTCGTAAAGATAAGACAAACAACTTGAAAAAACATGTAGTTGAACCTAAATTTCAAAATGAGCGTGCATCCATTTTTAAATATTAGAATCATACTATGCGAAGATTTTTAATGATCATTTAATTGTATTGGGATCAATACACAAAACTGTTGAATAACTCAGTACGTCCGCTACAGTAATTTAATTTTAAACTCGTTCGATTTAATAATGATGATTTTCATTGATGGAGAGAGAATTACAATACTAAATCTCATAACGGTAAGAATAAAATGTGTAGACTTCATCACATAAATTGGAGGAATTCTTACGACGATTTCAGGGGATATATATTTTACTATTGTAAAAAAATAGTTAGTCATTTAATTGATATCATTTATAGATTTTAGTACAAAATAGCAGAAGGCAATTATAATAAGAGCGCTAGATAATAAATCATTTAGTACTGTGCCATGGATGTAATTTGCCCAACAATACATAACAAAATTAAATTAAAATTATCTTACCGAAATTTTTTATTTAAGATTCACAACCTATTACTACAAAGTACAAACAGATTTGGAAGCATAGGCTGACCCAACTACCCAAGGAAGGAGTGTACATCCATTATTTTTTATATAAAGAAACAGTGTGCATTTATTACGATTCTTGTCTTTATTTTCAACAAAAAGCTGGCAATGGAGACACAAAAATAATAATAATAAATCAACGAAGAATACCCTCTGCATATATTCATTATTTATCCATCATTTTCTATTTAAAAATAATTCTGCAAAGATAGTTATCATATACATCATACACATATATTTTTTTAGAAGATGAATCATAAAATAACAATACGAGATTGATGTGAACACAGCTGAGACCTTGACACCTGAGCACGTTGAAGCGAGAATTCGTTAAAATTCCCGCGGAAATAAAACAAAAGAATATATCCTTTTGATCAGGTTAGTTGACACCCGCCAAACTCTCTCTCTGTCTCCTTTAACGACCATTCTCATCCCCAAAATAGCCAGCTTGTTCTTTGCAGAGAGAGAAAAAAGAGGAGTTTTATACTTTTATTTTCTACAAAGAAAAAGAGATAGTGCGCTTTAGAGAGAGAAATTAAGAGAAGGGGGTTTGCAATAATGCCTGGCTCGGTTGATGGAGACGGATGAGACAGCGTCTGATTCTGACCCAAAACCGATTTAGCATTTTAACAAAACCAAAAAAAAAAAATTTGCAGAGATCGAGCTAGAGAGAGAAAGAGAGAAAGCTTCCCCCTTCTTTCTAACCTCCCTTTCTCTCTCCTCTAGCAAGGGGGTTTCTCCAATCTCACATGGAGCCGTCTTCTAATCGGAGGAGATTATACCAAGTCTGGAAGGGAAGCAATGTATGCCTCTTTCTTCTTTGCCCATTATTTTCTATGAACTTGTTACAATGTTTGTAGTAATTTTCTATATTTACAATTTGGGTTTTCATTTATTTGTAATCAGATGCCATTTAGAGAGTTGTCTCAAATCCCCAAATAAAAGAATGAAAAATAAAATTGAAGAGTGATTGAAACAAGAGGGGTTATAGATATCTCTAATTGAATTTGTGTATGCTGTGAAACTGTTTGTAGAGATTTGCCTGTGGAGGGAGGCTTATATTCGGGCCAGATGTGGGTTCTATATTTCTATCAATGATTCTGATAACGGGACCGCTGATCGCTCTATGTTGTCAAGTTATCACAAAAATTACCAAAACAGATGCTTCTGGCCAAACCAACCTCAGTGGAAATCACATTCTCGGCCTCCCGGTTCTAATTGTTACAGTTCTTCTTGGGATTGCTGTGAGTTTTATACTTACTTTGTACTTGAAATGTTTCCTGTTCAAATGAAACTGTGTAAAGGTTTATTTAAATAGTTTGCTGTTGAAATTTAAATGACATTCTTCTGAACATGTGGCCAAAAGTTAAGGTTTCCTGACATAAGCTTTTTAATGCAGCTATGATCTCTTATATTGGTCATCATATAATTGAAGCCTTAGTTTTAGTTTCTTTTTGGACTTGTTCTAAAAACTTCTGTCAGTTTGATATCCAAGTTCTGATTCCCAAGTATTTGATTTGATGTATTTTTTTCTTTTATTTGATATCCAAGGTTCTGAATTCCCAAGGACTCCATCTCCTACTGCTTTAACTAATTGACTTGGTTCCTTTCAAATATCAACTAATCATTTTATTTTTCTACCAAACAAAAAGAAAACCTTGTTGTCCGAACATAAAGAAACTCTAAATTACTGATGATTATCTTAAATCTTAGATTCTTAAGTGATTTTTCCCCATCTCTAAAATATTGTCTTGAATTTGTTGCAGGATTTGACCTTTTTGTTGTTGACATCGAGTAGAGACCCCGGTATAGTGCCAAGAAATTCACGGCCACCAGAGGCAGAGGAGGTTTTTGATGCTGCATCAGCATCCACTGAGTGGGTCAATGCGGCTAGCCCACACTTGAGATTGCCACGCACAAAAGATGTGATAGTTAATGGATACACAGTGAAAGTGAAATACTGTGATACCTGCCTTCTGTACCGACCGCCACGTACCTCTCACTGCTCAATTTGTAACAATTGTGTCCAGAAGTTTGATCACCATTGCCCCTGGGTTGGGCAGTGCATTGGCCTGGTAAGTTCCTTTTTTTTGGAATACATCTAGACTATTATTTTGTTATGCTAAATTTTAGTCAATCATTTCTTTTGGTTATTTTATTCTCTCTCAAGTTGTGGTATTGCAAAAAGGGTATGACTTTTTATTTGCAAAACAAAGAAAATTGTCCTGCAGGCCAGTTTGCTTCTACTGTTCTCTTTTAGTTTTTTAACATTGTTGCACTTATTTATTTGATAACAGCTTGATGCATACTGAACACGGTTTATTCTGTGTTGTAGTTATAAAAAAAAATAAATGATTATGCATATTTAAGTCAAGAAGCCAGCTGGAATAATTTTGAATTTTTAACTGGAAATAATCTCATTGCATACTTTCTGACTTATTTTCTCTCGTTTATTATTGTTACTTATTTTCCTGTCTTATTTTTGACAATTCAATACACAAAAAAATACATCTTAAATGATATATATTTACTTTATTTTGTTCTTGAGCCCCTAAGAAATATAGTTCTGATGTAAAAGCATTCAATTGATTATCTGTTCAAAATTCTCCTTGCTACAATCAGCAGAACTGGTTTTTGAGCATTCTTCATTTCATAAAAGACATTAAAAGAAAAGAAAATTCTAAGTCTCTATGCAGAAAGGATTTACCCACCCAAATTAGTGGAAATTATATAGATAATGTTTTATATATAATTCTTTTAACTTATATATAAATATAATCTGTGCAAGCCATTTTATTTATAGTTTTGGAAAAGATCTAACTGTGAACTCTTTTTTTATGGTAGGTTACCATAACTGCGAACTCTTACCATGATTTAAATAGTAATATTTTTTAAACTTCTGTAGCGTAACTACAGATTCTTCTACATGTTCATATCGACTTCGACATTTTTGTGCTTCTACGTGTTCATTCTTTCATGGCTAAACATCATAAAAGAGAGATCGAACTACCACAACTCAATTTTGAAGTCGATGAGCGGTGAAGTCTTGTCTCTCATACTCATTGTGTATACCTTCATTGCTGTTTGGTTTGTGGGTGGTCTGACGGTTTTCCACACCTACTTGATGAGCACAAACCAGGTAACCACTTTTTTACTTGTTTTGCAATCTATACTTCAATTCTTGCATCTTTAAAATTTGGTTAATTCCATTCACACGGAGATCAATTAATGCCAGTGTAAGTTGAAAATCAACCAGCACTGCTGCTTTCCCTGATTATTTTTTTGATGTTTGCATTAAGTAGAGTGTTACTCTGCATTCTTGACTAGACCCATCTTTAGTATAGTCATAAATTAAGTGAAACAAAAAAATAAAAAAATAAATAAATTATCTCATATATATTGAACTCCATGCTAAGAAATTCTGTTATCATCCTGAAGTACAATTGTACAAATAATCTTGAAACATGAACTATCTTGCATACCAATACTGATTGTTGTTAAATTTTACAGACAACCTACGAGAATTTCAGGTATCGCTATGACAAGAAGGAGAACCCATACAACAAAGGCGTACTTAGAAATGTCAGAGAGGTCTTCTTCTCCAAAATGCCCCCATCTCTAAATAATTTCAGATCATGGGTCACCGAAGAAATGCCAGAAATAGTACCAATAACTCCGCACACTGCAGCAGCAATTAACAATGTTGCAACAAAAGAGAAGTTAGACCTAGAGTTGGGTTACAAAGGAGGAATTGCCCCAAACATACCCCACATTCCGACAATATTGCAAGGCCTCGATTATAGTGCCATTGAGAACAATTTGAACTTGAAGGAAAGAGAAATGGATCAGCCTGAGCCCTTTGTTTTCTCTTCTACCCCTCCACGTGATAACCTGGAAAGCCACGAGTCTGATGAGGGTTATAGAAAAGAACAACAAAGTGTTTCATTTCATGTTGAAGTTGAGGAGAAGGCAGCTCCTGCTTTACCTCATCAAAATCATGCAATGCAATGAGAACTTTGAAGGTAAATATCTAGGAATTAGAGTGCTATTCTTTCCTTAGCAAGTAAATAAGAACCATAAATTAGTCAATGTGTTAAGATTGACCTTCATTTACATTCCCATCACTGGTATATATACCATTTTACTATGATACTCAATTTAATATAAGTTCTTATAAGGTATATAGTTTCATTACTTCATTCTTTTTCTGTTGTGCAACTATTCAATTATTATTGTTTTTGAAAATAAATTTTAATTATAGATTTGTCAGTTTTGTTGCATGAAACCCAGTGAGAGATATCCATGCTAAGTAGCACTGCAACATTTGTTTTGCAGGATTTGCTCTGCTTAGTCTTACTGCACATACATGATTACATGAAGTGTAAAATTTAGAGTTTTTGGGGTCTTGGAAAGAATGTTTGTAAGTCATCACCGTCAGGAGCTTGCCAAGGATAATATGTTTACCTGGTGATATGTAACTGTTGCAAATTTGGGCGAATATGTTGAGGTTTTTTTCCCCCTTTCGATCCTTTGATTAAAATAGAGCATTTGTCACTCATGTGACTTACAAAATTATACAGTTTTTTTTTTTTTTCTTTTTTCTTGAAAACACAGATAAGTGGAAGAGCAAATTCGAATGATACTCCATTTTTTTTTCTTTTTGTTTTCCTTTCTCCTTCGAGTGTGATTGTGTTAAATTTGGTTTCCATTTGTCTGTCCTTGTACACTTTGTAGATAATTTAATGTTTTATACTGATTAAGGACATTCAATTTGTCACCTTTTGCGCAACCAACTTTGTAGATCGCTATGCATGAACGCCACTCGTAAGTTCCTAATTAACGTACCTAGATAGCCTCTATCTAGTATTTCTTAAAAAAAAAAAAAAGAATGCCACTCCTAACGTGCCATGAAACGAAAAAGTTCAGTTCGGTTTCATTGTTTATACATATATCAATGAATAATTAAGGAATTTAATGGCTTTAATGGAAGGAATTTGATCAGAGCAAGATGTAAATCAAAATAACTTACCATTATTCAGTGATCAGGCTCATTTATAACTTACCATTGCATTCAGTCAGATGTATAATTTCAAAGTGCAAAGCCATCATTTGTTTTCAACGCGCAAATATCAAATGAAATATATGCACCTAACAACACGCCAGTACTCAAGTCTGAGCATACTAGCAAGTAATAAAAACAAACCGTATATCAGAACAAGAACAGAAAAAATAGAATATTGACCGAAAAGATTTGTCTCAAGTTTGCTTTGGTTTCAGCTCCCCAAAGGAGGTGATGTTTGTCTTAATTAAGACGAGCTGATATACCACTGTATTGTAATTTCCCAGTGCACCAGACTGGCTACAATTTGTTGCGGTGAGGTCCAAGTGATAAGTGTAATCATATTCCAGGGGATAGTACTCTACATAGCCGCCGTAAACCATTTGGAAGAGAAGATACGATTCGCCACGCTTGTCGTATTCTTCCACTGCGAATCTGATATCATCTCAAATTAACCTCAATACCCAAAACCAGAAAACAAAAAGAAAACAAGAAAAAAGAAAAGAAGAAATAGTGCAGAGTGCAGACAGAGATAGGGCAGTGCTTAATTACCTGCCAAGAGATTGAATTTGTGGATCTGAAACATTTGAAATCGGATAAGTAACAGGTGGAAGGCCAGTCCCATTTGTGATTGTAGCACCAACAAGTAAAATAGCAAGGACAGCAAAATGCTTTAAGGCCACGGTGTATACAATTCCTTAATGTTTATAATATAATTATACCAAGGCATTGACTCAATTATTAGACACATGCATGAAAGGGTGCAGCTACAGATCTCGAAGATTATACAGTACTAGTTTTAAACTCGCGCGTTGCGCGATTCATTCCTATCCGAATATGTGATGAAACGATTTTCCAATGAGTGTGGATATGTTATGAGAATTTTTGAAAACAGACCTACAATATTTAGGATCATAGTGCGAATCTCACACCTGCATGATTCTTTCATACTTTTAATTCATCGTCATGGAACTATTTGCAGTTATTGATTTTGTTACTTTATCTTTATTTGATTTGGATAATGATATAATTTGGTGCACACACATGTATATATATATTATTAATTTTGATTGCACAATAATTTATTTATATTAATTATGGAAGATTTAGAATTTTAATAATTTTCGCGCAATGCTTAAATTCATAAAATACATCAATAAAAAAATCATGCGACTCTAAATGTAATTGCAAGATTCTTCGTTTAGCTTTTGCATTTTTTTTTCCTGAAAAAGTATATATACAAATCTAAAATACATACTCATCATTTCTGAAATATAATTAGTCTAGGACAATTGGAACTAAACGTAGACATATATATAAGCCTCATTAGAAGGTTCATCCAAATATTTCTGACCAAAGCAAAAATACAAATATAACATGGGCTTGTGAAATGGGATATATCCAGTTGATATCCAACCTTAACCCGTCTTTTTATCAACTTATATTCCATGCTAGTACCCTCCATGCCAACACCAAAGATGAACCTAGTAGAAGAATGTTGCATGCCGCATCTTACAAAAGCTTCATAAAGGAAGCACTTAAGCTAAAACTAAAGATTAGAAACGCTAAATAAAGAAAGAGACAAACGTGCAGAGATAATAGCTGTAGCAAAATCAGAGAGAGGATGTAAAAATAAGAATTTAAAACCAGAGAAGGAATATATGAAAACCATGAGAGATCTGACAGAGGAAGATAAAATTGAAACACCTTAGTATTATAGTAAGGTACTTGTCATAAAGCTGGAAAGCTAGACACACCGGCATTGTCTGACCTCCATAATATTATAGTAATCAATTAGCAGCAAAATAAAGAAATAGACAAAATGAAATAGCAAAGAATTTTTTACCAGTACACTCAACTATTTCATTTAAATTGAAACTTGCAGCCCTTATAACCTTCTCTTAAAAAAAAATAAGATAAAACCATTAACGGTCAATACAATTATCACAAATTTTCGACCAGTACACTCAACTAAAAGGCAGTGTACGCTTTACCAGCAACACACTACAATTATCAATTTAACAAAACTTGCAATTTTCTTCAGTATGTGCGCATTTTGATTTGGTCCTCGTATTGCCATATAATCATTGAGCATTAGGACAGTATAGGCTTTCTACTAAAAGTTATTTTCATAACGCAATTTAGGTCAACATGATAACAATGGCTCAAATGGCCAATTCATAACCAGTGATTTATCAGCCAATAGATGAACCCAACACCATCATCACTGACATATTGCCCTTTTTTCTTCTTAATTTGGGTTTATTTTAATAACAACAATAATAATTCTAATGACCCTCTCTGTAAAACATTATTGTCTAATTGAGCAGCAATACAGGTTTTATACCCTTACAGCGAAATATACACATCAACTACACACCCAAGCTACATACCTTTTTACTCTATAAATCTTGTGCCTTCATCCTACTGAGATCAGCCTCTCCTCCTGATAATGAAGAAACCATAAACTAATTAGGAAAATATTATTGGAAGCTTTTTCTTCTTTGTGTATTGATCAAAGACAAACAAAGAAGATCACATCTTCAATTTGAGCAGCATATCAAGTTATACCATATGTAGTCAACATCCAGAATGCTTGCCGTGCTAATTTGTTTAATTTTCAGATATTTAGAGGCCTAATTAGAGGCTTGATGACAAATTGTGGCTAGGTTGACAGCTAATTGGATAGTTGACATCAAGTTATTTGAGCTAAAGCAGTAACCAATTACACAGTTGAGGTCTCTATTTATTCCCCAAATTTAACATGAGGAATAAAGTCCATCAACCGACTTTTACCAGCATTAATTTTCTTTTTTACTCTCACTTCGCAATATTTCAAGGGCAATTTTTATGGAAGCTTACTAAGAAGGTTCTCAAACACTAAAATTCTCCCAATAAACATACTCTCAATTTTTTCCATGATCCAAGTAACGCTTAATTAACTAATACTCTCTATTTTCATGCAATATGTTGAAATTACTGAACATAATATTGAAAACTGTGCAGCATTTCAAAATCAATGAATTGATTGATCAGCAATAGAGGAGAAAATATCAGGAATGTCAATCTACTTACCTAAAGATAATAGATCTGCATTGTGCAATAGCCTCACAATCAGAGACCTTGGTGGAACACTTTATCAAATGCCTTAGGATGTAGGTCGATAAATGCTAGATAATACCTGAAATAGGCAAAAGAAATTGGAATGAGCTGTAAAATCTCAGCAGAAGATTTCAAAATAGTTTACTACAATGATTTATTTAATTTGGCGTATAACAATTTCATAATACAACTACAGCATGGAGATATAACTTCTAATTATAATCATAAAGAGAGTAGGAAGAATAAAAAAAAAAAATAGAAAACTACTAACCAAATATTTTTACCTCTGCAAGAATGAGACTTAAAGATTGCTTGCCTACTGCAAAAGAATATAGAAAGTTCATCACAACTATTTTCAGTGCAAGCATGTCCTAAATATGTAGTAGGTGCTTCAATTCCGTTTCAGGTAATTTATCCACGTCTTTTGCCTTTTTATTGTCATTCTTGCGTTGTGCATCTTACATTCAAGAATGGATATTTATACATCCTATTACAGCCCAATATGAATTAAACATATACTCCTTTAAAAACTGAAATTGTACTTGAGAGTTTCATGTACGTAGCATTTAATTAGCTGAACATGATGCCTATAAAAACTACTTAGAGCAATTGCAACATAAGCCACATTTTCCACATATGCCAAAGCTGTAAAATCATTATGACAATAAAAAAAATTAATAAAAGTAGATTCTAATAAGAATTTTATCATAACTTGTCAAAGCATAATTAAGGCATATTATGTACCTTAAAATTGAGGTTGATATGCGTATATTTGAACTCGAAACAAATTTATGTTGTGCCAGCTTGTCAGTGTTGCTCCATGGTGCCTCTACTTACATCATCTCCATCTTGACTGTCATGGATTTACAACCATTCTCTTTTTTTTTTTTTAATGCGAAGTTTCATTTCTCTCCATTGTGTAGAGAACTGTGAGTGCATTTTTCATTCACTTTTTACCATGCTACATTGATTTCTACAGGTGTAAATTTGAATTGTGACTGTTTTTCCCCTGCTGGTTTGTGCTTGTACCCATGCTGCACCTTCATGCTATCCTTTTCAATTGGTGATTGCATCATCTTCACACGATCATATGCTAGCTTAGCTGCTGGTGAGGTTGCCTGTACAGTATAAATTACTCATTGCAGAACTTTCTTCAATTGGTGATCTCAATTCTCCTTGCAGCATCTTCTTTTACTGCAGTTGCCCACTTACAATTTAGTTCTTTAATTTCTTTTAATTTGTATCTAAAAAAAATCATGACAAGTAATTTTCGGTTGAGATAAGTGTGTAACCAGTTTACTGGTAAGAGTAATGCAGAGACAGAGAGAAAAGGCTTTTGATTAATATGTTTCTTGCATCTCACAAACTGAGACTCTACCCCTTTATATCAGCCTCTCCTCCTAAAATAGACTGATGTTTCCTAGCGCTTGACTGGCTTTGTCCAGTGACTTTGTATTGCTTAACACAGACCCTGACCAATCAAGCGTCCAACATATCAAACCACAAAACATATCTAACGAATTTTGGGGAAAAAAAACACATGTATAGTACCTCTGAAACATATCAAACAACATCTTCTTTTACATCAGACGCTTATTAAATAATGCAAAACACATGTATAGTACCTCTGAAACATATCAAACAATATCTTCTTTTACATCAGACGCTTATTAAATAATGCAAAACACATGTATAGTACCTCTGAAACATACAACAATAAACAACAAAATAACCAAAAGAAAACAAATTGATAATTACTAACCTGTACAGACAGGAATTCACACAGAAGAACAGTCGCTCCTTCATGCTGACAGGAAAGCAGCCACCTCGACAAAACAAAAAGAAATAGGTCCAGACTTAATGAAAAGGAAAAATAGATGCGCAGTAGACAAATTAAGACATGAGCAATAATGAGAAATAATGGAAAATCCAGCAAACAATTGAGTCAATTAAGAGAGAAAAATCATGCGTGGGGAAATAAAAGAGAGAAAAAAACCATACCAGAATAACAACCAAGAGGAGAAGAAAAGAGAGGAGTAGCAACAGGAATGACCAAAATATAAAGCATAGGGTCGCAGAAATAAAAAGAGGCGCTGAAAACCAAACAAATGCGCAGAGAAAGAACCGGAGCAACAGACCACGGGAACAGAAGAAGGGAAAACGAAAAGGAGGAGCACAACACCACGACCACGCAACCAATCAAGTCAGAACAGGCATGGGGGCAAGCACGTCGCATTGACCGCGCGAAGCCATGGAGAGCTCGACAGCGCACATAGCACAGTGACAGAGCAGGTGGCGAAAAGGGAAGGAGTGGAGCTACTGTACGGAGTACCCAGAGAGAGAGAGAGAGAGGAAATAAAAGGCTAATCGCACGGGGAAATATCTGGAAGAACAGACTGGGATGGTCAGATGGAAACTAAGAAGAAAACCAACAGACGCGATGAAGACTTAAAAAACAACAATCAGACGGCCCAGGTGAAGGAAGATAAATCAACGGCTTGGATCACATTACTGTGCTAACCACAGTAAAAGGGGGGTCACGTGCATCGCACGACCCTGCAGATTTATATATGTATAATATCTCATAACAGATTCCTCACTACACATGTAATTAAATTTATTGGGTTTCTTCTAAAAAAAAAAATTATTGGGCTCACCTCACTTTATTGTTTTTTACTGTTACAGAAGAATAATAATATTTTATTTAGTTATGCTAAGCTTCAATGAAATCATTAAAATCAGAACACTATGATTTACTTCATGCTGGTTCATCTTTTGCAAATTCTAGTCCTGACATAGACAAAGACACTCGGCGAAGTAATACGTCATTTTTTTCGGTCTTATGTTAAAATAAATAATTTACCATATCATTTCGGTGCGAAATGATATGATTTCGGTGCGAAATCGGAACCGACATTGCTGTTATGGAAAGATTTGGAGGCCAAGTTTGGTGATTCTTTCCTTGTGCACGAAGATATTGTTTCCTAGTAATGAGATACGTGATATCTCTTAGGATTATTACTGTTTTGGCTAGTTGCCTATTGTATCCCATGTATTTTTCCTATTAAAACCTATCTCTCTCCTTGTAACAAATTATTGAGTGAAATAGAAAAATTGTGTGCGTGTGTGTGGAGGACGTAGGTACCAAGTTGGTGCTGAACCTCGTTAAAATCTTTGTCTTTTGTGTGTTTGTTCTTGAGTTCGGTCCGAAATCCATTGATTTCGGGTCTAAACTGTGTGTTTAGTTAGTATTTTGTTACATGGTATCAGAGCGAAATTGAGAGATGAGTACACCACGTGAAGAGAATGACACCGCGGCGCTGTTGGCTAAGTTAACGGAGCTTGTAACCCTTCAACAAACCCAGATGACTCAACTCATGAAGGTGCAACAACCAATTTCAAGTGGAGATTCTGTTCAGATCTCGACAACGGAGGCCTCACCAATTGCAGTCAAGCTAGATGGCACGAACTATAGCATATGGGCTCCGGTGGTAGAGATGTATGTGCAAGGTCGCAATAAGATGAGATATTTGACCGGCAATCCACCCCCTCCTAAAGAAGATGATCCTTCATATGATCAATGGGTAATAGATGATTCTGTGGTAAAAGGTTGGTTGATAAGTTCTCTTGACTCGAGTATTATGCCCAATTACATTAGGTGTAAGACTGCATGGGAAATTTGGAAAGTTCTAGGAACAACTTATTATGATGGTAGTGATGAGACACTTGTGTTTGATTTGAATAGAAAAGTATCTCGGTTGAGACAAGGTGATAAGTCAATTCAAGAGTATTATAACACCCAACAAGGTTTATGGAGAGAGATTGATTTTAGACGCCCTAACCCTATGACTAGTGCAGAAGATATAAAGAAATTTAATGAGTATGTTGAAAAGTCAAGAGTTTATATGTTCTTGGATGGTCTTAATGATTGTCTCGATAGTTTGAGGGCTAGGGTGTTGCATATGGTACCTTTCCCAACTGTGGAGGAAGCATATGGGGTGGTGAGAAGAGAAGTTGTGAGAAAAAATGTAATGGTTAAAGGGGATGAGAATTTTAACTCAAGTTCAATGGCTATGGTTTCAAAGGGTTATTCTAGTCAAGACAAGTCGAGATTGAAGTGTTTCAATTGTGGGAAACCTGGTCATACAAAGGATAAGTGTTTTGATATTGTGGGGTATCCCGAGTGGTTTAAAGGAAGAAAGGGAAAACCTCAAGGAAAGAACCAAGTGTATGTAGCTGTCTCCAAGGACAGTTCTGGACAAGATGAGAGGACTATGGTGAGGACAACAGGTGATACAGATCGAGCACAGGATCAAACAGCGGCTGGAAGCACACAGTTATGCGTTTCAGAAGGCGTTTCGGTCCGAAATCAGGCCGCTTCAGTCCGAAATGGAGGCGCAGACAGAGATGAAAATGGTACAGGTACAGGTATAGGTAGCCAATCTGGTCCAGGTATGTGTTCCTTTTCTTGTGGTAATTTAGGAAGTTGGGTAATTGATTCTGGTGCAACTGATCACATGACCTTTGAAAAAGGGGATTTAAAAGAAATAAGAAAACCAAGGGTGGATAAGATTTATAATGCTAATGGAATAGATTACCCAGTGAAAGGTGGTGGAGATGTAATAACCAGTTCTCTAAGGTTAAATAATACACTACTAGTACCTTCCTTGGCCTCGAAGTTGATTTCAGTTGGACAATTAACGGAGGAACAAAATTGTATAGTACTAATGTTTCCAACGTTTTGTATTGTGCAGGATATTCTCACGAAGGAGATCATTGGGTGTGGTACTAAGAAGGGACGTTTGTATCACTTAGAAAACCTTAAGGAAGGAAGAGTTAATGTGGTGTGTGGATCGACAAAGGAGAATAATAAAGTTTGGATGTGGCATAGGCGGTTAGGACATCCTTCTTTTAGTTATATGAAGAAAATTTTGCCAAATCTGTTTTCGGGTTTAGATATTTCAAAATTGTGTTGTGAAACTTGTATTAAGGCTAAAAGTCATCGTGTGCCTTATAATATTAGTTTGAATCAATGTGAGAAACCTTTTGATCTTATTCATTCTGATGTATGGGGTCCTTCACCTATTGAATCTATAATGGGATATCGTTACTTTGTCTTGTTTATTGATGATTGTACCCGAATAACATGGGTTTATTTGTTAAAGAAAAAGGATGAAGTACCAAATGCTTTTAAATGTTTTCATAATATGATACAAACTCAGTTTGGGAGTAAAATAAAAATGTTGAGAAGTGATAATGGAGGAGAATTTGTAAATGGAGTTTTGAAAAAATATTTTGAAGAAGAAGGAATTTTACATGAAACTACTTGTGTTGGGACACCACAACAAAATGGTATTGCTGAGAGGAAAAATAGACATGTACTTGAAACTACAAGGTCTTTGTTGTTTGAGAGTAAGGTTCCCTCAAAGTTTTGGGATTGTGCAATAACTATGGCTGTCTATGTCATTAATAGGTTACCTTCTCTAATAAATAAATTTCAAACTCCTTTGAGCAAGTTAGCTAAGTTTGTTGAAATTCCTTCGGTCTTGAGTTTGCCTCCAAAAGTGTTTGGTTGTATTGCATTTGTCCATGTCCCTAAAAATCAAAGAACCAAGTTGGAACCTTGTGCAGTTAAGTGTGTATCCTTAGGATTTGGAATTGGTCAAAAGGGGTATAGATGTTATCATCCTGAATCACGAAAGTGGTATGTTACCATGGATGTGACCTTTCTAGAAGAGGAATCTTTCTATAGACCGTACTCAAGTGAAGGGGAGAACAGAGGAGAAGATTTGTATGAAATAAATAGAAAAAACTTGGAATTTGGGTCAGATTACCCGTATTTCGGTGCGAAACCGGCTGATTTCGGTGCGAAACCAAGGGAGTTTGGTGAAGATAGGGGCGTACTGGAAGAGCAAAGTGATTCAGAATTGGAGTTCGGTGAAGAACCAACAGAGGAGGATGTTCCAGAAGCATTACAAGTGGAAGAAGTGATACAAACAGAAGATGTACCACAGCCCCAAGAATCTCGTGAGAATATTCCACAGGTAAGTGATTCTCTCTCTGATTATGTGTTACCTCCTAGGAGTAATCGTGAAAAACCACCTAAGAGGTATGTTCCAGAAGATGGAACAAGTAGAGAAGTTGAATATCCAATTGCAAACTATGTTACCACAAATGAATTGCCAGAACCTTTAAAGAAATTTGGTGACAAAATGTTGAACTTACAAGTACCTGCTAATGTCAATGAAGCCTTAGAGGATAAAAAATGGGTTAAAGCAATGGATATTGAAATGGATGCCTTAAGAAAAAATGAAACTTGGTCTATTGTGGAACTTCCAAAGGAAAAGAAACCGGTGGGTTGTAAATGGGTGTTTACCATTAAGTATGGTCCAGATGGAAGTGTGGATAGATATAAGGCCAGGTTGGTAGCTAAAGGGTATACCCAGACATATGGTATTGATTATCAAGAAACTTTTTCTCTTGTTGCCAAACTAAACACAATTCGAGTATTGTTGTCTCTTGCAGCAAATCTTGATTGGCCATTGCATCAGTTTGATGTAAAAAATGCTTTTCTGCATGGTGATTTGGAGGAAGAAATCTATATGGAGATGCCACCTGGGTATGATAAGGTTGAGAGTCGAGAACATATGGTATGTAAGTTGAAAAAGGCCTTGTATGGGCTCAAACAGTCTCCTCGTGCGTGGTTTGGCAGGTTTTGTCAAGCAATGGAAAAGTACAACTTTAGCCAAGCAGAATCTGATCATACTCTTTTCTTCAAGATAAAGCAAAATAAACTAACAGTTTTGATTATCTATGTAGATGACATGGTTATTACAGGTGATGATGTTGAGGAGATAGCTAGTCTTGAAGAAAAGCTTGCACAAGAATTTGAGATGAAGAATTTTGGTGGACTGAAATATTTCCTTGGAATCGAGGTGGCTCGGTCAAGTCAAGGGATTAGTCTATCACAAAGAAAGTATGTACTAGATTTATTGGCTGAAGTGGGAATGTTAGACTGCAAACCAGTGGATAACCCAGTGGGTTCCGGTGTAAAGCTTCAAGAGTCTCCAGATCAAGTTCCAACTAATAAAGACAGATACCAAAGGTTAGTTGGAAAGTTAATTTATTTGTCACATACAAGGCCAGATATTGCATATGCCGTGAGTCAAGTGAGTCAGTTTATGCATAACCCAAGTGAAGAGCATATGGAAGCTGTCATGAGAATTATTAAATATTTGAAGAGTGCTCCAGAAAGAGGTATTCAATTCAAGAAAAATGGACACTTAAATGTTATGGGTTATACAGATGCTGATTGGGCTGGTAGTGTGTCAGATAGGAGGTCTACATCTGGTTATTTCACGTTTGTTGGTGGTAATCTGGTAACTTGGAGAAGCAAGAAACAAAGTGTGGTTGCATTGTCTAGTGTAGAAGCAGAGTTAATTGGAGTTGTTAAAGGAGTGGGTGAATTAATGTGGATAAAAAATTTGTTGGAAGAACTTGGTTTGGGTTCAGAAAGTGCAATGGTATTACATGTGGATAACAAGGCAGCAATTGACATGTCTCATAATCCTGTGCAACATGATAGAACTAAACATATGGGAGTAAAAAGACATTTTATCAAGAGGAATATTGATAAGAAGATCATTGAGTTAAAGTTTGTTAAATCTGATAATCAACTCGCAGATATGTTAACCAAAGGAGTAAATGGGACAGTGTTCCAAGGTGCAATTAGCAAGTTAGGCATGACTGATCTGTACATGCCAACTTGAGGGGGAGTGTTAAAATAAATAATTTACCATATCATTTCGGTGCGAAATGATATGGTTTCGGTGCGAAATCGAAACCGACATTGTTGTTATGGAAAGGTTTGGAGGCCAAGTTTGGTGATTCTTTCCTTGTGCACGAAGATATTGTTTCCTAGTAATAAGATACGTGATATCTCTTAGGATTATTGCTGTTTTGGCTAGTTGCCTATTGTATCCCATGTATTTTTCCTATTAAAACCTATCTCTCTCCTTGTAACAAATTATTGAGTGAAATAGAAAAATTGTGTGCGTGTGTGTGGAGGACGTAGGCACCAAGTTGGTGCTGAACCTCATTAAAATCTTTGTCTTTTGTGTGTTTGTTCTTGAGTTCGGTCCGAAATCCATTGATTTCGGGTCTAAACTGTGTGTTTAGTTAGTATTTTGTTACATCTTATTTATAATCCCTACTTACTTTTATATAATATATATTTTATTTGGGTATTAGACAGAAAACTTTTGTGGAGGGTTTAATTAAGTCAGGAGGTAAAAAGGTTACTGTAACGCATGTTTACAATCACTTGCTAGTTCTGGTGTAACGTTTGTAATATGAAGAATTAGGATGACTTGAATATAATACTTAGGAGCTGGATATGATTGTGCCATTAGTTCATATAGATCAGAGTAGGAATCCAAAGTATCGAATTTGCGTTATTGTTTATGTTGGTAAACAAGTCAAAGATCCTCTTTTCTACTATAAATGGTTCTACTTTCCACGCTGGATTCTCGAGTCCTGATTTTAAGACCACCACGTTATCCTCTTCCAATTGCTAGTTCAGTGTTGAAGGCATCGTGCGTCTGAAGTGACAACACCCTCTGAATTAAAAAAAATAATAATAATAAAAAAAAAAACAATCATCAGTATGTGAATTTTCGTTTGAACTAGTTTACTAAGAGAAGGAAACTGTTCGTTTGCATATGAATATCTTACATTCTTATTTAATTTCTTTATTTTGCTTTGCAAAAAAATAATAAATAAATATAGGCTTCAAGAATTTGTTATATTTAAATCTTTTAATAGAAGCAGATATACGGGCTTTTAATTCTTGTTTCAAAAAAAAACAATGATTAACCCAACTAATTTTTTGTACTAAAAAATTGTTTGTACATAACAAAATTGGTTTTATATTATTATTAAAACAATGTGTTATATATCTTGCTTCTTTATTTATTTTTTTTATAATTAATTTTTTTTCTATACTAATGTTAATGTTTGGAGTCTATTAACGCAGCAAATTTGAACGATTTCAGAATGGCAAGTCAAGCCGCCGTTATGATAAGTTTTAACGACCCAGATAATTCTTTTATTAACTTTTATTATGATCTATTTTTTTAATAGTCCGGAAAAAATATTCTCCCTTGTGGCTTGTGACAGATTTTATAGGTTCTACTCGTCCCCTGATTTGTGAGTTCCATTCGTCGGTTTAACTTTAACATATCAGACCAGTAATTTTCCTTTCCTGTTCTGACCTCCTCTGTTTTTCGATCTACTTTGCGACATATACTAGCTAGATTTCTCTCTTTCTTCCATGACATCTAAGAAAAAACCCTAAGCAATCAAAAAACAAAACCCAAATTTAATTCCCAGTCATTATATCTTGCATCAATTGATCGTGTTCTTCTAAGTAACATTGGTTCAGGTAATTTTTGGCTTTCGCCTCATTCTCATGTATGTGTTCGTCCTTTTCATGGCTAAACATCATTAAAGAGAGATCGATCTCCCATGAGTGGTGCAGTCTTCTCTCATACCCATTGTGCACAGCTTCATTGCTGTTTGGTTTGTAGGTGGTCTGACGGTTCATCACACCTACTTGATGAGCACAAACCAGCTAGTAATTAACCACTTTTTTACTTCTTTTGCTATCTATACTTCAGATTTTTATCATGTATTCTAGTCTACCACTTGCATATTAAAATTTGGTTATTTCCATTAAGGTAGATATAAAATTTCAACGTGCAAAATGTCAAATGAAGAAAATTGCATGAGCATCAATAGTGTACTAAAACATAATTTAACAACTAAATTACTAATAATTTATAATAATAGTTGAATCCACCACTCATGCGAAGAATTGAAACTAATTAACAACAACAACATGCCAGTACTAGCAGCGGCAAAGAACAGAAATAAGCATAGAATCACCAACATTCTACAGTTTACAGTTCTCCTGCAACAAGTCTGAGCATACTAGCAAGTAATAAAAACAAACTGTATAGCAGAACAAGACTGGAAAACATAGAATATTGAATTATTGATATATATAAAATATTTGTCTGATCAAGTTTGCTCTGGTTTCAGCTCCCCAAGCCAGGTGGTGGTTTTCTGATCAAAAGTATACTGATACACCACTGCAGTGTAATTTCCCAGTGCACCTGACTGGGTACAGTTTACTGCCGTGAGGTTCAAGTGATAAGTGTAAGCATTATACACGCCATAGTATTCTACATAGCCGCCGAAAACCAGTTTGAAGACAAGGTGTGATTCGCCGCGCTTGTCGTATTCGTCCACTGCATAACTGTAATCATCATCCCAAATCAATTTACTTCAATCCCCAAAACAAACAAAAAAAAAAAAAAATGAAATGAAAATGTCACAGGCAGAGCTAGGGAGATGCTTAATTAATTACCTGCCGAGAGATTGAATTTGTTCATCTCCATTTGAAATCGGATAAACAAAAGGCATTCCTCTAGTGAGTGTAGCACAAACAAGTAACATAACAAGGACAGAAAAATGCTTTAAGGCCATGGTGTACACAATTCCTTAATTTGTTCTCTGTTATCTTGTCAGGTAGGTTTTGATGCATATTTATACTAGTAGGTTTTCAGATCTGAGACTACTATTTGGATGAAGTGACCTTTGAAAACTATGAAAGGTTATGTGCATAATTATATAATTAGATACCACATTAATTTTGAAGTCTGTAGCTTTGACTCAATTAAGAGACGCATGGAGGGGGTGCAGCTACAGATCTCGAAGATTATACAGTATATCTCATACATTTAATTGAATCCTCAGTACACGCGTATATTTTAATTTATTGGGTTCAAAGTAGATACCCAAAGTAATTGGGTCAAAGATCAGAGTAGAAATCCAAAATCTATTTTGTGTTATTGTTTATGAATGTAACATCACTTGTTAGTTGTCATAGATCAGAGTAGAATTCCAAAGTAATTATTTGGGTTATTTTTTATGTTGCTAAACCAAGTCAAAGTTCCACTTTTGATGTTGAACTATTATTTGCTTCAGATGGTCAAGGAAGTGAAGAGTAATATATACAAGCTAATCATCTTTTACTAGCGCTATAAGTGGAACTCAATTAATTCGATCAAAACTTTTTTTATTCGTAGCAAAAATAACTATATATTTTTTTATAACAAAATAAGGGTCAAGCCCTTAGCTTTTCATTATAAATAGTTATATTATTATCGAAATAACGCTTTATCTTGCTAGCTATTTTATTATTAATTAGAACTTATTCTATATCAATATTAGTTGGAGTATATCTTTTTTTATTAATAATTTTTTAAATTATAAGTATAACATATATATTATTATCCATGATTTATATATCAATATTTTTTTCATGAAAACTGCAAATTTTGCAAAACCTAAAAAAAAACAAAAAATATGTTATTTTATTTAACATACTGGAGAAATTTTCGAATATTGCTCTGCGTCATTTCTGTTTCTTAATTTATATTATATATTTTTATAAATATAAATTCTGTTTTTGTGAACTAAATTTTATATTCGTATTAGTATTTAGCTAGTAGTCTTTTAAATGACCCAGATAATAATTCTTTCAATAAATACTATTTTTTAAATTTATTCTACTGAAAGTCTGAAAATTAAAAAATTCTCCCTTGTACTAGTAGGCCCCCCTCAACTCCTGATTCGTGGGTCCCACTCGTCAGTTCAACATATCGAACCAAACCTTCGCCTTTCCTTGATTCCGACCTCCTCTCTTCCATTTCTTTCGCGATACAAACTAAAACTCATCTCTTTCTTTCTTTCGTGCCATTTAAGCAAAAACCCTAAGCAACAAAAAAAAAAAAAAAAAAAAAAAATCAAAAACCCTAATTTGATTCCTATTCATTACCTGTTGCGTCGATTGATCGCGTTCTTCTAAGCTACAATGGGTTCGGGTAATTTCTTCCGCCTTCGCCTCGTTCTCATCTAGGGTTTTCTTTGTGGATTCATCCCCTTTTCTTTCTGTTTAGTTTGATTTTGCGTTAATTTTTCTTTTTTTTTTTTCCTGTTGTAGATGCTGATATGGAGGATTATGGATTCGAGTACTCTGATGAAGAACCTGAAGAACAGGATGTTGATATCGAGAATCAATACTACAACTCCAAAGGTTTTCTATCTGTTTTCTCTGCGAATTTTGTCTTTTTTTATCATTGTCCTGGATTAATTGCATGACCTTGAAAAAGCTGATAATTCCCAGCTTATGGATGCAAAAGCTTATAAATCAGGCTATTTTAAGATTCAAGTATCTTAAATATTGTGAATTTATAACCATTAATTCGTTTCTAGACATGGAAGCATAATCAGACTTTTTACCTTGTGTCTCCATTTTGCCTTTCCTTTACTCGGGTAAAAGGAAGAATAGTTTGTGTTGCTAACTTGCTATATGTGTTTTATTGATTTTGGCATTAGTGATAATTGTAAACTGTGAATGTATATGGATTCTTTATGTCGAGTTAATTTAGAAAAGAACCCTGAGGAAATTGAATTATAGTTGAAAAGTATATTTATTTTATTAGCCATATTTTGAATGCTTATATATCAGTAAATTGAATTTGCATGTGTGTTCAAGGTTTGATCTGATAGACATTGTATTCAGAATGATAAAAGTAAATGTCCAATTTTGCAACACTTGTTTGGCTGGTCGCCTTTTTCAGATATCAATTGATAATGTATGGTTTTGTCGGGGTTCCCTTTTATATAGGTTTGGTAGAAACGGACCCTGAGGCTGCACTTTCTGGCTTTGCTGAAGTTGTCAGTATGGAACCTGAGAAAGCTGAATGGTATGAATTAATATTACTATTTATTAATTTGCTAATTTAGACTCAAACAAAACATAGAAACCTTACTACTTATTTCCAATTTATATAGGGGCTTTAAAGCCTTGAAGCAGACAGTGAAGCTGTACTATCGGCTTGGGAGATACGGTGAGATGATGGATGCATACAGAGAGATGCTTACTTATATCAAGTCAGCTGTGACCCGAAACTATAGTGAGAAATGCATAAACAATATCATGGATTTCGTATCTGGTTCCGCTAGCCACAACTTCTCTCTTCTACAAGAGTTCTATCAGACCACCCTAAAAGCCCTTGAAGAAACCAAAAATGAGGTATGTTGTTGAAAGCTATCATTGACCACATACTTAGCATGTGTCGCTTATGTTTTTTTTTTATTATTATTATCATTTTTTTATGGGAGATTGTAGCTTGATAAGGGTTTAATGAGCAGCAGAGCTTGAACAAACTCTTACAGGGTGCCAACATATGGTACGAAAGTATCAGTTTCTAAAACTACCTTTTAACTTGAAAATTAAGGTCTAGAGGGGGTCAAACCAGTAAGTTTTTAACCCATAGTAAAATAGTGTACCATAACTCCTTGGCTGCTTATTTGTGCATGTATTAATTGTAAAATGAAAGGGAGAGTTGCGACTCATTTTGGCTGACAGTGCATTTCCGCTGGGGTAACTAAGCCCATACAAGTTTATTTCAGGCTGAATTAGATACTATTAATTTGGTATTATTATGTACTAGATGTGAATATTCTCTCTGTCTAACTTGATGGCTTTACTGTGGACTATTGACAGAGACTCTGGTTCAAGACAAATCTGAAGCTGTGCAAAATCTGGTTTGACATGGGAGAGTATGGCCGCATGAATAAAGTAAATACTTCTTCAATTTATGAATTTTTTTTTACCTGTTTTGTATTTTTACTTGCTAAATCTTTTTTTTTTCTGGTTTTCTGTTAATAAATTGCAGATTCTGAAGGAGCTGCATAGATCTTGCCAAAGAGAAGATGGTAGTGATGACCAGAAAAAGGGTACACAGCTTCTAGAAGTCTATGCTATTGAGATTCAGATGTACACTGAAACAAAAAACAACAAGAAGCTCAAGGTTGCAAAGTTCCTTTATAAGTTGAAAATTTTACCTTTTCTAATGTTTTTATTTCACTCTCTTTCACAGTCTATAACTTGAGAACTGCACAGAAACTACATAATTTTCTCTTAGTTTTGAAGCGGTGTCTTAAACTAAGACTTGGTGATATATGTTTTCAGTAGATTGTTAGTGAGGCTATTGTTAATCTCTTAAAGGACTTTGTTTCAGGAGCTGTACCAGAAGGCTCTTTCAATCAAATCTGCAATTCCTCACCCAAGAATTATGGGAATTATCCATGAATGTGGTGGTAAAATGCATATGGCTGAAAGAACGTGGGCTGATGCTGCCACTGATTTCTTTGAGGCTTTCAAGAACTATGATGAAGCTGGCAACCCACGCCGCATTCAATGCCTAAAGTACTAATTAACTAAATTTGGATTTTAACAAAGAACTTCCCTGTTTTATAGATTTCCCGCTATGTCCCTGTATTATGATAATTTCAAAAGCTGATATCCATCTTTCATATTATGCTAGAGTCAGTTATTGAATCCCTATTTTCATTGGGATTGATGGAAATTGATGTGTATATGGAGTTGATTGTTTCTACTTTTATATCCTTAGAAATATGTTCACATATAAATTTCTTTTGCTTGTTTACGCCATGCAATATTTTGATAATCTGGTAAAGTAGCATCATAAAAGAGTTGTGTTATGTAGATTTTACAGTTAAACCGTACTCAAATGCACTGCTTTTGATTAGTAGAATTTAGAGTTATCACTGGGGCTTGCTTGCAGGTGCTGCAGCCATACAAATACATGGATATTAGTTCCCTTTGGATTTTAAGGTTGTTTCTTTTGTGATATTTCAGATACTTGGTTCTGGCTAACATGCTAATGCAATCTGAAGTGAATCCATTTGATGGCCAAGAGGCAAAGCCGTAAGTTAATTAAACAATCTGTCTTTAGATTTTTCATGGCAATTTTATGATTTAAATTTAATATGTTTCCATTTCTAAATTATTTTTCTAGAACTTGACAGTGGCCGTCAAGTGTTCCATTTGTAAATTGTTACTTCTCTTTCTTGACTGGTTGTGACCCTTTTGGTTCTTTATGTGCAGTTACAAGAATGACCCTGAGATCTTGGCAATGACAAACCTGATAGCAGCTTTTCAGAAGAATGACATTAGTGAATTTGAGAAGATTTTAAAGGTTTGTTTACTGAAAATTTAGAAGTTATTTTACTATTAATTCATAGAAAATCTCAAAGTCGATCTTGGGTATTTTCAGAGTAACAGGAGAACAATTATGGACGATCCTTTCATTCGCAATTATATAGAAGATCTGTTAAGAAACATCAGGACCCAGGTCTTGCTCAAGCTGATCAAGCCATACACCAGGATCAGAATTCCTTTTATTTCAAAGGTAATAAATTTTGCTTTTATTTTACTTTTTTTACTTGGTAAAGCATGCGAAGTTCATGTCGACAAGGAATTAGCTTTTTACCATTTCTGTTCAGTTTTGTAACTTGTAATACAATTTTGAGAGTCTTCATGTTGACATGGCTTGGATTTGGTTTAGTTTCTATTTCTGCTATAATATTTTGACAATATTGCAAATGTGTGTTTAGGAACTGAATGTACCAGAGAAGGATGTTGAGCAGCTCTTGGTTTCATTGATCCTTGATAACAAGATCCAGGGTCACATCGATCAAGTTAACAAGCTCTTAGAACGCAGCGACAGGTATTTACACTCCTTTTTGTGTGTTTATGTTTATTCCTATATATGTTTATAACTCTGTAAGCCGTATGTTAATAATTTTTTAGGTCTAAGGGTATGAGGAAGTATACTGCAATAGACAAGTGGAATACCCAGCTTAAGTCTCTCCACCAGACAATTTCGAACAGAGTATGCTGAGAGAAAGGAGCAAGCTTTTGGCCGTCAGTTAATTTGCACGGTGGTTCTGTCCTGGTGTAAAAACAGTCAAGAGGATGGTCCTTTTTTGCATTTTGGCTGTTTTTGTGGTGATTATTAGTGTTCCCAGTTTATCTGCTTGCTGACGTAATGATACATCTCACCGTTCAAAGGGGATGGTGCTTGCTTTTTTGATAGTGCAAATAGTTGTCTGAAGTCACCTGGTTGCAATTGCTTTTGGAACTGTTTAGATTCAATATCTCTGTAATCTCGATGCATTTTCAGTTTTGGAGCATTCATTTTTCCCTGGTCCTGTGAATTAGGAACTTACCTGGCATGGCATAGTTGCCATTTTCTTTAGAGAGGGACAGCTATAATAAAAGCTATAATTACATTATTATGTTATAAAATGCTTATAAAGTACATCTTTTAAGCCAGGTTGTCATACCAAACAGAACCAGGCTGTTCATGGATTTAGTCTTTCTGGAGAAATTATTTATAATGGTATATGCATGTAATTTTCTTAAGTTATATTATCTGTTCAATTGGATCCTTTCTGACCAATCCTAGAGTATATAAAGCTACTGCATTTTAGACCATGTTATAATGCATTCAGCACCTCTTTTCCCTTCCCTTTCCTTTTCTACGTTGGACTTGCAACAGTAGTTTTAACGAGAAAAAGTTTTGATAAAATTTGAAATCTTTTGTGAAATGTAGTTTATTTAATCAGCAATGGTAACACCCAAGAACATGGCACATTTCTCGATCAAGTTAAATAAACAGTTCCTAATTTCCTTTAATAATCATTTACTTTCTGTAAAACAAAAACGTGTAAATGTGTAATACAATGATACATTGGCCTCTATTTGAAGAAAACAAAATGCATGCGCAATGTTTAAGAATTAATTTTATAATAACCAGCCGACCAGCGTAATAGTGCCTAGAGATTCCCATACTACTCGCGGACATTATTGTCAGTTCCCCTAGCATGCCTCTAAATAAATGGAATTATGAAAATAAAAAATACACCCATGCACCGCGCACTATTTACATTTCAGTTAATTCAGGTAAATTGTTTGGACCCGACGCCTCGTGACTTCCAAACCGGAGTTAGTGCTCTAGTTGTGCGCACATTTGAAGAATCTAAATTGTTCCTCTCGTGCAATAGATGGATAAAATATTTTTGAAGATATTGGACCATGAATGGTAAGTTACCGTTGGGATCTTTAGTAAAAAAAAAAAAAGTATCAATATTATCATCATTTTTATTTTAGTGATATAGCTTGCATTTGCATATTACACCATGATGTTATCACTGAAGTGTTGCAACTATTAAAATTGATTTATAACAAAGAAACTGCAAGTAAGAGGCAATTATATAAACTATAGTATAAATTGGAGAAAAACGGAGACTCGGTTTGGGTCTAGATTAGTTTTTTTATTATGGCCATCATTTTTTTTTTATGGGGCTTGTATGTTTTCTATATAAGGAATAAAAGTAATGAAATAAACGTCAACTTCTTTCTAACGGCAAAAGAACGAAGAGGTCCCATGCACATGTTCTCCCAAAATATTATATTTAGTGGTAATTAACGGATCTAGAAATTTTATCAAGCAACGTCCAATTTATTAAAAGACTAACGTGATAATATCTCATCCAAGTCAACGTCTCAATGGATTCTTTATATTTGATGTTTTTAGTGTAACTTGCTTGTCATGATAGTAGACAAAACAGTATTTCAGTGAAAAAAAACTAGTAGAGGACAATTTTGCGGATCTGTGATTTGAATTTTTTCCTTTACAATTTGCTTAAGCCTCCAAACACTATGAAGATTTGAGATAATTTGCACAAACATGGTACTATTTATAAAATGAACATTTATTTTTGCACTGATGAGATATAGGAAATTTTAAGAAGCCATTATTTGTTTCTTAATTCGACGAACCTTGATTACTGATAGAATAAGATTTTTTTTTTTCTTTTTTGGTAATGTGATATTTAAAGAAGTGATATATGATACACGATATGCACAATATTGGTTTTGAATTTTATTAGAAAAGTAACACTGACTGCATTAATTTTTAGGTACGAAATCCGAATATTGAAATAGAATTAATTAATTACAAACAATCCATACAAAGAAGGGATCAATCAAAGTAGGATGCACCTTTCCTTTTCATCACCTCGTTTTCTTTTATTTCAGAGACAATACGTGCATAAAATGAGACAAAAGACATCATTTTCTTTGAAAAATCTATTATTTAGGTCCCTTCAAGCACTTATGTTTCAAGTCAAAAAAATTAATTTTTCAAAATTGATGATTGAGTAATATCTGTTAGGACGCAGTAAACTTTCATTCAATTTGGGTCTTTTAGTGCAATTGAAAAATCAGCATAATTATTACCTGCCTTAAGTCGTAACATCTTACTTCGATTTGATCACTACTTAATTTCATTCATCCGAAGGATTTTGCCATAACACGGACAAGATTTTATTAATGATTCGGATAAAAAACTTCCTATAAAATATCACTAAGACAGATTGTGTTGATCTAGTTCGTAATCTAAATATTTTATTTTCGTTCCAAAGTTATATTGGTCTTATTTTTTTTACGAACTAAAACGTTTGCAGGAAAATAAATGCTAAAACAATTTCATTTATTAGTCTCTTGATCTTGTATAAATAAGTCCGAAAAAAAGCTTGTAAAGTAAAATAAAATCATTCAAAAATTGATTCGATGATTTTTCAATTTAAGTTCTTACATAAAAAATAAAAACAAAGTTAGTTAGCCACACAAAAATATCCAGAAAATTAACAACAGAGAATCCGGAGTTTTGTACTACTCAGACCAGAGAAAGAGAGAGTGGAGGAGTCATCTGCTGGACCCGGTTATGTCGTGTCTCCAGCCAATAAGAAACGCCAGTTACAATGACGTGGCACTTTACCCCCATTTCGGTCAACCGTTAGTCATGTGCCTATTCCGCGTTCAAACCGCGTCGGAGAAAACTTACCATTCACCGCATCAGTTTTTCACCATTTAACAATTTACTCCTTTTCCCCCACCGTAAAAACAATTGTCAAATGACGAACATAGACACCACTGCCACCGCTGTGTCGAGCTGTTTTTTCGGAAAATAGCCATTTGACTAAACTGAGAAGGGCACATCCGTCATTTCACACGACAGAGCTCATTAAAAGCGTATAAACGGGTCTTTGGAGAGAGTGCATTTGTACCTTTCATTTCCACTAGGCGTAGATTCTTCTTCTCTTTTTCTCTTTTGTGCTTATCTTCTCTTCGTAGAAAAAGAATCCATCCATCCATGGCGGATCAACTCACCGACGATCAGATCGCTGAGTTCAAGGAAGCCTTCAGCTTGTTCGACAAGGACGGAGATGGTTAGATCACGCGCTCTCTCTTCTTTATTTTTTTTTAGATTTCGTTGTGGATTGTGGTTTTGTTGTTGGTTTCTTCAAATTGAGTTGAAATGGGATGGGTTTGTGTCCAGATCCAGTGATTATTCTTGAAAAAGAAGTGTTGTAGTGTCGATTTGATGAATAGGGAATCGAAATGGTATGTAGAATTAGTACATCTATCTTGTTACAGTTTCTACATGTCGATCGTAACTAGATCTGTTTATGGGTATCGCATGGATCTGCTTGCTATATCTTATTTTTCAAATGATTTGTATTAGTTGATCTGTTAGGGTTTGAAAAATTTTGTTGGTCAAATGTAGTTGATTTGGATTAGAATTACTGCTTTGATCTCAAGGATTTGCATTTAAAAGTTAATCTGATATAAACTCTGTTTTTTGGTCAATGATTAACCTGTTGTAGTTAATTGAATTCAATTGTACTATGGTATTGTGGTCTCTACACACCGTCCAAATTATCCTACATCTGTTATTAGGTCATCATTGAATATTTTGTAGCAGATCCATTTATTCTGCATTATAACCTGAATCTGATCTCCATTATAACCTGCCTTCTATGAAGTCTAGTGATCTTGTTGTGATTATATCTAATCAAGTAAATAAGTAGTGGTCATTGTCCGTTATAATAATTTGAAATAGTGTTATTGAATAGCTGTTGAGCTTGAATCTATTGTTGTTTGTATTTAGTGCTAATTAGGAAGACAATTCTACATGATGACACATATGGTAAATGCGAATTAGAATACTGATTACTGCCAGTAAAGGAACTTGATTAGGAATGCATTAAATCTATGTGCTAACAAACTAATGATTAAAAAATCCTTTTCTTCGACAGGTTGCATCACCACCAAGGAGTTGGGAACAGTGATGAGGTCCCTCGGTCAGAACCCCACTGAAGCCGAGCTCCAGGACATGATCAACGAGGTTGATGCTGACGGCAATGGCACAATTGACTTCCCCGAGTTTCTTAACCTTATGGCACGCAAGATGAAGGACACCGATTCTGAGGAGGAGCTCAAGGAGGCTTTCCGTGTATTTGACAAGGATCAGAATGGCTTTATCTCTGCTGCTGAGCTGCGCCATGTCATGACCAACCTCGGTGAGAAGCTTACCGATGAGGAGGTCGATGAGATGATCCGCGAGGCTGATGTGGATGGTGACGGCCAGATCAACTATGAAGAGTTCGTCAAGGTCATGATGGCCAAGTGATCAGATCTTCTTTCTATTAAGTTTGTGTGTTTTGAGTAATAATTGGTATGTTAGTTTTGTTATGTATATCAATTGATGGTACCTTGCTTGTTTCCTCTTCCTCCTCTTAAGAAGTCCGGATTTTTGTCTCCTGTTGTCCGTCTATTCTCTTTTTCTTTTCTTTTGGATCTGTTCTTGGAGTAGTGATTAATGAGAACTTCCCTTTTTTGTGAAGCCAAATTGATTTTTTTGTTTGCTAGGTGGCTTTAAATGATTTTGTTCTGTTATCTTTTAATGGAACTTCATCTATTTGGTCATTATGCTATTATTGGTTGTCCTGCTTTTATGGTCTCAGTTGTGTTGTAGACTCTATTGATCTTGATACATGTGCGTTTTAAATTGACTTGGATTAGTATGTTTTAGATAATTTAAGAAGGCACATGTTAATAACAGTGACACAAAGCTGTGATTAAGAGACTTTAGTAGCAGTGCCGTGTCATCTGACAGTGATAGTAGATAAAAGCGTCGTGTTCTATTTTCTAATCATCTGGATTACTATGTTGATTGGAGGGTTCAATAGCGTTTTCTGTACTCTACAGTCTCTACTAGATTGTGTTTCCCAGAAAATGGAGGTGAACTATTTAAGTTCCTACATCTTTGAAAGAGACTAAACCGAAAATAACCAAATGTTAACTAGTAAAATTTTGTAACCTTTTTTTGATTCGAATATTAGAAAGGAGCGCTCTCTATTCCAATCAGGCAATCACGGCAGTTTTGTCAGACAGAAAAGAACTATTCAATTAAGTGGTTGGATAAGAGAAAAAATGGTTCGACATATTGTGGGCAGGATCTGGCAAATGCAGAAGGTTTTGTTCGACATAATATATTAAATAAGAGATGACAGCCGTTTGACAGATCTCTCTTTATGGTTTGTACTTGAATTGTTAAGGGCCGAATGTCAATTTGTTGGCCTGGGATTGTACTTTTTAGCGCAGCTGTCGCCGGGTTCTGTGATTGCTCGTACAGTCATGATTAGAGATGGGTTATACTTGCTTAAATGAGATTAAGTTTAGTGACTGTTTGCTTCTATAAGAAAAACTTGGATTAGAAGAAGTTTTTTTTTTAAAAAAAAAAAAAAAGGAAAACCGGGTTGCCCCAGTGACTGCACTCACCACAATACACAACGCCACAAAGATGCGGAAAGGAAAAAATAACCATAGAAAAACATCAAAATAGCTCTGACTGCTTGTGCCACCATAAAAGAAAAACTCTCTTATTCTTTTATTTACATGAGATACCAGTATCTTGACTCTTAAGTATTGCCTCTCCAAGTGTCAACTTCAATACCCATTTCAGCTATCATCTGACTTCATTCTCCACTGTGCAGCAGGTACAAAGACTGGTACGAGATCTTTGCTCCTTTCTCAGTATCGTATCAACCCCACCGGCAAAACTTGATCTAAGAAAACCTTCCACTTGTATCTAATCAGAAATCCACACACGAGTTAGCGAAATAATAAGCAGCTTGACCTGACTGGCTTGGTTACAGAAATCATGTTTGTAATAAATCGACTTGATCACGAAAACAGATAAATTGAACTCCTATCTGATGTTATTTATAAATATAATCACTCGATAAGACAAATCAATTTCAAAATACTTACCGCTCAAAATTAAGCGTTAGCGTATATTAGTTCTGCTCATGAAAGATCATACAATACTTTTCACAAAAACAACCATTAAACAAGAAAACAATTGTTTTCCTTAATCTTATATAATAGAATAAGGAAAATGTCAAATCCGCTGGAAGCAAAGCTAAGTCAGCTACTTATCCACTCTCGTCATTTGCTTTTATCAGAATTTTGTGTCGAATCAGTCGGCAGTCGTGGGCTCGTGGCATTTGTTGAAGGAGTACCTTTGATAAATACTTAAATAGTATTCTAGTATCAAACTGGTCGCATTGTTTCGAACTTTGAAACGGAACCATTTTGAAAGTGTTGTTGTAAGAGACTAAGAGGTGATGCATCCAAGAATACAAAATTGGATTCGTCCGTTCTGAATTTGACAAACACGTGCCAACTTTTAAGTCATTAAAAGAAATGAAAAATGTTACTAAAAACATTAGGAGAAAAACTACATCTGTAGCCCATTAAAGTTAGTCCAGGCTAGATAAAGGGAAAGGCCGAACTCTCTAGAATTCTTACATTGAAGGAGCTGACAAGCCCAAAGTCTGGTTAAAGGCTTGTTTAAGAATTAAAAATCTCTCTTTAAAGGCTGTTTTGAATTGGCCCAAGAAGTAAGTTCCATTTCACAAAATGTTCTGAAGAATAAAACGTGAAAATTGAACTTGCAAGTTTTTATGCTTCATAATTAACTCTTCGGTGGATATCGATAACTTGGCCGATTTATATATGTAAATTGTTGTAGTAGAATAGGTTATGGAGAAATTTTGACAGGAGTACGACTGTACGAATGTACGATATAAATATGTGTGAAGTACCGAAATTATTTTTTTACTTTTAAATCCCATATCTATTGACGTCTGGCCACAGATCTTCATTAAATGGATGATTTGGTTTGCAGGGAACCATAATAGGAAAAAAAAAAACTATGCAGATGAAGTTTGAGGCTTAATTGGGCTAAGACTCACTTTGTGTGCGGCTCAAATAAGTCTTTCTTTCTAATTAATGTAGGTATCTCATATTATTTTGGGCTCAAATTCAAGTCACCCAGCACATAATTTTTTCGGCATTTTAGTATAGACATGAGTCACATGACCTATGCAGATGAAGTTTTCAGGCTAAATTGGTGTAAGACCCACATTAGGTCTCAAAGAAGCCTTTCTCATTAATCTAGGTATCCCATATTATTTTTGGGCTCAAATTCAAGTTACCCCCGTCCCGTCCCCCCTTCCCGCGTATAGACATGATTTCTCAGTAAACTGGCTGGATTACACTTGGACAAGGACAAATCTCTGAATTGGCACTGTAGAATAATTCGTTTGGGAACTCGCACTCAAACCAAATGTTTGTCATTTACCATCATAAATTCCGAAATAAAAACGGATTCCATCCATGACCTAAATTTACGGAGTTATTGAATCGTGCTGTAATATAAGAAACAAAAGATAGGTTAACGCGTGGCACACTTTCATGCTGTAATTAAACCGACCACATGTGGTGGAAAGGTTTTTGATTGAATCTTGAAAGTGGATTTCAAGTGCTATAATTTCTTATTTTATTTTTCAAAGGAAACATTCTGGTTTCACGTGGGCATGTCTGTAACATTGTAAGTGCGTTTTCTCTGGAAATGTAAACAGAATAATTATTGAGCTGTATAATCTTTAAGTGATTATTTTTATAACATTTTTTAAGGCACTTGCTTGGCATTCACCCCTGATAGATTTGCTGTTATTATACTAATAATCACGTATATTCACATGGATAACTCCAAAAAATCAAAGATTGTACGGTGATTGATTTGATGCTCCCTCTAAAGATCATCATAACTTAAATAAAGGAGTTTATATTAAATTAAAGAAATCCGTCCTTTAAAGTAGGGCTGTCAATGGGTACGGTACAGTACGGTAGAAAGTATTTTCATACCCGCATCCGTTAAAATTTTCTCTACCCGTACCCTACCCGCACCCGTTAAAAAATGGCTTTACCCGCACCCTACCCGTACCCGTTAAGAATTAACGGTAAGGGTACGGTAACGGTACATAATGGGTAATAATAATATTATTAATTTAGTAAAAAATATATAATGTTCTAAATAAATATCAAATAAATATATGGATAAAGTACAATATTAGATAATACTTTAGATATAAAAAAAATATCATGAAATTTATTCCCATATCAATAGAATTAAAAAAAAAATCTATATAACTAATTATAAATTATAATATAATAGGGTACAAATTAATGGGTACTAATAACATGATTATATATACATATATTTTTGTAAAATTTTACCCGTTAGATAATGGATACGAAATAGCCCTTACCCGTACCCGTACCCAATAAGTTAACGAAAATTTTTCTTTACCCGTACCCATACCCGTTAGTGTAACGAAAATAAAACCTTACTTATATCCGCCTTATCGAATGCGATACGGGTAGGATAAGTGGGTAAACGGGTTTCATTGACTTTAAAGTTTCCTCCCCCTATTTCCTGGTTATAGACCTTGATCCCTAGGTTTCCAAAGTTTTCTTATTTAGTCACTACATTCCAATGTGGTATTTTATAGTTTATAATTTAGTTAAGAAGTGGATCATGATTCCTGTCGGTGGTCTGACAAAATTATTTGTAGCACCTAAGGGAGCAAGGAACAGCTTTCACAAGTGTGTTAAATGATACCCAAATTCTTATTTTTTGTTTATAAACAATATATTAGAAATTTAATTCTGAATTGTCATCTATGTAGAATGTGAAATGTTTGATTTTAATTATAATAAAAAATTCACAATAAAATTCAAAGGCAACATGAATGCACTCCACTGCAGGGTATTCAATTTCCAGTTAAGCTTGGAATAAATTTCAGATCAAATAAGTTCTTTATTGTTCCATTATTAATTAATAAATATTAGCTCAGTAGTAACAACTATTAAGGGGCCAGTGCAAGTCTAAATGTGGCTACTTGAAGAAGAGAGGCGGAGTTGTTGGTGTATTTATTTCTACACGTTGGAAATGAAAATTGAAATGAAAGGACAGGGAATAGTCAAAGGGTAGGGGAGAAAAAAACAAAGAGAGGTAAGGTGAGATGCACGCAAGTGCACTTGCTTGTAACCGCAGTAATTTTTTCCGTTTTTGTCCACTTTGATAGATTGTACGGATCTCTAGATCAGTAGATCCCGATAGAAAGTGGATTGCATGTGTTGCATATGGTACCTATGTACTACTTTGCTAAAAGTGAAAACTTGTGCGTTGTGTCAATCGTCGATGATGATGTTTACATTTATATAATATAATTGATATGCTTTGGTGTAGACCATGAAATTAATATGTTTGATAGTGTTGTAGATGATGGGTAAATTAGATTATAATGCCACTTTATATATACTTAATTTAAAGATTTTTATTCTATTATTTTGCTCTTAATGTCCACTTCATGATTTATTATGCCGACATAAGTGATTTAGAGTTTTACCACCTCTGAAATGAATGTAAAAAATATGACTAATTTTAAAAAATAAAAAATTAAAATCAGACTAGAAACATTAAATGTAATAGACATGAATGTAAATATACTTTCAGCTCCATTCAAGCAATTAATTCTATGAAATATGGCCTCATCAACTACAAGTCGGTGCTTTGTTTAGGCTGTATCATTGCATGGAGTGCATAGTAAAACTATGTACAGAAAACTACAAGTTTCCTGGCATGTTTAGGGTAATAAGAAATTAAATTTTGTAGTTGGCTCATTAATCAAGTAAACGACTATATACGGCTCCTTTAAAATAAAGAAAAAATATTGCAATTTGCAAATGCTGATCTAAGACTTAAAATACACACAAAATAAAAGCGGCTAACGTGATTAAGGAAAAGGAGAGAGCTGAAAAATAAAAGAAAAAACACACACAGAAAGGACCTCTTAGGAAACCAAATTTAGGTGTAATTCAAGGTACTAAATTATGAAAGCATGAATTGGAAATAATTCCTCCTTCATTGTTAAAATTAAAAAAGGAAAAAAAAATCCAAATAAACAGTATTTTCTAAATGGTACGTTTAGTTTTCTAGAAAAAGTAAAAATAAAAATATCAACATACATTTAATTAAGGGACCATGGGAAGAGATTGGCAGAATTCCAGCTAAGATATCTATCCCACCACAAATTGTGAAGTTTTGACAAAGAAAACCAAGCACTGGACCCGGATGGAGTAAACACCACCTTATCCATGCCTAATTAAATCTGGCATTTGGCCCCTTCAAAACGGCCAATGAGAGAATAAATTGGGAATTAATTGATGCTTGGATGGCATATCATATGAGGAGTAAGACACACGGAACTATTTATTGCTTGCAAGTGCAAAGGTGATTGAAGTGATTCTTTCTCTTACTTTTATTTTGTTGGGAATAAAGCAAATTTGATTGAGATATAAAACAAAACAAACTGCATTTTTGTTGGTCATTAATTTATTCTCCAGGTCCATTGCCGCATTTTTCGGGCGGTGTTTTTTAGATTGTACCATGTAATGGTTTCGTTCATGAATATCTTTGTCTATGTAAAAGGGAGAAATTAATAGAAAAACAATTCGAAATTACACTGTCTATATTGACAATTTAAAATGCAAAGGACAGAAATTCTTCTTTTATTTTCTATATTAATATTTTTTTCTAAGAATGCAGCCTCGGAGGCATAATACAAAATAAACAATATGGACGTATGGGGTAAATTTATCAGTAAAAGGTAATTTATGTAATCATTTATTTAATGATAGTTACAATTTTGAAAGTATGAGGAGGCCAAAGTAAAAAACTTCATCACGCAACATGAAGAAAATAAAAGGGAAATAGATAGCATTTTTTTTATATAAAAGAACAATAAAACCATTGAATTTTATCCCTCTTCGGCATTTTCTTCACACAGAACCGCCAGTAAAACTGAATGTAACCATGCAACTCACTAGTTGCTACTCAGAATTAGGCATTCCGAGTTTTCTAGTTTCTACAGTCCCATATAAAAAAAAAAAAAAAAAAAGGTACTATGACCTTGGTCCTTACAGTAGCTGCAAGTACGGATCCCCTGCCTAGTGAAGAGGTACTTAGTGTTTGTGCAAAATTTCAATTTCAATAGTAGATTCAGAATTTGATAGATTATTCAGAAAGTTTTTTTTTTTTTTACAATTGGAGGGGAGCCAAGTCTGTCTCTTTCTCCCGTTCAATTCAGAATTTCCCCTAATTGGGCTGCCTTTAGTTACTGATCTACTGTTGGGTATGCAGGTAATTTGTAATTTTATGACATTTCATACCGTTTTACATGTGTATTAATAGTTCACTATTCTTTCAATTGTGTTAGTGAATATTGCAAATGTATTCAACTATTCATCGACGGTGGCATAAGAAACAAAAAACATGCCAAACATTTGCTTCAAAGCAAGGAGGTGGATTAGTACGGATGAAATTAGACCCAACACCATAGCGTTGACCAATTCCTTTCCTAAATTATAATGACTCTTTTCCTTTCTCACCTAATATTTTACTTTGTGATATAACAATATATAAACTTCACACGATGGTTCACTTGTTAATGTTTTTCATTCAGTCTTATTGCGTGCTCTGTTTTGAGTCTTTTGACATGTGCAGCGGGACCGCAAGGTGTTGAGTAAAAATGAAATATAAATGGGTAATCAAGCACGCAATTTAAACATAAGAAAGTGTATTTCAAAGCAGAAATATATAAACTAATACGGAGTTAATTAATTGAAATAAATTAAGAATCTAATCCTAAATCCCAAGCATATGTTCGGTATGGAGCCAGAAAATTAAATCAATGGTGTCCATCTGTTACTTCTATTAAAAAAAAAATCACAATAAAAACTCATCTTATGAGATTGATACTGAATTAAAATTTCCTCCGCCATTATTTTAAACATAAAAAATTCAACTCATAATCATCTCATATATCTCTTTTTACAAAATAATTAAGTTATCTGTCTTATGTAGTCGTGTTGAGTTAGTCTATCCTTTCATTTAAATAAAAAAAAAAAAAATCTCCATATTTCGAAGAGAACAGTTATAGTTTTTACATCATGCAGGACGCATTTATTTGTGTGACCCAAAGAAAGCATAAGAGACCCTAAAGACATGCAAGCTTTAAGGACGCCGTGATTAAGATTAAATAATTAAGGCTGCAGTTAGCAATAATTCTTGAATGTTTGGTGCTTATCTACAGTTTATCATAATTTTATCAACAAACATATTCTTTATCTAAGATTTAAGACGCAGAATCGTGTTATTTTAATTGACATGTCAAGATAAAAACATCGGAGTTCGTTCAGTTGGATTTTGATTGAACCGTTCCAAACTTTGGACTCATTAAATGATTGATTAATTAATGGATGTATTATTAAATTGTGTAACAATTGGGTACAATAATTAATCTCCCTGTTGCACTTGTCAGTTCGGTTCGATTAGCTTCATACCTGCTATTAGAGATTGGATGTGCCAGCATCATTAATTAATAATTTAATACTAGTTTTGTACTAATTACATCTATCATTTATTATGACCACTTGTCATCGTTTGGTCGGAGGTCTCTTCTATTGTTCCTATCAGATTTTCTTTTTAAGTAGTTGATCTTTCATTAGAATTAATAGTATTGTCGCAATTAGCGAATAATAATACAATATATTTCCACAAGGCAATAATAAAAGTATAAATAAAGAAGGTCACCTAACAGCATGAACTTAATTCTTACATCTCCAGTTAATCTAATCAACCAACCTGTTAGCAATAAACTCTAGTTAGGTTTTATAACAGTGGTCGCCTGATTGCGTTTTCTGAAGCAACTAAGTACAATTAATTGCCTCCTAAAAGTGCAATTATGCTTATGCCATCTCACTTAGTTGTTTGAGGTGAGAACAAAGATGCAGAGTGCACCTTACAAAAGCTGTTATTCCGACAAAATTAGGGCCCCTCCTTCAACTTTTGTTTCTTTTAATTTAACTTTTAATTTAGGTAAGCCACAATTTCTTTATGAAATGAATAAAATTATTTTAATTTCCTAGAGGTTGGCGAGTACCTTGGAAATATAATGAGGTCTTCAAAATTTAGGTGGATATTGAAAGAACTGTACTCATAAAGTCCTCGTTGACAAGTCAAAAGTGCTAATTTTGTACTCAAGAGTAAAAAAAAAAATGTTAAATTATAGTTGAAATAATGCAATTTAGGTTGTTTAGTAAATTTAACAACAATGATGATCGTTATTTCTCAAAATATTGGTATATATGTTATCCGACCTATGTCGTCCTATATTAGTGCTATTTCAGATTTTCTAGCTGACAATTGGCAGTTGTCTTTTGTCAGGATAATTTTCATTATTATATCTCTCTATCCTAAATTCGCAAAAAAAAAGAAAAAAAATGGTGGGGGGGGGGGGTATTCGAAGTTGAATAAAAAATGCGATAACATAACATAATTTCCTTTTCACAATATGTAACAAGCAATGTTTACTGTATACGATGTAGTAAATTAACAGTCGAAGTCATCAAAATAGACACACAAAGACTCGATCCAAAGTGGACTCGTCTCGTAAGGGTTTTGTGCTGACGGTGTATCCAACGAAACCGTTATTGCAACTTTTGATCTGACCCAATTTCCGAATTTCTGGATTCATTATTAAATCTATAGTCAGATTGATGTTGACCTGAGAGGTTTAAAGCAGACTTACGTAGTGGCAGAATCATGCATTCATAAAAAAATCGATTCGTACAGTAACCCAAATGTCCAAATATAATCGTCTTCATGCATTTAAATTGTCATAGTTGTAACACCATGACGTACTTTTTTCTGTTAAAAACTTAAAATACATTTAAATAATGAATTGAGCTAGAAAAATTAGTGTGTTGATTTGGATTTTTAAAAAGACTTTAATTAATTTGTTTTATTATAAAATAACAAAACGATAGAGTTAATAACTATTCAGAATAGCTACTAACAAATTTTTAACACTGAATATATTTTGAAACAGTTGTTAAACACAATTACTGTCACCTTTTATCAATTCAAAAGCAACCTCTAGAGAATGCAGGATGATCTCTCTTTGGCACAGTGCGTGAAATAGTGATTGATAATGGGTCATGTACTTTTCATAACATAACAAAAAAGATGCTAGCTACAGTGTACCATTTTAAAATATTTTTTATGCTATTTTTAATATCAAGATAACGCTAAAATTGATAAATTATAATATTTAATATTAGTTCTATTCCTCATATCATAAATTGATAGAAAATATAAAAGATTATAAATTTTGGTTTGTAATAAAATTTTAATCTGTAAATTTATAATATATAGCTTGTATTATTCAATTAATTTCAAAAATTACGATTTGTAGTAAGTGGGAGCCATCAGTCGGAAAAGAAAAATTAATGATTTACTTCATCAGAGACGCACATGGTAAAATAGTTGTTAACCCAACTTTACAAGCAAGGGTGGAGCCTAATATTGTCTGGATGAAGAAGTCAAGATGCCTTTTTTTTCGGCGAGAAAATTTGTAAGGAAAAAAAAATAAAAAACTTTGCATATGATCAAATAATTGTCTTCCGAAAAATCACGAGATGCTCGTTATTGTAAAAAAAAAAAATAAAAAAAATAAAATGTATTTTTCGAATGAAACAAGAGAGCATACAAAAACATGAAATTTTTGTTATCCCCAAATTCGGCCTCACCCATGAATTGATCCGACTTGCTATTGGGTGGGATTTATATTTGGTATTTTGATTTATTCATGATAGGTTGGGCTACCCGATCACCTAACCTTCTTCGAAATAATTTTCTTGTTCGAGCGACATGTAATTAATATTAACCAAAATTTACTTAATTACAGTTACAAACAAAGGAACACCAAACCTTGTCAACTTTGATTATCAATTATTTATCGACGTTAATTTTAATTATTGATATTTTCTATCGGCGTGATAGTGCTTAATTATGTCGCACTTATTGGTAGAAATGTACTTTCGCTGGAATCATGAAATATTTTTACGTGCTTATTGCTACTTTCTGTATGTACTGGCATACTGCATGAAAAAGAAAAAACTTGGCTTGGACTGTAGAAATAAAAACTCTCTCTCATCGTAACCTTATCAATAAAAATTTAGTTTTATTAAGGTGAATTAATTAATTAGCCTCAAAATTACACTTTGTCGGTTTAAAAATGACTCATGTGGCGACAAACCATCTGTATTAAAAATAATATTATATAACATATAACACATGTTTTACCATTCATCAGGTCTAAGTTTTATGATAAAAAAAAAAATATTCATATGGTAATATTTCAATATTGCATTACCAAAAGGTGAAATTTTATCAATATACATATGCTTTAAATTAGAACTAATTCAGTTTAGGGGAAATATTGTAAAATTGTGAAACAATTAAACAATTCTACTTTAAAGAATCTGATAATGTGGGGACAGGGAGGCGCATATAAGAGGCAGTGTGAAATCCTAGCCGTTACTTCCCATACAGCTTCAACAGAGAGGTACAGTACAGAGGACAGACTGTCTTCATCTCACCACATTAATTCCTCTCCTCTCCAGTTTTCATAAACTCTAAACCAAAGTTTCCACCCATGAGATAATTCAAACTTTTTCCTGTTTTCAGTGTAATGGAGATTATCACGACACAAGCCAGCACCGCTTTGCATGAATCAGCAATTGCAGCGCTGCACCAGCCAATGTTGAGTAGACAGCGAGCGCAGTTCTGACACGCAAACTGGGTCAAAAATTCCCACATAATTTAATGTGAAAGAGTACTTAAAAGTCAAAATTGAGGTGAAATTGGGTTCTACAAAAATAAATAAAAGGTTAAGAATTCAATCTTACATTAACTTCCAATTATTGAAGGTAAATCATGACGGACAGCTGGTGTCTTAAAACAATTGTTTTTACTTTTTAAGGGAACTCAATTTTTTTTACCGTGGCATGTTGATTTTGTGGGAATCTACATCCTCAGTCAAATTAACAGCCGTGTCGAAATCAACAACTTCATCTTATAAATTATTAAAAAAAGGTTTCAGTGTTTAATCTTAAATAAATTATATTTATCAAATATATTTGGATATCTTGGTAGATTAGTTGTCAACTTGCCACCGCATAACGCGTCCTCGTACATTGAAATTTAATATTTATTTTTTTAATAAATTAATATTATTGGTCAAAATTTATTAAGATTTGTAAATCTGACATTTAGTCAATTCAACCGAGTAATGTAATGAAAAATAATTTTAAATGTTCAAACCAGCCGAACAAGGTTAGGAAACTTGACTGGCACAGTATGACATGGCTAGACCACAATTAATAACTAAATCGAAAAATACGATGCAACATGTGTTGTTTCTCAATAAATCTCATTTTACTGATTTTGGCGTTTTGGTATACAATATTACAATTATGGGAGTCAAACTAAACATCAAACAACAAATAATAGCTACCTTCAAATGAGCAAAATTGTCATTTGAATAACTATCAATTTTGCTAAGCAGTATTGATAACTAAGTAAAAGTTACCTCTTATAAATATTTTTTATAAAAGTAGATGACGATTGATAAACAATAAAGTTTTAGTTTGGAATCTAGTAAACTAATTGGTAATACAAGAAATTATACTATTCTAAGAGCTTACGAGAAAAAAAAATAATAATAAAGAGTTGGGTTGTAGTGACGTAATTTTTTTTTGTGCTACAGATGTTATAACTTTTCTATTTCATTATTTATTCGAAAATTGAAATTCAAAATTCAAATCCAAAAATCATTAATCTTGTTTGATTTAACAAGCGACGCATTTTCATGTAAAATTTGGAGGTAATTTGATACTCAGTTGAAAACAAAAAATATAAACGAATCTTGTTAACTATGACAAATTAATTTTAATACGTTTATATTTTGATCTCTTGATCAAGTATTAAACGAGCACCAACATTTTTAAAATTCACAAGAAAACACATCACTTGTTAAATTAAAGAACAAGTTTAAAAAATTTAAATTCTAATGAAATAGAAAAATTATGATATTTGTGACACCGAATATCGTTACACTGAAACCTTACAAAAACATACACACAACGTTAAGAGCATAGCGAAATACTTTTGAAAAAAAATGGTAAATCAAATGCTATGTTAGTATACCTTCCTAACTAAAATAATAAATCGGTCGAGATCATTTGTAAGATTCGTGATGAAAATCCAAATATCACTCAATGTGCTCTTTTATTTATTTATCTATTTATTTATTAAAACATGGGACATGCAAATTGTCCCATGGCACTTGTTAAACTAGTCCAACATTCGATAGTACTATAAATAATTACATTTCTTATAAATTTAGCAGTTTGTATAATTTAGTGTTTGAGCACCATAGATTTAATCAATGCAAGTATAAGGTGCTAAACTGCATAATATACGCTGGATCGGACATTACGTATGTCAACAAATTAAAACTAATTTAAGGACAAAAACGAAATAAACAAACAATAATCCACCGAAAATGGACCAAAATTATCATCTAGTCATGTATATTATGTGGCAATTTAAAGCTGGAGTGTGAGTTTTGGCACACCTACTATTACTAGAGTTGGAAGCATTCTGAAATCTAAATCAACCTACTAATACAAATACTATTACGATTGGATCAAGAAAAGGAAATGTAGAAAGAGATGGCGACGCTGTTTCGGGTCCACAGATTCCTCCCCCGACAGTGGCAAGTATCGTCCAATGATAGGCTGCACCACCAACTCTGCATTTTTTGAGGTCCCCGACATGTCCACCGTGTGGGGACTTCCTTCACTCATGCGCACAAGGCTTGACATACACATACTTGCCATTCGGAATATCAGAACTCAGATCAGTTTTTGGTCCATAGACTCTGCCACTGGACCATATAAAAAATTTGTTTGTTTTAAAGTTTATTTTGATTTGTTCTATGGTTTAAAATTTCAAATGTTTAATCACGGCAATATAATAAACTTAACAAAAAAAATTTAAGTAACTGATTTTATAATATCACGTAATATGTTAAACTAGGAAATAAAGAAAACAATGTCATGTATTTATTTATCATAAATGTTTAATTGCAATAAATATGATATTACTGTTGTTACATTGTACTAAAATCATAAATTGCAATATTCCACTATTTTTTTTTTACAAAATTTGCAATATCTTAAATAAAAAATTAATTGATCGGTAATAAAAATTTTAAAAATATTTTATTACGATTTATGTCTGAAATAAAATAGGTTGAAAAATATCACAAGATTTCTATTTAGTTATCATAATAAATGTCTATTAATAAACTATCAAAAGATAACTAAATAATAAAATAAATACTAAAATTAAATATTAAAAATGACTGCAATCAACTGTCGAATTGGTTAAAAAAATTTCACTTGAAAAACACAATCCAGTCTACCTTTCCCATCACAAAAATGATTCTCCCAAATCTGCGACAATGGACCTGATTCCTCTATCCATCAATGGTAGACCGAGCGCACCCAAGTTATCATCCCAATAGGTTACCCAAAGAATCAAGTGGGTTGCCAAGTGTCAGAGGAAGAGCCAGACGGGCCAACTACCAGCCGATCTTCGTGATACAACGATCCACTTCATCACCGTTCGATCTAGATCCAACGGATGATCAGGAATCTCTGGTTGGGCCGGATACATCAGTGGACGTAAGAGGCGACAACGGAGGTAAATAACGACGGAGAATATAAATTGGAATTTCAGATTGAGAAAGATGTGGAAATACCAACCGACTTATCTACGTTTCATCTGCTCTCCATTTTTTCTAAGCGGAGGTGTCTGTTTTTCCCTTGGTGTGATAGAACAAAGAACGGGATTAGAGGTGAAATTGTGTGATATACACTCGATCAAATTGAAATTGACCTTTTTTTATTTTTTTATTTATTTTAGTGAAAGACAAAGAAGTAGAGAAGTTGTAGTCCAAATGTTTTTGTTGACCATAATAATCTTAAGATGTTGAAATCAATAATGATGTATGGAATTCTAATTATATGTTTTTTTTTTTCAAAAGAAGTTATTATATGATGAATTGATGATTGACTATAACTTCACTACTCCTTTCTGTCTTTCCAAATTAATTTAATTTGGAGTTGGAATTGAGGTTGTTGTTTATACCGCTACTAGTCTACTACCCATTTACAGGACAAATAAATTTGATATCTGCAAATTAAAAAAGAAATTATATCAAAATTTTCATGATGATAATATTAACTTTTTTATGAAGGTCTACGTCAGTTGCGATATTATTAAAATTTATTAAATCTGCTTTTAAACTCTCTAAATCATATATAGCATCAGGAAGCAAATTTTTAGGGAGGTGTTACATCAAAGCATAAATGGAGATGAAATGCGATTTCAGACATGGGCAAACTGAAGTAGGTCCGTTTATATACAGTTCATTTTTAGCAGGAGCAGAGTGATTTGACCTTTGGAATTTTTGTTTTTGGTGATTATTTAGAAAAAGGAAACAGTAGTTAAAAGACCTCTACAGTTCTCTCTTTCTATAAGAGGTTGTAGTTGGCCGAGCTCCTCTCTTCACCAATCCAACAGAGCACTGTAGAGGTCTCCTTTTATATTCTATAAAAAAAGGAAATGTTAGATAGGCTGCTTAATTAGGTATTTGACTGTACTTACTAGTTGTTATATTTTAATTTTTTATTGAACATCCTTATGACGAGGTTTTTGTGTTTCACTGAGGTTCTAATTGTCGGCAATATAGAAATTGATTAGACGCGTAACAACGTTATATTTTTTTTCTAAGTAATCCGTTAAAATTATATTATTTTTTTGGCATATTAAATTGCTTAAATGTTATTAATCCTCATAATATAATGTGTAATTAACCCAATTTTATTGAAGTAATACAAGCGGCGGCGATTGGATCGCCGAATAGTACAAAGTACAAACTAATGTGCTGATCTGATAACTATGAAAAAAATAAATACTATTTTTTGCTATCAAAATATTATAAAAATTCTACATCTAAAAAAAATTACAAAAATTGTTTCGACAACTTGTTTTGAAGTTACCTTCACCTTTGCTACTGCTAGTAACTAATTTGAAAAAAGTGAATTGTATTATAACACAATTTAACTCGACACAAAAGTAATGCAAAATGTTACGAGCGTAAATTATTTGTCTTATTGATATTTACGGGAAGATGTATACATCTTGTAATTTATTTGATGATATGGACGTCGATGCTACTGCTAGTAATTAATCGCGATGTCGTTGACAAATATAAAAGCATTCATGTTATCTATATTACTATTGTAATGTCAAAATGATGTCAAATTGGCGAAGAATATCAATTACTCGATGATATATCAGCTACGGACGACGTTAGTCCGTTCTTCCATTAAAAAAAGAAAGAAAAAAGATTAATTATGGGATGCGTATATATTATGCATGAGATACATGAAGATAGCCAATCGAATTCGTTATATTGTCAATATTATTACATAGTAAAATGGAGCTTTTCGATGGGATTATTGAAATTTTGTATTTCTGTACTGTTTACCATTTGGTAAGGCGTTTAGCATTGTGATTTATACACACCACCACTTGAAACAATCAATATTGAAAGTTAAGCATGCAATTTGGTGTCGTTATATATGCAGGTGAGCAGTATTCCAGAGAACTCCACCGCTTGGTGCTTTTCAAGGGGACTGTTGCATTTTGTCCATAACATTTTTTACAACGTTCTCTGTTGATGACTGTAGAAGGGACATGATGAAATTAATAAAATTTATAATATCATAGTTACAGAATCAGTGCAACGAATTAATTACTTATAGAAGTCAGTGATGCAGATAAAAACAAACTTTTAAATAACACGACTAAAATACATTAAAGAATGTTTTATAATACTTGATATTTATTGGGATGATTATTAATTATTAAGACATTATGATAGTTTTGTGTTTCTAATTGATCTAATTTATCATCTGACAAAAGATTATTAAATTCCTTTAATAATTGATATCCCTTAATTATAGTAGGTCTCGAGTCAAATGTTATATCAAACGATCAATCGCTAATAATGCAGTTCTTCGTTATCTTCTTTTTTAATATTTTTTAGATGATATCAGAGTTCTAATGGGCCGCTATAAAAGTAGTGAGATGAAGACAATGACTACAAAGTTCGTTATTTTCTTAATTTCAATTGATTTTTAATTATCAATTGTTTCATTTCATTTCAATGCTCGTTCCTTATCATATTACTATTCCATCAATTGTTTCCTTTTCAATTTTCATTGATATACTCGAACCACCATATCAACGATGATGCATCAAATTGATCCACTCTACCATAGAGTAGCTAGGATGCTTTTGACTGATTTTTGTTTTTAAGATAGACAGAACCAAAATCTTTCATTTTTTTTTTTTCAAAAATTAAAATCTGCAATGAACTTTGAACTGAATTTTAAACTTTTGACATTCACTGAAGATGCGTTGTATTTTACTACTAGACCAAAAACCGGTTCTCTCATTTGATTTTGTTGATTTTACTCGGAGCATTTTATGAGTGACCAAAAACCGGTTATTCAGAGGATTTGTGTGAATAATTCAAAATTACGATATATTTCTTATAACACGCCTCAAGTGCAAGTCACAGGTAACGAAAATATATAATTATTTGTAAATATTTTAATTTCACATAAGTTTAGAAACTTGAGCCCATTTTTATCATAAATTTATCTGAATGATCCTAACGTTATGAATTGATTTTTCTAGATTACTGTCGTCTTTCTAGATTAATAATAACTTGTTTGTATCAGCACTTGCACTATCAGAGGAAAGAAAACAACGCATATTGCATTTGCTAACCGAATATATAACATGTCGAAGGCGCGCGGAAGGTCTGTGAACATAAAAGGCAATAATTAGGTTTGTTCTAGTTACATTTCTTAGTGAAAAAAATTAAAACGCAAGGCCAGTTTAATCACATGTCATAATAGCTTGAACTCTAATCGAATTGTCGCTTTAATTTAGAACACCATTAACACATTAAATGATCTCATCTGATAAAATAAAGTATAGTTAACAAGTCCAGGAGGTAAGAATTGACAATTAAACTCTATAATCGACTGCGACATAACATACAAATCAAGTAACACTCTGCCTACAGTACATATATAACAATATATTATTGGCAGAATAATTTTGTTTTCAATTGATTTTGCTGAACTAAAAGTTAAACATTGATATTAGATCAATATCAACAAAATTATCATATCAAAAAAAATAATTTTTTAAAACTAGAGGTCACCAATATAATTAAAATCATATATTTTAGGAGTCAAAAGTATGATTTTTTTTAAAAAACATTGTCTACATAATCGTAAAATATCTGTAAAACTATTTGATAGAAAGTAAATAAATAAAATATTACACTTGTTATTCAATTTAAATTCATCCGCATGTACTTCAATAATGTTAAGTGGCAAATTTGAGATGATGTATAAACCCACTGAATATCGCTTAGAATAAAAAAAAAAAAATGAGAATACAACAAAATGATTTTTTACTTCAGTAGAGATTCCTCTAGCTTTCCATCAACTTGCCACGTCACTTGTGTATTATACCAATTTCTTTGGACAGGAATTTTTGTCGTGATGTTATACATCCCTTTTCAAGGAAAGTTATTACTGCGTGGTACACCTGTGGGCTTCTTTGGATGCTATATATACTTTTACAATGTTATATATCTTTTATCTTTTTTCTCCGACCAATAACTTTTGCATATGTCAGCTTATTTTTATGAAACTCTCCGACTGTTATCGAACAGATAAATAGCGCAGGTGATATGACATAACATAACATCCTATAATTGGGAACCATATAAATTTTTATATCACTTACTAAATTAATAAAAATAAAACAATGACAGAAGTATATTATAAATGCAGGCACTGGACGGCATTATTAACACGTTACATGGAAACATGAACCGCACAAATTTTCTCATATACAATTCCAATAATAAGACAATGCACAGAATACAAAAAATAAAATAAAAATGTAAAAAAAAAAAATTAATGAAGACAAGCCCATTTCTGATTCAATGATGAACACTAGAGGTAGATCAAATCTAGCGAGGAAAAGGTACATTTACAGCTCTAAAGGCCAAAGCATCACATCAAAACATCAAGTCTCCATCCATTATCCAGGCTCTACAAAAAGCTAAAAGATATTTTTACATATGATGAAAATGGGAGCGGCGTACCATTGACAACACCGTAATAATATGCAGATTTGGGTATGATTAGGTTCGTAGCTGTAGCTGCGTAGCATAAGTGCGCAGGCTGATCTCATCTCAGCCGTTGCTGCGTTGCATTCATTCACTTTCGGTCAAAAGCCGATTCCCGCTTGCCCCTAGGCGCAGCGTGCGTAGCGAAAATTCATGTACTTCACTGTATCACTGGAATTATATCGCAACTCGTTGCGATGAATTTGCCTCTTAAATGGAAATCTGACCGTCCGATTTGATCAGTGATGGATGAAGACTAAGATCTGAACGGTGGAATTGCAACAGTATGGGAGGGTAATTCTCCAGGTAAATCGCGCGTACGACTTGATACGTGTCGTTGCGTTTAAAATGAGCGTGATTGTGTTTACTGTATGTGTCAATATTATAAATTATATGTAACGGGTTATTTAATGTTCAAATATGACCCGTTACGTGATGATATGTAATAAGTTGGAACAGAGTAAATGGAATGTCAGAAAGAGAGGGGCCCTGGGAAAAGTGCTTCTTGCAAAAACAGGTATCTTTGGATCCTTTCAAGCACCGAGGACAGGAGGCAGTAAGAGGAATGTTCTCTGGACATGGTGTACGAGATATTGTATAACTGACAGTTTGGACCCACGAATTATTCTAGGTTACCGGGTTTGTGATCGTTTAAACCGAGTTTATATTGTAATTGTCTTGGCAACAGTGGGACTATCTATGCACCTAACACAAAAACAAAATATTTTTTAAGCTATTCTTTCCACTTTCCTTCCAAAATAAGTTGCTCTCCAGTGGGATTCTTATTACTGAATAAATTTACACACTCCAATATTGCTGTCAAGTAATAGGAGAGTGGGTAATTAATCCCCATCCGGGATTGGGAACAGGACAATAATAAGACAATTAATCTTATAATATTTGACATTTTAATTTGTGAAAATTCTTTGAGAAGAAAGATGTATTTTTAGACATGTATTACTATATCCAACTACCGTCATTACTTTTCAGACAATTTATGTTACTGGTCTAAACTCTAAAGTAAGCACAGGCGATACTGTATTATTAAAAACATAACAAAGTTCTAAGGACATAGTACACTGTACACAGTACAAGTTGAAGATGCATGAACTATATAAAGGATTTCTCCTAAAACACTTTGGCCCTGATTAAAATATAATATTTTCATCAAAATTTCCATGCTAATAGAAATTATTTGATCAAAATTTCCATATTATCAGACCCAATGAAATCCTAAAAAAATGATTCTAATCAAGTGAAATCCCATGTATAACTCATTTTTATCAAGGCTCTAGAACTCGAGGGCTGTTTTTTTTTGTTAAAATCTTATTTGCAATGTCAATTTTATATGTTATATATATTTGTGATGATTGTGCAATCGACTGACAATAAATTACCACGGCATGTTTATGAGAAGGTGATTTTTTCATTATTAATGCCACTGTCAAAGAAAATTTTCAGGATTAATGTAATTTAAATTATTATGAGTGTGATAATTGATTTTTGGGACAGATATTCTAGTACATAAATATATCATTTTGCACAGAAAACTTTCAAGGGTTTGGTTTCATAAATTATTAAAATACAGAAATAATAACTAATTTTATCTTCTACATTCTTCGGTTGAGAAGAACAATATATTAATTTTTTAATATTACATGCACACATAATGTAAGAATTCGGCTGTAGTAATGTTGTTTAAAAAAGGAAAAATATAATAGAAGCAGCGACTAATCAGTCAACTAGTAAATAATCATATATTAAGACATACGACGGCATAAAACTAGTTTTATTAAACATTATTAATTAATATACTTAATAAAGAGTTTTTTAAATGAAGAAAACGAATATCCTTATAAAAAACTTTATTTTAAAAAATCTGTCCGTTTTAAAATCTACCTTCTACTTGTCACGATATGAGCACATTTTTGTTAGTGTATCTATACAAAAAAGCAAAAAAAACCAAAATAACAATCATCACACATATCGACTCAGAAAAGAAAAACAGTGTCTATCCCTCTATCTTCATTCCCTCCAGTCCCTAACAACTGGAGAGGATGAAAACCCACTCTCAGTCTTCCCCTTCGCTGTCTTCTTTTCTTTTTACAAAGAAAAAGCGAGTGTAAGTAATAGAGAGAGAAAGAGAAACAAAAGAAAGAAAGAGCTCTGTGCTCAGAGAGAGAGAGAGAGAGCAATAACTAGCGCCATTCTCTCACCTCACCACTTCTCTTCCAACTCCTCTTTCCCTCTCTCTCTCTCTCTCTACGTAATTTACCTAACTCAGATCGCAACTAAAGAGAAAACCAAAGGCGATTAAAGAAGAAACAAACCCTTCCACACACACACACCCACACACACACACACAACACAGTGTAGCTCAAGCAAGGCATCTCTTTCTGCTCTTCTCTACTCCAGCATTCAATTGTTCCGTTCTTAGATCTGTTGGTACTATTGCCTCCATTGGTTATCTACATTTGGTACTTTTCGTGGTAAGCTTTTACTTCTCAGTTATTTCCTTTTCTCTGATTTCATATTTTATGAACTTGCATTTGGATTTTTGATTTTTGGTTTGTTGTTTTTTAATATGAGAATGATTTGTTGGTATGTTTCACGGGTTAAGTAATAAACACATGATATCTATTTAGTTTTTAAATAGATTTTTTCGAAGCATTTCGTACTTTTGTTTAATTAGATTCATGATTTCAATGTTTCTTCTTCGGACCGTACGTTTTGGATGTATGTGGAAAGATTACAAGTACTGTTTGTAATTTTGTATTTTAGCTGGGAGCTTGTTGTACAAAATTAATAATTTCTGAATAAATCAATCAGAATGCTGTCTGAATGTCTGTACTGAAATTTTCAGGGCTTATAGTTCAATAATACACTTGAGGAGGTAATTTTGAAATTTTTTATTGGAAATGCAGGTAAGTATTGATGTCTATAGTTTTTGTCGAGTATAAATCTAGTTTGTTTTTATGTCGGTTAATAGGATTCTTATGGTTGATTTATGTAAATTCTCTTTTTCTTGTTCTTTTTTTTTGGGATTTTATAATACCATTCAACTTTTGAAACTTTGAAACAGTTCAACTGTGTATTCTGGTTTATTCTGGTCAATAATAATAAGTATAAGTTGGCCTTCAAAAAAAAAAAATAATAGTAAGTATAAGTTAATGGAAAGTACATTTATAGCTAATTTGTTAACATAGGTTTACCTGGAAATTTCCAGTAATATGCACTATATAAATTCTAAGACCTTTTTGTTCTCAAAATTTTTGTAAAATGAAAAGTGCTGGGTATTTGGTTTCTCAATTGTTTCTCTGAAAGGACTCAAACATTATTTACTCCTGAACAAATGTTCTAAAATTAATTGTCAGGGATTTTTACTTGAACTGCTTTGAAGTGATCTTTGTATGAGGTTCTGAATGAAATTTCTCTCTATAATTGCACACTGCAATGCAAGGAATTTGATATTCTTTGTTTTTCTGTGCTAATTTGACGCAACTGGCTTTTATGAAACTTTCTTACTGGTAGGGACTAAAGTCCCGTTGCTGTTGGGTTAATTATCTGATCTTTTATTCAGTTGAGAACAATGGAAACTTAAAATCCCAGCAAAACGTTTTTCTTACCTATTGAACTATTGGAAAAACTCAGGGTTTCTTCCTGAATTTCTTAATAGTTCTTTTTCCAAAGTAATTGATGTCCTGTAATGTCCTAAAATACATGGTCCTAGATAAAATGTCCATCTAGTCTCCTTTATAACTATTGAGCAATGACAATACTAAACCTGAGTTTTTTGTACTTTAGAAATATGTTTTTTTTTTTTCCCTCCAGACCCTTTTCCAATTTTAGGAGGACTTCTTCGATTGGGCTTGTTTTTCTAGTGGAAATGGATTTTTATTCTAGCACGGTAGCACCAACTATGGGATTCATATCACATATAGACATATTATATATGACAGGTGTGGGGTGGTTTCTAAATTGCTTATACTTCCACTGATGATTTAAATAATAATTAGGTTGGGGAGGCTTATCTCAATCATTTAAAATGTACTGATTGCATTCCTTTTTTTATCGGTTCCATGCAACTTCATTTGACTTGCAAATTGAAACTCTATTTTCTATTGAATTTTTCTATTTCATTTTTACATTTGTGGTTGCAGCAGGTTTTCATTGCAGCTGGTATCAACTACCTTTATTTCTTTTTTTTTTTGGTTATATATAATCTTTGACATTTGGCATCTTTTATTTACTTGCTTTGCAGGAAATCTAACACATGGATAGAAGGAGCTGGCCCTGGAAAAAGAAATCGTCAGATAAGACAACTAATGCTGATGCATCCCCTAGTTCTGGTGCAACCCAAGCAGAGCCGGTTCGTTTAATTACTCTCTTTACAAGATTGTCTTAAGAATTGTAATTTTGTTTTGCTTATTGGCATGTGAACTGGAAACTCCCAGAATGTTATAAGAGAGAAAAACAAAGTCCAAAATAAACAAAATATAGTAGTTTCTTTAGTTTCTTCTTGAATGGTAATTGCCAGGAGAACAAATATTCTCACTTACGTTCAATTTCAGGAGCCCCGCTAAGTTCTAGTTTTGATGCATCTGATGTTCTAAACTTGTAGTTTGTTACTTCTTGGCAAATAACAAGTCTAAAAAAAAATGCATATAGAGTGATCCAAATTTAGTGGGTTTGTTGATTTGTTATAATGCCTGTCACAACTTGTTTCCTACTGGTTCATATCTAAAAAGTAATTTGAATTATTTTCATTATATGTTTTCCAGGAAAATCCAACTATAAGTTATATACAAGTTTCTCCCGAAACCTATGCTCGTCTCAACGATTTAGAAAAAGAAGTGAATGTTTTAAATGAGAAGCTAACAGCTGCACAATCGGAGATAAATAACAAAGATACTTTGGTCAAACAGCATGCCAAAGTTGCTGAAGAAGCTGTCTCAGGTACATCAAAAGTTTACACTGCTGTATAAACGTCATATAAACAAGAGGCTGTTCGAAATTGTGAAAAAGACTAAATTACTTTATTAGGCGAGGGCAGCTTAAGATGTCTCTACCATCATTTACTGGCCAACATTTTGTCCTCATGAGTAGGTCTCAGTTTTATTTGGGGTTGTTGAGATATTATGGTGATTGAACTCCAGTGGCATCTGTTGGTGAAGTTTACTTTGCTTTAGCCAAGCATGACATTAGACCCAGAAAATATTATGATAATTTGTTCAAAGTAGAAAGAAAACTAATAAAATGAAGAAATAAAATAGAAAAAATTATGAAAATATGGCCAGAGCAGGTCTGTACCTGCAACAATATCTAGACAATGCGGTATTGAACCTGTGTGAACCTATAATGTGATCCATACATATGTTCTATAATACCTTGAATAATGGTTTGGCGTCCTGGTGGTTCTACACTATTTTTTGCAAAATAATGTATACAAGCAAGGACCTATTATGTCTCTCTCCTTCTCAATAAATATTTTTTCTTTAACAGGTTGGGAAAAAGCTGAAGCTGAGGCATCAGCTTTAAAAATCCAGCTAGAAACTGTGACATTGAATAAGTTATCCTCAGATGAGCGGGCTGCACACCTAGACAGCGCCTTGAAGGAGTGTATGAAACAAGTTCGAAATGTGAAGGAAGAAAGCGAACAGAAGCTTCATGATGTGGTATTTGCCAAGACCAAACAATGGGAAAAGATCAAATCTGAGTTTGAATCCAGAATCTCAGAATTTGAACAAGAATTGCTAAGGGAAAATGCAGAAAATGCAGCGTTATCTCGATCTTTACATGAAAGATCGAGTTTAATCATGAAAATATCTGAGGAGAAGTCCCAAGCTGAGGCTGAAATTGAAATGTTGAAAAACAATATCCAATCATGTGAAAGGGAGATCAGTTCTTTGAAATATGAATTGCATGTTGTGGCCAAGGAGTTGGAGATAAGAAATGAAGAAAAGAACATGAGTGTGCGGTCAGCTGATGTTGCCAACAGACAGCATGCAGAAGATGTTAAGAAAATTACAAAGTTGGAGGCTGAGTGCCAGAGGTTAAGGGGCTTGGTTAGAAAAAAGTTGCCGGGTCCTGCTGCTCTTGCCCAGATGAAAATGGAGGTTGAAAGCATGGGCCGAGAGTATGGTGAACCTAGAATCCGTCGACCTGTTACACCAGCTATGGAAAACCACTTACACCAAATGCAAAAAGAAAATGAATTTTTGACCTCTCGATTATTGGCCATGGAAGAAGAAACCAAAATGCTCAAAGAGGCTCTCTCCAAGAAAAACACCGAATTACAGGTTACTCGAAATAGTTGCGCCAAGACTGCAAGCAAATTGAGAAGTATGGAAGTTCAGTTGCTTACAGGTAATCAACAAAAAATTGTAAATGGACGCGCATCAAATGGTTCAAATGTTGAGGTCCACTTTGACGGTGATAGCAATCCACCGAGCCTGACATCCATGTCAGAGGATGGTGATGATGTGAGCATGTCTGAGTCATGGGCCAATGCTCTTATGTCAGAGCTTTCAAATTTCAAAAAGAAGGAAAATGGCAGGGGTAGTATCGGAAGTATCAATAACAATACTGTTATGACAACCCAGTCAGAGGGATCAACCCATTTGGAGCTCATGGATGATTTCTTGGAGATGGAGAGGTTGGCATGTGAGTCCACCAATAACGGTACTGATAGTATTTCAGAAAGTACCTCAAAAATGGAAAATGGAGAGACAAAGAATAGCCCTAGTCCAAGCCCCCCCAGTCCATCCTGTTCAACTGATCCTGAGTCACCTATCTCAAAACTACGATCAAGGATTGTCTCTCTGTTGGACTCTGAAGTGCCCGAGGGTGATATTGCCAAGGTGATCGTCACTATCAAAAGTGCTTTGAAAGAGGTGCAGGTAGAGTTGCAAGGATCTTCAGGTGAGAACGGGACACCTGGTACAGAGGAAGATCTAAAGACAGCACTCTCTCAAATTCGTGATTTTGTGACTTCTCTTGGTAAAGAGGCAACTGAGATTCATGGGCGGTCGTCTGAAAACTGTCAGACACTCAGCACAAAAATTGAGGAATTCTCAGTATCAGTTGACAAGGCTCTTGATGCCGATAAAGGTTTGTTTAACCTAATAATTTCCCTGTCAGGTGTGTTATCGGAGACCAATAACATGAACTGCAGCACTATATTAATTGAAGGGGAGAACAATGGGTTGGATTGTGTGGATAAGGTGACTCTTTTGGAGAATAAGGTGGCACCACAAGAGGAACCTGGCCCCAATATAGAGGAAATGAAGCTGGAGAAGAAAAACCTAGAAGAAGAGTTGGCAAGGTGTAATGAGCAACTCGAGAGCACACAAGTAAAATTTGCTGAAATGGAGAAGAGCTTGGGTGAGGTGAGGACAAAATTGGCAGACAGTGAGAAGGCTAATGGGTTAATGGAAACCCAATTGAAGTGTATGGCTGAGTCATATAAGACACTTGAGACCCGCAAAGCAGAGTTGGAAGAAGAAATTGGTTCTTTGAAAAAGAAAATTGAAACATTAAATGAGGAGCTTGTGAAGGAGAGAGAAAGCCATGAAGATGATTTGGTGAAGTATAAAGAGCTCCAGGAACAATTAGAAAGGTATGTGTATGAAAACTTAAAATTCAGATTTATACAGGGATTGTGTTACTCAGATGCACGTTTTGTATTAGTACTGCACTTGTTGTGTATACTATGGTTCTTATTTATGAGATAGAGAAACCTAAAACACAACATAATCTTATTTCTATCTACCTTTTAGGCTTTTGTGATTCTGTAAATTTAAGAAAATTGTATCCTATCTGACATGGTATCTTACATTTAAGGAATGAGAAGGATTCGATGGCTGTTGATACTGATGAGGATATCAAGGCAAAACAGGTAACTAATTTGACTCTCTGATATCAAAACTGCATTGAAGTTTAAATTTAAAATTAAATCAAACAATCATTAGGCATGGTCAATATATAGGAAAATTATGTTCACTGGAACTAGAATAATTTTTGTAGAAAAATTGCAACAGGAGACATTCATGAAAAATTTCGGGATTCAAAAGAAGTTTATTAAGGGATTCAAATACTAAGTATATCATTTCCCTTCTGTTCTAAAATTCATAGTTGGAGAGGTGGTTGCTTCAGTGGTAGTGCTCATAAAATAAAAAAGGTTGACATGGCATCTTCAAGTTGTTTGATGGGGTTCAGAGTTAGGAGGGAAGTTCTCATCAAATCTTTTCTTTCTATATTTCTCAACAGGAGAAAGAAATAGCAGCAGCAGCTGAGAAACTTGCTGAATGTCAAGAAACCATCCTCTTTTTGGGCCGACAGCTGCAATCTCTGCGGCCACCTCTAGAAAACAAGCACCGTCAATCCACCGACAACCTCTCAGATGATGAGCTGGATGCACGTGCCAGTAATTTCATGCATACCCCCAAAACATCCATGCAGTTGGATGGTTCTGAGTCACCTATGGTTGATGGGTTTGGGTCCAACATGAGCATGTCAGAGACTGAAAATGGGAATTTATCCAAGTCTCCCTTGAATAATTCAAAGCGCCCAAAGCATAGGTCACCAAGGTCATCGTCCACTTCTAGCTTGTCGGGGCATTCGAGTGAGAGGTCTCATAGCAGGAGCGGGTTTACAAGGTTCTTTTCGAAGGGAAAAAGTGAGAGCTAGTGTAAGATATATGCTGGAGATTTTTCGAGGGGGCTAGAGTTGAATTTTCCGTGTTTGTTTCAAAGGCCTGGTATAGGATTTGTCTTCTAATAACAGGGGTGGTTCTCTGGAAGTATAGTTAACTTAGGCCTTGGGGCCTAATCTTCTGATGTTGAAGTTGCATCGTCATTGAGAGTGTTCTATTTGATTTTTATTTGCTCAAGGGGAGAAAATGAAGAAAAAAGAACTAAACCTCATTGTATATCGGGTGTGAAGGGCTGTAGTTGTTTGTTTCTATTTCCTTTATTTTGTTTCTTTGTTAAATATGCTAAGACTTTGTATTTGTGTGATGCAAATGTTTGTGTAGATGTACAGTTTAACCTTGAGAAAAAAAAAATGTTTGGGTTGATTTTTTCCTTCTAGCAGTGTCTATTATGCAGAGAGTAGTTTGATACTTTGATTAACCAGTAGATATTTGTTTTCTCGATATAATTGCAAGCATAAATAATAGAAGTAAATCAATTGGCACACCTCATGAATGGAAGAATGATACTGCTTAACGATGTTGTTAATTAGTGATGAAGCAAGAATGATACTTCTTAATGATGTTGTTAATTTGTGAAAGCAAGAACGTGATTAAAAGTTGGACCCATTTTAAAGCAGTTGAAAGCTCAGTCTATTTATCGTATCCCATAAATAATATAATAACTCATTTTCTAATCTACCAACCTAGCATTTATCTTTGGGCCAGGCTGGGTTGGGTTGTCTCCTGGATCCGGAGCAGTCGTGTACCAAATTGGCACATCTTTTTCCCCGAAAAAATTATAACTAACTTTAATTAATTTAGAAATTATAAAATAATCCGTTTTTAATTAATTTTTTAAAAATGACTGCGCAGTTTCGGAATCTGAGATTCCGAAACTAATTCTGCTTAGTTTCGGAATCTCAGATTCCGAAACTAGCTAGTTTCGGAATCTCAGATTCCGAAACTAGCATGGGCCATTTTTTCGACGTTCATCAAACTTTAATTATTATTTTATTCAATTTTTAGCTAGTTTCGGAATCTCAGATTCCGAAACTAGCATGGGCGATTTTTTCTGATATTTATTAACCTTTTATTATTATTTTATTATTATTTTATTGTTATTTTATTATTGTTTTATAATACTTAATAAATTATATATTACTTTATTAATATGAAAATCTATATCACGTAAAAATTAAAAAATTTTAAAAATTAAAAAAATTGCTATTCTTGACGAAAAATTTTCCAAATATTACAAAATTAATATTCGACTATTTAAACAGTGTTCCATCAATTATTTCACTGCTTAAACAGTTTTCAATCAGATTCCGATACTAGAATTTGCGCGTTATATATAACCCCATAGCTTCAGATCAATACGAGATAATACTCAACATAACACTTTTTATTGCGCTAGAGAGGAATGACAAGAGGTTCATGCTATATCCAGACAGAAAAAAGGATGCAAACACCCCTGTTAACTATAATGAAAGTCACTTGATTTACTACATTTCTCTTTTTTATGATTAATTTTTGATTTTTAAAAAATTGTAAGTAGTTTTATGTGATGTTTAGGTTTGAAAACTTTGAAAGTAGATTTTGGAGGTTCAGACAGCGTTTTTTGGCCCCAAAAATGGTCGTTACGGGGTAAACCCCAGTAAACCTTGTAGATCTCGTCGCAAGCTTTCCGAAAAGTCATCATATGCCCAAAACGGACGTTCCTATCAAAAGTTAAGCCTCCTTCAAGTTATAGTGTTCCATAACATCGATTTTTAAATATTTTATTTTATTGTAAGCAGCCTAAGTTGAAGGGACACAATTGAGATTCCGAAACTAGCTAGCGGGCCCGCTCAAACGTCAGAAAACTTAATATTGTACCCTATTTTATTACTATACTTTACTTTACTTTTATTATACTTTACCATATAACACTACTTTATTACTTTTATTTTACTATTTTTACTATAATATTTTTAGAAAATTTGAAAATAATAACATAAATTATTTATTAAAATAACTATTATTAAATTTTCAAAAGTTAGGTGAAATTTAAAAAAGTTAAATTGAAAAAAATATGAAAGGCCTAGTTAAATTGAAAAAAGTTAAATAGTGAAATTATAAAATTTAAAAAATTTAAAAATATTTGTTCTCTCAAAATTTAAATAGTGATTAAATAGTGAAATAATTTATTAAATAGTGAAATTTATTAAATATTGAAATAATTTATTAAATAGTGAAATTCTGACAAAATAGGCGGGAAACTAGCTAGTTTCGGAATCTCAGATTCCGAAACTAGCTAGTTTCCCGCACAAAAGTTGGCAGTTCTAGTTTCGGAATTTTTTTTGCTTATCAAAGAATTTCACCAGTTCTAGTTTCGGGAAATTCTGACAAAATAGATTCCGAAACTAGCTAGTTTCCCGCACAAAAGTTGGCAGTTCTACTGGAATCCGAAACTAAGCAGAATTAGTTTCGGAATCTCAGATTCCGAAACTGCGCAGTCAGTTTTAAAATTTTCATTAAAAACGGATTATTTTATAATTTCTTAATTAATTAAAGTTAGTTATAATTTTTTCGGTCTTTTTCCACCTTGTTTTACAGCAAGTGGAAAACTGCAAATAGTGATAAACATTAATATATACACTTTGATCTGCATTCGATAAAAAAATAAAAGTCATGCTACTAAACTTTTGCTATTTATATGTGCGTGCCAAATTACCAATCAATTTCCGAGTTGGTATTACTAGACCTGGAAGGGGTTCATATAAGGTATATTTTCATTCTGTTGTTTTTATGGGCTAGTGACAAAGTTAATTGCTTTCAGTTTATTGTAGTGGGCTATTATACAGGAAAACTTGCATAACGACAGATGCATATTGGTTGTTTGAGTGTAAGTCAGACCGACAATGCATCAAAATTTTTCCCCTTTTACAAATGATTTCAGACGCATATAGCGAAAAAAAGTTAATGTAAACTTGCATGAATTGAAGAATGCGACTAGCTGATCAGAATGACTCAAAATTAATTAAATAAATGAAATATCACGTTGGAAATCCAACATAGATAATGGATAAGTCTCATATAGTCATATGGCATTCTTCTGGTAATGTGTACAAAAATGCAGAGAGGGTCCGTTCACACGAAAGGCAGCTTGCTGGTAGGGAGGCACTGTTTGTGGCAGTTTGTCAACCTCAATCGTATAAGATAGCCAACTAAAGATCAATGGGATTGCATTTATTCATTATTATATTGTTATTTTTATTTATTTGTCAAAAATTGGGAAATTATTAACTGTGCTGAAAATTTTGTGTGATTGGAAGTGTTACTGTTAGAAATATTCCAGCTTTCTTCTTAGAAAGGAAAAGTCTTTTGTAGTAATGTTTTACTATATGTTCTTTCACAGTGATTAATTTATTGTAGACACATTTTCGATCCCTTAAACAATCCAAATAATCCCAGCACGTATCTACTAATCAGAGCTGGAGCAAGCACCTAAGAGCTTTGCCTTCTTTGAGCAGCTTAAAAGCTTTGTTTATCTCCGCAAACGGAAGCTCATGTGTTATGAATCCCTCCAGGTTGATTTTAATCTCCTGTAATCATATTAAAACATAATTTGTTGGTCAAGGAATGTAGTAACCAATGGCAACAACAGACCCTTTAGCATCACATTTGTCCTTTTCTTGTTACATGTGATCAAGGTCGATGTTTATACACATCATATTAGGCCCTAATATATCACAAAAGATTCAATAGACTATACCATGTGTGTCTTTAGTCCGGTTCAATACCGGTGTTTTATCAAAGAATTTGCCAATCGTTGCAAACTACTCTTTTTTTTTGGGTACCAGTAGACCAAGATCAATTATACATATTTAGGTATACTTGGTTGAAATAAAGTGGGAAAAACAAAGAAGAAACTGACCCCTTTCATGTACTTCTCTATAATTTCAGGCAGCTCAGCCTTTCCCTTGAAACCCCCTAAAGTCGTACCGGTGATCTTTCGGCCATCAAAGAGCTCCATTGGGTGTAATGGCAGCATTTGAGGGGAGGGGTGAATCCCTAGAATTATAGCCATTCCCCATCCCTGCAAATGAGAGGAAACAACATAAGTATAAGCTTTACAGCATTTACTTGTTAATCAAAGATATTGAGATTTATATAAATTTGTAAGAGACAAGAGTTATATCTACATCATGGGTAGAAAGAAAGGCTTCTCTGAGAACACCAAGATTTCCAGTGCATTCAAAACTGTAATCTACTCCTCCATCTGTCATCTCTTTTATCACCTACAAAAGAAACATATTTATAAATCAAACATGTTTTTTTCTTCAGTTGGTGACATTAATTTTAAATTTGCATATGTTGTGTGCATTTTCAAGTTAATACATAAAGACTATGGTTGCACAAAATATCAACAGCCAGAGTTCGAAGCACAATTCGCTTTTATCTCTGTTATAAAGACTATGGTTGCACAAAATATGTAAAATAACAAGTGACAATACCTCACTGGCAGGCTTCTCGCACTCTTTCGGATTTATAAAATCAGTAATGCCCATCTCTTGACCTGCATTTCAAAATGCACATATATTCTTGTGAAACAATTTTCAATTCAACTTAGCTTAACAGGAACACATACTGCAAAAATGTACCTTTGGCAAATTTCTCAGGGTTAATATCAACTCCAATAATTCTGGATACACCTCTTAATCGCGCACCTTCTGCTACCTGAACAAAGTATCACTTAATTCTTAAAAATGGGAATAACTTTCTGGTATCATTAAAGGAGGAAAAACAAAAACGTGACACTAACTGCAAGACCAAGAGAACCAAGGCCGTAAATCGCCAGAGTGGAGTCTTCTTTTACATTTGCAGTATTCCATGCTGCTCCAATGCCTGTAAATTTCACAGTTAACAGAGTTAAAAGGTGAAATGTCGTACTTAACAAATAAAATTAAATGCAATCTGATTGAATGGCCCGAGTTAATTGTGAAATGTCATACCTAATAAATAAAATTAAATGCAATCTGATTGAATGGCCCAAGTTAATTGCAACTTGTATGTGCAATGGGCCTTCTTCTGAGGCTAGAAATGGCCAACAGGTCCATGACCTAGCTCATGTTTACTTCCTCCTAATTACAAGTTTACAACCTTCTCCTTTACTCTCTCATAATTACCGTGCAACATCATTTTCTACCTTCTGTTTTTCTCCTTTATTGTTCATATTATACTAAGGAGCACAAATATGTTACCTGTTGAGATACCACAACTAAACAAGCACATTTTATGAAGAGGTGCCATTGGGTTGATCTTGACAGCACAAGCTGAGTCAAGCACAGTGTACTCTGCAAATGTCGAAGTGTTGAGGAAGTGGTACACTGGCACTAGGTTCCCGTCCTCGCGACCGGCCACAAAGAATCGTGTCTTTCCATCGATGGTCATGGTGCTCTTTAACGGGTTGACTCGGTACTTGTCACAGTGGTTGCTTTTGTCATGCTTGCAATATTTGCAGTAGCCGCATTCACCATTGAATATTGGCACAACATGGTCCCCTGCATTGATGCCTTCAACGCCTTCTCCCACACTCTCCACCACACTTAATACATTGGTAAACAAAATAGGAGTCAGAGTTAATGTTTCCGGAGAAAATTTAAGTTTTGATTTTTTTTTTAACTTTCTTTGAAAAAATAAAATTGGTATCTGAACTTTTATTTCAATAATTATTATTTGAACTTAAAAAAAAATAAGACTTATCCTTTTGATTTCCATTTTAGTTTCTTCTTGAATGTTCCAAAATTTTGATTGCTGTTTATTGAATTGAGTGACTATTTTTCTCTTTTCTAAAGTTGAAAGATCAATTTAATTGTTTTTTTTTTTTTTCAAAACTTCAAACTTAGTTTAACAGAAATGGTCAAATGGAAGTTGCGCAATTAAGTTGGTTTTTGTTTTTAAAAAAACCGGGGATAAAATTTAAATTTATCATCATGAAAATAATCAACTGTAGTTATGTCTACTGTCACAACGGCCATGACATGTCGGTAAGAACCAAGAACTAGGAACATATCGGTAGCAGCACGGAGATGCTTTTGAATACAAAAAAGACATAAAAAGTCCTAATTTCCAGTCTAACGTTTTTGTAACAAATTTTGTTATTAATCTTACCCTGCAGCCTCGTGACCAAGAATACGAGGAAACACACGCTGTCGCTCATTCTGCAAATGTATTTGTTACAAAAAGAACAATCAAAGAAGAAATGATGATATGATGATCAAGTGTTCTTCGAAAGTTATTAATCAATTCAAGATTTATTCCTCTGAAAAAAAGATGGTTAAATAAACTGGGTGTTAAAATTGCCTCCACCAATTTTCACCCATAGATCACTCGCCAATCATTGCTCACTATGTGATTGGCATTTTGATTCACAAATGCCAATCTTGTGTGATTTAAACTTATGCAAAATACGCATTTAATAATTATTTGTAGAAAATTTACCCTTGGATATATACTTGGCAATATAAAATTGATATCTTATGCGTTCATAAATAATTGATATCCAAAAACAAAAATATTCATATAAGTAAAATCTCTCTCTTGAACTAAAAAAAATAAAATAATAGTAATAAATAAAGAAAACTCTCTCTTTAAAGAAGCATATCCTTTGACATGTACCTCTCCTATCCAGGCACTAAGATCAGTGTGGCAGATAGAAGTGAAGAGGATCTTGACCCTGATCTCCATCCATTGAGGTGGATCGACTTGCACCTCTTGGATCACAAATGGTTCGCCAGGACCCCACAAAACAGCAGCTGTGCTCATAACAAATTAAACAGACATCCATAGATGTAATGCCATTCATTGGTAAAAAAGTTTCACTTAAAGCAATTCAGAAAAAAAAATGTAGGTATGCTGAAAAGGAAATAAAAATGATTCCTGGAATCAGCTTTTCTACTAAAAGTTTAAGTTTATTAGAATGAAATGAGACACAGAATTTGAGATGGATTTCATGCATTATTTGCATTTGGTACCTTTGCAAATGATAGGTTTGCCTTCGGTGGCAAGAGATTCATGATGGCCTTCCATTTGGTGTGATAACAAAGAGGACATGAATTAGGCTCAACTGACAGTGAGCACTTCCACAAAAATCTTATTTTTATATTTAGATTTTGGAAGTAGATTTTTATAAGGTACCGAAGCACAGTGGATTTGGAATAAGCTGCGAGTTATGAAGAAACCAATAAGATGCATTTATTTCTGGAGAAATGCCATATTGCAGTCAAGTTAGTTGACAATAATTTTAATGTGATCAATATTCTCTTGCATCTAGAGAGAATAAATTTCCCACCTAGAATTGTACTATATAGGTGGATCTCTCTTTTGAGGTGCTTAAATAGGAGCAAAAACATTTATTGATGAGGGAACATAAATTCTCCTCAATTTGGTATTTTGATGTAATAATATACAACATTTCATTCGATCCTTTACATAAACAGCATGTTAACTAAAATCTATTTCTATAAATTTAATCACCAACGCGTTTTACTGTAAAAATTAACTCGATGTGTGTAGAATATTTAATTTTGTTAGTAAACAACATGCGTAAATTGTGTGACAAAAAAAATAATAAATAAGAAACAGAGATTGGAAGTAACAAATATATAAAAACAATTATAGGCTGATGAGTTGGGCCAATAAAAATTCAAGAGATCAAAATGTTTTCGTCAGCAAGCATAACTATATTTTAGGTAATATAACAACTTCTGAAGCAAGAGAAGATATCCTCTGTTATTCAAATATCTTCTCTTTTTTTGGGTACTATAACATTAATTAAAGGAAATACATTTGGTACCGGGCACATACAATTTTAGTAGCAAAGACTGTCTATCTGTTGAAATATCTAGCAGACGTTGACGGAAACCTATTTCACTCCTTGTTTTACCTTAACTGATATATTATAAATATTTTTATACTGCCATTTGCCACTGTATTTTGAAGGACATGTAAACCGTCGGTGAATTTACTTTGTACCTGACTAGACTGGGCCTGTAATTCTGTGAAGTCCTATTTGTTACGATTATATAAGTAAAACTCAAAAATTATTTTGTTCAATATTCTGTAACGGAAAAATGTTTTTCACCTTCTCAATTTGTATCCAATCTAATCAATTTTAAGGCGCATATGTATCTTACCTTTTTGAGATATTACAGCTTGCAATCTGGCATCATTTCATTTATACACATTCCTTATGTACTGCCAGCGATATTCCTTTGTATTAAAATTCCATAAAAGAAATTGTGATTGGCTGAAATTCCTCTTTGCATTAATTCCCATTATTAAGCTGTATATCTATTGAATAATTTTTCATTTGTACGTTGGGGTATATCCAAATATGGTTCCTCTAATTTCTCCCCTGGTTCTCTATATAGAACACCTTTCCCTGTTAATCCAAAAACAACTCAGCTGATCATACCGTACTAGCTTTTCACCAATTCACTGATTCTCCATTTTTCATTCATTCTATTGTCTAAAACAATTCTTAAATACTCGGCTGGATATTGTGGAGTTATTGTCAGTTGCTTCCAGAGCACGTGCCTCAAGAAGTGACAACTACCCTGATTATCTTGGGGCGATTCCTGCGTCTCGCACGGTAGGGACGGAATACGTCTTAGGACAGTGATTTTCATCACGATCTGGGTAACAAGGTTTCATTCTACTATCTGAATTGTTTGTTGATTGTTTCAACACTATTGCTATTTATTTAATCGTTCCTGGCAAACAACTTTCTTAATCTCCCGGCGGAAAAAGAGCACTGAAATCACTGTACTTTTAACTGGATCCGATACAAAATGCTCCAGCTGATCGACTGTGTACTCCTTCTTTTTTTTTTAAAAAAAAATAAAGATTTATCCATTACATCCTGAAAAATCTGGAACTGTTTGAGCCAAACTTTCGACAATAAAGCACAGAGCAATGTTTGTCAATAAGCAGTATTATTTTCCATTCTGATAATTAAATCCTTCCCAACAATCACATATGTAGGGTATCTCATTTGTTTGGATAATTTGGATTGAAAGAACCATATTTATTTTGGATTATGTGGTTCCGTTTATGAATTGTAAAAATGTAGATTTTGATTTATGGTTTGATTTTAATAATTGAAAATCAAACCGCAATTAACTAAAATATCAGTGAATATTATGTTAGTATTATAGTATCATACACATGCGATTATAAATAAATAAAAATCAATACTAATTAGGTTTAACCGAATTAAAATCATTAAAATGCAGTTTTCTTAGTTAATTCGGTCTATAATTCAGTCGATGGAATTATTCGGCCGGTTCAGGTTATATTTATGTAAATCGAATAAAAATAAAATTGATTGAATGGACACCCAACCAACAATTTAAGATTTATAGTAATCCCCTGTCCCACAGTATCGTATAAGTTGAACAATATCCAAAAATGAAGACAAGTAATAATAGAATCAAACCTGATCATATAAATGACATCATAGAATTGAACTCCAACCCTTTTTTTTTTATCAATTATTCTTTGTAAGAATTTTCTCCTGTAACATAAGCCAAACCAAAATGCTAAATTTGAAGGATATTTTAAGCACCCAAACAGAATCTCTTGACCTTACCTTAACTCCACAATATCAAGCCATTCAGCACATTACCTTAGACAATAGCCAAACATGCATATACATTGTTTAAGAGAAACCCACATTGGGAACTTTTTTGAAAAAAAATAGAGGCACACAAGATACTGTAAGAACTTTAGGGAATAAATGCGGAAGTAAATCTCATGAACCTTAAATTACCTCCAGCCATTGCCATGCTCGATTGTCGATTAGATGACGTCGCATGATCGGTTCTCCGACAGATTGGAGAGTGAGAGACAACCACTAAGCCGAGTTTTCTTCCCTTGAATTGATGGCAAACTCCAGGATATCGGCCCAGACTAGTCTCCCCATGTGTTCTCTATGTTCTTCTCTCATGTACTGACCATATAAGGGATAAAGATCATCTACTCACTGCTCTCCATCAGAACATGGGTAAATATAAGATAGAAGGTCACTAAATAGGCGCAACCAGTGGATGCAAACAAGAGATGATGAGATCAGATCGTTCTGTCCAGATTCAATGTACAGTCCAAACGGGTCCGTTTGAAATCAACCCTAGAGCACCATACCTTTCGTCCATTCCGAACGGATCCGTTTGGATTCAAACGGATCCGTTTGGATTTCTCTGGACAGAATATTACATTCTCCCACTTGAGCTCAGCATCCAAAATAACTTAATAGCCTATTAACTGAATGTAAAAATAAAGTAACAAAATATATGAACCATGGAAGTAAGTCAGCTTTAAGTGCATATTACTTCTCATAATCACGATACACTTTGAAACTTTCAAATTTACCCTTAATGTGACCTACTATTGCATTATGAATAAACCTGATGTTTATTCCAAGTCTATAACTTAATGATGTCATTCTATACCATATGATTAATCCGTATAAACAAATCAACTTAATGCGCAAACAACATGAATAACATCTAATCTTTATCGAAGAGATTCACTTATACAATCTTACGATTGATTTACTTCATAATAGGACCAATTCCTATTTATTGCTACACGATCCTTGAATTCCTTAATATGCATTTAATCAAAAGATCAGTTAGCATCACATCTGTATGGTTATACTTAATGACCACTTAATTCTCCTTAATGCATTCTTTCAAAACCAAACTTGTAATGTCAATCAACTTAATATGACTTTCATTTCTTAGTTACAAAGACTGCGAGAGAATTACCACACAGAATATTCTAATGATTTAGATATAGAACTCAAAATTCTAAACCTCCAAATAAAACTCTTCTGCCATCATGGGAATCAGTCTCAAATACACAACGAATTATTCTTTATAGTTGAAGTAGCAATCAGTGCCTATCTGATACTTCTTTATATAGTTCCATTGGCTAACATAAAATATGTTCTCTTAATTCGATTCCTAAAATCGATACAGCCAATCTATATAACTTAATATATTCAACTTGTCATTCGTTGAAACATAAGCATATTATCTTTAATACCTTAAAGATATTTCATTACTTTCTTAGCTATTTTCTAGTGGTCTATCCCCAGGATTTCAGTGATATCAATGATATCAACACAACATTCTAATCGACAAAGCTATATATCAGATTTTGTGCACAAATCTGATCATTCAATATGCTTTCAACTTGTCGAAACATACAGAATGTTAACCAAATGTCCCTTTTTTCCGAGTTGTTATGAAAATACCAATCTACACTATATCTATTATATATTCTAAATAGGTGTAAACTTGATAAATAATTTTATATCCATAATCTTTCCAACACTTAATTGATATATGCTTGATAAGGTAAACTTAAAATTCTTGAATGTTTATCTTTATGGATCTTTAATCCAATACGAAATATGGCTTTACCCATATTGATATCAATTTTTAGAAAGAAATTATTTCACCTTATATAATAGTCATTTATCAATACTTGCAAGTAGAATATCATCTAAAACAAGAAAACAAACACGACTCCCACTGACCTTGTGGTATATACAATAGTTCATGATACTTTTCAAAACTGTATGAAAAACATGCCTCATGAAACTATAAATACCTATAGCAGGATACTTGTTTTAATCCTTATGTGATTTTCTTAAAACTTGCACACTCAATGCTTACTATTACCAAAGAGAAACTTATGGTTATTTCATATAACCTCTTATACATTATTACAGTTTTCGCATCCATCCTATATAACTCGAAACTAAAATGAGTTACTAATGTCAAAATCATACTAAGTGAATCCACTAGTGACAAGTCTGATATATCTTTAATGTTACAAACAAAATCCTTATTGGTTTCATGAATATAACCAACATGTTATAAAACCATCAAGTAACTTAAACAAATTTCAGACTTCAATACATGTCACTAATTCGTAAATTTTCTATGACATTACACTATAATATGGACTTACTATAATTTATCAATTGTTCAACCTTGATAAATACATTAGAGTCTCGTATACTTAGCATCAGGAACAACCAACTTTATACTTAATTAGATCACTAAAATATTGAACACAATTGTTCAACTTGATCTATATTTATAAAATTAGTCAACTGTGGAAAGTTTCTTCTTTCATCAAACGATCCGATTGGACATCAAATGGTCCGTTTGAACTTGATAAAATGTTATCCAATTTTACATTAGAGGAAGTTACTATAATGATCATCAATCTGATCGCTCCCACTAATTTGATCATTTTCCAGAAACTTACATATTTAGATTCCACTATCCTGATCATATTTCTAAAATCTCTTTTATCTAACTTTACAATCTTCATGTGCCTACCGCATTGTGTCTCTACTTTCTCTTATGTAGAGATACATATATTGTAAGTAATCACCAACAAAAGAGATCAAAGCAAGCTTTGTACTTGATGCAAATATTCTTTATATAAGCCATCACAAAATGTGACCTTTCAACCTCATGCTTATTTAATTAATTGCTTAGCTTACTTATTAAAATTTTCCTTGTTATCAAGTATTTCAACTGTATGAACACGTTCAGATTAGCCCATAACATAATCTATTATCATCCTTAATTAACACATATGGTCATTGGTTCATTGATTGACCATTTCTCTGTATATGTGTCATAACTTATATAGGAGACTCTTAATAGACTATACTTGATTGGACTAGTGTTCAAAATGAAATGTACAAGAAAATGACTTAGAAATATCTAATGCTAGACTCTTTTAATTGAACAACCATATATACTTTATCTTCACTATGTGCTCTTGCACATCTACAATGGTAGTAAGCCTAATAGATAAATGTTATAACGAGCATTACTGCATTTGCCTTATCAAACAAGACAATATGCTCATTTAATACCTAAATAAGGACTTTACATTATTTTGCTCATCAACCGAACCACAAATTATTGAGAAAACTTGCTCTTTATGTACATATCACGCAAGCTTATCCTCAAAATTTGTTTCTGCTAGTTGATTCTTCCAAATGCAAAATCAATATCCTTTTGCTTAATGAAGAATAACACATCCTTCTAAACCTTATAATTCTCTTCCACAACTTAGGAACACTAATACCTTTCATTTCTAAATGGGGATCAGCTATTCATTATGAAAGTAAACCGATACATGCTTATACTTAATATTGAGACTAGAACTTCATACTTAATTTACCAAATGTAAACCAAGTGTAAAACTTCATGAATCAAATTCCTGTACAATATTACCTGTGGGCTAAATATTATACTTTGACTCTATACACATCAAAATAGTATATGCCTTTATGAATCAAATTCCTTCGTAGTATTACCCGCAGGCTCAATACACGTTTTGATTCCATATACTTTATATATGTATATATCTATATCCGTATGATATAACTAGTTAACTACATGCTTAATCTTAATCTCTGTGGGCAAATTAAGATATTATAATTAACTATTATATCCTGATAAATTATATCAATTTCAGTCAATAGTCCTGTGGGACGATATTAACTTTGTTAATATAATTTATCACAATTTATGTCTTTATAACTAAATGTGACTTTATAAACTTTACATATATATACCCTTAATATAATTGAAGATGCTGTGGTTACTCAACAACTATACTAAAATATACTCATCACTAGACATAATACTTCATCATCTGTCCTAATTCAAACGGGTCCGTTTGAATTTCAAACGGTCCGATTGAAAACCAACCGACAGACACAAATTACTTGTCACCAAATGAAACGGCCCGTTCGGATTCCAGGCGGTCCGTTCAAAATTTTCTGATAGATACTTAATATGTTTGTCAACTATCTTAATATAGACACAAACCAAATAGTCCGTCTGGACTTCATCCAAGATGTCTACCCTAGTAGAAGAACTAGTTATACAAGCAAGTTAACTTAACATAACCTAATGGATCATTTAATTATTATTATCTATATATGAATAATTACCATATGCACAATTTCCACTATATCCTATATAAATACAATTTGTGTAATATCACTATACCATATGTATAGTAATTCATATTAGTCTAATTAATGCTTGTAGTACTAACACTAATAGAGTATTCCTAAATATATGATGGTCTGTGGACTGCATCAATACTTAACTACTATAGTATTATACAGTCATAGCATTATTGACTAATATGTCTCCAACAAAGATGCTATCAAACTACACAAATTCCGTATTTTAACAAATTGACTATTCTATAGACTTCTATAATAATTAACTAATCCTTCAACTCTCTTAGACAGTGGAGAACTATTATTGGTCTAATTCATATCCAATTCAAACGGGTCGTTTGAACTCCAAACGGATCCGTTTGAATTCAAACGGGTCATTTCAAATATGAAACGTTGCATCCAGAATTTTCTGACAGACTGCACACATTCTGGTAAAACACCATTAACTTTTTCCACACTTGTCCGTTTTCTGCGTTCTTGGTCATTCCAGAAACTAGACTCAATGCTCTTTCTAACAACGCAAGTTTCAACAAAAACAAGTTTCTAGATCAAAAGTTAAGCCCCTCGAAATTCAGACATTTACTGGTATGTTCTGAAAAACTGTCAGTCCGACCCATCTTGTAAATAGCAAAACTCATTCATATTTAATCAGAATTTTGCAAATTTAGATTCTATTGATAGATCTCTTAATGGACTATATACCAGTAAAATTTCATACGCATCCAAATTACAGAATGAGAATAAACTGGCCCGTACTCCAGAAAGGTCAGAAATTTCAGAACAAAAACAGACTGACATCCTTTGATTGCGACCACAATATCTCACTGTATACTTACTTGATTTTGATGATCTTGGTCTCTATGGAAAGTAGACTCAAATATCTTTCCAATTCTGAAAATCGCATTGGAATCGGATACACGAATCATGAGATATCACTTCACAAAATCAGACAATCAAAAACTGATTCTGTTTTTCTTAATGAAAATTAGGGTTTCCCCTAATTATTTCCTTGATCACGAAATTGATCAGAAAAGACCAATAAACTGCGACTAACAATCATCTAATTGATCAAAATGACAATCCTAATGGCAAGACAGAGGCGTAAACCGCTCTGATACCAACTGTAAGAACTTTAGGGAATAAATGCGGAAGTAAATCCCAGGAACCTTAAATTACCTCCAGCCATTGCCATGCTCAATTGTCGATTAGATGACGTCGCAGGATCGGTTCTCCGACAGATTGGAGAGTGAGAGACAACCACTAAGCCGAGTTTTCTTCCCTTGAATTGATGGCAAACTTCAGGATATCGGCCCAGACTAGTCTCCCCATGTGTTCTCTATGTTCTTCTCTCATGTACTGACCATATGAGGGATAGAGATCATCTACTCACTGCTCTCCATCAGAACAGGGGTAAATATAAGACAGGAGGTCACTAAAATAGGCGCAACCAGTGGATGCAAACAAGAGATGATGAGATCAGATCGTTCTGTCCAGATTCAATGTACAGTCCAAACGGGTCCGTTTGATTTCAAACGGGTCCGTTTGAAGTCAACCCGAGAGCACCATACCTTTCGTCCATTCTGAACGGATCCGTTTGGATTTCTCTGGACAGAATATTACAGATACATCATATCTAATTTGCAAGCAAATGAAACTGATAATTGAATTCTCCCGGAACGCAATGTACGATGTGGAGAGGTGCCTATTTGATGATTTTGATCTCACTCATGACAACACAAAAAATATTACAAACATAATACTTTTGAAATAATAAGTATAAATTAGTACAACAATTTTGTTATGGAAATGAAGTTAATTTGAGGTTTTCGATTGAAATTTAAATTTCTCAACACCCTCTTAAATAATCAGAAGAGCTCGTATGCATTTTTACTATCCAAAATTAAAGATATCTCCGTTTATTACCCACTTAAAATCGATATATTTAGGGCTTATAATCAAATGAAGTATTCAAACAAAATCTGGATAAGTTTGTTCAATCCATTACACCACGGTCCACATATCATTTTGTTATGAGAAAATACTAATCTTGTTTTCGTGTTGAGATTTTAGTATTATGGACTCTATTTCAAATCATAAAGGTAAATGTTCAATTTATTCATAATCTCTTGCACACCCCTGTAATTCTTACAATTAGGTTGTATCGTGTATAAATAGGACCTGTTACACACCCTCATTGTTTATTATTTCTTTTCTCTACGATAGGTGTGATCGGAGGTGTGCCTCCAAAATCGAACGGCAGAGTCTGGAGATTAATTAACTCTAACAAAATCTATTTATTACTCACATCAGATTCTCTTCCATTCCATCATCATGTTCCTTCGACGACGGAGTAATTAAGGAAATAGCTTAGCTCGGGCATGTATCTCATCTCATTTTTTCGTTCTATTTCCTTCCTTCTCATCAGAAAGTTATTTGTGTAGCACAGCCTGAGTTTGTTTTTACTTTCATTCACTAATCACTTTAGCCTAGCAAGTCACGTATGCACCACATAAAATGAATACATTGAAAAATTCTGTGGCAAAATACTGTCACGATGTACGTGCTTTCCCCTATTTGTTGTGATTATCATATTGTAAGAAGAAAGACAAAACAATATCTAGAACCTTGAAATCTGTAGCCAGGGATATTTACCATGTACCAGACAATTCTTTGTTTGTAACGAGCTATCCAAGAAGAGAAATTTACTATTGTTCGTATTATTGCTTTGACCATATTTATATATTAAAACTATTCAATTATTTATGATTGTTTGTAATTCGTATTATTATATTAATTTATAAATATTTTAGCGTGGCTGGCAATTTGTTCCTCGATCCTCACTAGGTCAACCCCCTCCTTACTCGGTCTTCTCGATTCTTTTTTTTTTTTTTTTTTTTTGGATGGTTGCTGCCTAAATAAAGTCTAGAATATATATATTTTTTTGACTGAGCTCGGGTATGATATGCTTGAATGATTTTTATATACGGACTAAATATTAACATTGGTTCTTTAGAGCTTAAATTTATATAATTTACATATAATTAATATCAATCATATTTTCTTGTTGAAATATATTTAAATAACTGATAATTCTATAAAAAATGATTGAGAATTTAAACTTACAACAATAATATGTAGATCTACAATTAATGCGCTTTGCCAAATATAAATATCTAATTTTTTAGCACTAAGAACATATTTATAATAATAATAATAATAATAATAATAATAATAATAATAATAATAATAATTATAATAATAATAATAATAATAATAATAATAATAATAATAAATATGGTCTTAGTGCTAAGAAAAATTGACCAAAACCGCCATTAGGCCGTTTTAAACATGAGGCTCTCATAAAATATGGTCTGAGATAACTGTGTCAGACTTGCAATTAATTTGTGTTAATACTTCATGCTGCACCATAACCATTACACGACAGCCATAATTAATTAACTAAAAAGCAATCTGTTTATGTGTTATATTGTTATATATATAGAGGCTACAACTGCAGTATTAATGGCATTGCGATCCATTCTTAGAAACTATTTAGAAGAAACACTCAATCAGTTATTACTTTAGACTCACTGAGCTAGATTATCATGTCCGGAACCAAAACAATGTCAAGCTCACAAGCAATCCGTGCCGCATACACCGTGGTGGCAATCTCGCATCTTCTTCTACTTGTGTTACCATCTACAACAAAAGCTATTGAATCTCCACCCAACACTTTATATCCGGGATGCCAATACAGCTGCGGTGGAATTTCCATTCCTTATCCATTCGGTATTGGCCCGAACTGCTCCATGGGAGGCTTCACGGTCACTTGTAACAGAACTAATGATGGTACAGATACTCCTTACCTGGGTGTTTTCCCGATTCTTAATATAAACCTCTCATTAGGCGAGGTAGTGATAGACATGCCTGTATCTTACCAATGCTACAACAGCAAAACAAAGTCGTATGATTACACCGATTGGTGGATGAATGTGAACACCTATCATTACAGGTTTAACCACCAGAAAAATAAGATCACGATCATCGGCTGCTCCATGGCACTCGGCGTTGTCAATTTTACCAACCCTCAAGATTCCTACTTGGGTGGATGTGTCGCAGGGTGTGATAGTCTAGAGAGCTTGATTGATGGGTCATGCTCTGGAATTGGCTGTTGCCAGACATCCATTCCCAAAGGAACAAACCACATTGAATTTTGGTTCAATAATAATCTGTCCAACTCCGAGGTTAAGCAATTTAGTCGTTGTGACTATGCTATGATTACAAAAGAAGATGAGTTCACATTCAACACCAGTTACATCACCACTGACATACTGTCAAAACAAAACATGTCAACTGTGATTGATTGGGTCATCGAAAACACATTGTGCGACACTGCACAGACCGATAATTCCTCCTTTGCATGTATCAGCACTAACAGTGATTGTGTAGACTCGAGCAGTGGCGCGGGTTATCTCTGCAACTGCTCCGAGGGTTATCAGGGCAATCCTTATCTCCAAGGAGGGTGCCTAGGTCTCTCACCTCTCACCTCTCTCTCTCTCTCTCTCTCTCTCTCTCTCTCTCTCTCTCACACACACACACACACACAAACACTCACACACACACACACATAATCATAGCTAATTAGCTTATTGACAATTAATATGGCATATTTATGTAGACATTGATGAATGTGCCAATCCAAACCAATGCTCTAAGCCAGGGAAGTGCCACAATACACAAGGAGGCTATTATTGCAGTTGTCCCTTCGGCTGGAGAAAAAAAACTAACAACGAATGCGAACTCAACTTGGGACTAGTTATAGGTACGATTTTTGTTTCGGTATAAAGAAAAATTTTTGAAGTATTTTAAGGCTGTTGGAATTATGATTTGAAGCTAGAATTGCATCAGAATTAGTATGGAAATAGATAGTAAAAAAAAAAATTAAATAGGGTTAATCAAATGGACTCCAAAAATTCTAAAAAATACATAGTCTGAACAAGATCAATGATTTTCAATCAAACGTTTAAATTTAAATTGTAAAATAAAAAATAAAAAATCAAATTGTGATATTTGTGACATCATATTTTTTTGGAACTAAGTAGGGTGTTACCGTATCCTTCTCTTTTATTGAAAGTACGGCACCAGAACTTCTCATAATTAATTTGGGACAGATGATGTTTTGGCCTTATTGAAGTGTCTACTGTCAACGTGCTGATTAATGCTATCAAATGTGGAAAACGGACACGGAACAGAGGTGTTCTGTTTCTGTTCCGTTTCGGTAACAAAACAAAGAAACTCTTTAGCTTCCGTTCCGTTTCGGTAAACGAAACAGTTTTCTGTTTCACTTCTGTTCCGTTTCTTCATTTTTCATCTATGTTGCATTGGTACGGGTACGAGTACTGTACCCGGTAAAATTCGGGTACGGTGGTACGAAAATTTTCAAAAATCTCCGGTATGGGTACGATGATATATATATATATATATATATATTATTTGAATATATTATTGATCTATAATTATATTATATTACAAAATATAATGTGTATAACATAATTTTGTTTAGCTAAGGCTTAGAGTTTGCACAAATAAATGACATAAACACTAATATCAACACGTTGACCGTTGACTGTTGACCATTGATCGTACGGTACGTACCGGGTACGGTACCAGTATCCGGTTCGTACGGTACGGGTACGGCTGATGTTTTCAAGTACCAGGGTAACATAGTTTTTCACTGAAATCATCTCATTTCCGTGTTCCGTTCCGTTTTGGTAACGTTGACAAAACCACATTTCATTTCCATTCTATTTCTAAAAACAAAACCATTTTCTTGTTCCGTTTTAGACGGAACGAACTGGAAACGTGCGGAACAACGATATATTGACATCCCTGGTGGTGATCAATAGATGATGTTTAGGTTTTTTTTGGAGTGTCTACTGTCAACGTAATGATCAATAGATCAACAGATCGCCATCATACACGACATCTTGACACTCAATTATATATTTTTATTCAGTCCTAATGTGTGTAATGCTAGCTTATATCTAAGTTTATAGTATATTTAACTTAAGAAAAATAGCTTATAATTAACACTGTAGATGCGTGTTGTCATTAATTTCTAAATAGATGTTGGTAAAAAAAAAAAAAATTATCAATTTAGTTGAGATCTTTGAAATGATGAATAATATGTTTTTTATTATTCTGATCTTACAAAAAAAATGATACGTACAAATCTTTATGTTGGGAAAATATTTACGGTACTTTATGTTACCGTTTTAAGTAGTCCCTAACGTTATTATTTTTTAAAGACGAAAAATGATGTAACATTGTTTAGTCAAAAAATAGTCCTATGATGAATGAATCACCCTCTAATTTGGTCCCTAATCTTCTTGCTTCTCGACAATAGAGCATGTTACAAACTCGACGCAAATCTGATTCTTATTAATTATAAATAGTAAAAGTTTACTTTTGAGACTTTAAATTCATTTGATGGAGGCTAAAAAAATTTATTATATTAACCGAAATTTTATATACGCTACATTGAAAAGTGTATAAAAGTTATAATGAGGATTGCTAACGCGTCATCGATGGCACGTGCCATCGATTTTTCATTCACTCATTTTTCAAGATCCAAAATTCAAACGGCCAATCCGAACCGTTCAAATTGACCATCATATTGAAATATCCTTGGAGAGAAAATTTTACATTTTTTAGAATTTTTTTGCTATTTATTATGATATTTTCAAATTGGAGGGCCTGAAATACTCTGATTATGATGTTTTTGAAAATATCATAATAAATAGCAAACAAATTCGAAAAAATGTAAAATTTGGTCTCCAAGAGTATTTCAATACAGTGATCAACTTGAACGGTTCGGATTGAACGTTTGAATTTTAGATCTCGAAAAACGACTCGATGGCACGGGACCCTCCATGCCATCGATGGCGCGTTAGCAATCCTCAAGTTATAATTATTATTTTTATAAAATATTTCAAAATAGTTTTACTTAATTAGATTTACCGTAAAAGTTGAATTTAGTCAAGAACTACTTAATTAGATTAAATCAATCCACTCAAAGTTCAACCATTCATCAACCAAGAAGACAAAAAAATTGATTTGATCCCAACCTAAGCAGATAAGCTAACTCGACCTCTGAAATGACCAATAATTTAATTAGATCTGGGCTAAGTATGCTGGCACTGTACGTTTGATAGAAATTTAGAAAACATCAAATTTTAAAAATCAACCAAACTAGAACATATATACTTCATATACACATAGAATATGGTCCTGAACATCAAGAAAAGTTCGAAATTAACATAAAATTATAGATAAGCAAAATGTTTACAATTCTTATCCAAATGATTGAAGAAACCTACAAAAAATGACTGCAGGAATTTGTGCTAGTATTCTCGGTCTATCATTCCTAGGGTTCGGTATTTATGTGGTCCTCCAAAGAATAAAACTTTCCAAAGTAATGGAAAAGTACTTTGATCAACATGGAGGATGGATTCTATTGGAGAAGATACAAGCAAATCAGGATTTTGGTTTTACAATCTTCACAAAGCAACAAGTAGAGCAAGCAACAAATAATTTTGACAGTGCAAATATTATTGGACATGGAGGACAGGGCACCGTCTATAAAGGAACTCTAAGAGAAAAAGTGGTTGCCATCAAGAAATGCAAAATAGTTAATGAGAGCAAGAAAAAAGAATTCGGTAAAGAGATGCTTATTCTTTCCCAAATTAACCACAAAAATATTGTAAAACTACTCGGTTGTTGTTTAGAAGTAGAGGTTCCTATGCTTGTATACGAGTACATCCCTAATAATACTCTATTTCACCACAAAAATTACAAAAATCAAGGCACATGCATTTCTCTTGCAACTCGTCTAAGTATTGCTCAAGAATCAGCAGAAGCACTTGCATACTTGCACTTTTCAGCATCTCCTCCAATTATCCATGGAGATGTGAAGTCCGCAAATATTCTTTTAGACCAAAATTACACCGCAAAGGTGTCTGATTTTGGTGCTTCAATACTAGCTCCTACAGATGAGGCACAATTCGTAACGTATGTACAAGGAACGTGCGGATACCTCGATCCAGAATACATACAATCATGCCAATTGACAGACAAGAGTGATGTATATAGCTTTGGTGTGGTTCTCATGGAGCTTCTAACCAGCAAGCCTGTAATTGATTTTGATGCATCAGAAGAAGAGAGGAGTCTTTTGACTTGTTTCCTTTCTGCTATGAAAGATAACAAAATACAAGATATTTTGGATGATGAAATAAAAAATGAAGATAATATGGAAGTGATCATTGAAGTAGCCGAGCTTACTAAGAAATGTCTTCATTTGCAAGGAGAGGAGCGGCCTACGATGAAGGAGGTCATTGAAGAACTTGACCGAATTAGGAAACTTAGGCAACATCCTTGGACAGAAGAGCACCATCCCAAAGAAATAGAAATTTTGCTTGGTGAAGTATCCCATGATATAAAGATTGAACATACCGGTTATTTCAGCCTAGAAAAGAAAGCTGGGAACGGTATGGTTGATGGTCGATAGCATTGCATCGTGCTCTTATAGACAACATATCTCATTCTTTTTCTTTTTCTTTTGGTTTTTTTGAGTTTTTTTTTCCTGGAGTTTTATATTGCATGTAGTAGTGTTGTTCTTGAAAGAGTTTGCTTTAATTTGTATTGAATAATTGAAGTTTTTGTACCGTTTGTGTATTTTCTATTTTTTTTTTCTTAATTACTTGCTTAAAAATGTATTTAGATGCATTTAAAGAAGCACCTTGGCCTTTGTTTTAGAATTATTAGTTATTATTACTGAATTCTACATATGAATTAATGCATGCCTTCGAAAATCTTATGAAACTGGTAAGGTTAATTACTTCTAGAGAAAACTACAAGATGATCGGTTCCATGTCCATCAAGAAATTCTATAGGCCTTGTTTAATAGTCACATTGTCAATGATCTCAATTGGTATATTATTATTTCCAATTTGAAGCTTCAAAAGAAGCAGCCGTGCATGTTAGGTTGAAAGGCATGAATTAATTATGTATTAATCCACGGATCATTAATTAATAGCATGAAGGAATTGTGTACCTAAGTTATATTGCAATTTAAGATATATTTTTTCAAAGGACTGTCGGCTGTAATTTAAGATATTATCATATAATTCTTTAATCTTTATAGTTGGCTTGTAAAACAACGGATATATTTGAAACTTACGAATACAGTTTATTATTATTTTGTTCTCATTAAGTTCATTGGTTTCCACGCACCTTAGAAAGTTCTTCAATTTATTAATTAACAATCTCAGCAAAGTGTTCCAGGCAAATCTACACCAACTGGTAATCTCACCAGTTCATAAAAGCGAGTCGATGATATATAGATTCCAAATTCAAATCGACACATAATAATGAATTGACAAAAGGAGATACTTGCCTCGTGGCTTATCTTTTTTATTTTCTTTTTGTTTTTTTGCCAGTAAAGCCCCATACGCATTCATTCGTGCATTACAACTTACAAAGTTACAATCCTGATAACTATCATATACATATACAATAATATGCAAGAAAATGAGCCGGATAGTTGTAATTTTCTGGGAATGTAAAAAGTGGAGGCGCGCGTATTAATTTGATCTCAGTAGGGAGAGGATCAGTGGACAACAAGACCGTCGATCCAAAGCGCATACTAATAATTATCATACTGTACGTACCAGTACGGTACATCAATTAAAAAGTAAGCCCGGGCACCATTGTTTGGAGCATAGAAAGACCCTATTCAATTCCCAAAAAAAAAAAAAAAAACGAAAAAGAAAGACCCCATGTAGATAACAAGAGTTTTTTTTTTTATCAACCTCAGTTCTGAGCTCATTTTCGGACAATAAATGAAAACTATTAACTGGAAACTCCAATAGTCTATTTATCTCTATCTCTACTACTTATAAATGCACCTAACAAACCTTGTAAGAAAAATCAGATAAAGGTTGTATTCAATCCCTAACATCAAATATGGGTCATTGATGGTGTTGATCTGATGTGATCTGCGGTCTGGATTTAAATATCAGACAAAAAACTAGCTTTATATCTGGAAGTGTTATGTCGCTAGGCTCGAGACTAAGCGATTTTGTTCACTGCGCTTCAACTGTTCTATTCTCCGTTTATACATAAAATTTCTTTTTGCTCGCTTTTTTTATCCCGAATTCCCGACGCACCCCACTTTTATATATCACATTTTATTTTTTGTGCTCGCTCCCCCACTCCAAATTTACCGTACTACAGTTTGTATCCAGCTATATTATTGGACTTTGATTTCATTCTAGCATGTACTTGTGTCTATGTGTTTCTGTGTATCCATGACCATTTATTAAACATTTTTTTGCGATTAACTAATGTTTTCGCTATACAAGAAGTAATATATGTTTCAATAAAAAAATTAGTTTTGTAAAGATTTATCCATACATTTGGATGGGCGTATATGCTAGTTTTTCAAATAATTACATACTTCTTTTTTTTAAAAAAAAATCGAAAGACCCGTAGGCCTATTTTACTGTAGTAAATAAAATAAATGGGGTATATCTGAATGTGCTCTCGGTGCATAACGAAGCTCTATCGGATTGATTTAGTGGGTTCAAAATAAAGAAAACAGAGAAGATTAACAATGTTTTCACTTAAAAATAGGTCCAAAACTCTGCGGGATGCAAATGAAAAATTGATGTCAAATTCACCAAGCCAATCACACTTCTTAGTTCTAAAAAAGTGGTATTGAAATATTATGTTGTGGTTGTCAATTGAAATTAGAATTGCAGCAATTGTCAAACATCCTCTTAGAAATTCATAAAAAAATAAAAAATAAAAAAAATCATAGGTGCTCGTAAGCATATTTCACTATCCAAACGAATTCTCTGTTGATTCACCCTCGAAAAACTTCATATTTAGGAGCTATAATATCCCAATATTAAATGAGTATTCAAACAAAATTTGGATAAAAGTTTGTTCAAATCCATTATATTATGGGAATCTCGAGTCCAAAATGCACAATTCCTCTTAAGCGTCAAGGAGATACATTATTTTTACCGGACGCTCTAGTTCATACATCTTTTCCTTATGAGAAAAGACTAATCTTGTTTTCGTGTTGGGATTTTAGGATATGGACCGCTTCAAATCACCAAGATATTTTTAAATTTGTTCATAATCTCTTGAGCGCCCCCCGTGATTCTTAAAAATACGATGTATCATATATAAGTATAAGACTAGTTGATATGCTTACAACAAAAAAAAAAAGCACCTGCTAACATCTTAATGTAGACTTTAAGTTGCCTTCCAAATAATAGAAAGAGACCCAAAAAAAAAGGCACAACTAGTTGAAAACAATCTTTTTATACAAAACAAAAATAAAAGTACAATTAGTAGAAAAAAGACTCAAAAAGAGCCGTGGCAGCAAAACAACATAAGCTAGAAAACAATCTTTTGCCCTCTGAGAAGGTATCGTCCAACCTACTTTTCAAAGTTTCAACATTCAATCTAAAAACTATACCAATCGATATGTATAATGCTAACATTGTTAAGCGGAGATACTGACCGTGTGCCATCTCCAAGTGATCTGCACAGCACACGCAGCTGTATTTCCTTTTTTATTTGGTTCCTTTTTTACTGCATAGATATCATGTATATTTAGATGATTCTATTTCTAGATTTTGTATAGGATCTTTTTTTATGTTTCCAAGTATGTCTATAGGATTCCTGTAATATAAACTATTTTACTTCCTGTAATCGATATATAGATAATAAGAAAAAGTTTTCTCTTCAAGTTTTTCTTTTCTAACACTTCCGTATACAAAAGAAATTTATCATGGTATCAGAGAAATAGGGTTTTAGATCCACAGTTTCTGAGAAAATAATCGAGTCAGTAAACTTCAGGGCATCAGTAGTATCCTGTTCTCATATCGGGTACAACCCTGTAAGTTTTTCCTATCTCATTCGAAGTCATGCCACCCAAAATGGACGAGGTGAAGAAGAATGCCACGATGGATCCTCTAGATCCGTCATCTGAATGTTATCTCCATCATTCGGATAACCCAGGTACCATCCTGGTGCCACAATTACTCACTGAGAGCAATTACCCGGCATGGAGTCGGGCCATGATCGCCGCACTTTCAGCCAAAAACAAGTTAGGGTTCATTGATGGAACCATCAAGAAGCCAAAAGAGCCGGCAGAGGTTCATATGTGGAAGAGATGCGACACCATGGTGCTATCTTGGATATGGAACTCTGTCTCGAAGGAGTTGACAAACAGCGTGATCTACTTGAGCACTGCTATGGAGGTATGGGATGAATTGAAGGAAAGGTACGCTCCTAGCAACTCTGTTCAGATCTATCAGATCAAGAAATCTATTGCAAGTCTCTCTCAAGGAGAGCTTTCTGTCACAGCGTATTACACCAATCTGAAGGGTCTTTGGGATGAGTTGAGCTCTGTCTTACCTACTCCCATCTGTACATGTGGAGTATCCAAGCAATATACTGACAATCACCAATTGGAGAAAGTGATTCAGTTTTTAATGGGTCTGAAAGATTGTTACTCGACCATTAGGAGTCAAATTCTGACCATGGATCCATTACCAAGTCTTGGAAAAACATACTCCCTAGTGTTGCAGGAAGAAAGACAGCGTGCTGCTAGCATGCCCAACATTCAACCTTTGGAATCGGCAGCACTTGCAGCAGGTTCTGATAGGCAATCAAATGGCGCATATGGTCGTGGGAGGGGCCGTGGCAATGGAAAAGGCGGAAAAGCACAAGACAGGCCTCGCTGCGACTATTGCAATGGGATAGGGCATACCCAAGATAAATGCTACAAGCTTCATGGATACCCTGACAAGTCGAAGGAGAAACCAGCTGCACATAACGCAGCAGTTCCAGATGCATCTTCATCCTCTACATCGAACCTTTCTCTCACTGCTGCTCAATATCAGCAATTGATGGCGCTCCTAGGAGGCAACAATGCACAATCTACTGCGAACTTCGCAGGTATGTCCCAAACAAATAACCAAGGTGGTGTGTGGATCATAGATAGCGGAGCATCTGATCATATGACTCCAATTGAACAGAAAATAAATCAGAAAGAACACTCTAATCACAACATTAACATGCCTGATGGCTCATCAGTTCATGCCTCCCAATTAGGAAAAGCAAAACTGGGACCAAACTTGGACCTGACAAAAGTGCTTCATGTTCCTTCCTTCTCGCAAAACTTACTTTCAGTGAGCAAACTAACCAAGGATAATAATTGTGCTGCAATTTTTTTTCCTACTTTCTGTGTATTTCAGGACCTGTCCACGAAGAAGATGATTGGGATGGGTGATGAGAAAGATGGATTATACTACTATAGAGAGTTTGGAAGGTCAGCATGTCATCAATCCAGCAGCAACAAAACCTTACCCTTGAGCACATGGCACCTTCGTTTAGGTCATACACCTGAAAATCATTTAAAGGAATTGTTACATGATGTTTCTATTTCGTTCTCGGCTAAAAATAATCTTTGTTGTACTGTTTGTCCCTTAGCAAAACTTACTCGTAAACCTTTTACTTTAAGTAACACCAAAAGTGTTGTTCCTTTTGAGCTGGTTCATTGTGACATTTGGGGTGGATACTCTGTATCCACCCATAATGGTGCTCGTTATTTCTTGACTTTGGTTGATGATTACACTAGATGCACGTGGGTTTTTTTAATGAAGAATAAATCTGAAACACAATTGCTCTTGAAAGCTTTTCATGCAATGGTACAGACACAATTCTCCACTAAAATCAAAACCGTTAGGTCAGACAATGCACCTGAACTTCTTTCACATGAAATTCAAGAATTCTTTCGCCTTAATGGCATCAAACATGAAACCACATGTGTAAATACACCACAGCAAAATGGGGTTGCCGAGCGAAAACATAGACATTTACTTGAAATTGCTCGATCCTTAAGGTTTCAATCAGGATTGCCGAAAATTTTCTGGGGAGAGTGTGTCTTAACTGCCACCCACATTATAAATCGACTTCCAACTAAGACCCTCAATGGAAGAACACCTTATGAAATGTTATTCCAAAAAAAACCTTCTTACACACATCTTCGAGTCTTTGGTTGCCTCTGCTACATTCATATTCACAACTCCGACAAGTTTGAACCGCGTGCTAAAAATTGCATTTTTGTTGGTTACCCACAAGGAAAAAAGGGTTATAAAGTTTTTGATCCAACAAACAATAAATTTATTATTAGCCGAGATGTTATTTTTCATGAAACAATTTTTCCTTATATTTCACATAATTCACATAATGCACCTATTTCATTGGGTTGCATTCCTGAGACCAGAAACGAAAATTATAGTATCCAAACTCTTGAACTGCCTCAAATTGAAAATGAACCAATAGCAACACAAACAGACTTTACTCAGCCTATTGAGACCAATCCAGAATCTGATGCGCAATCACTGGCATCACCAGCTGACCAACTTTTAGTATCACCAGCTGATTCACCAAATACTGAACCTGATAACACCCTCAGGCGTTCAACTCGGGAAAAGAATCGACCAACCTATCTTACTGACTATCATTGCTCTCAAGTAAATACATCCCCAAGTCACCCATCTCGAAAGTCTACCGTGGCAGGTACTAGATACCCGATTGAAAGGTTTGTCTCAAACCAAAAATTTTCCCAGCAACATCAAGTATTCCTCAGTGCACTTTCTTCTAGTGCTGAACCAAAGAGTTACATGGAGGCAGCAGCTAGCAGTGAGTGGCAAGCTGCTATGAGGGAGGAACTCAAGGCACTTGAAGCAAATAATACATGGAGTGTCACAACCCTGCCTCAAGGCAAACACGCCATAGGTTGCAAATGGGTATACAAGACAAAACATCGAGCTGATGGCAGTATCGAGCGACATAAGGCACGTCTGGTAGCTAAAGGCTACACTCAAAAAGGAGGGCATTGACTACCAGGAGACCTTCGCACCGGTTGCCAAGCTGATATCTGTACGATGTTTAATTGCTGTTGCTGCTACAAAAGGTTGGCCTCTCTTTCAGCTTGATGTCAACAATGCGTTTTTACATGGTGAGTTGTCGGAGGAAGTCTATATGACTATGCCACCCGGGTACCATGTTGATAACCTGCAAAATCAACACCTAGTGTGTCGGCTGAACAAGTCATTATATGGGTTCAAGCAAGCCTCGCGAAATTGGTATTCAAAATTCACCCGAGCCTTACAGTCATTTGGCTTCAAGCAGTCATCAAGTGATTACTCTCTATTCACATTAAAATCAGGTGGCAACATCACCATAGTGCTGATATATGTCGACGACATGATCGTGACAGGGAATGATGTGAGCAGCATTGCTGAGGTGAAGACTTTTATTCAATCTCAGTTCAAAACCAAAGATCTTGGAATACTGAAATATTTTTTGGGTATCGAAGTTGCACGGTCACGCAAAGGGATATTTCTCTCTCAAAGAAAATATACCCTTGACATTTTGAAGGAAACTGGTCTACTTGGAGCCAAGCCGGTTACCTTCCCCATGGAGCAAAATCTTAAGCTGAATTCAGAGGATGGTCAGCTTCTTAAGAATCCAAGTGTGTATCGACGATTGGTTGGCAAACTAATTTACTTGACTATAACACGTCCAGAAATTACTTATGCAGTGAATGTGTTAAGTCAATTCATGCACTGCCCTCGTCGACCACACATGGATGCTGCAAATAGGGTACTTCGTTACCTGAAATCATCCCCAGGAAAAGGGATCTTCATGAGTTCAGAAAATTCCTCTCAATTGAGTGCCTGTTGGAGTTATGTCCTAGAAGTCAATATTTAATGACTTATTTTCTTAGTTTATGTTAATGATGATATTTGATCATTTGTTCCTAGAGTTTATTATTGACAGATCATTCAGGTTGAGGATCTGAATTGTAGATCTCTGTGGATCATTCATTAGAATGACAATAATAAACCTAAATCGTCCATAATCTTGATAATTAACAAGGAACATTAATTATCATAAAAGATTAGTATGCAAGTTAAGTGATGATTAAGTTCTACAAATCATACGTAAGGAGTTACCAACTTAATTGCATATGTGTATGTTATTAGAACATAGTGCAGGACTTGACCCAATGAAATAAACATTTGGATTGTGTTGAGTGTCATTGTTTATTTCATATCAGTTTGATTCTAAGTTTGAGATGCTCATCTTTTCCACATGAGGATAGGTTCAATAAATATCGTCTAACGTTGATTCCTGATAAAGGCTGCTATAAGGACTTTATTTATGTTCTCTTGAATTGTGCGGGGAAAAGTTGTTCATCAAGAAAACCGTATGTCCCTCATTAATGTACTTAATGAGTGATGATATCTGTTTGGGCCCCTTGATGGAGTTGGATTGGTTGGCCAACATGTACAATCAACTCTAGATCAAGAAATGTATAATCTGCAAGAATGACACATTCCTATCTTGGATTATACAAAGATATCATGTGACATAAGAATCAGACAAAGAAATACTTTTATTTCTTATGCAGGATTGAGATATTGTAACGGTACATTATTTATACGAATTGGGAATCATAACGTGTTGCTAGATACCGCTTATGATTATTGGAAATAAATAACGATTTATTTCCATGGCCAACATAGTATAAATCCTCAATAGGGTCGCACAAATAGGACTTTGACCACACGTGCATTGTTTATTTGTATTGGAGAATACAAAACATGATAAGTTGATTAATTAATTATATACCGTTATGAACCGTTATAATTAATTATATAAAATGGATCATGTTAGAAATAAATTAATGCATAAGCTAATCAAGAATTAATTATTAATAAGTTAATAATTAATTATGTTCAACACTTTAATTTATTTGAGCTATGTGGGCTTCTAAATTAATTGGTTAATTAAAGGCCCGATTTAAGGAAGAATAAAGAGAATTAAAGGGGATTCATTAATTGGTGAATTAATGAATAAAGGCCTTTTATTAAGATGGCCTAAGAAAGCCCATTAGGTGGCCTCTTAGGGTGGATGGCATACTTGTAAATAGCTACAAGTGTGGATGAGAGATGGGTGGTCTATAAATAGGGGGTCTCTTTAGAGAGCCAACCCTAGCCTCCATCTACCCCTCTCCTCTTCCCTTCCCTTCTTGTGCGCCACCAAAAGAGAAGAGAGAAAATTCTCTCTTCTCCATGGCTCTTCCTTCTCCCTCCATTGCTCATGTGTTGAGCTCCTCCCTTCTTCTTCCTCCATTAAATGGTTAATAGAAATTAGAAGTTGGTAGAGAGGATTAGCTAGAAGCTTGAGAAGAGCTAGCACTCCTTCAAGCTTGTGGTCGGCTCCTTGGTGGACGTGAGGCGGTTCGAGGTGGTGGAGAGGCGGTGCAAGCACGCCATCGACTCCCATGCCATGGAATCGAGCCTCTTTGTTACTACACAAAGAGAGGTATAATTCTCCTACTAGTTCTCATTGTTTTGATGTGTGATTGCTTTAGCACTAGATCTTTTGTCTTGCTTGTTGTTTAATGGTGATTAATTAGTTGTAATTGATCCAAAAATTAAAAATGAGCATTTCCTAACAGTGGTATCAGTGCTCAGGTCGTGCTTAAGGTTTTTCACACTTAATTAAATGAGAAATTCGTAATTAATTAAGTTAATTAGTGATGTGCATGCTTGCTGGCCCTGGAAAGGCTGTTTTCTGTCTTGTTGCTTGTTTTTCGTGGTGTAAAGCTCTCTGAAATTTTTTTCTTCTTATTGGAGGTTGTAGCCCTTTGAATTGTGGTTGTTTGCCCACTGGAATCATTGAAATTCGATGTAAAATGAATTTTTAGTGATTTAAACGGTAACGGTGCGCAGATCTGTTATTCTTCTGCACAGTTCTGTTATTGTGGTTGGTAACAAATAAGTTTGTATACAAAGTACCTGTAACTTTTAGATAGGATTAATCTAAACTTGATGCTCTTTCTAGATATGTAAATTTTGTTGCATATTTCGGATTTTATGTGGGCGTTCAAGGATGAAAAGTGATGAAGTTGTCAGATCTGTTTTTTCAAACAAACTGATTATTTTGAAAAACTGTACTTATTGAGAAACTTTTATGGAAAAGTGTTAAAATAGAAATGTTCTCCTTTAAGTCTGGAATCTGTGAAAATTAATTTCATAGACTTTCATTGAGATTTGGTACCTCAACCGAGTGAAACCTTTTTGGTCGACGGTCTGTTCCAGAACAGGATACCTTGCTTAAATGCTTGTTATCTCGTTGATCTTGAATGTAACTTGTAGATTTTCTTTTCATGGAATGATAGCCTATTGTATGTAGTATTTTTCTATATAAATTGTTTGCTGGAAAGATATCAAGGGGATGATCATACAGATCAAAAGGTTGAGACCCATAACAGATTTTTCTCTAACGGTGCTTCGCGCACAATCTGAGGATTTGTCTTTTTTGGTTCTCCCTGATGGTAATTGATCTCTCCTTGAGATTTTTACAGGTAATCACAATTTTTGTAAGGAGTTCTCTGGATTTATTTCAGAATTTTTGGAGACCGAATTATTTTGAATTTTTTCGGGCCCCGAATTTCGTATTTTAATTAGTTAAAATAATTTCTAATTAATCAATTTGATGAAAGGTTAATTAGAAGACTCCTTAAATACCCTCCTCTCTGTTTTGATGGTTGGATTTAATTTGAAAGGGCTTAAACAATTAGTTGTTAATGTTAAGCCTTCTTTGCATTCGAAAAACTTGAGCAACAAGTATGCACAAAGATTCTAATTAATGAAATTAATTAAGAGCAAGTGAATCATGTATATTGTATATGTGCTAACTTGTTTTTGTAGGAGGATGTGGGTTTGATATGGCTCAAGATTTCAATGCCTTGTGTGTTGTAAAATGTTGTGAATGCATGTGATTGCTTGTAATGTGGCCTAAGGTGCCTTGATAATTAATAATTGATTAATTCTTGATGTAACTTGTGAGGCTTGCATGCCCCTAAGGCCTAGGTGGGTTTTAGGATTTTATCACATGTATTTATTTCCCGTAATTATTAGATAGGATCTTAGTAATTAGTGGGAGGGTTTGATTAGATTAGTTCGTTACATGGAGATGCGACGAAGACTAATGCAAGCGGGAGCCATACAAACCCACGACAATGCTTGAGATGCTTATGTTATGTGATTGTTTGTGAATGCCTTGAATTGTCATAGGTAGGTATGGGTGTATGCTTACACGACCACCAAACAAAGTCACGTAATTGCTTTTGTCCCAAACTAAATTGATTAAGTCAACCGCCCTCCTTTTCTCTATCCCCCTCACGTCAATTGCCAATCATGGCGCGGTCCGCCATAGCGGACGTCATGGTTGTCAACCTTGATAGTCGGGGTACAAATGAAAAGATTTGTTAGGAGCAAATAGAGAGAGGTTGCTTATCGATGGACCCAACAAGTTTTCTTGGACATCGGGGCGAAGTTTGTAAATATATTTAGATATTCACAAACCAAGAATCATATGGTTGATATGATTGGTTGGAGAACCTACCTTGTCTAGTTAAGTAGGGTGTCGTGCCATAGCAGGCTTTACTTGACGAAAATGAGGATCTTGGAATCCATTACATTTTGGGACATTAAATAAATGTAGTGGGAGTTTTGTTTATCATTTTAAATAAAACATTGCATAAACTAAATGACCTTAAATTGAAATTGTTATAGATATTAAATATGTTAATTTCGTTGCGATCAATCTTTGGAAAACGACAAGCTCGTTTCTAAGGTATTTACTTGGAGAAGTAATACCGATTCCTAAGACATGTTCTTGGAAATAAGAAACTTGAGCATGTTTAATCCCAAAAACGTTCCTCGACTTCCCGAACATAACTTCGCAATGATTGATTAGTTTCGACGAAAACTATTCAATAAAGCGAATGCCTATATCCCTTTAGAAGTTCTAGACCTTTGAATTGGAGAATTCATAAGGACTAGATTAGACTTCTACACTCTCATCCATTTACTCAAGAAGACGTTCTTAGAGAAAGTAAATATAGACTCAATCATTTATGATCAAGTAATAGAGTGTGAATTAACCAAGAGACTCTTCTTATAAGAAGATAAACATTTCATTAGCTTGCGAACCGAAAGGTTTGAGTAGCTAATTGATAACTAGAGATATTAAGATCTCCAATATCAAGGATTGTTGATATTGTCATGCAATCTCTTTCTAGGGACAAAGGATATATTGTTCGCACACTTGTTAGTGCTAAAAGTAATTGGTTAAGTATTAAAGGAATACTTCACCAAGATATGAGTTGAAACTTTGAGACCCTCACTAGTGACCGTGTGTCACATGAGATGTTTCATTTGCCATTTATGGGAGGCATTTGAAAGGTTGTCCGAAATACCATGATGTTCTAAACCTTAAGATATTTGTCGTTCAAATTATCTCACTATCTCTAATTCACGCTAGTAATTAGGTGCTAGTTCATGTGCTCGCATTTAACGAAATGTGTAGGCAATGATGAATAAGAGAAAGTTCGAGACAAGTAAAGTAAACTCCGTTTTGAAAATGGCTTATACGTCTAAGCCGCTACCTTTGAATACGTAGAGTTATCTTTACTAAATAAAGAGTTTATTTAGGAATTTAAGGTTGTATACCTTATTCCAAACATCTCACAAAACCTTATCTCCGTTTCATATTTGATGATGGATGATCATGTTTTGTAATAGAGAAATGTTGTTCTCTTATTATTATGAATTTGTGTATAAGATTTCATGCATCTTAATTGAATTTGCTTGAAATAGATAGACAAATTTTTGAATGACAAATGTGTAAGACTTTACATAAAGTATTTGACTTTTATGTAAATTAGTCGCTTGGTCGAATATAAACAAGAATCACATTATGAGAGTCTACGTAACGTGGAGCTCGTAAATCAATTCGATTGCAAATGAATTGAAATTCATGCGAATCGTGTTTGTTAAATGACAAAAACGTCTTTGAACTACGAAGGTTTAAAGGACAAGTAACTTGATTAAGACTTATACATATTGATGTATATAGACCTATGGGTACTTGTGCAATTGAAAGGTTGTTGACACTTTACCACTTGACCAACGATCATTGTAGATATTAACGTATCTATTTGATATGGTATAAGTATGAATCTTTTGACAAGATCAAAAGAATTTTAAGAGTAAAGTTGAAAAACTATTCAATAAAAGCAAAAGTCTTAAGATGGATCATGGTAAATAGTTAAGTCATATAGTTTGATATATTACCTAAAGAGTATGAAATACGTTTCACTACTCGCTCCATGAGGAACATTGAAAAAAATGTATCCAAGAATGAAGGTATCGAACATTGTTTGATATGGTTCGATCGGTAATAAATCAAATTGACTTATTCGACTCATGTAAGGGATTTGTGTTTGAGGACAATATTGTTTACACTAAATAAAAATTCCATTGAAGTCTATTGAAAAAGATATCTTATGAGATTCGATCTCTAGGTATATTGTTTCTCAAGATTTGGTGTTGAGAAGCTTATTTCAAGGTTCGATTGATTGATAAGCTTGGACCCAAATAAGACGCTTATTATTTTGTAGGATATCTTGAATTAGCCAAAAGGTACTACTTCTATGAACATGATAAGAACAAGGTAGTTGTTGCTCATCATAACGTAATCTTAAGGAATAACATTCTCAAGAAGAAGTAGTAGGAGTAAAGTGAGCATTAAAGTAGTTTATGCGTCACTACAAGAAGTACCTTTATAGGGAACTTGTCACTCCATATATGGTGCTTAGTGGGAGTTGAGCGAAACTTCATTCACAAACAGTTGTAAAAATAAGAAGTTTATAAGCACGCTCGCTTCTAGAGAGTATTCAAACATCTCGCGAATAGATGATGTTCGAGAAACTCGTGCAATATATTAGGATCAAGAACTTACTCTACAAGATGTTGTAGAAGTAGATTGTTGACCTCAAGCACCAATCCTACTATGATCAACGAGAGTGAATTGCCTAAACTGAAAAGTACATAGGCTTCACAACATCCTCGTACTTGACATATGAGGATCCGTTGATAAATACAGAAGCGATGGAAAGACTCGATTCCACAAGTATGATTTGAATCTGTATGATCTTTAAGTGCAATCCATATACATAACAACAAGGTATAGACCTTGATTGATGTTCAAGAAGGAGCGATCCATCTAGAACATTTGGATCTTTAAAAGGAAAGATAGATATGGATAGCAAGTCGACTATGTACAAAGCACAATTTCATGATTGACGCTATGTCTGAGTCGATAACAAGTTGACCATGTGCAAAGCACGGCTTCTCGCTTGTAGCTGTGTATAAGTCAATAAAGATCATTCTAACAATAGTTATATTTCGTATATATAGATATATGGAAAGATACATCAAAACCGTCTTCTTCGATTGAATGAAGGAAGTTGTTGTGTATTTGACAACAAACCGAGGATTTGTTGTATTGTTAGAAACATATATATGCTTTAAGGATCCATTAATGGATTGAAGCAAGTATTGTGGAAATTGGAATAAACATTTCGAAAAGGAAGTCAAGGAGTTGAACTTCGTCAAAAAGGTATCTTGTACAGACAAGATAGTCAGTGGGAGCATGATTGTGTTACATGTATTGTACAAGATACAAGACATTAATTGGGAATAACATTAAGAAAATGAATATTGTCAAGATCTCACTGGAGAATGTTTTCTCAATTGAGAACTTGGGCAAGTCACCTAAATCCAAGGAAACAAAATCTATGGAGATAGATTATGATGGATGTCAGGTTTGAGAAAATGTGCATATAATGACAAAGTATTCTAGTTACACGAGAAGATAGACTCCTGTAAAGGATGTCTAACCACGTTGTATGGCATACACTTGAGTTCTACTCGGTGTGTTGCAACTCAATTCGAGAAGAGTGCACGATATAATTCGAGCATCGTTCTGTTATGAGTTTCATTACGTATGCCATACTTATGCACATGCCCCTATGTGTTGTACCCAAGGAGTATGACAAGAAGTTGTCAACTGGATACAAAGAAAAACACATTTGGACAATAATCAAGAATATCCTCGAGTATCTTATGAGAAAGGGTGATATGTTTTTCATCTGACAAGATGAAAGAAAGCTCATATAAATTGTTATATTGATGCTAGTTTTCGAAAGATTGATATAAATACAATTGAGCTACATATTTTGTTTAATGTGGTGTTGTAAATTTAGAAGGTGTTCTAAATGGGATATTACAACCGTTTCCGTCACCAAAACAAAAATATATAGCAACTTGTGAAGCAATGAAAGAATGTGGTATGGATCGTGAAGTTCTCATTCAAGCTAATATGGTTCTATGCATCTCGAACCATAGCTTAAACTTGAAGAACCCAATATTAAATTGGTGATCCAACTAAGATCTATGACGATATCACTTGATCTCACATGATGACGATCAAGAACACATATATAGGAGTATATATGTATATAGGGTCAAACAAAATTGGATAGGTTCGCGGACACAGCGAACACTCTAACTTAACCTCTACCTTAAGCGGTATACGAGATGCAGTTGTGCATCCATGCGTGATGGACGTATGAGTAACTTGCTTTAAGCGTATTATATCTTTTGAGGTTCGAGACATGTATATATATGGATATATGACATTGTTTTAAATTCTTCATTGGCTAGAGGTCACTATTGATTGACTCTAGGCCAAGTGGGAGATTGTTGGAGTTATGTCCTAGAAGTCAATATTTAATGACTTATTTTCTTAGTTTATGTTAATGATGATATTTGATCATTTGTTCCTAGAGTTTATTATTGACAGATCATTCAGGTTGAGGATCTGAATTGTAGATCTCTGTGGATCATTCATTAGAATGACAATAATAAACCTAAATCGTCCATAATCTTGATAATTAACAAGGAACATTAATTATCATAAAAGATTAGTATGCAAGTTAAGTGATGATTAAGTTCTACAAATCATACGTAAGGAGTTACCAACTTAATTGCATATGTGTATGTTATTAGAACATAGTGCAGGACTTGACCCAATGAAATAAACATTTGGATTGTGTTGAGTGTCATTGTTTATTTCATATCAGTTTGATTCTAAGTTTGAGATGCTCATCTTTTCCACATGAGGATAGGTTCAATAAATATCGTCTAACGTTGATTCCTGATAAAGGCTGCTATAAGGACTTTATTTATGTTCTCTTGAATTGTGCGGGGAAAAGTTGTTCATCAAGAAAACCGTATGTCCCTCATTAATATACTTAATGAGTGATGATATCTGTTTGGGCCCCTTGATGGAGTTGGATTGGTTGGCCAACATGTACAATCAACTCTAGATCAAGAAATGTATAATCTGCAAGAATGACACATTCCTATCTTGGATTATACAAAGATATCATGTGACATAAGAATCAGACAAAGAAATACTTTTATTTCTTATGCAGGATTGAGATATTGTAACGGTACATTATTTATACGAATTGGGAATCATAACGTGTTGCTAGATACCGCTTATGATTATTGGAAATAAATAACGATTTATTTCCATGGCCAACATAGTATAAATCCTCAATAGGGTCGCACAAATAGGACTTTGACCACACGTGCATTGTTTATTTGTATTGGAGAATACAAAACATGATAAGTTGATTAATTAATTATATACCGTTATGAACCGTTATAATTAATTATATCAAATGGATCATGTTAGAAATAAATTAATGCATAAGCTAATCAAGAATTAATTATTAATAAGTTAATAATTAATTATGTTCAACACTTTAATTTATTTGAGCTATGTGGGCTTCTAAATTAATTGGTTAATTAAAGGCCCGATTTAAGGAAGAATAAAGAGAATTAAAGGGGATTCATTAATTGGTGAATTAATGAATAAAGGCCTTTTATTAAGATGGCCTAAGAAAGCCCATTAGGTGGCCTCTTAGGGTGGATGGCATACTTGTAAATAGCTACAAGTGTGGATGAGAGATGGGTGGTATATAAATAGGGGGTCTCTTTAGAGAGCCAACCCTAGCCTCCATCTACCCCTCTCCTCTTCCCTTCCCTTCTTGTGCGCCACCAAAAGAGAAGAGAGAAAATTCTCTCTTCTCCATGGCTCTTCCTTCTCCCTCCATTGCTCATGTGTTGAGCTCCTCCCTTCTTCTTCCTCCATTAAATGGTTAATAGAAATTAGAAGTTGGTAGAGAGGATTAGCTAGAAGCTTGAGAAGAGCTAGCACTCCTTCAAGCTTGTGGTCGGCTCCTTGGTGGACGTGAGGCGGTTCGAGGTGGTGGAGAGGCGGTGCAAGCACGCCATCGACTCCCATGCCATGGAATCGAGCCTCTTTGTTACTACACAAAGAGAGGTATAATTCTCCTACTAGTTCTCATTGTTTTGATGTGTGATTGTTTTAGCACTAGATCTTTTGTCTTGCTTGTTGTTTAATGGTGATTAATTAGTTGTAATTGATCCAAAAATTAAAAATGAGCATTTCCTAACAGTGCCTACTGTGATTTAGACTGGGCATCATGTCCCACTACTCGACGGTCCATCACTGGTTACTGCACTTTTCTTGGCAGTAGTCCCATTTCCTGGAGAACAAAGAAGCAAACTACAGTCTCTCGATCTTCAGCGGAGGCTGAGTATCGCGCAATGGCTGTTGCTACATGCGAGCTATTGTGGATTAAAGCCTTACTTGCTGACATGGGAATTCTTCATCCACAACCAATGACATTGCATTGTGACAATCAATCAGCCATCCACATTGCAGCAAATCCTGTGTTTCATGAAAGAACGAAACACATTGAAATTGATTGTCATGTGGTTCGAGAACAAGTCCAAGCAGGTACAATACGCACTCATTATGTGCGCTCAGTAGAACAGTGCGCAGATATCTTTACTAAACCACTTGGAGCTGCACAGTTCGCTACTTTACATAGCAAGCTGGGTGTGATGGATCTACACAGTCCAGCTTGAGGGGGGGTGTTAAGCGGAGATACTGGTAAATATCAGTATTCACCGTGTGCCATCTCCAAGTGATCTGCACAGCACACGCAGCTGTATTTCCTTTTTTATTTGGTTCCTTTTTTACTGCATAGATATCATGTATATTTAGATGATTCTATTTCTAGATTTTGTATAGGATCTTTTTTTATGTTTCCAAGTATGTCTATAGGATTCCTGTAATATAAACTATTTTACTTCCTGTAATCGATATATAGATAATAAGAAAAAGTTTTCTCTTCAAGTTTTTCTTTTCTAACACTTCCGTATACAAAAGAAATTTATCAAACATATACCCTGAGAATCGGTAGCATATATAATAGTTTATCTAACCTAAAGTCCATTATAATTAACAAGGACGGATTTGTAAGGGCAAATTTAGGTTAGTGACCTATCTTAATTTTTAATATAAGCAATAATTATTTTAAAAATTTTAGATCAATATGTTGAATGCATTTGTGTATGCTTAAAATTTAATGAGAATATTTTTTTTTTACTGCATTTAATTTTTTGACCATACTTAACTAGCTATATATATATCTAGATCTTCCATTGCTAACTGATATTATCAAGAAAATACTACTATGAAAACATGTTATATTTAATTTTGGAGGTACGTTATAACATTTAGAAAAGAGAATATGAATAATCTTGGTCTCTTTGCAATTACATCGATAAAATCAAGCATAAATAAAATTACTTCCATATCCATCGAGTAAAAGTTTTCATCTAGAAAATACGACAAACATTTTTCTACTATATTTTATAATAGAAAAAATAAAAGCAGATGACATACCTATTTTGTAGGTCGTATCATTCCAAAGCATTACTGCTTGAAATTTCTTTAGGTCGTCTTTCGAATTATTCGTAATTATTTTTTTTAAAAAAAACTGACACTAGACATTTTTTTTAAGAAACGACGCCAGACATTTAAAAATAATCTTTTTCCCAACGGTGTGAATGGAATCAGTACCACTTTTGTAGGCTTTTAGCACGATTCCAAAGTGTATTTGGGACTAGACGCTATCACTTCACAAATGCAGATTTTCGACCGTTACTACCAAACAAAAAAATAACAAAAACGGGTGAAAGTTACGGGGGTTCTACACGGTTTATTATATTTTATTTAGTCATGGTTCAAACGTAAAAATACTCCTTGGACTTATTTGTAAATAAATTGGTATGATTTTCTTTCCTCCAACTTACAATTGAAACTTTTAACCAGAAAAAATCTAAGACAAACTTTACAGAGAGATAAATTTAGATTATGAATGAGCGAGAAAGAGAGAAGTTGAGAAATACATGGCGTAAAAGACTAGAAAGGTATAATTTTGACAAAACGGAGCTATTTTTCATGTACGTGGTAATGCTGGTCATAATTCGTAGTGGTATCATCGTTGGAGAATTAGCACTGCAAAAAACATAAATAAATAAAATTAAAAATCCATCGAATTGTAGTCACTTGGGTGTGAAATAAGACTATATAGACTGGCGTTAAGTTGTTTAATAATGAATGCATGGTTCGCTATTTAGTATCTACTCTAAAAATATATATAATTACTTGATTAATTTTTGTAGTTTTCAATTCGAACATATGATGAACGTTATTATCATATGTTAAATGTGAAAAATGAAATCAGATGATATATCTAATTTGTATGTCATACCATCCCAAGCTTTACTTGAAATTTGCAAATAAACTAATAAAGTTTTAAAAAATTGACGCTAGACATTTAAAAATATCTTGTTCCGAATGGTGTGAACGGAATCCTTGCAACTTTTTAAGTACGCCTCCAAAATATTTTTGGCGGCTTGACGCAATCACTTCCCAAATGCAAATTTTCGACCTCACTACCAAACAAAAAAACGAGTGAAAGTTACAGGGGTTCGACACCAGTTATTATATTTTTAATATTTATTAGGGTTCAACACGTAAAAACTCATTGGACTAATTTGTAAAACAACTGGTATGATTACGATATGATATTTTTTATGTGTAGCAAAGCCTTCACGAGCAGTCACATCAACGGCTGTAAAACGAGAGGCTCTAGAAGGCGCGGCGACCTGACTACACCGACTGGGAACACAACAAATGACATCCTCACACGTGTCGATCTTTGAGTGGTTGTCTTTCCAATTCCATTTCTAACACACGACTTGTACAATGTACGTTGCAACTGTCCCACCTCTTAAAATAAAAAAGTAAAAAAACAAAAAAAACAAAAAGAAAAGCTGAGGAATCAACCGCCCCACGAAGAATCACTGAGTGGACCCCACGGATATAGAGGAATTATTAAAGCGACGCAGTATAAAGAGTTTGGCCCGTGATGCGTATTTGTGGGTCCCGTTCTCAGTGGGATGTATTGTCAAGTTGTGTCGTAGTCCAGATGCATGTGAATTGTTTAACTTAGCTGGGGCTGAGGTGTCGCGCCGAACGAGGGGGTTTTAGGGAATAGCAAAAGATTTACATGCGAGGGTTTTTATTACACCCCTTATTTTACCCACAAGTCCATTAGAGATTGCATTATTGTTGAATCACCGTTAAAAGTATCTGGAAAAAGGAAATTTCCAAATGTTACTAATATCCGTGCTGTAACTTGCTTCACGACAAAAGTAATTAAATATTGTGAAATGAATTATTGTTTTATATATATCTAGATTATATTTTTAATTAGGAAATTTAAAATTTTGTTCACATTTTAAAAAAATTATGGATAAATATAAGTTATGACATGTGTTCATAGTAAATTTTAGACAGACAATTAAAATTAAACTGTTGCCAGAGTTAATACCAATAAATATGAGTATGTAACGTATCACAAGTTGTTAATAAATATGCTAAGATAAGCGAAAGTTCAATGAATCAAATTCAAATGTAAATTCTCTTAAGGAGCTTCAATATATCATAAGAGACTCTTTCTTGAGAAATGCTAGTGTTCAATACGATCGTTTTTACATTTTTAAATTTCAAACGACCGATCCGAACCGTTCAACATGTTCTTCATATTGAAAACTTATAAGAAACTACTTTTTACTTTTTTCCAATTTTTTTTACTTATTTTTTAGTAATTTAGAAAATTCCTGATATAAAAGTTCTGGATCGTCCAATTACAACGATGTTCTAAAATATCAAAAAAATAGTAAAAAAAATTTGAAAAAAATATAAAAATTGGTTTTTTATATGTTTTTAATATGGACAATATATTGAACGATTCGGATCGGTCGTTTGAAATTTAAAAATATAAAAATAATCGTATTGGACGGACCTCATCCGTCCAACATATTAGACTCTAGCATTTCTCCTCTTTCTTTAGTAGAAAGAGAAAACCTTACCAATGTAAATTTAAATTAACTAAAACTATAATAGTAAATTAAAAATTTGAGAATTAGTTTAAACTACAGCGTTGTGGTTATAAAAATTAAAAAAACCACCGCCAACATTATTTCTAAGTTCTAACCCATTTTCATCGATTAGCGTTATTTGGGGGTTCGTTTCGGAGATCTGTAACATAGAACCCACGCCAGGCGTATTAACCTCTTATTTCGTTAGCGTTCATTACACGCTGTAGCTGATTAATAAAATAATAAAATTAATTAATGACGCTACGAGGCTTTCCGCAAATGCAATAGTCACAGAATTCCTAAAGGCGGGGCCCACGCGCCAGTATTTCAACTTCCGGAATCGAAACCGATTCTTAAATACAACTCAGAAAATCTCTCGCCTCCCAAATATAAACGCGTTCGCCTCCCAAACATCACAACTCGCTTCCGAAAAAAACAAAACAAAAAAAACACAGAGGAGTTGCGAGAAGAGAGGAGGAGAGGGATCAAGAAGTAAATAAAGACAAAAGGAGGGGTCTTGAAGAGATTTTTTTCGTCGGAGGAAATGAAGAAGGTCGGAGGTCTTGTTGCGTCCTCTCTGATCGCCGCCGCGTGCGCCTCCGTTGCGATCGGCCAACAGAGCCTCTCTTCTCGCCAGGTACTTCCTCTTTCCGTTCTCCTTTTTCGGTTTCGGATTGTCTCCAGTCGTGTTTGAATTGGAGAGATCCAGGATATGGGATCTTTTTGTTAAAACATTAATTTTTGCGTGTTTTGTTGTATTTTTACCATTTTAACGGGGGTTGGGAGTTGGGTTTTGCGGAGAATTTGTTATTGTTTTGAAATTCTTTTGAATCTTTGATAATTGATAGGATTTTCATTTTTCAACGAAAGGATCTTGGCGCTTTAACAGGAGAACAATTAAATTTTACATCAGAGCCCCTGGATAGTGTATAATTTTGTACAACACCCTTTAAAAGGACTAGTTTGGAAAACTTAAGAAATGCTTTGCTATTTTAATTGGTGAATTAATTTCAGGGGTTGATGAGAAATGAAGGATCTGACCAGACGAGGAACTGTGAAGACAAATTCGCACCAAGATTTGATGGGTTGCGATTTATTGAGACGCTTGTGACGGCGCATCGCTGATTTTTTCTTTTTTAAATTTAGCAATATTGATGCAGCTTGACATTGCTGCGAATTTTTGTTAGGTTTTATTTTTAGTCTTGGTAGATTTGGTACATCATTAGATGGATGAATGAACGTATTGATTGTCTGTAGCATGAAATGCTACAAAATTGTTGTGTTCAAGAGAAACAAACCAACTTTGATATCTGTTGGATTGATTGGTCTGTGGTGCTTTTTATACTGTTTTCTTTTCTTTTATATTTTTATACTTGTTGAATTGATAACCTGACAGCGGCTGTGGGTTGAATTGATCACCTTAGTAAAAGAGGGAAAGAAAATTTTTATTTTGTTACGTCAATTAAAATAATTCATTTTCGCCACATTTTCAAAATGTTTGGGCATGACTTGGATGTCTTTTTTTTTATTATTAATTATTAATTACAAGGTCAAGGAGAACTCCGTTGACTAATGAATCTTGCGTATGAGTCTGGAAAATATTGATTTTGTTATCTCTTCTAATATAACGATTGTTTCTAGATTTTTCTATTGATAAATATATAGTAATACTATTTTTATTTTAGAATGGATTGTTTGACAATTTTGAGTGTTAAAAAGATAAATGATCTATATCATTAGGGGATAATCTATTTTTGACTCTATATTTGTTATCGATATCACTATATTATTCCTGATATATCTGATGTATATATTATGTCTGTAAATAATTACAAGATTTGATCCATATGTTACGGTTCATTAAGGAATTTTAATATTAAAAGGTTTGAAATAAATGATCGTTGAAGCCTCCAAACAATAGTTAATTTCAGAAAGAATTTTGTTGGTAGCATATCTACATCCAACATTGTATTTATATCTTTATTTTAATAAATTCAAGTTTACTTGAAGAACAATTGTCAACAGTTTCAAACTAAACAATTCTCATATATTCTTCAGCACTAGATTTGTAATTATTTCTTCTTCGAATCGAGAGACCATACCACAATCATTGAAATGTTGATGTTCAATTCTATTTTAAATCGAAACTACTGAATGATGGTTTTAGCAAATTCAAAAAGTACAGAATAATTTCAGTTGGCCCTTTAAAGTCGAACTTAAAATAGCTCAGTAGATAGTTGATTAGTTATTAGTTATTTTGTTATATGACTTTAAAATATCTAGCCATTCATACAATATGAGATGCCCAGTTTATTTATTTTTTTAAATAAACACTTTTGTGAGAGAAGTGCGAAATGATAAAAAAGAGCTCAGCTTATTGTTTTTTTTCCCCTTTATACAAAGTTGACTTATTTCTTTTATTTTAATTCTTAGTTATCCTTGTGTACAATTAAAGAACAACCAAAACGTTGGAATGATCATTAGCGTGTACACTTTCTTTCTTTCTTTTTTATCCTTTTGCGAATTGCGTGTACATCAATCTCTACTACTTATAAATGCACGGATGGAAAATGTGTTACACTCTAGGACTAAATAGTAAACAAGTGTTTTTGTCGTTGGATCGATTTGATTTGTGGTTGGATGTGAATCGTTAGACAAAACAACACTATTATTTGGTTTTCCATCTAATATAAAAACAAATTGAATAACACATCTATTTGTATCGCTGGTAAATTAAGCAACGTATTTTTATTGTCTAATATTATTTTGTTTCTTTATTTTCCCACATATGAGCGCATCTTATGCTAGTAATCAATAATATAAATAAAGATGTGTGGGTGTCGGCCCCTGTTTTAGTTAGTATTAGTGCGACACTCCATCAAGACCTTTGATTTTTTCTGCTTTGACTTAATATGGTCCATTCCTTCAGATGCATGTTAATTTTTTATGTGTTACATATTGTGTTGTAATATGCGTTGCTTATAAATGTGTTTCCTTTATGTTGCATTATTAATATCCATTTTTATTATACTGCATCATTTTTATCACATAATTTATTTCAACCTCTCTCTTTTAGTTTCTTCTATGAGAAATGATGGAACAATATTTTTTATTTGTGATAGTTTAGAAACTTAAGTCAAGAAAAGTAATTCAAATGCCTAAGCAAACTACTAATTGTTAATTTTTTCATAATGATATAGATCTTACTTTTTTTACTATTGTGTTTTTTGCAATTTTAGATATCTTCACAATTCTTTCACATCAATTTTTTTAAGGTACCCAATTCCTCCATTCATCCATGATGACAGTATATATTTGCTGAATTTCATAATGATAGCGAATGTTATTATCCTGATGATGAATACGATCATGTTGTCGACATGTTTGATGATTAATATTTTCTGTAGAAATTTATATTTATATTTTAAATTTTTATGGTATCACCAATGTACGTTTCAATAGATCTTCATTTTAGCGCGAATTTAATTTTTATTTCTAATATTTTTCCATCGCATTCCTCTCTTATTGTCGAATTACTTCATAAAAATTATATCGTCAGTATAAAACATTTCAACATATGGAGATATAATTTATTATTTCTACCCAACCAGTTATTACACTTTAAATTAATTATAAACATAACAACCTAATTACAATCAACATTTATTAAATAATATATTTAATTTTTATTACTATGTCAAATATCGAGTGAAGCTCGATAGCCCCTCTATTATAAATTATAGTGATCAGATGAGTTAGAATGAGTGCAGAATCGATTAAAATGCTCAAGTAATGCCCAGAATATGCTTTATTTGCTCATTATATGCATATTTTCTATGTATAAATAAATAATTTATAATAAATATGTTCTGAATTATATTGTAGACAATATAAAGTGTTCCAATATAGATTATAGTGATCAGATGACTTAGAATGAGTCTAGAATCGCTTAAAATGCTCAAATATTAACCAGAATATGCTTTGTTTTCATTTATGCATATTTACCACGCATAAATAAATAATTTACAATAAATATGCTTCGAATTATATTGTAGACAATATAAAGTGCTCGAATATAGATTATAATGACTAAGAATGAGTGCAGAATCGCTTAAATTGGTCAAATATTGCCCAAAATATGCTTTATTTGCTCATTTTATGCATATTTTCAATGTATAATTAAATATTTTATAATAAATATGCTCTGAATTATATTTTAGACAATATAAATGATTTAAATATAGACTATTGTGATCATTTGATTTAGAATAAGTGCAGAATCGCTTAAAATGCTCAAATATTGCTCAGAATAAGATTTATTTAAATATAGTTTCAAATGATTAAGCTCTGAATTATATTCTAGACAACATAAATAGATGAAATATGTATTATTGTAATCAAATGATATATAATGAGTGCAGAATCGCTTAAACTACTAAAATATTGCTAAGAATATTATTTATTTGCAAATTTATGCATATTTTCTATGTATAATTAAATAATTTACAATAAATACCTCAGAATTATATTGTAGACAATATAAAGTGTTCAAATATAGATTGTAGTGATCAAAATCAAATGACTTAGAATGATTTCAGAATCGCATAAAATGCTCAAATATTGCCCGGAATATGCTTTATTTGATCATTTTATGCATATTTCTATGTATAATTAAATATTTTATAATAAATATGCTCTGAATTATAGTGTAGACAATATAAAGTGTTTAAATATAAATTATTTTGATCATATGATTTAGAATGAGTATAGAATCGCTTAAAATGCTCAAATATTAACCAGAATATGCTTTTATTTGCTTTGATGCATATTTTCCACGCATAAATAAATAATTTAACATAAATATGCTCTGGATTATATTGTAGACAATATCAAGTGTTCCAATATAGATTGTAGTGATCAGATAACATAAAATGAGTGCATAATCGCTTAAAATGCTCAAATATTGCCTGGAATATGCTTTATTTGCTCATTTTATGCATATTATCTATCTATAATTAAATAATATATAATAAATATGCTCTGAATTTTATTGTAGAGAATAGAAAGTGTTTAAATATAGATTATTGAGATCAGATGATTTAGAATGAGTGTAGAATTGATTGAAATGCTCAAATATTAACCAGAATATTCTATATTTGCTCATTTTATGCATATTTTCCACGCTTAAATATATAATTTACAATAAATATGCTCTGAATTATATCGTAGAAAATATAAAGTGGTCCAAAATAGTGTTTGGTGAATAGATGACATAGAATGAGTGCATAATCATTTAAAATGCTCAAATATTGCCCGGAAAATGCTCTATTTGCTCATTTTATGCATATTTTCCATATATGAATAAATAATATATAATAAATATGTTCTCAATTTTATTTTAGACAATAGAAACTGTTTCAATAAAGATAATTGTGATCAGATGACTTAGAATTTGTGCAGAATCGCTTGAAATGCTCAAATATTGCCCAGAATATGCATTATGTGCTCATTTTATGCATATTTTCAATGTATAAATAAATAATTTACAATAAATATGTTCTGAATTATATTGTAGACAATATAAAGTGTTTACATATAGATTATAGTGATCAGATGAGTTAGAATGAGTGCAGAATAGCTTAAAATGCTCATATATTGCCCAGAATACGCTCTATTTGCTTATTTTGTGCATAATTTCTATATATAAATAAATAATTTACAATAAGTATGATCTGAATTATATTGTAGACAATATAAAGTGTTCGAATATAGATTATAGTGTTCAGAAGACTTAGAATTAGTGCAGAATATCTTAAAATCCTCAAATATTGCACGGATTATGCTTTATTTGATCATTTTATGCATATTTTCTATGTATAATTAAATATTTTTTATAAATATGCTTTGAATTATAATATAGACAATATAAAGTGTTTAAATATAGATTATTTTGATTAGATGATTTATAATGAGTGTAGAATCGCTAAAATGCTCAAATATTAACTAGAATATGTTTTATTTGCTTTGATGGATATTTCCCACGCATAAATAAATAATTTACAATAAATATGCTCTGAATGATATTGTAGACAATATTAAGTGTTCCAATATAGATTTTAGTGATCAGATGACTTAGAATGAGTGAATAAACGCTTAAAATGCTCAAATATTAACAAGAATATGCTTTATTTGCTCATTTTATGCATATTTTCTATGTATAATTTAATAATTTACAGTAAATATGCTCTGAATTATATTGTAGACAATATATAGTGTTTACATATATAGATTATAGTGATCAGATGAGTTAGAATGAGTGCAGAATAGCTTAAAATGATCATAATATTGCCCAGAATGTGCTCTATTTGCTCATTTTGTGCATACTTTCTATGTATAAATAAATAATTTACAATTAGTATGATCTGAATTATATTGTAGACAATATAAAGTGCTCGAATATAGATTATAGTGTTTAGATGACTTAGAATGAGTGCAGAATATATTAAAATGCTCAAATATTACACAGAATATGCTTTATTTGAATTTTTTTTTTGCATATTTTCTATGTATAATTAAATATTTTGTAATAAATATGATCTGAATTATATTGTAGACAATATTAAGTGTTTAAATATAGATTATTTTAATCAGATGATTTATAATCAGTGTAGAATCGCTAAAATGCTCAAATATTAACCAGAATATCCTTTATTTGCTTTGATGGATATTTTCCACGCATAAATAAATAAGTTACAATAAATATGCTCTGAATAATATTGTAGACAATATTAATTGTTCAAATATAGATTTTAGTGATCAGATGACTTAGAATGAGTTAATAATCGCTTAAAATGCTGAAATATTAACCAGAATATGATTTATTTGCTCATTTTATGCATATTTTCTATGTATAATTAAATAATTTACAATAAATATGCTCTGAATTATATTGTAGACAATATATAGAGTTTACATATAAATTATAATGATCAGATGAGTTAGAAACTTTGAATTTGTGCAGAATAGCTTAAAATGCTAATAATATTGCCCGAAATATGCTTTATTTGATCATATTATGAATAATATATAATAAATATGCTCTGAATTTTATTGGAGACAATAGAAAGTGTTTAAATATAGATTATTGTGATCAGATGATTTTGAATCAGTATAGAATCGCTTAAAATGCTCAAATATTGCTCAGAATAAGCTTTATTTGCTTATATTATGCATGCCTTATATCTATAACTAAATATTTTTCTAGTGAGTAAGCTCTGAATTATATTCTAGACAACATATTTAGATGAAATATACGTTATTGTAATCAAATGACATATAATGAGTGCAGAATAACTTAAACTACTCAAATATTGCTCAGAATATGCTTTATTTGATCATTTTTAGCATATTTTCTACGTATAATTAAATAATTTACAATAAATATGCTCTGAATTATATTGTGGACAATATAAAGTGTTCAAATATAGATTATAGTGATCAGATGACTTAGAATGAGTGCGGAATCACTTAAAATGCTCAAATATTGCCCAGAAAATACTTTATTAGCTTATTTTATGAATATTTTCTTTGTATAATTAAATATTTTATAATAAATAAGTTCTGAATAATATTGTAGAGAACAAAAATTGTTTAAATATAGATTATTGTGATCAGATGATTTAGAATGAGTGTAGAATCGCTTAAAATGCTCAAATATTAACCAGAATATGCTTTATTTGATCATTTTACGCAGATTTTCCTCGCTTAATTAAATAATTTACAATAAATATGCTCTGAATTATATTTTAGACATTATAAAGTGTTCAAATACAGATTATAGTGTTCAGATTACTTAGAATGAGTGCAGAATAGCTTAAAAGGCTCAAATATTGCCCAGAATTTGCTTTTTATGCTCATTTTATGGATTTTTTCTATGTATAATTAAATATTTTTTAATAAATATTCTCTGAATTATATTGTAGACAATATAAAGTGTTTAAATATAGATTATTTTGATCAGATGATTCAGAATGAGTGTAGAATCGCTAAAATGCTCAAATATTTACCTAAATATGATTTATGTGCTCATTTTATGCATTTTTTCATTGTATAATTTAATATTTTATAATAAATATGCTCCGAATTATATTTTAGACAATATAAAATGTTTAAGTATAGATTATTGTGATCATTAGATTTAGAATGATGCAGAATCGCTTAAAATGCTCAAATATTGCTCAGAATAAGCTTTATTTGCGTATTTTATGTCTGTTTTATATGTATAACTAAATATTTCCAAATGAGTAAGCTCTGAATTATATTCTAGATAACAAAAACAGATGAAATATACATTATTGTAATTAAATGACATATAATGAGTTCAAAATCGCTTGAACTACTCAAATAATGCTCAGAATATGCTTTATTTGCTAATTTTATGCATATTTCCATGTATAATTAAATATTTTCTAATAAATATGCGCTGAATTATATTGTAGACAATACAAAGTGTTTAAATATAGATTATTTTGAATAGATGCTTTAGAATGGTGTGTAGAATCGCTTAAAATGCTCAAATATTAACCAGAATATGCTTCATTTGCTTTGATGCATATTTTCCACGCATAAATAAATAATTTACATTAAATATGCTCTGAATTATATTGTAGACAATTTAAAATTGTTCGAATATAGATTATAATGATCAGATGATTTAGAATGAGTGCAGAATAGCTTAAAATGCTCAAATATTTCCTGAACATGTTTTATTTGCTCATTTTATGCACATTTTCAATATATAATTAAATATTTTATAATAAATATGCTCTGAACTATATTGTAGATTATATAAATTGTTTAAATATAGATTATTGTGATCATTTGATTTAGATTGAGTGCAGAATTGCTTAAAATGCTCAAATATTGATCAGAATAAGCTTTATTTGCACATTTAATGTATATTTTATATGTATAACTGAATATTTTATAATGAGCATGCTCTGAATTATATTCTAGACAACATAAATAGATGAAATATAGGTTATTGTAATCAAATGACATATAATGAGTGCAGAATTGCTTAAACTACTCAAATATTGCTCAGAATATGCTTTATTTGCTTATTTTATATATATTATCTTTGTATAATTAAATAATTAACAATAAATATGCTCTAAATTATATAGTAGACGATATAAAGTGTTTACATATAGATTATAGTGATCAGATGAGTTAGAAGGAGTGTTGAATAGATTAAAATGATCAAATATTGCCCAGAATAAGCTTTATTTGCTTATTGTATGCATATTTTCTATGTATAATTAAATAATTAACTAGAAATATGCTCTGAATTATATTGTGGACAATATAAAGTATTTATATATAGATTATAGTGATCTGATGAGTTATAATGAGTTAAGAATCGCTTAAAATGCTCAAATATTGCCTGAATATGCTTTATTTTCTCATTTTATGCACATTTTCAATGTATAATTAAATATTTTAGAATTAATATGCTCTGAACTATATTTTAGATTAAATAAATTATTTAAATATAGATTATCATGATTATTTGATTTAGAATGAGTGCAGAATTGCTTAGAATGCTCAAATATTGCTCAGAATAGGATTCGCATCCTCTACCCATCTCTTAGAGATGGGTAGAGTGCCCATCTCTGAATTTGAACCGTCTGATTTAATCTCAACGGCTAAAGGAACCCCGTGCATTCCACTACACCTGAGAAAAATTTTTGGCCCGAAAAAAATGAACCGTCCAGATTAGATCGGACGGTCGTGATGAGATGGGCACTCTACCCATCTCCAAAAGATGGGTAGAGGATACGGATCCGCTCAGAATAAGCTTTATTTGCTTATTTTATGTATATTTTATATGTAAAACTAAATATTTTATAATGAGCTAGCTCTGAATTATATTCTAGACAACATAAATTGATGAAATATAGATGAGCAGGGTTCTAGTGCCCAAATTTTGGATGTCTCCAAATGCCTCAAAATTCACTTTTTGATTACTTTTTTAAAATATAAAATTCAAAGTTCGAATCCAAACTGTTGATCTTATTTGATATAACGAGCAATGCATTTTCATATAAGCTTTATAAATTTTAAAGTTTATTTGATACTCGATCAAGAAACTATAATATGAACAGATTAGAATTAATCTATCAAATTTAACTATATTCGTTCAATATTCAATATCTTGATCGAGTATCAAATGAACTTCAAAATTTATAAAAGTTATATGAAAATGCATCGCTCGTTATATCAAATAAGATCAACGGTTTGGATTCGAAGTTTGAATTTTATATTTTAAACAAGTAATCAAAAAGTCAGTTTTGGTGCATTTGGGGGCATAAAAAATGTGGGCAATAGAATCATGCTCAATATAGATTATTGTAATCAAATGACATATAATGAGTTCAAAATCTCTTAAACTACTTAAATATTACTCAGAATATGCTTTATTTGCATATTTTAAGCATATTTTTTATGTATAATTAAATACTTATCAAAAAAATATGCTCCGAATTATATAGTAGACAATTGAAAGTGTTTACGTATAGATTATAGTGATCAGATGAGTTAGAATGTGTGCAGAATCGCTTCAAATGCTCAAATATTACCCAGAATAAGCTTTATTTGCTTATTTTATGCATATTTTCTATGCATAATATAATAATAAACAATAAATATGCTCTGAATTGTATTGTAGACAATATAAATTGTTTACATATAGATTATAGTGATCAGATGAGATAGAATGAGTGAAGAATCGCTTAGAAGGCTCAAATATTGCCCAGCATATGCTTTATTTGCTCATATTATGCATATTTTCTTTGTATAATTAAATAATTTACAATAAATATGCTCTGAATTATATTGTAGACAATATAAATTGTTCAAATATAGATTATAGTGATCAGATGACTTAGAATGAGTACAGAATCGCTTAATATGCTCAAATATTGCCCCGAATATTCTATATTTGCTCATTTCATGCATATTTTCTTTGTATAATTAACTATTTTATAATAAATACGCTCATAATAATATTGTAGACAGTAGAAAGTGTTTAAATATAGAGAATTGTGATCAGATGATTTAGAATGAGTGTAGAATCACTTAAAATGCTCATATATTAACCAGAATAAGCTTTATTTGCTCATTTTATTTTACACGCATAAATAAATAATTTACAATAAATATGCTCTGAATTATATTGTAGACAATATAAAGTGTTCTAATACATATTATAATGATCAGATAACTTAGAATGAGTGCAGAATCGTTTAAATTGCTCATAATATTGCCCAGAAATATGCTTTATTTGCTATGTATAAATAAATAATTTACAATAAATATGCTCTGAATTATATTGTAGACAATAAAAAGTATTTACATATATGTTATAGTGATCAGATGAGATACAATGAGTGCAGAATCGCTTAAAATGCTCAAATGTTGCAAAGAATATGATTTATTTGCTCATTTTATTCATATTTTTCTAAGTATAAATAAATAATTTACAATAAATATGCTCTGAATTATATTGTAGTCAATATAAAGTGTTCAAATATAGATTATAGAGATCAGATGACTCAGAATGAGTGCAGAATCGCTTAAAATGCTCAAATATTGATCAGAATATGCTATATTTGCTCATTTTATGCATATATCCTATATATAATAAAATATTTTATAATACATACGCTCAGAATAATATTGTAGACAGTAGAAAATGTTTACATATATATTATAGTGATCAGATGAGTTAGAATGAGTGCAGAATCGCTTAAAAAGCTCAAATATTGCCAATAATATGATTTATTTGCTCATTTTGTACATATTTTCTATATATAATTGAATATTTTATTATAAATGTGCTCTCAATTATATTTTTTACGATAATATGATTTATTTGTTTAAATATATATTTTTGTGATTAGATGATTTAGAATAAGTGCAGAATAGCTCTAAATGTTCAAATATTGCTCAGAATAAGCTTTATTTGCTTATTTAATGTATATTTTATATGTATAACTAAATGTTTTATAATGAAAAAGCTCTGAATTATATTCTAGACAACATAAATAGAAGAAATATAGGTTATTTTAATCAAATGACATATAATGAGTACAGAATCGCTTAAACTACTCAAATATTGCTCAGAATATTCTTTATTTGCTTATTTTATGCATATTTTCTATGCATATTTTCTATGTATATTTAAATAATTAACAATAAAAATGCTCTGAATTATATAGTAGACAATGTAAAGTGCTTACATATAGATTATAGTGATCAAATGAGTTAAAAATGAGTGCAGAATCGTTTAAAATCCTCAAATATTCCCCAGAATAAGCTTTATTTGCTTATTTTATGCATATTTTCTATGTATAATTAAATAATTAACAATAAATATGCTCCTAATTATATTATAGACAATATAAAGTGTTTACATATAGATTATAGTGATCAGATGAGTTAGAATGAGTGTGGAATCTCTTAGAATGCTCAATATTGCCCAGAATATGCTTTATTAGTAAATTTTATGAATATTTTCTATGTATAAATAAATAATTTACAATAAATATGCTCTGAATTATATTGTAGACAATATAAAGTGTTCAAATTTATATTATAGTGATCAGATGACTTAGAATGATTGCAGAATCGCTTGAAATGCAAAAATATTGATCAGAATATGCTATATTTGCTCATTTTATGCATATATCCTATGTATAAAAAAATATTTTATAATATATACGCTCAGAATAATATTTTAGACAGTAGAAAAAATTTAAATATAGAGAATTGTGATAAGATGATTTAGAATGAGTGTAGAATCGCTTAAAATACTCGAATATTATCCAGAATGTGCTTTATTTGCTTATTTTATGCATATTTTCCACGCATAAATAAAAAATTTACAATAAATGACACCGATCAAGATGCCATGTCAGATGCACAATCAGCAAAAGATCCATGCCATCCATTCAATGAACAGTCATTGGTTATTAATTAGTTAGTTGAGAGTTATTTTGAGTTAATAATCTGTTGTTGTGTTTTGTGCTGTGTTTTGTGGTCTTCTAGGAGGTTATTAATGTGTTTTGGTATTAGAAAAAGTAGTTGAGATGATATATTAATGGGTAGTGAGTTTTAAATGTAATAGATTGCTATATAAGCTGAAAATGAGGATGTAATATGAAGATTATTGAATTATTACGAATTTTACTCTTGAGTTGAGTTTATCTCCTCTTTTATCCACTGTTGGGTTGAGTTCTTACTCCTCTTCGAGTGATGTATCAGTACACGTGCTGGTTACTCTAATCCTCCCGATCCGAATACATTACCATCTCTTAAGTGTGTGTTTTCTCTATGAAAAACAGTAATCCTTTTCATTTTTGGACAACCTATCGAGTTATGTCCAATACACCCGCATTTGAAACAGATTATGCTTTTTGTTTGGGGCTGTTCCATTTTACATTTCTTAGATTTTAGGGACTGTTCTCGAAGCCATTCAACTGGCCTAACCACAGGTTTAACGGACTTGTTACTGCTGTTTGTTTTGGCCATTTTATCACATCTCAATCGGTAAGAAAAAGTTCCATTGTTGCTGGACGGCCTTTTCTTATTCAATGGTTTCTTCACACTCAAATCAGATTTCAAAGAAGAAAGACAAGAATGGTAAGTAAGAGAATTTTCAGGAAGAAACATCTCACAAATATTTCTCTTACAAACTGTGGCCCATTGGAAATTAGTGCTCCTTTGGGTGTCAAGTTGAATTCGAGCCGCTTCAGCACAAGACGCCAAAGTTGGTTTGTTGTCGTGGAAGTGGTTGCTCTCTTCATCTTTACCACAATAACCCGAGTCAGCAGAAGCACGATTCAATGTATCATATTTTGTTCCAGAGACTTGCACGTGAACAAAATGGTTGTTTCTTTGCTGGAGGTGAGGTGAAAAAGAAACATTGTCGCTGGAGATGAATTGTTGTCGGTGGAGACAAGAGGAGTCGATGTAGCTCGATGAATCGTGCCTCGGTCGGCGATCTCGATTCACACGAGTGTTACTTGTGGAAGAACCGTGCCTCGGTCGGCGATCTCGATTCTCACAAGTTGTGCCTCTCGAAGGGCCATGCCTCGGTCGGCGGTCTTGGCTTCGATTAGCCTCCAATTGCGTAACACGCTCATGGAGTTGTTGTACAAGCTGTCTCAGCTCTCGCAACTTCGTAACGCACTGGTCTTCGCCTCCATGGTGGATGTTTTGCTGTCTACAACGAGCAGCCATCAAACCTGAAGAAGCTCTGATACCAAATGACGTCGTTCGGACCGGGAGGATTAGAGAAACCAGCGAGCGTAACGATACATCACTTGAAGAGGAGTAAGAACTCAACTCTCAAGAGGAAGAAACAGAGATAAACTCAGAAATTCGTATTCATTCAATAATCTTTTTATTACATTATGATTTTCAGCTTAAATAACAATCTAACACAATTAAAAGCTACTGGTTATTAATACATCATCTCAACTACTTTTTCTAATACCAAAACACATTTATAACCTCCTAGAAGATCAAAAAAGACAACAAAATACCATAACAGATCATTAACTCCTTTTTGACTAATAAAGACTCAAAATAACTCCAAACTAACTTATTAAAAGCCTTGACTGTTCTTTGAATGGATGACATGGATCTTTTGCTGATTCTGCATCTGACATGGCATCTTGATCGGTGTCAATAAATATGCTCTGAATTATATTGTAGACAATATAAAGTGTTCGAATATAGATTATAATGATCAGATGACTTAGAATAAGTGCAGAATCGCTTAAAATATTCATAATATTGCCCAGAATATGCTTTATTTGCTCATTTTATGCATATTTTCTATGTATAAATAAATAATTTACAATAAATATGCTCTGAATTATATAATAGACAATATAAAGTGTTCGAATATAGATTATAATGATCAGATGACTTAGAATGAGTGCAGAATCGCTTAAAATGCTCAAATATTGCCTGAATATGCTTTATTTGCACATTTTATGCACATTTTCAATGTATAATTAAATATTTTATAATAAATATGCTCTGAATTATATTGTAGATTATATAAATTATTTAAATATAGATTATTGTGATCATTTGATTTTGAATGCGTGCAGAATCGCTTAAAAGGCTCAAATATTGCTCATATAGGTTATTGTAATTAAATGACATATAAGGAGTGCAGAATCGCTTAAACTACTCAAATATTGCTCAGAATATGCTTTATTTGATTATTTTATGCATAATATATAATTAAATAATTTACAATAAATGTGCTCTAAATTATTTAGTAGACAATATAAAGTGTTTACATATAGATTATAGTGATTAGATAAGTTAGAATGAGTGTTGAATAGATTAAAATGCTCAAATATTGCCCAGAATAAGCTCTATTTGCTTATTTGATGCCTATTTTCTTTGTATGATTAAATAATTAACTATAAATATGCCCTGAATTATATTGTAGACATTATAAAGTGTTTACATATAGATTATAGTGATCAGATTAGTTAGAATGAGTGAAGAATCGCCTAGAATGCTCAAATATTGCCCAGAATATGCTTTATTTGCTCATTTTATGCATATTTTCTATGTATAATTAAATAATTAACTATAAATATGCCCTGAATTAAAATGCTCAAATATTAACCAGAATGTGCTTTATTTGCTCATTTTATGCATATTTTCTATGTATTAATTAAATTTTTTTTATAATAAATACGCTCAGAATAATATTGTAGACAGTAGAAAGTGTTTAAATATAGAGAATTGTGATCAGATGATTTAGAATAAGTGTAGAATCGCTTAAAATGCTCAAATATTAACCAGAATGTGCTTTATTTGTTCATTTTATGCATATTTTCCATGCATAAATAATTTACAATAAATATGCTTTGAATTATATTGTAGACAATATAAAGTGTTCGAATATAGATTATAATGATCAGATGACTTAGAATGAGTGCAGAATCCTTAAAATGCTCAAATATTGCCCTAATATGCTTTATTTGCTCATTGTATGAACATTTTCAATGTATAATTAAATATTTTATTATTAATATGCTCTGAACTATATTGTAAATTATATAAATTATTTAAATATAGATTATTGTGATCATTTGATTTAGAATGAGTGCAGAATCGCTTGAAATGCTAAAATATTGCTCAGAATAAGCTTTATTGGTTTATTTTAGGTATAATTTATATGTAGAACTAAATATTTTATAATGAGCAAGCTCTGAATTATGTTTTAGACAATATAATGTGTTTACATATAGATTATAGTGATCAGATGAGTTAGAATGAGTGAAGAATCGCTTAGAATGCTCAAATATTGCTCATAATATGCTTGATATGCTTATTTTATGCATATTTTCTTTGTATAATTAAATAATTTACAATAAATATGCCTTGAATTATATTGTAGATAATATAAAGTGTTTACATATAGATTATAGTGATCAGATGAGTTAGAATGAGTGCAGAATCGCTTAAAATGCTCACAATATTGCCCAGAATATGCTTTATTTGCTCATTTTATGCATATTTTCTATGTATAAATGAATAATTTACTACAAATATGCTCTTAATTATATTATAGACAATATGAAGTGTTCCAGATTATAGTGATCAAATGACTTAGAATGAGTGCACAATCGCTTAAAATGCTCAAATATTGTCCAGAATATGCTTTATTTGCTAATTTTATGCATATTTTCTATATATAATTAAATATTTTATAATAAATATGCTCTGAACTATATTGTAGACAATAGAAAGTGTTTAAATATATATTTTTATGATCAGATGATTTAGAATGAGTGTAGAATCGCTTAAAATGCTCAAATATTAACCAAAATATGCTTTATTTGCTTCTTTTATGCATATTTTTCCTGCATAAATAAATAATTTACATTAAATATGCTCCGAATTATATTATAGACAATATCAAGTGTTCGAATATAGATTATAAATTCTCAGATGACTTAGAATGAGTGCAGAATCGTTTAAAATGCTCAAATATTGCCCAGAATTTGCTTTATTTGCTCATTTTGTGCATATTTTCTAATGTATAATTAAATATTTTATAATAAATATGCTCTTAATTATATTGTAGACAATATAGGTTGTTTAAATATAGATTATGGTTGTTTAAATATAGATTGTTGTGAGCATATGATTTAGAATGAGTGCAGAATCGCTTAAGATGCTCAAATATTGCTCAGAATAAGCTTTATTTGCCTATTTTATGTATATTTTATATGTATAACTATATATTTTATTATGACTAAGCTCTGAGTTATATTCTACACAACATAAATTGATGGAATATATATTATTGTAGTCAAATAAATGTTTTCTATATATAATTAAATAATTTACAATAAATATGCTCTGAATAAAGTGTTTACATCAATAATCAAATATAAATAAAAATATGTGGGTGTCGGTCCCTGTTTTAGTTAGTATTAGTGCGACACTCCATCAAGACCTTTTGATTTTTCTGATCTGACTTAATCTGGTAGTAGGTTAATTTTTTGTGTGTTACTTATTGTGTTGTAATATGTGTTGCTTAGAATTGTGTTCCCTTTATGTTGCATTATTAATATCCATTTTGATTATACTGCGTCATTTTTATCACATAATTTATTTCAACATCTCTCTCTTAGTTGCTTCTATAAGAAATGATGATTTGTGATAGTTTAGAAATTTAAGTCATGAAAAGTAATTCAAATGCCTAAGCAGACTAATAATTGTTAATTTTTTCATAATGATATAGATCTTGCTTTTTTTACTGCTGTGTTTTTTTTACAATTTTAGATATATTCACAATTCTTTCCCATCAATTATTTCATGATGACAATATATATTTGCTGAATTTTATATTGATGGTGAAGGTTATTATCCTGATGATGAATACGATTCTGTTGCCGACATGTTTGACGATTAATATTTTCTGTAGAAATTTATATTTATATTTTAAATTTTTATGGTATTACCAATGTACGTTTCAATAGTTCTTCATTTTAGCTCGAATTTAATTTTTATATTTCCAATATTTTTCAATCACATTCCTCTCTTATTGTCGAATTACTTCACAAAAATTATATCGTCAGTATAAAACATTTCAACATATGGAGATATAATTTATTGTTTCTACCCTACCAGTTATTACACTTTAAATTAATTATAGACATAACAACTTAATTGCAATCAACATTTATTAAATGATAACATATTTAATTTTTATTACTATATCAAATATCGAATGAAGCTCGATTAGCCCCTTAGTTTTCATTTGAAGCCTAGCATTGGTACCCAACAAAATAGGCCAGAATTGATAAGTGCGTGCAACCCAATTATGTTCGACTCTTGGGCTTGTTCTATTGTCAAACTTACAAGTTTTAACCCATCTTCTTCTGCCCTAGTACGAGATTGTCTAAGCAAAAATCTCATTTATTTCATCGTATTATTTTTTATTCCAATTCTAAGAAACACATTTTAAAGAATATAAAAAATACTATTTATTTTTTTTCGAAATAAAAACTTCTATCAACTACAACATCCAATTCTTTATAGATGTTTGTTACAAGAGTTAAATCTGCATATCTTTTATAGATTGGTGAGGCGCATGGGTGTATCCGTGTATTACCATCCGTACTGGAGCTGTAATTCTTGAACACACTGCTAAAATAAAACTGATTTGTCTTGTTCTCAATAAGAAAAGAAAGATAGAAACTAATCTTCAACAAACATGTCTAGTTTTATCAAATACATCATCGAATATTAAAAATGGGAATATGTCCACCAAAAATATAGTTATCCCAGTGAAGAAACGAAACAAAATAGACCACATTTCCTGGAATATACATCAGTTTTTTTAGATAAGGGCGGGAGGATTATTTTTTATTATTTTTAGGAAAGCGTATAGATAAACATTTAAGCTGTGGCTTATTGAAATAGACCCAACATTTACTTAAGCGAAACTCAGGTTGGTGTAGGAGCTGCACGATATTAATCTGATGGCTCAGATCGATTCAAGATGCAATGCTTTCACGATATTACTTAAACGAAAATTAATCTTCTTCTATTATGTTTTCCTTAAGTGCGCTCATGTTTGACAGAAAGAAATAATAAATAATTTCATTACTCTTATATAAATAAAAATTACTTTTCTCTTTTCATCTGAAATATCACATCCAAATACCCCAACGAGTTTCATTCAGTACTTTAGAACATCGGAAAATATACATTATGCAATAAATAAGTGTGAATTTTATGAGTGTGGATAAAGTATGTGGATGTTCGAGACAATAAGTTAATATCATGCAATATTTTTTTGAATGTTAATATCATGCAATATTAACAAGTGAAAATTAAATAATAACCAAATATACAGGTTACTACAACTCAATTGTGCATTTCGAAAAATTCGGTACAAAGATCTCAAACTTCAAAGCAACTGTTGATGGCTGTCAGGAGAAATTTGAATCAGTCAAAGAATGTTTGACTAATCATATATTAATTGTATTAGAGTAAAATAGATATTATGCATTCCATAATAAATAAAATATGCATTTTTACAATAAACAAATATAAAAAATATACAATAAAATGAGCTTTCTACGTTTAAATAGCTCCGAAAGAGAATCCTGCAGGTGACACGAACAAAATTTAAAAACGAAAAAAAAAAGACCGGAGCATAATTTTCAAGATGAAATACATCAATTAAATACAAAGTCTAATTCCCTGATTAGGTTTCAGAAGTTAATTTCATCATTACAGCAGAATAGGCACGTCGAGAACTTACAAGGCGACACAAAAATTAAAGCCCCTGATTTTCTATATCAATTAATATATAGTGGGGCTTGCATCACATATTAAATTTCCTAGCAATTATTCTAAGAAACTTATTGCGGCTTAAAATAATAATAATAGTACACCTAATGCACATGTCCCTCCCACAACTCTCTGCCACGGCCACCTCTCCTGTATAATTTCAAACAAAAAGGAAAGAAAAGAGAAGTTGGTACCCTGATTTAACACTTATATAATCATTTACCCAATGATATAAATGTTTACAGACTGTCTACAGGTATTTGGAAGTTTTGAGGTACCTTGATGAAAAATATTCTAATACACTTAAAAGACTAACATATACATAGTTGCATGTGCACAAGTCTCAGCTGGTCAGCATATATAGCCTTTCCTTACATAACATTTTGTTTGTTTGTTTCTTTTTTATAATTAACATGGTCAAACCTCTTAACTTTTTAAACTAAATTTAAACACTCACAAGTGATATCCTAGCCGAAATTCAAATCAGCATCCCCACGTAAGATGCCAATAGCTGTGTTTTCTCTTTCCTTACATAACTTTTGCTTGTTTGTATGTTATTTATTTTCTATATTTTCTTTGGTTCTCGTTTTGGCTTTCCTTTTTGGTGGAGTGGGTCTAAAAATATTTAATCTACAATTAATCAAAAGCTGATAATTCCAACTAACCGCAATAGCTCCTGATATGCTATAGTAACCATCATCCGGTGGACCGATAGTCGAATTAGCACCATAACCAAAACCACCACTGGTACCACCGCCATGCGTACCACCTGTAGAGTTATCCACGGGCATTGAATATCCTAAGGGGTATGCCGGTGTTCCATCGGGCTTAAACAACCCATAATTCCTCTCTGACGTGGGCCCGTCCTTTTGGTTCTCATTGAACAATGCAAAGACATATGCACGAAGGGTCACGCCAGGCCGCAACGGTGTGCCTTTGTTTTGTGCTATCAGACGCATGACATTGCTGTTGTATTTTGCGGCATTTTCTGGGCTCGCACCGGGTTCACTCGAGTCGCCAGCTGATGGCCAGCCTGTCTCAGAGATTCGCACCTCTATTGTCTTTGCTGAGTCACCGCCTGTAATCGGATATCGAAAGGTGGTCAATCATCAGGTTACCAAGTCACGATGTACTCAATATCTTAAAGTTTTATCTAGAAAGGATTATGGTCTTCTACTTTTGGTATCATACTGGCCAGGACTGGTATTTCCATCAGTTGAGGTGTATGGTTAGACGATCTGGAATAGTTAGAACACTAAAAATCAGATACAATCTGTTCTGTTATGCAGAGTCTCAACAACTTGAAACCAAATATAGCAGGGTCAGGATCCAGTTATCCCCACTATTAACAAAATTAACTGACTGTATAGTAATTCATAAATCGAACATATGTTGTCTCAAGTCTCAACCATACTTACTGTATTTCCTGATCCTATGAATAACACTAAAAGAAAATTTGTTCTTGAGTTAGGAGACAAAAACCTACATACCTGCAGCATTAATTGCATGATATACTGCATCCACTTGTGCAAGAAGCATGTTTGGGTATGTGAGACCCGTACCATTGTCCAAAATTCCACCATAATTAGGTTCCAGAAGCACATATTCTAAATCTACATGGTTCGGCTGTGCAGCATATGCAAAATAGGGGTATGCATTGATCAAAAACGGGGAACAGGTTTTAGCATGGAAGGTCAGAATGGGACAGATCAACGGGAGTAGGTCTTTGCGAAAATAGGTAGTTGAAGGGGGGTACGAGGTGGCGAGAATAGCAAGCGAGTGGGCCGTGGTCACAGAAATGGTGCTGAGTCCACATGTGGCCAGTGCGTCATGTAGAGATTGCATTGCGGGGAGGAGTAAACGAGCTAATGCAGTGTTGTTACCGGTAAGCACCTGGAAAAAAATATATATAATTACAGTTCGAAATTAGAGCATGATTTTTGTGTGACTTTCTTTTTTGGAAGAACATCTTTGTGACAGTCAGATTTGTAATTTGAAATAATGGACATTGATTTTTTAAATTTCTTTTTCATGTACGGAAACTAGATTTTGCAAATCTATGTGCCTTGTATCACATTGGATTTTATGTCCGTTTTTTCCATGCATGGACTTTTTTTTTTTATAAATATTATGTTATTTACTCTTTAGACATGGGTTGGTTAAAAATGGCGCACGAGGCTCACATGTTGTGCTGAACAAATTATAATTCCCATTTCTTTTGCACTTCTCACCAACACACGCAGCAAAAAAGTGTGAAAAACTTTGAACTTGTGTTTTAAATACTTTATTAAGATTTACTTTATGAATGATGTGCTTTAATTGCAACGGCTATTTGATGAACAAATTCAGCATTAACTGAGTGTCCTATCTACACTCTCAACTGTTGACAAAAAAAAAAAAAAAGGTGTACAGTTCCATATCCTATCTTCTTTTGTGAAAAGGTGGTCTACATTTTGCACTCGTACCCTTACTAAATTCAATATTTATAACAAACCCCAGAAAACTTATAATTTCTCTTGTATACCATTAACCCAAAAACACAATGTAAATTCAAATTGATCATGATGAATGCAAATTGAAAGAAACACTGATTACAATGCATTATCCAAAAATGTACAAAAATGGCAATAAAAATTCTTACATAGCCTCACCTCATTTCCAACAGTAATCATGGCAATCTTAGTCGCCGGCACATACGGCTGTATATTGCCTTTGATCCAAGCCATTGCCCCGTCCGGCGTGGTTACTCCCTCGACACACCGATCCGTCAACCCGACAACCAACTCGACACCCGTATTTGCGAAAGCACGCAAGACGGCCGGGTCGGTGTCATACAACCGAACCCGACCGATACTGAGAGAAGCGAGCATCGGAGGCACAGCCGAGGGAGGAGGAAGGTTGTTTCCCACTCTGCCATAGTTGATGCCCACTAGAGCAGTAGGTGTGGCACTGCAATGTGGGACCCAGAAGGGTATGGTAAGGAAGAGAAGGAGCAGAGGAGGGAGGCAGTACTGGAGTCTCCAGTCGAGTGGCATTGTTGTTTGATGGAGAGAGAGAAGGGAGAAGAGAATGTGAGAGTGGGGGAGTGGGAAGGTGAGAATACAGCTGGGAGGTTTTGTTTGGAGGCGCTTGGGAGCAGTGAAGGTGGAATTGTGGTCACCGGGTGGTAAGTAGGTTATAGTGGGTTGTTCTTCTTGTTGGTTTCTCATTTTTGGGTTACAAGTGGGTCCTCGTTGCTAGACTAGTTTTATATATGTGGAGATGAAATGTTGTTAGTAGACATGGTGTATGTGTTAATGTGACTACTGAATCTATGTTGCATACTATTTTTGGGTGATATGCAAGCGTATACAATTTTTTTTTTTTTGGATTTGTAATCTGCAGCATAGATATTAGAAACTAGTATCAAAATAAAATAAAATTTCTAATAAATATATTTTATAATTTTAATAAAAGATAAAAAACTAAAGTATATAATTCATATCATACAATACACGCATACAAATATTATATCATTTAACTTTTATTTTGCTATGCATCAAGTATTTACAAAATCAATGGTCTAAATTTTGTTAATTTAACCTCCTGTTGTGATGTCTATCAAAATGAATCCAAAAATCATATATTATCTTAAAAACATATAACTGTACTGATATAGACACATCTAATGATTTGAATTTGTAAATATTGAAGTAAGGAAAAAAAAATGACATTTTTAACACCGATAATTGTTGATTTTTTAATCCCTTTCTACCATTTCCATGACTAACATGACTAACACAGTATATAGCATCTATAATTTTTATATTAAAAAATTAATAATTTATGATCATTCACAATGGCAAAGTTGAAAATAATTTATGAGTTCTATATTTAGTTTGTGTTCCATTCTAAATGGACTAACATTTTAATTGTACGTAAAATAACTTACATTTTAACTTTTAGTCCATATTTAAATTTTTTAGATGAAATATTTATTACAATTGTCTATAAAATAATGTTAGTGAAATTTAAATTAATATTTCCTCCACAGTTCTTATGAAAATTGTGAATCTAGCAATTAGATTTATTTATATGACTCAAGCTTAGTATTTAATCCATCATATTATATTATTCTACATGTCATTTTCATAAAATAAACAATGGTCCACTCGAAATTTTATGGTGAAGAATGTAGGACAATGTTTCTATTCTTTAGCAACCTAAAACAAAAGTTAACAAGATTTTAATTATAAACTGTTTTATTATTTATATTTCTGTGCCAGTGACGGCGGCCAAACATGTTTAGCAGGGAACCGAATCTGGTGTCGCGCGACAGCGCGCTACACCATTTTTGAGCCGTTCGATTTTTATCGGGCGGTTCAATTTTTTTCGGGCCTATCAATCTGTTACATGCACGGGGCTCCCTTATCCATCAGATTCAGATCAGACGGCCCACGTCGCGCGCTACAACTGCTGTCGCGCGACAGCAGATTTGATTTCTGTTTAGCAGTTCTGGAAAATTGTTCTGTACATTTAATAGTACGCCTGGCGTACAATACTACTTGCCTAGGGAAACTCTACTGTAACTTCTAGCTTTTCAACCGTAACAGTTTTAACGGAGCCGTTTCCCCATAAACCCGGACCAACCCGTATGGAAACTCAAGACGTCATGAATTCCGCGTCCTACATTCCATGAATTGTAGACCCCACTTATGATCCAGTCTCAGGCGTTATATTTCATGACGTAACGGATCCTTGCCTTTTGTTCGAAAAATTAACCCAGCCCCACGTGCTCTGTACTTCTTCAAATGTGGTGCTGAGTGCCGTCGACACTAACTAGGTCGCACCATCGTACGATCTTCTGTGGACTCTAACTTGGTAGCACGAAATGGTGCTAACTTCTTAACTTCTGATGCATCTGACTGCACGATATGTTATTTGGAGGAATGTATATGAAATCTGGGATAGTTTAAAGCGGCTGACGTTTCATAATTGGGAGGTCCGAATGGCGAATCGGAATGCTCTTGGGTAGGTACTGATGACGTGGATAGTATCTGAGTCGTCTAATCGATGCAGGATCCGTTTATAGGAAATCGAACGGTGTTCAAAATTTGAGATGATTAATTTAGATATTTTTGTAGTTCTGAGTTTGGTTTTTACAGGACACGCGGGGTCTGAATTTGTGTAATCCTTTTTGTTTATAAGTGATATTGGGGGCGTTTGTTTGTGACTTAAAAGGGTGCATAACTTAAGTTATGCATTCTTAAGGCATCAAACACCCGTTACATAAAACACCTTTAAGGGTGCATAATTTATGCAACCTACCATCCCTTTAATTTTTTTTCCAACAATACCTCTTAGAAATAATTAATAATAATAATTAATAATATTTAATAAGTAACAATAATTATTAAAAAATCATATTTAATAATATAATTATTATAATTAATAATTATTAATAAGACTTAAAAAGTAATATTAATTATCAATAATAACGATTTAATAATAATAATAATAATAAATTAAAAATAATTAATCGATAATAATTTTTTATTATTAAATAATTAATATATATTTACAATATTAAATTAAAGTAATTATTAATATTTCTAATAACAAAAATGATTTATTATTATCATATATAATTAATTTTTATAATAATTAATAATTAACAATAATTAGTAATTAATAATATTTAATATTTAGCAAATAATTAATAATAATTAATAAGTAACAATAATTATTAAAAAACAAAATTAATAATAAAGATTAATAATGAATAAGATCATAATTAAATAATTAATTGAAAATTAATTAATCAATAATAAATTTTTATTGTTAAATAATTAATAATGTTTATAATATTTAATTAAAAGTAATTATTATATTTCATAATAATAAAATAATTTATTATTATCATTAATAATTAATTTTATAATAATTAATAATTAACAATAATTAGTTCACAATGTCTTATTAATACATAATACTAATTCAAATTAAAACTAATCCTAGAGGAGCAATAACATTGTTAATTTTTTACACTAGGTAGGAAGGATATTATTCTACCGGTTTCGAAAAATATATCTAAATTCCAACATAGTTTTGTAATTTTGTGAACTGCAAACGAATCAGATGCTCATATTATATCATGCATATCTGTAAGATCTCCTAGAAGGCCCCACAAAGATGGTCCAACGACATCATCATTTCTTTTTCAGAAAATGGGTTCAAAATTTACATGCTAAAAGGAGCGTTAATTTTAGAGACGTACGATTATTTTCGTACTAAAGTCTGGATATGAATGCATTTGGACAACTGAGGATTATACACCAATTCCGATTAATACCTTTGTTAAATATATATATTTTGATACATATGTCATCTGAATATTATTTGTCATATACAGAATAACTATTAGAATAGCGTTGTTTCACTAATTTGTTCGAAAAGAAAAATAATAATAATTTTGGTATTAGCACTTTTCTTATTGTCGTTATCAATTCTTCGTCAAAACACGTCCATAGAATATTTTACTCTAAATTTATAACTTTTTTTAATTTAAAAATAGTCGTCAATGATATATTGGTCTTTTTTTTTTTTTGAGGGTCAATGATATATTGCTCTTCATTTAATAAGTATTAATCATAAATGATTGAGATTTTCTGCAATTAATAAGATGATGTAAGATATCTATGTGTTCGTAGATTTGCTTTAAATTCAATAAATGATAGGAATTCCTAATTGTAATTTCGTGTTAATCGAAGCGAATTTCATCATATTCAATACAAATCATTTGTCTTCATTAATTAAGTATTAATCAGAAAGGGATGATAATTCTCTATTATAAGAGTTACTACTTACTTTGGTCCAAATACCAAAGCATATTTTATCAAATTCAGTACAAACAAAATAATTCAATAGCGCGTTGATAGTCTACTTAATTATTTTGAATAAAATTTTTAAGATTGTGTGGCAAACCAACTACCATCGCCGTAGAAAGTCAGAGGCATCACAAAATTTGATTCACGTTTGATTCAAACAATAATTTTATCAACACTGCCACCGAAAAATATTGTTAATACTACTTTATTATCATTTTTATAAAAATCAGGATTGTTCTAACCTATACTAAACTTTGGATGTGCCATGGATCAAACAAAATGTATAAATAGATTTAAGTTTATTTAGTCTGCTTTATTTGTAAAAAAAAAAAAAAAAACAAAATGCATGCAAAAACTCAAAATTTGTTAAAATATTCAGAAAATTTCTAAGAGACAGAAAATGGATCTAGTTGATCAGTCTGTGATCCGACCCGATTAATAACGGGTCGAAAATATGTAGCTCCTACATGACTCATTTAGGGCGTGTTTGGTTGGGGCCAGAATAAGGAATAAAGGTCTAATTCCTTATTCTTAGGTCATTCAAACGGAGCATGCATAAGGAATAGCGGCCTATTCCTTATTCCGGTTATCAAACCAAACACCATGGGAATAAGGAATATGGGCTAATTCCGGCCCTTATTCCTATACCAACAAAACCTTGGTATAGGAATTAAGAATAAGAAATTGGCACGAGATTCTAAATCCGGCCCTATATCCTTATTCATATTCTTATCCGGCCTCTATTCTTAGACTCGAATCATCAGTGTGGATATTAGGTGATTAGGTCGGGTACAGGTTGGTTTTCGGATCTTGTCAAGAGTTGACAACCTTCTGTGAGAGCTTTCGGTTGATATTATTTTTTTCTTTTCTTTTTGAAACGAGTGGGCTTAAAGCCCACAACTTCTTTTATTAAGCGAAAAGCAACACTAACTAACATAAAGACCCAAAATTCATCATAGTACATCCTCTGCATTTATAGGCCCTCAACAATTATCAACGGAAAACTAACGCATTTTTGGTTGATTTGCTACTTGGTACGTATTGTGATTTCTGAAGTGTAAAATCACACACACACACACACGTATACGTATGCGTACGCGCACAAGTTCTCTCCTGTCGAAATTTCGAGGAATAAACATCGTAATTAAAAATCGAAATTTTCAAGTTCTGCTGGCGATTTTGAGAAAGAAGAAAATATGAAGAGAATTACAGAGAAGTGAAATTTTCTTACGCCCTAAATTTGGATGAAATAATTCTTTTTACAAGTAGATAAAAATTCTCCTTTTTCTTTTTTCCCCTCCGTTCATCTTTATTTTGAAACTAGAGGGATTAATTGAGCTTCGCTCGATATTTGACATAGTAATAAAAATTAAATATTTTATCATTTAATAAATGATTATTGTAATTAGGTTGTTATGTTTGTAATTAATTTAAAGTGTAATAACTGGTACGATAGAAATAATAAATTATATCTCCATATGTTGAAATATTTTATAATTAACTATGACAAATAAAAAATGTTGTTCCATCATTTTTCATAGAAGCAACTAAGAGAGAAGTTGAAATAAATTATGTGACAAAAATGACGTAGTACAATCAAAATGGATCTCAATAATGCAACATAAAAGAGAACATAGTTCTAAGCAACACATATGACAACACAATAGATAACACATAAAAAATTAACATACATATGAAGGAATGGACCAGATTAAGTCGGAGTAGAAAAATCAAAGGTCTTGATGGAGTGTTGCACTAATACTAACTAAAACAGGGGCCGACACCCACACATCTTTATTTATATTATTGATTATTGATGAGTTTGTGCATCTTATCTTGTAATGTATTTTTAATTTTTTATAACTAGCAAATTAATAACGTCTAGTAGGTTAAAAATCTATAAATCTTGTAATGTATTTGTCTAACTTGCAAAGCCTAGACAATCTATAAATTTTGTAATGTATTTGTATAGTTGACCTCCAATTTATCTTAAGAAAAATATTTTAAATGAAATACTCAATTTTATTCTCAGTTTTTATTAGTGGAATAACACCATGAAAATTATCTCGTAAAACAGAGATAATTGGAACTTAGCAAGAGACAAATCGCCTTTTTCACCTTTCCACAGAAATGCAATAAGATTTACGCATTCAAATATTCACAACGCCTTCATTTGGATACCCATTATGCAAAAATATTGCTTTATTAGCAATTACATTAAAAATAACTGCCAATTGTGCGTGTTAATCATGTCTACCAGAAAAAAAATGCCCAATATGTGTGCAAATAAAAAAATACATATTTAATACTATTTTTGTTTTATATAGAGCTTTACATGTCAAGGCAATAAAAATATGATAAACTCGATGTATAGTCTTTCTATTTTTAAATAAACTGCCAATGGAAAGCGACTTACTTTTTTCTAATAAAATATTTGAACATTTATCTGAAATTAAGATCTAAACCATAAATCAGATCGAACTACACAAATCAATAGTCCATAATTAGTATACCAATTATTATATATTTAAATGCAATTGTTTTACGATTTTGTGTGGTTTTAGCTTTTTTTCTCAACAATCTTGGCTTCCGCATAAGCAGGCACAAACAAGCATTTTGCGCTACATTCGCTGCATATTAAAACAGCACAACAGTAGTAAGTGAACGTCAACTGTACAGAGTCATGATGATATGCCACTTCTTTTTAATTAACAACAATCTTCTTGATGATGTGCCACTTCCACCCCTCAAAGATCACCTCGTTTGGGCAACCAATAATATCTGGTTCTTGATGCATAGCTCATCATTTAGGATAATGGCCTTGGATCAATTAGGTTATATTATATAAATACTTTTATTTTTCTTACATATAAATGATTCAAATCATATCCATTTTTTTTAATCTAATGGTTAATTCAAGCGTTCAATGCAATCATATATTTAAATTTTTGTGATATCAAATTTTTATTAACTTTAGAATTTTCATAGTACCCTTTTGAATTTTAAAAATATGATCTTAAAATGATAATACATATAAATTCTTTTCATATTGAATTACAAAAATAAAAATGGAACAAATTTTAATATTGTAAAATTTGATATTGTATAATAATTTAGTATGTAGACTGCATTAAGTTGCTTGGGGTGAATATATGAATCTGCATGATTTAAATAATTTGTACTTCGACCTAAATAAATTGTTTGTATAATAGCCTAAATTTGTTTAATAAATACAAACTCAAAATGTGATATTGCAAACAAGATTTGCACAGTCAAAACAAGTAGTATGATTGCTGAATGTTTTACATTTCATCAATCAGATTAAATATTCCAATGGGTTAAATTTAAGTACTGTAGATAATTTGGTATATAATTATCTCTATATCCAACATTTTTTTTTTGAAAGTTTCTTTATTGACTGATTCAATGAATATCCAATTACTCAAACGGGATTTTTTGAATGACAAGGGCGTTTCTTTTTTACCTCGTAAACACGATTGATGCCCCCCGTATTGTGGAAGACATCTTCCATTAAAAAAAAAAATTCCCTGTCCTTGTCTATATTAGGTCAGAAAATTCAAAATTGTTAAAATGCGCTCAGTGCTGCGCAAGTTCTAAGATTGTATTTGGTTGACCTTGATCTCACATTGACCAACACAAAATTAAGAAAAATTCAAATTCTCTTACACATGCTACTAATTACATGTGTAATTGACCACAAATCTGGTTTCTTGTGCTTTTGGGAACACAATGAACAACCTTTTAAGAAATCTAGTACCATCCAACAAGTACCCGATTATCAACTCAAATACCCAAAAGTAAATTACAAACTTCCCTAAATCAAGCCTCTGTATGTGTATAAATATTTATAAGATTGAAATGATTATGAACTACATCTAAGTTGAGAGAAAAATACCTTCCCTAAATCATTGGATAATTATACCATATTTAAGAATTAAAATCATAAAAAGTTTACCATAAAAAATGTTGCAAAAGTTCATTATCGTCAAAAAGAAGTACAATCATTCGGATTTCAAAGTAACAAAATGTTTCCCAAATAGAGCTCAAAATTAGAAAAAAGGTATATCACAAAAAGTTACTTAAAAAGACCGTGACAGCAAATCATGACAATTATAAAATACAATGATGAATGATGATACAAATAAATTCATCAATCAAAACCTTTCCAAATTTCATATTTGCCACTAAATTATCACTTCCCCGTTATCAAAACCCAACAAACCACAATTTTATATTTTTTGTATATATTACTAGCATAATTCTGTCATAAATATTATTTTTACATAGACTCAAATCTAGACCCTTCATTCAAACTCTAATCAAAGCACAAGTGCACAACCATTCATCATTCATGAATGGTTTAGATTTACACCCATCAAAAAAAAAATCAATGATAGAATTATCTATACGGCTATTATTATTATTATTATTATTATTATTAAATAATAAATAATACATATTATGTGTAATTTTTATACACAAACACGTATAAAGGCGCTTAAAACGGACCAAAACGTGTAGTTCGCCTTCTCTTTTTACTTCTCCTCCCGTGTACGGCTCATCTAGAAGCATCCATCCATCCGGACCAGGTATCTAAACGCCGGGTCCAAGCCCGATTCTTCTCCTTCTCCATTTCTCTCTTCATTTCCTTCCCTTTTCTTTTTACATCTCTTTCCATAATAACAATCCCTCATACCACCTCCACCTCCTTCGCACTCTTTCCTTTCCTTTCTCCTCTTCTCTCCTCTTCTCCAAATCGGTGCTTCTAGGGTTTCGTTTCTCGTGATCGAATTGATCGAATCTGGTGGAGTTGTTGACATGACGATACCTAATTCGGAGGGGTTCCTCTCCGATGCCAGTTGCTTGCCTTGCACTCCTGACGAGGAGAAGGAGATCGTCTCGAGTTTGATCAAGGAGGCCGATGCTAACATCAAGGATGGCGATCTGTATTGCCTTGTGGCGCATAGGTATATTTCTTCAATTTTCTAGATTTTGGATTCATCTGTGGTGCGATTGATGGATGGGATCTCGTTTTAGTTAATGCCTCTGGTTTGTGAACACCTGGGATCGTTATGTTTTAATTTTGTAGGAAATAAGTTGGTGTTTAATGATATTTTGCAGTGTAAATTTCCAATTTCTGAATGCAGGATGAATTTTAGGTAATTTCCAATTTCTATAGTTAAGATAAATTGCAGGTTATCTGACGTTATCAATTACTGATTCGTGTTTCATTGTTCTTATTTTGGTATGGTTTGCTTACTGGAACCTTACAGTCGAGAAATGTAAAAAAAAAAAAAAAAAACAATACTAAAATGATAGAGAGCTATTAAATTTTGAAAAATTTGGAACCCCGCGCATTTTGATGTCGGTCTATAAATCAATAAATAATGTGGGCCGCACTTTTTGTCGAGGCAGTTAACCTCTATAACAAGTTCGGGAACTTTATTGTTTTTGCAAAATCGACATGACATTCCAAACAAAAAGCACAGTATGCGAACTTCACCAGTCAACATTTTATTTGAAGGTCTTTACAAAGAGTAGCATAGATAACTTGATAATAATCTCTGGGCTGCAACCGCAATCTTAAAGTGCGGAATTCTCCCCTTTTTAATATATATATTTTTTTTCGATTGGTTTGTTTTAAATATTAGGATTTTCCTTTCTTGTTTCTGTGTTCTCTGAGATTTACTCTGATGACTTTTGTCTCTCTGATAACAAATTCCCAGATAAATCTATATTATGGATCTGAACAATATAAATTAATGCCTTAAACTTATGACACTAAACCAACTTTAACATGAGTTAGCTAAATTGATCATTTAATATAATTCCAAATTAGAGATTTAGCTCTAAGAAGAAGAAGAAGATTTGGAGGTCTTTCATGCATTAGAAACAAGTAATATCATGATCTTTCTGCTGTCAACTTCTGATTAGATAATCTCAATCAATTTTCCATAAAGTTTACATCCTCTCTTTAAATGTAACCGATGCTTAAAATCCATCCTGCTCATTGCAATTGGACGGGTCAGGTTAGAACAGGGAGGACCTAGCTATTTTGTTGTGAATTAAAGCAGTTTTTGCAAATTATACTGCAGTACAGCTTAACTCAGTCAACCTTCTTTCATGTACCAGACCTGATCTGTTCATTAAGAAACTAGTCCTGTGCCCTTAAGAACTACGCCTCTTTTGGATCTTGATTCATTCCAGCTATGGATGGAGTAAATTAACTTAAAAAAACAAAATACTTATCCATGCGATACCTGAGCATAGACATGGGTTTCAAATGCAGTTTTTGTAATATGACTTTATCCAAGCTGTCGTATACAACTTAAAATCGGAAAAAAACAGCTGTTTGCATTTATTTATTTTAGACTAAAATATCTTAGACTTACTACATGCGATTTTCTGTTATGCAGTTGGTGGATGAACTGGAGAACATATGTGGGTTTTGATATTTCTAATGCAATCACTGAAAATGGGACCCATTATAACCCTAGACCGGGAGAAATTGACAACTCGAAGTTAATTTTAGAAGAAACAAGTAATGGTCCCACACTCCAGAGGAACTTACAAGAAGGCTCTGATTATACCTTGGTGCCCCGTGAAGTATGGATCAAGCTCCAGGAATGGTAATTTTAATCAACTCTGTAATTCATCTTGACAGAAATACAACTCTCTATGGTAATGAAAAAGCTTGCATGACCTTTATTGAATTGATATTATGTTGTGGCTTTTTTTTTTGTGATCTTTGTACTTGTTATTCTATGGTCCCAGAAATTCAGCAACAAATTAGGAAATTATTAAATTATCGCTCTTTAGTTTCGTCTTTGGTACACTAGATGCTTATGCTACGTTCAATAATTCTAAAGATATTGTTGACTTTTATGATAGGTATAAAGGTGGTCCGGAGATAGCAAGGAAGGTCATTTCTGATTGTGAAATTCGAAAGAATAAAGTAGTGGAGGTTTATCCCCTTTGGTTTCAACTTACTGATGAACGAAACAATTCAAAAACAACTATTCAAATTAGTCGAAAGGTTATCAATTTTTTAAGATCTGTAAACTTTTCAGTAATTTACATTGTTCTCTAAGATAATACATGAACATATCGATTAATGCTTATGTAGCAATTTTTTTCATATTTCAGGCAACAGTGGGTGAGCTTTACAGGACAGTGTGCTCACTTTGTGGCATAGATCAGGAAAAGGTACTCTATCATTTTTATAAAATCTGAAATGGTACATAATGTTTTTCTCTGCAGCTCCTTTTATCCTGGATTTTTTACTAGTTATGACAATGTGTATTGACTCCTACAAATATTAATGTAATTTCAGGCTGAACTTTATGATAATTACCTAAGTTGTAGAAAGAAGCTTGAGAACCTTGATGCAACTTTAGAGGGTGCTGGTCTTCAATTAGATCAGGAGGTGACTTTCTTACCAATAACATAGTACTAAATTAATTACTACTTTTAGCCCTTATCTTTGTTCCAAAGCACCATTGTTTTTGTTAGTAAAAAGTAGCCAACTTTTTCTTCTTAGTTTTTCGGTAGTGTAGAAAGTTCTTTTTTTTTTGGTGTTGGAGGGCTTAGGCTGTCTTAAAAATAAAAAACAATAATTAATGAAAGAAGGAATTAAATAAGAAGAAATAATTTGGATTACAGGGTTGAGGGGGTCATATATTGAGGTTCAAATTTGTTCAAAAAAACATCTTTCTCTGACAATGCTATAGCTTTTTTAAATGTTATTCCCTGTTGTTTTGTTTTTAGATTCTATTGGCAGAAAAGAAATCTGAATGGAACCCGTCGTGGCCTTCTTCCAGTTCAGGCATGGACTCTACTGGTAACAGCATGGCAGTAATTGCATTAGAACCCCCGACGTCACCTATCTCTATTGCTGGTGGTCCCTCGCTGTCAAATGGGTTTTCGTATGGGGGGTTTGGGTCGAACTATCTGCAGCCAACCAGCTTCGGTTACCCAACCCGGGACCGTGACCTTGACCGCAACCTTGATGATGTTTACAGTCTTGGTCTTGGATCAAGCCATGGAGGCAAAAAAGCAGATGGTCGAGGGTTGATGGGGTTGCACAACTTGGGTAACACATGCTTTATGAACAGTGCCTTACAGTGTCTAGTGCACACACCTCAGCTGGTTGATTATTTTTTGAAGGATTATACCGAGGAGATAAATAAGGACAATCCTTTGGGGATGCAGGTCTATTCAATTTTCTCTTCTTTAAATTATAGGTTTAGCCTTTTCTTTGTTGAAAGAATGATGGTAATTGGTGCTTGTAATTTTCTCCGTGTGTTCCTGAGATTTCTCCTATTATTGTATTACCTCCTTGTTGTTATAATCTAAAACGAAAATAGATATGAAGGTTCCTAAATCCTAAACTTTGCAGGGTGAGCTAGCAATGGAATTTGGAGACTTGCTGAGGAAGCTTTGGTCGGCGGGCCATACCCCCGTAGCCCCACGCAACTTCAAAGCCAAGCTTGCTCGGTTTGCCCCTCAGTTTAGTGGCTACAATCAACATGACTCTCAGGTATTCATTATTCTATTACCGGAGAATTCTCATACTCAATCTCAATCATGCGTATGGGCTGTTACATAACAAGTTATTTGTTGGTACTGTTGTTAGGAGCTACTTGCTTTCCTGTTGGATGGGCTGCACGAAGATCTAAATCGTGTGAAAAAGAAACCCTACATTGAAATAGGAGATTCAGATGGCCGTCCAGATAAATTGTTCGCTGAAGAATGCTGGAGGAACCACAAGGCTCGGAATGACTCCATAATTGTGGACGTTTGTCAGGTAATAATTAATTTTTGAATATCCTATCTTAATTGAATATAAAATTACCACTTTGTGGCAAAAGTAGTCGGGTTTGATAGCCTTGAATTTACAGGGTCAATACAAGTCAACCCTAGTGTGCCCAGTGTGCAGCAAGGTTTCTGTTACATTTGACCCGTTCATGTACTTATCGCTTCCTCTTCCATCAACGGTGACCCGTTCCATAACAGTAACAATCTTCAGTGGCTATGGAGATGTTGTCCCAATGCCTTTTACTGTGACTGTTCCCAAGGCTGGTCAAGCTAAGGATCTCGTTAATGCTCTGGCCACTGCATGCTGCTTAAAGAGCTCTGCTGAGTCCCTTCTCCTTGCTGAGGTATAGACATGCTTCACTTCTCTTTCTTTCCTCTTTTATTTTGTTTGCATTGGCATACGGGAAAACTATTCGTATCATTATTAGACTGTAGTTAGCAATAAGGCAGTTTCTGTTATTTATTGAAGTGAGACTAATTTAGTTGCACATAGATAGTTGTGTGAAAACAGAAAATTTTCAAATAGCACATGTCGTACATGCGGTGTTTATGTTCTCTGTGGACTTTCTCTCTTGCTCACACTTTGTTTAATTTTTGGTGTTATCCCAGGTCTACGAACATAAAATTTTCCGGTACTATGAGAATCCATTTGAGGCGCTTCTCAATATAAAGGATGAGGATCTAATCGTAGCTTATAGGCTTCCAGCTGGCCATGAGAAATTAGTTAGACTTGAAATAATGCACCAAAGAGCTGATCGGTGAGTTAACAAAATCACATTTTGTCAACAGACTTACATTACTTGATACTAGCATTATGTGAGAGGTGGGAGATAATGATTTTTTACATCCTTTTTTTTTTTCATCTGTTCTTTCTGTAGGTTTGAATCAGAGCCGCAGTACAATCACTTCTCTCGCAAACTTATAGGATCACCATTAGTTACCTGTATCCCTCCAGACCAAACATCCCTGGCTGATATACATGCTGCAGTAGAAACTGTGCTTAAACCCTTTGTTCGCACAAAAGTATATCCAACTAATGGCAGCAGCAGTGATGAAAAAAGAGTAACTGTGCCACCTGACAGTGGGCCCAGCCTAGACTCAATTGTGTTGCACGATGGGGAGGGGGGGCCGTCTACATCGAACAGCATGGAGGTTGAGCAAGACCAGTTCTTGGTAGATATAAACATAGAGGAAGAAATGATAGATGGACCATCTGGTCAAGAGGAAGAAGAAGGGGAATCATCAGAGTTGAAATATCCATTTATCCTTGCCTTAACAGATGAGAAGGGCATGGGAAGGAAAACGATAGACCCAGAAAACAATGAAAAAAATTTATTTGACCGGGGCACAAGATGTGTGAGGCTGATGATGGACTGGACAGAGAAAGAAATGGACAAGTATGATGTGAGCTACATGGATAATCTTCCTGAGGCATTCAAGGCTGGGTACTTGTCGAAGAAGACTCGGCAGGAGGTGGTCACACTTTTCTCATGTCTTGATGCCTTTCTCAAGGAGGAGCCACTTGGCCCAGATGATATGTGGTAAGTCTTTTTTTCTTTTTATAGCTTGTCTTCTTTGTTATCACTTATTACTGTCTGGGGTCTCGTTATGTTTTCTTTATTATTTTGACGGGTTAACTAACGATGATAATTTTAGAGAATTGTGTTTCATGGTTACTAAATCATGGCAATTGTTAAATTTGTTTTGTCAGTATACTTTTCAGTTATTCAATTAAGTATTTGTGTATCTTTGTTTACACAAATTGCTTATATATGCATTGGGGAAACTTACTGGTAGAGATCTGAACAGGAAAAATGTTTTCGGCTTTTGTTTTTCTATGCATTTTTTTTTTTGTTTTCTGAATTTTCAGTTTATTCAATTTAGTATTTTTGTATCTTTGTTTACAAGCTCAGATTGATATGCATTGTGAAACTTAAGGCTGGTAGAAATCTGAATAGCAAAAAATGTTTCTGGTTTTGGTTTTCTATCCATTTTTTGTTTTTTTTTTCCGCTTCATCGAAGGCATGCTATTTTTGCCTTGCCAAACTAGCATTGGACTGAGCTGAATCATTTAATAGGTTTTAGGGTTTTAGCTACTTTTTTTTTTTTTATGATCAACTTTACTATTATCTGCAAGCCCAGTTATTAATCATGCACTGTCAATATGGTTATGTCACGGATAATTTGTATTGTCAGGTATTGCCCCAAGTGCAAGGAACACAGACAAGCAACAAAGAAGCTTGATCTGTGGAAGCTTCCAGATATCCTAGTGGTGCACCTCAAACGCTTCTCATACAGTCGCTATATGAAAAACAAACTTGACACCTTTGTCAACTTTCCAATACGAAACCTCGACCTAAGCAAATATGTAACGCCTGCAGCTGAGTGCCCTAATCCGTCGATGTATAGATATGAGCTGTATGCAGTGAGCAACCATTATGGTGGCCTAGGTGGGGGCCATTACTCGGCCTATGCCAAGGTATAACATATGAAACACACAGCCTTGTTTTTAGTTTGTTTCCTGGTCCATGTGAACTAATATACTGTTGTCATCTATAAATTTGAAATGATGAATTTTATGTGATTCTTAATAAGAACGTTGCTATGTATATTGCCTTACAAATCAAGACATTACCCTATATATCCTGGCTAGTTCCACCAGAAATGACTGAAAATTCCACCGCTCACCCTTTCTACTTGAGATGAACTGTGAGGAAGCAGCCATAGTGTTGAAACCGTGAACAAAATTAATGGGGGGATGGGCTCAGCATTGTTTAGATTTGATCAGGGCTTTGTGTGTATATATATATATATATCTCATTTTGAAGTGGTACCTGTGGTATCTGAGATCTTTGAGGGATGTCACATGATTATTTGTATAATGGAGAGTAATCTGGAATTATGCTACCATTAATTTTTGCTGTTTAGGGATTCTAATGTTGGACTGGGAAAATTGATTCTTTTCTTTTGGCATCTTTTAGGTGGAAGATGGGTGGTATCATTTTGACGACAGCCATGTTTCGTCATTGTCGAGTGAGGAAGATGTTCGTACATCGGCTGCATATGTCTTGTTCTACAGACGGGTCTTATTAGAAAATTGTGATTCTACAGTTAGTTGTGACTCCTCATCACCTTCCTCTGAGATCCCCATTTTCTGAAACTTTTAGGATTGGGTTTTGGTAAATTGCTGAGTTCATTATGAATGATAGTATAAGAACTCGGGGCGGGCATCTCCATTTCTCTCTCTTTCTCTCTCTCTATTATTTTGTTCCTTAATATAGTGTGGGTAGAAATTGGTTTTTGGGTAGCTAAACAGGGAGTAAATTGGTTATTGGTTTTTTGATGCGTTTTCCCTTTGCAAAGTTCATGCTGCGGTTAAAAAGCTTGTCGGAGATCATGGCAAGATTAATCAAATGTAAAAATCTTAGTATTGATAATGAGGACTAAAGTTGACTCTTTTTTATTTTCCTTAGAACCTGAAATTTTTATGGAAGATTCGGCCCTTTTAATATAAAGATCTGATTTCAGGACTTAAATTTATGAAGAATTAAAGGGGGCTGTATCTTCTCAAAATTTTGAAAACTAGTAACATTGTATTGGATTTTGAGCTATCATCTGATTTACTATTTCAGGTGATCAAATTTAGTTTATAATTGGAGTTTGTGCTTCATGGCTTATGCCGAGCTTGTTCACTTGTCTTGTGGGCGTATTGAAATTTAATCAAGTAATAGATGCTTTTTTTTTGAAACCTTGACAGCACCTGTCAAGAAATCAAGTAATAGATGTTAACTGTAAAGAATAAAGAAAGTAGTAATATGAAGATTCAAGATTCTGCCTTCTTTCATAGGTATTTTTATAGTACTTGAGCGTAGTTTTATAGTATTGGTTTTGGTTTTTGTTTTGTGCAACATTGAAAATCCGCAGTCGAATTTCGACCAAGCAACATACTTGAAAGCTCGAATCAAACCAAGCGGCAACAATGACTTCTTATTGGACCTTCAAAAAAAACAATGACTTCTTATTGTGGTTCAAAAACTAAGACTAATACATTAACTTAAGAAATTTTGACTTAATCACATGTTTAAAGACAACTTTAATAATCACAGGGTTCTGTTCTTCAAGCAACCGGCTTTGATAGTCACCACTGCATAAGCCCTTAAATCCAATCGAATTTTCATTTTTGGGTGTTGAAACTTGAAACTGAACCTAGACCTGGCCTGTCAAAAGAGTTTACCATATCACAAAATCAAAATGTCGTATATGACAAAATATTGCACCCTTTCCAAGAAAAAAAAACCGCTTCTATGAAATAGTCCTGTGAGGCCAGAGACGATAATAGGACTGACATGAGACAGTGGTAACGATCTGGACACTGAGATGGTGGGATAAACAAAAAAATGGGAAAGTTTCGTGATAAACACATTAGAGATCTGGAACTAATCAATCCAAACAGTGTTAAATTAAAACTACAAATAAAGTTTCGTGATAAACCCTTAAATGCTGATTTATAGGCTTAATTGAGCTTAAATTTAATCTTAGCCTTTTTTATTATGAAGTTCTTTCATTTATAAATACTTTTGCAGATTTTCCTTTTACGGATTGCCAATTTTCATTATATTTGTTACCTGTATACCTCCAAATTAACCAAACATCCGGCTACCTGCTGTATTAGCAACTGTGCTTAAACCCTTTGTTCGCACGAAAGCATATCCAACCAATGACAACATCAGCAATGAGAAAAGACCAACCATGACGGCTGACAGTGCCACGGTGGACTCAATCGTGCTGAATGATGGGTGTGGGCCCCGTCTACATCCAACATAATGGAGGTTGATAGTATAAGAACTCGGGGTAGTAAATTGTGATTCTACATTTGGTTGTGACTCCTCATCACCTTCCTCTGAGATCCACATTTTCTGAAACTTTTAGGATAGTTTTTTTGGTAAATTGCCGAGTTTATTATAATAGTAGTACAATAACTCGGGTGGGCATTCTTCTCTTTTTCTCTCCCTCTCTCGATTATTTTGTTTCTTTTTCAATGGTGTGGGACTAGTGACATTGTAGCTTCTAACATGTCTCAGTTGTCTGGCGGGCGTATAACCAGTGCCTTTTTAATATTTATAAAGAAGCAATAAATTTTTACTGTGAAGATAAAAGAAAGTAGTACTATGAAGATTCTACAATCTTCCTAGATATTTTTTACATGAAATTTTTTTCTGATATAGTTTTTTTTGTTATTTGCAACATCAAAGATCCGTAGGTGACTATTCGAACTCCTAGAAAATAACTGGTTATATAGATATAGAAAACTCTTGAGTCCAAACCAAAAAAGTAATATGTAATGATTTCTTAATTTAGTTCAAAAAGTAAGACTAATGCTTACTAGCTTAATGCGTGTTTGGAGACAACTTGAACCATAGGGACCTAATCTTGAAGCAATTGGCTCTTATAGAACCAGTGCTGATAACTGCAAGCAATCTCTAAGGCAATCACGCAATCAACATCTATTTTGGGTAAGTGCGCTAATTTCTCCTTTCCGAAAATGGAAAACGCGCTCCACGATTTCTCCTTTCGCTTCTCTCATGTTCCCTCCGCTCACCCTCACCCTTTGTCCCTGCATTCACGCGCGTGACTCCCCCTCTCCCTCATCTCTTCGCGCCTCTATCCCTCATCTCGCTCATCCATCTCCCTCTTTTCCGTAGCGTCAACCCTCTTTCACGCCTCTCTTCTTCATCTCTCGCATCCCTCTCCCTCATCTCACTCATATCCTCTACGCATCACCTCTCCTTCATCTGAATTATTTATTACCCTATGCATATTATTTACTCCCTTCTTCGATATTACTTACTCCCTTAAATGAAAATTCATATTTATACTACATAGTTAAATCTATTACTCACTCCCTTATAAATATTAGTTACTCTCTTAAAGACATAAGTTACTCCCTTCTTCTATATTAGTTACTCCCTTAAATAAAAATTCATATTTATACTACATAATTAAATCTATTACTCGCTCCCTTATATATATTATTTACTCCTTAAACGACATGATTTACTCCCTTCTTCGATATTAGTTACTCCCTTTAATGAAAATTCATATTTATACTACATAGTTAAATTTATTATTCTCTCCCTTATACATATTAGTTACTCCCTTAAAGACAGAAGTTACTCCCTTAAATAAAAATTTTATATTTATACTAAATAATTAAATCTATTACTCGCTCCCTTATACATATTATTTACTCCCTTAAACAGACATAATTTACTCCCTTCTTCTATATTAGTTACTCCCTTTAATGAAAATTCACATTTATACTACATAGTTAAATCTATTACTCCCTCCCTTATACATAATATTTACTCCCTTCTTCGATATTAGTTAGTCCCTTTAATGAAAATTCATATTTATACTACATAGTTAAATCTATTCCTAACTCCCTTATACATATTATTTACTCCCTTAAATAACATAAGTTACTCCCTTCTTCCATATTAGTTACTCCCTTTAATGAAAATTCATATTTATACTTATTATATACTCTCATTTCTTAGAGTTATTTACTCTCTTATAATATTTATTTACTCTCTTATTGTCATTTAGTTACTCCTAAACAATAGCAGAATCAGATCTGAATGTTATTTACTTCTTTACATGTATTAGATATTTCCTTATACTTATTTATTTACTCCTTTATAGTTATTTAGTAACTATCTTATTTATTTGCAGAATCGAGAAGAAATGAATAGTGAGAAGGAACAGATGAAGATGAAGAGAGAAAGGATGTAGAAATAGGGAGCAGTGTGAAAATAAAAAAAAAATGAGTGAGGAGATAGAGGAGAATATAGAAAGAGTGCACGAGATCTAGAGGGGAGAGATCTCACAGGTGAAGGGAAGGCATAAGGAGATCGGAGAAAGTATGCGACGGGGGCTGGATCAGAATGAAGGAGAAGGTGAGGAGAGAGGAGTCGTGCAACGGCAAGGAGAAATGAGACGTGCGTAAGGGGCTTGATTGCGTGAACTGATCAGATAGAGTGATGAAAGAAGGGACGCGAACAGAGAGAAAGGGAATTAAGGTCACGCACACTGGAGGGAATTAAGTCGCGTAGGGTGAGGGGAGGGAGGTGCGCTCTCCTCTTAAGAGAATTGCTTAAGACAATCAGAGTCTTAAGCAATCAAGCAATCAGAGGAGAGCGCGCCTCCCTCCCCTTACCCTACGCGACTTTATTCCCTCCAGTGTGCGTGACCTTAATTCCCTTTCTCGCTGTTCGCGTCCCTTCTCCCATCACTCTATTTGATCTGTTTACGCAATCAAGCCCCTTACGTACGTCTCATTTCTCCTTGCCGTTGCACGACTCCTCTCTCCTCACCTTCTCCTTCATTCTGATCCAGCCCCCGTCGCATACTTTCTCCGATCTCCTTATCCCTTCCCTTCACCTGTGAGATCTCTCCCTCCTAGATCTCGTGCACTCTTTCTATTCTCCTCTATCTCCTCACTCATTTTTTTGATTTGCACACTGCTCCCTATTTCTGCATCCTTTCTCTCATCATCTTCATCTATTCCTTCTCACTATTCATTTCTTCTCGATTCTGCAAATAAATAAAATAGTTACTAAATAACTATAAAGGAGTAAATAAATAAGTATAAGGAAATCTCTAATACATGTAAAGAAGTAAATAACATTCAGATCTGATTCTGCTATTGTTTAGGAGTAACTAAATGACAATAAGGGAGTAAATAAATATTATAAGAGAGTAAATAACACTAAAAAATGAGAGTATATAATAAGTATAAATATGAATTTTCATTAAAGGGACTAACTAATATCGAAGAAGGAAGTAACTTATGTCGTTTAAGAGAGTAAATAATATGTATAAGGGAGGGAGTAATAGATTTAACTATGTAGTATAAATGTGAATTTTTATTAAAGGGGGTAACTAATATGGAAGAAGGGAGTAAATTATATCTGTTTGAGGGAGCGAGTAATAGATTTAATTATGTAGTATAAATATGAATTTTTATTTAAGGGAGTAACTAATATTTAAGAAGGGAGTAACTTATGTCTTTAAGGAAGTAACTAATATGTATAAGGGAGTGAGTAATATATTTAACTATGTAGTATAAATATGAATTTTCATTTAAGGGAGTAATTAATATCGAAGAAGGGAGTAATTTGTTTAAGGGAGTAAATAATATGCATAGGGTAATAAATAATTCAGATGAAGGAGAGGTGATGCGTAGAGGATATGAGCGAGATGAGGGAGAGGGATGCGAGAGATGAAGAAGGGAGGCATGAAAGAGGGTTGACGCGACGGGAAAGAGAGAGATGGGGAAGTAGATGAGCGAGATGAGGGATAGATGCGCGAAGAGATGAGGGAGAGGGGGAGTCACGCGCGTGAACGCAGGGACAAAGGGTGAGGGTGAGCGGAGGGAACATGAGAGAAGCGAAAGGAGAAATCGTGGGGCGCGTTTTCCATTTTCGGAAAGAAGAGATTAGCGCACTTACCCAAAATGGATGTTAATTGCGTGATTGCCTTAGAGACTGATTGCAGTTATCAGCACTGTATGAGAATATAACAATCATTTCATTACATTTACATCATTACATGTAAATATGTAATGTAACAGTCCAGTCCGACTGCAAGAGGGAACCGCATCCTCGACAGTCCTTAAAAAGGACTGCACGGAGCAGTCAAATGATGCAATCCGTTGGATCGAAATCAAAGGGCGCGTAAAAGAACCCTCATCTCCTTCTCTCTTTCCGCTCTGCCCCTCACTGCAGTGCATTCAGCTATTACAATTCAGATATGCTAACAGGAATCTAAAAGATTAAAAAAATAATAATAACAGGGAAAACTAAATATGTTACTAGTTTATGGAAATATCTCATATTGCATGGCAATGAACCTTCTAAGTTGTCTAAATTTTGTCAACCAATGCTTCCCTGAAAAGAAACATAATCATTAGGTAAGGTATTTGACTAACAGACAAAATCCTGGGTTGTTTAGTATCATTTCCTAAGCTAAATTGACTAACAGTGACATTATTCATCTATATCATTATTCATTAAATCATGATTTACTATTACATAGTGATGCTGACCTTGAAGGTATTGGACTTGAACATTGTGAAAATTAACCTTTTTATTTTACCTGAATATACTACTACATATTATGTGGTACAATTATGAAATTTTGGCTACAAATTCGAAGGTACTAAGGGCCTCCCTGTAGCTAAGGTTACTTAGGAATTGGTTTGTGTTGGAATTTTTAAATTAAGGAAACTAAGGTTATTTGTGATATGGTTCAAAAACAATTGCGTGATATGCACTCCAGGATTAAAGAAATGGCAAATAAATTTTGGAATTACATTTACGAGACTCCATTGATAATGCACGAAAGAGAGAAAAATTTGTTAGACACTTGATGAAAGGTATTGAGGAAAAATCATGAAAGAGAGGGAAGAGAAATACCTTTCGATTTCGGTGGAAATCCTAGGCTGAGAAATCGAGTGAGAGGAATCTGAGCTTTCAGTGATGGAGGCCAGAGGAGGGTCAGAAGAAACTTAGGTCAGTCCAAACTATTGTTCTCAAGCAGAATCGAGAGAGAAGAGGGAGTGAGAGAGGCGAGAGCAAAAGTTCTCTGAGCGAGAGAGATGGAGAGACGAGAGGCACAACGAAGATGCGGCATTATTTTTATTTTTATTTCCAAGCGAGACTCGGGCAGGGAGGGCAGGATGAGAAACAACGTCATTTATCGCGCACCTTTGGATCGCGATCTGACGGACAGAATCCTTTGACTGCTCCCCGCAGTCCTTTTAAAGGACTGTCGAGGATGCGGCCCACTGCAAGAGTCCATTTTGTGTTTTCTGGACTTTTGGGCCGTGTACATTAGCTTAAAAAAGCCGAAAAAATTATAACTAACTTTAATTAATTTAGAAATTATAAAATAATCCGTTTTTAATTAATTTTTTAAAAATGACTGCGCAGTTTCGGAATCTGAGATTCCGAAACTAATTCTGCTTAGTTTCGGAATCTCAGATTCCGAAACTAGCTAGTTTCGGAATCTCAGTTTCCGAAACTAGCTAGTTTCGAAATCTGAGATTCCGAAACTAGCATGGGCCATTTTTTCGACGTTCATCAAACTTTAATTATTATTTTATTCAACTTTTAGCTAGTTTCGGAATCTGAGATTCCGAAACTAGCATGGGCGATTTTTTCCGATATTTATTAACCTTTTATTATTATTTTATTATTATTTTATTATTATTTTATTATTATTTTATTGTTATTTTATTATTGTTTTATAATACTTAATAAATTATATATTACTTTATTAATATCAAAATCTATATCACGTAAAAATTAAAAAATTAAAAAATTTAAAAAAATTACTATTCTTGACGAAAAATTTTCCAAATATTACAAAATTAATATTCGACTATTTAAACAGTGTTCCATCAATTATTTCACTGCTTAAACAGTTTTCAATCAGATTCCGATACTAGAATTTGCGCGTTATATATAACCCCATAGCTTCAGATCAATACGAGATAATACTCAACATAACACTTTTTATTGCGCTAGAGAGGAATGACAAGAGGTTCATGCTATATCCAGACAGAAAAAAGGATGCAAACACCCCTGTTAACTATAATGAAAGTCACTTGATTTACTACATTTCTCTTTTTTATGATTAATTTTTTATTTTTAAAAAATTATAAGTAGTTTTATGTGATGTTTAGGTTTGAAAACTTTCAAAATAGATTTTGGAGGTTCAGACAGCGTTTTTTGGCCCCGAAAATGGTCGTTACAAAGTAAACCCCGGTAAACCTTGTAGATCTCGTCGCAAGCTTTCCGAAAAGTCATCATATGCCCAAAACGGACGTTCCTATCAAAAGTTAAGCCTCCTTCAAGTTATAGTGTTCCAAAACATCGATTTTTAAATATTTTCTTTTATTGTAAGCAGCCTAAGTTGAAGGGACACAATTGAGATTCCGAAACTAGCTAGCGGGCCCGCTCAAACGTCAGAAAACTTAATATTGTATCCTATTTTATTACTTTACTTTACTTTTATTATACTTTACCATATAACACTACTTTATTACTTTTATTTTACTATTTTTACTATAATATTTTTAGAAAATTTGAAAATAATAACATAAATTATTTATTAAAAAAACTATTATTAAATTTTCAAAAGTTAGGTGAAATTTAAAAAAGTTAAATTGAAAAAATATGAAAGGCCTAGTTAAATTGAAAAAAGTTAAATAGTGAAATTATAAAATTTAAAAAATTTAAAAATATTTGTTCTCTCAAAATTTAAATAGTGATTAAATAGTGAAATTTATTAAATATTGAAATAATTTATTAAATAGTGAAATTCTGACAAAATAGACGGGAAACTAGCTAGTTTCGGAATCTCAGATTCCGAAACTAGCTAGTTTCCCGCACAAAAGTTGGCAGTTCTAGTTTCGGAAACTGAGATTCCGAAACTAGCTAGTTTCGGAAACTGAGATTCCGAAACTAACTAGTTTCGGAATCTGAGATTCCGAAACTAAGCAGAATTAGTTTCGGAATCTCAGATTCTGAAACTGCGCAGTCAGTTTTAAAATTTTCATTAAAAATGGATTATTTTATAATTTCTTAATTAATTAAAGTTAGTTATAATTTTTTCGGTTAAAAAAGAGTGATATGAGATTTCTTTTACGACGTATTCAATTTTGTTTTTGTGGAATTATGGGCCGTACACTATAGGAGTTCATTTTTTTTTCCGGATTAGAAACTAATTATATTAATTAATAAAAAGTTAAATTAATAAAGGAACACTGCAACGAACATCACATCCGTGTTTAAGCCATCTAAATAATCTGTACTTATTTTGTTTGATCCACGAAATAATCTATATTGCAATATTCGCAACCAAAAATTGAATGCATATGATAAAACTTGTTTGTTGGAAGTACAAAAAAAAGAAAAAAAACGACAACAACAACAACAAACAGCAAAATTATCATTACAATTAATTTTGAAACTATAAAACAGAGAGACCTCTGTCCTGTTCTCCTGGACTCACCGAGCTTGTGATTCTATTATCTAATTAATTATGAAAAAGATACCAATAACTGCTTAATTTGCTATAATGAAACAAAAATAAGAAAATAGGATGACCGAAAAGCATGATATGACAGTAAGATATATTAACATACGAGCAACCCACTTTAAGACCTTAAGTAAGAGATCTGATGTGCTATCAGGCTGTGGTTCAGGAAAGCACGCGGAGAGACACAAAAGGATAAATCCATATATCATCAAGCTGTTTAGGCTAAGCATGTATGCAGTGTCGATATACGATGGAGCGTACGAGGAGGCACGCAACAGCAAGAGAGCAAATGGACTGATAACATAGCATGCGCATGTAGCTATCACCAAATCGTAGTTGTAAGCATCATTGCTCTTCTCTTTCGGATCAGACTTTTTAGTTGAAACGTCTGTTCTTGGCTTGTTTGTCGCAATCACAAAATGAAGAACATCCATAATGATATCGCTCATTCTTTTCTCAGGTTTCATTGTCTCTTCTCCCATTTATTTCAGTTGGATAAGGGATGAGAGAAAGGAAACCAACGGACGAACGGGGATTCCCAGGCTGAAAAAGAGTATATAAAGGGGTAGATAATTTTATTTTTGACAATGCTAAATACCTTAGAATTTTTTTTTAATCATGTTCTTTTTAATTTTTTATATTTAGCTCCTAGCTAAATCATCTGGGAAATTAAAATTGCTATTAATATTTTTTTTAATTAAAAAGGTAAATAAGCGACCTTATTTTTGATAAGAAAGAATTAGGCAGACATATATGCCACTGAAAGATTGGTTAAAATTTAGATGTTTTCATACGGAAATGAGAGACAGTAAGGTTCTATTTTTCAAGTAGAAAGAGTTATCCATGAAAAAAAAAAAATTCAATCAAATCTTTTATACAGATTGTTAAAATAAATCTTTAGATGTCGTCGTCATTCTTCTTCTATTAATGTCTATGCTGTTCCAAAACGAACGACGAAATGCTGGTCAAAATTTATATGTCAAAAATTTAACACTTCATATTTATGCGAGTTATTCATGTTAGAACATATTTATCTTACAATAAAACAAAAGCTTGTGCATCTTTGTTTCAGGAATAAGAAATAAATAAATTGGAAAGTTTACAATTCAAATTCTAAATTTAAATACGGAATTATATAATAAATATTTTAATTAAGGCTTAATTTTTTGTATACCCTCCAACTCTTTTCTATTTGTTTATTTCTCCTCATACACTTGTGTATTTCTTATTTGCCACTAAACTCTTCTAAATGATTTATTATTTACCCTTCAACTAAACCATACATAATTAACTATAATTAGCTTATATAAGAACTGAAATTTAATTATGAATTAAATTAAAATGACAACAATACCCCTAAATTATTTTTCGTTTTCTTCCGTTTTCTCTTTTAGACGTTCTGAATTAAAAAGACAGAAATCAAAATATCCCTTTACTGGCTATCATTGTATAAGATTTACCATTCAGAACTCATAAAATGGATGCAACCATTCACGCCTTTGTGGTTTATTGATCTACCAGGATTGTTAGATACGGAATTTAAATTAATAAAACATAGGATTTATTTATTTTTGCAAATAAATAATCCAATACACAAAAAAATGGCGATCCTAATGGATAATTAAAAAAATGGAGGCTTCACCCATCTTTCACGCAAAAAGAATATTTTTTAAAACTGCAATAATTTGTATCGTGGAAGGAGTAAGAAAAAATCATGGCTAACTATCAGCTAATGAAACATTTGGTTAATTTTAAAGGGAATTCCCGAGCAAGAAGAGAAAAAAGGGAGAAAACAAAATAGTTTAGGGTTATTATTATCATTTTAATTTAATTCATAATTAAATTTCAGTTTTTTTATAAGCTAACTATAGTTAATTATATATGGTTAAGTTAAAGGTAAATAAGAAATCCTTTAGAAGAGTTTAGTGGAAAATAAGAAATACAAGAGAGTATAGGGAGAAATAAACAAATAAAAAAGAGTTGGAGGGTATATAAAAAATTAAGCCTAATTAATTATAACTAGTTAATTAAAAGATAAGACTTCATATTTTAGTACAGCGAAAGAAAATAGTATTATTTTGGACAGGCGGCTTGGGATTGGCCGCCATGTCCTGCGTCTTCTCATTTTTAATTTTTTTTTTTCATCTCTCTATACCTCCTCTGTGTGACTGTTGAGGGAAATCCTCTTGTCTCTCAGTCTGTGCAGAAAAATTTATGGGAACGAGCGAGAGTCAGTGACAATGTCTAATTAATTAGAATAATTGGAATTAATGGACTGAATTTCGACCGGTCACGACTTTTTACTTGAGATGAACAGTGAGGAAGCTTCGATAATCGATAGCGTTGAACCGTGAACGAAATCAATAAAGGGACGGGCTTTGCGCTGTTAATTTAGATATGATTGGGGCTTTGTTTATTTTTCTCTCATTTTGGAGTGGTACCTGTGGTATCTGATTTTGAGATTTTTCAGGGGTGTCGTATGATTATTTGTCTAAAGGAGACATCTCTCTCTCCCCCTCCCTCGATCTTTCTGTCACGCTGTTCCTTTTTTTCTATAGTGTATGTGTGGGAAATTGGAATTCGGGTCAGTGGCGGATATAGAGGCAAAACAAGCCGGGCACACATTTAATACAACTAAATTTAATATAAAAAAACTAAAACAAATAATAATATAAAACAATAATCTTATATATAATTGTACTATTAAAAAATGAGCACGACTGTCAGAGGGTTACGAATGAGCACGACAAAAAAAAAAAAAAATAATAATCTTAATCGCTGAATGAGTGATTTTTTTTAGCCACTAGAATCCTCTATTCCTCTCCCAGTCTTAATTGGATGTAGAGAAAAAATAAATTCCAGCCTCCAGGCCAAGCCAAGGCATGAAGAAATGGAGAAAAAGTAAATTCCAAGCCAAAGCCCAGTCACTCTCATTTTGAAAGCCCAGGCACTATGATATTAAATATATAATGGGTCATTAATTTCTGAAAATCAAGCCCAAGCACGTGCCTGGGCTTGCCCTCATGTAAATCCGCCCCTGATTCGGGTAGCTGATTAAACATGGAGTAAATTGGTTGTTGATTTTCTGATGCGTTTTCCCTTTTCTAAGTTCATGCTAGGGTTAAAAAGCTAGTCCGAGATCATGTCAAGATTAATCTAATGTATGTAAAAAATTTAGTATGATATTGAGAATATTTTGTTTTTCCTTTTTTCTCCTTTAGAAACAGAAATCTTTATATACGGAAGATTCGGCCCGTTGATATTATGATATATAGATCCCCTTTCGATGTTAATTTAATTTTATGAAGAATTATTTTTTAAGATAAATTGGAGTTAAGTCTCTCAACTTATTTTTAAATAAATGTCTATGAAAAACTCATGCGTAATAAAGTAACTTATGCGGGATGGTACTGGTGGAACGAGGGATGGCACTGGCGAGGTTTCCAAGGGAGTAACTTAATCCGTAATGAAGTACTTTGGTAGTTAGGTGGTGAGAAGGAGGTGCCTTTAGGGTTCAATTTGTTATCAGGAGGCTCAAACGAATTTATTCTGGTACATTGTGCAAAATTTGGTCGTACATGAAGTATTGAAGTTCTTAAGGTGGCTAATTATCACTACCATATATGACTCACTGTTACATTTATTGTCCAGATTACAGTAATTTCCTTCATTGGTTGCCATTCAATACAATTGCATAATACTTGGCTGTGTATGGACTTCATAAGTGATTTGGCATTGTGACTCAAACTATACTACAACTTTCTCATTTGACATTTTTATTTCATTATAGTAAAACACAATGTAACACAGCGTGTGCTGTATTTGAACTTCAGTATTCACTTTCACTTTGATTATTTCATGAAGACAATGCGCAAATTCAATAAGAAAAAAAAAGTATTTCCTGTAGCACATGTCATGTCCATCGAGTTACTCGATAACATATCCTTAAACTCATCCTTTCATCATAAAATAATATTTTAAAGTTTATATAAATTGAAAGAATGTCATGTGTAAAAGAGGAACCCAAAGACATTGTCAGAACACCACTTTTCTAGTTTAGCCCATATAATTTCATTGTGACACAATCTTCAGTTCTGATCTAAACTTCAATTTTAACTTTATATGACATCTAAATTATACGCTATCTTACTTCTATTAGAACCTCAGCAACTTTTTCATTCTAGTCCTTGTAATTAATTCTTTGTTTAATTATTATACTGTCATGATTTTGGTTCTAATTCCGACTTTAATCTTTATCCAAGCTAATTGCACTGTTATTTTATGATGGAATTTCGGCATCTTGTTGGCTAAATGCATGAACATCTGGGAAATTCTATGAGCTGAGCCAATGATAGCTCAAATCAGAGAGTTTTGATCTAAAACCGAGGGCAGGGACGGAGCCAGAAAAATTTACAAAGGGGTTCACTAATTAATTATAGAGGTAGACTAAAATCAGTTGGACTGACAGATGGGCCCGTCAGCCACGATTATATCTCAAGTTTCGAGATTCTAACAGCCAAACCGAACCGTTTAATACGTTCTCCATATTGAAATCTCATTCGACACCAAATTTTATATATTTTCTTAAAATTTTTAGTATTTTTTGGTATTTTACAAAATTCTTAATCTAAACAATTTTGGACCCTTCAAGAACAACGATTTTTAAAAATCTCAAAAAAATAGTAAAATAATGCAGAAAAAATATAAAATTTGATATCCAATGAGATTTTCAGTAAGAAAAATACATTGAACGGTTCGGATTAACCATTAAAATTTCGAAAATTGAAATATAATCACGGCTGACGAGTTCATCCGTCAGTCGTGGCTGATTTTTGTCTAGCTTATAAGATTTAAATTATTGCTTGGACTCTATATCATCACACATCTATTACTTTAAAATTCAAATTCTAATCAAAATAACTAAACAAAATACTTGTCTCGAACGTACATCCATTACTTAAAAGCTACAAAACACAAAAAGAAAATACAAAATACATTCTAACCAAGTAATGTAACTATCTTCTTCATCTAATTATACTCGTCGAGAGTACCAGGAGGACAAAATCAATTGCGATTAACCTGGCTATGAGGCTATTCATTTTGGTCTATCTTTTGGACCTGATTAATAAATTGGAGGGCCCACAAACAAGAACGGAAAAGAGCAGCTCTATTCTCAGCAATTGAAATGAATTTTTTTATGATAATAATATTTTATAAACATAAATTGCTAATTTTCCAAAAAAAAATTCAAAAAAATGCATGGGATTCACCAATGAAAACTTACCTAAAATTTTATGGGGTTCAATTATGTGGTGCATATAACAAATTTATATTTTATAATTACAAATAATTCATATGTAACAATATTTTTTAAAAAAATAGGGGTGACATTGACACCCCTACCTTACACCTAGATCCGTCTCGGTCCGAGGGAACACTGACTTGAATCACAACATGTGCCTAGAATAGATTGAGCAAACCCTCAAGCTAAGCCACACCTCTCGAGCCTAAAACTGAGGGCACCTCAGCTTAAGCCGTAATTGAGAGAAGTGCATAGAGAATCAGTCAACGAGAAGAGATTCGAGATCAAGGAAGAAATTCAGCTTGTAAACAACACTGTTATTTAATTTCTATTATCTAATGTCCAGGCTATGAAATCCATAACCTAGACTTTCAGGTTACAGAATTAGGAGTATAAGAAAATAATTAGCTCTAAAACTGATAAAAGGAACCATTCATAAGTGTTACTATTTTTCATCTAAATCATCAATTGCTTAGACAAAGGAAACCCACCTAAGCTTTCAGATCACGAAACAAGAATTGACATAAGAATAAAAGAAGATTCAGAATCAAGAAAAAGGATCAGCTTTTTAGTTACTGCTGCTTCTCACCTTACTCACCGATTGCCTAAGCTACGGAATCCATAGCCTAAACTTTCAGATCACAAGAAGCTTATGAGAATTAAAAATGCATAGTGTAACAATTGGCCTTGAAGCTCACTCGCTATGGTGATGCAGATGATTCGGATTATTGTTGTTGTATAGGGTTAAATTGAGCTTAAATTTAATATTAGCCTTTTGGTTATAAAGCTCTTTCATTTATAATGAACATCACATCCGTGTTTAAGCTATCTAAATAATCTGTACTTATTTTTTCGATCCACGAAATAATCTGTATCGCAATATTCGCAACCAGAAATTGAATTTATATGATAAAACTTGTTTGTTGGAAGTAAAAAAAAAAAAGAACAACAACATACAACAAAATTATCATTAATTTTGAAACTACAAAACAGAGAGACCTCTGTCCTGGTCTCCTCGACTCGCCGAGCTTGTGATTCTATTATCTAATTAATTATAAAAAATAACAATAACTGCTAAATTTGTAGTAATGAAATAAAAATATAAAATAGGATGACCGAAAAGCATGATATGACAGTAAGATATATTACCACACGAGCAGCCCACTTTAAGACCTTAAGTATGAGATCTGTTCTGCTATCAGGCTCTGGTTTAGACAAGCACAATGAGAGCCACAAAAGGATAAATTTATATATCATCAAGCTATTTTGGCTAAGCATGCATGCAGTGTCGATGTACGATGAAGCGTACGAGGAGGAACGCAACAGAAAGAGAGCAAATGGACAGATAACATTGTATGTGCATGCAGCTATCATTAAATCGTACATGGCATCATACCTCTTCTCCTCCGGATCAGACTTTTCAGTTGAAACATCTGTGCTTGGCTTGTTCGCCGCAATCACAATATGCAGAAGTTACATATTGACATTGCTCGTTCTTGTCTTAGGTTTCATTGTCTCTTCTCCCATTTATTTCAGTTGGTTGAGGGAAGAGAGGGAGGAAACAGAGGGACGAATGGGGAGTCCCGGGCTGAAAAAGAGTATATAAAGGTGTAGATCATTTTATTTTTGAAAATGATAAATACATTAGATTTTTTTTATCTTTATTTTTTAAAAATTTTTATATTTAGCTCCTAGCTAAATCATCTTGGAAATTAAAACTGCTATTAATATTTTTTTTTAATTGAAAAGGTAAGGACGTGAGTCGCGTGGCGCGACCCTTATTTTTGGTCAAAATACAAAGAAAATTTAGATAGACAACTAGCCATGGATGGTTGGTTAAATATGGATGTCGTCGTACATAAATGAAAGAGAAATAAATTTATTTTTTAAAGTAAAAAAAATTTATCCATGTATGACAAATAAAACTTCAATAAAAATAAAATCTCTTTAGAGATTGTTAAACTAAAACTTAACATCTCCACCGTGTCGTCATTCTTCTTCTATTAATCCCTACGCTGCTCTTAAAGAAACGGTAATATGTTGGTCAAAATTTTAACACTTTGATGTACGATTTTCATACTCGATTTCTAACCGGTTTAAACCCTAAATTAATACCAAATGCAAGTGTTTTTACTTTATTTTGTTAATTTTAGATTCTAGAAAGGTGCAGCCGTAGCCCGGCAGTTTATTTTTTCGGTTCATCACATTTTGCTGCACGACAACAGAAGATTGCAGCGAAGGAAAGGAAGAATGTGCACTGGAACTGACCGTCCTGCCGGCAGGATGGACCGCCCAACACCAGACAACTCAGCATGAGCAGCAAGGACAAGCCAGCACAGGCCGCCCAACCGGCAGACGGGATTGTCCAGACCAGTCAGCCAGCCCATGCAGCAGAACCAGCCAAGGCCAGTCTGGAACGGGTCGCCCCATCACTCAGGCAGACCGTTCCAATAATTTCAGAACTGTCCAAAATAGCAAGCCAATTCTGCTTGTCGATTCTTCTAAGTTTGGACTTTCCAGAACCTCGATCCCACGATCTCCACAATTAGAAACCGCCTCTAGATAGCTATATAAGAGATGCCCTGTCTCCAGAAGCGGCAATCAAGTTCAGAAGTCTAGGTTTTAGCCTCCTTCCAACTCAGCAAAGGAGACAACCTGTAGAGCAATCCAGCCTCACTGAAGCGCACCGCCCCAGATCTCAGACGGATCGTCCCAAACAGGCCAGAGCGCAGAGTTGTGGAGAAATCGAGCAATCTTTGTTGTAATTTTTATTTTCTATCTTTTATGAGCTTTTATTTGATGAAACTTGAGTTATTCAGTATGAATTTGGTAGAGTAGAATAGTTTAGGGGCTATGGTTGAGAACCTTTTCTATTAATGTTATTTGTTTAGTCGGATTTTTAATTAATTAATTAAGTAAGTTTTATGTTTTATTTTTTATGATTTAATTGCTTAATTTGTTGAATTTCTTGATTTATTTGCTTTAATTGATTTTCTCGTCAAACAAAGTACACGTTTGAAAGTTAGAATTTTAAAATCAATTGAAATTTCTCAAAACTTTTCAATAAAACACTTAGGCAGATAAAAGATCGAAAGATTGAATCAAAACTTGAGAAATCAACGTTTTACTTAGAATCGAGAGATTTAAAGTTGCTAGACCCAAAAAATAAGTTAAAACCCCTAAATCAAGAAACGAGAGTTGAAGTTTAGGAATTTTAAGAGTTAAACGTTTTAAACCAAAGAATCTGACATGAACTAGGGTTAGAGTTTAATTAGTTGGTTAATTAATCGTATAAATCGCATAAAACACTTAGTTAATTGTTAAAAATCATGACTAGACAAGTTGACATTTGGAACGAACCGTTTCAAGGTTAGAACTGTCCGCCTGAAAGGGGGCGTTCTAACTTAGAACGGGCAGTTCCAGTAAGTCATCTAAAATCCAGAACGGACCGTACCAGAGATGGAACGGACCGTTCCACTTTTGACAAGTTAAAGAAATTGTTCGAAACCAGAAACCCCTAGTTTTATTAAATTGGTTATTCTCCCACGCTTTTAATTTAGGATTCTTGAATTGTTATTTATTCCTTTCCTTTAGATTTAATAATTGTTGCCCTAAAATATTTTATTTAACCTTAGGATTTAATTGAAATTGATTAGTATACACTACGCCAAAATTTAAAGTCTGCAACGTTCAAAAATGAGGGCCTGTAACGTTCACGCCCACGTTACTATAGACCCCGTTGCAAAACTATAGACACGTTACAGATCTTAAAAATAGGAGATACATGACATCATTTCTGTAACGCTCAATACATAATGAACGTTACAGAATAGGGCTATCTGTAACGCTCATTAGCTATGAAGCATTACAGATTTATATATTAATTTTTTATTGTTCCAATCTGTAACGCTTCATAGCTAATGAGCGTTACAGATAGCCCTATTTCGCTATTGAGCGTTACAGAATTGTTATTTTTTTTTTCGAATTTCTGCCTTCTTCTGTAACGCTTATTATGTAATGAGCGTTACAGATGTTGATTAAATTTTTTTTATATAATGTTGGTATTCTGTGGCTAGCCCAGTTTTGCTAGCCGTACCAACTGGTACCAATGTACCAAAATAGAATAGACATGCATACATATACAACACATATAAACATCAATATCAACATATAAACACATACAACACACAATCACATATCAACGATATTTTTACAATTGATCAAGTACTATCCAAATATGTTAGCATAGATGAAATGCATGAGTTCATCCACGACTTCCGAAATATCGTCGCTCGTGTATGGAACTCCAATCGGATCAATTTGCTACATTTAAAAACAAATCAAAAATATAATATTAATTAGTTAATTCCAATTGTATCAACTATTATCTAAACACTAAATCCAAAGTCGATCGGTGTTAGTATTCTAAAACCGCTATTAAACCCTAAATTCCTAAATTTTGAAATAAAGCAATACCTTTGGTAGTACTCCGGTTGACCTAACATAATTCAATACATGTCTCATGGCCAACAACGTAAAATAGCCACACTCTGTATTGCCTTTTTGTTTTAGAGCCTAAAATCACAATTTAAACAAGTAGTTAGATAAGAATTTTGTAATAATTTCAGAAAAACTAATCTGTAAACCACTAGTCCATAGTTTTCGTACCTTTATTTCGTGCCAGGTGAATAATTTGGCTTTCCGTATATTCTTTCCAGTCTTCAGCATCTTGTAGTTTCTATATGCCCTGCATTCAATTTATTCAATTAAATTAGATTATATATATAGCAATTCCCAAAAATCTCAAATTTATCACTATTATTTTTCTTAAGTTTAGGAACTTACGAAGTGATAAACGGTTTAATAGCTAAGTCTGATATGGGATCGTCGCGAACCAAGGAATCTATGAAGTAAACCTTCTCAGACTTGATATCAACGACGATAACCGTCCAATGGAACCTGTAACACAGTTCAATTATTGTTTTTATTGAAACAACTAACAATTAAGTTTAGTAAGATGCTACGTACCCCTGATTATACGGCAAAAGAAAGTATTGACACTCTAGTTTCTCAATGAATGTCCTTTGCATAAAGTCCACGTTAAAATCTGCATTTTTCTTCCATGAATTTCCATGTAGAAATTCCGGATCCCACAAGGTGATGCTTTTATCGAACCCAATTTCTTTGTCAAGTTCGATCATCCAATACCTGCAATTATCCAATACATGTAATACAGTTCAATTTGAATATTGAAAATAAAATCTAAAGTTAGAAAATAATACCATGAGTACATCTTGACCATCGATATGCTTAGGCATTCTTGACCAATTTGAATATTGAAATTAAATCCGCTTCAGCACAAACCATAAATTCTTCAAGCCCTTTTAGAAACTCGGCAGAAAATCTGTTACTTGAGTACATCCACGTCCGATCCATCTAAACAAGAAAAATGTATGCAAAATGTCAGGGTATGAGTCAATTTAGTCACTTCAGGTTTTCGGGCCGGTCACCATCCTAACCCACTCTTTGGATACTCTGTCTCATTAGCGAGCGTACGCTAAATGAAATCTGGTGTTTGAGAAAAATTCGGCAGCATTTTCCCTTATGTTCCCTGGATACGTCTGTGTAGACTTTTTCGTCATTTCTCGAAGAATGATAGGGTTTCCTCAAGAAAGGGAATAAGCCTTAGATTCACCCCTCACGAGTTTAAATTCAAGTATAAAATGCTTCTTGACAGCAAGAAAACATTAACGAGAATCTATTCTCATGAGGATTTATTAATTTTGTGGATCCTTTCCTTCCAATAGGCGCAAGCCCCTATTGTTAATTACCCCATGACGAATCACGAGAACCTCTGATTAAGGGATTCGAAAAATTATATGTTATGGGCTAGAAAAGTTGTTATCTCAATTTATTATTAAACCAAACTCAATTGATGTCACCATACTTAAGTGGCGGGGCACAATTGAGAAAATAAAAGACTTAATTCTCTAGGCTTAAATTGGACTCAATTAACGGTACCAAACCTAATTAACGGGACCTAATTGAGGACATCCAAAACACTTTATCTATGACTTTAATTTTTGGAAGCTTGTGAGAACTAAGTTTTGACGTTTTTATAAAACTAGAAGAATCTGATTTGGGAGTTCTTGGCCATTTGGCGGCTTGGAAGAACCAGGTCTTAGTCATTTGGTAACTTATAAGACTAGAAGAGCTTGATTTGATAGTTCTTGGCCATTTGGCGACTTGGAAGAACAAAAGGATTTGACTTTTGTTATCCTTTGCCATTTAACGGCTTGTGAGAATTGGTTCTTGGTCATTTGGCAACTTGGAAGAACAAAAGGATTTGACTTTTGTAATTCTTTGCCGTTTAACGGCTTGTAAGAATTGGTTTTTGGTCATTTGGCGACTTGGAAGAACAAAATGATTTGACTTTTGTAATTCTTTGCCGTTTAACGGCTTGTAAGAATTGGTTCTTGGTTATTTGGCGACTTGGAAGAACAAGAGGATTTGACTTTTGTAATTCTTTGCCATTTAACGGCTTGTAAGAATTGGTTCTTGGTCATTTGGCGACTTGGAAGAACAAGAGGATTTGACTTTTGTAATTCTTTGCCATTTAACGGCTTGTAAGAACTGGAGGGTTTGGTTTTGAATGTCGTGACCTTCATTACTTTCCTTTTCAAGATTTTAAAACTCACCTTTACATTTTTGAAATTATTTAATTTGAAAATAATCTTTTGAAAATAGTTTCATGAAGTTTATTTTAATATTAAAATTACCTTAGACTTTTATTCCTAAAATCTTATAGAAAATTTAACTAAAATTTGTTATGTTTATTATTTTATAAAATTCCATTTTCATAACGAAAATACTTTAGAAATAGAAAAGGCTGCCATTTTGAAAGATTTTGATATCAAAATATCAGTAAATCTAGATTCTACAGATTTTTAGGATTTTATGGATATTTTATTTGGATGTTTCTGAATTTCCTACTATTTTTGGTGAATTTTCAAAGTTTCAGCCTATTTCTGAATTTTTCTATTGGTCCACGTCAACGTTGACGTGTCAGCTGACTCAGCAGCGTCAAATCGATGCGTTTAAACGCTATTTTTCCGCGCAATTTTCGTGTAGCGGGCGTCTGACAGCATCACGATCCGTTTTGCCACAGAAGATCCCACAGGTTTTGGAGCTGAGATTTCGTCGAAGGGGATGGAGTTTTACATCGAGGCCCCTGAATTTATTTTATTTATAGTCAGATCCTCCTCGCCGGAGCTTCGACGATTCCGATCACCATCTTTTTCAAGGCCATGTCCGTTGGACTCGTGAGGTTGAGGAGAACATTTTGGTGCCTTCATTTTGCCTTGCGTCGTCCTTGTTCAATCGAAAAACCATCATCTCACATCGGCTAAGCTTGGAATTTATTCAATTTGGTCCCTGTTAATTTTATCTTGGTGTTCTCCGGCGAACTAGGCCACCTCAGCCTTCAAGCCTGAGTTCTTTAGAAACACGAAAGACAGGAGAATAGGATAGTATATTCGATTTGACCTAAATCTGTCTAATTTCTAAGAGTTGACTTCGTCCCTTATATGATGGCCGTCGGATTTCTTCGATGAAATTCCGACCGCTGGGATCACCATAACCCATGGGATTGGGTTGTATAGCTTCGTGAGAGGTAGGAGAATGCAATGGTGTGGTTGGTTGAGCTTGTGTCAGCTCTGATTAATGGGAGAGGCACCAACAGATGTGATGTGCATTTTTGCACTTTCACTAACTTACATGTAAGTGTATTCTCATTCATAGAGCTTGCTTCGATGCTAGAATTAGGTTCAATTAAGTGTGATTTGTGCGTTCAGATCAACATAGCAAGTGAGATTGAGTTTGTTTGCATTTTATTCAACTTTTACATTTCATTTTTATGGAGCTTTGCCACTGTCCTGGATGGTCTTTGTTTGAGTTGCCTAATTGCTGTAAAACCAGTTACAGAAGAGTGCAACACGCCTGAGAAAGGCACCCAGACTTACAGAACAGTTCACACTTACCACTTCTAACTGAATTAAACTAGGATGCCCCTGGTTAGCGTCTTTTTGATATCCACCTTACACTAATCAGCATAGCTAACTAATAGTTCAATGTTCATTTAGATCTAGAGAAAAAGTAACACAATGAGGTTCTGATTATGCTATTCATCGATGCTTGACATGTAAAAAAGCTACACCAGGTATGCCTTGGTTTACATAGGGATCTTCAAAACAACAATTTAACTTAAGTTTTTGATAGAGTTGTAATAGACTTTAATCCCTGAAGAGAATTTGACAGCATCTTCCCTCCTTTTGCTTGATTTACAAGCCTTATTCCTCCATGGCCGAAGCCAAGAGGAAAGGAGAGATGCTATCATGCTCAAGGGATGCCCTTAGCCATGATCACATGCTAAAGATTGAAGAAAACTTCAATCAAAGCAACAATGCGAGAGCTAAGATCTGAAGAACCTTCAGATCAAGCTTGTATCGGATCCGAGGTGAGAGAAGGGAATTGGAGAGAAAAGAAAAGGGGAAAAGAGAAAATTGCCAAATCTAAGAGAATTAAATAAAAAGGAAGCAAAATTCAAGAAACTAGCTCAAAATTAAGCCTTTCCAGATTCAAAGTCACCAATTACAGAATCTAATCAAAATTTCAAAAGATTGCGAATTCTTTCATTTCATTTCAAAATCGACTTACAAACTTCAAGCATACCTTTCTCTTACCTATTTCTCGATTACAGGAAGCTTCGTTGAGCTTTATCTATGTCTAATTTCACTGATCTAAGCTCACACTACAGCTGTTTGTGGAAATGACACACTCACTAATCCTACCTAAGCTTTGAAATTGGAGGTTTGTGTGTGTGAATTGAACTCAGAAATCTCTAGAGAAGCTCTAGAGGTTCTGTATGCGTGTGTGTATGTGAATTGATGGAGATGAAGAAGTCCCTTTTCCTCTTCCTGCCGTGGGGATTATATAGGCAGTGGGTCTTGGGTTCCTTCCCTTGGAAGGAGCTATCTTCAATTCGATCCCAGTCGTCCATTTGGGGAGCACACGGATCGCTAATTGATCCGACTGTTGAGAGATGGGTAATTTGTCCTTTCTTCCATGGTCAAATGAAGGAGAAACTGGGGTTTGACTCAATTCTGTTAGGGAAGTCGTTACAACCCAATTGATCTTGTCCTTTGATTATTCAACCTTGTGCTGGCTCTCCATCTGACGGCTAGAATTGTGTAGCATCGTCGGAGCTTCTAGATGGTCAGAGGGGATGGCTGACGGGTTTGACCAAACGGTCAGGGGTGTGTCCTATCGCCATCATTATTTACACCACACAATTCTTAGCTGTCGATCTCGATCAAACAGTTTCTGTTGGGGTGGTTATCGGCAGTTACCGTAGCCGAAACAATGCAATCCCTTTTCCCTTTCTCGCGTTCTTTCTTCCCTTCTCTTTCTATTCTGTTGGAAGAGACGATCGCTTCGTCCGTGGGACCCAACAGTCGGATTTAATGAGAAACAAACCAGCGACATCCCTTTCTCCTTTTCTGTGCGCTGGGTCCTTGTACACCGCATAGTACAACTGATCTTTGATATGCATTTAGCTCATACGCCCAATCTATCCAAATCGATTTACTGTACGGAGGGAAAGTTTGAATTCTGCACAGCTTTTCTCCATTTCATCATGTATTGGAGGTTACCATTTTGATCATATAACTGTTGTTTGATCGTTAAAACCCCCTGTTTTCATATACACACACACACACACATATATATATATATATATTTATTTTTTTCTTGGGGCTTAACATTCCTTTTTATCCCAATGAGATGTTCGACACCTTTGGAAAGATTTTCTCAATTCTGGAAATCAATATCTCCTCAATTTTATTTGCTACCATTGCCATGTTATTCTTTTATACATCCATTTCTTTGATCGAGATATTCAGTTGTCATAAAAAAATTCGCCTTCAACAACGTCAACACACGATTGCTCGTAGGAACATAAGAGGAAATGCCGGCGAATTTTTCTCAAACACCAGATTGCATCTAGCGTACCACTCGCTATCCTAAATGAGACAGAATATCCAAAGAGCAGTCCCAAAAAATGGGGACTATCCGAGATTAATCTCGGACGGGCAAAGACCTAAATTCGGTATTGTTCCGGTATTTTGGTCCTATATGACAATACCATTAAATAATTAAATGCATATGCAAATTATAAATGCATGCATGAATAATTTGGTAATTAATTAAATGAAATAAATAAGAAAGTTATATGAAAATATACCTTCAATCTGATGAAATTATATCTTCAATCCGATAGAATTAATCTCCTCTTGAATAAGATCTAAAATATTTATGCCATGAAAAATCAACTAATTATTAATTTAACCATAAATCAAAATAATTTACAAAAAAATAAGGACAAAATTGAAAAATATAAAATATAGCTCAAATTAAACTTCTTTTACATATTTATAATTTTTTCAGATTTTTTTTTTAATTATTTTCTATTTTTCAATAAAATTGAAATAAATGAAGAGAAAAATTTAAAAAATATGAAATATTGTTCAAATTAAATTTTTTTACCTCCAAACTGCTTTTCTTGTCCTTCTCTTCCAAATTCTAATTTTTTCAGAATTTTTAGAAATTTTTATCTATTTTTTTGGAGTGGAAAAAAAATGAAAAATGGAGTTAATGCATGAATGGCGCTTCAGCTGGTTGGTGGTTAATGCGGCTGTAAGGAATTGATTGGAGGAAGGAAAATGAAAGGCCCTACCAAAATTTCCAACAATTCTGTAACGCTTATTAGTTAATAAACGTTACAGATTCTTAATTCTGTAACGCTCCATTTGTTCGAAACGTTACAGATTTGTAACGCTCAAAAGGAAGCAAGCGTTACAGAATCGCCCACAGTTAATTTTTTTTTCGGATTCTTAATTCGTAACGCTGGGTTAATAGGAAGCGTTATAGATATCTCCTGCCTATTTTCAACGCCATTTTTCCGACAGATCTGTAACGGGTTTCATCTGAAACGTTACAGAGGACCCGTTATAGAAGGTCCTTTTTCTGGTAGTGATAACTTAGAAATTGAATATTCCGTCTCTGAGGATCGACCCTAGACTTACTCAACGATAAATCGTGCGTTTGCCATTAATATTGGATAGGATTTTGGTAAAATTTAGTATAAGCAAAAACTCATCACACTTCATATTTATGTGAGTTATTCATATCAGAACATATTTATGTTATATAAAACAAAAGCTTGTTCAGCTTATTTTAAATAAAAACAAAAATAAGAAATAATTTTATAAATAAAAATTTTAAAATTCAAATTTAGATCTAGTTAAGTAATCTGTACAATATATATTTAAATTAATTAATGTTAATATAAGGACAAGACTTCATATTTTGGTACCGAAATAGAATAACATTTCGCGTGCAGAATTAATCATAAGATTCGAACTGGAATGAAAGTCTCATCTTCTATCTTGTACCACGTTGAGGATTAGCTGGAACCTCAGTCGAGAAATAAGTAAATACATCTATGTGGTGGATTTTTTTATAATCTTTTGAAGTTAATTTGGTATAAGTCATTATAAAACCGGACCAAAGGGCCCCAATTGTCAGAGGCCAGTTGGTTGCTCATTACTTTTTTTATTTTTATTTTCACGTTTTCTCTTCATTATAAGTTCTCTACACGTGTCTCTTGGTTGTTGACTGCCGATTAAGTCCAGCACTCCAGCAATCCAGCCTGCCCCTCCCTGCCCGATTCCCTACACGTGTCTCTAAACGCAGTCCTCTCAAGCATCGACTCCGCCAAAACTTTTCTCTCGATCGGTTCTGAGAGGTGCGGACTGCTCTCTTTATCTTTATTGATACCCGAGAGTCCCTTTTGTTTTTTTATTTATAAATATTTTTGCAGATTTTCATTATAAGATATCATGACTAGTTATTTTTTTTAGCTATATGAAGTTATGAACGATGCATTCAAATAGAGATTGCCTGCATATTTGAGATATATAATCGATATAGTACTCAGTTCTGTTTTTAGATGACTAGTTTTCTGTATAAAAATAATGATAGTATAATTATAGTAGAAAAGTAAAATGTTGTACATGATAAATTAAATATTGTACCTTTTCTTTTCCATCAAATGAAAAAACATCTATTGATTTAATTGAATAAAAAAAATTAAAAAGAAAGGAGAGGAAGAGAGATCACAGTAGAGCACAAAAGCCCGTGTAAAGGTACAGGCCATACAGAGGACATGATTGTTGGATCTTATTGAAGAAGAATAAGAAGAAAGTAGGCCGAGTTTGAACCCGATCCTTTACGACCAACTTTGTCCTCGTCTTCTTAGACCAGTAATTAGTCAGGTAGCAATGCCAGGGATTTAATAAACACGCAGTGCAAGACTTTAGTTTGTGACCGTCTGATCTAATCTCGACGGGCAGATTTGTATGGACCGCACGAATCTCGACGGCTCTAGTATTATTCACGGGGCATCCATTATTGATCGGACGGTCAGGGATCAAAGACATCCACTGTGTGGACACGCAGAGGATTTTGATCTTCAACGCCAGATCAGATCGTACTATATACATACATGTCCTGGTTTTTATGAGATAGTTGTATCGACTACATTTGCATCGTACACTAATCTGATTGATTTCGTCATAGATCAATAAGAGGAAACGTTGGTATAGAAAAAAATTACAACATACAAAAGAAAAAAAGAATTTAAACCGGAAGTGATATATGACACATGGTGTTAATTTGACATGATTTCTCTTAGGCGATCTTATGTTAGCTTGGTTAATTTAAACTGAGTTTTACTGTGCATCTAGTACAGCACTCGAACTGGGTCACTGGCTAGTTTGTTGACCTCTTTTTTATCAGCATGTTGACAAGATTATTGGCTTTCTGGTATATCATGTCCCGGTAATTAATTTGGTTTAATGAGAACCTAAAAGTTTCGTATGTAGCTTCAAATACTGAAGTTGCTTTACCTGTAATAAGTTCGTGGAAGACTTTAGGACAAACTTTTCTTGCTGTTTGGTCTTTGTATTTTCTTTGGGCTCCGATATATTTAAAAGCCTGTTACAATTATGAAGTGTGGCATCCTTTAACAAGTGATATAATGCATAGTATATAATTAACTAGATTGGAGGTTATTTGCCAACGACTCATGTTAATAACCCCTCTTTAGAATTTAGAGACCGTTAGACAGCGTGAAAATGAGAGAGAGAATAGGAGCTCTCTATTTTTTTTTTCAATAAAAAATAAATTAATTTAAAAGTCATGCGAAAATAATAATATATATACATTCATAACATCTTTATGAGGCAGATATAGTTGAGGTAGTCGGTGCGTCTTTATAAATATATGTCTTTTTTTTAGGGACGGTGGCAAAATACCACACCGACAAATTTATTAATAATAAAAATATGTACAAAGTCAAGAAAGAAAAAAGAAAAAGAAAAAATAGAATTATAGTCTATACAGTAAAAGAAAGAAAAAAATAAAAATGAAAAGAAAGAAAAGTGGACTAGGCATGTTTCATCCAAGAATCAACACATGTCGAAATTTCTTTAAGCAAAAGATCTGGTGAGGTGCTAAATGTTGGAGAAGACACGTCTATTGCGTGATTTTCAAATATTCCAAGTCGTGGCAGCCCAGATGGAATTCCAAATCTTCAATCCCAGGAGTCTTTGAGAGAGTCAGAGTTCTGCAATGTTGAGGGAGAAATTGAGTAGGGGGAGAGAGAATCGAATCTGCACCAAAGACCACACTAAGGTTGTTTCAGGGCAGTGAAGAAAGAGATGATCAGTGGTATCTATGAAGCCAATGTTGCAACAAGGACATGAAGAAGGAGAAAGCCATCCTCGAACCATGAGATTTTGTTACGTCAGAAGTCTGTCTTGAAGTAGAATCCAGAGAAGTGGTGATTTCACCTTCCAAAGGAAAGGGTGGAACTTAGAAATCAATCCCGTATTTGAAAGGATTCCATAAGTGCTAGAGGAGGAGAAGGTCCCATTTGCTGTCCATTTCCAAGTAGCGACATGATTTCCAATTACTAAAGAGTTGTTGAAGAAAGGACCTTGTTGCAGTATATCTGCTAAGCCGTAAGACACCATTCGAGTGGAGAGATCATTTACGTCCAAAGTGTCATAAAGAAGTTGCACTGTAGAAGACCAAACCGAGTTTGCATCTTATTTGAGTTTCCAAAGCCATTTCAACAACAAGGTCTGATTTTGTCGTTGTAGGTCCAGGATTCCTAGGCCACCATTCGCTTTGGGAAGACAACATTTGGTCCAATTTAAAAACTATATTTGTACAAACGCACGGAATTCCAAACAAACTTAAAGATCAGTAATAATAAAAACAGAGAGAAAAAGAAAACCCAAAGCGCTAAAATTAATAAGAAAAAGCAATTTATTGCAAACTAGAACACCGATCTTAGAATTCTTAACCTCACACCGAGGTAATTAATAAGCACGTCAAGCTTCTTCATTATTTCATCATCACATAAACTAATTAACATGAAAATCGCTAAAATTCTGCTTACTTGGTATTTGTTGTTGACTTACAGATTTTTATCATTTAATACAAATTTATGTAAACATTATTTAGTATGTGAACGCGGGCACCCACACATTTCACACGACAATTTAATTCGTGAATTCTAAAAATAAAAGAAAGACATAGGAACCGATCGATATATAGAGAGGGTTATGTTAATTTGAGAATTAAGATAGATTTACGCAAATATTTTTTTTTTTAGTAAAAAGTGGGGGTTAGGGAAGACTTATACCATAAACTAAATACGAAAGAAGGCGAGAAGGACGTCTATAAGATAGCTAGGATTAGAGATAGAAAAACGAGAGACTTAAACCAAGTGAAGTGTATCAAGGACGAGACTGATAGGCTTCTAGTGAAGGACGAGGAGATCAAGATTAGGATCAGGTGGAGGGATTATTTCGATGATACCAATAGACAATTCGTTAGGAGAATGCAAGAGTCCGAGGTGAAAGAAGTCTTAAAAAGAATGAAAGAGGTGAAGGCTTTGGGGCCTAATAACATACTGATTGAAATATGGTGTTGTCTTGGAAATGTGGCGGTAGTTTGGTTAACCAAACTGTTCGATAGCATTTTTCGATCGACTAAAATGCCGGATGAGTGGAGGAGAAGCACTCTAATACTAATTTTCAAGAACAAAGGAGATGCTCAAAGCTGTAAAACTATAGAGGGATAAAACTTATGAGCCATACGATGAAGCTTTGGGAGAGAGTGATCGAGCATCGTTTGAGACGAACAACAGATGTCTCGAAAAATCAATTTGATTTTATGCATGGTAGGTCGACTATGGAAGCCATTTTCCTAGTAAGGCAACTTATGGAGAGATATCGGGAGTAGAAAAATGATTTCCATATGGTTTTCATTGATCGGAAGAAGGCATATGACAAAGTATCAAGAAAAGTCATGTGGTGGGCACTTGAAAAGAAGAAAGTTCCCACCAAGTACGTTACCCTCATCAAGGACATGTACGATGGAGTTGTCACTTGCATTAGGACATGTGATAACGTAACTAGTGACTTCCCTATTAAAATAGGATTACATCAGAGATTGTCATTGAGCCCTTACATTTTTGCCTTGGTGATGGATGAGATCACGAGGGACATACAAGGAGAGATTCCTTGGTGTATGCTCTTTGTGGATGATGTGGTGCTAATCGATGAGAGTAGGATAGGTGTCGATAGGAAATTAGAGTTGTGGAGACAAACTCTAGAGTCGAAAGGGTTTAGACTTAGTAGAACTAAGACGGAGTATATGAGGTGTGAGCTTAGTGGGGCAAGACCAGAAGATGGAGATGTTCGTTTAGATGGACAGGTAGTGCCTATGAAAGACATTTTTCAATATCTAGGGTTGGTATTGCAGAGTGATGGCGATATAGATGAAGATGTTAGTCATAGGATAAGAGCAGGGTGGGTGAAATGGCGACAAACATCAGGAGTGTTATGTGACAAGAAAGTCCCACATAAGCTAAAAGGAAAGTTCTATAGGACGACAATTAAACCTGCGATGTTGTATGGCGCTGAATGTTGGGCTACTAAAAGACGACACGTCCAAAACATGAGTGTAGCAGAGATGCGCCTGTTGCGGTGGATGTGTGGGCATACAAGAATGGATCAGATTAAAAATGATGACATACGAGATATGGTTGGGGTTGCACCGATAGAGGAGAAGTTGGTCCAACATCGTTTGAGATGGTTTGGGCATGTCCAACGTAGACCTCCTGAGGCACCCGTGCGTAGCGGAATTCTCAATCGCTTTGAAAATACAAGGAGAGCCAAAGGTAGACCAAGATTGACATGGGAATGAGCAGTAAAAAGGGACTTTAAAGAATGAAACGTCTCCAAGGAGTTGGCGTTGGATAGGACTGCATGGAAGCTAGCAATTCATGTGCCGGAGCCATGAGATGCGAATTTAGGGGTCAAGTGTTGTCTTATATTTGTAGGTTATAGTATTAGCTCACGGCTTAGGTGTAGGCCTCACTACTACTACTATTAAATATTATTATTATTATTATTATTATTATTATTATTATTATTATTATTATTACTACTACTACTACTACTACTACTACTTTATTTTCGCTATATATATTTTTTACTATTATTAGCCCTACTTTTGACATATACTTCCTTTTTTCGATGACTTGGTGACTTTGTTGGGTTTCTTTTCTAGCATATTCCAATTTGTTTGGAACAAAAGACTTAGTTGTTGTTGTTGTTGTAAAAAATGGAGGTCAGGCCCTCGCCTTTTCATTGAACAAAATAATGATACAAAAGATTAGCCTGAAGCTAATAAAAAGAAAAAATAAAATAAATAAAAGAAAAAAAGGAAAAGTTACAAACTAAAGATCATACTCCAAATAAAGAAGAAAAGCTAAGAGGGAAAAAGCTATGAATCAAGAATTACCATAAAATATTTGATCCTAAGTCTCATGTTTGTTCTTCTGTCGGTTTGTTGATACGCACTGGCGCCTATGGGCATGTATAGATCAAACGAATTTTTAAAAATAATAGTAACAATAACAATATAATATAATAATAATACAAATAAAATAATAATAATAATAATAATAATAATAATAATAATAATAATAATAATAATAATAATATTGCGGTAGTAATAGGTGCATTACACTTCGCGGTTTTTAAGGAAATTTAAAATATTAAGAATTTCATAGATATTGGTTTCTTGAAACACTTTTGGAAAGTTCGTTGGTACTTTAATGCTTTTTAGAAAACTATTTTTGTTTGACTAGTTAAAATATTTAATAGTTTGCCTTACAAAAGAGGTTTATAACCCCCGTAATTAGAAACATTTTTTTTTTATTAAGTTCTAAAGAATAAAATGAGATGAGAGAATTGTACGTTGACGTTTGGAAAGGTCATATGAGAGATTTACGCCCTTTCATATAAATATAAATGCTTCTGACTTATGATAATGGAAATAAGCAAATAACAACAACTATCATGGATATGTGTATTAATTGGTAAATTATTGGCACAATTAAACTGGCGAATGAGTTATCTATAACAATTCGATCCTTTTAAAGTCAGACAATTGTTTTACCTTTTCTTTAGCACACAACAACTTCCTTTGACCGTGCTACCGAAAGTGGAAACCTTTGATTAATGTCAGAAATCATCATTCCGAGAGAGAGAGGTAGTTGGTAGTTTGGAACTATATTACTGTTCTTCAATCTAGGACAGTATCCCTTGACCCACTGGCACCTTACAATAAACTATTGTTTCTGTTTCCTGGGTCGTTAATAACGGGATTTTTTTTATATAAATTTCGAGTAGGGGGAACAGAATTAATTACATGTTTAAAATTTAGACTGTCAATATGAAAAATCATATGCGTCAACTTTATTTAGAAGAATAATAAAATATTATGTGTACTTTTTCTGCCCCTAGCTATTAGCTAGCCAAAAATTTCCACACATATTGACAACTTAGTTCCACCTTAGATATAACTCTCGAGTTCTAACATTTAAATATAAGATAACGAAGTTAATACAAAATCCAAAATGGTCTGGTGCAGAGTACAAATGCTTTGTATTATATATATTCAATCTGAACAGTACCATATGATAACAATCGTGTGTGTTTCAACTTTCAATAGGACTTAGCTGTCTATTATATCCAAACCATTCTCTTTTAATCTGACAATCTGGCCGTTCTGATGTACTAACAGTACATTTAAGAAATGATAGAAATATAATTACAAATATATGAAATTTATGTCCTGACAAAATTATAATAAAAGATAATATTAATTGCCAAACCTCTCAAAATTTAAAACATACGGTAAACGTTGCTATCATATATTTAGATACCAGCAAAACAAAATGTTGAAATTGCAAATTAAAATGTTTGGTTAACTTTCCTAAATAAGTATAGATCTAATTAACTTTCGAACGTTGACTGGATTCATGGATGACAAACTTATTCTCATATTACATTTAATATATATGATAGACAATGTAACTCATCTCTCATTATCTATTAATTAAGAGACCATTATTAATTATCTTTTTTTCCCCATTTAAATCTCATAGAGATTACACTCCAGTATGATTGCAACCAACAGCAAGAGATTGAATCCTTGTATGTTAATTTGCAAGCAAAAAGCCAACCAGATAACTATGCTAAACAAAAGCCGCCCCAACCATACTATATTCCTTAGCTCAGCATACAAAAGGTAGCTAGCTAATCTGGAAATCATGCATTTGTTTATGCCGTTTCATTTTATATATATGACGAACCTATTTGTTATGATGATTCAATAGAGAATTAAATTAGTTTTTTTTTGTAATTTTTTTTAATATAATTTAGTCTGCTATGAAAATTGAGTGTGCGTCATAGAGTTATAGATGAAAATGTTTCACAAGTTAACAATATCTGCTGACATTGCAAGGAGGTGATGGGTTATTTTTTTTTTTTTAAATAAAGAATACTTATAAAAGCTATGTACAAAATGAATAATTCACTGTGCGTCTCCCATTTCTCCCATTCATAGTTGTCTTCTACAAAGGTAGTAATGCATTGTCGCCACGCTCATGTATCTGTAATTCTATATATTGCCATGCATGTCTTTTTGTGTTCGGGATCATGTATGAAGCGACAATCTAGAAAGAGAGTTACGGAGCCCGGGAGAAGGAGGTGAGATCGAGAGAGAGAGAGAGAGAGAGAGAGAGAGGCGTGCAACCTTGCTCTCTAAAGCCAACTCAGAAAAAAATAATAATGTGAAAAAGCAAAAATGTGCCCTCACGTAGGATATTTTAATTTGAGAAAAGATTGCATAGGCCAGCCAAGCATTCATCAGAGCTCCAACCCCACCCAACCCCATCTCAACTATCCTCAATTTTTATATTCCATATTAAGCACTTTCCACCCTCTTATTATAAATTTTTTGAACAGATACTCTTAATATATTTACCTTAATTAATCCTCCTATTAATTGCTAATAAAACAGATATAACCTGACGATATATACTCCAGACATATAAATATCCTGAATGTATCCTTGACAAAAAAAAATTATTGCATGATTTTACCAATTAGTACATAATGTAACAATGTTTTCGGAATATATCAACATTGTACCCGCATTTTTAGCACAGCACTAAATTAGTTTTCAATATGAAGAACCCTATAATTTTTTTTTATTTATTTCATTTTTTGGTGAAACATATAAATTCTATAAAGGTATCCAAAAAAATGTCGGAATCAACATAGTTCTTATATATAGAAAACTTGATGTTTGCCCTGTCAGTGAAGATATGTAAATTCAATTTTTAACGAGAGGTATCTAAGAAAACTAATTTACTATTTACATTGAGAAAGTACATAAACGTTTGTACATCATAGACATAGAGTGATATTGCAAAACGGAATTAAAAGGAGGGCCTTAACAGAAATTTACTAATTACAATAATTATTAGCAGTTATACTAAACCAACTTGAGCCAGCTCTGAGGCCAGTCCTTCCTCTCTACGACTAGTCGTGGGCTCCACCTTTCCTTTTCCCTCCTTCCCACTCCTCAATCTCTCTGTCTCTCTCTGTCCGATCCATCCCCGCATGAACCAAATGCAAAGCTGGTTTATGAATATTCCCATTGGTTAGATAGAGAGAGAGAAAGAGGGAAACCATTAAAGAAAAAAGAGTATATATATACACCAACCTTAAGCCATCATCTCTTTCTTCTCTAGCCCTAACTAAATTCAAAGCCATTTTGTGCTTCTCTGTTGATATGGCTGCACAGCCTCGGCTAACCCTAATGGGAGGCGGTGGTGGTGGCAGCAGCAGCAGTGCAGACACAACCTACACCAAAATCTTTGTAGGTGGACTCGCATGGGAGACTCAGCGCGACACAATGCGGCGCTACTTTGAACAATTTGGAGAAATTTTGGAGGCTGTTGTCATTACTGACAAGAATACCGGTCGCTCCAAGGGCTATGGTTTCGTATGTTCATTCTCTTTTCAGATCTTTGTTGTATGCTGAATTTATGTTTTGTTTCATTATTTACTGTTACTTAATTGTTGGAAGTTAGAAGTAAATTCATAAAGTGCTACTAAAATGATATATATTTAGTAATGTTTTATGAACTCTTGCTATATGTATGGGCCTTAAAGCTCTTCTCAACAGTCCGTACTTGATCCAATTAGTTATAGTTAGTATTCTTATTATTTTAAATATGAGCTAGGGCTAGTTACTACCAGATAAGTCCTTTTGTTGATATATGTTTGCAGAGAACTAAATTAGCTTTAGTAATATCTTACAATTAAAAAGAAATTTTTTTTTTAGCAAAATAGAAAATGATATCACATACAAGATAGAGTTATTTCTCAATGATTTATTCTTATTCATTCTCGTTTTGACCGTTAGCTTGAATTAATTTTCTTGTATAATGTATTAGGTGACATTTAAGGATGCAGAATCAGCTTTCAGGGCATTGCAGGATCCAACACCTGTGATTGATGGCAGGAGAGCCAATTGCAACTTAGCTGCTTTCGGGGCTGCCCAACCGCAGGTTCCGTTTGCGCCTCAATTCGGTAACTAATTGGCATTACAATCTTCTTCCTTCTTGTTTATATTTTTCGGCCATATTTTGTTGGGTTGATATAGGGCTCTTTTGATTCATCTCAGGTATGGTGAGGTTTAGGCCAGTTGGATCAAACATCCCGTCGTCAATGTATCATGGATCCGCTGCCATGGGCTCCTATTTGCAACAGCCGGGTCAATTCCCCTTTCCCTACTACTCCTATGGGTATAGACAAAAATAATTTTTTTTTGGAAGAAGTATTGCAATATGGAGATTTCATGTATATCTCATACTTCCATTCTTAAGGATTTCACTTGCACATTGTGTTAGGTTTTCTGGAGGTGCATACTCGCAGGAAAACATGTATCCTATGGTAATTACTCTCATTCCCTTCTATATATCTCTATGTTATTGTCTTTATTTATTTATTTATTTTTATACTTTAGCAACTAGGATAGTTAAGCTCTGCCGTTCATATTATGCATGCGCACCAACCCATGTCTATTTGCAACCAAACTAAGTTCATCTAGGCGATTTTATATTAATTAGTAGTATACATTTTAATTGATTTTACTTTTCTTTATTTTTTGTTGAGAGAGAATAATGGTGGAAATTAATGATGTATTGATTAGGCAGCTGAACAGAAGTTAATTGATCACAATAAACATATATAAAATTCAAACAGCCTTAACTAATATATATTCAACCATATTTTGTAGAGCTATTATGGAGCCTTATACAGTGGCAGTGGCGGGCAACAGCAGGCTCAGGTCCCGGCATACTATGCAGCTGCTGGACCGGGTGTCTACCAAAATATCAACCCTGCTTACTACTCCCAACTTCTACAAAGTAACCAAGCACAAAGTGGGTACGGGCTTCAGTATGCTACACAAATGCTTCAGTACCCGTATTTGCCTCAGCAGCAGCAGCAGTATGGTTCGGCCTCTCTTCCATCTCCACTACCGTCTTCCACAACAGGTTAGTTGGTTCTAATTAAGAGCCAAATTTAAAAATAACTTAATTTGAAATAATTGTCGATAATTGCTCGATATATTTGCAATCAGTAATATGTTACTCTAGTTTGATTTCAGGTGAAATCTTTTGTACTTCTTCCAAAAATATAGAAATTCCAGGTGATTAAAATTAATTATGGAGCTTGTCTGCCTCATGCAGGTCTTCTGAGCAACACAACTGGGACCGGGATTGGGTCAAGCTCGACACACTTGAACTCGGACAAAAGGCCATAATCTTGATTTATTTTTTTCATTTGATTCATTAATTAATTAATTCACTTATTACCGAGACAATTGAATGCATTTTTTTTTTCTCACTTCAGTCCTTTTGCTTTATTTACTAACCGAAATATAGTAAAGATATGTGATCTACCAATTTTCTCGGATCTTTTAATTAATTCCCGAGCAACAATGGAAATATGAAATAACAGTGAAATGCCATGCTTGAGGTTAAATTTAAGCTTGACATGGATTTCATGGTGCAGACAGAGGTCACCAGGGTGTGACATAAGAAAACCTCCCTTTGGTTCTAACTGAATATCATTTTTGTTACTTTAATGCTCTTTTTCTTTTCCTTTTGCCTGTGGGTATAGGCCTAGAGTTGTTACCTTAATTAACTTGTAATAATACTACAGTTCGTAATTTTAAGTTATTTTTTTACCTATGAGTTAATAAGATGAATGAACAAGGATTCTTCGGGGAATTGCTTCCTACACTCCTCAAAATTAGAGACACACTCCTCTTAAATGAAAATACCCTTTGTATTACAAATCATATTACAAACTGAGATGAATTGAGGGGTGTAAATTGAAAGAATGAGAAGGGTATTTTCGTCTAAGAGGTGTGAATCTCCGATTTTGGAGAGTGTAGGAAGCAATTCCCGATCTTCGTTTTAACATTGCTCAATTGTTTGGCTAAGATAATTATATGACTTTCCTTCAAATTTATAGTACTCTGTTGATGGGCGAGTTTTTTTTTTGTCGCACTAATTTTGTTTACTCTTTGTGCAACAAATTGGAACTTTTTAGAAAGTCACAATCAGAGAAGGCTATGTTACTTCACAAATCATAGCAACAATTTTGTATTATATATAGGGCCGCCATAGAAGAACCTGTTTCCACAATGAGAACACACAGTAGGTGGTTGTGCAACTGTAAATGCACTTGCACTTGCAGATTTGCTAGCCTAGCCCAGAAAAGTTACGCTTTTCTTTATGTGCATCGATGTATTTTTATTGCGCGTACAGTTTGGCATGCTAAAAGAAGTATGCTAAAGGGGGTGGCCATGTGAGGGAACATGGGATGATGCTTGACCATTGACCATGGCTTGACCCATTTTCCAGTCCAATAAAATTCCCCACATGTAGGGCTGTCAAACGTGGCCCGTTTGCACGGCAAGGCCCATTTCGTTTTCTGTTTTGTTAAGCGAAACGGTACCAGATACCATTTCGTTAACCGTTTCGTTTTCGAAACGACACAGAATTCCGTTCCGTTAACCGTTCCACTTCATAAATAGCACATGAAACGGTTTGAAACTAGGCTGAAACGGTCGAAACGGTAAGATTTGGTATTTCGTTTTCCGTTCCGTTTATTCAAACGATATTAAAAATCCAGCCGTTATTCGTTTCGTTTATATTAAACGAAACGGCACCACGTGGTGGGCCCTTTCGTTGACAGCCCTGCCCACATGGCACCAGCGCTTCAATTAAATTACATATTACAAATGTTACTTCTCATCCTAGATAACTACTATCGAGTATTTGTAAAAACAAATCTCTCTTGGGGTTATTCCCAGGACGTGATTCAGAAAATTATTCTCTCTTGGGGTTTTCTCAAAAAAAAAAAATATATATATATATAATCTTGAATGAAGAAGTGAACACTTCAAGATATATATTTTACCTTCGGAAATAATCCGATAGTGAAGATTTTAGCTAATAAACTGCAAGTATCTTCATACGAGGCACCCACCATATTTGTCCCCTTTCTAGACGATATATATCTGTCGGCTACATTTGTGGTACCGTTCTTTTGAAAAGCCTTGTCAAATATTGGGCCTGTGATTTTATCGATGTTTCTAAGCAGAGGTCCATTACATTTTGGGCTCGTATTTGCAGAAGTTTTACAAGGCATTTTTCTATTTTAAAGAATTATTTATTTTCATTTAGAGTTTTGTCATCGTTTGTCATCATTTGAACAAAGTGAACATATAAAATAGATAAAATATATATATATAATGATTAAAGTGAACACACAAACAAATGAGTTCAATAAAAATAAGTTGAATATGCATATAAAACAAAACATGACAAAACTTATTTGTTTGTATGTGTTCAGTTTGATCATTATATATATATTGTCTGTTCTATGTGTTCATTTTATTCAAGCAGTGGCAAGCGATGATAAAATTGTAGATAATAATTATCATTTTTCATTTTTTATACTAGGTGTGATATACGTCATCCATTATTTTTCTATCCACGTCATCCACCTTCCAAAATAATGTTTCGCTCCCTTCTTTTTTCTTTTTCGCTCCCTTCCCTTTCCTTCTCATGTGCCTAATGTTATTCTCTTTCTTTACTTCCCTTCACCTTCGTATCACCTCTGCTTCTTATCTCTCACCTCTATCACCCCTCCGCCTCTCCTCCGCCTTGCTCTTCTCCTCTCTTCCATCGCTCTTCGCCTATCTCCTCCGTCTGTTCTCATCTCCTCTCTTCCGACATCTCTCTTCCATTCTGTCATCTTCTATCTCGCCTTTTCCCCATCGACTCCACCTCTTCCTATCTCAGCATCACTCTCCTCTATTTCTATCATGTGGAATCTGTTTCATTTTTCAAGATAAACATATACAACAACAAAGTAAAATGAAATAAACAACAAAGTGAACAAATATAAAGATAGATAAATAAAAGAATCAAAATAAACATATATAAAAAGTAAAAACAAAGGGAACATATATAACAACCAACTATTAACACACATGAACACACAAAACAAACAAAGTGAACTCGTACAAAAAGATAAAGTCAACATGTATGTACATATAAAAGTGAACATATATGAAAAAAAAATGGACAGATACACACATTGGATACTCTATTAGTATTGCTGACTCATTAGATACTCTATTGTTATAACTAAGTGAACTTTTACGCCTGCTATATATTCTTTTGTCATGGTATGTAGAATTATCAAAGAGAAATGAAGAACACAAGGGATAATAGAAAAGATGCGAAAACATGAAGGAGAATGAGGGAGACGAAAAAAGAGAGCATGGCATTGAAGGGGAAAGGGATATGCACTCTCAAGGAGGGAGGAGAAGGGAAGGAGTGGCAGAATGAAGGAGAGAAGTGATTAGCGCACTAAAGGATGAATGGGAGATGAGCTCTGAAGGGAGAGAAGGAATGAGGAAGATGAGTACTAAGAGGAGGGAAGGGATAGGGAGGGGATTGATGGAAGGAACACGTGCTGAAGGAAAAGTGGATAAAGTGCTGAAGGAAAAGTGGATAAATGCACTCTAGATAGAGTAGATGGTAAAATATTGGATGGTGAGCAGTAATTTTCTTTTTAAACAACCCTCATAACTAAAATCTATTTTTTTCCCACCGTACATCATTGCTTTCCTCCCCTCCCATTGCGTCCCTTCTTTGACAAGCTCTCATCTCCTTCAATTTTCTTCCTTTCTTTGACGTGCTCCCCTCCGGCATTCTCTACTCTCTTTCCGCCTCTTCTCTTCTTCCATTCTCTCTTCTCCATCTTCAGCCTCTGCCTCATTCTCTTTGCTTCCATTCTCTGCCACTCTTCCTCTCTTTTTTTGTTTTTATTCCCTTCGTCTCTGTCTCACTTTGTTTCACCATTACCTCTTGGTATAGCTTCTTTCCCATCAAATAAGAAAAAAAAGATTAAACATAATAAACACATAAATAACTAAAGTGAACATATAAATAAAGAAAATGAACAAATACATTATACAAAAACAAGTCGAACATGTAAAAGAAACAAAGTGAACAAATAAATTAACAAAGTGAATATGCATATATATATAAAACAATTAACAAAATACAAAATAAATAAATTCAACTCATAATTGAACAAAATGAAAACATAAAGTAGACAAAATAAAGATGTAAACGCACACAACAAATAAGTCCAATAAAAAAAAATTGAACATACATTTAAAAATCTAAAAAAAATAAAAAAATAAAAGAGAAAACATGTGGTGCAGATTAATGCACCGGAACTTCGGTACATACTAATCAAAACTCTTTGATCTGTTTCAAAATGAGTCATCCAAATGATCATGTATGATCTCTCTATTATAATCTCTTTGTTGACCAATTTTTTTATATTTTTAAATTATTATTTTTTTGAAATTTTAGAAAATCTCTAGTCTTATTTTTTCTTCGAAAACTACAATTTTTAAAAATTCTAAAAATTTACTCAAAAATAAAAAAAAATATAAAATATGGTCGGCAATGAGACTTCAATATGGAGATCATATTGGACAGTTAGGATCAATCATTTTGAAGCGGATCGAAAAGTTGGATCAGTATGCACCGAAGCTTCGGTAAATTAGTATGCACCAAAGATTTTCTCAAATTAAAATTACCTTATGATTGAATAATGTGAACACATAGATAAAAAAAAAAATGTACATTTAAATGAATAAAATGAACAAAAATAACAGTTACGGAGGGTGTTCAATGCAAATTAAATAAGGACGAGATATAGAAGAGAGCAGGGATTATGATGAGTGAACATGGGTGGGAAGGAAAAGAGAGAGCGCTAGGTGAGGAAAGTGAGCAGAGTAAGGGGTGCGCTGGGTGAGGGAGGTGAGGGGAGCGCAGAAGGTAAAGGAAGAGAGATGATGAAGATAACGCGCTAGGTGAGGGGGCTTAGTGCCAAGAGGGAATGCTTTGGCGTGATGGCAAGCGATGACACTCCATCAGATTGTAATAAGATTTTTTTTAAAACGAAGTTATAACCGACATCTTAGCATATTATATATCATCCCGTCATCCTACAATATGCACGTTGGACTCTATGCTTGATGGGCTGGGCCTTGGCGCTATATTCCACTCTCCACTTCCGTCCTTTCTCTCTCAGTTCCACTTTTTCTGTCGTCCTCTTTCTTTCCTCTATTCGGCCCTCCCTTTTGTCCTCTCACACTCTCTCTGTCACCCCGCCCACCCTGCCTCTTCTATCCCCTGACTTAGCATGAGACTTCTCCATCTTCTTTGTTTCCTTTTTTTACTTGCATAGAATTTTAATTTAAATACTTCGTAAAATAAATAAATATTTTCTTAACTTAGATATATACTTTCTTATCACAAAACTACATAATACCTAATACGATACTCCCTTAATTATAAATAAATACTCATTTAATATATATATAGATGATCCCTTCATCCCAAATAGATACTACTTGAATACAAATATGTACTCTCTCATGACATAATATAGTAAGGTACTCCTTAAAAAACATATTAATACTCTCTTAAATCTATTGTTACTCTCTTATAATGAGTAATTACTCACAAAAGATATATGCCCATTTAAATTTATTAGATACTCTCTTAAAATGCGTTGGAAAAATATAAAGTTAGTAGGGTTAGTGGTGTAAGGTTAGTACATATGAGGTTAGAGAGATAGAATGGCGAGGGTAGTGATTGGGTGGGGTTGGTACTAGTCTAAGGTTAGTGAATGTTGTTTGGTGCGGTACGTTGAGGTTAGTACTTAAACATTAATGACAATTAGCGCTATAGTTATTATTAATTTTTTTACTTTTATAATTTTTAGATTACGAAATATTTAAATTTATACAATTTTTGTTAATTCCTAATTGTTATTACAATAGTAGCTATTATTAATTATTAATTATCACAATTATTAAAATAATAATTAATTATTTTTACAATTGTTAATATTAATTATTTTAAATTAACTATTATTAATTGTTAATTACTAGTTACTAATTAATATTAATTATTATTAATCATTCTTTAATTATTATTTATTTAATTATTCATTGTTATAAATTATTATTTTAAAAATATTAATTATTAATTATTAATTATCTTTAATTATTATAAATTATTAATTAGTTAGTAATTAGTATTAATTATTATTATATTATTATATTATTGTTAATTAATTAATAATAAGAATTATTCTTTATTTAATATTATTTATTATTAATTATCATTATTAATAAAGATTAGGCTAACCCATGAAGGGTGAAATCGCTAACCCACATATTGGGAGAGTTAGTGGGTTAGCAAAAAGTTATTGCTAACCTTAGCTAACCTCAATTCATTTGGTGAATTGAGGTGTTAGTTCGACTAACTTTGGGTTAGTGCTAACCCACCTCTTGCCAAATGCACCCTTAATGAATATTGGACACACCCTTAACAAATTACGTAATTTTATAATAAAAGATAAATGAAAAAAAATATATGACACTCTCTTAATGAATATTTACATACTAGCTACTTAGTGTAATATATATGTTCTCTTATTTTTATTAGTTACTCCTTTAAGAACTTGTACATTGAAGTTTATTAATTACTCTCTTATAATTATTAATTATTTCTTTTATATTGATTGCATTTTATACTTATCAGAAGAGAAATAAAGAATAAGGAAAAACAATGCTTAATAGGGCTTGTTTTGATGGGTTGGGAATAGTGAGAATAGTGTGGAAAAGTGGGAAGAGTAGGAAGAGTGGGAAGAGTGGGAAGAGTGCTATTCCTAGGTCGTTTGGATGGTGAGTTTAGAAATAGCGTTAGAAAGTGTGAAAAAGTAGAGAGAAAAGTGTTGTTGGGAAGAGTGGGAAGAGTGGTTATTCCCACTATTCCCAACCATCCAAACAAACCCTATAAGAAGAGATAAGAAAGGACAAAAGGTAGACCCAACCATCCAAACAAACCCTTATAAGAAGAGATAAGAAAGGACAAAAGGTAGATAGAGACCACATGGATGAAGCGGAAGGGAGAGAGGATTGCTAAGATTTTGGGCTGGCTGGGCTGAACACGTGCGAGAAAGATGACAGGATGACGCAGTCTATAAAATGTCGGTAAGTAATTATATTTTATAAATGTTTTTATTTTCAATGTGATACTTATCTACCAATTGGACCGCTAAGTTCCGTTGCTATAAAAATAGAAAATATATGGTTATTTTCATCATCATCATCATTATAGCGAAGGTAGCGTCTTTCACGAATGTATTTCCTTGATTTGGTAAGTTGAGACTGTGGCTTTCCATTATTTATACTGCTTTAATTATCATCCTTAAGGCTTGATGTGTAATTATTAATAAAATTTATGCGAAAATCAAATCTGCAATGGTCGGTAGAATTTATCGTTTAGCAATTATAAAAATTGAATATTTTGATGTTGGTATTGATTGGAGAATTGTTTTGATAGTGACAATCAAATAAGTTGATGAAATGGATTATGTAATTATTGAGGGTATTAGTTTGTTTTGTACTCCCTGATGATTGGAGTAATGGACCTCCACTTCCTTGATTGCGTAAAAAAACACTATTTTGGAAATCACTGGGTCGACTATTAGTATATATATATAGTATCATAAAAATATAATCACAATTATCTTCAAAAGGTCATATAAGGTTATAATGAACAAGTAGTTCAGGTGTCAGGTCGCACTCTCTATAACAATATGATGGAAACTGAAGTACATAAGTTGCCATATTTTATCTTTAAAGGATTGAATTGAATTAAATTAATTAGGTGTCAAGTCATACTCTCCCTGATGGTCTACTTTCCTTTTTTTTAAAATTAAAAAAATGGTCTACTTCAAGGTAGGGTACACAGCAAAACATTACAAGAGTATCTCTACTACTTATAAATGCACAGACTATAGAGTTGTTACACGTTAGGTCTAACTTGTAAATAAGTGTTTCTACCGTTCGATCGATTTTATCTGTGGTTGGATATCAATCGCTAAACAAACAACAATATATTTTGATCATTCGTCTATTAAAGAAATAAAATGAATAACATATCTATCTGTGGGTAGATTGAGCAACATATTTTTATTTTTTAATATTATTTTGTTTGGTTATCTGTCCACATATGATGGCATCTTTTTTACTAGTATATTGTATAACAAAATAAACGATCGACAAGTCAATTACTAAATTTAAGAAAATTCTAAATTCGGATGATTTCCCTTCATTTTCTTGTCAGCTATTCTTCAGATACAGTAATCAATGCTACCCAATATTAATTAGGGAGGTTGATTATTGCTAATTGGATCAAACTTGATTTGAATCCGAATTTATCGTACAATATCCACATGCAAATTTATATTTAATAAATATTTGAGAACCTAAATATAAATTATTGTTTATTATTCTAATAAATTTCGTATTAGTTTCAGATAAAATTTAGAAAGATTTTGATGAAGGTGTTTTATTGTATTTATAATCACACGATTCACATCCATTCAATGTGTGGGCAAATTTTTATTTCAAAAAAAATATTATACTCATTTCTTTTCTCAACCAATAACGAAATTGAGTGAAATTACATAATGATATGCTTATGTAAAAAAAATATTAAACAAAATATATCTTTAGTCTCAAATATAAAAGTATATTAATTAGCTTATTAATAAATATCTTTTCTGATCAAACTTGTCTTTTATCTATCTGATATTGATTCTTCTGCTATCTATTTCTAATAATTCATTATAGAAGAGATACTATAGCCAGATGATAGTTTTATTTCAATTTAAAATGAAGAGTTGGTAAACTTATATGAAGATCGACATCCGGCCATTATCAAATACACGATCAATACATGATACATAACATATGTAATAACTAAATATTTACATCCATGATCTTAATGTTTACACCCTTGGATTATTATTTTTATAAGTAGTAGGGATAATATTCCACATGTCCAATTAGTTTTAATTAATTTTTTTTAACACATATAATGTAGATTAACTGCCGAAAAAAAATAATATATAATAAGATGAATATTAGTCTTAGCTATTTTGAGTTTATATATTTATATGATCCTAATGTTAATTCAATAAATAAGGCATATATTTTCTATTTTTGTTAATACACCTGTAGATCCTAACAATCTATTGAATTTATTTTCAGATTGTTATGCAAAATCTCTTAGTTAATTTGAATCTGATTTTCGGATCACATAAATCTGTTGATAGCCTTATTAGGATGAAATTCAGGTTAAAAATTGTTACTTTTGGTACTATGGAAAAGGTCTGAGTCTAAGCCTTTCAAACATCGAAACTAGGCTATATTTAACATTTATACGCTATATAGTTTTAGTTATTGTTTTTTTGACAAAATTTAGAGGTTAATCTTCTCAACTATTGTTGATAAAAATAAATTTCATAATGTTTTTAGCTCCGGATTTCGTAATATTCATTCAAGATGTGTGTTATCTTTAGCTACTAGATTACTGATTCTCCCATGTACACTAAGTAGAGCTCAAGTTCATAATAACACTGAATTTAAGAATTATATATAGTTTCAAATATTTTATGTACCATTTTGTTGATTAAAACTAATTTGACGTCATTACCTCTTACTAACTTTCTATCTAACTTAATCGGCTGTGTTGCTGCTTTATTCTTCTTTTTTTTTCCCCACCAGTAACTTGTCGTGTTTTGATCCCTAGTCATGTAGTAGGCAACATCTATTCTCACACCAACGAATAAATTAAAATACTCGAAATTTTGGGATCCCAAAAGCGTTCCACCACAAATTATATATTTTAATCACTTTTCATAGTTCATAGTTATATAATAATTAATAGGGCTGTAAAAAAAAAAAAACACGTCCATGTTTTCTGCGGGTTGCGCATCTTTCTCCTTTTCCGAACCCATTCAACTCGATTGCCTCATCCGACCCAACCCGTTTTTTAATGGGTTAAGATGATGTTGAATTGGGTGCGAATTTTAATTTTGACAAATCCATTACTTTGAATTGGATTACGGATTTTGTAGTAGTAAACCGTTTGGACCTGAATCATTATGATCTTTATATAATTTATCCTAAGAATGATCTATATACTAAAAATTAATATGATTTTATCAAGTTTAAAACGAATTCTACTTTTATTATTAATATTATATTTTTTTATTGATTGCAAGTACTCATAAACTAAATACATAATTGAAAATTTAAATATATTTAAGAGTTCAACTTATTTAATTTTAATTTTTTATCGAGATATCATGACTTATTTTGTTAGAATTTTTTATTGGCCATATCTCGAACATTTACTATGATGTTATATGTTAAATTATCTTTATGTAATTTAAATATGTATTTTTATTTGATAAAAATTTTAACTCATTAAACTTGTCTATGAAAAAAAAAATTGATGGGTTGGATTGGATTAAAGGTGGATTAATCAAAATTTTTTCTTAACCCGACGTTATCGTGTTGGGTTCAAATTTTAGTAAAAGATCGTCAATGCACTGTTTGTACACTCCTAATAGTTAATGAGTAATGCTAAATTTAAACATGTTTGACACTTGAGTCCCGTCAAATGTAATTGGACCTTAATTTTTTAGATTATAACGGTCAATCCGAATAGCTTAATTTATTTTAGAATGAAATCACCTTGCGTCAAATTTTACATGGTTTTTTTTTAATTTTTTTATAAAAAAATTCTCAATCAAATTAATTCTAGATTCTCTAATTTTTTTTAAAAAAAAACACAAAAAGTAGTTAAAATTTTAAAAATATATATATATAAAATTTGATCTCCAAAAAATTTTCAATATGAAGTTCAAATTAAGCGGTTCAGATGGACCGTTTGAAATTTAAGTAGTTGAGCCTTAAATTGCCTTTGGCATCAAACACTTTTTACTCTAGCATTGCTCATAATTAATTATGCTTCTATAAAAGAGTATGAATATTTTATTAATTATTTAGTCAATCATCCCAATCATTTTTCTATTTTGTCCATCGAAAAATTTGATTCTTACCATTTCCTAAAAATAATCTCTAAAATATTTATAGAAACTAACTCACATACATATGTTGATCCGGAAGACCAGAACAAAATATTGCTTAGTTCTTCTACCCGGATGAACTTGCATCTTATCATCTTCAATGATAATTCTTTTTTTTTTTAATAATATGTTCAATATAAATTATGTCAAGAGTCAATGAAATGTCTTTGTAGCAGCCGTTGACTTGCTAACAACAATAAATATATGCTATTGCGGTCGCCAGTTCCAAATAATGCAGCATCTGTTCCTGATGTCAGGGTTTGAATTAAGGCTGTGCCTTGAATCCTTATCCTTGTACATTTTTCCTTCTCAGCTTTTACTTTTAAAATAAAAACAAGAGTAAGTATACAGAACATGCTAATTAAGCCTAAAAGGTTTGATTGGGAAAGCTTATTTGACCAAACGTTGTATAAATTGATCCGAGTGATGTCAAATTAATGAATGGAGAATTGTCACTTGACAACTTGGAGATGTACGATCTGAAATTGTGAATTGACAATTAATGATTCGTAAAGTCACAAAAGGAAGATAAGTCGTCTGATCCGGATATTCAGTTTTAGAGTTGACTTCGCGCGCATTTGATGCTAAGCACATGCATTTTTTCCCCAATTTAAAAATATAAACATAGGCCTATCGTCTAATAATACTACAATGTTGGATTAACTTTGGATGAAGTCATATCTCTATTTTGAAAAAAAACAATGGACACCTCCATTTCAGAAATTTCAGATTAAATATAGTTTAGTTTTTAAATTGTTTAGCTACATTTAAAAATTCATTTGACTATGAAAAATTATGTGTGTGCTCATAAAAAAGTAAAGGATTTAAAGATGTAAATTTTTTTAATTATATACTTAGAAAATATTTTAAATAATTTTATGAATCTCATAAAATTTAATATGCATAAGAGTTTCTAAAATTGTTTGGAGGCTTTGAATAAATCATTTGGCTATGAAAATTTATGTACTTGCTCAAAAATATATGAACAATTAATTGATGTAAAATTTTAAAGTTACAAACCTATAAATATTTTAAATAATTTTTTGAATCTCACAAAAATTGAATTTCCGTAATTTCATAAATGTCATTAGGTTTTTAATTATTCTAAGATATTTACAACTTTATTAGTGTATGAAATTTTATATAAATGATGTGAAGATTATATCAAATTCAATCGTGCCATTGAGCTATTTTTAATTTAATCATATAATTATATGAAATATGGAATATGGTTGGTGCTTTTAAAATTATTTGAGGACATTTATTAATTCAATTGACCATAAAATTTTATATCTTTCATAAAAAAAATGAAATACCCTGCAATATAAAATTTCATAGTTAAAGAGTTCTAACATATTTTTGTCAAATTTCTAAATCTGATTACTCAATTCTATTGTTTCATAAATATAATTTTGTTTTTCATTGTTTCTAAACTTTTCCAAAATTTGTTGATTTATAAAATTTTATATACGTAAGAAAACCAATCTATTTTTTTTACTCCTCCTTAATTAACATAACAAAACATCACGCGCGAAGCGTGTAACAAAATGCTAATTTTTTTCATCTAAATTGTAAATATATTTTTTTTTTGTATTTCGAGACACAAATTATTTTTAACACAATATTTTTCTAAAATATTTAAATATGACTATTAGTAATTATAATTATCTTATAATAATATATTCTTATGATATTATATGAATCAACAAAAATTATATGAAATCAAAGTGATATAGATTTTTCTTTTATACATTTCTTTCCACTTTTGTTTAGTTGTTTATAAGATTTTTCTAGATTTGTTTGTATTAAATTTTGTGGATTGTCTTCAAAAATTACGTAAATAAATTAATATTTTTTAGAGTTTTAATATATTAATTTATCTATCAATATCTACATAATTTAAATGATGTTCATTGATAGATGTATCATGTTAATCAAGTTCATCTTTCGTGTATTATTTTTCACTTTCCTACCTCCAAACTTAACTGGCCAGACATCAATAACACCTCACGCACGAAGCGCGTATACAACGCTAGTTTATCTTTACTTTTCGGAGCATAGAGACAAAATATATATATATATATATATACTCTTTTTTTTAAAGAATTGAAATTTAATAAAAAAAATATAGACCAATCGTTGATCTTGTTCAATTTTACGAGTGATGCATTTCTATATAATTTTTATAATTTTTGTAATTTATTTGATATTCGATCAAGAGGCCAACACATGAACATATTAAATTTAATCTGTTATAATTAACAACATTCGTTTATATTTTTGTCTCTTGATCGAATATCAAATAAACTCCAAAATTTATAAAAATTACATAGAAATACATGACTCGTAGAATTGAATAAGATCAACGATTTGGATTCGAAAGTTATATTTTAAATTTTTAAAATATTAATGAAAAAGAGAAGTTGTGGCATTTGTGACACCAAATACTTGTGGCACTGGAAGCTTGCTCTTTTTTAAAAAAACTAGCAGCAGAGCCCATCCAATGTCTGGGAAAATTTTAATGTGCATAAAAATAATATTTGATATGGATATGTTATTTATTTTCAATATTTATGGTCAACATTATCTTGATTAGCGTTGAAGATAACAACATTTTCAATATTTCAGGGCATACGCATTCATTCTTTAAATTATTACACATTAACATTTTGTTTCTTTTAGTTTGTCGAAAAGGAAAAACAAAAGGAAACATATTAATGTTAAATATGAATTTTGGAGCAAATTTAAATTTCTTTCCTTTATCTCTACCAAAATCTTCTCGATCTATTATTTTTCATTATTGCGGTGGCCCTCTCATTAAGAGTAATAACTAAATAAAATAATTTATCTTTATCAAAATTTCAATTTGGAAATAAGCACCGATTCCTTCCCTTCATTTCTTGTCTAATTTAAATCTCATTAAAACCTTGCCATATATCTTTACAATCTATTCGCTCCTTTTTAATTTAAACCTCTGCCAAATCAAATTCTTTTGTCCTTTTTAATACCAACCATCCAGCACCTTGACCCTTTGTTGTCAAAAGGTCCGACTCTTTTTGATAAATACAAATTGTACAGATCAATGGTTTATAATTGATGTTAACAAATATTTGAACCCCCTTTGGTGATTTTTTGTTATGACCTTTTGTAACGTGCATTTATAAGTAGTAGAGATAATATAGTTGTTAAGTTAACACAGTTGAATGAATCCGAATCTGGTGTTGCGCGACACCGCACTACACGCTTTTTCAGCCGTTCGATTTTTATCGGACGGTTCATTTTTTTCAGGCCTATTAGATTCACGGGGCTCCCTTATCCATCAGATTCAGATCAGACGGTCCACGTCGCGCGCTACACTGGATTTGATTTTCAGTTGAATTAGAGGGCATGAGTTTGATATCCGACCGAGAAATACCTTGTGAATATTCAAACCTAGAAACTTATATCCTTTTTTTTTGGAGTAGAATATTAAAATTTTATTTAAAAATAAGTAAGACTATCTTCATGGTAATCTACCGTGAAATTTCATAAACTTTTCTCATATATAATCGTTTGGATCATTAATCATAATTGTTTAGAAAAAAACAGGTAGTCCAAATTATAATTTACGCCATGACTACAACATGTTGCTAACATTGCAATTAGAAATTTTATCTGTACACAATAAACCCGCTACACAGAGTCACAGACTACCACAATGCTGAAACCTACCTTCTAGGTTAGAGGTTTCATGATTCTTGGATGTACCATTTTGGCTAGCATTCCGAATTTCCGATGCTGAGAAAGTTCCAATTTAATCAACCATGGTCCATGGAACCCAACACGAAGAAACTTGCCGGAAAGATGCCTAGATTTTGGTATAATATAATAACATATCAAGCAACCTGAGCTTGAATTTGAGGCGTCATATATATAACAAGCATGATAATATCTCATGTTAGAATTTACCAAAAAGTTGTGACAAAGTTCGTGTATTATTCAATAATTGCAAAAATGAAAACGATCTTCTTATTAGTCAAATATTCAACAAGTGCTAGTGTTCTTTTAGAATTTCGTACCCCAGAAATTTTGGAGAAAATGAAAACGATCTTCTTATTAAGCAAATATTCAACAAGTGCTAGTGTTCTTTGTTGATTCTTTGAGCACGTTATTAAACATGCAAATTGTATTAAAGAAAAAAAAGTGACATTTGATAACACTTATGCAGTGGTGTACGAAATTGGAGAAAGGATACAGGGCAGGAGCACTACATCAATCATCATGTTTTGTTTATTCTTTTTTTACCCTTCATTTCTTTTAACACGCAACCTTTTCAAATTTTAAAATTGAATTTAGCGCCTCTAACTCTAAGATACCACTATTCTATGGGATCCCGGATCCATATCCCGTGGACATCTTAAAAAAATGTCCAGAGTATCCATCTCTTATTACTGACCGTTCGATCAAAATGGACGGTTCGATTTCAAACGCTCCATTTATTCCTTAAAAAAAAGTTTCTCTTCCTTGCCTCTCTGGTCTCTCCCAAAGCCCGTTGAGCTCTCCTCTCTCTCCTTCCATCCTTCACCTCTCCTCTTCTCTCTGACTTTGTCCCTCCTAGTTGCTCGGCTCGAGCTCTCCTAATCGCGTGACTTAAAATTCCCCTGTTGCTGGTTCTGCCAACTTATGTTAAAAACTTCATCTCAGAACTGTGACCAGAATGCCAGAGTCTTGGGCTTATTATTAAATTGGTAAAACCAGTCACTACAGCCTCTGCCATTTTCGCAGCACGAAGACCACTCACTATAAGTATTGATTAATCATTCCATAATCATAAAAAAAAAGAAGTTATGATGAGACGTAGTTGGAACTTTAGAAAATCCTTTAATAGATTTAGGTGTCAAAAAGCATACCACTATGAAATTTTGCAAGGATCTTCTCACACAGCCCAGGATAGCTCAATGGCATATATGCACATGTGCGCGATTAGCATATATCCATATAAGAGCACTTGAGTCTGCTACATCCTTATTCTAACTCAGTTCATTGTTTTTTGTTCATTTGGAATAACACTGTAAATTAGGATTAATTGAAATGCAAAAAGAAAGAACTTATCAGTAACTCGATGTTGTTTAGGATTTTGTTACTATAAGCAATTGCCTATCAGTAACAAAATGCTACTTTTTTAAATGAGTTTCCAACAACCAATTTGGTTTCGGAAAATTCACAATTTTTTTTTTTTTGAGGGCCAGGTGGCAATTACCACACTGACAAAGATTATATTAAAAAAGAATAATATTTACATAGGAAAAAGAGTAGAAAAAAGAAAAAAAGCCTAAAAATGAAAAACAAAGAAAATTCACAAGTTATTGATTAGAGAGTCAAGAAATTATTTTATGCTAAGCTTTCGAATGATGATTGCCATAGCAAATATAGTCTATATTAATTGAACCTAAATAACCTGGATTTGCAACAGTGAAAAGAAGCAATTCAATCCACAGTTCTTAATCTAATAAGTTAAGCTATTTTAAGGCTTATATTATGTTTCTTTTTTTCCTGTACTGTCACATGAAAACAATGAAACTATTTGATTCTATGCCGCCAGAAAGTAAAGCTGCCCAATCCTAGTACATTGATTTGAACAAACACGTACTGCTTTCATGTACCATTACAACTCAGTTTGCATTTGAACAAACGCCTTTTTGCAAACCTTAATAAGCATAGATTTTAAATTAGTAGTAGGTGATATATCTACTTTTATACGGTACTAATGCCTAATTTCAGTACAACAGGAAAAAAGGACAATGGAAAAGGAAAATAATTCATTCACTACTCTTGGGTCACTCTGGAGCTAACAACAAGAAACATATTATAACAAATTGAACAAAGAAAACATGTCAGGTTTCTTGTTTAACCATGTGTCGGTCACAGATTAAGAGGACTATTATTTCCATCAGTGAATGTTTATGGCATAAAAAATAAAGCAGAATAGAATCTTAATTTGAGTAGTGCTAGACCAGAATCCTAATTCAATTTCAGATCGTAACAAGTGCCTATGGATTTAAGTAATCTCATATGGATTCAAGTTCCGATTATCTTTAAAAAACCGTAAAGATCCAACCAACAAATTGGAGCTCGATATAATTTCAGACCGTAAAAATCCATGGAGAAGGAAGACATGGAATTGTATTAAAAGACCATGGTATTGTTACGGTCTGGAAATCCATGGAATTGTTCAAAGAAACTGTAAACATCCTAGATTAAATCTAACCAATAAAACTAGGGATTTCAAATCGCATGGAGAAGGAAGACACAAAAATATTATTTACCTTTCTTGGTGTGGTCTTCAAATCGCATGGACAAGAGGGACTTGATCGGAAAGAAGAGGTGCGTCGCCACATGATCGAGAGAGAGTAAGAGCCACCAGCACTTCTCGAGTTCACCGCTAAGCAGCTTTCGTTATGTTTTTCTTTCGGAGGAGAGGAGGAGAAGGAGAAGAAGAGAGACGTGTGGCTGTGTCAGAATGAGATATCCGAAATAAAATTGGTGCGTTAACGGAGAGGAAACGGAGAAATAACGTAAAATATTAAAAGCGACAGCTCCATCAGCGCATCAATCTCAACCCTCCGATTTCAGATCGGACGACTTCAAAATTTGAGCACACAGCATACTGGAGTCTAATTTAGCCTATCTATATATATTCCATATGTTTTAGATAAATTAAAAATTAATTTTGAAATTTGTTTGTCCATATACTCTTTTTTTTTCTTTGACAGACTTGGCAAAGGATGACAAATTATACTAATTTTTGATATACAATCTACAATATTGTAAATAAGATATCTAAATTAATATTATGATAGTCATTTAATCTGTTACTGTAGTTGTATAAAATTGTTGTCAATATATTACTTATTTCGGAAATTTAAATTTGGACGCGGATGTGTCTGTTCCAGGCGTTGGATTTTTCTATTGAGTCCGTTCAATGGACAGTTCAGATCACATTTGATATATTTTTCTGGGTTCCTGTGAGTTACGTCTCAGCAATTAATATATAAATTAGTTAGTTATTTGAACAAATAATAAATAAATAAGAAGAGGCTTTGTCAGTTTACGCAATCGCTGTAAATTAATGGGAGTCCTAAACAAATCCGGAACATTAATTATGTGGTAGCCATTGTCAATCGTCAAGACGTCAAGTAATTAACTTTATAGAAATTATTCTGGGAAATTATGATTTTACAGAAATAACCTTCCAGTCATTTTCCAAGGTCCCCTCCAATAAAATAAGGTCCATGTGATGTGAGTCCGCCTCTTTCCGTTATTATGTTACAATAATAATCCCAGTGCAGTCAATTATTGCTTGGTGGATGAACTTCAAAGGTGAAAAATATTAAAAACATTTCAGAGACATAAATGCAATTTGTTTGATCAGGAGTCGGTACAAGAGACAAGCAAGATGACTAGGAATCAAGCACGGAGAACATACAGCAGACAATCTAGTTGTCAAAGGCATACAGTTGAAATCACTATTTTTATTAATGGTATGGTCAAATTATTACCTTTTTTTTTGTTCCATTTTACTACTATTTCTTGGAACTGATTGTAGTAGTATTATATTATTAAAATTTTAAATTTAGATGAATGAAGTGTCACATAGTCTATTACCGCGTGTCATAACAGGAAGTTGATAGCGGCAGAGCCAGACTGTCGCCTTGGACACTTTCTTGTTACCCAAATAAATAATTATTATAAGATTATCCTTCTTTTTAAAAATTTTGATTTTTCTCTATGATATATTTTGTACGTTATTTGTGAAATTTAGCACGATTGTCCATTTTCTTTTTCTTGGAATTCAATTTCAATTCGAACATCAACACTCAACAGTATCTAATCACTTTGCAAGTAAAAAATAAGATGCTCTAATGTTAAAAGAAAATATTTCACCATATTATTCGGGAAAATAATAAAGGATGTTGCCAAGAAAATTATGTTATGCTTAAGTAATGATTTGAGATCAGATAAAAAAAATAATTGTATGCATATTTTATTATTTGATTTTAATAACATATATTGTTAAGTTGGGTTGTTCGATCCAATGATTTGGTTACATTCCATCAACTAAGTGGTCCTTGATTAGATTCACGGAAAGAACATTTATTTTCAAATTTCTTATAACTAAAATTGTTGGTTTCAAACCAACCTTAAAAAATAACATATATTATTTTTAACGTTTCATTTGAAAGTGCACTTTTTTGTAGAAAAAGAAAAAAAAAAAACATTTGCAACGTTTAACTTGACTACTGTATATATTGTGTATTCCAATAACTTTTAATAAAGACATTCAGTAAAATTTATTTACTGTGATAATAAAAAATATGTATTTTTTTTTTAAAAAAAAACATTGAAACCGTTTAAAACAGGGGTGGGGCCAAAAAAAATTGAAAATGCATATAGATAATATATATATATTGATATCACTGCAAGTGCAATAAAACATGGAGGAAAGAAATAAAAAGATTTATTCCATTTTCTTTTTACTAGATACAAACTTGGAAAATACATAAACTTATATGCAAAGATATGGAATTTAATTATTTAACGCTTCCATTAGCAGTTTATAATATTATTATTACAAAAGGCAATCTACGTAGAAGTTGGGTTCACCTAGCAGAACTCTTACTATAAAGATTGTTCCCTGGCCGCCCCCTCGGCCCTCCCCATTCTATGTCCTGTTTCTTTCTTGTATCTTCAGTCTTCACTTCAAAAAGAAAAGGGAAACAGTTTCATTGACCTTGCTCTATTATCTCTTCTATAAATACATCAACAGCATCTCTTACACTATCAACTTATTGACTTCTCTATCCCATCATAAAAATATCTCAACCCTATTACCCTTTTCTAATTAATTCCTCTTACTATTCCTCTGCAATGGCATCCAATGGCTCTACCACCGTAGGCCATCCAATCACATGCAAAGGTACAATGAATATTTTCTCTTGAGTTCATACCAACTAAACCATTTTTCAAACTTAAATTTCTTCAAAATGTGAGCTCTTTCATGTTTCATTTTCGCATGTTTAGCGGCTATTGTATGGGGACCGAGCGAGCCGTTGGTGATACAAGAGGTACGGGTCGACCCGCCAAAGCGATTAGAGGTTCGAATGAAGGTGTTGTACACCTCCATATGCCACACTGATCTCAGTGCTTGGAAAGGAGAGGTTTGTTTTTATATGTCTGTACTTTTTTGCGCTAAAAGGGACCAAATTATTATAAGTACCAAGTACCAACTAATTTTGTTTATTAGCTAGGCACCTAATCCCTTTTTGTCTGATCGATTTTGTTTTAATGTGTACAGAACGAATTGCAACGTGCATATCCCCGGATTCTTGGCCATGAAGCTGCTGGGTAATCTCTCTCTCTCTCTCTCTCTGGCTCTCTGTAACGGTGCCTAGCTAGATAATTTCTGAACTTAAAAAGAACGATTGGCTTCTTTGAGATTCTACTTTTACTTGGATTTGTCTCAAATAAATATCTCTTTCAATTCTTAACGCCAATGGTTTGAAATTTTAATCAAGTAATTATCAATATTTAAATTTGAGAAATTTAACTTTCATCTTTAATTATAAATATTAACGATAACAAATTCTAGCTTCTCAATTAGTCGATACAAAAGTTTGTTAAATATTTTGCACTGAGTAGTAAAACTTCCTCTCATTAGAACATAACCTTTGTTATTCGCTTTTAAATTAAGATAAGTAAACAAAGAGTGCAATATAGCGAACTACCTACATAAAATTTATGTTCTCATATGAGTTGAGGTCTATAAGACTAAGAGTATTTTTATTTTTCTAAATTTTGTTAAATTAGTTAGAGATCCAGTCATGATTAATGATTGACACTCCGTTCTCATCATTTCCGTTTTATATGTTGTTGTGTCTACGTGATTGCCGTATATAATCAATTCTTAATCATATATTGTTTATTGATTGACAATACATGCATTGGTGTGCTTGGCTGTCCATCTTTGTTTGTTATTATGTTTATTTCTCTGTGGCAAAACTAATGTCTCTAATTGTGTGTAGAGTGGTCGAGAGCGTTGGAGAAGGTGTTGAAGACCTCAAGCCCGGCGACCATGTCGTCCCGATATTCACTGGGGAGTGCGGTAGCTGCACTTACTGCAAGTCGGACAAGACCAACCTCTGCAATGATTTCCGGGTCAACCCGTTCAAGAGCACCATGGTCAGAGATGGGAAGACCCGGTTCTCTGCAGTGGGGCCCACCGGTGGGGAACCTGTACCGGTCTACCATTTCCTTAACACGTCCACTTTTTCAGAGTATACCGTGCTTGACTCGGCTTGTGTGGTCAGGATCAACCCAAGTGCTCCCCTTGAGAGAATGTGCTTGCTTAGTTGTGGAATCTCAACAGGTATATATTATTTTGATTTTTGCATTTGTGCACTCTGCACCTGAAGTAACTACAAGCTTATATAACATTAACCCATAACTAAATTTGAAATTATAGATAATTTACATCCGTTTGTGCTTCAATGATATTTTTCATAGGTGTAAGAGAGGAAGTTATATCTAGTGTAATAGAAAACTATAGAATTATATAGAGAATCATCTGAATATACAAACAAACTAAAAATAACAAAGTCAATGGTATGTCTCTGATTTCTGTGGATGATTGAATCTCAACAGCTAAGAATTTATTAAATTAAATTCACGGTTTATGTAGCTTGAAAGTTGAAATAGATTTCATGGTTATTAAAATGATACATGTATTTCTACTGAACATTTATCACTGGTCGTTGTCACGAAAAGACTCATGGAAAAAGATAAAATTTGGAAAGGAACTTTAACGGTAAATAAGGTCGTTGCAATTGGTATAATTAAAAAGAAAAAAACCTGATAGTATTATGTACAATTTTAATTGGACATCTGCACTTGGTATTCTCTAAACGTGCAGGTGAGATATCAAATAAAACTAAAAATGAATAAATGATTAAACCGAGATAAGCAGTGACGAATTGAACAGTAGTCAATAACATAAATTAATTAAAAGAAAGAAGTTTTCTTGTTGTAATATGCGCGCCACTAAAAAACTTCTCCTGAATCACGCTGGTGCTAAAATATTACCTCAGTTTAATGCAATTTGTCGGTTGTCTCATATTTTAGTTAATATATGTTGTGTACAGCTAATGAAGTCGTTTTCATTAGAACGTAGAAGAACTGAAGAAGTGAAATGCCACCAGATCTTCTATAACTCTTACCTGCATCCTTTCTGTATTGTTCTTGACTTCTTGTTATCACTATACCCAATTATTTTTTAGAATGCACAGTGAAAGATTCTGGCCTATCACTGCCGTATGTTAGAAGGACTTGACTTTTGAGTTTCGAGCCTTCTACATATTATCCATTTGTATCCTTCTTAAAGAATTTATGCAAAGAAAATTTCATGTGTTCAATTAAACAACTAACTTATTTTAAAAATAACGAAGGAAACGGATTTGATTTTTCCTCGGTTGAACTTATATCTTAGATCACTTTTGGTGCTTTTGGATGAATTTTTATAATATGACTCCTAATATCTTATGTGTCGTTTGGGATGCATCTTAGGTGTCGTTTGGGATGCATGAGAATTGGCAAATTTCCGGAATTGGCAATTCCATTCCCCAATTTTTCATTCAAACGATTTTGGAATAGCCAATTTCATTCCTAACACAATTTTCAATAACACTCTTTCCAATAATACTTTTCTCTATACTTTTCTCTATACTCTTCTCTATACTTTTCACAATTCCCGGAATATCCAATTCCCACAATTCCTGTGAATAGTATTTTTCTCTAAATTTATGCTATTCCTACCCTATTCCTAACCATCCCAAACGACACCTATTTTCAAAAAAGAGACAATAATAAGTGATAAATGTGTGGAACTTGAGCTTGTGTTTTGTTAGACTTCAGCTAGCTAGAAATTCTGTTATGAGTTTTTAAAATGCTATGCAATTCTTTCCCGTACTTTCGTTAAATAAAAAACATGCCTACTATATTTTAAAAGCCATTATTTTTTTTCCCTTGAAATGTTTTAGGCGCATCCTTGTTGTGTGCATTAATTGTTTTCCAAAACATGGGGAATTCCTTGGTTTGGACTCTGGCGTGCTGTGGAACCCCATGCGGTTCATGCCTAGTATCAGGCCTAATTCTAGAAAAAATCTCCTTTTTCTCTCCATTTTCATCTTAAATGGAACTGTCCGTTGCTATGTAGATGCCTGTTTATGTATTTCCACAAAAAATCTGCATCATATTCAATGTTATCACATTAAGTCTGCATCACGTTGTTTTCCAAAATGTGCACTCTGACAGGGAAATTGGTGATAATAGTAAACAGCCTCTAGCGTGATAATTGTGGGCCTTGTTCAATTAATATCGGACCGTCGTGGATCCAAAATGGACCAGCATTCTCTCCAGCCGTTCAAACGACAGCACCATGCTGTCGTTTGGTTTTTTTTTTAATATTAAAAAATTTTAAAATTCAAATGTTGAATCCAAACCGTTCATGTTGTTAAATTTTACGAGCGATGCATTTTCATATAAGTTTCATGAAATTTGGAGTTGATTTGATACTAGATTAAGTGGTCAAATTATGAACGTATTAGAATTAATCTAACCAGGTTCGTTCATTTGTTGACCACTTAATCTAGTATCAAATCAACTCCAAATTTCATGAAACTTATATGAAAACGCATCGCTCGTAAAATTTAACAATATGAACGGTTTGGATTCAACATTTGAATTTTAAAATTTTTTAATATTTAAAAAAAAAACAAACGACAGCATGGTGCTGTCGTTTGTTCGGCTGGAGAGGATGTGGTTCGATCCAAAATGGCCACAACTACCATGAGAAGCTTCGTTTGCTTTTAAACTTTAATGTATCTCTTTATAATTATTTATATTTAAATAACGGCCTCGTTGGCCCCAAAAAACTTTGTGTTTAAACTTTAATGTATCTCTTTATAATATTTATTTAAAAAAAAAGGTCTCGTTGAACTCAGTATTTATTGGATGTCTCTTGCAATTATGGCTCATCACCATGGAAGCTGATATTGTGGTTTTACTAATTATTTTACTTAAATCTAGAAATCAGACCTGATCTTTCAAATCATAAACTGAGAAACACAAATCTTGCGTGATAATAAATTTATTATTGATTAAGAATCGGTTCATGTAATTGATCATTTAAAGTATGGTTGCTAATTGCTCAAAGGGTATATTTAAATTTTCATGATGTATTTTCCAATGCATACTGAATTTAATTTACTGTTCCAAGTTGTTGATTTTCTTGTAAGATAATGGAAAAGTTATATTTTTGTAATTTTTTTTTTTTGAATGTAAATGCAGGTGTTGGAGCAGCATGGAATACAGCAAATGTGACAGAAGGCTCAACCGTTGCAATATTTGGACTTGGCGCTGTCGGTCTTGCGGTGAGAGCAACTCCCCTTTGTTAGTTAGCAACAAAAAAAAAAAAAAAAAAAAAAAAAAAAAAAAAAAAAAAAAAAACATGAATGTAACACTAAAAAATGATTGAAAAAAATAAATAAATAAGAATGACTGAATGTAACTATGATGTGACACATGACCTTAAATTAATGAGTTGTGAGATTTTTGGGGCACAAATTTAACTAATATCAAACGGAAGCCAGTATACCTTTTTAAATTAATCATTTGGTGTAACAGCTGTTTAATTTGTCTGTGAAGAAATCTTCTATCTAATGTATTATTGAACTTTCCATGTCTTTCCTTTTAAATTGATATGCTTCTTTCTTCGACTTGTTAAGCATTGGTGCTAATTGAGATCTTTTATTTTTTTAGTCAACGTCAGCTCCTAATTAATATCATTGAAAAGCGTGCTGTCACTGTAAGACTTGTGCAGAGGATCATTTTGAGTTTCATGCTCTTGTTACAAATGTAGAGTAATAATGACCGCAGTTGAATAGGTTAATGAGTTAATTCTTATTTAGTAAATTGACTTGCTCCTAAATTACAGGTCGCAGAGGGGTCCCGATTGAGAGGAGCTTCAAAAATTATTGGCGTTGACATTAATCCAGAAAAGTTTATTAAAGGTATGAACTTCTACAGTGTTTTTTTATACATCCTTTTTTTTTTTTTCTTTTTCGTAAAATATAAGAGGTTGTTTTCTTCAAATGGAAAAATATATAGAGCAAGAAACAAAAAATAGCTTTCAGATGCTTACTGATTACCTAATGAAAACCCCAAAGGAATGTAAAAGACAAAAACCTTAAATATTTGTTAGTAGTCCCTTAACATCGTATTTTAAAAAAAATTATACTTGGGATTCTAGATTGGTGGGCTGTAAAATATTTCAAGTTTTGATATTTCAAACCCTCTACTCATATGGATAGTTTCAACCTATTTATCTATTATAAATAAATTTTTTATGAATGCAGGAAAGGAAATGGGAATCACAGACTTCATAAATCCCAAGGAGCACAAGGCTGTGAATGAGGTTACAATTCCCTGTCTTATTTTATTTACTCTTTTTACTGCTTGAGAGGCTACAAAGAAGGCACCTACAGAGTTTGACTCTCATCTTTTGCTTCCCTAAGTTGTACTGCCGATATCCCATTGATAGAGACTGTTACATGTCAAGTTGTTTAAGTTTTTTTTTTTTTACTCTGCTAATATCCTTTCATTGTAAGCTTATCTTTCACAAGCGTTTAATTTAGGGAAAAAAATAACAAAGAGTAAAGTCAATAAACCAAATAACTTTTCTATGTTTTACTGGTACCTGAAAACTGAGATAAGTACCGGTACAGTTCCTGCCCAAAAATGTGGAGTTCCTTAATTGTGTCTTCCATAAAAAATAATAACAAAGCAAAAAGCAAAATAAATACCAGTAGGAATCAGCTGGCTTAACAAAAACTCACTTTGTATATATAATGTAGAGAGGACACATTTTAGTCATAAAAATAATTGAATTTCCGTTTTGATCTAGGTTCAGAAATACTTTTTATTATTTAACAGGTGTTTAGTACCTGGTAGTCAACAAAAAATGAATATAACGAACCGAAAGATCTTCCTTTTCTTTTTCGATTTTTTTTTTTGTTCAAAATTACCCGCAATGTTTGAAGGAAAAACTGAAACCAAGCCTGATAAACCATTTAGTTCTATTACTAACCACCCCGATTTTGATTTGGGTCTTGGCTAGTAAGTAGTAAGAGCAGTTAAGTCATATAGACTATACCACCCATATCTAATTATGGTGTTGGTTGGTTCTCGCCAACTAACATTAAAAAAAAAAAAAAATCTATTTACTGTCAATGATCAATAACTAAATCATATATCACTTTTATGGAAATATTTGATGGCATATATCATAAATGCATTAGTCAAATTTTGATTTTTTTTATGGTGATGTTGCTTGCAGGTGATCAAAGAGATGACAAATGGAGGAGTAGATTACAGCTTTGAATGTGCTGGGAATGTAGATGTACTCAGGGAAGCCTTCGTTTCAACTCATGATGTATGCTCATTCTACTAGTATATATATATATATTTTCTTTTCAGTACTTTTGTACTAATTTTAATCGAGGACAAAGAAAAAGAATAATTTGGCTGTAGTAATTATACTGGATAAAATAAATTTGCATGCAGGGATGGGGAAGAACTATTGTTTTAGGAATCCATCCAACACCAAGAATGCTTCCTTTACATCCAATGGAATTATTTGATGGCCGACACATCACTGGGTGTGTTTTTGGGGACTTCAAAGGAAAATCTCAGCTGCCTGATATCGTTGACAAGTGCATCAAAGGGGTTTGTATTCAATTCTGAATTAATAGTTGTTTGATACACTTAGTTCTTCCTCATTAAAACTTGATTTTCATTTATTTTCCAATGTATGCATGCAGGAAATAAAAATCAATTTTGATGGGTTTATAACACATGAATTGCCATTTGAGGAGATAAACCAGGCATTCCAGCTGCTGGAGGAAGGAAAATCACTTAGATGCTTGCTTACTCTTTGAGTGTTCCATATTATTTGTGAAGACCCAATGACTGAAATTATCTCCTCATATTTCAAAGTTTCATTGTTATTGTGAAGATCAGGCCACTTGTAATATAAACTTTCATCTGTTCTGTAATTGATACATGCTGTTTTTGTTATGCATTTTCTAAATTTATTTCTTTAGTCTGTTTCATATATATCTATTAAACATAAATTGCTTTTCAACATGCCTATACATTTTGACACATGATGTAGAGACTAACAGTACTGTAATCTGTTCCACGTTAGTTATGGTATAAGAATGATTTGCACAGATACATAAGATTTCTGGTAAAGCAGGTAAGCAACTAATGAGATTTTAATGGGCTAAGATAAGAAAAAAAAACAATTGTCCAAAATGTCATCCTAAGTGTTAAGGCCTAAAAAGGCCTTTTTAGTTTCAGGCCCAAAAACCATATTTCTATTTCGGTCATGTCTATTTCGCCGAAAAAATTATAACTAACTTTAATTAATTACGAAATTATAAAATAATCCGATTTTAATAAAATTTTTTAAACTGACCGTGCAGTTTCGGAATCTGAGATTCGGAAACAATTTCTGCTTAGTTTCGGAATCTTAGATTCCGAAACTAGCTAGTTTCGGAATCTCAGATTTCGAAACTAGCTAGTTTCGGAATCTGAGATTCCGAAACAATTTCTGCTTAGTTTCGGAATCTCAGATTTCGAAACTAGCTAGTTTCGGAATCTGAGATTCCGAAACTAGAACTGCCGCCTTTTTTGAGAGAAAAAATATTTAAAATTTTTTTTTAATTAGTTTCGGAATCTCAGATTCCGAAACTAGCTATTTAACTAGCTATTTTTAATTTTTTTAATTAGTTTCGGAATTTCAAATTTTTTAAATTAGTTTCGAAATTCTAAATTTTTTTTAATTAGTTTCGGAATTCTAAATTCCGAAAATATTTTTAATTTTTTTAATTAGAATTCTGAAACTAGGCGTTTCATATTTTTTCGGCGCAATTTAATTTTTTCAATGTAGATACTTAGTTAAGTCTAGAAACTAGTTTAGATATGATTAGAAGTAAAATATATGTTCTAGAGTTTTATTTGTAACCGACCATAACTAGTTTAAATAGTTGTCATGTGTATTGTTCATAGGTATACCAATGAGAATAAGCACCAAGTAAGAAAGAGCGAGAGAGTTAAGAGTGTATAGTTGTACTCCTTCAAGTTAGTAATAAAAGGAAGTTAGAGTGAAAACAATCCTCTCAGTTAATCCCATAGCTTCAGATCAATACGAGATAATACTCAACATAACACTTTTTATTGTGCTAGAGAGGAATGCCAAGAGGTTCATGCTATATGCAGACAGAAAAAAGGATGCAAACATCCCTGTTAATTTTTTATTTTTAAAAAATTCTAAGTAGTTTTATGTGATGTTTAGGTTTGAAAACTTTCAAAGTAGATTTTGGAGGTTCAGACAGCATTTTTTGGCCCCGAAAATGGTCGTTACGGGGTACACCCCTGTAAACCTTGTAGATCTCGTCGCAAGCTTTCCGAAAAGTCATCATATGCCCAAAACGGACGTTCCTATCAAAAGTTAAGCCTCCTTGAAGTTATAGTGTTTCAAAACATCGATTTTTTAAGTGTTTTCTTTCATCTTCTCTTATATGTATATATAATATGTTGCGCTACTCGTTGTGAATCATTATAAGCAGCCTAAGTTGAAGGGACACAATTGAGATTCCAAAACTAGCTAGATTCTCGCTCAAACGTCAGAAAACTTAATATTTTACCCTATTTTATTACTATACTTTACTTTTATTATACTTTATCATATAACACTACTTTATTACTTTTATTTTACTATTTTTACTATAATATTTTTAGAAAATTTGAAAATAATAACATAAATTATTTATTAAAACAACTATTATTAAATTTTCAAAAGTTATGTGAAATTTAAAAAAGTAACTGAAAAGTTAGGTGAAATTTAAAAAAGTTAAATTGAAAAAATTAAATTGCGCTGAAAAAATATGAAACACCTAGTTTCGGAATTTAAAATTCCGAAACTAATTAAAAAAAATAAAAAATAGCTAGTTTCGGAATCTGAGATTCCGAAACTAATTAAAAAAAATTTAAAAATATTTTTTCTCTCAAAAAAGACGGCAGTTCTGAGATTCCGAAACTAAGCAGAAATTGTTTCGGAATCTCAGATTCCGAAACTGCACGGTCAGTTTTAAAAAATTTATTAAAATCGGATTATTTTATAATTTCGTAATTAATTAAAGTTAGTTATAATTTTTTCGGTCTATTTCGATCCTCAGGTCTAAAATGACCTCTTTAGTGTCAGGCCCAAAAACCTTTTTCGGCTCATGTCAACCGTCGAACCTCAGGTCTCCCAAGGATCTAGTGCTTTCCTGAAAAATAGAGAAGGTACTGGATACCATCCCATTCCGTGAAGCTCCGAGCACTTTCTCTCCTAACTGGAACTGACACGTGTCACTCCAGAACCGGTCATGAACTTTCTTGATCCCTCTCCTACGGTTCTATATAAACCCCAGCACTCTACTCCTCAATCCAACAGGATAAACCGAAGCAACTAATCACAAGCAAACTACTTCGAGCTCACTCAATTCCTACTTCACTAGTACTCTACTTCCTCGCACAAAGATGGCAGTGGCATCTCCATGCGCTCTTGCTAGTCGTCTCACCTCACGAATTATGGCACGACCATCAGTGATGGTTCCAAGATGCTTAGGCAATCAAGGTCGTGTTAGACTCATGTCTGCTGCTTCAGCAGTGCCGGAGAGGCAGGAGAACTCAGCTGTGCATGTCGATCACAAAGATAATGCTGTTGCTAAGAGAGACGGTGGCCAGGCTGTTCAGAGGCGGCCTCGCCGTGCTGTCCTTGACGTCTCCCCTTTCGGTAAGCAATTGTTTCAATTGGTTATAATTAATTGATTAATTCTATAATATTGCAATTTGAATATTTGATAACAAATATATTGTGACTAACAATTGGTGTTCTGAATTTGCAAAATATTGCAGGTTTGGTGGATCCATTTTCACCGATGAAAACAATGAGGCAAATGATTGACACCATGGACCGTCTCTTCGAGGATACCATGACATTCCCTGGCACTGTGACTAGGTCTCCAAACAGTGGAGCCACTGAAATTCGGACCCCATGGGACGTAATGGAGGATGAAAAGGAGGTGAAACTGCGATTGGACATGCCGGGTTTGTCCAAGGAGGAGGTAAAGTTGTCAGTGGAAGACGACATGTTGATCATAAAGGGTGAACACAAAAAGGAGGAAGGCACTGAAGACAAGGGAGACAATTGGTGGAAGGAGAGGAGTGTTAGTTCGTACAACATGCAGATGCTGTTGCCGGACGAATGTGACAAGAGCAAGGTCGCGGCTGAGTTCAAGAATGGAGTTTTGCTCGTGACGATTCCTAAGAGGCCAGTCGAGCGCAAGGTTCATGATGTGGAGATCAAGTGAGGTTTTTGTAGGTAAAACTGTGTATAGGTGCTGGTGTACGTACTGCCGAGGTTTGTTGAAATGGGTTATTTTGGTTTTTTTCTTTGAGCTTTATGAGCTTTGTAGTTTGTAATATGTTGATAATGAATAAGATCAGCTGGGGAAATGAACATGTTTCTGCCGGAATCGGATCCTGTTTCGTAAAAAACATCCATTGGACGTTTCGTAAAAAGGATCGTCCGATCTAAACGGACGGTGGATCTCAAGTGTTCAGTCTAAAAAAAAAAAAAAAAAAAAACATCCACCGTCTAAGCTTGTCTACTGTATAAGCTCCTCTTTCGTTTCTCAACTAGAACAAGATAATTGTCTCCCTCGTATAAATCCTCACCTAGCAACAAAGAAATAAGCCAAAGTTTAACAGTATGAAAGTTTGCAAACAGCCTCTCAGTTACATCAAAGAAATAAACCTCGTCTTCCCCAGTTCCCCATTGAGTTTATTAGGGAAAGATTCACGCTAACTAGGTGTACTATTATATTAGGTATATTTATTTTCTCTATTTATCTGACTTACAAGATTGGTTGTAAATCACACAATTCACGTCTCATCTTCTTTCTATGAACTCTTTAACTCAAAAGGGTAAAATAATTAATTTGGATTAACAAAAGTCCCCAATTAAGTATTCGTTCAAGTTTTTTGTATAGTACGACAAGAGGATTAATCAAAATCAGAATAGCCTCTCAGTTACAACAAAGAAATAAACCACTATTGCATAATTTCTCAATATAAGAGATCGTAGACCTAATAGTACATATACCAAGTCACGAGGGGAGGCAGAGAGGCGGAGACAGAGGCGACGAAGACCTAATAGTACATATACCAAGTCACGAGGCGGAGACAGAGGTTTGCTTCGAATTCCTGCGATTTTCTTGGATCGGCAGAGAAAAGGTGTACGATCGAAGAGGGAGATAGTTGAGGAGGATCTCGCTGTCTCTTTTTCTCTCTTCGGAGAAGAAGGTCATCTTATCTGATCTGAGGCCGCGTACATACTGTATAAAGCGTTTTTTTAGTAAATGTGCGTTTGATCAGCATATGGATCCTATTGAAAAAATTTTCGTTTAGTTATGAGACTATGAGTACCGAAAAAATTATAACTAACTTTAATTAATTTAGAAATTATAAAATAATCCATTTTTAATTAATTTTTAAAAAATGACTGCGCAGTTTCGGAATCTGAGATTCCGAAACTAATTCTGCTTAGTTTCGGAATCTGAGATTCCGAAACTAGCATGGCCCATTTTTTCGACGTTCATCAAACTTTAATTATTATTTTATTCGATTTTTAGCTAGTTTCGGAATCTGAGATCAGATTCCGAAACTAGCATGGGCTATTTTTTTCGATATTTATTAACCTTTTATTATTATTTTATTATTATTTTATTGTTATTTTATTATTGTTTTATAATACTTAATAAATTATATATTACTTTTTTAATATCAAAATCTATATCACGTAAAAATTAAAAAATTAAAAAAATTAAAAAAATTACTATTCTTGACGAAAATTTTTTCAAATATTACAAAATTAATATTCGACTACTTAAACACTGTTCCATCAATTATTTCACTGCTTAAACAGTTTTCAATCAGATTCCGATACTAGAATTTGCGCGTTATATATAACCCCATAGCTTCAGATCAATACGAGGTAATATTCAACATAACACTTTTTATTGCGCTAGAGAGGAATGACAAGTGGTTCATGCTATATCCAGACAGGAAAAAGGATGCAAACACCCCTGTTAACTATAATGAAAGTCACTTGATTTACTACATTTCTCTTTTTTATGATTAATTTTTTATTTTTAAAAAATTTTAAGTAGTTTTATGTGATGTTTAGGTTTGAAAACTTTCAAAGTAGATTTTGGAGGTTCAGACAGCGTTTTTTGGCCCCGAAAATGGTCGTTACGGGGTGAACCCTGGTAAACCTTGTAGATCTCGTCGCAAGCTTTCCGAAAAGTCATCATATGCCCAAAACGGACGTTCCTATCAAAAGTTAAGCCTCCTTCAAGTTATAGTATTCCAAAACATCGATTTTTAAATATTTTCTTTCATTGTAAGCAGCCTAAGTTGAAGGGACACGATTGAGATTCCGAAACTAGCTAGCGGGCCCGCTCAAACGTCAGAAAACTTAATATTGTATTGTACCCTATTTTATTACTATACTTTACTTTACTTTTATTATACTTTACCATATAACACTACTTTATTACTTTTATTTTACTATTTTTACTATAATATTTTTAGAAAATTTGAAAATAATAACATAAATTATTTATTAAAACAACTATTATTAAATTTTCAAAAGTTAGGTGAAATTTAAAAAAGTTAAATTGAAAAAATATGAAAGGCCTAGTTAAATTGAAAAAAGTTAAATAGTGAAATTATAAAATTTAAAAAATTTAAAAATATTTGTTCTCTCAAAATTTAAATAGTGATTAAATAGTGAAATAATTTATTAAATATTGAAATAATTTATTTAAATAGTGAAATTCTGACAAAATAGACGGGAAACTAGCTAGTTTCGGAATCTCAGATTCCGAAACTAGCTAGTTTCCCGCACAAAAGTTGGCAGTTCTAGTTTCGGAATCTCAGATTCCGAAACTAGCTAGTTTCGGAAACTGAGATTCCGAAACTAGCTAGTTTCGAAATCTGAGATTCCGAAACTAAGCAGAATTAGTTTCGGAATCTCAGATTCCGAAACTGCGCAGTCAGTTTTAAAATTTTCATTAAAAACAGATTATTTTATAATTTCTTAATTAATTAAAGTTAGTTATAATTTTTTCGGCTATGAGTATTCAGTATGATGGGCCTCTGCATCTGAATTCTGTTTAGAAGTTCAAGTTGCGCCTTTTATCATGTAGGCCTTTTTTTTGTTTCTTTGTTGTTCGGCTCGTACTGGACTGGATCCTTTTTTTTGCCCCCTTTTTGTTCGGCTCGTATTGGACTGGATTTTGTACTTTGAACGACCCACAAAAACAAAGTTCTTTTTTTTTTTTCTTTTTGAAAATTGAAAGCACGTACCCCGTAGGACTCAAATCCTCGACAGCCGTTAAAAGGACGGCTCCAAGCCGTGCTTTTCTTTTTTTTTATATATATTTTAAAATTTTAAAATTCAAATATTGAATCAAAATTGTTGATCTTGTTAAATTTTACGAATGATGCGTTTTTATATAAGTTTTATGAAATTTGAAATTGATTTGATACTAGATTAAGTGGTCAACAAATGAACTAATACGAATCTGGTTAAATTAATTCTAATAAGTTCATAATTTGGTCACTTAATCAAGTATCAAATCGACTCTAAATTTTATAAAATTTATATGAAAATACATCGTCCGTAAAATGGAACAAGTTCAACAGTTTGGATTAACATTTAAATTTTAAAATTTTAAAATTTTAAAATTTTAAAATATGAAAATAATAAAAAAAAACTGCTTGGAGCAGTCCTTTTAACGGCTGTCGAGGATCTGTACGCTTACTGCATCCACAAAATGAAGGTTTACAAGTAAAGAGGAGTCTGCAGTACAACTGCAATATACGAGTCATGTTATCTGCGTATAAGTTTATGGAGCATCAGCAGGAAGTAAAACTAAATGGCCTTCAATCGCCAAAAAATTATAATAATAATAAATATAAATAAATAGAAAAAAGTAATTGTGAATCTCTGCCTACGATATTCAATTGCTGAAAAAACAAGAAAATGACACAACAAATTCTTCAGAATTTTTTTTCTATTTTGCCAGTAACTTCCTCATTTATAAAAAAATAAAAATCATATAATTCCGACAGACCAAAAGTGGGAAAATTAATACATAAAATTATATTTATTACATAAGAGAAAATTGGGGAGCCCTTAATATGAAATTTTTCTAAAAAAGAATTCAAACCGCCGAAGAAACAGGTCTGCTTTGTAGTTGGCTAGTTGCAAGTTCCAATTGCTTTATTTATTTATTTTTTTTTGAAGAAAGTTCCAATTTCTATATTTATATTTTCGAAGAAAGTTCAAATTTCTTTATTCCTAAAATAGGACCTGTTTTGTCAATACGGACCTGAATGGTCAAGGTTTCTGAAATTTTGGATAATCTCAGATCTTAAACTATATTTACAAGTAACAGAAAGAGGATCCCGTTTGAGGTCAGAGAAACTTTTCAGATATTAAGTCAAGCCAACTTCTTACAGTTTCAATTCAAACAAGATTCTAACATTTGAATTAATTAATTAATTAATTAGAGTATTTTACGCAATCCACGCGTCAATATTTCAAAAATCCATTTCTTTGATGAAAGATTTCGGACTGAAGTGCAATTTTTAATATCGTTTGGGGTTTGGGTTTAACGAATAGGTAGAATTCATCGGAACAAAAAAAAAAAATTGATGATAGTGGGGCCCAGGCGTCCAATCCACCTGCTGTGAGTGTGCGTATGAACCGTCAGGAGAATTCTGCTTGATTTCTTTATAGCTATTGGAGTAGAGAGTACAATTTTCAATTTTTTTTTTTTTTTTTTTTTTTTGAAATGGAAATAGCCCGTAGGCATTTTCAAAGCTAATCTGACCCAAAATGACCCTTTTTTTTTATTGAAGGAGCCTTCCTAAATTAAAAGAAATTTTAGATTTTTTGATTGATTATAGGAATTGCAAAGAGTGTGTTCAGTGTGACCCATACGTGTTAGCCTGGATTGACGAAAAAAATAGGGAAAATCGGATATAAACCCGTCTAATCTTCTCTATTCGGGAATAAACCCCTACAATTTTTAAAACTGGATATAAACCCCTCTAATTCAATTTTGTTTGGATATAAACCCTTTTCATTGTTATTATGCATATTTTAAACATAAAATATCAAAATTTTAATATTATGACCGAAATAACCTTGAGTAGGCGATTCATCTTCTTCCTTGTCTCTCCTCCTTGGAAGGCTGGAACCAACGATTTTGTCTTTTCTCTTTTCTAAATCTCTTAGAAAAGTTTTACCGTACGACGATTTTACTAAATTATGCAAGGAGTGAGGGGTGAAATTACTTAGTACTACATGCTTTGGCAAGAAAAAATAAATACCGGATGCATGATTTCCTTACACGAGCTAAACAATAAAAGCAATACTAGAGATTTCGCAAAAAAGAACTTTTAGTCCAATCACTAATGTAGAATAGTCCAGTTTATATAATTTCTACATACAAATATTATCTTTTGTTGTAAACGTTGATCAACACCTAATAAAATACTCGATGCTAGAGTGAAAAGAAAATACAAAAAAATAAAAAATAGTGTGATCCTGTGTGCCAGTTATTGATGATATTAGCAAGTGTCGACTGATATAGCTTGCTAGTAAATTGACCTTATTTCCAGTAATTATCATAGAATTGGTCCTTCAAACTTCTTGAATATTTTGTATTGCCTTTCTTCTTGTGTTCAATCTATGATCGGGTAATTCACCAATCAACGAAATTTTCTTTTGAGAATAGATTTTTTCAATAATCAATGATGAGAAATAATTATCATATTACTCTCGTGCCTCCATTATTATTTGACAAAACAAGAGATATAGAGAATTTCAAAAGAGAAGAATGTGGGAATTAGCAAAGACGTGACGGAATAAAACTTTTCAAAGTGATTTAAAAAGAGAAAAGGTAAAATGGCTGGTTCCATAGAGGAGAGACAAAGGGAAGATGAATCGCCTACTTAGAACTCAAGGGTTATTTCAGTCATAACATTTAAAATTTTTAACTTTTTTATTTAAAATATGCATAAAATAATGAAAAGGGTTTATATCCAAACAAAACTGAATAAGAGGGGTTTATATCCGATTTCAAAAATAGCAGGGGTTTATTTCCAAATAGAGAAGATTAGAGGGGTTTATATCCGATTTTGCCAAAAAAATAAAAACATGTCGACTGCACATATAGTTATTGAGATAGAGAAGCAACATATCGACCAAATTACCAAGAAAGTAAATTGAAAGCTTCGGATGCCGCGCACCAGAGAACAGACGGTTTAGATTAGCGTAATGTTATAACATCTTCTAACTTTAATGTATGTATGTATTAATGTGTGATTAACGTAAATGAAAGCATATTTTAATTTAATTTAGCGAGCTCTCGAGGAGAAAATCCGACATAGATGATCAAGTCAACAAAAAAAACTTGCATTGTAACTTCTTATTTACTGAACCACTACGTTAACAAAAGCTGCCTCTCAAAATCTTAGTCAATGCTAAGTCTTAATTATCAACATTTAGGATATCTTAATAAAATGAGATATTATTATCATAACGCGCGCAGAAGTTTGCTAGCGCTAGTTTAAGTTGAATTGACAAAAGCTGACTTAGACAAGGACCTGAATGGTCTACAAGATTTCTTAAATTTGGTTTATCTCATATTAGATTCTCAAGTAAGAGAAAGAGGAAGGTCAGAGAGAGAAGCTTTTTGAAAGTCAAGCCTACTTAACCTAATCTCAAATCAAACCTGATATTAATTAATGTGTCCAGCTTTTCCTTGTCAAATCACACTGGAACCACTAGTACAGTTTCTCTATTGCAGGATTTCATACATAAGGAGGGCTTATTATGATAAATAAACCTGACAATCTTCCCACTACTATTATAAATTAACTAATTACTTAACAATTAATTGTAATGTTAGCCATCTAGCGTATTAAATTTTATGTCATTTAAATATTTTTGAAATTTAATCAGAGACCATAAAATATGGATTGTTGTTAATCTTAAATCTTTTACTTAAGTGTGAACGGTAAAAGTTGTTTCAAATTTTATCATTTTTTATGTGGATACTATAAACAAAATATGTGTTACATTTTAACTGACAGAATATAAAAATTAAAATTTATTTAGAATACTTGCCATATTAAAAGGTAAGAACTCCAATTCTATCTATATGAAAAACAAGATATATATATAGTACCGAAAGTTAAAATATAATTTTCGAAATTAAATCTTCGAGCATCTCTACATCAACTGATTTTATTTTGAATATGAAAAATATAAATTTGGACCTAATTTTGTTGTTAGTCAAATAATTGACCATTTCAAAATAATTTTTAATTTTTAATACTTCCAGATATATTCATAAAAAATAAAAGTGCTTGACGTATATAATTTGAAAATTTACCAAATAATTTATTAGTGCAAACTGCAACCAATTACCTATATAATTTTCAATTTCTTTTGTGGATCTTTTTCCCCAGTCAGGAAACATTTTGTTTAAAATATATAATTCATTTGAAAAAGCCAAAGTCAGAGAAACATTTGTTTTCGTTCCAAATAATTCATTTGAAATAGCAAACTAGCTTTATCGAATTATTTATGCCGTACAATTCTTCCCCACAAAAGAATTCGCTCAAAAGCTGGCATGCATTAATGGTATATTTCTATATGAATGAACTGTATATATGAGTACTGAGATCGTTCTGCTATCTAGCTGGTTACATTAATTTTTGACTTGGCAAATTCAATCGGACCCAATATAATGTAATACAAACGTGTCCTACAGAAAGTGATGCATCCATGATTTTTGGGTTTGTGTAGTACGGATATAATCGTATCAAGCCCACGGATTGTAATTTGGTCCAAGTTTTGTTTTCGTGTTATAGCGAATTTTGACCCCGTAAGGTTGCGTTTTATCTTAGGTTTATTTTGGTTTGACTCAAATCTTTTAGACCGGCTCTGAACTGTCAGCATCGCTTCATAAATTATTCCATACTTAGTAAATTAATATGATGAAAACTTCTATTTTACATTTGGAGACTTGGTTATAATTTTTTGGGAAGTCGTCTTCCGTGAAACGCACACCTTAAAAATATTTTTCTAACACGTTTTCCGTGAAACTTAATATTTTTCTATTAAGGTAATGTTTTCCAGTTACAATTTAATTAGTCCGTTATTGTCTTATTGGCATCCATCGTTTGTGTTGGCTTTTTTAGACTTCTGAGTCCATTGTTTAAGTTTAAACCTTAAAGGATACAAACATTTGAACCGACATGAATACTCGTCTGAATTCGTAATATATAGATACGAGTTGTTACTTGCTATGCGTTGTCTTGAATTTCCATTTATGTAGTACTCAAAAAATAGTTTGTTTAAATCGAAATTATTTAATACTCCTCTAATTAGTCGACGTGAACTTTCTGAAGTGCACAATATATGTTTATTAATTTTTTTTTAGATCTGAATAAATACTTCTTTTGAACCGAATATGAGATGTGATAAGTATCATGCTAAATGTAATATTTCGTAACTTCTGATATTAAGTTCAAATTATGAATAATTTATGTATAAATCAAAAAAAGTTGCATGATCAAATTTGCAAATTTGGGGCTTTTGACCGAATTTTCTAATTCAGAATTCGTTGGAAAAAAAAGGTCATTTAGTTATATTTTAAAATTAAATATCATTAGGCACAAATAATTTGAGATTGAATATTACCAACGGTGAAGCGAATTATTGCTAGCGTCAAAAGGCTAATATGTAAATACACGAAGACAAATAATAGAAGGAGATTTTGTTTTTAAAAAATCAGAAGACCTTGCGTTTTCAAAGTAACTTACTAATTTGAAGTTTTGGACTGCATAATATGATTTAAGATTTAAACCATCTAATTTATGACTCACATTTAAATTTCGTCGTCTTTTAAACAATTGCACTGTTAGTAGTAGGAAAAAAAAAACTTAATGCCCCAACTATTAATCACTGTTCACACGATTCTTGTGAGCCAATAGCTCCCCGGCAACAAATCATGCAGGACATACAGTTGGCGCTTGACAAAAATTAATTGGCACTTATAATTAATTATCAATATATATATATAGTTTTGTTAGCATGAATTTTTTTAGAATTTAACTTATATTTAACTTTACGAGTTTATAATAAAAAAAATTTTAAGTTGATGTTTTACCAATGTAATTGGTAATTTTAAAGATTAATAACACTAACTATCGCTCAGTAATTGGTAAAATTTTTATGGTTAGATTTGGATAAGTCGGCTAGTCAGCTTTTCTTGACAAGGTGGAACATTTTTTAAAATTTTAATATGTCAAAGAAAATTCAAATTTAGTACAAAAAATTCAAATAAAAGAACTATCGTCAGTGCTTGCTATCCAGCTGGTCGGATAGCTGTAGCTTGTATTAGCGTAGTCAAGTTGCATCATGAAGAAGCAAACAATGTAGTTGTAACAACCCAAGTAGTTCAACAAATAACAGCATGAATTTAATGTACATCTTAAATATTAGCCTACTTTCCCAAACCATCACCAGTAGTAAACAATGAAAACAGCACATTATAGATTTACACCCTAGAAATACATTAAAAATATTTGGGAAAAAAAATTAAAAAATATACATCTTGTTTCCGGGACCAGATCACGTAGAACTCCAAATGTATAGTTATCCTACAACTTGAGTAGAACAATTGTTTGGAATTATAGGTGATCCAATCTCATCTGTTTGGTTTTATCTCTTTCGTCTTTAATTTGTAGAGATAACGAATTTAATTAATTTGATTATGTCTTCGCATTTAACCCTTGACTGGATAGTTGTCTATAGAATCTATCCATGGATTACATTGCGGCCGGCCATCGGCATTTCGGGCAGATACCGGTGGAATGTCTTGCAATGCACGCCAGACTGCACTGTTGCACTTGAAGCCCGATCCAAACCCAATTTGCCAGACTCGGTTTCCTCTACCAACCCGTCCCTTTGCCTCTGCGTAGGCTAACTCATACCATAAGGAGCTGCTGCTAGTGTTACCAAACCGGTGCAATGCACTCTTAGATGGTTCCATGTCTGTATCGAGGAGACCCAAGTTCTTTTGAACCTCTTCCAAAACCGCACGGCCTCCGGCATGTACACAGAAATGCTCGAACGCCTTCTTGAAATTGGGAATGTATGGACGGACCTCTTTCATCCTAAGCACCTGAAAATAGCAGCCAGATTACTGTTTATATAAAATGTTATTTAATTTACCAATTAATAACCTAGGTTCAGAAGTCATTAGTTAAGTAAGCTACTCTAAATAGACATTTCACCTTGCGTTGCATGAGTGACTTCAGAAATTTGAATTGCTCGCTAAGAGGCAGGACAAGTGGCCCCAGGGTGGTGATGTTAGTCTTCAATGCATCTCCAGCAACTGCCATCAGTTCTCTTGCTAGAGAAACACCGATATTGCCATTGTTATCTTCACGCTGGTACACGCAGTTGTAGCAGTTATCATTGGCACCTTTGTGGGTCCGAACTGTGTGGACAAGACGATATTTGGCCCGCGATGCATCGGACCTCTTGTTGGATAACAAAATAGCAGCCCCACCCATACGAAAGATGCAATTTGACAGCAGCATGGACCGGTCATTGCCGAAGTACCTGCAAATGTAGTGCTTCTATATTAGTCCCATACTTCAGTAGTACATTAATATACATTGAGTCACAAAAATCATGACTCATGAGGTTTTTGTATATTACCAATTTAGGGTTATGTTCTCTGTGCTAAGCACGACTGCATATGTATTTGGATTCGCCTGAAGAAGGTCCTTAGCAAGGTCGATAGAAATAAGGCCCGCGCTACATCCCATTCCACCAAGATTGAAGCTCTTGATATCCCCCCTCATCTTGTAATGGTTCACAATCATCGCCGACAGTGATGGTGTCGGGTTAAACAAACTACAATTCACAATCAAGATCCCCACATCCCGACTAGGGTTAATCCCGGTAGATGCGAAAAGTGCATCCAAACAACCAAACATGACTGCCTCAGCCTCTAGCCGTGCCTCCTTCATGGAAAGTTGGGGCGGGCGTGCTTGAATTCCAGGAGGAAGGTATGTCTCATCTCCAAGACCCGATCGCACTGTGATTTTTGTTTGAAAGTCGAGTGATTCAGTGTTGAAGACACCGGTACACTCAGTCATGTCCAAAAACTCAGATTTTGCGATCTTGCTCTCGTCCTCTGGCTTATAACATGCAAATTCTACTAGATAAACCGGTCGGGGTTGCTTCAAGTAGTAAATAGTGAGCAATATGAGCATCACTGAAGCCGAGGTTGCTGCAGTTAGTGGATCAATGGCGAATTGGGATGGCATGATCAGAATTAGGTCTATGCGAAGAAAGACAGATGCAGCTATGAGGAACAGAGGGAGGAGGATGTAAAGAGTCGGGTTGGTTGTGTAGCGCAATCCTAACTTTACATACTTGAGATTCACCGACTGTAGGAAGTCAGGCAATCGCCGACGAATCTTGATAACTATGCTTGATGAATCCTTGAAGGCCATCTCGGCAGTTAGTCGCTCCTGGTCCATGATCAATGGTTCCTCAGGAACTTGTTCCATTGTTGATATAATTACTATGCTAGAAAGAAATTTCTGAGAGAAATGCAGAAAGAGGTGTTGTGTAACTTGTGTTATAGGAGGGAGATGTTTGGTTATGTAAGAAGAGTTGAATGAAAAAGTTCAGGGGGAATGAGATTTATAGAGTGAGGGGGTCGTACTAGGTCTCATGTCAGAACAACATGATTTCCTATGCTTGTCCATATATTTTATTAGATTTTGGTAGTAGTAATTAAGAAGAATGCACTGGTCAAATCCGGTTCGACTAGTATTGAATTGGGCATGGTTACACACTTCCGTTTTAGTCTTTTTAGAGAGAGAGAGAGAGTTTGGTGGGGACTGGTTGCCAATTAATGAGGGCAGTTCTGGAAGGACAAACAACAAATCGCTCAACTACCAACGTCCCAAACTCCAGAATTAAAGCTTAGCACTACAATTAACTGAGTTATCACACAATTTCGTGTAACTAGCTGTGTGGCAGGTCATTAGGAAATAAATTTCACCGAGAAAGAACGCTACACTTTTCTAAAGTTGCAAAATTTGTCTTGTGTCAGAAGCTGCAAATAAGTAAGAATTAGAGTTCTTTTATTTTGATATTATCTGTTATAGACGATATTTTTAATTGCATGGCTGACGTGAATAAATTTGTTTATCCTTATAATATCTTTCTTTGAATGTATAAAACACCTTTTGTTTTTTTTTTTACTTTCTTAAATAGTCAAATAGATATATACGTCATATTCTTTGATTTTAATTTTTTTGGTTGGAAAGCACCAGTTTAATTAATATGCGTTGGATTTGACATGCAAATAGTGAGACCAAAAATAAAATCCACAAAGGATTGTTGGAAAGTCCTCCACGTTAAATATATATCTTTATATTCAATTTTTTTTCTTCTTGATATGTTTTTGTTGCATTTAAGAGCTATGTTTTTTTTATTGTTATATTTAAAAAGACGGTGTGACATATTACTATATAATGGCTGGTTCCATGATACATGAGAGTGACCGCATCCAAACCAGACAGCCCAACGATCCTTTTATTTGACGCTTACTGGCATCTGCCTTCGTAGGCATATTTTCGCTGTTGTTTTCACTGGAGCTATTTATTACTAATGTCATTTTTCTAGATATACCCTCGAAATTCCATGCGTTTAGCTTCGCCATCTTGGAAGCAATTAGCTAGCTATACTTTTCATTCCAAAACCTAACTATCAAGTGGTTCATGTGTAAGTACTTAATACAAGAAGCTACTAACAAAATATGCATATTTGTGCAAGTTGTCCATTGATGTCTTCAGAACGCGCGTTTTTTGTTCTCGCAAATTGCAATGTTTAATTAAATTAAATTATCTTTAACATCAAAGGTAGAACACTAGGTTTACCTAATTTCTATCCGTTAGTGTAAGCACTTATACTAAGATTTTTTAAAATTGCTTGATAGTCATATTGAGTACATACATAAGATGAGTTAGTTATACCATACTTGTTACATTTTAACGTCTTTCAAATAAGCTGGAATTGTAATGCGTGCGTTTGTGTGTGTGTGTTGTTGGGGGTTGTGGGGGGGGGGGGGGGGGGGGGGGGGGGGGGGGGAGGGGGAGATCATTATTTATATATCTTGACAATTTCCATAATAATTAAAAATAAATTTCAAATTAAATTATACATTACAACAAATTTTCTTTGGTGCCTATAAAAGATGATGCCACATACTGCATACTTTACCATCTATCAAATTATTAGAAATTTTCACGGTTTAAAATTAATGGATCTTGTTAAATTCGATCAATACTCTATCTATATATTGAAAAATACATCTACAAATATAATTTGTATGTCAATTGTATTTGAGAATGAAAATATTGTTAAATAAATAATTTGAAATGATCCCTCGTCATATATATGTATTTTAGAATTTTGTTATTCACAACTATGAAGTCTTAAAAGTCAGTTGCATTAGTATTTCTAACTAAGAACAATTCCAAAAAATAATAATAAATAAATAAACATTATTGCAAGGAGTATAATTTTATGACTTATTGATTTGGGATGTTTCATTTCAATAATTATTCCGTTATTTGAGCAATAGTCAATAATTCATTGAACGAGCTAGCACTCTAATAGGCGAACTTCATATTATGTGTTATATGTAAATATACAATTTTATTGAGTCAAGAAGTTTCTTATAAAAAAAAAAGAAATACAAAGAAATTTTAAATCATTCACATTATGACTTATGAGGATCACATCTAAGAAAAGTTGGAAGATATATTCAAAATCCCACTCCATCTAAATTTAAAATAAAATAAAAGGAACGGGGGCCTCTCTTCATATCATAGAAGCTGCCACGGCAGTTCCTTAATTTCGTACGTTAACGCGTCAATATCTAGCTTTAGAGGGGCAACATGTATATATATACATAAATAAAGTGGTATTTAAAAGAGATTGGTTGGCGGGCAAACTCTGACTCTCTCTTCCAAGAAATTTGTACACGTGGGTCAAACTTAAGCAGACGCATTCACTATCAGTCTATCCTCATCAAATCAATATGACATATTGAGAAATTATTCATGACTCGTTGTGCATTTTATTAACCATGACCAGCTTCTCAACCACACATTAGTTTGTTGAAAGAAAAATTCATTATGAAGATCCCTTCAGTCACCAATTTGAGTAGTGACGGTACAAAAATAGATGTTCACAAGCAAAAATTATTGGATCAGATGCTAAAGATATTTACTGTTTCATAGTTCCAAAGTTTAAACATAAGTACATCCTCTCTGATTTTTAGGGTATATCGGAGTCAGATAATCCCAGTACTATTTTTTTTAATGGAGTATTTTTCAACTTGATTTGAGCTTTGTTATTGCTGAAATCAATTCCAGTCGTTTATAATTTTTTTTTAAAAAAATGTAATTTTTGGTCCGAATTAAAAAAAATTGTCCACCACAAAATTTATCTTAATTTATTAAATTTTATTTAATATATGAATTAATCCGTTTTAACATGAATCAGATATCTTTGGATCTGACTCGATTAATTTTTAATTATTTATTAACTTATGAATCTAAACTTTAGTTAACATATAACAAATGTAAATTACTTAAACTTTTCATAGTAATTTCAAAATAAGTATCATACTCGTATATAATCCACGTAATAATTGAATAAATTCGGAGAGAAACTGATGAATCTACTAGAATTGAGTCAGAAAATAACATCCTAGTCCAAAGCCATCGCCTTGGTCTGTTCTTCATATCAACCAGTCTCATAGACTCATACTCTGCTTACGACCGACAGAAAACAGAACATCTACACCACTCCATACCGCTTAGTGCCGTCCTTTTTATCTGAAGATCATATCCGTTTATAGTCTCTGTCTGTCTATGCGCGTCCCAGTTATGCTATGAGGATATTTAAGTCTAGAACTATATTATAGTGCTTCAAGGTGCTGCATCAATAGTTTCTTCAGTCCTTGGACCTTTTGTCTAGCCTGCCTGCCACAATACTAATTACTCTACTACAGACGACAATTATGTAGGCTTTAATACCATACCTTTTAATGACAAAATTAATTACGAATATTTTAACAAAAATTGATTTCATTTGCATTAATCATTCAATTGAAGCTGCAATAGGGTAGCGCACATTTTTTTTTCTTTGGTGGATAAACTAGATAGTGACTATCTGGGTTGCGCACAAAATTGTAAGTTTGTAACATAAATATATGATATAATTTATATTTAGGTCAATTGAACCTGAAAGTTTTTTTTTTCACTTGGACTGGTCACAAATTTGATCATTATATCATTAATTTTTTATTATCCGAAAGAAAAGAATAGTTTGTATATCTTTATTTAACATAAAAGCTCACGTGAAAACAATTGCATACAATATAATTATGGCTCCAATTAATCAAATTAGGTCCTGAAGACCTATAAAATCAACAACTACGTCATATAGACCAAGAAAAAAAATATTATATTTAAATAACGAAGAATCTTGAGAATAGTCAAATAACCACCTCCCCCCCCCCCCCCCCCCCCCCCAAAAAAAAAAAAATAAAAAAAAATAAGTAGGCTTCGGTAAATGGTTAGTTCAAATTATGCAAATTACATTACAATTTATTTCATAAACTTTTTTCATCATTGAAATTGTATAATTACTTGTATATATATTTTTTTAAATTCATATATAACATAACTGCGATTCATTTCTATCATCGTTCCTATAATCGTAGTGATACTACTCATTTATAAAGATAATTAAGATATATACCAACTACAGAAAATAATTTAATTAAAAAAATAATTCTAGTCGAAAGCTTATTTAACTCCACAATATAAGGAATTTGATCTGGTGTTATAAATTATAATAATGAAAAATAATAGCAAAAGAGATTATGACAACTTGTTGACATTTTTATAAAGAGAAACCCGCACTAATATTATTTGATATTTGCAAATTAAACTAAATTATATCATGGTTTATTCGGTATATACTATTCACTATTCAGAGCTTCTCAAGTCTTAACATTTTTTTTTTTTTTTGAACAAATAGTGCAATGCAGTTTATACATCATGAAAGGAAAGTTAAACTAAAGTGTTTTCAAATGTTCACCGTAGATAATACGCTAGAATTATGACAATATATAATCTGAACTGTTCATTTAATATATTTTAAAATTAATATAACAAAACAATGTTTTGGAGATACAAATTGTGAATTCCGAACTTCTTTTAAATAAAAGTTCTAATATAAATATAATTGATTACTATCCGGTTCAACTGGTACCAAGGGGACCCATTAAGATTTTAAGCACAGATGTGCTTGATTGTGTTCTTTTTTTTTGGTTAACATGGTATTATTTTGAAACTAATCAGAAATAATTGAGAACTTTAAAGGCAATTGATCTCCTCGCTGTCGACAGTAAGGAAGCCTCCTTCATGCCTCCACCACTGTCATGATTACCTGGTGCAACTCTGTTTCCTTTCCCGGTCCCCTGTTCCCCTTGGTGTTTGTCTAGTTTCTACCAAAAGGGATCTTCTATAACATTTAAATTTTTATGGTTGTGTTTAAGGAAAATGCCAAATTATCAAGAAAAATACTATTTCGATTAATGAAAAATTAACAAAATAGCTGCCATATGTTTGTTATTTCATGTTTGGTAGTAAAAATCAAGCTGAAAAATAACTGCCAGTTTGTGTGATTTATCTTGGCGGCTGTTGTGTGCTCCTCTAGCTTGTTTTGCAAAGTTTTTCATTTTATAGTAAGGTGTTTGAGAGCTTTCGCTTAATGCAGCAGTTGGTTGCTACAAATTATCTTTTCAATGGTCTTTGTTTTCTTTAATCATATGCGATTTTGTTTCTTTGGTAATTATGAGTTAGGATGACAGATTTTGTAGATTTGACAACTAATTGACAAAGTATACAAGGTGACGATTGTGATTAAGATGGTAATTTCTTGTTATTTGACCATTGAGATTCTAGGAGTTTGTTTAGTTTAATGGTTTAAAATATACTTGTACTCTATCCTATTCATGGTATTGTTTCCTTTTCTTTTTGTAAATAACTTTTTAATTGCTTAATAAATTTTAGTAGATAAAGTCTAGTATTTGAAAGTCATGACAGTAAAAGAAAATCTAATTAAGTAATTAACAAGAACTTGTCAACAATCAGATCGTATGTCTTTTTCTTGTAAATGTTTTTACCTTGGCAAGAATATTTGACTGGGCAAATGTTCTATACAGCATTTGACAGTCAATGATTCTCTCCCTTTCACAAATACTCCTTATTTTTTTTCACCCAAAAATTTAACTAAAAATATTTGACAACGACCAAGTATGCTTGCATATTCAATAGCCATATAAAATCATCTCCATTTATCACCGCATGTAATTATTATCAGCACTCTTTCATACTAGGAAAAGTAATGATTTGTCTCTATTTACTTTATTGATTGAAAGATCTATTAATAAGTTCCAAACGTCTGATAAAGGATCCTGAAAGGTAAATAGAAAAAAAAGAAGAAAAAAAATATTTGAAAGAAAGATTTACTAAGAAATTAGACAGCTATATGTTAAGTACAAGTAGCCGAAGGAAAATATTAAAAAAAATTTAGAAATAAATCAAAGAAAAATTTTTATACTTCTTCATCCAAGTCGGGAAACTGTGTATTTTCATTCTTTTGAAATAAACAAATCTAAATTTCCAAAAAGAAAGGAACATAAATGACCGATAATAGAGTAGTAGCCTTTCGGTATCTGGGCCCTTATATATGTAAAAATACCTCTATAAAGACGGTTAAAATTATCCCAAAATAATGTAATATATCTTCAATTTGTGAAAGACTGGAGGTGAGTTTCATACAGCGTTGAATCCTTCCATTAAAACAGAGACAAAGCCTGTCAATAGGGTCAACGGAAGTCGAACTGGACCAATCAGCTACAGTTGATAATGTTTTGTAACACATACGTACACTAGCATCAATGCATTAATTGGTGGCGTTGTAACTTGCTCTAATAAAAGCTTAGACTTTAATGAGACTGATGAGATGGAGACGCAAGGATTTTAACACGAAACAATATAAGGGAGTTGAGATTTCTATACAAGGACAGAGACCTAAAGGGAAATTTAATGGGTTCTAGTGTGACTTGACAAGCCGAAATTTGTTTCAGCAAGTAATATTAAACATAACTTGGCCAAAACTAGACTAAGTCTTTGTTATTTATTCCATGGTTAACTTAGCCGTAGAGAATGATAACTTTTTAAGTTGAGTAAAAAATCAAAATCGGTGTATTGAACCAAATTTGCATGTCGTGAAAAGGCTATTTTATTTTATGATAAAGAAAATAACAAAAATTAGATTGCGAATAAAATGAATTTATTAAAATGTCCGATTTTGGAAGTCGGCACTATGGCTGACAATGATGAGAAAAATGACCTTTCGAAGTTTGAGCATCACGAATTGTAAATTAACTAGAAATACACTGATGTGTATGGATCATCCCCGTACACATGAGTCGTTTTTCGAGATTCAAAATTCAAACGGCCAATCCGAACCGTTTAAGTTGTTCTCCATATTGAAAAATACTCGGAGACCAAATTTTACATTTTTTTCGAATTTTTTTTACTATATATTATGATATTTTCAAATTGGAGGGCATGAAATACTCCAATTGTAGTGTTTTTTGAAAATATCATAATATATAGTAAAAAAATTCGAAAAAATGTAAAATTTGGTCCCCAAGGATTTTTTTAATATGGAAAACAACTTGAACGGTTCGGATCGGCCGTTTGAATTTTGGATCTCGAAAAACGACTCATGTGTACGGAGACGATCCGTACACATCAGTGTTCTATATCCATCCTATATATATATATATATGTATATTACTCAATTCCCACCTCTAAATCAAAATGCAAGCCAGAACAATCCACTCTTATTTTATATATTTTATTTTTTTTATTTTTTTAGACGAGCTGTCAGCTGTACTGCTGTAGTGCTTGAGTTCTAGAGGATTATGGGCATTTCTTGCTAGCGGCCTTCAATATTTATTGGGCCTTAGTAAGGCCGAAAGTTATATTACTGCGAACATCTAAAATCCAAAGTACATTTGTTGTCTTTTAAATAGTGTAAAGTTGTATTACTGCGAAGATATAAATATAAAGTTAAATTTGTTGTCTTTTAAATAAATCATTTTGTATTACAGTAATCTGAAGAAAGCTTTAAAAAAGATATCAGCCAAGAAACTTGTATGGGTGAATGATGATAAGGTAAAGAAAGCTTTAAAAAAGATATCAGCCAAGAAACTTGTATGGGTGAATGATGATAAGGTAACGTAGATTTATGCTCTCCTCATCGTTGATATGGGTAATATGAAAATTCAGTGATAGCACGCGTAAACAAAGTAGCGACGAGATCTAGTCCAGCTATTTAAACGATGAAAATAGAGGAGAACTGGAACCACCATAACAAGCCATAAAGCAGTCGAAGTCAAGGAGCGAGCAATTACAGGAGTAAGTGGATCAATAAGGATCATATCAGGACTTACTAGAGCATCTGCCTGATGAGTAGAGTTGTCATCGCCACCAATAAGAGCCTTCAACCCAACGTCGAGAGTAAACACAATGGATGTGATTGCCACAAGGAGCTTCTTAATGTCATTCTTATTGAAGGCCACAACAGCAGGAGGAGCAATCTGACCATCGTCGCTAGCTGTAGCAGCAGGAGGAGCAGTCTGACCGCCGCCACCACCAGTATTACCAGGAGGAGCTTGGACAAAGACAAAAAAAGACTATCACAATGAGAAGGAGGATGAGGCACATTGCGGCTTAGGGGCGGGATGACATCACGTGGAGTAGGAGAACCAAAGTCACAGTTGGTGAGAATGAAACAACCTGAGAAGGGGGACAAGGTAAAGTGCGGCTAGGCGGCGAGAGAACGTCACGTGGAGTAGGAGAATCGGGGTCACGACTGGATGAAGAGGAAACACCCCGAGGAGGTCCAGGAGGAGAAACTGAAGCATGACGGTGGTGGGGCAAATCCAAAGAAACCATAGAGATTGAGCTAGGAGTTTGTTGTTCAAACATTTTCGTAAGTTTGAGAGAAAGTAAAAGAAGAGAGTGTGACTGGGGTGTGCGGGAGAAGAGTGAACAGTGGGGACTTTATAAAGACTTTTTTTTAAGTAAAGAATTTTTTATTTTCTTTAAACTAACTTCGTTCTTTTTTTAATTTGCATCATCTTATATATATTACACAATTTTTTGTATTTCAGAATTCCAAATTATTTTGTTGAAATTTTAAACGCTATTATTTTTTTATTTTTTTAGGTATTTGAAAAGTTCAAGACACCAAAATGTTGTATGACTTTTTTGAATATAAACCCCAAAACTCCGAAACCTCGAACCGCCAAACCCCGAAACCCCAAACCTCAAAATCTAAACTTCAACAACTAAACTTCATTTAATGGCACTCTTATTAAGATGTTACTTGTAAGTTATTATTTTTGTGTTTAGTAAAACTATTTTTGAATTTACTAAAATAGATCCATCACTTTTCCATGAGACGACTTTGTAATCTTCTTTTCCATGATACAGCTCCTACATCTTCTTCTCCATGAGCAGATCCATCCACACTATCTTCGTCGTTCTACTCATTTCCTTCATCTTCGATTTTCTGGTAAGTCAAAATAACATAAAACATAAGTGCTTATTACACAGTGCTTGGTAGAATGGTTTGGACAAGTTAATTTTGACAAGTTGGTAACATGTTTTCAAGTAACATCACCAGCTTGACCAAAAACTTCATAAAACATACCCAGTGATAGCCACATAATTAACACAAATAAAAATTAATAAGGTTAAGAACTAGAGTGATTAGGAACAACCATAACAATCAGCCATAAATAGTTCCAATTAATTTAGATTCTACTGAATTAGAAAAGGCATACAAAATTTTCAATGTAATATTGGTTCTCTTCCTATCAAGTACTAGGCATTCCTTTAAATTAGAATAAGAATAAACAACATAGAGAAAATTAGATAGTGCTTATTGATAAATTTAAATTCAATCTCTCCAAATGGAAAATTTTTTTTTTCTTTCGTTAGGTGGCATATTTACTTTACTAAATTCAGTCATGTCAGCCTTATCTTTGCATTATTTTTAATTCTTTAAAGTACCTAAATAAGTTATCCTTGAAATTTATAAAATTAAGAGGGATTTTCTATAGTATTCTTTACAAGGAAATGAGAATAGAAAAATATAATCTAGTTAATTGGGAAAATATATGTAGGAGGAAAGAATTTGGAGATTGGGTGGTTTTAAATTTAACTCATATGAACATGGCTTTTTTTAGAGAAGTGGGTATAAAATTTCATGTTCAGAGTACATAAGGGTATTTGGAAGAATCTCATTCAGTTCAATTATGATGGTAAATTTAGAAACGAGGGGTTTTCTCTTATTTGGAGAAGTCTTCAAGACTTATTTTCAATTTTGAAAATAGGTATAAAAAAATATTGGGAAATGACAAAAGATAGACTTTTGGAACAACTCTTGGTATGGAGACAGATCAATAACTGAAGAGTTTCCCAATATTTTCAAGAAATCCAAGAAACCTGATCACTTGACTGTTGCCCAAGTTTATAACTAAGGAAATATGAATTTTAATCTTATTAGAGATATTACTAGAGAAGTTAGAGTCGAAAAACATACCCTAAACTCCGAACCCTGAATTCTGAAACTCCGAACTCCCGAATCCTCGAACCCCCAAACCTCGAACTCCCAAATCCCGAAACTCCCAACCCCAAAATCTAAAGTTCAACAACTAAACTTCATTTGGTGCCGCTCTTACTAACATGTTAATTGTAAGTTATTGTTTTTGTGTTTAGTAAAATTGTTTTTGTGTTTGCTAAAACAGCTCCATCACTTCGCTATGAGACAGTTTCGTCATCTTCTTCTCCATGAGACAGCTCCATCATCTTCTTCTCCAAGAGATGGCTACATCCTTATTATCTTCGACCGTCTACAAATTTTATTAATCTTCGATTTTCTGATAAATCAAAATAATAAAAAACATAAGCGCTTATTACATAATATTTGGTAGAATGGTCTGGATAAGTTAATTTTGACAAGCTGGTAATATATTTTCAAATAACTATTTGACCATTAAAAATCATCATAAGTACGATAGATATTCTAAGATTCTGGCAAAAATCCGGCAGAGTTTCCCCTGTACCGGGGGAGGTTTTCGAAATTTTCTGAGCACAAACGGACTTAATATTAGTAGGTAGAGCCCTACTCCATCAAGCCCAAGTCATGATGAGCGAAGGTTGGAACCCCTTCTTAATCAATCACACAAGACATGCACATATCACAAGCAAGAGACAAAAAAAATTCAAAAGAAAAGATACAAATCAATGCCTTACAACATGTTCAAATACAATTCACACATGGATACATTACAAACATGATACATCTTCAAATACATTCACAACCCAACATCCAAAAGAGAGGAGGAAGGAAGGCAACATCCGCATTACCTTCGAATTGGCTAGCAAGTGACAGTTGAGGTGCCTCCACAAAACCTTGAAAGAAGTACCAAATGAACCACTAAAGACCCGCAAAATTGCATGAAAAGAGATGTTAAATTCATGCATGATATGATAGAGGATGACTCAAGCTTTGCAACGATGTATAATTTGCGCAATTTGGATAAAAAAATGAGAGAGTTATGCAGAATTAAAAGCTGCCGGTTCATGAGTGGTGCGTAGGTCGGACTAGACCCAAGTCTGATTCGTTCAGATTCATTTCAGGTTCGTTGGTGTACCGTAGACCGTGGGTTATATGGTTTGATCAATCAAGTAGAGCACAGCCGTCTGATCGAAGGTTAATGGATGGATCTCAATGGAGAAATGAACAAAATAAGGAAGTACGAACGAAACTGATGTGGATTGTCGGATACAGATCAGACGGGGAAGTGGGGACCAATCGGACGGATCTCGTTGCAGAGGATCCAAGCGGATCGCTGACCCTTTTGTCCTCATCCCTCTCCTTCGTCTCTCTCGACGAGATCGACACAGAACAGAGAAAGAAAAAAATGGAGAGAAAAAGAAGTAAAAAGAAAAAGAAGAGGAGAGATGGAGAAATCACCTGAGAAGGGAGACAACAACTGTGGGCTACACCCGCCACCTATTCTCACCTCTATCTCCGTCGAATCCAAAACCGTAGATCCACGCTCGAGAGAGAAAGAGGGAAGATCGAATGAGACAGTGTGAAGAATGAAAAGATCAAAGTGCCAAAGGTGAAAAGGAAGTGAATTTGATGACCTCCAGTCGCTTGATTTGACTCTAAGATCGGTGAAATCAGATGAGAGAGTGAGATTGATTTGAAGTTCAAATGAAAAGGGTAGCGCAATTTCGCCTAGATGGATGTCAGCTTACAATGCCAAGAAGAATAGGCTAGCGCAATTCAATCTCCAATTCCCGCTTATTGATCAACGGATCCTCTGTGGTCAAAACGCATAGAGGATCAAACATCGCTGCCACGCTAGATGACAAGCACGACACCATATCAGCTGCCACCTCACTCTTCCCTGCTGACGTGGACCAACCCGATGGCGCCAGATGAGTCTTATCCCTTAGAAATTTTATTTTTATTTTCTTTAGAACGCCCCACAAAATGCAAACTAGATACTAAATACTAGTAGAATATTAGAAATGTAAATAAAACAAATGTATTAGTATATTAGGGTTAGACTTAGCAATCGTTCAAGTAGTTTCGCTATAATCCCTAATTTCAAAACCTTATACGAAACATATAAATAATAAACATAAAAAAATTCCTTTTATAACAAATGTTTTGAAACAAAGATCCCTTTTAAACAAAAATCTAAATATATTCAAAATTAAGCAACTCTCGAAAGAAAGATTATTTTTCATAATCAAATATTTTCAAATAAGTATCTTCAAAAATGCGGTAGTATTGGGATAGGATTTAGACTATAGGGTAGGGCCTATATTGTAAACTCTAAAAAATTAGAAAAGATTGTACTAAAATTCAAATACCAAACTTTCCTCTCTTTGAAGTAATTTCTTTATAAAAATAAGCTTCATGAAATTCCTTAAGGAAATAATAAACATACTAGAAGAAAACATAAATAATCTCAGATGAAAAGAATTCCAAATATATACTCTCAAACTAAGTACTTTCAAAGTAAACACAATATAAAAAAAAAACGAATTTAAACATCTAGTATAAAAGAAATAGAAGAGAAGAAAGAAGAAAAAAGAAAGAAGAAAGAAGAATATAAATCACAAATTTCCTAAGCAAAGCAATTTTGAAAGACATAAAAGTCAAAACACGAAACCCGAAGTCAAGCATAAACTTCTTATTTGAGGAAATCAAATCCTTACTAGGGTTGAGATCAACCTTAGAAAATTTGAAATCAAATTTCTAACAAGTGGACATGAAAAGTGCCCCAGGAATTATAAAGAATGATTGGATTCTCATCAAGCGACCCCCTTGTCCCGAGATGTCCAAAAAGTGTTCCTACAAGTGGCTAAGAAAGTCTCCAGGAACCCGACTCTTACAAGTGGCTTCCAAAGTGCCCCAAGAGTTGAAATGAGAATCCTTACAAGTGACATGAAGCGTCCCGAGGATCTCAAAAATCAAATACTAGATTCCCTTGCAAGCGGCTAACAAAGGCCCTGTAATTCTAGGAAATAATGGTTTCTCAACAAGTGGCTAATAAAGGCCCCAAGAATACCAAATATATCTTCCCTGGACTGAGTTGTGCGCAATACGTCTGGGGACAAGAGAATCGCTCCTACAAGTGGCTAAGAAAGGCTCCAGGAACCAACCCTTACAAGCGGACGATAAAAGTATCCCAAGGGTTGTAATTTCTCTTCCTTATTGTTCCTATAAGTGGTTAAGAAAGCCTCAGGAACCAATCCTTACAAGTGACCCTAAAAAGTCCTAAGGATTGCAAATTTCTTCGTTCCTACAAGTAACTCTAAAAAGTTCCAGGAACCAACTCTTACAAGTGACCCTAAAAAGTCCCAAGAGTTACAAACGACTCCGAAACGAAATATATCTTTGAACCGACTCCAAAACGATAAAACGAAATAACTTTAGCATTGTCTCCTCGATTGAGTCCCGTCAATTAGGTCTGGTACCATCAATCGAGTCCGACCTAAGCCATTTTACGACTTTATTCCTAGCATACTTCTTTTAGCCCTTTAATCAAAGGTTTTCGCGGTCCGTCCCGATGTAATTAACAATGGGGGCTTGCGCTCATTGAAAAGTTGGACCCATACACAAATAATAAACCTTCATAGAGGCGATTTCTTACTAATGACCCTTGTTTTCAAGAGGCATTTCTGCGCTAGAATTCGGTTTCGTGAAGGATGAATCTCGTGGGGTATTTCTCTCCTGTTGAAATCCGTTGTTCAGCGAGAATGACGAAAAATCTCACACAGTAATATCACAAGCTTGACCAAAAACTTCATAAAACATACCAGCTGATAACCACACAAATAAATAAAAATGTAAATTTTAATCTTGTTAGAAAAGCACACCCTAAACCCCGAACCCTGAATTCTGAAACTCCGAACTCCCTAAACCTCGAAACCCCAAAACACCGAAACCCCCAAACTTTGAACTCCCAAATCCCGAAACCCCAAACCCCAAAACCTAAAGTTCAACAACTAAACTTCATTTGGTGGCACTTATTAACCTGTTAGTTGTAAGTTATTGTTTTTGTGTTTAGTAAAACTGCTTTTGTGTTTACTAAAACAGTTCAATCACTTCTATATGAGATAGTTTCGTCATTTTCTTCTCCATGAGACAGCTCCAATATCTTCGTCTCCATGAGACGGCTCCATCCTTACTATCTTCGTCATTCTACTCATTTCCTTCATCTTCGATTTTCTGGTAAGTCAAAATAACATAAAACATAAGCGCTCATTACACAGTGCTTGGAAGGATAGTATGGACAAGTTAATTTTGACAAGCTAGTAATAGGTTTTCAAGTAACATCACAAGCTTGACCAAACACTTCATAAAACATACCCGCTAATTATCACAAAAATAACACAAATAAAAAACAATAAGGTTAAGAACTAGTACAAGAATGAGAAGGAACAACCATAACAATATATGCCATAAAAACAAACACTAACTCTAAATCAGCCATAAATAATTCCAACTAATTTAGGTTCTGCTGAATTAGAAAAGGCATAAAGAGTTTTTCAGTGTAATATTGGTTCACTTCCTATCAAGTACTAGGCATTCTTTTAAATTGGAAGAAACAACATAGAGAAACTTAGATTGTGCTTATTGATAAATTTAAATTCAATCTCTCCAAATGGAAAGAAAATTTTCTTTCTTTAAGTGACAGTTACTTTACTAAATTTAGTCATGTCAGCCTTATCTTTGTATTATTTTTAATTTTTTAAAGTACCTAAATGAGTTATCCTTCAAATTTATAAAATGAGAATAGAAAAATATAATCTAGTTAATTGGGAAATTAAATGCAGGAGGAAAGAATTTGGAGATTGGTGGGTTTTAAATTTAACTCATATGAACATGGCTCTTTTAGAGAAGTGGATATAAAATTCCATGTTCAGAGAGCATAAGGGTATTTGGAAGAATCACATTCTCTTTAATTTTGAAACTATGTATAAAAAAATATTGGGAAATGACAAAAGATAGACTTTTGGAATGACTCTTGGTATGGAAACAGACCAATAACTGAAGACTTTCCCAACATTTTCAAGAAATCTAAGAAATCTGATCACTTGACTGTTGCCCAAGTTTACAACTAAGGAAATACAAATTTTAATCTTATTAGAGATATTACTAGAGAAGTTAGAGTAGAAAAGCACACCCTAAACCCCAAACCTTTAATTCTGAAACTCCGAACTCCCGAAACCTGGAACCCCGAAAACTCCGAACCCCCAAACCTCGAACTCCCAAATCCTGAAACCCCAAACCCGAAAACCTAAAGTTCAACAACTATACTTCATTTGGTGGCACTCTTTTTAACCTGTTAGTTGTAAGTTATTGTTTTCGTGTTTAGTAAAACTATTTTTGTGTTTACTAAAACATCTCTATCACTCTTCTATGAGACAGTTTTATCATCTTCTTCTCCATGAGACAGCTCCAATATCTTCATCTCCATGAGACGGCTCCATCCTCACAATCTTTGTCATTCTACTTATTTCCTTCATCTTCGATTTTCTGGTAAGTCAAAATAACATAAAACATAAGCGCTCATTACACAGTGCTTGGTAGGATGGTCAGGACAAGTAAATTTTGACAAGCTAGTAATAGGTTTTCAAGTAACATCACAAGCTTGACCAAAAACTTCATAAAACATACTCGCTGATAATCACAAAAATAACACAAATAAAAAGAAATAAAGTTAAGAACTAGTACAAGAATGAGAAGGAACAACCATAACAATATATGCCATAAAAGCAAACACTAACTCTAAATCAGCCATAAATAATTCCAATTAATTTAGGTTCTGCTGAATTAGAAGAGGCATAAAGAGTTTTTCAGTGTAATATTGGTTCTCTTCCTATCAAGTACTAGGCATTCCTTTAAATTGGAAGAAACAACATAGAGAAACTTAAATAGTGCTTATTGATAAATTTAAATTCAAACTTTCCAAATGGAAAGAAAATCTTCTTTCTTTAGGTGACAAATTCACTTACTAAATTCAGTCATGTCAGCCCTACCTTTGTATTATTTTTCATTCTTTAAAGTACCTAAATGGGTTATCCTTTGATGTCTCGTATTTTTATACATATTTTGACCGTACTTAGCCCTTAATTATTACTCAAACCATTGTAATTGCCTCGTGAATTGCTATGTTTTCCTAGATTTTGGTACTGCTGCTGTTTCTCCATTTATTTTGTAAGATTTCTTGGAGATTGAAGACAAAACATGACAAACGAAGAGGTTGGAGCTAGATCATATGCCAGACGACTCATTCCTGGCTCATATAGACGTGCTATGGACCATTGGAGGCTGGAACAGATCGAGTATTGAGCACGGGCCTTAGTCTCAACCCAATTGGTGGGTCCAGAAGTGCATTTTGGACCCATTTTGGAGCCATTTCGGTCCGAAATCCTTCCATTTCGGTCCGAAATGCGTTTCTGGAAGGTGCGAACTTGGCAATTTTCGAAGAAGGAAAGGAGTAAACCGCCTCTCCTTGACCTAGCCGCCTCCTGGGATGATATATAGGCGTTCCCTGCTGTCAGAGCAGGTATCCGACCTTCTACCATTGATTCCCACCTCACGTTCTTGAGTTTTTAGCGTTTTTCTACGGATTTCATTGAAGAACAGCGGTGTTTGAAGGCGACAGCAGCAACACAGCAGTTCTCCATCGATTCCTACTGCCCTAGAACAGCGAGTATATCATAAGGATCTATCGGTTTACTCTTTCATGCTATTATTTCGTTATTTTATGGCTTGTATCTTTGTTTCTTGCGTGATATTTATTGTTATGTGTGTTATGGATATTAGTGAGTAGTTTTATTATGTCTTAGGGGTAGTTAGTAGATTAGTTTGGTATTTTGTGATGACTTGATGGATTTATGATATATTATGTGATTTATTTAGTTGTGAATTGTTGTTTATGCTTAGTTAAATTACTTGTTTGATTGATGTTTACCTTTGGATGAATCGCGACGTCTTTAGGGCATTAAACTATGAACCAAACTTGTAATTGATTAAGTACTTGAGGTAAGCCAATCGCTCGAAAGAGGAGGTTAGTTTAACGACCGAAAGGTGTAACTTTTAATGATCTGAAAAGACTTTAAATACCTCTGGAAATCCAACTAAATATTCTTAGATTTCTAAATACCAAAACGCGACGGCTGAGGTTTAGTTATTTACGTGGTAAAAGCCGATTCCAAACCAAACCAGAACTAAAACGCGACAGCTGAAGTTAGGGTTGGGGTCTGGTCGTCAAGTAACCTTCACATAGTATCCCATAAAAATATCAAGTCAAAACAAGAGGTCTAAAGCAAGTTTTGGGGCGAAACAGCATGGATTTCGGTCGGAAATCCAGGCATTTCGGTCCGAAATAGGCTTCTGTCCCGGTGAAAATCGTGGACAGAAGTGCTTTAGAGCCAAACTAATTGAACGCGCAACCCTAGGACATATTTTTGCATCTGTTTGAGTAAAAAGAATTTGAAAAATCACCCAAAATTATTTTATTATCTATTACTTATTTTATTACTTTATTTTTATTATATTGTACTTGATTGCATCTTATTCCAAAATTCATACAAAAAATCATCTCTCTAGATTTTAAGAACGATTAAGTCCGGTAATCAATTAATCCGTCCCTGTGGGTTCGACCCTTAGCTTTACCAAACGACTAGTGAGGTAAACCTTAGGAATAAATTTATTTGACCTAGGTTGTAAGCCTTCATCATCCTTCAAATTGATAAAATTAGGAGAGATTTTCTATAGGGTTCTTTACAAGGAAATGAGAATAGAAAATACAATTTAGTTAATTGGTAAATTATATGCAGGAGTAAAAAAATTTGGAAGTTGGAGGTTTTAAATTCAATTCATATGAACATGGTTCTTTTTGGGAAGTAGGTATGAAATTCCATGTTCAAAGAGCATAAGGGTGTTTGGAAGGATCTCATTCAGTTCAATTATGACGGTAAATTTGGAAAAGAGGGGTTTTCTCATTTTTGGAGAAATTTTCAAGACTTAATTCCAATTTTTAAAATATGTATAAAGAAAATATTGGGAAATGGCAAATGATAGACTTTTGGAATGACTCTTGTTATGGAGATTGACTAATAGCTGAAGAGTTTCCCCACATTTTCAAGAAAACTAAGAAATCTGATTACTTGACTGTTGCCCAAGTTTACAACTTAGAAAATGTGAATTTTCATCTTATTAGAGGTATTACTAGAGAAGTTAGAGTCGAATATGACACCCTTCTCCAAATTGTGCATAATTTGAATATGTTAGAGACAGATTTTGCAATTCAGCTTGAAGATATATTGTTTGGGGAGTTTTTGGCTGGGTCAATGGGATGTTATTTTGTTTCTGAAAAACTTGTCCTTGTTGGTTGTTATGTCCATTGTTACTTAGTACTTACCATCTAACTAAAAATTATCTTTGTATGAGTTCACAATGTTTTTTTTTTTTATATCTTCTGTATGAGTTCACTTTACTTACCATCTATTTTTTTTTCGATTTGTTTATTATATGTGTTCACTTTATTCATATGTTTGCACACTTTGATTCTTTGCTCATTTTATTTTTGTATCCATTCAATTTATTATTATATATGTTCATTTTGTTAAAGCAAGACAAATTTTATATGGTAGAGGCGAAGGAGAATGAAACAGAGGTAGGGAGAGATGACAAATCGAGAAGGTGAGGCAGAGGAGACTAGGTGGAGGAAGGAAACAGATCGCGACGGAGGGAAGGAGATGAGGATGTGAGCAGAGGAGAGTGGCGGAGGTGAGACAAAGAGGAATAGAACCGAAAGTGAGGGGAAGAAAGAGAGAAGCGAAGTGGGAGACGAAAGAAAAAAAAAAAACGCCAGGGGAGAGAAAGGACGCCAGCGAAAGGGAAGGGAAAATGACTAAGACATGCGCGCTTCTCATTTTTGCGCACTTGGATGGATTGGATGAAAAATTTCATTTTTGCACGCTTGGATGATTGGATGGAAAATCAGTGAATGATGTATATCATTTCCAAAGTTGAATTTCTTGTCTTTTAAATAAATCATTTTGTATTACAGTAACCCGATGAAAGCTTTATAAAAGATGTCAGCCAAGAAACTTGCATGGGTGAATGATGATAAGGTAACGCAGATTTTTTTTTTTCTTTTTCTTTTTTTATTTCGTGGAGGTAGGGGACCAAAAGTCTAAAACCATGCCTACAATTTCATTGAACGTATTTGTACAAAGAAAATGAAATCAAATGATCTACTGTATAGGAAAACAGCAAACTAAAACCAAGAAAAACTAAAAGTTATTAACAATTACCTATCCAGGTCCAATATCTTGAATCTTCTTGCGGTCCAAAGATAACGCAGATTTATGCTCTCCTCATCGTTGATATGGGTAATACGAAAATTCAGTGATACACAAGATTTATGTACTTGTTAGATCTATTGAAGGTTCATTATAGTTACACTAATTTGTTCCATGCAAATTCAATAACATATAGAAAATAGGATAGAAAACTAATAAAAGCCAAAATGTTTTAGTGCAATGACCATGAGAGCAGCAGGATCCTGTAAGATATACCAAACTGTTCTTTCAATTCACCGCAGTGTTTTTAGTATTTGGGACCAAGAATAAGATTGTGAGCAAAGTATACAAAGGTTGTTTAAGCCAAAAAAAAAAAAAGTTATACACAATTAGACTATTGTCAGATTAACGATATTACAAATTTATTTCAAGTAATCATAATAGTGATCCCCAATTATGATAAAAATAAATCTCAAAACAGAGCACAGATTATTAAGCCACTTCTAAAATATGCTACCTATCTAGCTTAATAAGAATATTTACAGCTTCACGCATTGTGGGTCTGGTCTCACGTCCAAACTGGGTACACAAGAGAGCCAGTTCCAAAAGCTGCAGAACCTTTTCCCTTTCATCTACCTCCCAATACCAAATTTCTTCATCAAGGCAATTCATAATGTTGAAATTGTTGACTTGATTCAAATTTAAATTTACCCATTTGACTATGTCCACACCATCTTCAAATCTTGGATCAACAGGCATTTTCCTGCAGAGTAGCTCGAGTAACATCACACCATAGCTATACACGTCACACTTCTCATTAATCTTTGTAGCATACCCATTTTCTATGTCATAACGTGCAGTAAAAGTAGAAGCAGAGAAAGGGAGATTAGTTCATGTGAAGTGAAATTTTAGTTACTTCTTATGGGCTACTCTTTAATTTAAGTCTTTGGGTTATAAAATTGGATCATCTATACCTTGGTAGTTTATACTTTATATGAGAACATTAGTTCTTATGGCCCAAATAGTAAAGAAATAGTTGAGGTTTGGTAATGAACCCAATCATTCAATCAGTGTCCAACTATCCATCAATTAACAAACTTTACTAACTAAAATATTTGATTATTTACAGACATATATAATTTGATAAGCTCAGAGAAGAAAAATACCAGGAGCAATGTAGCCAAGAGTACCAACTATTGCCGATGCAGTATTATTAGAATCTGAACCTACATCAAGAAATCTTGCTAATCCAAAATCAGCAAGCTTGGGTTCAAGGTCGAAGTCTAACAAAACGTTACTAGACTTCACATCTCGGTGTACAACACTGGGTACACAGTCATGGTGTAGGTATGCCAGAGCTTGAGCTACACCTAAGGAAATTTTGTACCTAGTCTTCCAACCAAGTGCAACTATAGGCCTTCTTTGATGTAACACTTCGAAGAGGGTTCCACCTGGCACATATTCACAGAGAATTAGGCCTATTGTATCTCGAATGCAATAACCAGCCATCCTGACTAGATTACGGTGCTTGATTGAGGCTAGTACTTGCATTTCGATACAAAATCTTGACTGGCTGAGATCCACCAATTTGACAGCCCATTTCTTACCTTCCCCGAACTCAGTGCAGTAGACTGTACCATGTCGTCCCCGTCCAATAACAAACTTTTCACTTAAATTGTCTGTGGCACGCATTATATCATCATAAGTTAGATCCTCTGGCAATTCATCTGTCGAGTTGGTGCTACTGGAAAGAAGTCTCCTAGATGATATAGAGCAAGTTCTTGCCCTGGTCAATGCTGCGTACTTGGCCATACAAAATCCTGCCAGGAGAATGCTGGCACCTAGTGCTACCACCAAAGCTACAAGTTCTCTCTTAGCCCTATCACTCTGGTTATTTACTGATTTTGGAATATAATGATTTAAATCCTGAATATTTAAGTTTTCATTCCCTGAAAATGATCCAGGTGATAAAATTATAAATTTTCTCCAACTTCTGGGTATGTCACCTGATAGCCGGTTAAATGATAAGTTAACTGAGGATAGAGATATCATTTTGTCCACACTTGATGGTATCTGTCCAGATAATAAGTTATGTGATAGATCAAGTACTTGCAACTTGTCCAGGTTACCGAGATTACTGGGAATTTGACCAGTAAAGTTGTTCATGCTTATATTAAGGCCTAGATATATGTATTGGAGATTACCAAAGCTCGAAGGAATGGGACCCTCTAAAAGGTTACTTCCTAATTGTAACTCAAGCAGACCTTGATTGGTAGAGAATAAATCTGGTATTGATCCAGTCAACCTGTTATTTTGTAGCAATAAATTTTGCATATTTACCAATGTAAGAACATTTATTGGTATATGTCCAGAAAGAAAATTTTGGCTCAAATCCAAAAGAAGCAGCTTCTTACAGTACCCCAACTCGTGGGGTATAGACCCTACCAACCTATTTGATGCAAGGTTTATCATCTCAATGTTGGTTATGGTAACCAATTCAGTAGGAATAGGACCTGAAAATAGATTATTTGAAAGATCAAGCTTTGTCAGATTCTTCCATGAGCCAATTCCCTTTGGTATCTCCCCTTCAAGAAAGTTATTACTGAGGTCAAAGTATGAAATTGCAGATGTACGGTATGTGTATGCAGGTAAAGTTTCATGTAATTGGTTATTCCTTAAAATGACTCGAGTAAGAGAACTGCATGAGAAAATTGAGTCAAATGAGACTGCATTGAACTGGTTGTACCCTAGATCAAGGATTTCAAGAGAACCACCTGAGCATAGATATGGCGGTACTGGCCCATAAAATGAGTTACCAGTTAAGTCAATACTAACCAAACCAGTGTTGGAGGAGTTCCCAAGGGAATATGGTACCTCTCCAGTTAGGTTGTTGTATGCCAAAGAGATAAAATTAAGTTGTTTCAGGAGGGTGATCTCACTTGGAATTTCCCCAGTCAAGCAATTATTGTACAATTGCAATTGCTGCAGGCTCTGCAATTTCAAAATTTCTTTGGGAATATTTCCTCCAATTTTATTTTTGAAAAGATACATCTTTTGTAAACCTCCTAGATCACAGATTTCATGTGGAATTGGTCCACTTAGATTATTCTCCTGTAACTGAATTACCACTAGTGAGCTACATTTCCCAATTGAACTGGGTAAAGGTCCTGAAAGAGAGTTTCGTGCCAGTAGAAGCAGCTCTAAGTGTGTCAAATTACCAATGGAATCTGGAATTGGACCAGTAAGTTGGTTACCCCACAAAGAGAGTTCCACTAAAGACTGGCACATGCCAATTTCTTGAGGGATGATACTATTGAAATTATTACTTGATAAATAAATCTCTGACAAATTTGGAAGCCTCCAGAGGCAGCTCGGTAATGTACCACTAAGGCTGTTTTTTTCAAGATAAAGCAACTCCAATTGCTGGAGCTTACAGAATGTTTCATTTGCTAGAGTTCCCTCAATTTTGTTTGTAGAGGCATCAAACGAAGTGAGATTTTGGCAATTTCTCAGACTAGGAGGGATATTTCCAGACAGATTATTTTCATAGATATAGAGTTCTATGAGGGTACAATGTGGTGGGAAATTTGGTATTGGCCCAGTCAGGTTATTGCTATAAAGATAGAGGAACTTGAGATTCGGTAGTTGTAGCAACTCATCTGGAATCTCACCAGCAAAGGAATTGTCATACAAGGCAAGATACTCCAGTTGAGAAAAGGATTTTACTTCTACCTATTTATAATTTTACAGAAAAAAAGCATAAATTTTATTCAATTAATTTTTAAAGTAAACTTTTGTTAAATATTAAATATTAGATGGATTACACAAAACACAAGATTATCAGCCGGTCTATTATTATGGCATACTTATTCCCACCCTGGATAGCAAACTGCTGTCCTAAATTGATGCATGTTACTAACAATGAGCATTCTGGATTTAACCTGTGTTGGCCATGGAAATTTTTTTGTATCTTTCGACTCAATCAGGTCAAAAGGTAGTACATGGTTAATTAGATTAACATGTTGCCCATATCAAATAGATCTAACTGATTGCCCTATTAGAGGTCTTTAACCGTCAATTTGAGTCAAATATGCCAGTTCGCCAAAGTCTTTTGACTGAATAAAAAAAATTTCAGATTGATAATAATTAAAACATTACCGGTGGGGTGGGTAGCAAGCCAGTAAGAGAGTTACTCCCGAGGTTTACTATTGCGAGGTGCCTGGACCAGAAAACAGTTGAAGGTATGGGTCCTGAAAGAAAATTCTCTTCAAGATGAATTGTTTCAAGTGTGGAACAATTGAAAAGCTCTGATGGAATCGGGCCTGTGAAGTTATTTGAGCTCAAATCAAGAGAAGTGAGATATTGGAGAGAACACAACTGAGAGATTGAGGTGGTGAGTTCGCCGGTAAGGCCGATGCCTGAGAGGTTTAGAGAGATAATGGGGAATGGAGAAAAGGAAGAACAAGTGACACCAGTTAAATTGCATGGAGACTCAGAGATAGTGGTGTAGTTCCATTTAAGAAGGTTTTGGGATTCAATTGAGAGAGACAAATAGAAAGAGAGGAGAGAAGCAAGTGTTATGGGAGATATGAATAGAAAAGAGAAAATATGAACGGAGAACAACAAAAAGAAATTTTGAAAATTTTTGGGAATAATCATGCTCTGATTTTTATTTTGCAGTGTGAACTTATGTTACAATATGAATGGTTTTATAGAGTAGCAGCCTCCTTTGGACAGAAGCTGGTGGTATTTCAAATGCTAGAACGAGAATTGATTCTGCCACAACATGTTGATTCCCTTGCACAATAGAAAAACTTGCTACATAGAAAAAGAGTTAATTGATTTATTGGACGACAAAACTTCTGCATAATTGCACATGGTTTTGAGAACATAACAAAAATTGCTGGTAATGTTTTAAGGTGCTTGGGGGTGATTAAGTGGCCACTAGCCAGAGTCTATAGAAGCATACAGTGTCCTTATTTTATTTTTTGTTACCTCGTGTGAGTATTCAAAACTATAATATAGTATATGACTGCCATTTAGCACGCACCTAGTTGGTTTTTTTTTTTTTTTAACAATCTATATCCATGCAAATTATTTTCTTCGGTAGAGATGCTACCGTTAGAACTATCCCCAATTACTAGTTTTGTGAGAACTTAAATTAATAGTTTTATTAGGAAAAACCGAGAAAGTTATATGATCTAGATTAACTAAATCATAATAGGCATGACCTGACTATACTAAGGCATTACCAAAACAAAAAATGAAAATGTTGTCACTTCTATCTATTTATGTAACAAAATAACATATGTCTAACATGATTTTATTTTTTTACTGAATTCATTTATTTTTTTCTAAAAAAAATAAATGTGAAGGTATAATAGAAGTGTAAAAAATTAAGACATTTGAATAATCTCTTCCGAAATAAAGTTTCCTCAAATTACTTTGATCCTCTTCCTGTAATTCAAGGAAAAAAAAAAAAAAAAAAAAAAAAAAGACATTTTACTGCGCACAGAGGGCTCCGTTCAGTAACTTGGGTCCTTTTGGAATGGTCATAGAATCTAAAGAAAGGTGCCAGCTTGCACATAACTTTGTTATATGCCGTTCATTTAAAAAAAAAAATTATATGCCGTTTATCTCTTTTCTTACCTCTATTATTTTAAAAGATCATGTGGGAACCAAGGAATCTGCTATTGCACTAACTATAAAAAAATTTTATCATTTGGCTTTTCCTAGTGCTCTTCTCTTTCCTTCATTAAAAATTGTTTTGCATCTGATAATTGTGCGGCTCTGGCTGTTTAAATAATAATAATAATAAATAAATAAAAATTCACATAAGATGGATTTTGGAGGTGATAATGATTAGCATCAAGTTCAACTTATTGTGGGATACAAAACCAATTTGACCTCAACATCTCGTATAGGATGATGTACTTTTTTAATTTCAGAAGACAAGGCATTAGTCCCCATCAAAAACGTCCCGTAACACTAAAAAACCGGTCCGTAAGGTACACCGTATAAAACATTGCATTGTCATGACTGTGTTTTGTCCATATTTATGTATAATATATTATGTACTTTCTACTGAAAGCTAAAATTGACGTACAGGGGACAATATGCAGCCTTCGTCTGCTACAAGTCCACCTAATATGATATAGAGGTAGACATACCAAAGTTGTATAATCCATTTTGGCAATGTCGATTGAGTATTTTTTTTCTTTTTCTGAGTCTCGAATTTATCTTTATATTAAATAAAAAATATTAAGTTATTTTCACAGAGTATATGAAGTATTAAAAAATTAAGTAAACAATGTAATTTAACAAAAGTTTAAAATTTTACTTTAATTAAAAGTTGTTGATGATTGCCAAACTTATAAATTTCATTTAAATAAAATTAGAGTTCTCACAATGCCATAGTTTAACTACAAGTCAATACTCACTAGTCAGTAGTTATGTTAAATATTAAAAACAGTGATTTATTGAAATCAAGTTAAAAATTTTGTGTGCTGCACATTACAAAAGTTTGATGCAATTGTAAGCTGACACGTTCCAAGGTCATCTCTGACATGAAAAGGAAAAACCACCTTTTGCACTTCAGCTCTCACAATCTCGTTTATTCTTCTCTTGTCAGTAAGTGGCAGGAAATGACGCTCCAGGACAACAGAGGCCACAATCAACGATGGAAAATATGTAAATATTATAAAGGAGTCATTCTTAAGTAAATAATAATTAGGAGGACAGTAAGTAAAGTTGTTAATCACTATCATTAGGAAACAGGGGCAAAACCAAAATTGTTTCTGAAATACAGTAAATTGCTTCTGTATTTGATACAAGTTTTTACTCTCAATTGCTAAGAGTATCTCCGGAAATCTGGAAAGGAAAAGCAGAATTCAGTACTACTAATGAGCCGTCAACGTCAAATATTTTTGTAAATTTTCATCAGACGTGTTTAGCTTCAATCTATGGTCTGAAAATTGGAGAAATTGACCCAATATTTTTGTAAATTACATAACACTTTGAATAAATCTCCCAATGGGATATCCATCATTCAAAAGAAGTTCAAAGTTTACTATAAATTACAATAATCTTCCTTTGTTGATATACGATAATATTGTAAATCAAACAGCTAATGATTATATTTGTGAAGTTCAACTTAGGAAATCATGTTCTGAAACGTACCTGTGCAATGCCTTGGCCATGTACCAGTAAACTGGTACGAGTGAATTTAGCCAACCCAATTTGTACAGCTGGAAGAGAGAGAGAGAGAACTAGTCCGTTATGAGTCAGTACGAAGGTCTAGGTTCTCAGTTTGGTGGATGAGAGCTCGATCTGTCTTGAGAGGATCGAGAGATCTTCAGTCTATCTGTTGCGAGGTGGAGCAAAGAAGCACTGATTTTGTCCGAAAGAGTGTGGTGCGACCGTGCCAGCTGGTAGTAGTGATTGATCTGCCATGGATGTAAAAGGCATCTCTCTTTTGTTATCGTCGGTACCAATTCCTTCGGTACCAAACAGTAAACTGATATTTATCTCTACCGATTTCCTCTTATATTATTTACATTTTACATATTTTCCAATATACCCTCTAGTTCTTTTAAAATTTCAACGTATATGTATGCATTGAATAAGTTTCACACGTATTACTGTATTTGCACAGATTTTATTTAATTGTTTATTTATTTTATTTTGTTTCGCACTAATAACGTGCTGACCACCACGCCAAATTTTTATCTTAAATAGTAATTTTCTAAAAAAAAAAGAGAAGCGAAAGCGGATTGGCCAATAACCTAATTAGGAAACAAAATAAGTTGCTAAATTTTGCTGTTCAAATGAGAAGATGAATACAAAAAAACATGCTAAAAAATAATAAAGAAGAATTATCCTGAAATAATAATTGTATCCTATTCTAGTTGCAAGGCATTTGTGAATAAAAATATATTATATAATAACAAGTGATTCTAATGCTTTATCTTTGCAATAAAACCTACTGTGTTGGGTTCTCGGTAAAAGAAACAAAGAAGTCAATTTTCCAATTAAATATTTTAGAAGGGACATGCTGGATTTTGTGTTGATCAACTCCGTTCAGACTCGACCAGAAGTCATTTGACATGTAGTGTAAATTTAGCTCTCGGAGATTGGTCAGATATTGAAAATCCGGGACCACATTCAGTTTGTAAAACGATGATATCTCAAGTTGGTTAAGATTCGGCATACCACCCTCCTCTATTTTCAATTCCACCAGATTCCCCATAAACACAAGTTTCAATTGCTGCAGGCATTTGAATCCTCCTTTGGAACAAACGAGTCGTTCTCCATTGTATGACCTTTTCAGCAGGCGAAGTACCCTGAGGTTGGGTAACTTCTCTAGTTCTGGCATCGGGTCTTGTTTAAGGCAAGACCATTGAAGTGTGAGCTTAACAAGATTGGGCGGCAATAGATTAAAACCACCATGCACATTGTCGTGCCATGTGACGTCCAGGTATAAGGAATGCAGCTGCTTGTAGTTTCTAAAGGCGGGGATAAGACAGCCACATCGGAATGGGTGGAATTCACCATTGCTCATCGATACACGGAGGGAGTAGAGGTGCTCTAGCTTGCTCATTGAATTTACCAATGCTTCCCAATCAATTTTCCCATATTGTGGGATTCCAATACCCAACTTACGAATACGCGGAAAGTGCGGCAACTTTACTCCCCATTCTTCTCTTGCAATGACACCCTTTAAGGTTAACAGATTTTCCAAATCTGCTGATGACGGTGGTCCCAACGAAACACATTTAGATTCTAACTTGAAATACCTCAACATCTTGTTATTCCAAAAAGAAATAGGCAGTTTGTATGGAGCTTTGTCACATTGGAACTGGATGTACCTCGGAGCGATTAAGGACTCCAACCATTTATAATTTTGCTGAAACTCCACCACATCTGCGTTTAGAACTCGAACCATTGCAAGTTCATGATTGGGCCTAACTGAAGAATATCCCAAAATTGTTAGAGAACGAAGACTTGGGCCTACTGATATTATAGGTAAATTTCTATAACAACCATAGTTATGAAATGCAATGCGGCGCGTTGAAGTACTAGTTTTGGAAATTGAATCAGCATTCGACTTAGAGCATACAAGAAGAAATTTATCTTCTTTAGCTTTACGAATAGCTAATTCACGTAAGATATCATGTATATGGCAATACTTGATTCTACCTGACCACGATCTCTTTGAAACTTGAATCATGCACCTACAATGACCACAAGAAAAAAAAAACATTATAAATTTATTCTTCTGAAACAAAAAAAGAAAGTTAATGTTAAAATCACTTTCCAAAAATTAAATTGGCTCAACCGCTCAAGAACTTTCATTACTCAATGGATAACATTAAGAAATGAGCACATATGACGAAAGAGATCCCCCTTCATACAGAAAAACATTTACGTTTTTTATGAGTTGGGAATAAAACATGTTTCTATATTCATTCTCAGCTTAATTCTGAAAGCGTATGCTAAAAAAGCTCGCATACTCTGAATATTGGCGCAATTGAGATAAACTCAACCCATTTAACAGATTTAAGCTTCTCCTTGAATCTCGAGCACCCAAATTCTACTGCTCCACAACAATAAAGCAATTTATTTACTTTTATATCACATTTAAATTTTATAAGCCCTATTGTTTTATTTTTCATTACTTTAAGCTAAATCATGCTATCAAGAAATAAAATGCCCTCTTATTCCCCCTATTTTTATATTTATTGACGTAAGCGGAATTAATAAATTATGACCAATAATCTGCGGTTATTGCTCTTTCATCCATTCTTACTCTCTCATTCAGATATCATTAAAAAGTACATTTTGGCGGTATAGATGTACGTAAATTAGGGTGATTTTACACAATTACTATTAGTTAATTAATTTCTTTTTATTTTGGAAAATTTTGTTTTAGGAAACTGCAAACCACTCCAATCTTTTTTTTAAAATGGCAAAATTGGATATACACCCATCTAATCTTCGCTATTTAGAAATAAACCCCTTCAAATCCTATTTTGTCCAGAAATAAACCATTTTCATTTATTTTAACTATATTTTAAATTTAAAATATTAAATCTATAAATTTGTTACAGAATTGTATAATATATAAGCATCTCCGAATTGTATAATATTTTATATAAGTTCGTTGATTTGGTGTATGCACTACCTGCGAGAAGATTGTTCCTGGCGCTATACCATCTGGCAAAAAGTTATCCACCTTTTATGTTTCCTTTTTTTTATGTTAGATTTCTTGAAAAATAAAATTAAATGAAACCACACTATTGCAGTCAAACAACAATTCATTAAAATTCTTTGCTCTAGGTTTTAATTCGTGACTTTGGTACCTTATTCATTTCTGACAAAATAAATAAGGAAGGAAAAAATATTGATAAATCAAATTATGAATAAAATTAGCAAATCGCTAGGTTTAGCTAGCATTCTGGAAAGAATAAAGTCAAAAATAGCATTTCGTTTTGATATACGCTAAGGCAGAGCAAGGTGAGGAGATGAATTGTCGATGGCAGTATATGTGAAGGGAAGGGTATTATAGTCACAAATTAATAAATCTAGTTTTCTTAATTTATAATATGATCAAAATAAATGAAAATGGCTACTTCTGTAAACAATAGGTTTTGAGCGGTTTATTTCTGAATTTAAAAATTCGAGGGGTTTATTTCTGAATAGAGAAAAATTAGAGGGGTTATATCCGATTTTGCCAAAAAAAAAAAATCATCGGAAAATGCCAATCGTATTGACGAAAATATCCTTCTCCTTTCAATAGGTCAGTTATACACTATTTTGGAAAAATGTATTGGTGTAAAGCTATTCTCAACCAAAATGAAGAAGATACGACAAAAGGAAACAAAAAAAAAAAAATTAAAACAAAAGCATTATAGTTTTGCAACAAATACGTTGTAAAAACCAATCTCAAGAAAATTATACATATATATGGTATTCTGTATTCATACCAACTCGGTACCAACAATGAACTTCGTAACTATATATATTAAAGCTAAGGAAAATATTTTTCAAAAAAAAAAAAAAAAAAATTGATGTACAAAAGCTATCCGGTGAGGGAAAAAAAAAACACGGAATCTAAATGTGGAATTTTTTATGAAAGAGGCGCATACTTACAAGTATCCCCAAAAAAATAGATCCCGTGGATTTATTTTCAGTTGGTGGAATCGGCCATGGGGCACTGGAAGGAGAATGGAGACGAGAAGGGGAGATAGAGGAAGGAGAAGGGTATTTTAGTCAATACAGAAAATAAGTATGAAAAAGGATGATTTTAATTAATTCCCACTTATGCAGTTATGCTTATGCATTCTCGCTCCTGTTAGGCCTGCATAATGTTAGAAACGCAACGAAATCAAGGTGTTTCGTTAACCGTTTTGTTTTCATAGCGAAACTGGTTTCATTTTCGTTAATCGTTTCGCCAGTGAATAACGGTCCGAGATATACCTCCATAAAATTGCATAATTTTGATACATTCCATTATTTTATTTATGACACTCTAATTTTTATTAGATTTTTTCTACAATGCCCAAAATACCATAAGTAATATATATAATAATATAATAATTAAAAAACTTACACGCATCCATTCCAAAACTTTTTAATTTAAAAATACCACCATAAATACCTATACTTTCTCAAACATTGAAATTTTAAAATTTCAAATTATGAATATTTAAAAATTTTTAATCTTAAATTTCAAAATGTACAATTCGAAAGTTAGAAATATCATATAGAAGTGTAGTCGCATAAAATCATTTAAATATTTTTTAATGAAATATTTCAAATTTTAATGTTTCATACATAGTGGTATATTCAAAAGGACGGTACTGTCATTTTAATCGATCAGTGGTATAAAACCAAATTTATTATTTGGTTGTGCCGTAAAATTGTTTAGTCATTTTCTGATGGTATAATTTGAATTTCAAACTTCTCTAGTGGTGTAAACTAAATTCTCCCTTATAGGGTGTGTTTGGAAGTGTTGTGAACAAGGATGAATAGTTGTTCGTGAACAAGAATTAGAAACAATAACTAGGATGAATAATTTGTTCATGACAAGGAGATGTTGTTTGGATGGTTTGTTGAGAACAAGAACTAGTATAAAAGAGTATAACAATGATTTATTTTCTTAATACCCTTTATATTCTAATATAAAATAATAATATTAACAAAATAATTAGCGGCGAACAATGATTAATAATAATTAACAATGAACTAATAATCATATTAATTAATATTATAATAAGGAGACGAATAAGGATGGAGGATTAATGGGCAACAATAAAATATTATTTTTTTCCTTGTCCACATTCGGCCATTTGTGCTTGGACAACAATAAAAAATCATTTCTTCTCTCCATTTTTTATTATTTTCTCTTGTTCGTGTTGTTCTTGTTCGCTTGTCCCAACAAATCGCAGGAACAAGGATTAGGCCC